>JARFIW010000765.1:1962500-3299994 GCA_036346225.1 Platerodrilus igneus | reverse complement strand
GCAACAATTAATTATGGGTTTTAGATGGACAGCGCATTTGATATATTATCTAATCCTGCAGGATTACTTTCAATACGAAATAACAATATGTTTACTTTGAACTAAATTAATTTACTCTTATTTATCGGTATAGTTTTGCAGTAATGCTATTTACATTGCTGTCCAACAGCAGGAGATGGTTGGTTTTTCTTCATATTCATTTCTGAGCAAAAACGTATACCAGAAATTACTGGCTAAGAGTGACAGTTAATAAACATTTAGAAAATTTAAATAAACCCCAAAGGATTTAGTTCAATCATTTTTAGCATAACAGTAAATACAATACCTTATTTAATTCTCTCAACATCATAGGCGAGGTATACTGTTCTTTTGTCTTGCTAAAATGTATTGCATCTATTGCTACTATCGTTGTGCGTCTACGACCCCATGCGTCATGCGGTGTAGTATCGTTAAAGTTTCCCTCCCATGTAAAGGAATCACCATATCCTTCATATTTACTGTAACGCTCGGCACCTGTAAACATGATTAACTTTCTTTCACAATTTTTGTAATGCTGTACTGACCTCTAATGATTAGTGCCTCTGTTGGACCAAGCTGTTCTGTAAACAATCTACTTATAATTAATTCTGGGCAAATAATAAATCGTATTTCTTCCTGAACACAGCCATGCCCTAACACACCTCCACCTACTTTTCTAAAAATCAAGATAAATAACACGTACATTTTTAACGAAAACTTACTTATTAGCAAAATCGACTTGAAGTAGTCCTAGTCCGTCGTCTTCAATACAACCTTTACTTGATACATGTAATCTTGTCTCGCCCAAGTTTCTGTCAATATGAGCCCAGTCGGGTAGTTGTGATTTAGGAATGTGTTGTCTTTCAAAGGTAACAACTCCAATTGGTTCTATATATAAACTTAATAAATTCATAATTCTTTTTAACATTAATCTGGTAATGACGTTGTAATGCGTTGCATTACAATAGTTACAAATTAGATGGGAAAGAGAAAATTTTAATTTGACAGAGTGAATAAGACACATCTTGTATAATAGATTTCACAAATAATTATTCTTAATTAAACTTGATATTTCAATTATTTGTTTTTAGAAAATATATACAATTAGGGCAGTTACTATAATTAAAGCAATAAAAAATAAATTTTCTTCAAATAAATTGGAGCAATTTAATATAATATTGAAATAACGCATTAGTCATTCAATAGGATAAATGTGGTGACAATAAAAGCAGGTTTAGAATGCAAAGCATCATGCAATAGACTCAAATCACGAAATCGGAAAGTTATTTATGGTAAAATATAGATTAGGACGGAACTCAGATTCATAAATTATTTTAAACCCACAAACAAGAAAAGTATTTCAATGTTACGCATTTCTCACATTAAATTAAGAAAGCTTTTGTATATCGTTCATAGAAATAATTCCATTTAATAATACACCGAAACAATTACAGCTACAGTTTACAATGTAGTAATTACTTAAAATTCAGCGGCTTTGTTGGTAGAATTCATGAATATCAGATTGAAGATAATTTAATCATATTATACCAAGATGTTACAATGTACCCTTTTATATTACGGAAAACAGAAGGAGACAAGGAACATTAACCTAAGTAAATCACATGATACCACAAGTACGTTCTGGGGATTCATTCTATAAACCCAATAGGAAGACTGTACTATGACAAAATCTCCGGCTGAACATAAGAGAGGGAATTAAATGACAATAATTACATCTTACGCAAAAACGAATGAATTATTTGTGTGCCAGTAATAAGAATAGGTCAAAATGTAATCATTCAAACATGTATTATGTTCTGCTTTTCATTTCCGTGAGGCGTAGGGGGAAAAACACTGTCCAATTCCCATAGCTGAATGTAAAAGGAAAAGGATATCTTCTGAACTAACCAAGGGTCTATTCCTGCAGAGGCAAGAGATTGCAGGGGTGGTTTTATATCTGATAAATGCAACTCTTTGTAACTCCAAAACTTCCAATACTATTAAAGGTGTTACGTACCTAGACATAGCCGGAAGAAAAGTAAATGCCAGGCTAACTACCAACCACGGAGAGTGGGGGGGGGGGATTCGCCTACATACCAAAATAAAAGTATATCGCCCACGGTTATCTATTAACACACAAAAATAAATACAGGATTCTGTACAAACAAGCAAAAAGAAAATAAATTAAGTGTTATTATTTCAAAGCAAAACAATTAGGCGATATGAACAATTTAGTACATTAGATACAAAGTGCGCATCTCGTATTTACACAAAATAAAATTAATCAGCAGTAAATAAACATGTGAGCTTCTGTCAAGCTCGCAAGCCGTCGGCGGGGTGAGTCAGCATAGTAACGCCGCGGTATTCAGGATACATTCACCCTGCCATCGTAACTACTGCAGGGATCTACGGACAAAAGTAGTTGGTCTACATACAAAAGCAGTTGTTCTACATAAAGAAAGAACCCATTTGGCCTCCAGCTAAAAAGAGAATCTGATTAGAGTGGGTACGCGCGGGTAAACTGATCGAATACACCTAGTTGAACAGAAAAACGTGCATCGCTCTTGGAGTAACAGAACGTGTAGTTTTTACAAGTGCATCAACGTACCAGCTGAAGAATCTTCCAAAAGCAGTTCAAAATAACACGAACTTGAAAAGCAAACGTCCGCGTTATCGAAACGCGATTGAAACTGGAAAACACGATTTTACCGGAGAATAGTAGGATATATTATTTCGACGAATCTTTAGATGGGAAACCCTCTAGAACGCAATTATACGTTATCGCAAGGTATAACACACTCACGGATACCTAACAGGATCTTGACTATTTAATTGTAGCATAAACTTGTCGTTTCAAAACAACTAGATTTACATTGAAAAATTCTTAGAAAGAGTATTTATTATTAACTATGGGGAAGAATTTAACAATAGACACGGAATTTATACCAACGGATAATGAATTAACAAGGGATTTGAGTTAAAAATTACGGTAAAGCGAGCTCATCTGAACAGGTACAATATATTGGGATTTGTTGGAGAATTTAATACTAGAAAAGGAATTTAGGTAAATAAAATAACCCTCGCAAAATTAAAAGGTCGGGGTGGGGAAGCAAAAGTACGGGAGTGGGCAGTACCAAACAAAAAACCCTCTAAGAAACAAAAGAAAATTCGCTTAAAACTAAAAGAAAACTCGTTACGAAAACAAAAGAAACCAAAAAAAAGAACCACCCAACAAAATACAAAAAACTTTTATCCGGCTCGAAGTCCAATAATAGAAAGAAGAATAGAATAGATAGAAAGAAGAAGAGGAAGAAAAAAAAGAAGGGAAGATGGGTAATAAGTAATCAAGGAGGAGTAAGGTGGAACGGCCTCAGCACTGCGGAGTCGTCAACAAACGGATATTTCTCAAAAGAAACAGTAAGGTTATCAACCTCCAAAGAAGAAAAGGAACAAGGAAGAAAACCAACAGTGCCAACCAAAACAGGACCCAAAGGTCAAGCCTCAAGGATGTATAGGAACAACAATGAAGAACGAGAGGAAGAGAGGAGGACGTTGGTAAAAGAAATGATGTACTATCAACTGTGGTAACCAAGAATCTCAATAAACGAAGGACCAGAGAAAAGAAATGCTAACTAGTCCTAAAGTCGACTAAGTCGTGGTTTCCGAACAACGAAAGACGGACTAGAAAGCACCTACCACAGGAGCGGAGGGATGAAACACAATCGGACCAGGGACCAAGAGCAAAGAAGATCAGCAAAAGGATAGGAAAAGGAAAGTGGAACGAAAGGAACAAGGAAAAAAAATAAAAAACCCAAAAAGAATAACACCAACACCAAGTACAAAATAAAAAAAACTAAAATCGTACAAAAGAAAATAAAACAGAATCCCAGTGTAGTAATGTATGAGTAGGTGTGTGCGTGTGCATGCGTGCGTGTGTATATGTGTGTGTGTGCATGTGTATAGTGTGCATGTGTGTATTATGTGTTGTGTTGGATCGCTGTAGTCGCCTCTTACGACAGGCAGGTCGTACCATGGGGCTATTCTATTCCAGGACCCACACAGGGTCAAGGAGTACAAGGAAGAAACGAAAGAAAGAACAACCAAGAAGAGAACAGAAGAAAGGAGAACCAAGTAGAACTGTTTGTTTATGAAATGTGTGGGTGTATGTGTTTGTGTGTGTGTGTGTATGAAGTGAGTGGGTATGGATTGGACGTATATAAAGCGCGCGTGTGTGTGTGTGTGTATGTGTTGGACCGCTGTAGTCGCCTCTTACGACAGGCAGGTCATACCATGGGACTATTTTATTTCTGGACCCACATGGGGTAATAAAAAGCAAGAAAACGAAAGAAAACCTAGCAAAACAGGGAAGTATATAAAAAGAAAACTTAAAGTCCAGAAATCAAAACCTAAAGAGAGCAAAGTCGGCATGAGAATTTGGGGCACGAGGACTAGATGTTGGACTTAAGGCGTTTACGCCGCCAGAAGGAGAACGAAACGAGATCAAGGACATGATGACTTCGCCGCCATACATATTCCGGTTCGGAATGAGTATAGACAAATTTCTGCCTCATGGGCAGTTTTCCGCAAAACAGGGACAGCAGGGGATGTAGAAGTTGTAGCAAGCGATATAGGAGGTAACGAGGGTAGTTTAGGAAACTCGAAGCGAGTTATGAAAGAAAGTTGTTTGTTGTCAGGATTGGAGGTAAGAATGTCAACGGTAGAAAAGGAAAAGGTATGAGCTGTTCGAGAATCAACCTTACGAAAAGAAACACAAGCAGAGAACACTTCAGTTATGTGAGATAGAGGGACAGAATTAGATAAAATCCGTGGAGTTCTATAGCCAAAACACACTTTTTTCAATAGTTCTGACGATTAAGCTTGGAGGAAAACATTTTATTGTCAAAAAACTCGACCGTGAGTGGTATACGTGTATAACATTGAGATGTTGTCAGAGTTCTAAGAGTTCTGACTAAACTAAAATATTTATTAGATAGTTCTGATCGCTTTACAGCATAATCAAAACAGTTATAGCGAGCATCGATGCGAAATTGTGTTCAAAAAAATTCTAACGTCATTATACCGCGGTGCACAGTATACATACACATACTCCTGTGAGTTGCTGACCGATTTCGAAGAGTTCTGACTGAACTAAAATAATTTTTCTCTAATTCTAATCGCAGTAAAGCATAATCAAAACAGTTCTGGCCAGCAGCGATGCGAAATCGTGTGCAAAAAATTTCTAACGTTATTATTCGGCTGCGTGCCGTTATAACTAATATAGTTTGCTATGCATAGTTACACGGAAAAAAGAAGTTTGTTATGGCAGCTAAAATAGTCGTAATAAATGGCAAGCAAAAATTTTTGCTGCAATAGTAAGCAAAAAAACTTGCTAATGCTGCAATAGGTTTTGTTCTCCATATACTACGATTATTTTAGCTACCATAACTAACTTCTTTTTTCCGTGTATGCAATTACATTTCTTACTCTTAGCGTTATCCGGAACCAACGACGGGAACGTGGTAAGACTTGGCTCCGTTTTTAATTTTTTTGTTTTTATATTTTTTGTTTGTTTATTTTTTATTTTTTTGTTTTTATATTTCTATATTTTTTATTATATATATTTTATGTATTTGTTTATATATTTATATTTTTGTTTTTTATGTTTTTGTGTGTTTTATTTATTTATTTTTGCAGGATTTAAGTAATATTATGTAATATATTTTTTATTTTAAAATATTAAAAGTTATATGTAATGTTACTGTTATTGTGAATTTGTTACTGTTGCTGTAAATTTTTTTCACCTGAAAACGTGTACTAAATCAGATGGGATTGAATTATTTTGATGGGATTCACGCTTTCACGAGTTGGTCCCACTAGATTGTACTCGTATCGATATATACCAGATTTCACGTATCTAATATAGTGCCCCGGCAACCAACTTACAGCACCAGCTAATGAATATATTCTATTACTGACCTCAATATATTTTTTAATTGAATCAAGTGTGTGACGAAGCTCTTTGTTTCTAATTGGGTAGCTGTCGTCAGTTACAACACTTGAATCAATGATTATATGCGGTCCATATTCGCGTTGGTCTTCGATAAGCGTTTTGTTTGTTTGTTTTTTCTTCATCTTGTTTTGGGATAGCGATTCTTTTTGATTCATTTTCAGCTTTCCCATGCCAATCCTCATATATATTCCAAATATTGCACTCTGTACTCGATTGGTCTTCGTCACTTGTGAGAAAATCACTTTGCAAACTGTTTTCAGTATCAGCTTCATTCAGAAAAAATATTTTACTTTAGTCAGAACTCTTCGAAATCGGTCAGCATCTCACAGGAGTAACGTGTATGTATACAGTCTGCGGTGGTATAAGGACGTTAGAATTTTTCTGGACACGATTTTGCATCGATGCTCGCTAGAATTGTTTTGATTATGCTTTAATGCGATCAGAACTACCGAAAAAATATTTTAGTTTAGTCAGAACTCTTCGAAATCGGTCAGCATCTCACAGGAGTAACGTGTATGTATACCGTCTGCGGTGGTATAAGGACTTTAGAATTTTTTGGACATGATTTCGCATCGATGCTCGCTAGAACTGTTTTGATTATGCGTTAATACGATCAGAAATACCGAAAAAATATTTTAGTTTAGTCAGAACTCTTAGAATTCCGACAACATCTCAATGTTATACACGTATACCACTCGCAGTCGAGTTTTTTGACAATAAAATGTTTTCGGCCAAGCTTAATCGTCAAAACTATTTTGGAAATGTGTTTTGGCTATAGAACTCCACGGATTATATCTCCCCTGAGTTCGAATGTTCGAAATACGGTGAGATGCTAAAATGTGTTTTTGGAAGTTAGCATCTCATTTGTAGAAATTCAATTTTTACAGTTAATTGGATGGAACTATTGGTAAAACTTATCGAGAACTGTAGAATTATGCTGGATGCAAGTAAATATGAAGTTGTTTTATGAGATGCTAACTTCACACACTTCAACTTAACACAGCTATGGGAGGTTAAAACAGTTTGGCATCAAACAACAAGCTGCAGGACAGTAATACCAAACTAAATTTCAGCATGAAAAATACCCTAATATTTTTCCTGTTGATTAGGCTAGCACTAAACTACATATTTCAAAGAATCTATTATAACAACAAACTCAAAACACCAAATTTGTCGCTTAGAACAATTTGGTACCGAACGCCTCATTTCAGAAGATATATGCTGGTTAATGATAACCGGACCACCTCGTATACCTTCTAATTTCAACATGTAAGTAGACAATTGGGCGCAATCAACTGAATTTTACAATCATGTCCAGAAATACTTATACTATACATTTCTAAAACTTTCCATCAGCTTTTAAGTCTGTTATTATGATGGTTCTGTCTTTTTAAAAAACAATATAAATTACTTACCTACATCTGTCACTCGTCGAAAGTAGTGACAAATACATTTGAGTTTTTCAGCAATTATCTGTTCATACTTTGGTCGTAAGTAAGCTGCAAACAATCTAAATTTTCAAATTAAAAAATATTAGTCGTTTAATTAAAATTTACCTACCTTACAAAATTAATACTAGGATACGTTGCAGCATTCTTTTCGTGTCGTGGATATGTACAGAGAAAAGCATTTGCCAGCAATGAAGCAATTTGCAACTGACTAAGACTGATTGATCTATTTTGCTCTTGTTTTAGTAACGGTAGACTTCCAGGTATAATTTCAGGTAACCTCAAAGCTAAACCAATAATTTTTGGTAGTAAATCACGAAAAAATAAAGTACTTTCTTCCTCATCTAAAACCTAAAAAACTGCTATTTTAGGAATTCATTTTTGTATAACTAACTTCTTCAAAAAAATTATGCAAACTTATAAACTCTGGTACATTTGTGTTATAAGAGCTTATAATTGCCTCTAATTGTCTACTGGATTGTATGGGTTGTAAAAGAGCTGTTTCTATGATACTCCAACGTTCTACAAGACCTTTCTTACCATTTTCCTGTAAAATATGGTAATATTTCTGATATAAAAGTTATATGCGCACCTCTGTTGGTAATAAGTTCTGCGATGAATACGGCATACGAACATGATCGTTATCCCAATGGTATACACGTGAACTAATATGTGGTTTCGGAGGATTTTTTAGTGTTGCTGGTAGTTGATATAGAACTGCATGTCGCCTTGATGCAGTAATTGGAGATGTTTCAAAGCACCAAGGTCCACGTCCATTATAAATATCTTCCATGCTAGTTCCAAGAGCATCATTATCAACATCTACCAATTACTGTTTTTGATATTACGTTAATTTATTAAATGTACTTACCAGACATGGTTTCCAGCTATAATAAATGTTAAAATAAAGAAAGGAAGTATCCAGTCTTCAGCTATCAAATTTCTCAAACAGATTCAGAGTAAAACAAGGGAAATACCAGGGAAGTTTTAAATATGTGTCATTTATCATTATCTGTGGTTTGTCGATTACGTCTTGTGGTGCAATGTATTCTAAAATGTTGATAATCAGAATTGGAGAAACAATATAAATAGAAAAGTGAGGTTAACATACTAAATAATTGCTCGTGTCTCCTATGCGCGTACAGTTTTTATAAATCGCGAATGGTAGCTAACAAATAGGTAAAAAGCTTTTCAATACGCTACACCAATTAGCCTTTTATTTACCAAACTGAAAGAAAATTCTAAAAATGTTATGAATCAATAAGATTTACGATATTAAATGCTCGTGTGGAGGGTCGTACGTGAGGATATAAACACTACATCAGTAAAGGATTAATTCGATACAAAGGCGATGGAAAGCTTGTAAAACCCTCATACAATCTACAAACATACATTCAACAGGCCACAATCAGATCCTAAGGATATTAATATTTTAGCAGTTAAACCTAGTTATAAAAGAATGTTTTTAAAATCCTATTATACTGACAAACCTGAAATTATGGTAAAATAACTTATTTCATTTATTGGAAGTTTCTTAATTCGAAAGGAAAATTAATATAGTCTTTCTTCCGATAGAATACAGGTAAGCAAAAAAGAAACTTCCTGGCATAGCTCGAGCTTCACCCTGCACCCGACTGAAATACAAACGGCTCCAACACGTCTTAATAAAAACAAGCTTTTTTGCTTACTCAGATGTTGCGACGCCCTTAGTACTTCAATCAAGCATACATTCCATATGTGAAATCATCTATTATTAGAGAAACGCTGTACTTGAAAGTAATTTAAGTAACAGTGACTCGCCACTATTAATTTGTTTAGTAAGTCATACCTTTCGAGTAGGTTTAAAAAATGAAGAAATGTGAGGTTCGATATAATTGTACAAATTAAAGTTTTTCTGGGTTAAATTCTTGCTTAAATAGACGCAATATTTAGAAAAATTTAATAAATCGTGCAAAGTTACAATAAATTAAGCATAACAAGGTTTGCTTAGTTTTTCTTTACTCAAAACCATAGCAAATTAACTGAACAGGCAACATTGTATTTACGCTCATTATAAAGTGGGTTTTTCTATACCCTTCTATACATTCTTTAGCAGTATGAAGCACGGAGTAGATTTAAGTCACGTGACGAAGAGTACACTGTAGGATTTTCAGACAAGACAGCTGCTTGACTCGCTTCATTCTGCAGACACCACCTCTGCATACCGAGCAAAAGCAGTATACTCCATTAACTCGAAGTTTGAATTATACGAACGTTTTAGTATTCGATCTTTCATTGAAAAACGCATAGAGCAGAATATGGTGTACATATAGCAAACAGAACACATAAAAGAACGCAGCTATAGTCAGATCTTAGCATGACGGTTACCAGTTATAAGAAGCTGCTTCAATAACAACTGCCTTTCTTTAAAATAGACACTTTATCCACAGCTACAGTAAGCTTAATCTAGTTCCAATATTGACTTAGTTAAAGTGAGTTAAACTACTAAATATACAACGTATCCAAAATGATTTTGATATTGTCGGAGAAAATAAACTATACCCTGTTTCACTCCCATGTGAACTCTTGTCACTCTTTTATATTCTTCGATTTATCACTGCAATATGCTGCTTGTATAAATTAGAGATAACTATTCTTTCTCTGTATTTTACTCCACACAACTTCATAATCTCGAAGAGCTTGTTCCGATGATCATTACCAAACGTTTTTTTCTAAATCAATAAAGGCCAAAAACGTAGGCTTGTTTTTCCAAATCTTGGTGTTCAAGATAAGTCGCAGTCGTGTGTTCCAAGATTTCTTTGAAAGGCAAACTGGTGTTCACCAAGGAAACAGTCCCAAGGACCTCACCACAGACATAAGCACACGCACACACCTACATGAAAACAATAAACACACACACCATTATAGCACACCGGCACGACAAAACACACAAATACACATACCAAAACACGCACAAACATGCACGTACACGTACACGCATACGCACATGCACACACACACACACACACACACACACACATATATATACATACACATCAGGGACTGTACGTGGTCCGCCTGGTTTTTGGCTGCCGACGGCCAGGACACGTACAGGAATGCGAACTTCTCGGTTTCTGATTTCCGGCTATCGACGGCCGGAAGCTGGGAAGGAAAGCAGTCCCAGGGACATTACCACAGACAGAAACACACTCACGCACCCACACGCGCGCACAGACATAGACACACACACACACACACATACATATATACACACCAGGGACCGTACGTGGCCCCCCTGGTTTCCGACTGCCGACAGCCAGGACACGTACACGAATGTGAACTTCCCGGTTTCTGATTTCCGACTATCGACGACCGGAAGATGGAAAGGAAAGCAGTCCCAAGGACATTACCACAGACAGAAACACACACACTCACGCACCCACAGGCGCGCACAGACACAGACACACACACACACACACACACACACACACACACACACGCACACATACACATTAACACCAGGGATTGTACGTGGCCCCTCTGGTTTCCGGCTGCCGACGGGCAGGACACATACAGGAATGCAAACTTCTCGGTTTCTGATTTCCGGCTGCCGACGGTCGGAAGCTGGGAAAAAAAGTAGTCCTAAAGACAATACCACAGACAGAAACACACACACTCACACACTCACACACCCACACGCGCGCACAGACACATACACACACGAGTATTTCCAAACGTAAATAATATAAGACTAACCAATATAACTTAAGGTAGCAAATAATTCTGTTTGATTTCTAAGGAGTAACAGGTTTGCTGTAAATTGTAGGTAGCAGACTAATTGTAACGTTAGAATAAATAAAAAAAAAAGCGTTCACCCAATTCCTTTTCTCTCCAGTTTGCCATTTGCCTGTAGATGATTTCGGTTCAAATTTTGCACGCATGACTGCCCAAACTTATGGTTCGATAGTTTTCACATCTGTCAGCTTGTATCTTCTTTGGTACGGGAACAATCACACTCTTTTTGAAATTCTGTTTTTTACATCTTAATTACCAGATGGCGCATTTTTGTCCTAGCTGTATTTCTCATGGTATTTAGCAGATTCGATGAGATTCATAAATTCCACGTGCCTTTTTCCTACTCAGATTTTTTAATCCCCTGTCAAACTCACAGCTAAATATATTGTCACCCTTCTCATCCTCGTCTACTGTTTCTTCACTTTCGAATTACCTGAATACTAAATTCTCTTCCTTGACAAAGTCTTATGCGTTCCTTCCGTCTGTCAGCATTTTCTTCTATGCCTGTGAGTGGCTTCCATTTGAATCCCTTAGATTTGTACAGACGTTTTTCTTTTTTCCAAACTTTAATTTGATTTTTGATTTTTTACCGCAGCAATCCACATTTTAAAGTCTTTGCAACTGTTCTTCCTTTGCCAACTTGTGTTTCTTATTGCTGAGGGTCCTATACCTCACTTTTGCCTGTTTTATCTTTTGTATTTTTAAAATTTTATCAATCTCCTTTCAAATCGGGCGGCCCGATGGATCAGATAGGTTTGCGTATGACTGCTGATTCCAAGGTCCCTTGATTAATTTCCGATACGGATCACTTAAAATACGTTAAATGAACATTTTTCATAAAAATACGCCTACATACGGATGATAGTTAAAATGTAGGGGTCCCGTGTGTGTGTGTGTGTGTGTGTGTGTGTGTGTGTGTGTGTGTGTGTATGTGTGTGTATGTATGTGTGTGTGAGTGATAAACATCCTTACCTTGCTAGGAATAGCAAGAGTTTGGCAACATTTAAGATTTTCAGGTTAAAAAAACTCTCTTCCCTGATAATGAAGTACCTTCGGGTGGAGCACTAGAAAATCAAATATAGAAGTCATCTATCAAATTCATAATGTAATCACTTCTGCTACCCATAGGTTTCTTTTGGCCTTTGTCGTTTTTGTTAGTTTTCGTCTGCTTTTGCGCTCTTTTGGCTCTATACTTTATTTTAATATTTTGATTTAGGGGATTTTTAAATTCAGCATGAAGAAAGCTTCTTTTCCCACCGCATACGTTTGAGTTCCCAGGCTCTAAGGATGCGGATGTGATATGCAAATTGGTCGTGGGAAGCGTGGAATAGTGGAGTTACTACAGTAGCGTGTCAGGGTCGCAAGGACTTTACTATCGGCGTTCAATGATATCGGACGTGTGTGCTGTGATCTTTCGACGAAGTGATCTCTCTTGTTTCCTTGATACCTTTTCTCTCTCATCTAAACAAACTATCGCGTTCCGTTACGGAGTAGGTACCATCGCTTCGTCTATAAAATTTGTGCCCGTAAACGAAACCACTAGTCGATGACCCGGATCTGATAAGCAGGAGATGGCTTTGACTTCCAGTAAAGACCAGGCAACCTCCAGGTTTGTTTGTTACCTTGTGGGTTTTTTCCGTGACGACAACCGTTGCAGTCGAATTTTTGGAAGTAATATATTACGTCCAAGGTCGTGCATGGTTAGCGACGCTGGAAAAACTTATATATAAATTAATTGCATAATTGTATCACTACTGCACTAGTAATTTCAGTTTTCAGCACTGGCCTTTTCTTCTTTAGGGTACTACTTTCGTCCTTTTCAATTATTCAGTGTTTATCACTTTTTGAAACTTTTCATCACCTTATGTTGCAACGAATTTTTTTGAAGCACCAGCCCCACATTGGGTGCCAGTGCAACGGTTTTTCCTTAGTGGCTCCTGCCCCACTCATAGGCGCTAGTGAGACAAAGTCTTCTGACATAACTAGGGGTCTATTCCTTGGGTAGAGCTATGAGAAATGGGGGGGTAAGTCGAAATCTGTTTGTAGGTCAAACTTAATCTAAAACAAATAGGCGCCACCAAGTCCGGACTTATTCAGGATAATGGCATGGCATATTTCTAAGGGCGGACGTGGAGACCCAAAGAAAAAAAGATCGCCTTTGATGACAAAAACCTGTCTTAATAAAATAAGACGCTGTTCCTGTAAGAAATTATAATAGTTAGGTTAATAAAAAAGGTGGAACACTATTTGTGTCCCGCAAATATACATAAAGAAGTAGTAAAAAGATATTTTCAATATAAAGTTGGCATCAAAATTCTACTCTTAAGGATGTTAGCTTTCTGTGGTTAGGTTTGATCATATTTGATCAAAATAAAAAACTTTAATCTTGAACCAATTATTTATTAAAAAGAATCTCTTTTAAAATAAAATGAATTGCAACAAAAATTTAATTAATAACTGAATTACTTCGTGAATTTTAATTTTAGGTTTATCTAAATTATTCATTATCAAACATTTTACAGTATATTGTAAACTTGTTACACAAAAAAAAACTCCGACCCGTGCAGATCTGTTCAGGCAGGTTACATCTTAAAATGTTACTACTCAAGTTTTTCCTTTTTAAATTACATGTACTAGTTTTAGTTTCTAAAAAAGCAGATCACAAAAATACTCTTGTTTACATAACTTGTGCTAAAACTGTTCGAAGCATTTGCTTTCAAGAACACATCTGTCAGCAGTATACTACAGAAAAATAAGTGACGTCAGTAACACCTGTTGTTGTTACTAACGATTCATAATGAACCACGCGTGTTGTTTCTCAAAACATCAAATTAGTGAATTTTAATTTCGACACTGGGGATCCAGCTCAGCAATAGTTGAAACTTTTATAATATTCATGCTTTTACACATTAGAACAAATTAACGTGTTTCTAATGTGAAACACCAAAAAAGTACTTAAAGCTAACTACGAACCAAAAACTGCTTTTCTCGCCTTGATGAGGTACTTGTTATTTCATGCGAAGATTACTGCATGTATTGTGAACCAAGCTCATACTAAACAACTTCTACCAAATGGAGTTGTTCCACGTGTAGAATCAAATACGGTCACGATACATTCGGCAGCTGCTGCAATCCGGATGTTGAATCACGCTGCCTCACCAAAGTAGCATCTTTACGTTGTATAACAAAGTGGTCTTCTTAAAATTGGTTGAACTTTCTATTTTCAAAGTTGCATTTTTAATTGTAGCATTCTTCACGTCGTATAACAAAGTGGTCTTCATAAAATGGGTTAAATTTCCTATTTTCTAAGTTGCATTTTTAATTGTAGCATTTCTCAAGTCGTATAACAAAGTGGTCTTCATAAAATGGGTTAAATTTCCTATTTTCTAAGTTGCATTTTTAATTGTAGCATTCCTCACGTCGTGCTAAATAAATTATCTCAAATTAAACAAGTTAATAACCTTCATACGATACCAACCGCTATTCAAAGATGTGTCCCGACTCCTCAAAGTTGATACGCAAATTGCCGGCCTGCAGTCTTTGGTACATCTTATCGCTTCTTCCACGTATGGCCGACTGATTACAAACCTAGCTCGGGCGACCGAGGCGTCCGAGGAGGGGACTGTCAAACCGAAACGCGCCTGCGAATAGCTGTAGAAGACACAGATATTTAACCACAAATAGAATACTAAGGAACGATGCTGCGTTAACGTATTACCTTAGTTGTTAAATGTATTTTACTATTATTTTAATAAAAGTGTTTTATTATTCTCGCACTTTTATGAAGGGATTTATTAATCAAAAATAAAATTGTTACAATGTTGTTTCAACTTATCAAGGTACCACTTATTCGATTTTTTACTTTTTTTTAGTTTCTTTAATTTCAGCGTGCATTGCATTGCCAACAAATTGTTGTGTGAGTCTAGACTTGCTGCCGGATGTGTCTGACAATCAAGAACTTGGTTTATAAACCTTCGTCTAGGCATTATCAAAAATATCTGGCACCTACCAATGTTTCCAGGCTTCATACGAGTATATAACCTTCTTAGGTGTTTGTTAAACCAGGTGCTGGTAAGGATGAGATTGTGTATTATACAAAATTCTACCAATCGGCGTCCCTGTTCGTTCCTTACATCCAGGGCTTGTTCTCCTACTGTTTTACTTTTTCTTCCTATTCACGCGACAGCATTTCAGCTTCTCATTACAATCATATTCTCATCTCCCTTAATGTATCGCATGATATCTTCCATCTTTTCATATATCTATTCAATCTCTTCATCCTGGATGCTATTGCAGTCAAACGTCAGTTAAAGATAAACACTTAGCACTAGGCGTGGTTCTACAGATGGCGTAACATTGTACAAATTTAAATATAAAGTAAAACTATGTAATTAATTTCAAACGGAATACATTTGTGTGTAGAGGTATTTTAAGGAGAATCTTGCGTCTCAATGTATGGCATGGCCGTCATTAGAGTTCGGTAGTTGGTTTTTCTTCAAATTGCGCAGTGAAGTTATTGTTGAACCTACAACTTTAAGGAATACAAAAGATATTAAGGCCATTAAAGTAGAGGTGAGAAATTCACAGGTAAACTTCATTGCATAACTCAACACCTACTTAAAAGTACACATCGATACGGTAAAGTAGTTCGAGATAGATTACTCCAAAATGCACGCTTTCACATTAATTCATCGTCACCCCTTCAACTAAAAAAAGGTTTTTTATTAGTTAAGACAATAAACACAGGAACTTACGAACGTGAGAAAATGTGTGTGAAAAGGCTGAATCAAAGGAGTACATCAATAGATTATAGGTTCTTTACGCCTAGTTCCCGATAACTTATAACCGCAATTTTATACGTAATAGCCTAATTTGTACTACAAAAATAACGATGAGAAAATAAAGCTTCCCTTTTTGGATTAAAAACCTCCTTATATCTAATATTAAAGCAAAACTTTGTGCAGCCAAAAAGGCGTAACAATGTTGCTGGTACGCATTTAAACCTGCACTATTGTGGTCGGTTGTGGCGTTATTTCTATCTTTACCACTATAATTCTTTTGTTGTGTTGTTTGTTTACAATAGCTTACCCTCTGCACTATTTCCCTGTTCATTATTAAACCGACCTCAGAAAGTTCCATTTTGGATTTTGTGTTAACAAATTTGTAATTCCTTGACGAGAAATCTTGCTTTCTTTCCAGCGTACTTCACTAACTCCAACTACATCCAACTTTAGGTTATCCATTCCCCTTTTTAACTTTTTTAACTCGCTAGCACGATTCAAGCTTCCGACATTCCATGCTTCAACTCATATAATGCTAATTTATCTTTGCGATGATTTCCTCTCAAGTAGTCCCCCCGAATGCGGAATTATTTTACCTCCGCAATATTTTACCTTGGAGGACGCCATAATCAATAAACCTTACAAATAGAGGTTCATGTTCTCGGTATAAGCAACGACTGTAGTCTTTATTGCCTTCAGGCGTGCAGCAGTACTAACAAGGCTAATCTCTTGTGTAATATTACAAAGCCAAGTCAGTCAATTATTCAGATTGTCGCCCTTACCTACTGAAAGGAATGTTGCGTCCATTTCAAGAAATATACGTTTGTCTGATCCCTCCGCAAATTAACTTTTAACATGGTTGCACTTTCGGCTCGGCTGTCTCTCTGAGAAACAGAACCTTCCCTACCTCGTCAAGGTCTCATGGTTCACTGGGGTGGATTCGTTAGTATGTGCTTTAAATAAATTAAATTTTTAATAATTAATATAATTATCTACCGTGTGTTCCTTGCAGGCGATCATACCTAAAAGAGTATTAAATTAGAAAAATACAGATAATCTGGGTAAATGACCGTCATAGGAAAGCTTATTTGTACACATCCCTATCAAGTCAAAGAAACCACCACCATAGTAGATCACCCCAATAATTATAAACTAATAAATTAACGCCATAGAAAATGCAACGAGATAGTAAACGACACGCCGTTTTTAAAAGTCTGGAAACAAATGTCCGATTACACGAAGGGACGACATTAACTTCGACTTTAGGAAAGCATGACGCATTATTCCGTGAGAACGAACTGTAACATACAATAACTCTAAGATAAAAAATTAATAATCCCACCGATAATTATAAAGAAGAGACTTAATCTTCATTTTTAGTCGTAGAGCTTCAAATCCGATTGACACGCGACCACTACCGTGCAGGTTAGAAGTTGATTATATGCGCAATTCTACTACGATATTAAATTACTAAATTGTGAGAAATGACTTCCCAAACGCGAGTAAAACGCTGAATTAAAAATACCATCACAGTGAAAGTGCCCATATGTTGGAAGCTTTTATTCAATGTTAAGTTGAAGTATTATATTAACTGCCACCAAAAGAATTCTTCACTAAAAGGGTCGTTTGGAGTCAATAAAAGCTGTAAGTTATTGAATTTTTTGCTTTTCCACTTGCTATTCTAACTTAAGTGCTAATACCTAAAGAGCCTTATAAGTTACATACAAAAATTCAAGATTTATACTTGCTCTTGTTATTGTCAAATAGCGCTTATCAAAATCTCATTTCCATCTTAATTAACGGCATTAAATAGTTCTTGGTTCCACTTCAAATCTCCATTTGACGTTAAAATATCAGTGTACAAAGTGCATCTATTTTAATCGATTACATTCAGCCGTCGCTCGTGTATCAGGACTAATTTTCGTAATAATTATGCTTCATAATTCAGAGTTGTGTTAAGAGTTTTGCATACTGTATGTCGTAAAATGTATTATAAATTACTCGAAATTACACGTTTGAAAGAATTAATCTTTACTTAAAGCTTACATGTTTGATGTCGTAAAATAAATGAATCTGAACGACTTACGTTTATATGCAAAAATTAATTCAATACGTCATATTCTCGATTCTTCCGGCTCTATTTCGAAGCACAACATACCCCGAATGAAGGAATCATTTACGCCGATTTCGCGTTTTAGTGAGCTAATTAAGTACGTCGGTATGATCTACGGTTCTCCTAAAGTGTCGACTATTCTTTTCTAATGCACGAGATCAATGGTCGCGGTCGCCTTCTCTCCATAATACGTAAAACTACTAAACTTGCTTATCTTATCTTTTATATTTTTCTAGTTGACGCGTGTTCCCTGAATCGGGGCGTTTATTCATTGATACTAATAATTGGTTTATATAATGGCTTTTAAAACATTTTCTAGTAAAATGACGTATTTGTTTATTAATAACAAAAATTCTGGATTTAATTTCTTCATAATAAAGAATAAAATTTATAAAGTGGCATTTTAACAAGAATTAATGTTTTCTTTTTGTTTTTAAATGATTTATCTACACACAGAAATTAATTACATTGTTAATTAAAGCTTGTAATTGCATTCTTAATGATTGATTTGCATTGTAGCAAGGTACAAATTTAAATTTTGCATATCTTAAAGAAGATAGCTTCAAATCTAAGTTATTTTTAGTATTTTCAGAGTAACTATTTATACACAAGGCTAAAATAAATTCTTTAATTTACCCGATTTAAACTTGTTTCAAGATTTTTAGTAGGAATTAACATTTACACGGATTTGAATAAATCCCTATTGAGTTTTATTTTATGTACGTATGAAATACGCTTATATTTATACAGGGTAGGCATTAAATATAAGAAAATTTTGCTTTTCTCCGTTTTTCTCTTTTTAGGTGGCCATTTGTCATAGAATTTGGCGTTCAATGACCACTCGAGATCTCATTATTACGTCGTTTCTCTCCAAATTAAATATAAAATTCGAAATCCGCGCCATTTCCTGCATGGATGAGTAATTGTACTATTTTTACTTATAACTACTATTTCTATAAGGCTTATAATACACACGCATAGTCCCTATACTTACACTGCGTTTTCTCTTTAAGGATCTGTCTATTTCCATCTTAAAATTAACTAAATTTCTCTTCACTCTATCCTAATATCACCTATAATCTAACATTACTATCCTTTATTTCTAATTTTGTAACGTGCGCATTAAGAGTGGTTCCGGATCCGATCAACTCTGGCAAACATACGAACAACGGTTTATCACGCTGCCGCAAGAGGGAAGTGTGCTCAACCGCCAATTAGGAAGTATGTGCCGCACACGTTAACTTTTAGGTCGCGCTTTGATTTATGGTAATTATATTTAAGAATTCATATTTCTTTTAAATAAGGTAATTGGTAGTTTAGTTTGGTTTTATCATATTGCGCGATTAAGAATTCTAGAAAAAGTTTATTTTTTATATTTAATAAGCTGCAAGACTTGGGATATTTATGATGTCAAACTAAACCCTCTCGATTTTAGCCTTATCATTTCTCACATTTACACACGGTCTCATCAAGTTTTATTTCAAATAGAAGTTCTTTCATATTCATACATCGCTTATCGTATTATAGCACATTCCCCTCGAAACTACTACAATCTTGTAAAAAATATGGGGTATACAATTTCACGAAGTTGTCCCAGCACCTACGTAGATAAACTACTAATGTCATAAAATATGTAGCCTTTGGATTACGTTGACTTACATCTTGAGTAGTAACTTCTCGCCCTCCTCCCCTTCATTAAAAAGTGAAAGCTGCTTTTTCATCTGGAGTTGAAAGGTTCAAATGCGCCGCTAATCCGGGATCTCCTCCAAAGTAGTCGGTGCTACGAGGATGTGAGAGTCGGGGTCGCAATCGGAATTCAAAATTACATTGCTCAGGCGGATTTTTGTTGCGAAACAGTAGATACTGCGGTAGAAATAAGGGGTTTCTGGAAATTGTCGATTTTGCAGCAACAGGTCGACTTACGTGTTAAAAAAGTAAGAATCCCTTAAATTTTTCCGAAATAAAAACCCGAACGCGCTGTGCAATAAAGCCCACAAGGTGTCGAATAGAGTTGGTGCGTGAGAGAAGGACAAGGATCGAGTTGGTTTCCAAAATTTGTATCCGGTCCGTAAAAATGCAAAATATATAGCAAAAGACACGGTCGATATCGTAAAACCTGACCTCTGTACCGTTAGTGACCTATATTTCTTTTTACAAATTTTAATTAAAATTTGTATAATTAATTCGAAAATGTCAAAAGCTGGTTACGAAGAGCGGCGTAGTCCCTCGAGGAGTAGTAGTAGGATGACTAGGATGAGATATAGAAGAGAACTTATAACTAGTAACCAGAAATTTAGTTCTTTTTAGTAGTAGGATAACAGTTTGGACAGCTGACATAACATAGCAATGGAGTACTTGAAGACGATTGCAACGTGTTCACGCATGACCAGGTTGGTTGCAGTTGTAGTATGTGATCTGATGAGTAGAAGTAAACACATGAATAGTATATTGCGAGGATTTTTAACAAAAGCAAAGCAAATTAACATAAAATAGATTCCAAGTATTTAACTCTGTATTAAACACAATGAGATTTTATAGGAGGCTTAAATAAGTACCAATTTGACTTGAAAGGTAATCGAACTTATAAATGAAAATTCGTAAGGCTCAAAGTAACACAACGAGTGTGGACTCATTTGAGTTAGAAATTTTATAGAGCGTTTTTTAAGAAACGTAACATAAAGTAGTTGGTATTTAATATCTATGTGAAGGATGTAGAAATAGATCGATTGCAGGGATTTAACGTAACAAGTTGAATTTTATTAACAGCAAGCTTGCATTATCTAAACAATTTGTTATATTAAGAGTAATTTATTTGGTGCGAAGCGTTTATAATTTAACTCCAATAATTTCCAGCAAAATAAGAACAACAAAGATAAATTTTAATCTGTATAGATAGTTGTACATGATAGCTTGTTATTTCACATGTAGTGTGGCACATATTTCACTTAACCTTGATTTTCAAGGCAAAAGTTCAAATACTCTGCTATTTTTAAAGTCAAGTGTATTGCAAGTCTACGATTATTTTGCTATTTTGATATGAGGCTAGTATAGGTGGAAGCTATTGGAAATTATATGCAACATTAGTCTTTAAAAGCTTTATTAAATTTCCTTATTTGTCTGGTGATTTTAAATATCACACATGCTGGACAAATCTTAATACAGCAGATAATTTACAAATCCCATATAAATAGGTCCCAGAACGTCCAAAAGGGGATATTGATTTGTGATATACAAGTGAAAATAGGCAATCAGCATGCCAGTTTGTGTAAAAATAATTAGAATTAACAAAACTTAAAAAGTATATGTTTGAAAATGAAGTTCGAAATTTTCCAAGGCTATATACAAAGCTGTTTAATTGAACGTAAGGGTAAGAAACTGTTTTAACTCATATTTATACAAATTTTATAAAGCGTTTGGTCAAAACTATTTATAATCAACAGTTTTAAATTTTATTATATTATCTTCACCTCAAATTCTACATATTTAAGTTCTACTATTTCGGTTTTATGAAATATTTATATCAAACTATTTATATTACAACTTCAAATTCTACGAAGCAACCTATGATAACAAAATGCGGATGCTGTGCAGAACATAATCCAAAAAAAAGCCTTATTTTGCAGAAAGAGGTATAAAGGACTACGGCTTGCTTTAGTGCACTACACATTGCAGTTAAACTCCACAGCTTGTTTTTATCTTACTTTATATTTAGTGTAGCACACATTGAATTTAGCTTTGATGTACAAGACAAAAATTAAAATATTCTGTTATTTAAGCCAGGTGTGATGCAAGTCTGCTGTAACCTTGTTATTCTGATATAAAGTCAATAAAAATAAAAATTATAGGAAGTGATATTCAACAGTAGTCTTTAAACGTTTTATTAGATTTCCTTTGCTGTTTGGTAATTTTAAATATCACACATGCTGGAAAATGCTCAATGCAATAGATGTTACACAAACCCCACGCTTAGGAATTATTTAACGCCACAGAATGTATAAACAAGGATTTTTCTGTAAAATAAAAGTGAAAATAAACTATACAGTACGATAGTCTGCATAAACACTAATAAATTCAATGAAATTTAAATAAAAGTTAATTATTGCTGAGTGAAGTTAGAAAGTTTTCAAGGTTTTTACATAAAGCTGTTTAATTAATCGTAAGGGTAAGAATTTATTCTAACTCGTTTGTATACAAACTGTATACAGCTTTGGTCGTGTTGTCTTCAGTCATACCATCTTCAGTCATACAGTTGCTTTAGTCCTACTTCTGCTTTAGTACCGTCTTTGGCTTTGGCTTGAGTCGAGTTAGATTCTAGCTGACTTCTAATTTATAACTTTATAATCTGATCTATAATAGGAGGAAGCTGCTGATGCGAAGATACCTGTGGGAAGCAGAACATACTTCAAACTAAAACCTAATTTTGATGAGCGAGGCGTATCAAAGACAACAGCTGATTGCAGCACGAATATCAAACAACGATCAGAGATCTATTATATTTCATATTTTGATAATTTTTTAAAAATATTTAGTCTAACCTAAAAGATGACTCGAATTTATGACTCCACTAGATCAAACTATTTTATGTAATAGCGTCTGTGTTATGGGAATGTAACAATTTATATATATATATATATATATATATATATATATATATATATATATATATATATATATATTACTGTGACATTTAGGGGTTAAAAGGGCATCATTATTCATTTGGTAATTTATTTCGTGGTTCAGTATGGGAAAATAACATACAACGTCTTACACTTTTGAGGTTCATAAATACAACTCCGCTTGCGCGGTATACTAGACACCACGGGCAATTGGTAACGCTAATCTTTGTACAGATTTTGGCGCGCCCATCTGTCAATTACGTCACACAATGCACAAATTAAATGCGCAATTACGCAATAAATAAATGTTTGAAATGCAGTAGAACAATCAAGGCACTTACCTAAATAGGTACAGCTTCCTTCAGGTTAAATAAAGATGTCGTCAGCACGTCCATCAGGGCTGCTGATGGCCCCTTTAAAGCAATTACGGAGGGTACGCCTTCCAAATGGCTGGAGCCCCCTTTAAGATAGTTTACAGATGGTGACTGCTCCGGTGCTGTTGGCGGAGCATGGCCTCCAATTTGTTCCCGGGGTCGTGGACTCGGTTGCCCTAGGCGGCTTCAAATTACCTTCTACCTATGTAGGGAATCAACAAGGAAAACCAGGTATAGGGGCGACAAACAGTTAAACAAGGCAAGGATCTACATGGATACAAGATAAGGCACGATACGATACCTGAACAAAATCGCTCTTCACGAAGGTCAGAGGCAAAAAGCCACGTTACAGAGCCCATCGGAAAAAAACCCACTTTTCTGTCCTTTCACGCGTCGGCGCGAAATTATTCGCCCAACCCACTTTTGACGTGACGGA
Source organism: Platerodrilus igneus (assembly GCA_036346225.1). Classification (NCBI taxonomy): domain Eukaryota; kingdom Metazoa; phylum Arthropoda; class Insecta; order Coleoptera; family Lycidae; genus Platerodrilus; species Platerodrilus igneus. The sequence continues at coordinate 3,276,424 of JARFIW010000765.1, read as the reverse complement.
AATACGCGCACCGAGTCTTTTGAATTTAAGGCGCGAAAACACCCGCACATCAAAACTAAAACTAGGAAATGTTAATTGCCAATTTATTGGCACGTAACAAACGTTAAAACGCGTTTCTAAATTCAATAGTTTTAGAATTTAGTTTGTTTCAGAAACTTTTAAGAAGCTTAAATGTAATTTAGCATAATCCTTCAGATATAAATACTCATAAAGTATACCGTGTGTCATATTAGAAACAGCCGTATAAGATAAAGCAATTTAAATTTAATTTGTAATCTTCGTATTTGACATAAAATTCAAACCCTCTTATTTACAGCAAAGTTGGATGTATATGTGTTGAAAGCTTCTTTAAGATTCAAAACTGCGTAGTTTTCCGAGCGGGTTAACTAAAAGCAAAGTTGACGGTTATATTATTTGTTTAAAAGCGTTTGAATTGTGTTTTGAAGAAGTCTTCCTAGTATTATTAAATAGGTCAGGTAAACTGTTTATTTTTCGGTGCATTATTAAGTAGGTTAGATAAAACGTGGCACAAACAAACGCAAATTTCAGGTAGTTGTTAGTTCCGACGTCAATTAGAATAAATTTATAGCCTCTTGAAAAGATGTAAAACTAAAGTTGGAAGGGTAACTGTTGACCGTTCCAAAAAAAGCTTGTAAACGAGAAAACAAAGAGAGGTTATTTGATAGCATGTGCATAAGTTGGATGGAAATGAAACGTGTCAAAATAGGCGTAGTTTAAACAGTTACTTTTATCAGCTGGAATGGATATACACAGAGATGTTTGAATACAACGAAACGATTTAGTACGGGCGGTTAGAAAATGAAATACATAGAATTGGTTTTCGTGAGTTTGTTTGTGTTGGGTGTTTTTGAAAAACTGCGGCCGTTGGAAGTGTTACGAAAAAGTATAGTATGTGAGGTGTGAGTGATTTTAAGAATTGGTATGAATGTTTGTATGAAAAAAAATTTGAGGAATTGTGGCAGGTTTTCAAGGGTGGAGAAACTAAATATAAACCGCCAGACATGGATAGGAGGTTCTCGTTGTTTTCAACCAGCTTACAGTTATTATGTTTTGACAAGCGTACATCGATCGTGATTTTCAACAAGCTGACGGCTCCAATACTAAAATACTTTTACGTTTGCATAAAAGTACAATTAATTTACGCCAATTGATGTAAGTAAGAACAGTTTGATTTTAATTTGCACTAAGTGTGTAAAGTATGCAATTTGAAATGAAGTTGATGTCAGTATTTGCTCGGTTTGGTTCATTACCAAACATTTATGATATTGGTAAAAGAGGTTGGGAGTTTGGATGACCTATCAAATTGGTAGACGAAATGACTTCTTGGTAATATGGTTGCAGCTTGCAATTACGGTTATTGCGAAGCAGATTGGGGTGTTCCTGAATGCAGTGGTCCTTGATACAATGGTAGCTGGCCCGTGGGTGAACATAGAATCCAGGTAACTGATGCTTTTTGTTGTATATGTGTGTAAATAGATGCTTAATGACTTGGTGTATTGGGGGTATAATTTTATGAACTGAAAGGACGAACAGAGGAAGAGTTACGGCATGAACTTTTTAAACTGAGTTATTTTTACTGTATTTTGTGTGAGAATTGACGATAAGTAGGGATTTATGGCATTTGTAATATTTGATTTATGTTCAAGGTAAAAAGGTCTTTTTGATTATTGATGTGCAAAAATTAGCACGAAAGAATAAGGTTTACTTTGAGCTCATATTGAACCAGGGTTAAAGTAAGAAATGTGTTGAAACCCTATTACTTTCTCTGATCTAATTGGAAGGAAAAATTTATCTGGAGTAATTATTGCTATCGAAATGTACTGTTAAGGGAGTATTTTTAAGTGGGATGTATATAACATATTAATATTGTGCGAAAGAAAAGTTTAATTTTGATTTTGGCGTGTACATTCTTTCTGGTATGTTAATAAATGTAGGCTATTTACCGTCGCAGCGTTTTATTGTCGAGTAGTTAGTTTGGTTTTTCAGGAATCAGCTGAGCAGCCGTGGAAAACTTCATTAAGTAAAGGAAGTATTTAAAATAGGTAAATCACGTTACCACCAACAACCTTAGCAGTGGAAGGAGATCGCAACAATTAATGGCGCCCAAGTCGTGGGATTTTTAGGCCGATATCTTTTAGCGGGCAGATCGCAGTATTAATAGACGCCCAGAACGTGGGCTTTTTATATTTTAAGGGCATATCGTAGTATTTTTGTCGCCTAGAACGTGGGGTTTTTTGTATTATTGAATGATGCCCAGTAACGGACATCGTAGTAATTATGACGACCCGAACGTGGGGCTCGAGTCAACGGAGATTGCAATAATATATATTGTTATGGATTCAAAAGGTTAAATTTGGGGTAAGTAATGCAATTTCAAACACCCTGTATAGAGAAACGAACAAATTATTTACACGCAAAATTTATTTAATTTAATTAATTTAAATGGACAAGTATTGACGAATTTTTATAATTAATGATTGAAAGGTTAAAGGTACATAAAGAAAACCAGTTTTAAAAAACAAATAGAAACGCATAATTAATTTAATTTATTTTAATTCAACATATAAAAGCATTGGAAAACACACCAGGGTAAAGAAAATCGATAATCCCAAGGCAAAAGGTTTCTTGGTAACAAACAGACGTCAGTACGGTAAAATATGGACTCCATGAATTGTTGTTTTAAACGGTCAATAATTAAGAACACCTGCATGTTTAAAAGGTTACCTTCTTCGAAATTATCAGCATAATAAAGCGGGCTTCATAGAAAATAGTTTTCAACCGTCAGTTGCTTCGAATAACAAGCTAACAAAGTTCTTAAAGAGCAAGGGAAGATGCACGATCAGTAATATGCTACAGATAGAGACGGATATAAAAGCATTGGTTTTCAAAACGCACGTACTTAATCCACGGGGAGTGATGAGACGCTGCCTGCAATATCGATTTTCTACAATTCAAGTGGGGTTTGGAACGCGACATCAAATATGCATAAAACAGAGACAAAAATAGTACAGGCGAAGTTTTATGACGACACAGAACAGAATCATTGGTTGAAACGGATAGTTTTACAAACAGACGAACATGCGACAGGTGGAAGCGATTTTCAGATTATACAGCGCGTCCACGAGGTGAATTTCTGGAAGGTTTAAGTCGGTTATATCAAAATTTGCAGAAATGTTATTTTAAAATAAGTTATTTGCGTGAAGTGTGCCCTAGAGGTGGCATGGTGAACAATATAAATACTCTATCAGAATTAGTAGAGGCCTCTCTTTATAATCTCATCGCTTTATACTACTTACTACGACAGATCGACGTTATAGTAGAGTTCTTGTGAGTATTAAAAATTATTCATAATACAGTAAATGTAGCACTAGCACTTGTAACTTGGTAGTTGAGGCCTTATAGTTATTAACGTGAGTAGTGTCGAGTGAATTAAATTAACCGAGGTTCAACTACCACCATACCAAGCTAGTAAACTAATATATAGAAATATAATATACGTGAGTTTGTATGCTGTTATGGAATGGTAATTGGAAGCAAAGCGCATAGTCGCGAAGCTAAGGGCTTCTGGTGAGCATCGTTGGAGGGATGGAGGTTTGAAGCATTCTCCAGGTAATTTATTTGAATTTTCTGTTATCTGATAAACTTTTGGAATTATTTGGTGATGTGTGAGTGAACATCGGGGTTATTTATGGTTATATAACGTATCGGAAAAGATACATGTACTTGTCAATTATTAGGGATATTTAAAATATTAAAAAAGGGTGTATGTAAAATTTACTAAATTGCATTTTGAATTTAAATTGTATTGTTAAGGGTACATGGGTTTATTAGTTTTGTAGTAATTTTATGCAAGGTAAAAGGCATACATTAATAAACTGGGTTATTATGAGCTCACTATACTCCAGTGTGCAATAAATATAGGGTATTATTTGGGGCCCATCTACTCATATTTTTATTAAATGTGTTTGCAAATAATAATTTAAAACAAGGACTTTTAAACATATCACTTATTGAGTTGTGATTAGTGTACCAAACTGTTTATACCTGTGAATAATTTGTTTGTAAATAGCGGTAAATAAAAGATTGTATGAGTGTTGTATTATTTGGTGATTTTATTGAATGGTGTGCGAGTGGGAAGGAAGAATGATTGTAAATTTAGGTATCCGAGAAGAGGCACAGCTGAGCTGGCTAGGGAAGCTGCTGAGGATTTAAAAGCTGAAATATAGGAGGCGTTGAAGTAGAAATCTACCAGGGTAAGAATATTTTATACATTTTTTTTTTTTTTTTGAAAATCAGTGTTGACACTGGCGATGTCAAACCCATAAGTCCACGATCCACAACACTCTTATGGCGCCCAATTCGTGAGGCTCGAATGAGTAGAGGTAAAGGACGGATGTTAAAAGTGCTAATTCCCGATCCACAGCAATCTTATGACGGCTCAACGTTGGGGCTTGAATGGTTTTTAGGGGGATCCAGAGACTGTCCCCGATCCACAGCAATATATATATATATATATATATATATATTTATTGCTATGATAATAGGGTAATTTAGGGTATATTGAGTCATAAGGGTCGTACGCTACATGTACATATCACTAAGGTTTAGAAAACTAAACAATTTCATCATAAAATGGAAGTAACTCGACAATCATGCAAAAAGCTAATATCGAGCAAACTGTTTATAAATCACAACTAACTTTAATTTATGAAGGTAAGATAAATAACTTGTACGTCATATAATGCATTTCAAATTAAATATACAAGTATAAGATTGAAAATAAATACGCAGGAATAACATTTTAAACGCAACGAGTTTTATTGAAATAAATGCGCAATTAGTGAAAGGAAATAACCTGGCATACTAACTATAAAAGAATCCCATTCAAAACATTAACGCATAAATAAATAAACCCATTCAAAGTTGACTACGTGATCTGTACATCATAAATTCATAAAAAATCCAACAGATTTTGAAGTACTAAACAACAAAACAGACATTTGGTTACATGATAAATTAAATGGAAAAATTTGAATAAAGCAAATATAAACAAGCGGCCGTGACTTGAATGAAGTTCAAAGTTGGATATTCAGAGGAATACACTGTATGAATTAGATGCTTTGGTGAGGATATGCATTACTTCGACACCGGTTTTGATGGTAACTTTGTAGAAAATCCGAAGGCTGCAATGTTAAGGTAAAAGTTCAACGCCTCAATTAACAAAGTACGTTCGGAAAACCAATGGTATAGGGGAAGAGCGGAGCCTTTATATAGAACACGGACTTGGTAAACAGTCAGTCTTTCTTCGACCAAGGCACTAGATATAACAGTTCAAAGTGTAATATCAGGCGGAGTGAAAATAGTAAAATTAAATAATTATTTAGTGATAGAAAAATTTTAAAAGTCGTGGTAATTCTAGTGCCAATATATATGATAGAAGTTGCCGTTAACTTTAAAAAACGTAAGCTAGAATTATTAATTAAACGTAATTTTAAAATTTAATAATTTAGGGCTCTAAGCAAATCTAAGTAAATCCAACTAACCACTCTGGCGAACGAATCTAAGTAAATCTAATGAACTACTTTAACTAACTACACTAAGAAACGAATTTACGTAACTACTTATAAATATTCGTCTAAACATTGGTATCTGAGCATCGAAGGTAAAAATTAATCAAATAAGGGTTAGACTGGGCAAGCTGTACTACGCAATAAGCAAGAGAACTTAAGTGGAAACAATCCAAGGGTGATAGTCAATTACATGCAGGGGCAGTTCTAAGAATTTGAAACAAGCAAGGAAAACGCAGGTCAGAAATAAGAATATATTTATTAGCATAACGCTTTATTTCAATTTTTAACATTTACATTTTTTTATATATTGAAGTATTTAATTTGTAAAGGGTTATCAAGAAACTCCTTTAAAAATTTACGTAGAGAGAAAGAAGGTCGTTTTAACGTTCAAAAGTGCTTATAGTGTTTTTTTTTGCTGACTTTAAGGGAGTTATAATTTGGACATGATCGGATTGATATTATTTTGATTCAGGGGTTAATTTATGAATAGCAAATCAAATTATCAAAGTTATTAAACTGTAAAGTGTATATATAGTTGGTCATTATACAAATTTTGGTTTGTTTTGTTTATATTATTTAAATAGAAAGGAGCTAGAGTAGAAGGGAAGGGGGGGGGGTTAAACTTTCTTTGTGGTCGTATCGTCGTACACTCTGTGTGGATCAAACTGAGCTAGTCTAGGCATATAAAAAAAGGTATATTTAAAATTAAAAGTTGATGTTATTTAGAGACACAGACCGGTGGCGTTTAGCAGGAAACTGAACGTTAATCACATCATCGTGCGGCGGTATCATAGCAATATAGGTTATTGCTGTGGACTTGTGGATTAGGAACCAGTATCGAGCCCCAGCGTTGGGCCGTCATAAAATTGTCTTGTACTCTCTAGAACAAGCTTTTAACATCGAGTCTCACGAATTGGACGTCATAAAATTGTCGTGGTACCTTACAAAAATTTGTGCCCACTCCTGGGCCAACATAAAATTTTAAAAAAAAAATATATATATAAAAAATATTTCTTACACTTCTTTTGGAACGCCTCCTTATTTCTCTGGTCACCCTGGCTAGCTCAGCAATCGGCTTCTTCTTATATACCTACGATTTCAAATACATACCTTTCGCACCCACACACAGTCAAATAAAATTACCAAAATAATACAACAACCATACAACCCTTGATTTACACATCTTAACAAGTTTCCATTATAAATGGTACAACCAGTTTGTTCCAACTGTTACCAGTTTAATCATTAAATATTTTTAAGTCCTTGGTTTTAGTATATTTGCACAAATTCTATATAATACGAGTAGATGGGCCTCACATGCTACCCTAGTGTGACTTTATTCTGGTCTATTGTGAGCTCATTATAACCCAGTTTCTGTAAATGCTTTTTACATCTAGCATTTTATTGAAAACAAATTTAAAAGACCCGTTTACTCTATACAACAACAATTTATAGCATGAATAAACATTTATATCATCAATAAGCCCTTTTGTAATAATCACGATTAAATTGTCCAACACATATACCTCTTTAAACAAGTTTTATGCTAATAAATACGCCACCAATAAGTCAACACATAAACACAAAAAATATCAATGAAAATGTTTATACAAAAACAGGAATTTAAATTTCGTTACCTGGAGTCGCCTTCATTTTTTGTTACCAGTAAAGATGATTTCCATAAATCCTCATCGTTGTGTCTATCTACTACGATGCTGCCTGGCTTAACAGATTCCCACCATTCAAATCTATGCTACTGTAACTTACTTTTCTTATTCGCTTCCACTCGTTGGATACACGTGAAGTTTTATTCTTTTTTACTTGTTCGCGGCTAAGTCTGGGAATTACCCCAAGTGTGAGCTAACATAGAAAGAAAAAAGGGAAATTGAGCGCCACTGTATCTATATGGACAGCACTAGAAATTCAATACTCCTATGAGAAGATACAGAAACTAATCGGATTTAAGCACCATAAAAAAACTTACAACTTAATGGACTAACACATCTGGAAACCTCCGGAACATACCTACAACCTCTTCAATCTTGATGATCCTGAAAGAAAAAGTACACAACAAATTTTCTATTAAAATGACACTGTTTGTGCTTTTTAATAAAAAAGCATACTAATAATTATGAGTGGATAATCTTAAGATTACCCCACCAAAGGTATTTGAATTAAAAATGGATATCTGGAATAAATCAATTGTAACATATCTGTGCTTTTAAATTACTTTAGCATTCGTCTAATTTCATTATTCAAAAAATTTATTTGCTCTAAGATATTCTTATTAAAATTAATTATGCATTGAATAAAAAGCTTGAGTCTAAAAATGTAATTTAATATAGTTTCTCTCTTTTCGTTTTTTTTAAATATGGTTACAAATACAAAATAATAAAATTGAATTCTGGTTTTTCTTATAAATCTGTCTTGACATAACAAGACCTTATTTTTAATAATATTTCAAAACAAGATTCCTGATACCCAACGGACAGATCTGTGTATTGGTTTACATGCATATCACATCAGTTTAGTTCATTTTTTTATAGAAAATTTAAATCACATGCAGCTAATTAGAGTAAATAAAATTTCAAACTTATTCAGATATAGAAATGATTAATGACCTTATTAAAGATTAGACACCTGTAATGAACTTTTTAAAAAACAGGAAGTAGATTTTAGAATCACAATACTTTAAACACATGTATATTCCACGTGTCTTATAACCTTACTAGTACTTCCTAACAATCATATTTCACGTTATTATTCGTGCACAAAATTTAGCATGATTAAGCAATCCTCTATTAAAATTTTATGTGAACACTTTTAAAAGTCTGACAAACATAGGAACTGAAAGTTTTGATACCTGTGCTTAATGAAGACGTTACCTCTTGCTATCGAACAGCGATGCACATTTTCCGGATCCCGCTTACAAATTTGATGCCAAGAAACATCGAACAAAAGCTTTACATACTTTGTTAACGACAGTTGTCTCAATCACTATATATAACCATGGTTATTTCATGCGCTAAGGAATTAAAGATATTTTGTATTAGTATTAAATTACTTGAATATTGTGGTCTCACCGTTAACAATTACCAACCTCTCTAACCATTTTTAAGAGGAAGCGTGGTCTATTGCCTTGCCGGAGCTACAGGAATGACCGCTCTTCTGGGCCCCCAAGACGACCACCTCTCTTGTCCCTACCATGATATATTTATTCTCAGGCTCCACTTGTCACGAGCCCGTGCCCTCATCTTAATAAGTTGCAGCTTCGATTACATGTTAAACTACAATGGCCGGCTTGGCTTTCCGTACCGTCCACGTAAAGAACAACTCATACGTCTTGCGCGTCACCTCGTGACACTATTTACGAACGCGCTATCTTAATTTTAACAACTGAAAGGATATAATCCGCCTATAAATTAGGCAACACAAATGACTTGTTCCTTTTTAAATACGTTTTCAGAGTGTATATTGTTATTAAATATTTCTTGGTAATGTATTTAAGCTAATTAAATGGTAATAATTTCCTGTTCCATTGTGGAATTGTTTCTTTCAGATATAACTATATCGAATACAAAAATCAAATATCACAGATCTACTATGCATAGATGTGATTTCTTCAAAACTAGTGCTACAGAATATATATTCGTCACACTACCACTACTAATAGCTTTGTCTCAAACGTAACATTCCATCTCAAATATACTTCAAGCATACAAGTTTAGGCTTCGCTTACCCAAAACATCATCTTTTTGTTTAATTGCTTCGTTGTACTAATGGCACCTTTTATTTACAAGCACCAATTCGTGCAATATCACTTTTATAACACGCGATACGCAACAACAGCTTTCATCATTTTTAAAGAGGATGGTTAATGCAACTTACTGAACACACAATAATTGATTACGGTAAAAGCATTTTCTACATGTTGTAGATCTAAACCCGTATTCAAATCTAAATGGAAAAAAAGAGAGCTTTAATATCTCCGTTCGTTTATTTATATGATTTTTAAACCCCCCAGTGGAACCGGTTTGCGTAAAAAACTTGTTTTCGAAGCAGCTTCTTAAAATTTTGAACGTAACTGACTATAATTTCTGAAAAATTTCCCCCGTCCATCGTGCTGTTTACATAGAATTTCGTTTCCTACCTTAACGTACGCGCATTTCTCGAAAACTGCTCGTCATCGATCAATGATAAAATTTTCCAGACACGCCACCTCTCAGCTATCTATCTTCGTCCCACGCGTATTTGTTGTCTCCTTTCGAACCCCTCTTCAGTTACAGAAAATTGATATTGTAGTCGTCCTTCACAAATACCCGTGTATATCTTACGTGACTTCTATCCAACGCTTGCTTTATCTGCTTTTCTGTCTTACAGTATCGATCGTTTATTCCACTTCGTCCTTAAGGCATTTGTTATTGTAGCAGCTTATAAACTGACCGTTGCAAACAATTTCTATGGAACTTTGTGCTAAGGTACATTTAAAATTCCCTGAACAAATTTAACAAGCAGGTGTTTCTTGAAACAACCGACCGTTCATAAAATAACAATTCTTGGTTTCTTTCTTTCTGAGTATTTGTATAACGAACGTTGGCTTTTAAAATGCAAACATTAGCGTTTGAAATTATTGATTTCCTTATGCGTATCTTTGAGCTGTTTATGTACTTTAAAACTTTTCTTCCCCTACGCAATTCCAACATTCCAATTTAAATATAGAAATACCTTAATACCCGTCCGTTTTCACAATATAAATTAATTAATTTGGCGCGTAAATAATTTGTTCTTATTTATATCTACACGGTGGCTAAAATTTTATTGTCTACATCTGTTTACCCTTTAAATCCACAACAATATATATATATATATATATATATATATATATATTGCTATGTATAAACAAGAATTGGAATTTTCGTTCTCCGACGTTGGGCTGTCTTATTAATATTCTATGAACTCCCTCCAGAAACTTAACTGGATTTTATCGTGTCTCGACCTTGTTGACCAATAACAAAATTTGATACGTTACCGCCCTACTCGTTATCAATTTTGTATTTAACTTATAGATTCTTCTTGATTGTTTAAATTATCAAATCACTCCCATTAACTTTATCTTATGACCTTGACTAGCATTTATTTGGAATTATAAAATTCAGTTAATTCGATTTTCTATAATGAAACAAAAATTATGTACAGTTTTTGTAAATTATTTAAAATACACTTTTCAATTAATTAATGTTGTAAATCTCATTTATCAAAAATCATATACTTTTTAATCAAACCCAAAGTCACCAAAAAAACCTATTATTTTTATAAAAAAAAAGTGTGGAACGTTCAAAACCTCTTATCATATCACGCACTTTATACGTATGCAAGTCCTCTTTTTGTTAACCTTTTCACATTTATTTATATTAAGCAAATTCAATATTCAAATAAAAAATAGAAAAAATGTCTTATAACTAAAAATCTGACCTGGTCTATTTTCTTCGCGTTGACGCATTTATAATCAGCTAGTATTTCCCATGCATTAAACCATCTATTTAAATAAAATTTATTTTCCCCAATTCAGGATTATTACATGCCCATTCGAAATATTGTCTATCCACACGCTTGAACCATTGCACTTATATTATTGCCATCACCCTCTGGACTACCATTATTAACTTATACTTATGCACCCCAATTTATTGTCATCTCATTCAGACTTATTACTTCTTTTCAATTTCCCCAAACTTAGAATACCATATATTCTCCCCGGACTCAGAAATTGTATTATTATTCTCCCAGGACTCGGAAGCCCTATTATTATTATGTTTCAGTTTAAAATAAATTCCCCAAAATCTACTTACGTTTAATCGGCAATCGTAATTTTCATCTTAGCACTTATACAATTTTTCACTTTCAATTATTACGTATCTCACTTTGTCTCAGAGTGGCGCACTTCGGCCTTTATTGAGTTGAAAACTGCTTCGTTATCACTGTGACTGTTAATATATCATTGACCTCCTACTCCGTCAGTGGGTGTGGTCTACAAACTCGTCGCTTATTTTAACCAATCAAATCTTTGCATTTAAAGTAGTTGCTGATGTAATTTTCTATGCTTTCCAATAATTGTGGCCTGCTCGCAGGTGCTTCGTTATCAAACATGCGGTGTTTTGATGAATCTAATTGCTTTTCCATAAACAACTGATGCAATTCGACTTTTAATTTTTATATATGCATGTTATTTACGCAATTTTTAATCTCTTTTCTTATTAAAAATGGTTAACTATTTTGTACGAATTTACACCTATGCTTCTTGAAGCTCTATTCTATCTCCGTATTAACCTAATTGTTCGGAACTCTTTTGAATGCGTGTTTAATTATACTTTATTATGTTTACTTACATAATACGCGTGCTTCCACTGAAAATATCATTACTTGCTTTAACTGAATTAACTAAAACTCTATCTACATGGTGTTAAATATTTACTATTTACTTAATGCATGTGTTCATTGTTTTTACGCTAACTATGCGTCTTCCTGTGTCTATTTGCGTCGCTTAAAACTATTTATACTTTATATACAGGGTGTTAACTGCCTACTATTTACAAACTATCTCCATTTCTCAATTCTTTACTAAATAAATGCAGTTTTCTGCTTCCTATTGTAATTTCTAATTCCTAAACGACTTTTACTATAAAGCACCCCCCTTAAACAACCCCTTATTACAGCATACTATATATATATATATATATATATATATATATATATATTGCTATGTAGTTTTCACTCCACGTTTAGCATTGTTGTTGCGTCATGCAAATGCTATGTAGTTTTCTCCCCTACGTTGTTGCGTCATATAAATTCGATATGATTACGCCATATTCGGTGTAATAAACGTTTTACTGAACGCCACTTCTCTGTGAATTACTTTAATCTCCTAATTTTATTATTATGCCACGGCTAGCCCTTTTTAATTTACACAGAGTGCACAACGTTACGATGATTAATTTTCTTTCACCCCTTTGTGATTACCTGTTTGAATTGATAAAACGAAGTCAATCAACATTCATATAATGAAAGGAAATAATATTTACAATTTTTGAAACTCTTTAAATACACCCTTCAATCAATTAATATTATATGGATTATTTATCCCAAAATTTACATTCTTTTAGTTTAAAATATAGTCACCAAAAACTACACCTTTACAAAAACATCTGAAACGTTCGAAACCTCTTTATGATTTATTACGTAAGTTTACACATGCAATATTCCTGCTGACTCTTTACAAGTTTTGAATAAATTGAATAAATTCAGAATTAAAATTTAAATTGAAAAGATTCCTTAAAATTAAGTAGATCTGACCTGTGATCTCTTGATATGTTGTTCGTGTTGTGCATCAACACCCCCTTGTTTTCTTTAATCGAATACCAATGCTCTGATTTGTCGAACCAATATTCAGTACGGTTACCCCTTGTTTTCCAAAAATCACCTCGTGCTTTATTCTATATTTCTCTGCATATGCTTTGAATCTCTTCCCTTAAATACCACTTAAATTCGTGGGTTATTTAGTATTATGAATTATCCCAGAATTATACCAGAAGTACACCAGAAGTATTGTTTTTGACGCAGATTAGAAAAATAAGTATTTCGACGTGGATTAGAATTGAATTGTTCCAAAATTAGAATTGTCTTCGATGCAGATTAGAAGCCGTTTTTTAAAAACGGCAAAAACTTTTCATATATTCTTAACACAATTTTATGCAGCACTATTTTCACTATATTATAAATTTTATTTATCTAACGCGTAGATTTCTGGTTAAAAGTGATGTGGATTCAACGTGCTTCAAGTGGAAACTGAGCTGCCTTATCACCGGTGGGTGTTATATAGCTTTTTCCACTATAAGCAGTCTTGCAGAAGGTCGCGACCAACCAGGTTTGTTCTTAATATTTCAAGCTGATTTCTGATGAAACTCCTTTGTATTTCCGTGTTATGGTGTTTATTTGCGATCCTTGATTGCCTTATTGTTTGCTATCGCGGCCAGACTTTTAACTTACGTCTGTTGTTTTGTATAGATAATGCTTTTGAATAATTGTCCAAAAATAAATGATATAACTCTAGTGCTGTTTTCGTTCATGTATTTATTTAGACTGATCTTTGAAAGTGCGTTTTCTTATTAAAGCTCATATTGTTCCTTTTTATATCACAAGCGTAATTGCATGAGGATTTATTAGGTTTTGTCTTATCTTCTGCGTCTTTATTTTATAAACTTGTTAAACATTCTCAACGTAGTTTTAATTACATGTACGATTTTTTCTCTGCTGAATGCGCGTTCTATTATCAAAAGATGAGCTTGCTGGCATTGTTTAAAGTTCATTACGGTCTGTATACAGGTTGTTAAATGCTTGCTATTTACATAATGTACGTATTACTTATTTTTCTGCTAAATAAATGCAGTTTTCTAATTCTTATTGCTATTTATAGTTACTACACGACCCATACTACTCAATACATCTCTAGGCAACACCTATATATATATATATATATATATATCTAGGAACTTCAGAAAAGCAATGTTTTTAGTATTCTTTCAAAAGGTTATGTAATCGATGTGTATTTTCAATTGCCTATGTAGTTAATTAGAAGTTTGATTTATCATTTTTTTAGTACTATTGTCTTGCTCAAAGCTTGAATTGTAGAGTCATATATTTTTTTATGTAGGCAAGATCGAAACCATTGTGGGACAGATATAAGATATTGAATGATGGGCGGAGGTGGAGCGGATGGCTCCGTGTATCAGACGCGTTTGCATATGATTGTTGATCCTAAGGTTCCGAGTTCGATTCTCAACACGGACCGATAGACAAATGTTAGGCGAGCATTTTTCACAATAATATGCACTGGCTCAGATGATAAGTAAAATGTAGGTCCCGTATGTGGGTTGTTGTCACACAATAGCAAGAGTTCGGCAAAATTCAAAGTTTTAAGGTAAAAAAAATAGGGGGGGGGTTGGTGTAGACCAAAGGTTGCCTTAACTATTACCGTGTTGCCAGGGTTATAATCGATACTGCTTGCAAACTTAAAATTTAACATGAACTTTCTTCAGACGAGTCGATGTGAACACATGGTTTGTTAGTCACTGTGAGGTACCACATTGTAGGAGAAGGAAGGGGTAGGTATATATAAATGATTCAGTAAACAGCTTGAGTACAAGGTGTAAAGATCGGATTATAATAAAGCTCTATCAGTTTGTCTAAATGATTAATATTCTACAATCATTTGTACATACAATTATAATCCAAGAACCATTTTCAATAACTACATATTATCTAAACTAAGCTAATTGATAATTATTTATTCATAAATTGGTAATTATAATATAACATTATAATTATTATACTGGTGTTAGACGGCGGTGGTTATAAAGTCTGCCAAATAATACTGCATTTGAAGAAAGTCTGCTGAATCTACATATATCTGAAAAAAACAACGTTATTAATATCAAACCTCAATTTTGTGCAGGATTAAGTAGCAAGCAAATAAAAAGCGTATTTACAAACAAATGTTAGAACATCACCCTTTAATAAAAATATTTAATCTATCGTTATACCGTTGCTGGGTCGTCTGAGAATTCCTTTTAAGTGAACAATACCCATAATTGACAATTATAATGGAATATTTAATAAGCATGATTGAATGAATACAATAGGAAAACAAGTGTATATTCCAGTAGCTTCTAGAATTATATAAAAGATATTGTGGTTATATATAGAAGAATTGCGTAACATGACTGAATTCAATTAAGTTCCAGCGCCAGTGAATTAAAATAAGTTGTTTACTCGAGTTGTTAAAGTAAATGTGTTAGTGTGTACGTCAGTTATGAATTAATGACCTACACTAGTTTTAAATTAATGGCGTATAAAGTCATAAAATGTTCTCGACAAGTTGAATTAATAAATCAAAACAGTAGGTTACTAATCAATTTAATTATACGTACAAACGTTTTAAATATACATTTTTCATTTATTTGCGGCCATATTTTTCAATAGGCTCGAGCCACCTCCACACCCAGTTAATAACCCCCTTCCTAACTTAACGTCCAAAATTACTGACTAAGATAGCTACAACGTAACTCTATTAAAAGTTTCCTGTACAATCAATACTATCTCCTTAACTATGAATAAACCTTATTAATTTAAAAAAATATATACATCAACCTTTCTGGTGTTTTGTTAAGCCTGGCGGGGTATCTTCATTGAGATGGATCCATCTCGGTATCGTCGCGCCTATGAGGTAAAAATAAACGCTGACTAGGTTTAACTGAAGGTGAGGTATTAGGAGATGGGGAGCTGGCGTTACGATTTGGAACAGAAGGAGTGCTGTTTTCTGGTACTGGTAATACAACAGGCAAGTCTTCGGTATTAATTTTGCTGTTAATGTCAACTTCGATAGGAACCTTCAAAAAAATGTTTAGTTCGGGATCTTTATTTAGTAAAAGTTGGTAGTTTAGGATTAACTTCAATAGAACCTTCCAACTTTGGAGAAAGGGTTGCAGGTTGCAGTAAATCATTTTCATTTCTTTTAATCAATTGATCGCCGTGTCTTTTCCATATACTTGACGGATTGAAAACCTTACAAGGTAAGTGCTGTTAGAAATGTAGCATAAATTGTACATAGGTAAATTTTTAATCATTATCTAATTTTGTTCTATTCTTTCCAGTTATTTCTATAGGAACCCTCTTACGCACTACTGCAGTTAGTCGATGATGCATCTTTATTTTGTTATGGGATACACGTCTGTTTTGGGCAATTCCAATTTTAATAATTTAACGCTTCAAACACCCGAAACACAGACCATCGACCAGTTGGCGCAAGCAGTGGGGATATCTTACGGATCCATTTATGTGACCATGGTAAGATGATTTTAAGATAAAACGTGTTATTGCAAAGTCTTTCCCGCGGCTGCTAAACCGAGATCAAATGAAAGTCGGCAGTTGACGGTGGTTGAATGTTTTGAAGAAAGCACACAGGACCCAACGTTTCTTGAGACAATCGTTACTGTTGGCGAACTGGGTGGTTGCCTACGACTAGGACACAAAAATGCATTCATTAAAATGGCACACAACGTCTTCTTCTCGACCAAAGGAATCACATCATGTCAAATCCAGAACAAAAGTGATGCTCATTGCGCTATTCGACAACAAAGATGTATTGCACAATAAATTTCTCCCACCTGAACAAATTGCTAGTCGGTCTTTGTACGCGTAACTTTTGAAAAAACAGAAAAAGGCAATTCGAAGAAAACATCCTGCTAAATGGCAAGGAGGATGGTCACTGCATCACCACAATGTTCCCTCCCATACATCGACTGTTATGCAAAGGTGATTCGCAGAATATAACATCCCACTTATCCACCTGCCTCCCTACTTAACGGATTTAGCACCATCTGATTTCTATCTCCTCCCCAAGATCAAAACGGCCCTCAAAGGTAATTCTTTGACATCGTAGAAGACATCAAAATCAGCACGACGGCTGAACTTCGGAAGATACTACAATAGGATTTTCATCAATATTTCCAGCAATGGTAAGAGCAATGGTACATGTGCGTGTGTTCTGAAGTAGCTTACTTTGAAAACGACTAAGTAAATGCAAAATTGTGGTAATGACGAGTTACAACGAAATTTTTTGACTAATCCTTGTATAGTAGCTGGACAAAAACATTTCAGCAATTCATGCAATAGCATTTAAAACAACGCCAGGAAACGTAAGGAAAAACCAAATTCAGGGGCGTTCCATTATCGTGGTGCACACATTATAAAAAAGATACCTCGAATATAGTTGGTAATAAACGGAAATGTAAGATGTTTATTGTATCTTTTACGATCTTAGTTAATTAAACTTTAAATAAGGAGGCATGTTTTATTCTTGTTTTACTAAAGTATACCATTTTCTTTCCAAATACAATGATGCTGCTTTTTATGGAATCCGAACTGACGCATTATCAATACAGTTTTTGAGTTCCCAGCATTGCTAGGGGAATTACGTATAATTTATTATTGTATTTTGCTGGATAGACGTGTTCTCACATTTCAAAGGACGAGTTCATTGCTTCGGCCAATAAGAACGCGCGACGATGGTCGTGGTGTTTACAAGTTGGTGGGAACGACCGCCATGATTTCAGACTAGTTTTAACCCTCTTGATCGATTTGTATGCTAGCAATGCGTCTCATATTTGGTATTATTGGGTTTTTAAAAGCTTTTATGCATATTATACCTTAATAATCGTTCAATTAACTCCAATTAAAATAATAATGAATGGCATTGACTTCTACCCTTTAATTTTTAGCGAATACTAATTAAATATTAATTATTATTTGTACACTTTGTTTAATACCCGTTACTTAAAAATTGAATTAATTAATATAAATTTCGCACGTAATTTCTATTTGTTTCTTTATACAAGGTGATTAAAATTGTTTGATGTCGTTAATTCATTTTCTACCCTGGTCTAAATTTGAGTAATATATATATATATATATATATATATATATATTGCTATGATAATAGGGTAATTTAGGATATATTGAGTCATAAGGGTCGTACGCTACATGTAAATATTACTAAGGTTTAGAAAACTAAATAATTTCATCATAAAATGGAAGTAACTCGACAATTATGCAAAAAGCTAATATCGAGCAAACTGTTTATAAATCACAATTAACTTTAATTTATGAAAGTAAGATAAATAACTTGTACGACATATAATGCATTTCAAATTAAATATACAAATATAAGATTGAAAATAAATACGCAGGAATAACATTTTAAACGCAACGAGTTTTACTGAAATAAATGCGCAATTAGTGAAAGGAAATAACCTGGCATACTAACTATAAAAGAATCCTATTCAAAACATTAACGCATAATTAAATAAACTCATTCAAAGTTGACTACGTAATCTGTACATCATAAATTCATATAAAATCCAACAGATTTTGAAGTACTAAACAACAAAACAGACATTTGGTTACATGATAAATTAAACGGGAAAATTTGAATAAAGCAAATATAAACAAGCGGACGTGACTTGAATGAAATTCAAAGTTGGATATTCAGAGGAATACACTATATGAATTAGATGCTTAGGCGAGGATATGCATTACTTCGACACCGGTTTTGATGGTAACTTTGTAG
Source organism: Platerodrilus igneus (assembly GCA_036346225.1). Taxonomy (NCBI): domain Eukaryota; kingdom Metazoa; phylum Arthropoda; class Insecta; order Coleoptera; family Lycidae; genus Platerodrilus; species Platerodrilus igneus. The sequence goes on along the minus strand of JARFIW010000765.1, from coordinate 3,257,653 downwards.
AAAATCTGAAGGCTGCAATGATAAGGTAAAAGGGCAACGCCTCTATTAACAAAGTACGCTTGGAAAACCAATGGCATAGGTGAAGGGCGGAGCTTTTATTTAGAACACGGACTTGGTAAACAGTCAGTCTTTCTTCGAACAAGGCACTAGCTATAACAGTTTAAAGTGTAATATCAGGCGGAGTGAAAATAGTAAAATTAAATAATTATTTAGTGATAGAAAATTTTTAAAAGTCGTGGTAATTCTAGTGTTAATATATATGATAGAAGTTGCCGTTAACTTTAAAAAACGTAAGTTAGAATTATTAATTAAACCTAATTTTAATATTTAATAATTTAGGGCTCTAAGCAAATCTAAGTAAATCCAACTAACCACTCTGGCGAACGAATCTAAGTAAATCTAATAAACTACTTTAACTAACTAAGCTAAGAAACGAATTTAAGTAACTACTTATAAATATTCGTCTAAACATTGATATCTGGGCAACGAAGGTAGAAATTAATCAAATAAGGCTTAGACTGGGGGAACTGTACTACGCAATAAACAAGAGAGCTTCAGTGGAAACAATCCAGGGGTGATAGTCAATTACTTGCAGAGGCAGATCTAAGAATTGGAAACAAGCAAGAAAAACGCAGGTTAGAAATAAGAATATATTTATTAGCATAACGCTTTATTTCAATTTTTTACACTTAAAATTTTTTTATATAAATAGAAGTATTTAATTTGTGAAGGGTCATCAAGAAACTCCTTTCAAAATTTACGTAGAGAGAAAGAAGGTCGTTTTAACGTTCAAAAGTGCTTCTAGTGTTTTTTTTTGCCGACTTTAAGGGAGATATAATTTGGACATGATCAGATTGATATTATTTTGATTCAGGGGTTAATTTATGAATAGCAAATCAAATTATCAAAGTTATTAAACTGTAAAGTGTATATACTCTTGGTCATTATACAAATTTTGGTTTGTTTCGTTTATATCATTCAAATAGAAAGGAGCTAGAGTAAAAGGAGGGGGGTTAAACTTTCTTTGTTGTCGTATCGTTATGCACTCTGTGTGGATTAAACTGAGCTAGTTGCGGCATATAAAAAGAGGTATATTTAAAATTAAAAGTTGATGTTATTTAAAGACACAGACCGGTGGCGTTTAGCAGGAAACTGAACGTTAATCACATCGTCGTGCGGCGGTATCATAGCAATATATCTAGTAACTTCAGAAAAGCAATGTTTTTAGTATTCTTTTAAAAGTTTATGTAATCGATGTGTATTTTCAATTGCCTATGTAGTTAATTAGAAGTTTGATTTATCATTTTTTTAGTACTATTGTCTTGCTCAAAGCTTGAATTGTAGAGTCATATATTTTTATGTAGGCAAGGTCGAAACCATTGTGCGACAGACATAAGATATTGAATTATGGGCGGAGGTGGAGCGGATGGCTCCGTGTATCAGACACGTTTGCATATGACTGCTGATCCTAAGGTTCGATTCTCGACACGAACCGATAGAAAAATGTTAGGCGAGCATTTTTCACAAAAATATGCACTGGCACGGATGATAGGTAAAATGTAGGTCCCGTATGTGTGTGTTGTCGCACAATAGCAAGGGTTCGGCAAAATTCAAAGTTTCTAGGTAAAAAATAGGGGGTGGCAGGAGGAGGTGTAAAATAAAGACAAAAATTTGCCTTAATTATTACCGTGTTTCCAAGATTATAATCGATGCTGCTTGCAAACTTAAAATTTAACATGAACTTTCTTCAGACGAGTCAATGTGAACACATGGTTTGTTAGTCACTGTGAGGTACCACATTGTAGGAGAAGGAAGGGGTAGGTATTATAAATGATTCAGTAAACAGCTAGAGTACAAGGTGTAAAGTTCGGATTATAATAAAGCTCCATCAGTTTGTCTAAATGATTAATATTCTACAATCATTTGTACATACAATTATAATCCAAGAACCATTTTCAATAACTACATATTATCTAAACTAAGCTAATTGATAATTATTTATTCATAAATTGGTAATTATAATATAACATTATAATTATTATACTGGTGTTAGACGGCGGTGGTTATAAAGTCTGCCAAATAATACTGCATTTGAAGAAAGTCTGCTGAATCTACATATATCTGAAAAAAACAACGTTATTAATATCAAACCTCAATTTTGTGCAGGATTCAGTAGCAAGCAAATAAAAAGCGTATTTACAAACAAATGTTAGAACATCACCCTTTAATAAAAATATTTAATCTATCGTTATACCGTTGCTGGGTCGTCTGAGAATTCCTTTTAAGTGAACAATAGCCATAATTGACAATTATAATGGAATATTTAATAAGCATGATTGAATGAATACAATAGGAAAACAAGTGTCTATTCCAGTAGCTTCTAGAATTATATAAAAGATATTGTGGTCATATACAGAAGAATTGCGTAACATGACAGAATTCAATTCAGTTTGCCAGTAAATTAAAATAAGTTGTTTACTCGAGTAGTTAAAGTAAATATGTTAGTGTGTACGTCAGTTATGAATTAATGACCTAGACTAGTTTTAAATTAACGGCGTATAAAGCCATAAAATGTACTGTAATGTTCTCGACATTTGGATTAATAAATCAAAACACTAGGTTACTAATCAATTTAATTATACCTACAAACGTTTTAAATATACATTTTTCATTTATTTGCGGCCATATTTTTCAATAGGTTCTAGCCACCTTCACACCCAGTTGATAACCCCCTTCCTAACTTAACATCCAAAATTTCTGACTAAGATATATACAACGTACCTATATCAATAGTTCCCTGTACAATCAATACTTTCTCCTTAATTGTGAATAAGCTTTATTAATTTAAAAAAATATATACATCAACGTTTCTGGTGCTTTGCGAAGCCTGGTGGGGTATCTTCATTGAGATAGATCCATCTCGGTATCGTAGCGCCTATGAGGTGGTAACAAACACTGATTAGGTTTAACTGAAGGCGGGGTATTAGGAGATGGGGAGCTGGCGTTGCACCCTTCTTTTTTACAGGTAGGAATGGGTGTACGACAAAGTCTAAATAAAACTCTGGCGGGAATAGCATCGACCGTTTGTGGCTGCGGTAGATTGCAAAAGATTATATCTCAGGGGTTTAGAGAACAAAGTTAAATTTTACCCAGACAAGTTATAGGGATGCAATTTAGAACGTGACAAAAGAAAATACCTTAATACAACTTATATATTGACGCTTAGTTAATAACATTAATAAAAAAATTAAAAATATACCGTTATTTTTTACAATCAAATACGACAAAATCAGTAAGTGTAGTTTATATATCTACACTCTCATAATTTTATAATGTTGTCTTAAATGCTACCAGATAAGATATAAAAAAATCTAAAATTATTATTGTGCTTAGACACAATTCCAAATTAACGTTCTGAATAAAAGGAAATCATAAATACGCGTTGTAGTGTTTAACATTAGTTAAGAGAATTTGAATTGAACATATAAATTGAACATAACCTTAAAATCCACAAAAAAAGTTTCATGAAAGCTTTTCTGTTTACAAACCATAAGGTTATATAAGAAAGCAAAGATAATTTTAAATTAGTTAAGGTAATCGATAAATAAAGTTATGACTATATTTTACATGCATTATTTTCTAGATAATTGAGATTTAAAATGTATCGCATGGACATCGTTCCATGACAAAAGTAAATAAGATAAACTCTTATCTGTATTTAACATATATGAAAGAAAACGTATACTTAAGCACTACGCCTACGGCTTGTTCAGAACTATGGGATCTTCTTACGGTTTGTTAAGACGAACACCATTGTTATTTATTTTGGTTGTTAACCCCAAACTTCTAATTTGTAAGAGCCAATCCTTCCGTCCCACAACCATATGTTTTGTCAACGGAGCATTTAATTTATTTTAGAAGGTAAATAACGGCAACATGAATTCTTGTACGATAAAAGATAATATTTGTAGGTAGTAAAATTAATACATAAGCTTAGATAGCCTAGCATAGATAATTAAATTCTACATCAGAGAGTATTTTACAGGAGAATATATCATATCACCTGAAGATACTTTAGCAAGGAATATGACACCGGAAGATATGCCATCAGAGGATATGCCATCCAAGGATATGCCATCCAAGGATATGCCATATAAAAACCCTAGAAAATAAACGTGTTACAAAAACTAAATATTGTATTACGCCACGAGGAACAGTCTAAAAATTTATCTGTAATCAGTTTACCATTCATTAATATTTTGAACGGGTTATTCAGGTAGGCTCTCTCGATAAGCATTTTGCTAGTATTCTAAAATGTATTTATGTATGTTAAGAAGAATAAAAGAAGACACCTTTTACATACCAGGTACGACATCATGGCCTTAGAAAGGACATCTTTATCGGAAAACGGCATGTGCTCAAAAGGCCGTTAGATATGAAGACAAACAAAAATTTGTTCTGGTTTAAACATAACCACACATTTTGAGAGAACTGTCCTAAATGACAGATTCATATATACACCAGTTGTGTATTTATGGACATTATTCAAAGGTTTACCAATTGGAAAATTACATCTGATCTTAATTATTTATATTATTTATACAAAAGAAAGAATATTAAATTAAAACTAAAGATCGATGTATATAGTGTATTATTTAATAATACTAAAGGGAAATGTTACACAAATCAAAACTAACTTGTGATTGTAAACAGTATTAGTATAAAATTAAGACGAATAATGCTTTTATATTGAAGAAAATGGGACCACAATGTAACACAAGGGAACGGTGAATTGACATGTTACAGCGTTACGATTTGTAACAAAGGGAGTGTTGTTTTCTGGTACTGGTAATACAACAAACAAGTCTTCGGTTTTAATTTTGTCGTTAAAGTCAACTTCGATAGGAACCCTCGAAGAAATTTTTAGTTCAGGATCTTTATTTAGCAAAAGTTGGTAGTTTATGATTAACTTCAATAGACCCTTCCAACTTTGGAGATAGGGTTGTAGGTTGCAGTAAATCTTTTTCATTTCTTTTAATCAATTGATCGCCGTGTCTTTTCCATATACTTGACGGATTGAAAATCTTACAGGATATGCGTTGTTAGAAACGTAGCTTAAATTGTACATAGGTAAAATTTTAATTATTATCTAATTTTGTTCTATTTCCTTCCAGTTATTTCTATAGGAGCCCTCTCACGCACCACCACAGATAGTCGATGCATCTTTATTTCGTTACGGGATACACGCCTGTTTTGGGTAATTCCAATTTTAATAATTTAACGCTTCAAACACCCGAAACACAGACCATCGACCCGTTGACGCAAGCAGTGGGGATATCTTACGGATCCATTTATGTGACCATGGTAAGATGATTTTAAGATGAAACGTGTTATTGCAAAGTCTTTTCCGCGGCTGCTAAACCGAGATCAAATGGAAAGTCGGTAGTTGATGGCGGTTGAATGTCTTGAAGAAAGCACAGAAGACCCAACGTTTCTTGAAACAATCGTTACTGATGGCGAACTGGGTGGTTGTTTTCGACTTGGACACAAAAATGCAGTCATCAAAATGGCGCATAACGTCCTCTTCTCTACCAAAGGAATCACATCATGTCAAATGCAGAACAAAAGTGATGCTCATTGCGCCATTCGATAAAAAAATGTATTGTACAATAATTGTGTACCACCTGAACAAATTGCTAGTAGGTCTTTATACGCGTAACTTTTGAAAAGACGGAAAGAGGCAATTCAAAGAAAACATCCTGCCAATTCGAAGAAAACATCCTGCTAAATGGCAAGGAGGATGATCACTGCATCACCACAATGTTCCCTCCCATACATCGAGTGTTATGCAAAGGTGATTCGCAGAATATAACATCCCACTCATCCACCTGCCTCCCTACTTAATGGATTTAGCACCATCTGATTTCTGTTTCCTCCCCAAGATCAAAATGACTTTCAAAAGTAATTTTTTAACATCGTAGAAAACATCAAAACCAACGCGACGGATGAACTTTGGAAGATACCACAATAGGATTTTTAGCGTTACGTTCAGTAGTTGTAAGAGCGGTGGAGCATGTGAGTGTGTTCTGAAGGAGCTTACCTTGAAGACGATTAAGTAAATGTGTACCAATATTGCGGTATTGACGAGTTACAACGAAATTTTTTGACTAATCCTTGTATAGTAACTGGACAAAAACATTTCAGCAATTCTTGCAATAGCATTTACAAGAACGACAGGAAACGTAAGAAAAAACCAAATTCAGGGGCGTTCCATTATCGTGGTGCACACATTATAGAAAAGATATCTCGAAAATAGTTGGTAATAAACGGAAATGTATGATGTTTATTGTATCTTTTACGATCTTAGTTAATCAAACTTTAAATAAGGCGGCATGTTTCATTCTTGTTTTACTAAATTATACCATTGTTTTTTCAAACACAGCGATGCTACTTTTCTATGGAATCCAAACTGACGCATTATAAATACGGTTTTTGAGTTCTCAGCATTGCTAGGGGAATTACGTATAATTCATTATTGTATTTTGCGGGATAGACGTGTTCTCACGTTTCGAAGGATGAGCTCATTGCTTCAGCCAATAAGAACGCGCGACGATAGGCGTGGTGTTTACGGGTTGGTGGGAACGACCGTCATGATTTCAGACTACTCTAGGCTTTCGTACCTAAAAGCTGAATTACGACTCAGTGCGTGTAATACAGTGAAGCTGTCTCTAACTTTCTCTACCGCTTTTATCTCTTAATATCTGTGTTCTCGGTTTTAATGTTGTAGGGGTCAACAAACTTTGCTGCATCCGCTGAATAGAGATCATTGTATCCATTCGACCCGAATGTACGTGTTAGAGGAAAAACACTACGTAATATTCGCGTGGCGATTGCATTAAATATAAGGGTTCAATAATTGGCTCTACCTATACTTCGCAATTTACATTAATAAAGGTAAACTTGATTTATTCATTGTATCAATTGTTCACTCTGTGTAATATTGCTATGTCTTCTGTACGAGTACGCTATGAACTATATAACCATTATATCCGTCTAACTTACAAATAATAGCCTGCTTGCAACATCAGAATACGTCTCTAACTGGTTCACGCAGAGAGCAGCGACCATAGCTTGTTACGCTTTATTTTATAAAGCTGTAACATAATATTGTATTAATTTAGGTTTAGGGATTTTTTAGAACTTTGCATGGGGAAATTCTCAGTAGACAACTATAGTAACGCTAACGCCTGTGAAAACCAAATCAAATAGTGGTTCACACGGATATTTAGGACATTGACTTATCTTTGTTGTCTTCGATTATGCTTATACGGCAATTCACACGTTTGGAATGGCTTTGTTCCCACCAACGCGCATGAAAGTGCCTCAACCTCTTCTGGAGGGAGTAGACATTTACGTGAAAGAAAATGTAGCAAAACTCCGAGATTTTCTTACAGATTTCATTGAGTCCCGACGTGTTTTAGTGCTTCGATACTACCGTTCTAGTGGCTCCTCTCCATCTTTATATCGTATTGACGCGGAGCAGTTAAGCTGCACCAATGAGCTTCCTGCTTATTGGTGCGACTTCACTGCTCCGCGTCAATACGATATAAAGATGGGGAGGAGCCACTAGAACGATAGTATCAACACCAAGCAGCAGGAAACTGACACTGTTTCAGTAAAGGACTACTGGGGTAAGTGTTTTGTGCATGTTAATTACCCGATATTTGACGCTGAATGTGGGGTTAAAGTTATAAGCTGCTTACTAAAACCTAGCGTTTTACAAACGTTATGCAATGACATGGCATTAATGTGTAGATCTTTCAACGTTGATGTTGCTGTACAATTTGCTAAAGATAAATTATTGAAAAATACAAACTGTAGATGGCCTGCTAATTAAATTAAAAGCTTTTGGATAGCAGTGGTTGTTTTGCTGCCCTGGATCGGATGCAATCGGAAATCGTTGGCAATTCTACTTTTGTTCTTCGTGTCAGCATAAGGTATGGTAAAAAATGCTGCGATTCTCGTGAAAAATTCACAACTCTCGCAAATATTGCTACCTGTAATCGTTCTAGTGCTCCTAGTGCTCCTAGCAAAACTCCTCGATATCAATGATGATCTTCCACCTGTCCGGTGTATTTTAAATACTGGCTTTCAACTTGATGTTATATCTGAAACACCCGTAAAGTCATTACCCTTAAGCGATAATTCGTTATTATCGTAGGATAAGTGGTATATCTAATATTTCTGCAGTTTTAAATGGAATTGTAAGGTGTTATCTGTTTTCCAATTACTCCGTTGAACTGCGAAGTTTTTTCGTTTCTACACCTCTGGAAATTATCGGTAATGGCTCGGGTCGTATAATACAGTATGAGTGTCATAGTAAACTGAAAGTAATGTTTCGCTTCCTCCTTGTAACACTTTGTGTGATTACAAAAGTTACGTTAATTTGGAAAGGCGGTTACTTTTCAATCCGAAAGTAGTAAATTCTATAAAGAGTTTTTCAAGAGTATCGGTGCCTAGGACATATTTAACTAGCGCTCAGATCGGTAACGCTGGTGCGTTACTTAAGCAAACATAAGTCAATAAGGATGAGTCTATTGATTTAAGTAAGTTTAGCTTTTGCCAAGAAAACATCCTAAAAAATGTAGACGTTTTAGTAGTTAACATTTATTAACGTTGCTATTTCAATATGGGATTAAGTTAGGACAAAAAATTAAAACAGGAAAGCAGCCAGTTTATTAATTCCGAACAGCAATATATATCGAGACACCTTTTCGTATTAAACTCAGAAAAATTATAGACCAAAACTCGGGAAATAACTGGCATAATAAAGTTATTTGTACAAGTTCACACGGGTTCAGAATCAGACCTACACACCGCAATAACCATATACTCATAAATTACAACCATAAAAAATGTGTTAGAAACGTAAATAAATGACGCAGCTTTCGATATCAAATGTATAAGCTTGAGAACAAGATAACCGTTCACACAAATATAACGACATTGACTCGAAAAATAAATAGTTTAGAAGCACCACTCCGTGAGACAAATCGGAGTGTTGAAACTTATACAGCCTACGAATTATAAAAGAGGGGATCGTCTTCAGTTGTTTGAGACGAGACTTAAAAGCGAAGCCTCAAATTTGATTAACAGGCAACCGCCATCGAGCGGGATAAAGTAAAAAATCGGGTAGTTAACATAACGTACTAAACCTAAAACCGTTGGTAAACAGATTTTATGTGCGAGTAAAAGCGCGGATATGAAAATACCGTTGAGAGGAAAGTGGCCTGTGTTGGGAGCATTTAGTCAACACCAAGTTGGAGTAATTAATTTGCGTACAGACACTTCTGCATTGTAAGGTCGACTGAGCTTTGTTGAAGACAAAAACTGTGAGTTTAATGAATATTTGCTATCTATTGTATAAACATTATATGCTGCCTTGTATCTAATAATTGTGGTTGGTGGTAATAGTAAGACTGTGTAAAACTTATTACTAAGGAAGACTATTAAGTTTGTGCACGCTTATATAAAGCGTATTGCAAACACAAATTCTCATATGGAAAAGTTGATTATGGTAGAGACAAGAAAAAAATATAAAGATTAAATTTGTTAAATGTCTATTAATGATAATGTTAATTTGTTCTTGTTTAGCTACACACATATTTAATCAATTAAGGAAAGATTTAAATTTTTTCTGTGTTAATATTTACTGTGATGATCATGTTTGAGAATATAAGTTAGATGTGCAAGATGCGGAGTTTTTCTTTATTATTTGTGTTTAATTTAAACTAGGAAAAAGAGGCGAGAAACGTGTAGTCAACCGCTAACTATAGTGATGGCCGCTAAACTTACTTATCTAGTAAGCATTATTTGGGGGGTTTTCTTCAGGTGGATTGGCGTTCAAAAAATTTATTAGACAAAGAAAGTTTAAAAACTGTTTAAGGTAAGAGAAAAAACATTTAATAAAGGTGTTAGAAAATATATACTACTAAAAGTACTATATTTGCCTTTATAGAACCCACGCCGCTTTACCGAAAGCTAGCCTATGCACTATTTTACTGTAGAGTAAAATTAATTCAGAAATGTAAGGTCAATTCAGCACGTAGCAGACCTTCTAATTGTATGCTGCCTCATCATGCAGTTCACAAATCCTCTAGCAGTACCACAAAACTGTTCGCATTATTTACGTACAATTTAGGCTTTTTTCAAATAACCTGTAGCTGTACATTTTTCTCTAAATAAAAAAAATAAGGATCGTGCCCTTACCCACCCTTTGCATCAGATGTAGAGCAAATTCAGCCACAATTCTGTGGTAAGGATTACGCTTACACTTTAGTTTAACAAATAATAATCCTACTTGTTAGCAGCATTTTTGTGGTGCTTGTAAGTGTGCTACTTTAAGCAAAATTAGGCAATAGAAAAGAATTTATTAATTTTAGTTCGTTAAATGAGTTTTTAGCACGAAAACTGTCTGAAACATTTATAGAACGTTGCTATTTTAAGGTAACATTAAATTAGGATCCAGAAATAATAGAAAAGAGCCCAATATTTTTGTCTTTCTTTTCTTTATTTTATTTTTTTGACAGACAAATACAAAGATAAACGTTAATAGCAATCGGTATTTTACACACTTTGAATTCAGTTTAGAAAAATACAGATAATTTTCGGCCAATTACCCTCTATAGAAAGTTTATTTGTACACATTTACACGAGTTCAGAAACAAATAATTGAATTATGAAATTCGATCGACACACTCTATAACCTCAAAAGTAATAAAACCAGGCATGAAAATTAAAAAAATCGCTACCATAGTAGATTAACCCCAATATTTATATACTCATAAATTTACAGTGATAAAAAATATCTTACGAATGTAAACAAATAATGTTGCTTTTTAAAGTTGTTACGTTTTTCGTTTTTCGCCAAATTTATGCTACGTTGGCTCGTAGCCGTGCGTAACACCAAGAAAATCAAAGAAATGACCGGGCTTAATGGGAGATTAGGGGGATTGTAGAAAGCAGACCAACATATTATGCACGCGGCTGTAAGGAGTTAGTAACAATACCTGTAATAAAAAAAATTAGAATAGTAAACCTGCAATAAAAAAAATTAGAATAGTAAACCTGCAATAAAGAAAAAGCATAGCATGCTGATCGAGCATAGATTGTTCAGTACTTTATAGAATGTAAAAAAAACTGTTTAGATAAACTATATAATATAACAACAGTAAAAGCAATACAAAAATTTTTAGTACAAAGTGAGGTAATATTGGGGAGTAGCGGAAACGTTTCCTCACACACCAATTAAACATAGATCAGACAAAATTTTAACAAAAGATAAATAGATAAGACACAATTGATATGAGCAATCCAGTAGCATTGATTTTTTTTCTTTCTTTTTTTCTTAATAGCATGCAATTCTATTGTAAAAGGTATCAGAACGACGAAGATATGGCAAAACAACGGATAGATATTTAAAGTAATAACAAGTAGGAAATAGTTCAACTTACAAAAAGTCCTTCAGTAACGCTTCCTTGCCATTGAAGTGTGGGATTCACGATGTCCTGCACTAACGAAGCACTTCACCCTTGACTGTGAGGGTGTTGATAGAATTTCTTACACTTTACACTAATCACACCTACGTATTTCACTGGTGTTAGCAGCAGACATTATCATGCTGATGGAACTATGTCGCATTGATAAATTTCTTGTTAATTCTATTTCCTGAGACAATAATTTCGAAATATTTTGTAACACAAATCGTAAAAAAAAAGGTAATAAAAATTTAGAATCACGGGCTTTCAAGGCACGATGTAATGCATTAAAACTAACAGTAACGTGAGGTGTTTTATTTGCTACCTATGGTAACAAAGAAAAATCTAATGCTTTTGAATAACGAAATTTGCGCAAACAATGATCTATTTTAGATTCTTTGGGGTTAGAAAATTCAGAAACTACAGTATCAACTGTCTTTGGATAATCCAAAGTATGCACTACTCTGATAAAAAAAGAAAAGGACCGCGAAACTAGATCGCACACACCGTCTAAACATCAAGAGACAAAGCACCAACAAAAAACACAATGAGTAAAGAACGTGTATCACTAGAGTAAGTCCGTCAAAATGTTCCGTAGAACACGCGTGCAGGTCGAGTTTAACAAGTTCTACCACTTTTATTTCCAACCGAAACTCAACCGAAAAACAATTAGTAAGGCACGCGTAAGCAATAAAACCGTCCGTCAAATGTCCTTCAATCGGAATTAGCACTACACGTACTACAGTTAATATACAACTTTTATTTCACAAGAAAAACAACTAAAATCGTGTCGTGCTTGTTCATGAACAATTCGAAAATTCATATTGCATTAATTCTCACTATTTTCAAAGCAAAAAGGAAAACAGTATTTTTACCGTAATTAATATATAGGAACAAAGAACAAAACTACAACTAACTCATCTGTTTATTCAACTCGTTGCTCTTACAACCTCTTATCGATAACTAGAAAATCAATAATATCCACTCATTATAATACGGCGCATTCACCTAAGGATGTGTTTCAATCTCGATCACCTAACCACACTATCGAATTGTAGAGAGTGAAAGTCGATAATCGCGTAATATAATCTAAAGGGATTATTCGCAAACGAGTTAATAAATATAAAACATAGAGATAGTAGTTGCAGAAATGTATTTACGAATTGAGTATAGCGTAAAATGTTAAACTACAAAAATGCACGTTACAAAGTGTAGGAACAAATGATAGGTTACACAAAGAGAACGATATTGACTTTGCTCTTAGGACAGCTTTAGACGCACAATATGTGAGAACGAGAACATAGGTTAATAATACAGGGAAGTGGTAACTTACAAAACTCTCGGATATTAGAGTGAAGGGATCGTTCGTATTATATTATTAGACACCAGTGAACAATCTCTACAACTCGATCGCGGTGAAAGACATTGTTATATGACAGAACGGTACTCATAAATCGATGCTGTCCAAGATCAGACAGATGCTTGAACGCGACTAAACGCGATGCTGATTTCGTGAAAACGTGACCATTTTGGAAGTTATAGATCAATCATAATAGGTTGGAATTTTTCCTGCAGGGAGTCCTGCTCATTGATACGCATGCACCTTGAGGGAATGCAACAAAACAACAACCTTTAAGTGAATTGAATTATGACAATCGAATGTTTCTTATTGTGTCTAAGAATTGTAATTAATCGTTAACATTTATACATGTGTGGAGCTTATTCTTAATCAGAACTATTAATGTTGATGCACGCCTCTGTACATTTAAAGCATAAAAACTTATTGTTGTACAGGTAAAATAGTACATAGAAATTATCGGTTGAATGACCATCATTGATGAATTTAAGTTTTTTTTTTAACTACACGCATATTTCACCACATTAGAGGTAGATCTTAATATTTTTCTCTATTATAATTTACTGTAATTATCATGTTTGATAATATAGATTAGTTGCACAAGGCGTAAAGTTTTTTTTATTTGTGCTAATAGTAGACTAGTAGAAAGAGCTACAAACGGTGTAAATCGAAGCATTATCAACCTCGAACAGCAACGAAAACTGTTAATCATTTTTCAGAACACCCAGCTTCTGTAGATGCTTTAACTACGGTTGATTATTCAGGTGGGTTGGCGCTCAAAGGCTCTATACAGACAAGGAATTTAACGACTTTTCAAGTTAGGTGTAAAAGTATGATGCGTTCATTTTACGACTAAATTCAAAACCTACATTACTTTATTATTCATTTATTTAGATCCTGCTCAGATCCCGCAACAACACCCTCCTACAATAAATACGCTTTTTGATAATTTTCAGTTTCAAATCTATTTATTTAAAACGTACAGTTTATGCTATAAATTAAATAGTCAATACTTTGTTTTAGGTATCCGTAAACTCGTTATACCTTGCGATAGCGTGTAAGTACTTTCTCTATTATTTCAATTTAAAACTCGTTGAAATAACGTATTGAACTATCCGATAAACTGTGTTTTCAAGTTTGCTAATCACGTTTGATAACACCAATATTACTTGGAGCTCTGGTTATTTAGTGAAATAAAATTAATATTTACTTTCTTTCCGATATACAAGATGCAAGCATTTGCCATATTTTTGTTGGTTCCGTATTCCTTATGGAAAGTATGGGCACGCAATATAGCGTGCTTCTTCCGGTGGCCCTAAAGCCACGATGGATTACCGCCCCTTGTTGTGATTGGAGGACTACCCCAAAGCGCGATCACGCGCCCTTCTGTTTCGCCCCGTCATCAGAGACGGTAGGTGCCAGTCCGACGGTGTCAACTCGAGGGTGAGTGTTTATATACTATTTACACCATTTGGTAACTACACTAGGTGGCCTTAACCTGATCATCATGATGTGAGATAGTATGAAGCATGAATATTACATTTTTTGTGATCATTTTCTTTGTTTAATTGTATGTACGTAATCGTAGGCGTACGATGATCATTTATAACTGTTGGATTATCTTGTTCTTTTCCGAATTATAAAATTTTACAGCGTGCTTCTTCCGGTGGCCCTAAAGCCACGATGGATTGCCACCCCTTGTTGTGATGGGAGGACTATCCCAAGGCGGGATCATGCGCCTTTCTGTTTCGCCCCGTCATTAGAGACGGTAGGAGCCATCCCGACGAAGAACAGTAGAACGCACGGAAAAAGTATCGGATCCACTTGTAGGCGTAGGAAAAATCTTAACAACTCGGTTATGTGAAGTAAAAGTATTCGTCCTAAAGTTTTAGATTTTCCTGTATTCGCAATAATTGATTTTTGAGCTTCTACCGAGTCACGGTTAGTTTTTATTTAGTTACTTTCTTCCAATTTCTTTTTTATTCGTATTCAAAATGACTGATATGGAGACAAGACTGTATGATGGTATCTGCATTAAACAGTAGGAGTCATCAGAAAGTATTACTAACTATTTCGCATGTATGACGGCTCTGTTTGAGTGGCACGGTTCTTTTAATGAGGATAATAGATTGGCCGGGCTCAACCGGTCAGTAGGCGAAGTCTTATACATGCAAAATAAAGAGAGACCTGAAATAAAAATATTCTCACTCATGCACAATTCAACATATACAAACGAAAAACCTTTAATTTACAAAAAAATATGTACAAAAGCACAATAGTACACAAAAAATTAACAATCTATAATTAAAAGTTACGCATATCAACACAATAAAAAAAATCATTTTTAAAATGGTGAGCTGCTGTTTTTAGGCCTTACATTATTTAGCAACAACAAAAAAAATCCAAACGCAACACTAAAAACCACAGCTCTAAATTGTTGTAAATATAAAATTACATATTCCACATTGGCAGTACAATGTCTTAACTAATAAAATTTTATAACTCAGAAAAAAAACAAGTTAAATCAACAGTTATAAATCATCGTCCTATGCCTACGATTACGTACATACTATTAAGCGGAGCTGGCTCCTACTGTCTCTAGTGACGGGGCAAAACAGAAGGGCGCGTGATCCCGCCTTGGAAAAGTCCTCCCATCACAGCAGGGCGGCAATCCATAGTGGTTTTAGGGCCACCGAAAAAAGCACGCTGTATTGCGTGTACGAACTTTTCACAAGGAAAACGGAATCAACAAAAATATGGCAAATGCTTGCGTTTTGTATATCGAAAAGAAAGTAAATATTAATTTTATTTCACTAAATAACCAGAGCTCCAAGTAATATTGGTGTTATCAAACGTAATTAGCAACCTTGAAAACATGGTTTATCGGATAGTTTAATACGTTATTTCAACGAGTTTTAAATTAAATCAATAGAGAAAGTACTTACACGCTATCGCAAGGTACAACGAGTTCACGGATACCTAAAACAGGGTATTGACTATATAATTTATAGCATCGACTTTACGTTTTGAGCAAATAGATTCGAAATTGAAAATTATCAGAAAGCGTATTTATTGTAAGAGGGTCTAATTATACCGGGTGTTGTTGCGGGATCTGAGCAGGATCTAAATTAATGAATAATAAAGTGAAAGGATGTAGGTTTTTAATTTAGTCGTAGAATGAACGTAACATACTTTTACATCTAACTTGAAAAGTCGTTGAATTCCTTATCTGTATAGAGCCTTTGAGCGCCAACCCACCTAAAGAACAATTATTTACTAAAAGTGTTGGAATTTGTATACCTCTAAAAGTTATTTAATTTTATAGAACTCGCTCAGAACCACTGAAAGCTACCCCGTACACTAATTAACTGTTACGCCACTTCGCCGCCGATAGAGTAAAATTAATTCCGGCAATTAACGCGAATCCTGCACGTAACATTTTGTATAAAAGCTGATTTGGTTTGCAGGAATTTGTATAAAAATTTACAGGGTCACTTTAAGAGCGAAATCGTTTGTTTGTGGTAGATATCCCAATAATTTGCACTTACACCACAGGACCCTTAATCCGCAAGGTACCAATTGCGCGTTCTGCTTTTGTACTGATTTATTCTACCAAAAATTAAATCGTCAGGTTACAGCAAGTATGCATAAAAGTATGAGGTATATTAAGCTCTTTCCTAAGTCTTGATAATACTAAGAATCCTTACCTACTTAATGGTCTCATCCTGGAGACAAAAAACGCTCATGTATGCATTAGTCATATCATTTTCGGTTAGCTGACGCACTGCAACTGTTATAGAATTATCGAAAGCACCGCTTGATATTAAGCGTATGGTGGTAGTTCCGCATCCAATTAAATCCACTTGTTTACCTAAAAATACAAATGTCAGTAAGGTTTTTGTATATTTTTGAGAAGTTTAAAAATTTACAGATAGACAAAGTACAGTAAATAAAAAAAGTTTGAACGTATATATAATTGGGATTTTCGTTATTTTTTAACTAGCCTGTTAAACGTAAGAATAAGGATATTGCAACCAAAACTCTACTTGCACAATTAACAGTTGTTTATTTTCAAACAGGTTATACAAGCATTTTCAACAATTCGTAGCTACAATGAAATTATAAAGGTACTCACAATTCATTTCTAGCAAGTCGCTAACAGTGTAAGTATTAACTTCTAAAACTACGATGCTATCTTCTAAATTACTATCAAAACACTACAAAAAACTATCCAAGCACGAATTAATTTATATCACGACAACAATAATTTATATCAACACTAGAGTAATTTATATCACATATGTACCAAAACTCAAAACTAGAACACATCGTAATCAAATTTTTAATAGTAACGCCATTACAATTAGAACTGAACTATCTAACGCTCACCAAGGTAATTTATATTTAACCTAATCGCTTTAATTATTTCGAGAACATGAATATGTAAATAACATCTCGAATGTATTCTAATCTTTAAATGCAAAGTCTTGTACACGTCAATCAAGAGATCTCGCATTGCAAGACTTGTCAATCATTTTTCGTGTTCAAACCCTTCGTTTATGTCCTAATGTAATTATTCTGGTCACAGGTAGACCAAGTGGAACTACATTGTACGTCTCTCAAACTGTTCTATTCCAGAACAGTCTCTGACCCAAATTTTGAAATTGCTTGTAGCGGTAAAAAGCAGTAGAAAACATTACTGCAGTTTCCATGTTGATAGAAGTAGAAATCAACACTCCTCACGCAGGTGCTGTACCATTTGAATTGCAACCACACACCAAAATTTGGATCCAGGTATTCTAGAAGAGTACTTCTAGCATATTTCGAACCATCGTTCAGCCCAACCCATCGAGCCCACTACTGATCTTGGGTATAGCCATCTTCTTGTATCAAAATTTGATCATCTTACCCTAGAGGTTCACTAACGCTTTCACAGATTCTGGTAAATCGGTTTACTAGAGGACTGTTGTTTAGACATCAAGTAGTAGATGCCAGAATGACGGCTCTTTGGTCGTATGGTTTTATCAACCTCTGGTTGCTGTCAGTGAAGTTAATCCAGACCAACAAACTTATTTTTAAACACCCGTTGCTACGTAATAAGCCAGCGAGAATTCCGATGGCACACCGACAGATAATGTTGAATGTCTTCCGTGACTCCCAATCTCGCTTCGCCTGTGCCGCTGTAAAGAGACACGAACCAATCGTATCTCAGTTCAGATTTCCATTCATCGCTAGAAGAGTAAATGTTTGTTCATCTCACTGCTTGCCGTTCTTCGGCATTATCGGCATCATTCACATTCACTATCGTAGAGGGCTAATCGGTTTATGTGCACCACTACCGTTCTTTCTTTTGGGAGCTTACGAATCCGATATACCAGGACGTTGAACTTTTTACAACTTCGTACGGATCTTCCCAATTCCTTTGTAACTTTGGTGATACTCCACGCCTCCGCTTGGGGCTGCATAGCCAGACGCGGTTGCCTTCTTAAAAACCAGTCTTCTGCGCTTTGATGTCGTATCTAGTTTTCATCCGATCGCTTGCGATCTGGATATTTTTCTTAATGTTACCATGAAAGTCCTATATCTTGCGCTTGAGCTTTTCGCCCACGACATTATCCCTGGCTTACTCCCAAACTGAAGGTCACATGGTAGATGTATCTCGTGTCCCAGTATAGCGCATGCAGGTGTCTGTCCAGTGCTTTCATGAACGGAAGACTAAAATTTCTGCCCTAATCGGCGTGTAATTTCATAGACACTACAAAACGGCAGAACAGCTCTTTTCCTGGTTTAGGTTAGCATACCCCATTTTATAAAATAGTCCATGGCTACAAAGATGCATTTATTCTCGGAGTCGGTTTCAGGGAATGAATCTGTAATATCGATTGTCGCTCTTTCAAACGGCACGGCTCCCCATGTCGTATTACTTCGTTAAAGCCTTACAGTTTCACAATAGTGCACATAGTTGACACTTACGATAGCACTCTTTTACATAGTTCTTGCAGCGTGCCCAGAAAACCTTGCTTGGACTTTACCAGAGGCATCTTAACGCCTAAATGTTCCCCCGATGCAGATGTCCTAAAACCTCTGACACTCGGTCTTTAGGAATCACAATCTGAAGCGTACCCACGGATACATCTCCATTCTCCAAGAGTCGCACCAAGATCTCATTCTCTACTGTAGGAGAATCCCATTGTGTTCAATACGACTTTAGGATGCTACTCCTGCTTGGATGGACAATCTTCTGTGGCTTTCCAACCCAAAATGACACCTAAGTCTATGATATTCTCCTGCTCCGTTGGCAATTGTACTAGTTGTCAATCATAGTTGATCGCTGTACTCCGACAAACGAGATCACATTTTACTCGGACAATGCGGACTACTATTTTTGGATCAGAATTTGTGCAGGTGGACTTCCGCCATGTCCCTCAACCCCCTCTATTGATTTCGGCTGCTCATGTTTTTGCTTAAGCTGTTTACGCCGGTTCTGTCTGTGTCTAAATCTGCGGTTTTAGGGTCGTAACCTTTTTTTTTTCGACTGCTTGTCGCGCAGTACTTGTCGAATTACCTCCTTCACGGTCTCTTGACTCCTTGTCACAGATTAAGTGCAACGCCTGCTTTGTCTATTCAAATTCTAAGGCACAAACCAACGCATCACGTGAAGTCTTTGGTCAAGCCAGCCGTAGTGTTTGCTCGATCTCCTCGTTACGTATGAGTATTCCATCGATAAAGGTTACACTGCCACCAACTCTAGAAAGCTATCCGGTGCTGTTGGGTAGGCTAGTCTCCCCAAGCGATTATAATTTGCTTCAAACTCTTGCAAATTATCGTTAACTTTTTAGTAACAATTCTTTATTTGAACGTGGTGCACTTGTTGCAGATGAGTGTCGCCTCAATTAATTTCCAGCTTTGATGTTAAGACCGTAGCCTCTTTGGTCATGGTCTGGTATGGCCAGTAGAATATTCAAGGCCTTACCTCATATTGCGACAATCAACGCGGTTGCCCTTTAACCATCGTTTCAGCCGTTAGCTCACGCGGAAGCCGTGAATTGCTTGAAATATGTCTGTCAAGATGACTTTCTATCAAATGTGGGTGGTTTTAATCTGAACCTTGGCGTTGGTTCGCATATTCCGGCATTTTTAAGTTCTGGTGCATGCTGTTGTATCACCGGCACTGATGTCTCTGGTGCTAGCACTTTTAGGGTATTTATCCGTTCCTCCATCCTCAGTATCTCTTTTTCCAATTTACGCAAATTATAATTTTTATGAAAACACCGCACATTTTGTCAACCGTCACAAAATTTGGCTTCTAGATTTTTTGCAGATTTTGTATTTTCCTGTATAAACTCCTCTCCCAGTTGGCTGTAATTCTCAATTAATTTTTGTTTAACCGATTTTGACTTCTGGTCTAATTTTCTTTAAAATTTTCCTGTAAATTGGCAGCGGTTTGTTTTAGTTTTTCAAAAAATCCTGCGGCAGTTTGTTCTTGTTTCTCAGCATTTTTTAAAATTTTTCTTCCATGCCGGACTTGAAGTCCTTGAAAGACAAAAGAATTTTGCTGTCCGTTTCCTTATTTAACTACGAGTAAACGGCATGCAAACATAAATCGTTCAAAAGCCTTTAATTCCAATACTTGTCACCGGTGTATCAAAAATTCTGTTTGCAAGAACAACAGCTCGTTTTTTCAAACTGAGTATACAAGCTTTTTCAACAATTCGTAGTTATAATTGCATTTGCTGAAAATTTTCTCAGCAGTTTATTTTCAGCTAATCACTAACAGTACAAAACAGGTATTATCTTTTAAAACCGCAATGCTAAATTCTAAATTACTATCGAAGTATTACAATTAACTATCCAAGCACTAATTACTAATTAATATTATCACTACAATAATTTATATCAGCACTAGAGTAATTTATATCGACAGTGATTTATATCACACATGTACCAATGGCTTAAACTAGAACATATTGTAGTCAAAGCTTTAATCAGAACTCTACTTCAATTAGAACTGAACTAACTAACGCTAATCACGGTAATTTATATTTTATCCAATCGTTCTAATTATTTTGAGAACATACCAGAATATGTAAATAACAGCTTCAATGTATTGTAATGTTTAAATGCAAGTCTTGTACATGTCAATCAAGAGATCTCGCTTGTCAATCATCTATCGTCTTGAAACTCATTTTAACGCTCTAATATTCTAGTCACAAGTAGACCAAGTGGCATTACACTGCCCCCTCTTTAAGCTGTTCTACCACAGAACACTCTCTGACCCTGATGTTAAAAGTCCTTGTGGCGGTGAAAAACCGTAAAAGCAGTTTCCATGTTGATAGAAGTAGCAATCAACACTCTTTATAGCAGACGCCGTACCATTTGGATTGCAACCACACACTAAAATTCGGACGCCGGTATTCTAGAACAGTACATCTAACATATTTTGTACCACCCTCCAGTCCAACCCATAGAGCCCATAACCGATCTTAGGTATGACCATTTTCTTGTCTCCAAATTTGGCCCTTGAGGTTCACTAGCGCCTTCCACAAATCCTGGTATTCGGTTTAATAGAGGACTGTTGGTTAGTCACCAAGTTGTTACTGTCACGATGTCGGCCCTTTAGCCGTATAGTCTTTCCAACCTCCGCTTGCTGTCAGCGAATTTGATTCAGACCACCAAATCTATTTTTAAACACCCGAGCAAAGTCTCGGAACATATCAAGATCACTGCTACGCAATGTGCTAGGGAGCATTCTGATTGCACACTGAATATATGACCTTGAGCTTCTCCCGTGACTCCAAATCTTACTTTGCCTGTGCTGCTGCAAAAAGACACGAACTAATCATAGCTCGCTTCAGATTTTTATTCATCTTCACGGATGCAACTGTTTGTTTGTTCAACTCACTGCTTGCCGTTCTTTGGCATTACCGAGGTCATCACTATCATAGCGTGATAACCGGTGCTAACCGGTTAAAATGCTAAACGTGTGTTTTAGGTAAAACGCAAGCTTTAATTGTAGGATGTTTCGTTACTGAACTTTCGTGTAAAGTTTATATTTTTCATGGACCTCAGAATGGCGGCAACAAAAATTGGGATTGTGCCTAGTTTTTTAAGCCAGTTGTTTGTTATTTCCAAGCAATTGGGATTTACATAATCCCACAAAGCAGTTTGGGGCTATGAAATGGTAGTATTATTTTCGGTCTAAGGTTTGCATAGGAGTTCCGTTAAAAATACCTGGCCGGAGAAGGTTAGATAAGGTTTTGTTTATTTTAAAGATAATGGATGCGTAATGATACTCTTGGAATGTTTACATTAACAACGTCTAATGTTACATGAAATGTTATTTAGTGATAGTTATAAAACAGGCAAGATGATCATTGTGAGCGGATACCAAGTTATCCCCAATGATGAAGTTATATTTGGGAGAAATCGATATTTAAAAAATTGCTGTAATTGGATATAAAGCCAGGAAGTATTTTTTTAAGTTGTGTACAAAGGTAGTTAGCTGGGGAGAAGCATCAAGGTGGGAACCGTCTCCCGTATAACACTGTAACGCTTTAGTTTTAGGCAAACCGTGAATCTGCTCTATGCTATGTGGATTGCCGGAATTTAGGCGAAACAGTGTTTGCCGACGTAATTGTCAGTCCGCGCAGCCGTGCGCGGGATACTCGATGCGCCGGTTCGATAGGGAAAGTATTGTTCTCGTCGTGGTGTGTAGTCCGAAAAGATGTTTCTTTTTTGAAGGTGGTGAAGATTTTTCTAGCCATCATGGATGATAAGAAGAATCACTCCCGGGAGAGAGGTATTGCTTGGGTAAAGGTGTAGAAAGACAGCTATGAAGCTAAGAAGAAGAATGAAATAAACTCAAGATTTAGAAAGCGCAAGCAAGTTTTAGATGGTGTAGGTTAGGAAATTATAATGGGTACAAGGAAATCGATTCGAGTTAAAGTCTAGTCAATAGAAGTGTGTTAACCTTTGCGAAGAATTCTTGTTTGTTCGTATTAACGACGACAAATTCACGAGGCTGCGACCAGACAGGTGTTTTGTAATTTTTTGTTACACTAAATGCCTTCCAGCTGGGGTGAGTACTACTCCTTTAAGAAACAACAAACGTCAATTCGTACAAGAAGTAACTTTTGTTAGAAAATGTACCTAGCTGGACAGAAAAATAATTGGTTAAACGATGTGAGATTCAGCAAAAAATTTTTGAATAGCAAATATGAACGTTTTCCTATTGAAATAAATAATATTTTATTTAGTATAGATAAGATGATCTGGCAAATTTTTTGTAGCCATTTTCTTGTATTGACTAGTCGTTAAGGACAACATTTTGATCTAACATCTGTCAAGATAAATATCTATTTTTCCATGTTTGTTTAAAATAAGTTGCACTTATGTTCTTAAACAAGTTTTATAATGAAATAATTCTTGATATAAAAAGGAAATTCACTAAAACATTAGAAATATTAAAGTTTTAACTAAAAACAATTTTGCGAGCCGATTCAAAGATCTCTGATTACAGCATCTGATTAATGAAATAAGATATTGGATATTTTTTTTATGACAGGCCTAGTCTGTTCGTAACTGTAAATTTTTGTCCAATTTAATATTTTTATCAGCATTCAATTTCATGCTATTGTATTTATACTGTATGACATTTATCTTAATTTTTTGTACATATGAGAAGACAAACTAATTTCATTACAAACCAGTCAAATTTCGTAATAGTTTCATTTATAAAAGTCTAATAAGAGAAACAAGTGATCTATCCATCTCTGGTTGGGATAACTAATACAAAGAAAAGAAATTATGTTACTGAAAATCTACATTCAGGCATATGTAATTCCCTTAAGGCTTATCTGCGTCTATCCTTAGGACGATTATTTTTTTTTAATTAGTTTTATTGACGCTGTTGCGCTCTAGTTTATTCAAAGATAGGTTCAACCTAATAAAATACTCCGACCATCTTATGCCTCCGCAGGAATAGACCCCGAGTTTAGACCGCGAGTTTCCTATTTTCTTTATTGCAACACGGTTTGGCCCAGTTACATTCCAGTTAAAGACAACTTTCAGAAAAGCAAATTAATCAAGAAAATAAAATAT
Source organism: Platerodrilus igneus (assembly GCA_036346225.1). Classification (NCBI taxonomy): domain Eukaryota; kingdom Metazoa; phylum Arthropoda; class Insecta; order Coleoptera; family Lycidae; genus Platerodrilus; species Platerodrilus igneus. Next base: position 3,233,659 of record JARFIW010000765.1, on the reverse strand, counting down.
ATAGATAACACTCTCGCCACCAACGTGGGGCGTGATTGTTAAAACTTTCACACAAATGTGGAGCGTGATGCTTAACACTGTCGCCACCAAAGTGGGGCCTCGATTGATAACATTGTTACCAAAGAGTAGGCCTCGAACGAATTTTGATTTATCTTTGTTAGTTTGATTTTAATGACGTAAGTTTGATTAAGCCTAAAGATGTCAAAATTTTATTATCGCTGAATTTTTCAGATGGTATATTTTGTCGATATTGCCGAATTTGTTTCTAGTCATACGTGAATTTTTGTTTTTGTAAAGAGTAGGCCTCGAGCGAATTTTGACTTGTCTTTGTTAGTTTGATTTTAATGACGTAGGTTTGATTCAGCCTGAAATTGTCAAAATTTTATTATTGCTGAATTTTTGAGATAGTATATTTTGTTGATATTGCTGAATTTGTTTGTAGTCATAAGTAAATTTTTGTGTCTGTAAAGATTGATTATACCTTTTTTTAAGCATTAAATTTAACAATGGCAGACATTTATCAGATTGTATACCTGCACAAAGAAGAACTGGAATATGAATTAAATATTCGTGGTATAAAAAGTACCAGGTCTGTTTTTGAGAAGAGAAAAATTTAGGTCGTTTATTGGCCAAAGAGTTTGGAAAATCTGGTTGTTTAATTGATCTCTCAGAATATACAGTGGAGTTTTCTGTAGAATGGGCCGAAATTAATGCCACTATAGATTCGATAAGAAATATTTTGCATGAATTTAAAGGAAATTCTTCAAATTCTGTTTTTAAAGGAGTTCAGTCGATGTTGATTTATTTAGCTGGTCGCGAGTTACAGATTCGCAATATATAGTGCGAATAAAATAATATTTGTAAAGTTGCTTTGCAAGTACTTTGTAGAGATGCTGATAAATTATAGTAAGTGTTCTAAAAAGCTAAGGAAGCATAAATTAGTATAAGTTGATATTTAAACTGAAACGAAGTAAAGCTGTCATTTTAATTCTAGATTTATTAGAGAAACCATTATTATTAAGATTATGTTTTTTGTACACTTATGTATTTAGCTTTTGACACCAATATCAATAATTTCATGTAATTTACGTGTGACTGCGATACTTTGGTAATTTCTCAGGACCTTTTCTGAACGTTTTACGACTTTCTGTCTAGACTAGAAATAATTAATATTTCCAATAGTGATTAAAGTACATGGCCGGATATTGTAAACGACCACTAAATCTTAGTAATAAAATATGTATAGTTTTAAGTAATCTAATGATTAATGGAATAGGGTAAAATGTCAATTGTAGAGTAGGAAGAAAACCCAAAAAGGGAACAGAAATTGAACTTAGAAAGACAGACTTGTCTCAGCAGTTGAAGCTTTAACATTGCCTCTCTGCCGGAGTACAATAGTTTCAAGTAATAGTTTTACTACCTTTAAATAAATTTAATGCTGTGTTTAGCTATTGTGTAATAAGATTTTGCGACTGTATAATAAATCTTTTTTTAAAAAACAAAATAGCTTGGCCCAACCTGTATTTCGCGTTAAGAGAATGCAAATTCCCTTAGAAAATTTGGACGAGGCCATCACATTTAAAATGAAACAATAGCTACTGTCATTATTTTAGAGGCCGAGTTATATGATAGAGTGGATAAAATTTCAGAATCTACCTCTCATAATGAAACAATTAATGTATCTTCTTCAACAGTTAGCGTGCCTATGCATACAGTAACGTATTTTTCGCCGTCAATGCCTCTTGGTTCCTGGTCAGTAAAAATTAATAGAGATCTCAAGGAACTGTACACATTCTTAGATAGGTTGAGTGAATTGGCATAGGCTCGTATAGTGTCAGAGTTAGGTTTATTCAAAAGTTCAGTTGAGTTTTTTTGAAAAAGAACGGCTCGTTTGGTATCGTAGTGTGAAAAATTCTTTGAGTGACTGGAATTCTCTAATGTGTCGTTTAAAGGAAGATTTTTTACCTGCTCACTCTGAGGATGACGTATGGAAACATATAAAATCAAGTAGACAGCAGAAGGATTAGTTTGTTGTATTATTTGTTGCTCATATGGATAGTTTGTTTTGTAGATTACCACAAGTCTCGGCAGAAACTACAAAAGTCAGGATTACTAGAAAAAATTTATTGCCAGATTTAATTTCATAACTCGTATTGTCGGAAATAGAGTACATGTTTACATTGAGAAAATTGTATAAAAAACTGGAAGAGGCCTCCTTGTTAAAACAAAAATCGCTTTCTACGATGTATAACAATTTTAATAAAAGTAATTTTAATCCCAAGCCGTAATTTGGTTAGAAACGTCCGGTCTTGAATCGAAATTTTTTGGCATCTACAATTCATGAGTATAAAAATAAGTCGTCTCCACAAGTTCAAGTTTTTGATAAAAACATCTTTATACCTGTTTCTGTTAAACCTCAAAATTCGTTTTTGCCACTATCCGACTATAGCAGGCCACTTCGGTTTTTCAAAGTCTATGGCACGAATACAAGAAAATTTTTATTGGTCTAAAGTGAACATTGATGTGTTGAGATTTTGTCGCAAGTGTTTAACGTGTGGTGCGCCAAAGTCTTCTAATTTGAGTCCTCTGGGTATGACGGGAAAAGAGAAAAAAGTGAGTTTCCGTTTCAGATTCTAATCCAGAGTCCTCTGAGTATGACGGGAAAAGAGAAAAAGTGAGTTTCCGTTTCAGATTATTGCTTTGGATCTTATGGGTACATTCGCTCGTTCCAAAGCGGGACATAAATGGTTATTGGTTGTTGGAGATTGGTTTTCGAAATTCACCATACTGCAACCATTACGAAATGCCAATTACGAAATTTTTCGGCATCTACAATTCATGAGTATAAAAATAAGTCGTCTCCACAAGTTCAAGTTTTTGATAAAAACATCTCTATTCCTGTTTCTGTTAGGCCTCAAACTTCGTTTTTGCCACTATCCGACTATAGCAGGCCACTTCGGTTTTTCAAAGTCTATGGCACGAATACAAGAAAATTTTTATTGGTCTAAAGTGAACATTGATGTGTTGAGATTTTGTCGCAAGTGTTTAACGTGTGGTGCGCCAAAGTCTTCTAATTTGAGTCCTATGGGTATGACGGGAAAAGAGAAAAAAGTGAGTTTCCGTTTCAGATTCTAATCCAGAGTCCTCTGGGTATGACGGGAAAAGAGAAAAAAGTGAGTTTCCGTTTCAGATTATTGCTTTGGATCTTATGGGTACATTCCCTCGTTCCAAATCGGGACATAAATGGTTATTGGTTTTTGGAGATTGGTTTTCGAAATTCACCATACTGCAACCCTTACGAAATGCCAAAGCGCATCTCATAGTACGTTTCTTAGAAGAAAAAGTTTTTCTTATATATGGAGTTCCGCAATTCATTATTTGTGACAATGGTCCACAGTTATCTGCTAAAATTTTTAAGTCACTGTGTGACAAGTATGAAGTCCAAAAGATTTGGTATACTGCTGTATATTGCCCCCAGTGTAATTTCGTAGAAAGGTTCAATAGAACTGATGGTACTGCTATACGTGCGTATGTTGATGAGCATCACTCGTGGGATCTGTAACGGGCATTTTGGTAGTTTTAACATTTTACGCTGTTTCCCAATTTATAAATACATTTCTACAAATTACTATTTCTATATTTAATATTTATTAACTCGTTGACGAATGTGTCGTGTTATAATGAATAGATTGCATCGTTCTTGTCTTGCCGTAAATATAAATTTTGTTCCTTATGTGGTTATACAAGTCTAGATAAGAGGCGATAAGAAGTTATATAGCAACAAGTTGATATAAAGAGATGAACAGTCGTGTTTTGTTCTTTGTTCCGATATACTAAGTGCGTTGAGAATGCTGCTTCTCTTTGCTTTTGACAATGGTGAGAATTGGTGCGGGATTGATTTTCGTGTTGTTCCTGAACAAGCGCGGCATGTTTTTGGTTGATTTTCTGTTGGAAATGAAAGCGGTGGGGCTTGTTGAACTCGGGGCACGTGTGTTTTGCGGAACGTTTGACGGGCGGTTTTGTTGCTTACGCGTGCCTACTAATTGTTTTTAGTTGTTTTCTTGTGAGACAAATACTTTAAAGAACATTTGACGGACCTACTGTAGTGATACGCGTACTTTACTAATTTGTGGTTTTAGTTGTTTGTCTGGTGAAATAATAGTCGTAGAACTTGCTAAACTGACCGATTCTTTCTTTAGGATTAATGTGTGTGCGATCTAGTCTAGTGTCCCTTTGTTTTATCAGATTAGTGCATACTTTGGCTTATTTAAATACAGTGGATACTGTAGTTTCTGCATTTTTCTAACACCAAAGAATCTAAAATAGATCATTGCTTGCGCGAATTACGTTATTTGCGAAATATAACAGACTACCGGTTTACAAAGGTACTGGTTGAAGTTTCTCACTGCTTTTTGGAGGTTTATGAAAATAATATACATTTGATCCCCGTTGAAATTAAACTAGTGCTACAAAATATTTCGAAATTATTGTCTCAGGAAATAGAATTAACAAGAAGTTTGTCAATGCTGCATAGTTCCGTCGCGTGATGGTGTCTGCTGCTAACACTAGTGAAATACGTAGATGTGATTAGTGTAAAGTGTAAGTTCCATCAACACCCTCACAGTCGGGGGAGAAGTGCTTCGTTGGTTCAGGACGTCGTGGGTCTCACACTTCCGTTGCAGGGAAGCGTTGTCGAGAGACTTTTGTAGGTTGAACTATTTCCTACTTGTTGTTGCTTTGGATGTCTATCCGTTGCTTTGCCATGTGTTTGTCGTTCTGATGCCTTTTGCAGGGGACTTGCATGATATTTTGAAGCACGGGAAGGAAAAAAAGAGGGAAGGAAGGAGGGATCAATGCTACCGAATTGCTCATATCAATTGTGTCTTACCTATTTATTTTTTTTTAACATTTTGTCTGATTTATGTTTAATTGGTGTGTGAGGAGGCGTTTCTGCTGCTCCCCAACATTACCTCACTTTGTGATAAAAATTTTTGTAATGCTTTTATCGTGGTTATGTTGTATAGTTTATCTAAACAGTTTTATTTGCATTCTGCAGGGTGCTAAATGGCTTGGACGTTTCATTGCTGCTATGCTTATTCTTTTTTTTCGGGTTTGCTTGACTAGTTTTCTTGCAGGTGTTGTCACTGACTCCTTACCGCCGCATACATTATATGTCAGTCTGCTTTCTACAACCCCCCCTAATCTCCGATTGAGCCCGGTCATTTCTTTGATTCTCTTTTTGTTACGCACGGCTACGAGCCGACGTAGCATGGATTTGGCGCCCAACGCGGCTGCCCCGATTAACGTAACATAAATTTGGCGCCCAACGTGGCTGCCACGAATATACGTGACAGATCTTCAGCTACTACAGATCCAATATGCGATAAATTCTGCTAAACATGAGTCTACGAGTTACTCCCCAAATTTTTTAATTTTCGGAAGACATGTTTTAGTCAGTGGTAAATTTTTTAGTAATGATCTTATTACTGAGGAAGATATTGAAGTCGTACCTGATAGTCGTCTTTCGTATGTTTCGTACCGTTTAGATCAAGTTAAGATATTTAAAAATGTTCGTACAAAATTACGTTTAGCGTATGAACGTTCGTGTAAACGATATGATTTGAGAAGGCGCGATATCTCCTTTAAAGCTGGTGATAGCGTGTGGAGAGTGAACAAAGTACTCTCTAACGCAGGTGATAAGTTTACCGCTAAACTGGCCCCAAAGTTTGTATTGAGTATCGTCAAGAGGAAGTGCTCAGGTGTAGCATATGATTTAAGTAATGTAGATGGATCAAGAGCGGGTAGATGGCATATTAAAGATTTGAAGCCCTTTTCTACTTTGGAGCGTAATGACGCTTTTGAAAATCAAGTAATACTCCTGATGTTTTAGTTAGAAATAATAAACAGGTTTGCCTTTCTATTGTTTGTTCTAGTTAGAAAATGTTCTCTTTAGGTCTTATAGAATATTTTTGGTGATTTAAAGTTTTTACATATAGTTGCAGTATTGTATGGATACTTGCATGTTTTGGTTTTACTCCTTTAGAAGATAGTTTGTAAGGAATTACTTTTAGATATTTTCTTTTTTGGTTTTCTAGTGGTTTGATCTTGTTTCTTTCTTTGGCTAAAATTTTACCTAACTAATAGTAAAGATGTTGAGTTAATTAGGGAAATATTTGTTGTGGAAGAGTGCATTTGAGTGCACGCGTGTTTTTTGAGCTTGCGTTTTATAAATATTAGAGTGTTTTTGTCGGCTAGCATATTTTTGTCAAATAAGTTGCTTTACAGTAGTTTACTTTTATAAATATCAGTTTTTTATTTTTTTTGTTTATCGTTTACTTTGGAATTGATGGTATGTACAGTATAGATAAGGAATACCTATTTGTGGGTATACTTTTATTTTTTTGTTAATTCTGGTGAGGTTCCTTATTGACTGCTTGCCAGTAGGTAATCTTAGAGTATGATGACTAGAGACCAACACCTTTGGTTTATTTGAACTTGGTTCAATTTGGATTTTACTATATCCTATTTGGATATAGAGACTATGATAATATAGTGTGTGAGTGGTTTACAGTGGTGTCTTCCTTGGACTACTGTCAAGTTGAAATTTTTTTGGAAGCAGAATGCTTCATTATAAAGTTGATGTTCTGTGGTGGTGTCTAGGAGAGACTACATAATCACAGAGTTGGGTGATTTAAATTTTATTAGGGAGAGTTCTGTTCTGAGTAGCAATTCTCCCCTCAATATATCATTATTCTTCAGCATTTGGAGATTCCCTTATTTAGTAGAACTGACGAATAGATTTGTAATTATGTAAATAGAGTTTGTTTTAAAGTTAGTATTAGTAGGATTATGAAAATATTGTAAATTTTTTTTGAATTAATATTAATACTTATTGATATAAGTTTGAGCATTTTCTTTCAGTTTTTTAGTATTTGTACAACTATCCTTGACTTGCATTTCTATTTCATTTTACTCTTTTTCAACTTTTGAATGTTGGACTTATTTAATTGACATTTCCTGATTGTGTATTCCTAATTATGACTCCTCACGGACGTGTGGTACGCGTAGTTACCGTAGCAGTCAATTGGTAAATCTTTGTGTATATTAACTATCGTCTAATATACTTCTCCCAATTTAATTCATTATATTTTAATTTTTTTTGAAGTCAAGTCATGCTTCGAGTTAAGCTTTATTCTGTGTTTCTTTAAACCATTTAATAAAGATAAAAAAGAACGTGTCGGTTTTGGTTATTTAGATTTTGTTAACCATTTTTTCTTTTCGGAAAGAGGCAGTGTAACGCTTTAGTTTAAGGCAAACTCGGAATCTGCTTTACGCTATGTGGGTTGCCAGAGTTTAGGCGAAACAGTGTTTGCCGACGTAATTGTCAGTCCGTGAAATCTGTGTGCGCGATGCTCGATGCGTCGGTCCGATAGGAAAATATTGTTCTCGTCGTGGCATGTAGTCTGAAGGTGGTGAAAACTTTTCTAGCCATCATGGACGATAAGAAGTATCAAGCTCGGAAGAAACGTGTTGTTTGGGTAAAGGTGTAGAAAGACAGCTATGCTAGCCAAGAAGAATGAAGTAAACTCAAGATTTAGAAAGCGCAAGCAAGTTTTAGATGTTGTAGTTTAGGAAATTATAATGGGTACAAGGAAATCAATTCGAATAAAAGTCTAGTCAATAGAAGTGTGTTAAGCTTTGGCGAGAAATTCTTGTTTGTTCGCATTAAAGACGAGAAATTCACGAAGCTGCGACCAGACAGGTGTTTTGTAACTTTTTTGTTACACTAATTGCCTTCCAGCTGGGGTGAGTACTACTCCTTTAAGAAACAACAAGCTTCAATTCGTACAAGAAATAACTTTTGTTAAAAAATGTATCTAGCTAAACAGAAAAATAATTGGTTAAACGATGTAAGATATTTTGTCGATATTGCTGAATTTGTTTGTAGTCATAAGTGAACTTTTGTTTTTGTAAAGATTGATTATACATTTATAAGCATTAAATTTAAAAATGGCAGACATTTATCAGAGTGTATACCTGCACAAAGAGGAACTGGAATATGAATGAAATATTCGTGGTGTAAAAAGTAATAGGTCTGTTTTTGAGAAGAGATAAATTTTAGGTCGTTTATTGGCCAAAGAGGTTGGAAAATCCTGTTGTTTAATTGTTTAATTATATAGATAACGACGCATTGACGATATGGTTAGGATATGGCGATTTAGCGTCATATAATTTTAACAGTTAGTATATCATTTTAAGGTAATTAGTAATTTTAAAGTAGTTTTACATTTTCGCCATTTTACCTTTTTGGATTTTTATTATTTTTTATCATTTTATAATAGGAACCCACTCCCGCACAACTAAACGCTAGCCGGTGTACTTTTAAAATTTTGACTGAGTTTGCGCCCCTTCTGGGCAATTCAAAATTAATTTGTCAATAAGACGTCCTTCTATTGCAAGTGAGGAATAGCAAGGCGTACTGGTAGTGAAAGGGACACATGTAACTGGTGTCTTAGAGCGGCGAAGAGCTGCAAACAATTCCGCGAAGAAAAGAATATTCAGTTCGTTACTCTAGGGCACCAGTTGCATGTGTTCCTTTCACTACCAGTACGCCATGCTAATACTCACTTGCAATAAAAGAACGTCTCATTGACAAATTAATTTTGAATTGCCCAGAAGGCCCAGAAGTACACCGGCTAGCGTTTAGTTGTGCGGGAGTGGGTTTTAGGCGGCTCCGTGGCGTAGTGGTATGTGTCTGACTATTAAGCTTAAGGTCCCGAGTTCGAATCCCGACACGGTCCGCTTGAAAAATGTTAGCCGAGCATTTTTTACAAAAATACACTCTCGTTCGGATGAGAGGTAAAATGTAGGTCCCGTGTGTGAGTGTTGTCACGCACGTTAAAGATCCCTACCTTGCTTGGAACAGCAAGGGTTCGGCAAAATTCCAAATTTTCCAGGTAAAAAAAACTCGCTTTCTGGGCAATGTAGTACCTTCGGGTGGAGCATTGGAAAATCACATATAAGGAAGTGGGTTTCAATAATAAAATGATACAAAATAATAAAAATCCCAAGGGTGAAATGGCTGGAATGTAAAACTACTATAATATTACTGGTTACCCTGAAAGGATTTAGTAACTGTTAAAATTATAGGGCGCCAGACCGCCATATCCTAACAATATCGTCAATGTGTTGTTATCTATATATTTTATTTTCTTGGCTAATTTGCTTTTCTAAGGGCGGCCTTTAACTAAAATGTAACTGGGTCAAACTATGTTGCAAAAAAGAAAATAGGAAACTCCCGGTCTAAACTCGGAGGCATGAGATGGTCGGGGTATTTTCTAAGATTGAACCTGTCTTTGAATAAACTAGGGCGCCACTGCATCAATACAACTAATTAAAGAAAATAATTGTCCTAAGGATAGATGCAGATAAGCCTTAAGGGAATTACATATGCCTGAATGTAGATTTTCAGTAACATAATTTCTTTTCTTTGTATTTAATTATCCCAAGTAGAAATGGATAGATCACTTGTTTCCCTTATTAGACTTTTATAAATAAAATTATTATGAAATTTGACTGGTCTGTAATGAAATTAGTTTCTCTTCTTGCATGTACAAAAAATTTAAAAAATCCCATACAGTATAAATACAATAGCATGAAATTGAATGCAGATAAAAATATTAAGTTGGCAAAAAATTTACAGTTACAAACAGGCTAGGCCCGTCATAAAAAAATATCCAATATCTTATAACATTAATCAGATGCTGTAATCAAAGATCTTTCATTCGGCTCACAAAATTGTTTTTAGTTAAAACTTTAATCTTTCTAACGTTTTAGTGAATTTCTTTTATATCAAGAATTATTTCATTATAACACTTATTTAAGAACATAAGTGCAACTTATTTTAAACAAACATGGAAAATAGGTATTTATCTTGACAGATGTTAGATCAAAATGTTGTCCTTAACGACTATTTAATACAAGAAAATGGCTACAAAAAATTTGCCAGATTATTTTATCTATACTAAATAAAATAGTATTTATTTCAATAGGAAAACTTTTATATTCGCTATTGAAAAAGTTTTTGCCGAATCTTACATCGTTTAACCAATTATTTTTCTGTCTAGCAAAGTACATTTTCTAACAAAAGTTACTCCTCGTACGAATTGATGCTTGTTATTTCTTAAAGGAATAGCACTCACCCCAGTACGAAGACAATTAGTGTAACAAAAAAATTAGAAAACACCTGTCTGGTCGCAGCCTCGTGAATTTATCGTCTTTAATACGAACAAACAAGAATTCGTCGTAAAAGGCTAACACACTTTAATTGACTAGACTTTAACTGATGGTTAAAGAAATTTTTATCACCTTCAAAAAAGAAATGTGTTTTCGGACTACATGCCACGGCGAGAATAATACTTTTCCTATCGGACCTGCGCATCGAGCATGCCGTCCACGGCTGCGCGGACTGACAATTACGTCGGCAAACACTTTTTCGCCTAAACTCTGGCAACCCACATAGCATAGAGCAGATTCTGTGTTTGTCTTATACTAAAGCGTTACACTGCCTCTTTCCGAAAAGAAAAAATGAGAGGTTACCGAAATCTAAATAACCAAAACCGACATTTTAAATTTTTTTTATTAAAGTCCAACACTCAAAAGTAAAATGAAATAAAAATACAAGTCAAGCATACTTGTACTAATACTAAAAAATTAAAGAAAATGCCCAAACTTATATCAATAAGTATTGATACTAATTTCAAAAAAAATTTAGAATATTTTCATAATCCTACTAATACTAACTTTATAATTACAAATATATTCGCCTGTTCTACTAAATAAAGGAATCTCCAAATGCTGAAGAATAATGAGACATTGAGGTCAGAATTACTACTCAGAACAGAACTCTGCCTAATCAAATTTAAATCACCCAACTCTGTGATTATGTAGTCTCTCCTAGACACCATCACAGAACATCAACTTTATAATAAAGCATTCTGATTCCAAAAAAATTTCAAGTTGACAGTAGTCCAAGCAAGACACCACTGTAAACCACTTACACATTATATTATTATATAGTCTTTATATCCAAATAGGATACAGTAAAATCCAAATTCAACCAAGTTCAAATAAACCTAAGGTGTTGGTCTCTAGTCATCATACTCTAAGATTACCTACTGGTAAGCAGTCAATAAAGAACCTCTCCAAAATTACCAAAAAAGTAAAAGCATACCCACAACTAGATATTTCTATCTATACTGTACATGCTATCAATTCCAAAATAAACGATGTTTTCGTGCGTTGTATGTTTCGTATAGGCGGCGAGTTACATATCCCCCATATTAAAATGTATATAAAATTAAACGCATTTATCATGTCTTAGTAATAACATGTTACATTGTATTAATTGAAGATTATAATATTAAATGTTAATTAAAGTTCATATCAGACATGAGAACGGAAGTAACTACTTTGTATTCTAGACGCAACCTGATACTGCAAGTGCAGACACAATAAACTGCAATAAAGCAGTCTTAATTAAAATTACTTAGAATAAGACAATGTCGGTTGACATACAAGAGGTAGCAGACGGTAAGATCTGCACTTTCCCACAAGATGATGTGAGAGCAGGGGTTACATATAAACCGAGAGAAGCCCCTGATACTCAGTCACGCTTCGAACTTCATAACTTTAACATTGTTGGTAGTTCAAGCTACTCATTGGTAATTATTAAAATATTAACTTTGATTATTTTGTGTCGACTAAATTAAGTCACGTTAATGAACATAACGTACAAGTTGTTATTGAAGAAATTACTGTATAAAAACAAATTTGATAGAAGTGTTTTTGGGAAATAAATGTTTTTTAAAAAGAAGCTACCAAAGGCTCGAAACCTATTTGGCGTTGTAGCAGAATTTAGAGATGGATTGAAGTGCGCTGATTACATGTCCTGCTCGCTTTTTACTGTGTATTATTTTTTTAATCCAAAAATGATGTTTATTGTTCATTTTACTTCATCTGATTCATATTTAATTGTTGCGCAGTATTGTGTAAATTATATCCCTTATATTACAACATTAATAATATTTTTCAGGTTAAAACACAACCAAAAAATGCTTGACAATGCCTGCCTTTAATCTAATTTGCGCAACACCGTACGCCATACTAGCTTTCCAAACTGTTAACATTTTTGCACAATTGGGGTAAAAGCATTGCCTAATTTCTTTCTTTTATGTTTCTTGTTAAGGGCTAGAATAGCACTTGAATCGAACCCATTTTAAGTTACGTCGTGTTTGTTATATTCGCTAATAATTTAAGAGGACTTGAAATTCCATTTAACTTAATTCGGAATAGCAACTGTGGCTTTTAATACTTGTCTAAAATTCATTAGCGTTTGGGGGTTGTATGTATTAATATCCACCAATTTTGTATATGAAATGGAACATTTGTGAGATTACAGTTTAACAGCAGGAAATGATATCCTGCAGAGTTTAGGCGCCGCAGCCGGAAAACACCCTTTACCATAAACAGATTTATCAGATTAATAAAGGGTCTTTATTACGCATAGTCGTGATTACAAACAACGAGCAAACCCAAGTAGTTGCTGCATTTGCTTGACCCACTCTACGATAGCAGAATAATGAACTAAAAAATAATATTTCGTAACAATTTTAAATATTAAAATAAATTATTCACGTATGAACTTTTTGGCGAATAGTAGCAATACATATTTACAATAGTTTTCACATGCTTAAACAATATGGAAACAAACAAAAACGACTCGTAAACGTATTGATAAACAATTAGTTACTGCGTAGCCAAACTTTTAATCAATGGAACTCCATAGACTTTATGGTTACCTGAAATAATTCCTAAATTGTCTTTACAAAACGTTACCCAAGGAAGATACGTGATATGGCTCAAATGAATTAACTTGTAACAAGTCTTTTCAATTATTGAATAGTCAGTTTCTATTTTTTACATTCGTTCAATTTAGTTTAAAACTAAGGTCGTTCTTCTTATTTCCCAAATCAGGTCTTGTGTATGTTATAAATTATTAGCTACATTGTAGGCTTAGAATGATTTAATTAGTATAAATACGTTAAAATAAGTTCAGGAAAATTTAATCGTTCTCGGAAATACACTGTGAACACGCATTATTGAAATAACAAAGTTTTCTATTCTAGTTGCAAAACATCAGCCAATTTGAATAAGCTAATCCCAGGAGTGTTGAAACAATGAAGGCAATTTTTACGAACCAAAATTGATCATTTTAATACCATGAATTAACTGAAACGGTTGTGTTTTGTCGGAGTCACGTTCTTCTTTGTGTATGTAGTACTCGTTTATTCCTTTCACTTACCTAACCTTTCTTTCTAGGGCACTACCAGTATTAGAAGTAGTAATATACTGCAACATAAGGAAAATGACTACACTAAAAACTCTGAGATAAGCTCGTATCCGAAGACTGAACGGTACGTGTTATAACTTTAAAAACTGTGTATATAAATTTACATTAAGCAAAACTTAAAATTTAATTAAGTAAGGCTTGGGTGTGTAAGAGACTTTAAATTATATTGCGATCAGAATAGGGAAATGCGAACGATATGGTTGCCACAATACACCAGTCAGCATCGTCTTGCGTTCGTATTAGTTTTGTCCTCCTCACGTTCTGGGGCAGTGCAGAACTACAGCCCAACGATAGATCCCGTCTTCACAGAGCAGTTTTTTCAGTAGATGGATGTAACCCGCCACTCTATTGGTAGCTAAGTCGTGTGCTTATCAACGACAGCGATGGAATCATCGCATGAAACATATTTTGTAGCGTCAAGGGCCAGTTACATATTCCCCATAATCAATATATATGTATATTTAAATGAAGTTTGTTAAGGCTTAAAAATTATTGTTATATTGTATAATTGAAGGACATAATAAAAGGTTAATGAAAGTTCACAAACTAGACATGAGAACGGAAACAGTACATTGTATTCCAGACGTAATATGACACTGCAGGTGCAGGTTACAGTAGACAATAAGACAGCAATTATTAGAATTAAAATTATTAAAATGTAATACTTTGTATTGTATCAAGAAATAGCAGACATGATATCTGCATTTCCCACAAAATGATGTAAGAGCAAGGATAGCATAAATACCCCCAAGAGCCTAAGATGGCCAGTCAGTCTCGAGCTTTACAACTTTAACATTGTTGATTGCTCAAGCTACTCAATTTAGTATTATTTAAATTAATTAATGAAAATAACTTTGATTATTTTTGAAACCAAGTCGTTAATGAATATAACGTACAATTGTCAAAATGATGGTAAATATTACAAAAATACACTTGATATGAGTGTTTTAGAAATAAAGTCTCTTTTTAAAAAGAAGCTCTAAATGGCCAAAAATTTATCTGGCTCAGTCGAAACGGATTTCAAAAGGGCAATAGAGAATCAAAAATCGAGGAACTGGTTGTCTTGAATTTCTATTCTTCATCTGGAACAAAAACCAATTGGACAAAGTACAAAAATCGACCAAGTCCAATAACAAAGAGGAAAGACGGAACTGGAAATCAAACTTTTGTACCAAAGTTCATTTCCTTAACCATTGTCAACTGAATATTGATATTAGCCAGTAAGGAACAAAAAGAATTTTATGTACAATTTTATTATCGCAAATTATTATTTCTGAAAGAATTTACTCAGCAAAGTCTGAAACTTAATTTAACTAAGGAATTTCATATACGCACAATTTATTACAATTTATTACGATTTATAAATGAATTAATTTGTTCAACAAAAGTCTGAAGCTTTAGCGTATAATTATAAAACAATTCTTTGTACCATTTTATTACATCAATTATTATTCAGAAAAACGTAAAGATAAGTGATTCTTTAAATAACTCAATACAAACTGGACTGAAGTAACTTAGAATTAATTTATATAAAAACAATAAACTGTGACAACATGAAACTTTATCTAGATTCAATCTCTCTATATGACGGAAACTAATTACTATTAGGAATTTTGATTACTGCTTGCGAGATATTTTTAAAATCTGTTTATAAACCAGGCAACAGCAAACGCAATGTCTTGCTTTTACGCCTAATGTTCAGCAAATTGACCGACAAAGCATGAACATTGATTGCGAGCCGCGATGACCTCGTCGAATGGGATGACCTTAAACGGATATTGATAGCATATTTCGGAGATCAAAAACATCAAATGTTTTGTCCGAGATTTAATAAATTTACGTATGGAAACTAACCAATCACCTTACCAGTTTGGTATGAAATGTTAGAACGTACGAAATTTAATTTCGACCACACTAAAAATTGAAGAACCCCACCAAAACAAACGTCTACTAAAGACGAAACAATAGAAACAGTGTCAGCTGTAGGTAACGTAGACGAAACAGGGATTAGGGAGGACCCGAAAGAAATAGAGACCATACACTAAACGCAAAACGACGAACCGAAAATTGCAATTAATATCTTAAATGAAGCGGTAGACACAAAACCAAACCAATTCATAATTACTGAAGTTTTAACCAACCCAATGCAGTAAAATAAACAAAAACAAATAATAAGAAAATATATCAAATGCAAATAATGAAGGACGATAACGAAGAGCAGATAATTAAAATTTTGAAAAAATATATCCCCGAGAAAAAACGTCTTTACTTTTACTTCATCACAGAACATTTGTATATAAGGTTTTTAGAACTATATATTAGATTATTTAATAATTCAGGACCCGAGATTATCAGATGCACACGAAAATTAATAACTTTAAATGACCCAGACGAAATAAATGACGCAATTCGAAACCAACACAAAGGTAAAACCAACCATTGTGGAATCAACAAAACATTAACAACTTGTAAGAAGATATTACTTTAAGGACATGAAAGAATTAACCACAGATTTTATTAACCAATGTGAATTATGCAACAAAGCGAAATACGACAGATCACCCTTAAAAGTACCCTTAATGTTAACTAAAACAAACGCCAAACCTTTTCAAAAATTACATGCAGACACTTAGAAGTAGAAACTCAAAGCTTTTCAAGAATCGTAGACGCATTCACCAAAGTAGGTCAAGCGATACCCATCACTTTAAAAAATAGTATTGACGTAACCCTAGGATTTTTACAATACTTTACAATTTACGGTACACCCGAAGCAATAACCTTAGACAATGGAAACGAATTTAGGAATGAAACAATACAAAATATCCTAAAACTCCATAAAATAAAAATTTATTTTATAACAAAAAATTATCCGGAATCAAATGGATTAATCACTATAAAAATTGTGAGCCAAAACTAGTGCAAATAACAAACAAGAAAATTCAGAAAGTTACGGACAACAAATGGATTGCCGTATTTCCACAAGAAGTAATAGCAACCGCCCATTGTCACCAAAATAAATACAATCTAGCCATAATTGGAAGTAAATTAATCACCATAAAAAAATATTGCTATTTAAAATTGAAAAACGAAGCTATTCGAGTATATCAAAACCCAAAAGTAACAAAGAAGTTCGCAAATTTACCTGAAGTTCAGATCAAAATTACACAAACCGAAGACGACGAAATCATCAGGAAACCAATGCAACTAGAACATCTAGACCTAGACGACCTCAATCGAGTCGTAAATCTAATGGACAGTTATAAAGAACCCTTAAGTGAATTAAAAGTGCCAACATTACATTACGACAATATCAGTGTTTGGTCAGTTTTATTGATTATTTTAATAATTTTATTAACTGTATATTTATTGTACAAAATGTATCTTAGATATAGGAACAAGGAAGCAAACTATAGTCATAAGAAACAAGAAACAACGGTAAATAAAGAAATAATAAATGAACCCTTAGGGACAATGTTTTAAAAATTATGTAAAACCCTTAATTTTCATCTACGTCGGGAGGAGTTACATATCTCCCAAAATCAATATATATATATATATATATATATATATATATATATATTGCTATGATACTGGAATTCTCGAGCTCCTTCGTTGGGCAATCTATTTATTTGCTATGCTCGTCTCTAAATTATCGAACCCCTTGTTGTGCGCCTTATTAATTTTGCTATGTACTCTAAATTATTCGCGTTCCATCATTTGGACGACCATTTTAGTATTTACTATGAATAAACAAGATTGTAATTATCTCCTCCTCCGGCTGTCTTATTAATATTGCTATCAATTTAACTGGATTTTATCTTGAAGCAACCTTGTCTGCCAATAACAAAATTCGATATGTTACCGCCTTGCGTGTTATCAATTTCCTATTCAACTTGTAGCTCCTCCTTGAACTATTTAAATATGACCTCGGCTAGCATTTATTTGGAATTATAAAATTCAGTTTCTTTCGATTTTATATAATGAACCCAATATATTTTGTACAGCTTTTGCAAAGTATTTGAAATACACTTTTCAATTAGTTATTGTTGTAAATTTTATTTATTAAACATCATATCCTATTTACCCAAAACCCAAAGTCATCAAAAAAAAACCTATTATCTTTATCAACGAAGTGTAGAATATTCTAAACCTGTTATCATATTACTCACTTTATACTTATGCAACTTCTTTTGTTGACTTTTTCACAAGCATATTATATTAAGCAAATTCAATATTCAAAATAAAAAAATATATAGAAAAACAAAATGTCTTATAACTAAAAAAACTGACCTGGTTTATTTCTTCACATCGACGCTTCCATTTGAATAAAATTTATCTTCCCAATTCAGGATTACATTCAAATTATTGCCATTACCCTATGGACTACCATTATTAATTCATACACCCCAATTTATTGTCGTTTCATTTTAGACTTCTTCTTATTATCATTCAAACTTCGAATTGTATTATTCTTCCCCCAGACTTAGAAATTGTATTACTCTATTTTTCCCCGTACTTCAAAATTGTATTACTGTATTTTCCCCTGGACTTCAAAATTATTTTACTGTTTCCCCAGACTTCAGAATTGTCGTTTGTTTTCCCCCGGACATCAGAGCCCTATTATTTTTATGTTTTAGTTTAAAATAAATTCCTTAAAATGTATTTACGTTTAATCGGCAATTATAATCTTCATATTAGCACTTGTTTTATATTTCACTTTTAAAATTTACGTATTATTTTATTTCATAACGGCGCACTTCGGCCTTTGTTGAGTTCAAAACTAACTTCGTTATCAACATGCTGTCTTTTGATAGATCTAATTGCCTTTCCATAAACAACTGATGCAATTCGGCTTTTAATTTTCATATTTACACGTTGTTCACGCAATTTTTAATCTCCTTTCTTATCAAAATTGGTTAGCTATTTGCACGCATTTACCTATGCTACCTGAAGCTCTATTTCTATCTCCATATTAATCTAATCGTTTGGTACTCTTTTGAATGCGTGTCTAATTACACTTTATCGTTTACTTATAAAAAAATATACGCGTGCTTCTACTGAAAAATATTATTACTTGCTTTACCTAAACTAACTAAACTTTATCTACAGGGTATTTAATATTTACTATCTACTCAATGCATGTATTTCTCATTCCTACGCCAACTATGCGTCTTCCTATGTTTATCTGCGTCGCTTAAAACTATTTCTACTTTATATACAGGGTGTTGACTGCTTAGTATTTACAAACTATTTATATTTCTCAATTCTTCACTAAATAAGTGCCGTTTTCTGCTGCCTATGCTAAATTTATTTTACTGGACCTAATCGCTCTCAACCCTATGAGTTAACTTATGTATTTTATTGACCCCAGTAAAATAAATTAATTGAGTTAAAAGATTTTTAACAATTATTTTCTATCTTAAATAATGGATAATAGGGGAATATCGATTTAGTAGGAATAACTTATCTTAATGAGATTTAGTTAGGGACCATGTATTATAGTATGTATGTAAAAGAGAATAAAAAAATAATTTTAGGTTAAATTATAGCATAATGAAGTACTATGGAACAGTTTTAAAAAGCGTTGAGCACGTTAAAATTAACGATTTCTAGGTTTTAGTTGTAAAAACCAACACGTTTCAAATAACAAGAAGAAAGATATATTTCTTAGTAGAGTCGCTGCAAACAAATTTAATAGCTTAGGGGAACGAACAGCCGTTGGAATTAAAGCAGCCAAGGACGTAAACCTAAGCCACACAGAATTGATGTAAAAGCAGTATACGTTAGTTAAAATATTGATTTTTAATCTTAGATATAGAGTCGGAGGGAGCAATGAAACGACAAGATTGAATAAAAGCCTATGAGTATAAGAGAGAAACATAAAGTATATCCAGAAAAAGGGAATTAAAAATCGATCATTTCAAGGATAGTTGTAAGCCGGCACGCGTCGCTGAGAAAGGTGGGAAATGGAGCCAAGCGAGATTATTGGTAAAGATTAAACGGCAAGGGCTAGAAATGTAGGTGGTAGAGGCAGGTGTGTGCGATAAAACGATATGTACAAGGAAGGTAAATGATGTTTGCTTGAAGTTAAGGGCGTGTACCAAGCGAGGAGTAGAGGCTAATCCGGAGAATTGGAAACGACAGTTGACGCTTTTAAGTGCATTACCACGTACTGTTGTGTTATGTTATTAAAAAGTACGAGAAGTCGACGGCCGTTGGTGATTTTCGAGGAAAATAAAGCAACGGTTAAACAGATATACGTGCTATTTCGTAAACGGGGAGTTTGCATTATATATCAGTAGCAAAGAGGGGTCTCGCTCTCTTTGCTCTCTGACTCTATCGGTGATACAGTGAGTTTACTTCCAAGTGAATTAGTGCAGTCTAATTAAATAAAATTTATGTAAAAGCTAATAAAGCGTTATTAGTAAATAGTAAAGTTGAGATGTAAGTACAAATATTTTCTTTTGGATGCACGAGAAGTACTAGAATTTGAAAATTGTTTGGATGTGGATCAAAGCGAGGTTTAGGGTAGTAGAATTTATTTGCAATAAACGGAACGAAATTTGGAAATTGGATATTTTGATTGAAATTTATAAAAGAAGAGTTCTTGGAGTAGAAGCATGTATCGTACAAATGGAGATTCGACCATGGAAGTAATGGATAGACGGAGGACCTACCAGACGGCAACATCTACAAGGGGCTAGTTAGTGGACCGCAGTACGAAGACAACTACAAGATAGGAGATGGAATAAGACGTTTCATTGGTGAATATTTTCATAGTGTTTGTGGTGTTTTGATGTGTTTTATGATTATTTGCTTTGATTTTTATTTGAACAGACATTTAAAGGACGGTTAAAAACGAAATTGATTTTTGAGCATGATTCATTAATTTGCAGATAACCAAAAGTTGTAAAAAGATATAGAGGGTTTTTTGATATTGGTCGGGCAGAGAATTTATATGCACATTTATAAAGTTTGAAGGTGAGCTCATGCTAGAACGAAGAGTAATGTAAGATATGAGGAATGTCCTCTTATTTTAATAAAAAGTTATGTGTTAAAAAGGGTTATCAATATGCAAAATGATTGTTATAAAATTTAGTGAACACATGAATGTATATAAAGCGATGGGATTTTAAATTTGAACAAAAATGTAATTTGGATTTCAGATAAATAGAGTGTGATATTTTGGTTAATTGAGTTATTTTTATTCATGATTGATGTGGATTTCTATTTAGGTTTTTATGGTGATAATGAGAGGAAGTTTTTTTTTATTTATGTGACAGGTAGGTGTATGTAATGTATAGGAAGAATCGAATTAGGAGGACGATTCAGGAGCAGCCGAGGCGAGGTTTGAGCTAAACTACATAGCATTTATGTCGACCCAATTCGTGGGGCGAGAATAAAGGGTTAACCTCACGGCATTTGTATTGCGTCCAAGCGTGGGGCACGATTTTAGAGGGTAAGTACACAGCATTTTATAGGAGCCCAACGCTGGGGCTCGATTACTCAGGTCAATTTTCACTGCAATATGTATATGTATATTTAAATAAAGTTCATTAAGTCTTAAGAATTATTGTTACATTGTATAATTGAAGGACATAATAAAAGGTTAATAAAAGTTCACAGACCAGACATGAAAACGGAAACAGTACATTGTATTCCAGACGTAATATAATACTGCAGGTGCAGGTTACAGTAAACAATACGACAACAATTATTAGAATTAAGATTATTAAAATGTAATACTTTGTATAGATAGTATCAAGAAATAGCAGATATGAGATCTGCATTTCCCACAAGTGGTGTAAGAGCAGGGATTGCATAAATACTCTCAAGAGCCCAAGATAGTCAGTCAGTCTCGAGCTTTAAAACTTTAACATTGTTGGTTGTTCGAGCTACTTAATTTAGTTTTAACTAATTTAATTAGGGTAAGTAACTTTGATTATTTTTGAAATCAAGTCGTTAATGAATATAACGTACAATTGTCAAAATTATTGTAAATATTATAAAAATACACTTGATAGGAGTGTTTTGGAAATAAAGTATCTTTTTAAAAAGAAGCTCCAAACGACCCAAAACCAATCTGGTCCCGCTCTGTATAGTTTCCATCAGCCGCCGCTTTTTAATTCAGCGCGCTTTATGACGAGTTGGGAGCATTCAAGAAAACTCAACGCCTCTGTGTTGACGCACGTAGTTTACATTCAACCTACTTTGCATTCCGGAAGCCGTTTTCTGGAAGCATCACAGATGCCTACTACTTCAAGTAAATTGTACCATAAAGTATATGCATTTTAAACAGTACTTTTGTTAGAGACAGGACTATCGCAACATGCCAACTCTAATTTAAAATTAATGTTAGCTGCTTTATATTGTCTAGGGATTTAAAATATTCAGTCGGCTAATCATGCAAGGCGTTTAATAAGATAAAACAGAAATAATACATGTACTATTGTAAATACGTAAGTAAATAAATAGGCTATGTACGTTCTAGGCAAAGAAACTAGTTTTCTTATGGGATTTAACATTGAAAAATTTAAGATCGATGCTGGTGATTTTTGTAACTACTATAAAAATCATCACAAGGGGGTGGTGCCTACGTTCTCATCATATTTTGTGTCCGTAGTAATCTTTGTTCCTGTTTCCCAACACCAATGATTAAGCATAACAGCAGATCAAAATAAAGCAATAAATAAACAAAGATGAAAATATAGTACATGATTTATATATACATTTATAAGAATAGTACATTCCTATATGTACATCTTACATTTTAGCATCATATAATAAATATTTTATAATCGCCTACTGTCCAAGTGTCGTCCATAATCGAGTAGTGTGCGATAGGTAGCGAGCTACATATCCCCCTCATATTAAAATGTATATAAATCTAAACGCATTTACTATGTCTTAGTAATAGCATATTACATTGTATTAATTGAAGGTTATAGTATTAAAGGTTAATCAGAGTTCATATCAGACATGAGAATGGAAGCAACTACTTTGTATTCCAGACGCAACCTGATACTGCAGGTGCAGGACACAATGAACTGCAATAAAACAATCTTAATTAAAGTTATCTATAATAAAACAATGTATTTTTATCAAGAAGTAGCAGACGGCGAGTTCTGCATTTTCCCATATAAACCGAAAAATCAGTCTTCGAACTTCACAACTTTAACATTGTTGGTGGTTCAAGCTACTCACCGTAATTTTTAATTATTAATTATTAATTTATTAACTTCAAGTATATTTGTCAATTTCAATTATTTAATGAATATAAACGTCTAAGTTGTTGATACAGAAATAAGTCATTTTTTGTAACTAAACAATTAAAAATAAATTTGCTAAAAGTGTTTTTGGCGACAAAACTTTTTAAAAAGAAGCTCCCAAAGACCCAAAACCTATCTAGCGTTGCACCTGAACTGCGAAGCAAGTTGTTTGTCGTCCCATGGGTTTAATACAAATTTCTCCTGTTCAATAGTATGAACGTGGCATGCTTCACCAGCTTAATTAAATTCTGAGTAACAAATATTTCATTAAACTCTACTATGCAGGTGGAATAATCATCGAACGTAAATCTATTTTTATCACTGATCTTTTAATTCTTTTTATTTTCTTGATAACCCTAAAATTTTGGCACCAACCTAACATAAAAATTTTACTTCTTATAATATTGGGACTAATCTAACCTAACCGGGAGAGCAGTCGTTTGACGTAATCTAGCTTAGAGAGATGCCATTTAACCTAACCTAACCTAATCGGGGAAAGTTTTTGCAAACGTTTTTATCCGCCAATTGTCACTGTAGTGTTCTAAAAAAAAAATAGAAGATTAGAACGAAGAGCTAGAACACTACATTGAAACACGACAAACACCACAAACATTGCCGTTTCCGTAAAATCCCGCACTAAAAGTATATATGTAATTATCCCATTGACACAGTACTTTTTCGTCTCTCACGGGATTGCATTATTCAAACCAGTAGATGTCGTACATTCAATTAGAATAGAGAACGTTGTTACTACAACAACACCTGTTCACATCAATCCCCCGAAAGCGATAAAAATCCCCCGAGGATATTTTTATGTATTTATGAATGTCCAAACCATTTTATATTTACAATGCAAACAATAAATTATAAAATATTCAAGGCCGAATTTAGGAAACAAGCGATAAAAATCAATGAGGGATATCTGAACCTATTTAAACATGTCCAAAAAAATTTATTCTGACAATGTAAATAATAAAATCCAAAAACAGAAAGTACTTTTGTGTAAAAATAATATAATAGTTAATATATATATATATATATATATATATATATATATATATATATATTGCTGTAATTATAGGGTTAATTTAGGGTAAGTTAAGTCATAGGGGTCGTAAAATAAACAAAAGAAACTTCCAAGTAACAAAAGCACATAATTACAGATATTAGAAGAGTAAATAGGTCATTATAAATATTATTAGTTGAGAGCACACTGTATATAGCAGTACAAACGATTAAACGCATATCCAAGAGTAGAAACGAGCAAAGATAAGAATTTAAAAATGAAACGAAACGCATCGAAATTAAATCAATGAAAAACTACTAAACTGTGCGTACTGTTCTGAATTTTGCTTGTTTTATTTTGATCGACGCTTAATAAATATGTACATGCAAACTTTTAAATATAAGTGGTAATTGGTTTGTGCGGCGATGGAATCAGTTTACATTTAAGCATAAAATTATTGGAAAGGAAGTTTGAAACGTTCAGAAAGATGTGCGTATTAAGTGAAACGCAAGCTTTAATATCAGGAGGTATTTGCTAGTAAATTTCTTTGTGTAAATTTCATATTTTTAATTGATCCTGAAAATTCAAAAGCAGATTGGAATTGTGATACGTATCTTTAAGTCTGGTTGTCAAGAGCATTTCCAAGTAAATGGGATTTAAAAATGTCATATAAAACAATTTAGGAATCTAGTATAATGGAGTGGTAGTATTACTTACAGATTAACATATTTTTTTTAAGAATTCTGTTACACCTGGTCAGTAAAGGTAATATTAAATTTAGTTTCTAGTAAATTTAGAATTTGCTACACACAACTCCCGACACTCTTAATTAACTATTAAGGTTCAATCGTGTAAATTTCGATACTTTCTAACAAGTAATAAAGTTACAAACGCCTACAGTTTATGACCTCCTGCGACGGACTCTTCTCAGGGTCGTAGTGATTTTGTCTTCTTTAGATTTTTAGAATGCTGTTGCCAGCCAATAATTGCTGTTCTGTCCCAAAACAAAAAGGTAAAACGGGAGAAACGAGTTAGAATACTGCACCAAAGCACACGGTAACGGCACTTTCACGAAAAACAGTCGCGTCCGTAAATTCCTGCATTAAAGTCTCCACGTAATTACCCATCGTACCAGAACTTTTTAACTCTTTTCTGCCCCACAGAATTGCGTTACACAAACCAGCTGATGTCTAACATCCAATTAGGATAGTGAACGTCGTCATTTGAAAAGCGCCTGTTCGCATAATTTTCCCGAGAGCGATAAAAATCTACCGAGGGTATCTTTATGTATTTATGAATGTCAAAACCATTTTATATTTACAATGCAAGTAACAAATTTAAAATATTCAAGGCAGAAGCAAAAAATTCCTTTTCCTTTATACAAAATACAATAGACTTAATAGATATAATAAACGGAACTTTGATATCCAGTGAATGAAAAGGCATGCTACGAGTTAATTTACTTAACATGTATCAAGTTACAACGATAGCTAGAACTTTTCATGCGTATGACGTATACTCCTTTTCGGCCAGTGTGGTTTTATACTTAAAGATTAATGTAGCTTTGCATCTTCGTTAGACATCTATAGTAAACATGCTCCATACCAATATTTTCTAGCGTCTGTGTACAGTTTTGTTGGAAGTTCTTCGAAATTGCGTAATACTGTATACGTTGTTAATATTTCTTTAGCTAAAGAAAAGCATCTTCTTCTATTGGTCCAAATTTAAATGGAACGTCCTTCCTTGCTAAGTCGCTCAATAGTTTTGCAGTTATGGAGCAACCAAAAATAAATTTTTTATAGTATCTTATTAGTCCAAGATAAGACTAAAGTTGTTGAAAGTCATTTCGATAAAATTTCTTACTGCGTTTGTTTTTGCATCTGGCGTTGTATTTCTCCATTTTGTACGTTAAGAAAAGTTCTAGTTCTACTTGTAAGATTTGAAATTTTGTTTTTATTTCAAGTTCATAGCTTTTTGCTAATACTAGGACTATTTTAATAGTTCTATAGAGTTTTCTATTGAACTGGTGGCGACTCTCAAGTCATACTATGCTACAATGTTTTGCATCGTAGGTGGCCTAAATACAAGATGATTCACAATTTAATAGAAATATTTTAACTGATAGTTAACAAAGGGAAGAAAAAGAAGAAAAGCAAGAAAGGGAAAAAAGGGAAGAAAGTGAAGAAAGGGAAGAAAGGTAACAAAAGAAAGAAAAAAAAGAGAAGGAAGAAATGCAAGAAAGGGGAAAAGGGGAGAAAGGGAAGAAATGGAAAAAGGGCGAAAGGAAAGAAAGGGTAGAAAAAAATGAAAGGAAAGAAAAGAATGAAAGCGTTGTAAGGGAAGAAAGGGAAGAAAGGAAAGAATGGGAAGAAAGGAAAGAAAGGGAAAAAGGGAAGAAAGGGAACAAAGGGAAGAAATGAAAGAAAGGGAAGAAAGGGAGGAAAGGGAAGAACGGGAAGAAAGGAAAAAAATGAAGAAAGGGAAAAAAGGAAAGAAAGGAAAAAAAGAAAAGAAAGGAAAGAAAGGAAAGAAAGGAAAGAAAGGAAAGAAAGGAAAGAAAGGAAAGAAAGGAAAGAAAGGAAAGAAAGGAAAGAAAGGAAAGAAAGGAAAGAAAGGAAAGAAAGGAAAGAAAGGAAAGAAAGGAAAGAAAGGAAAGAAAGGAAAGAAAGGAAAGAAAGGAAAGAAAGGAAAGAAAGGAAAGAAAGGAAAGAAAGGAAAGAAAGGAAAGAAAGGAAAGGAAAGAAAGGAAAGAAAGGAAAGAAAGGAAAGAAAGGAAAGAAAGGAAAGAAAGGAAAGAAAGGAAAGAAAGGAAAGAAAGGAAAGAAAGTAAAAAAAGGAAAGAAAGGAAAGAAGGGGAAGCAAGAGAAGAAAGGAAAGAAGGGGAAGCAAGAGAAGAAAGGAAAGAAAAAGAAGAAAGGGAACGAAAAAAGAAGAAGAAAGGGAAGAAAGGGAAGAAAAAGAAGAAAAGGAAGAAAGGGAAGAAAGGGAAGAAAGGGAAGAAAGGGAAGAAAGGGAAGAAAGAGAAGAAAGGGAAGAAAGGGAAGAAAGGGAAGAAAGGGAAGAAAGGGAAGAAAGGGAAGAAAGGGAAGAAAGGGAAGAAAGGAAAAGAGGAAGAAAGGGAAGAAAGGGAAGATAGGGGAGAAAAGGAAGAAAGGGAAGAAAGGGAAAAAAGGAAGAAAACAAGAAAGGGAAGAAAGGGAAGAAAGGGAAGAAAGGAAAGAAAGGGAAGAAAGGGAAGAAAGGGAAGAAAGGGAAGAAAGAGAAGAAAGGGAAGAAAGAGAAGAAAGGGAAGAAATGGAAGAAAGGGAGGAAAGGGAAGAAAGGGAAGAAAGGGAAGAAACGGAAGAAAGGGAAGAAGGAAAGTAGGTTTTGTCTTAGAAAACAACTTAAAATTTAAACGGATTTTTTTGAAAATGTACGTACGCGTACGTATAAAGTAAAAAGGCGACACACCACAGAGAGTGTATTTGCGAAGAACTGACTTGATGTTTTCTAATCACCAGGTCGCTCTGCTTGATGAAATTGTAAATCACACATAAATTCTTAACTTTGTAAGAATACCTACTTTAACTAATGTTCAAAAAATATATCTTAAAATTAAAAGTTTAAACCAATTTTTACTAAATGTATGTACTTCTAGTCATTTTTAGTTTTACACCATTTTAACTCTTCACCTCTAGGGAAACGGTACATTTTACTTTCTACCTCGCAAAGCGTCCTTTCTCTTCTCCTTTTTTTCTAACTCCACAATGTGCAAAGCATTTTTCTCTTTTGTAGTATTCTTTCCAACACCTGTATGACCGTTTTCTAGATCAGAGTAAATAATCCTAAACTCTCACGACCAAAAGTTACAAACTATTAACTATGTGACTTTACCAAATTACTAAATCTAGTTACAAATTACCCACGTCTAACTTCAATCTTCCTAATTTTCCACTCCTGAAGATACCCTGAACGTCCTACTTCGCGACTTGTAGAGTGTTCTTTTTTTGTAGCATCTTCTTGTTTCTAATGATAGTATGACCATTTCCAAAACCTGACAGGATAATCATAAATTCTCAAGGCTAAAATTTCCTACGTGGCTTCACTAAACTTTACTAAATCTAGTTGTATTGTTATTCGTCATTTGGTTTCATAGCAATTTTATTTTAATAATGAATTATAGAGAATTTCTAATTACTAATTTAAAGTATATTTCATATGCGTGTAAAATAGTTTTAGCATTCAAGAGTATTACACACTGTAATTCATCTAGAAAACTGGTGGTATAATTATCATCTGGGTTTTTAGAATTAATTATTGTTATATATTTTGCGGCGTACACGTTTTCCCACTCTGCAAAAATAATATACCTCATTATTTCGACCAATGAGAACGCGATATGTGTAAGGGGTGGTGAACAGTTAAGAAAAATAATGGCCGCCATTATGCAATTCTACACGCAACTATCGTATCAAAAAGACTTGCGCAGTGATGATCTGTTATACAGAAAAGTTTACCTTTGTCGACCTTATATCTTCATCACCACAGAACCGTTTGCTCTTATATGTGGTAGGTAATAAACCCAATCTAGAGAGGCCACTAAAACCCCCACGCATTGTAGAATCGATGAAAAAGTGTAACATTTTTTTTTCCAGTCGTAATTTAATTGCATTGAATTACACGCTAAGCATGCTAAGCGTGTATTGTTCCTTAAGGATCTAGTTGAATTCATATATCTGTGTCGCATAAAGCTATTTCCAAGTAAATATCTATTTGATTGTTTCGTGTTTCCCCCTTTGACGGCGCGACCGCTCGGCTCTGATTTCGATGAGCAGTCGGCCACGGGCAACAGCTTTGTTAAGATGTATTTTTGGCTAGAGGCCAGCAACCTTCGTATCAATTATTAATTGTGGAGATATCTTCTAATAACGGTTGGTAAAGTATATATTATACGAACTAATATAATTTGAGGTAATTTTATTTAGAGCGACCTTTAGAACACGACAACGACAATGTGGAATGCAACAAATATAATTCGACAATTAAGAATGGAACAAATATAATTCGTCATCTAGGATTCAAAGAATTACCGTTATTTAGGAACAGTCGAATTAAACTTTGCCTAATAAGAAATTTGTCTG
The DNA here is from genome assembly GCA_036346225.1 of Platerodrilus igneus. Classification (NCBI taxonomy): domain Eukaryota; kingdom Metazoa; phylum Arthropoda; class Insecta; order Coleoptera; family Lycidae; genus Platerodrilus; species Platerodrilus igneus. The sequence continues at coordinate 3,204,850 of JARFIW010000765.1, read as the reverse complement.
ATAAGGAATTATAGAAGTTAATTTGGATGGAGTCGTTTCAACTTAGAAAAGCTGCTAACTTTGCTTGAAGAACGGAAATCTCGTCTCAGTTTGTTGTGAAGCGGCTAATGCAGTTTTTGGTTTGTAATTAGCTATAAGATCTTTTTTTTTGCATGTGTTTCAAAGTTTAGAACACGTTAACTTGCTTTTATGTTTGGTACACGTAAATTGTGTAAACTTCAATTAATTGTTGAGCTGGTTTTACAAGCTGTAAAACAAAATTTTGTTGAATTAGCTTTCTAAAACAACAGGCTTTGTTCCATATGAACCGTCAATAAGTTCAACATGTGTTTTCGACGTCATATTTTTCTATTTTGTACAATTGACAGATGCTGTCTTGAAAGCAAATGCTTTGAGCTGCTGTAATGCAATTTAAACAAACATGCCTATTTTTGTGATCAGCTTTATCTATACATAGATTATTAGACGTAAATTTAAAAGTTTAAATTCTCATTATGTTAGGTTCTAGTAATTTGTTATCTACTTGAAAAGATCTGCCCAGGTTAGAATTTTATTCACTGTGTTATGCTTACCAATCATTATCACTTTAATTTGTATAACAAGTTCATGTTTAAAGTAAAGTCGGTTGATTAATGAAAGAAAAAAAGGAAAGTTAAGACTTTAATTTTGATGTAGTTGATTATGACCATTTTTTGTTACAAGTTCCGATATTTTAAAAGAGTTTTTTTTAGTAAACATTTAGTTCAAAATCTAAGATTTTTATTTTGGTCAAGAGCGATCAAATCTAATTACATAAAGCCAAAATTTTTCTGAGTAATAATTTGATGCCAATATTATATTGGAATATATTTTTTTATTATTTCTTTATATATGTTTATAGGACACAAGTGGTGGTCTACTTTTTTATTCATTTAACCATTGCAATTTTTTACAGGAGCTGCTTTTTATTTTGTTAAGACAGGTTTTTGTTAACGAAGACGATCATTTGTTCTTTGGTTTTCCACGTCCGCCCTTAGAACTGTGCTTTGCAATTATCGTCATTATCTCAGGGCATGGTGGCGCCTATTTGATTTAGCTTAACTTTGGTTTGCAAACAGAATTCGACTTACCCTCCCACTTCTCATTGCTCTACCCAGGAGTAGACCCTTAGCTTTGTCGGAAGACTTTGTTCTCTAGCGCCTTAATATAAAAAAAAGACGTTCCAGTCTTTTGTAAAACAGAAGTCGTTTCAGTGGCACCCATCCAACGTAAGGCTTAGCAAAAATAGTTACACTGGCGTCAGAAGGTGAGGCCAGCCAACTTCAGAAATTTGTATCAAAAGGAAGCGCATCGTTGGTATTTTAGGGTGGCAAATGCCGCAATCAACGATTCATTAATTGGCTTTAGCGTAACTTAACTAACAAGTGTAGCAGTTCTAGTCACGTTAGAGTATTTTAGTGCACTACATCTATAATATTTTATTTATGTTTGTTACGAGGTTAGGGATGTGCAGGTGTGCAGATGTGCGAAAGAGACACTTCCGAGGCAATAGCAGGCTGAAACATATATGTGGGTGTGTGTTTTTGGTACCTTATGAATAAAGGTTTAAGTTTAGTATTTAAAATTTTTTTTGGTAGTTTCCAGCACATCCATCTCCACATTAAAAGGACTAAAGGTAAACTTAATTCTAATATACTTAACGCATGTTAATTTTGTGAATAATTTAAATAATACCGCTTGTAAAGTTTGTACAATATTCTTACGCCCTCTGTAAGGACACGCAATGAATTATAGTACCTTTAAGCCTGTCTAATTGACAACTAACAGTATCTTAAGCATTTCAAACCTTAAACCTTTTTAATTGTCCACCCTTAAAGAAATGTACATTCGACTTCGCGATTTGCAGAATGCTCTTCTTCCTTTGCTGTACCTTGTTTCCACATTACCAATTTTTATGATTTCCCAAGTTTCGAATTAGGAAAGGTTAGACAGTAGTAGATGTATTAAGATTACTTAACCGGTTACGCTTCAGTTGGCTTCGCAGGTATTAAGATTATATAAACCGTTGCGCTGCAATTAGCTTTACAAGCTTCTAGTTGATAATTAATCATAGGGTGCCTTTTGTATAATTAAGTTAAGATGTTTATGCGATTGAGTTCCAAGCAATTTCTTGGGGTTACTTAGAATTAGTTTTTATTGTAAATTTTGCAGGGCAGATGCTTTACGATAATTTGAAATGATGTGCGTCATTATTTCGACCAATGAAAACGCACAACGGAGAAAAGTGGTGGCTTGACAAGTGAGAAAGCTAGTCGCCATAGTGATTGTACACTTAACTACCTTATCTGGCATAGGTGTACAGTGGTGCTTTATAATGCAGTGGAGTACCTGAGTGGTTGGTGGTCATCCATCGGGCGCGTTCCCAGGTGGCGGACAAAGGAGGCCCAGTGTCACCGCACGAGCAATCGTTCGCTGCTATGGGGCTTTGTAAAGGAATAAATCTAGCACTCGTGCTGATCCAGGGCGTTTAGTGACCTAAAAACCACAACATATTGGGGAGCGAGTGTACGTCAGTACGACTTAAACCCCACACGATGATGGTTAGGCTAATCTCACATCGCGGACCAAACCTTACATGTGATTTTTCTAATGCTTCAACAAAGGTACTACATTGGCCAGGAAGCGAGTTTTTTTACCTGGAAAATTTGGAATTTTGCCAAACCCTTGCTGTTCCAAGCAAGGGATCTTTAACGTGCTAGACCACACTCCCACGCGGGACCTCCATTTTACTTCTCATCCGAACGAGGGCGTATTTTTGTGAAAAATGCTCGCCCAACATTCTTCAAAAGGACCCGGGACCTTGGGCGTAGTAGTCACACACATACCAACTACGCCACGGAGCCGCCACGCGGACCAAACCACCAAAAACCCCTCCTGCTGCTGGACCGGTAGCGGTTTGCATAGGGGTAGGCCACCTCGTGTTTGTGCCGTGCAAGGCGACCCGTGCCGGTTGGATGAAGGAGTCCTGGTGGTTGAGCCACACCTGGGGCGGGATTAATTCTGTGGAGTCTGGCAACACACCACTTTGGCATGGATTTTACCTAGACGGAAGGTCAGGACTAACCCATCCCGATTAATCGGCTATGTCGTAGGGTCAGACCCCCAACTGGGTGAGATCTTGGAGGTGGGTGACGTGCAGTCGGTACTGCGGGTGAGTGGTACATGCTATATGTGTGTTATTACAAAACGCTATTTAGACTCGTAGTAACCTACCCTTGGGGGCTATATTTTCCTGGTAGCCCTGGTGTCGAATTTGGCATCCCAGTTTGGACTACATAGTGGGCGGGAAGCCGGAAAGATAAATTTTTATTATCTAGCATGGCTGAAAACGTTAATGTAGCTAATCTAGAGGGTGCGTTTTCAGACACCCCTTAATCTATGTTGCAGACTTCACTAGAGCAGAAACAACAGCAGCAACTACAACAGCGCAGCCTCAACATAGTAGGCAGCAACACCAGCCAGATGATTGGCAACAACAGCATCCACAGAGGAAGAGGATTAGTGGGGCTGCACAGAAGAGAAGGAGGAAGACACGTCTGGCAGTACGGACGGCTGCTACGGACAAGTCGGTCCCGTCGGCTAACCAATCCAAGGAGCAGCTTCCTCGACCGTCAGGCACCCTCCACCTACTTCCCAAGCCATCAGTAGCCAAATCCGGTAGGAGCAAGAAAAAAGTGAGATCTGACGGCACTCCACTGCAAGCTAATCCCCCGTAAAGGGCGTGCAAGAGTGGCACCGTTTGCTCTGCCGGTAGCAGCTATGGGGAGGCAGCTACCAAGCACCCTCATGTAGCTGTGAAGGCGTTGGACGAGCATTTGATCTCTCTTCTCGATAACACTACTCCGCCAACCTTCAGGATGTGAGCGTACTCGGGCGAGATCTTTTTGATCTGGTGCGAAGATGACCACTTCTTGAAGTGGCTAACAGAGGCGATTGGCAACTTCCCTCAGCTGTGGGATGCTGCATTCCTAGTAGTCGTTCAAGTGGGATTGCTACCTAGACTCCTGAAGGAGGCACTGTGGGTTCTGTGACTTTCGGAAGACAGGGATGTTGTTAAAAGACGTCTGCGGGCGCAAAACCCTTGGGCAGACATTTCCAAGTGGTGCGCCTCAAGGGAGGCTGGTCGTTTTTGGCGTTGGGAAGGATGTTAGAGACGCTATAGCCAGTAGGGGAGGGAAGCTGCACTATAAGCTTACCTCCTTGAATATTAGAATTGAAAACTATCAAACTGTTTCAGAGGCGGTCTAGAACCCGGAAACTATGCAACAGCATTATAATGTGAATAAGGGCCGTTATACTTGCGGCCACGTCCTCAATGGTCCACCAGAAGGTACTACATTGGGTTTAAACGCGAAAAATATCAACGTGCTTCAAATTCAATCTGACTTCAATATTAATTCATCCTACATAAACATCTAACAAACTGAAACGAAAACTAAAAATAGAGTTTAAACTATGCAACAGCAGAAACAAACTGCATCAATGAAGCAGCAACAGCCATTTTCCCATCTACAGCAACAGCTGGAGACGGAAGTAGAAACTCAACCATCGACAGCGTCAGACAGTCAGATGGAGACGATGGACTTCGACCCCCATCCTACTGGAGTGGCTGGCTCAAGAGTGTAAGAAAGCGACGCTGGGTAGTCCAACCAGGGACGCCTAAGGGTAAGTGGCATATTGGTCCAAATGGGGGGACTAAACATCATGCAATTAAACTTGCAACACTGCCGGGCAGCTGCAGGTACCTTATGCAGGTACCTGAGCACAAAGCAAGACATTGCCCTCATCCAGGAACCTTAGGTGGTGAGTTCAAGAGTCTCTGGTTTGAGCAGCCTTTATGGCACTATCTTCACAGGTAATGGCCAATCTAAGTTTAGAGCTTATATTTACATACCTACGCTTGATTAACGCTCTCTTATTACCTCAACCGAGTGGCCGTGACGTCACGACCATTCAGTTTGTATGCAATATCGGAGCAAAAACCGATTTAATCTTGGTTTCAGCATACTTCGCAATAGAAAATGCCCCCCTTCTCCTTCCTCGTGAGCTAATGGAGGTCATTGACTACTGCGAAACTAAGGTCGCGTGGCTTTGCCACCCTTCCAATGCAATCAATCAATGCAGTGAAGTTTACCTTTGTAATCCTTGCTTTCCCTTACCGTACCGTTTCTTCCAGTGTGTTCTAGGATAAATTAACGAACTACACTCAAAAGCTGTTATAAAAGCGGATTAAACTTACAATCCGTTTATGTAATTGAACAGCAATATCATTCGTATTCCAGAGTGATAAATGCCGTAACACAAGGATTCATTAATTGACTCTACCTAAATTAAATTATCTGAATTGACTAAATGTAAGCCTAGTTTAATAATTTTGCATAGTTAATTTGTAAACTCTTATAAAATCAATTACGCCCTCTGTACGGGTACGCTACATACTACTGTACTGTAGCTGTTAATAGCCGTCATTTGTAACAACCTCTTAAGTTAACCGTTAAGTTCAAAATTTAAAACTGAATACATACTCCTAATTTTTAAACTCACCTGGTTTTGAATCAATTCCGCACACTGTATCTGCTAACATAAGAGCGGTGTTGTCAAGTCCAGCAGAACCCCCAATTTGGGCATAATCGTCTAATCCTCTTTTCTGACACTGCGAACAAAAACTATTTTATATTCACAAATTATTGTTAACCTTAAAATATCTACTCAAACACAACGGTTTACAAACACGTAGCATGCATCACCTCTATTCGCACCTTATGCAGGGTGCCAGTTTCCAACTCAATTCCTCTTCCACTACTAGGTACGACGCCAACATTAAGGGCTTCTACTTTAACAGCGGCTGGAAATAGGGTACTGATGCTACAATTTATTCTCTTTCCGTAGTTTCGAAGCGTGAAAATATCCTCTGTGTTTTGAAGAAGCGTATTGCAAGCTGAAAATTATGAAAAGAACACGTTAAACCAATTATGAAAATTGAAAATCAAATAGAAGTTTGAGATTAAATGTCAATATTGAAATTGAAAGTGGTTTATGTAAATACGGGATTGAAAATAATTTTAAACTGAATTAAATTGGTACCTGAATTAATTTTACAGGAAGGTTATGCGAAAATTGCTTTATATAAAGAAAAACTTGTGAAGTATGAAAACTAAACTTGTTTTTATTAAATGAAATACAAACTTGTACCATCAAACGTTTCGGCATCTGATAGAATTTGTTTCAAGTAATAAAATTATTTCTGAAGTTTCCCGTAACAATCCTTTATGATTTTAAACCAATAAATTTTTGTGTGTAAAGATAGTATCACTTTTTCGCACCACAATATATATATATATATATATATATATATATATATTGCTTTGATAATAAGGATATCTAAGGATATATGGGGTCTGAAGGATCGCACACTACATGTAAATAGTACTAAAACCTAGAAAACTAAACAATTTTATTATGAAAAGTACGTAATTTGCAAATTATGCAAAAAACAAACATCTAACACGCTGTATAAGGATCACAGTTACTTTAATTAATGCAGGGAAGTTCATCCTTTAATAATACAAACACATTCAATAAGACACATAACTTTGTACGCAATCAAATTTATTTTAAACCAGCAAAATATTCATAAATTCTAAATAAATACGCATTAGAAGCAACGAAAGCTAGAAAATCATGATACGAATTCTGTTAAAATAAACATGCAATAGTGCAAGGAAATAACAAAGCATCCTCGCAATAAAAACACCTTTCACAACAAACACGTTTCAGAAACGCAGGATGTAAATAAACGCATTTCAATTTACGCCATTATAGAAATTTAGCATACGCGATTTTTAACATGGAGTAAATTCAAAACCTAAAAAATTATCTTGATAAAAATAAAAGTCATAAGTTTGTCTACCTGAAAAGTCGAATTAAAATTTCCTACAACAAAATAAAACAGGACGGGTGAAAGTACATGGGCTATAAGGAATCCAATATATAGAACTTGAATTCTACGTGAACGACAACATTATTTCAGCAAGCTATTATCAAATTCATACCGGAGAAAGCTCAAACTATAGACAAAAACCTATAGAATGCCTTAAACTTTGACCAACGGATGCGGATAACCAATGATGTTAGATGGAGGCGTTGCTTTAAATACCAAATTTGATAAACAATCAGTCTTCCTTCAACCAGAGCACGCCTCAAAGCGGTTCAAATTAAAAATTCACGTAAAGTGAACATAGAAAAATTAAATAATTATATTTCGTGGGAGTCGTGATAAAAAAGTTTTGAAACTAAAATATTAGTGAAAATATACAAAAGAGTTTGCTGTTAACTGAAAAACGTAAGTGAAAATTTATTAAATCTAGATTGGTACATAAATCTAAATTTGCAAATAAATCCAAATTTAAGTATACATTGATCTAAATTTGCATAAAAACTTTGGTTTGCACATACGCATTGGAGCACTAAACGGAGAATTGTTCTAAGCATTGAATAGGTGTTTGGCCAAGCGGTACTATAAAATCAACAAGTGAACTCAACTGAAAGTAATCCAGGGATCAACAGCACGTAGCAGCAGATCCAAGAATAGGGAGAACAAAAAGACACGCAAGGAAAACTACAGATCAGAACATCATCTAATAGCATAAGGAATTATTTTCTTTTTTATTGAACATTTATATTATTATGATTATACCAGAATATTTATGTAAAGGGTAATCAAAAATCTTTTTATACGTAAAAATTTACGCAAAAAGTAAAAGTCATTGAACGTTCAAAGGTGTTTCCACTAGAATACAGTGTCATTTTCGCTGGTTTTAAACTGGCTAAAGGGAGCTACAATTTTGGGGATGAACAAATTGATATCATTATTACTTTGATTCAGTGGTTTATTTTGTTGAATAATGAATCATATTATCAAACTGTAAAGTATATTTAATTTTTTTTTGTCATTATACAAATTTTGGCCAATTCGTTTGTCTCATTCCAATAGGAAAGTGTTAGATAAAAAGGGGGTAAATTCCTTGTTATCGTAACGTTGTACACTCTGTGTGGATTAGACTGAGCTAGCCGGGGCATATTTAAATTTTAGATTATTTAGAGACACAGAGCGGTGGCGGGCAGCAGGAAGCTAAACGTTAATTACATCGGCGTGTGGCGTTATCATAGCAATATATATATATATATATATATATATATATATATATATATATATATATATATATATTATTCTAATTTAGACCAGGGTAAAAAATTAATAAACGACATCAAATCATTTTAATCACCGTGTATAAGGAAGCTTTACTAATACGATTCATTTAAAGGCATATTGGATAAATTCGCCATTTACTTTTAAATATAAGGTTTATATTGTTTAAATAATGTTAAACACCGTGTATATCAAAGCAGTTTAAAATAGTACGCTTAATTAAAGGCCTACTGTGTAGATTTAAATCATTCAATTAGAATGTAGGGTTTGTATATAATCATAATCAAAGTGTAGAAGGAAGTAATGTAGAATTTCAGTAGATAATACGCATTATTAAAGCCGTGTAGTCTAAAATTTATTCGTTTCGTTAGAAATAAGGGGTTTAGATTATTCACTGAACGCTTTCTATAAAAAGAAGCCGAATTAAAACGTTCAACTTGTATTTAATTTAATCTTTCCAAGTACTAAAGCTATCGAGAAATTATAAACGACGTGGGGAAGTCACGTAGGAGCCTTCAGCGTATTAGAACTAAGAACACCTGCAAAGATAACGATGTATATGATAGTCGATAAGCTTCAAGCTATATGAGTGTACGTAAGAAAGTAAGTCTGTGTTATAAAGACAAGCGAGATGAGATGTAAACTTGAAGGGGAACATTTATTCTGACGTATGAATCGACAGGCGGGGCTATAGCTAGTCTCTACAAATCTTTTAACATGAGAGGTGGAAGCATATCAGTTTCTGAGTAAAATTAATTAGTTGTTCTTGGACGTGATGCGAGGCGCGTGGAAATTTTTTAGATTTCAACTCGAACGAGTGCAAATTTCACGAGAATCGTTGTGCCGAGCCATCGGAAGGGAAAATTGAATGCAAATTTCTTAAAATCGTCCGTCGCGGGACAAATTCGACTCGCAACCGAGCCATTATATAAACCCGTGCTGGTAAGAGCTTGCCCTTTTTTTTTATTCGATACTTCAAGCAGACTACATGGTAATTACGTGCTACGATAAAAGTTATTGTGCATTAGTGCACTTAAAGAAGATAGATAAAGGTAATAAAGTCTAGTTATATTTGCGGGTATTACTGTACCAATTATCCAAATTAGTAACGATAAATAAATAAATAGAAGTATGCCGTTTTGGTATAGCGTGAAAGAATAATGAATTTCATTGCTAGTTTTCGGGAGTGTTAGTAATCAAAAGTTATTCGTAAACGTGACTGGATCCACAAAACAAGATTTCGATATACATAGATGAGTTCCTGAGAAGCCCTGAAACCTTTTGGACGAATGGTGGTGTATAAAAAATTTTTTCAAAGGCGGCCAGAAATTCGAAGACGTAAACATAAACCAGCTGGAATGGTGGGGTTAGCAAGGACGATGTACATTGGAGCCACGAGTGCATTAACCTTCAGGTAACTTATGCAGTAAATTTGTATAAACAAAAATTTTAATTTTAAGGTAAAATTTTCTTGTATAAGTAGAAAGGAGTATTTATCAGGTTTATGCTTTTGATTATGATGAAAATTTGGTCTGTCTTTGAGCTTAATTAGACTAACCTGTTTAATTAACGTAAAGGGGTGGTAGATGCTCCCTTTTATTGACTCAGGTCTGCAAATATTGTTAACTTAATTAGTATGCATCCTACAAGGACTCTAATTCCGGATGCAAATTAAAATGATGACAAATTTGAACTTGAAATTTTATGATGCTGAAATTTATGCTGAAATTTAATTTTGAAATTTTAATGTATTGTGAATATTGGTGTAAATAGAGTTAACGTTGATGTTTGTGGTAGGAATGTTTTTTTTTTTAATGAATGAGGATGAAATTTTTATCTAGGTGAGCTGCCGAGGTGGAAGGAAGTCAAGAGGCGATATTCAGGTAAGAAATCGATTATCAGATTAAATTCAACGGACAAGAGCGGATCACAGCAATATATATATATATATATATATATATATATATATATATATATATATTGCTGTGTTACTCGCAGCCCCTACGATTGGGTGCAATAAAATGCTGTGATATTCTTGCTCCAAGGCTTGGGCAGACTATATTTACTTATATTATATTTATGTCGTGTTAACCTCCTGTAGAAAAATATAACTCTTGTTATTATATTAATATTTAGCCCCACGATTGGGTCGAGCTATATTTATGCTGTGATATTCGCCCCAAGGCTTGGACATGTCATAAAACGCTGTGTTGTACTCTTATGCCACTCAAGCACTTGTGAAAATGTTTATTTATAATTTTCTTTTGCCTCGACTAGCTGATTCAGTTAAATAAAGCACTTCCACAATACACAGTATAATAAATGAATATTTACAACCCTTTTAAATATCTTCTCCCTTTTTAAATCATATACATCTGTCAAATTTTTAGAAAATCAAGCCAGCAAAACGAGATTTTTATTTACCTTTAAAGATCTATTGAAACGTCTCAAGATGTCTATGCTTTTCATAAATTTACACAAGAAACCCCAATTTGTCGGTTCTTACACTTTAAATTATTATTGAGATAAAATAGTTCAAAAAAATAAATCATATTCAAAGTATTTGAGATAAAACAGTTTTAAAAATAAGTCATACCAAAATCTCTAACCTGAAGTGGTTTTGTAGGTGCTCCTAAGAATTGAAGTCGATATCCAAATCGTTATTGGTGCGTTTATTCCAATGAAAGGTTTTTCATTTCCGCAATACAATATTTACCAGCAATTTGCTTGTACTGGCAGCATTGTCCAAAATTGTATTTCTGATCGTAATAGCTCGTAATTTAAAGTTCTAACAGGAATCGTAACATTATTTTGATTGTAATTCAAGATGGTAATCGAGATTGTAATTCAGATGGTGACTGAGATGGTAATTGAGATGGTAATTGAGATTGTAGTTCAGATAGTAATTGAGATGGTAATTGAGAGCCCTGTTCTATTTATTATTAAAAATGGTATAATTTCCTAAATCTTATCTACTTACGTCTCAGAAGTACGGCACTTTTTGCACAATTATACACTCTAGAATTTCACTGTTAATTTAATTTATTATTCACGTAAATATTTAGCACCTTTAAGTATAGTAACTGCCCAGTTTCAAAGTATACTAATTCGATATTCAATTTTCAAGATATTTATAGGATCGTCCCTTTTTGTTTGTGATTCGTTGGTTTCATGTGCTAGGCAAAGTCAAGCGTATTATCACTTGTTATTTAGGAAAGTTTACCAACTGTATGTATTTTAATTGCATGACGCGGTGCTCTAAGTCACGTAATTTAAATGTTGTACCTTACATCTACTTCAGAAATCTCAGGAATTTTCGTTCATATCGATCACGTAGTATTGTTTGTTGGCCTTATTCTAATCTAAATCGAATAAATTTGGTGTTTGTTTATTTCCTAATAAATTGGATTTTCGAACAACTGTGATTTTTTTAGATTACGTACGCTTTTAAATAATGCATAATTTCTGCGTGCGTTTACGATAATATCTTTGCACACTTTTTGAATGTTTATCTAGCCAATTCATGCAGGCTTTTCACTGATTTAATTTCAATGCGTTTCGTTATATTTTTAAATTCTAATCTTTGCTAGTAGCTACTCTTGGATATGCGTTTTAATCGTTTGTACTGCTATATACAGTGTGCTCGCAACTAATAATTTTTATAATAACCCATTTACTCTTCTAATAACTATAATTCCTTGCTTCTGTTACTTGGGAGTTTCCCTTGCTTATTCTACGACCCCAATGACTTAGCCTACTCCTAAATTAACCCTGTAATTACAGCAATATATATATATATATATATATATATATAATATATATATATATATATATATATTTCTTGTAAAATTTTTATTTTGTTCCAATGAATTTTTAAAACACAATACTATGACAAAATGAAAAACTACGATAAGTAAAAAGTTTCTTCAAATTCTGCCGAGTTTGAAAAACTCCCGAAAAAACTCGCGATATTTCCGGGTTGGGTGGTCATGCTAATTACTTGGGTTAAGTAGTAAGATGATCGAGGTTCTCTTATTTTAGAAATGAGTAACTTTCCGATGTCCTTTCCTAATATTCGTGCTTCTTCGCTCAAAACCCCCCAAGCATTATTCGTGTCGTTACCAAAAGCTAGTCCTTCTAAAATAGTTATAACGACCACGTTGTTCTAGTTTCTTTGAATACGTGCATATGCAGTTGGTGCTTCTGTCCCCCGAATAACATCCTCCAAGATTCCAAAGACTCTGCTACCAGAGAAATGTCAATAAAGTCAACTGAAGTTTGTAGAAAGCTGGTGACTTGTGACATCACACCGATAAGAATGCTGGTAAGGCGATATTTTATAGTTTGCGAATTCCTAGTCTCAAGTGGCTTGTGTCCAATTCTTATTATCCAATTCTAAATCAAGACTGGATTGGTAAACAGTCTTGATCTTTTTGTCCATTTCGTCCAGCAAAGTTGTCAGATCATACATCGGTACCGTACGCAGAGTGTAAATTAATTTTGGGACGCAAAGACAGTTTCTTAGTATGAAATAAGCAGCGTGTACATTTAGTCTTGACATTCTTTCCAGCAACGTCTCCAATTTCTCGAAACGCTTTCTAACATGATGGTCGAAACCGTTTGACAGTAGTGGAGTTCCAAGTAAAGTGAGTTCGCTTTCCTGTAGTGTTAGAATTCCTGGCAAAATGTCCGCAAATTGCATCTGAATTTTGTAGTTTACTGTTCCGCAGAAAAGAAGAGTTCGCATTTTACAGGTTCCCAATTTTCTTGGATTCAGTGACCAGTGTTTTCATGGCACTAAGAACTTGATTTGGTTCACCGGCGATTACTTCGTCATCTAAATACCAAAGATTTAACTTGCAGGAGAGCATTTTAATGATGGAACGAATCGTCAAACTAAGACAAGAGGACCAGCAGGGTCTCTTTGCTGGTATCCGACCTCGGATGAAAGCGACTTATTTCCGAAAAACTAAGATGACAACCAGCGATACGGCTGTCACTGGTAGAGGTAAATGTTTGTTGAATGTGATTGAACTTCCTTTAACATGGAGTCTCTTTGAATTGAATTGAAGGCGTTTTTAAAGTCAATCTTAGCCATTACGAAGTTACTGTTTTTATTCATTTGAATAAATGTCCGTATTGCATGAATAATTACTTCGGCGCTCCGTTTGGAAGCGAAGCCAAACTGACTCGGTTGGAAATACTGCAACGCGTCCTCCTTCACGGAATTACAACATGGTTTGGAAATCAAACGCCTGATGGTGCAGTCTATTGCTATTGGTCGGATTCCCCTTTCTTTCTTACGAAGTGCTCAGAGATTCGCACCGAAAAAAATTTTTTCGTATCTCCTGGTTTACTTTTCCTGATAAGACCAGATTGGATAATTTATATAACTGCTTCGCTAACCAAGGACCATGACCACCAGGCGATTTTGAGGATAGATCTTTCAAATGTTGTGGTAAAAAACCATCGGGCGGCTCCGTGGTGTAGTTGGTATGCGTGTGACTACTACGTCCAAGGTCCCGGGTTCGAATCCCGACACGGTCCCCTTGAAAAATGTTAGGCGAACATTTTTCACAAAAATACACCTTCGTTCAGATGAGAGGTAAAATGGAGTACCGGTGTGTGAGTTGTCATGCACGTTAAAGATCCCTACCTTGCTAGGAACAGCAAGGGTTCGGCAAAATTCAAAACTTTCCATATAAAAAAAATTTGCTTTCTGGCCAATGTAGTACCTTCGAGTGGAGCATTAGAAAAATACATGTTGGGGGTATAACCCCGTCAATTCCTTCTGCGGAACCACTACGGAAAGAGCGGATTGATTTTAGCACCGATATTTCGTTGAGATCAGGTTCGTCGAGAAAGGATAAGTTTCGAGAGGGCGAGGGATGCTTTTCAGGAAGTTCCGGAAATGTTTCAGAACCGTTAAAGATACGCGAATCGTTGAAATACAGCAGTGCTATTGCACCCCGAATGTCAAAATCGGCTAATTTAGCTTGGACTAACAGTGGCAAGTTATCAAACTTGGAACACTTCCTAGTTTTATTTGGGAAGGTAGGCGGTTCTTGTGTCGCAATGTTTTGCTATACCAACGAGGTAAATGTTTTGTGGGGCTTACGCAAAAGAACTTGAAAACAGACGCAAGCAAAAAGAAAGAGCTTCTTCAAGGCTTGCGCGGTGTTTTTTGTGGCAACTTCTTCAATCGTGTTCGAAAGTCGGTAAGAAGCGGCTGGACGTGCTCCTTTTGGGATACTTCTAAAAATCCGTTTCTTTTGCTTTAATGTCATCAGCAAAGACTCGAGATCCTTTGGAGGGGTCATGGAAGTCACAACTTCAGCTGTCTTTGATTCCTTCGGATGGGATTTTGACAGATGAATCTGAACTCCTTCGTTGGATTTCAGTTTGTATAGCAAATAGGGCAAATATGACTCTCTTCATGTTAGGTAGTGGCATTTGATCAGCATTGTGAGCAAAACCATTTTTTTTTTCGACTTTTCCAGTTCAGTAATTTGATTATTAGTAATGTTTTCACATATTCCATGAAAACACTTATCACAGGAATCACCATAAATCCAGTTCGCCAAGGTTCTGTCTTTGAAGAAGATGCCTGGCCGATAACTCATCCTTAACAATTTGCACTATAATGGGACTAAGGTTGGATCCCAAAGATTTGTGTATAAAATTTATTATCGAAAGAAAAATAACAATTATTGAAGAAAAATCTTATGGTTTCTAAAAACACTTCTTTTGAAAATTTGCAATTCGGTTTAATATTGTTCCAAATATTATTTATATTATTAAAAACGAGTTCCCTAGGAATATGTGTAAAAAGTGATAATTGAAAATTGTTTGTGAATTCCGCAAATTCAAAAGAATCTTTTACATTGTAATTATTAAATAGAATAAATTTTGATAATATTTAGCAATAAATTTTGAAAGTTTTTCATTTGCAGAATCGTTGTGAGAAGGGATTAGAAAGCGCAGTAATAAAAAATCCGTCTTGAAGGACCAAATTTGAATGTTGAGTACATGGAAAGATACTCAGGAGAGAAAAGCGGGATTATAACCAAACAGATGTTAAACAAATGCGGCCTTCAATATTCTTACCTGATGTCTAGTTAAAGCTGTGATAATTCTTGGACCCAAAACTTTTATTACTACACTCGAAAAACAATATAAAGTGGTGAGATATTCCTATACCGGGACTGACCTCCGAAATAGAAACTTATTGTCCAAGCGGTGACAATAGACTGTGTTACGTCACGCAGTCACCAAACATATCGCAAACAAGATAGAACATTGAAGGTGAAACGCGACCAGGATTATAAAATTTAAATAAAAGAGCAGATATTACCATTAACAAATAAACTTAAATTTTATAGTAATAATATAAAGAAACTAAATAAATATATACAGGGTAGGACAAAACTTTGTAAAAACTTTAGAGCGGAATGGGTAATTATGTTAATATATTTTTAGAAGTCTGAATAGTTTTGGAGGTGTATTACTAAAATTATTAAATATTTTTGCGTCTAAATCAGTAATCATTATTTTCTTTTTTAATTTTTTAATCAAATCTAAAGCCTTTCTTTGGAATTTTGATGTTGGGTCATTTCTAATTTCGCTATAAACGCTATCATTTTTGAACAAATCTTTCATCAATTGATTTCAGCCTTGCATTAAAAGTAACTTCAATTATTTTTCAAGTAAAAAAAAACTTTAATCTAAAAACCCAAAAACCGAATTTCAACCATTTAATACAATCTAGGGACATAAATACCGCGTGTCATATTTTTATAACATTCTCTACATGCAAAATTTTAGTAATGGTTTATGTTTCATGATAAATTTGAAGGGCATACAGCGCTTTACATTTTAATTTCACGTAACATTTCCTAGTAACGATATTTTAAATTACGTGTTCAAGAAATATAATATTAAATTAAATTAATATTAAATTTTATTGTCAGTTAGGAAAAATCATAATAAAAAAAGGTTTGAAGTAATAATAAAATATCCCTCAACACTTTTAGAAATTGATTTGCGGGAATAACTTATTTAAAGCGGCTAGCACTGTGAAGAAATGATAAGAGTTTATGATTGTCAAGAAATATTATAGGGATAGATAGCGCACGCTCAAATACATCAGCATTGGAAATAGTAAGATAAGAGTAAGTGTGAATTAAAAGAGTCAATATAGATGAGAAGTTTTATAGTGTTAAGATGCGAGAGGAATATTTATTTGAAATGGAAAGCTAAACGCATTTGGTACGTTGGGCGATATTAAAACTTATGTTAGGATTAAATAAAGGTGAATTAACAATGGTGTGCAAATATCAATTTTATAGTCTTAGAAAATTTTAGTGAGGATATTCAGTTAGTTTACGTTAGAAAGAGTGTTGTTTTGAAATTACAGCGGTAGTTTTTCCGTCAATTTCAATTTGAAAATAGTTCGTTGAAGTCTACAGGACACGAGAGTAGAAAGTAATTGCGCTTAATGCAAATGAAATTAAAGTTCGATGTCTTTTTCGATTTAATCGTCCAAAAATACAAGTATGAAACTTTGTTCCAAATTTATTGAAGTATATATTCAAAATTTATAAATAAAAATTAAGTCAAGGTACTTGTGCTTGAAAAGGTATAGTCGGGGCAGAATTTTCTCATGTAAGTAACAATTCTGGTTTATTTAATTGGTAGGTGTTAAACAACTTACTTTAATTAGGACCACTAGTGTGAAGTAAATAAACTTCGAGTGAAGGGCGTAATAAAACTCCTGGTAAAGTGCATAATAATTCTGGTATAGAATGGAATTTATTGCCAGAACAATTTAAAAGTTGGATGTTAGACATATCGATCAAGAATATAGTGTAGTAAACTGTTATGAGTATAAAAAGCCTTTGAGGAACCAGGTGAGCATAGAGGCGTCTTTCACAAATCTCAGATCAAGTACCGATCAGACTGTTTGTTTACTATTGTATATGTTTTAAAGTAAATAAGGTGAGTTTTAATAGAAAGTTAGGTTATTGACAGTGATAAACGTTTGACACTCGTAATAGATAACGAGCGTCCTTGTTAAAATATGGGGTTCTTATAGTTTCATTGTTATTACATGTAAAAATTTAATATTCATAAAATACTAGTAAAAAGATTATAAATAGTGAGATTAATTTATTATAAAAGTCAACATATTTTAGGATTTGATCATGTTAAGTAATTTTAATGTGACCAGTATTCTACCACTGATTAGCTGGTATAATAATGGCGTTTTGATAAAGGATTTAATGAGAATAGGTGTGTCGATTTATTAAAAAGAAGAATAAAGGTAATTTGTAAATATTTTGAGTATGCTGATTTATGACCTGAGTGAGACATGAGGTTTTCTTTTAGTATGGAATGGAAAATTCTAATATGATTTTTAAATTTTAAATCAAATGGCGTTTTTAACTGAGTCTCGTATTTCTTTGTGGTAGAATTCCTTTTGTGATTTTATTTCACACAAGTTAAAATAACATCTTCCAAAACTGGGCTAAGCTAGAAAGAAGTGGTATTCTAGTTAAATTGTCATAATTTGTTTCAGGATACATCGTGATCACTGACTGCTTTTGAGGTTTCATTCTAAAATAGTAAAAATTTCATAGCAATACACACCATCACCACACACACACACACACACACACACACACACACACACACACACATACACAGTGCTTGTTGCACTATGCTCAGCAGAATGAAGGTTTAATTTGAAATATGTTCTGTACAGCACCAGAATGTTGTCATCAATGGTTTCCTTTCAGACGTGTTTCTAATAAATTAAAACAGTATAAACCAGACGCGCAATTAAAAATATTATTAACCTGGTTTTAGAATTTAAAGTAGTGAAATATAAAGCTCTATAAAATTTATATAAATATGAGTTAAAATAAATTCTTACCCTTACGTTTAATTAAACAGTTCGTGTATAACGTTGACAACTTTCTAATTTCACTTGCAGACATACCTTTTTATTAAAATTTTACTAAATTTTACTGCTTTTCTGCAAACTAGCGTGCTGATGGCTTACTTTCACGTGTATATCACAGAATAAAATCCCTTTTTAAACCCCCCTCCCCCCTCCCACTTATATGATTTTTAGTTGTGCGATTTGTAAAATATCCATTGCATTGAAACTTTTTCTAGCATGCGTGATATTTAAAATACTACACGAATAAGGAAAACTAATAAAGCTTTTAAAGTCTAATGTTACGTACAATTTTCAATAGTCGCCACTTACATTAACCGCATATCAGAATAGCAAGATAATAGTAGACTCGAAAAACAGCTGACTTAAAAAATAGTAGAATGTTTCAAATTTACCTTGGAAATAGAGGTTAGATGAAACATATGGCACACTAAAACTATCCATACAAATTAAAATTTATCTTTGTTTTCATTTTGATACAAATTATTGGAGATGAATTATGAGCGCGCTTCACGTAAACTAAATCATTCTTAATATAACAAATGGTTTAAATAATGCAAACTTGCAATTAATAAAATTCAACTTATGTAATATTTACAAATTGATGATGATAAAGGCTGAATAAGTTTTATCATCATGGCATACATTTCCATAACGAAACATTTTAATTTCCGACATTAGATGTTAAAATAAAAAAGACAATGCATGAGATGTTTACAAACTACTATTGATAAAATCTACTACATTTTAAACGTCACTGAATTCATCTTCTTAAGCTAATTAATTAACTTTTAATGATAAAATGTGTGTCAAAGAAGCTATTTGTAAACTATTTACAAACTGATAATGTCGAAAACTTCATTGACCACTAAATTTCACATCATTGTATATAGATGTGGTATTGTGATATTAAAGTCCCGTTCGTTAGACGTCAAATGCTGTGAAGTTATATAGCTCGCTTTGCTTATCCACTCTAATTTTTTACTGAACTTTACAAAACACCGCTTCTCAATACAATAAATGCTGAATTTCAAAATTAAGTTCAAAATCCAATTTCTTGACTATCTCAGCTCTAACAGATTTGTGAATTAAACTTTTATTAAAATGGTAAAGAACCAATATTCACAAAAAATGTAATAAAATATAGAAAAAAAACATTCTCACAGCATGAGACTAAATAAAGAAATTAAACATTAAGGTTTCAACTTTTACTAAAACTAGTTTTACGTTGCTCTTACAGCTGCTGAGTATACTCACACAGTCGCTTTCATTTTTTAAATATACCATTTTCTCCACAATACGTGTAAATTGTGCCTTGTCGTGCAAATAATAAATTTTCTAAATGAAAATTGTGAGATTTTAAACTGACTAAACTTAAAAGTTAGTACCTTTAGCAATAAAAACTGCCAAATTCCAAAACATTTTACAAATTGTGAATTTAAACATCTTCATAGTCTTATATAAAATCACAAAGCTTAAACGCTATTCTAACCATTATTCTCGGGTGCGTTGAAATTACTGCAGATTTAACAGCCGCCAATACTTTACACTTCAAACAATACAAATATTAATGCTTCGTAAATAAGGGTCCCTTCCTATATAAATAACTACGAAATTTGCTTTGCAGGGATTGTTTCAGTTGAATAAAATTATACAAACCTTTCATTAGCAATCCAGGAACAAAATAAAATAAAAATTGAATATACTAAAACCCCTAAAAATATTTTCCATTATAAATGATCATTTGGGCTTTGGATAAAAGCCCAAGTTATTATTTCATCTCATTAACTATAATTATGTAAACAGTTAATTATGGTAAGGTTACTTACGCGTAGGATTCTTCAAAAATTTCACGGAAAAACTGAAACTCCTTCCTCTTTCTGGCATGCGGTACTGGATCAAAGCAACATTTTGTGAACTTGTAAATATTTGTTTCACTTTACGTTGTCCGCAAAACTCATTAAAGCGCAAACGCAATGGACGAGGATGATCTGCAGGACTAGGAAAAAACTCTCCGTTTAATTCCCAACCGTCGATATACTACAAGAAAAAAATTTAATTACTTTTCTCATGCATGCATGATGTGCAAGGGCGTATTCGTAAGTAATCTAGCTAGCTATGAAAACAATATGTTAAAAGAAGAAGGTTAATCTTTTTCAATACTATTACAAGTCTTAGTTCATCTCTAGTTTCAAAGCGCAACAGTAGGGAATAATATTTTCCTTACTTGTATTTTCTTATTTAATAATATAATATAATAATATAAACACGAATCTTGCTGTCATTAATAGAATACAACTTCATTCATGTAAATGCTCCGGCTAGCTTGACAGTAGCCCATCTTGAAAACTAAATTTTTCAGTACATTTTCACTGGTTTCAGGTTCTACTTAGCGAATAACTCTAGCAATGTTGTGCTTAAGGATTTAAATCGTTCATGAATTGTTCGTATAACATTGATCTATCACGGCATCCTACAAGAAGAAGTCCAATAACGTCAAATCGCAGCTGTACAGAAGCCAATTGACATCAAAACGGCCGATTACATCAGTATCGCATTTAGTGCGCAAAAGATCGATTTTTGATGGCTGGTGTGGCACGTCGCGCCGTCTTGCTTCGATATACTGGCGCTTCTTCTTAATTTTTTGGGTTGTTCGTCTGCGACGATTTCCTGTTATCACAAAATGAAGTGTTTATATATTTTTTTGCTACAGCTCTTTTTTCGTTCCTATGCTTGCTTGAGGATAAATAGCGTAATTTCGTTTTGGTTACTGCTAGTTTTTTTCTGGTATGCTTTTCTTACTTTTTGGTTATTCGCGAGAAACCAACTTCTTCTCTTGAGGTTGAAAACTTTGTTATTTCTTTCTTAGAGATACCCGTTCTGCGACGATTTTTGCAGAGTTAAGCTTTAGGTTTTCTGAAGAAAATTTCTTCTTTCTTTATCCTGTCAGTGTATAGTGGTTCTTCGAGCTGGATAATTCTTTTCCTTTTCTTTTTTTTTTTGTTTTCTGAAAGAAATTTCCTTTTGATTTGTTCTGTTGGCGGGTTGATGGATTCGCTGCTTCTGTTGCCTACCCCAACCTTTTATTTTGCTACGGGGGATTTGTTACGTACAATTTTATTTTTCTATATATTTCCGTTCGATTTATGATTTTTTTCGGGTATTTCCTCAATTCCACTTCAACTTTTGTGCGGCTGCCTGTTGTGGGAGATGCCCCTGATCACGCGTTGTAGTTTGGCAACTTGATTTGTTCCTATGGGACTTGTTTTGGTACAATTGGGGCGAGTACTTTTCCGAAAAACTACCCAAGCAATATCCCCACCTGTTCCGGTAACCGACCCACAAAACCGAATAACAGAAAAAATAAGACGAGAAAAATAAACATAAAAGGTGCGTTACGGAAAGGTACTAGCCTAGATTTATTTTATAACAAGCTTAATGTTTCCAATATTGCTTTGTCCTCGTACTGGCGACGCAGCGTCGTAAACCACATTCTTAATCTTCTCATTCTAATTTCTTATGATGACTTTGCTATGTTCTGGTATTTTCTCTTGATTCTTGTGCTTGTTGATTAGTTTTGTTGTTTCGTAGTTGTTTTGTTCTGCATTCCTCCCCCTGTCCTGTGACTAGTTTTGCATTTGCCGGTTTTTGTGCTGGCGTAATTTTGTTCTTGATTTTTTCCTGTGGTGTGTGTTTTCTGGACCTTTATTTTCTTTTTTTCGAAAACTGCGACTTCAACTTTTTGGTCTATTAGCGTTTTTTCTTTTTTTTTCTTTGGTTGTCCCTCTGCGACAATTTCTTGCTACCACAACATAAAGTGTTTAGATACATATTTTTTGCTCCATCTCTCTTTTCATTCCCATGCGTGCTTGAGACTGGACAATATAGTCTCGTTTTGGTTACTGCTAGTTTTTCGTCTACTTTTCTAACTTTTTGGTTTTTCGCAAAAAACCAATTTTTTTTTGGAGTTGAAAACCTTTCTATTTCTTTCTTAGAGATTCACGTCCTGCGACGACTTTTGCAGTGATAGGCCATTCCAATTTTGTCTTCTGTGATTGCTGATCTATGCCTTTCTTTCTTTTATTTCCCTTTGCCTTTCTTGATTTGGTCCGATATACTGGTCTTTGAGACGGATAAGAAATTTTTTTGTTTTTTCGGTTTTCTGGGCTTTTGAAAAGATTTTTTCGTTTAATCTGATATTATATAATAGTCTTTGAGCCGGATAAAAATGGTTTGTTTTTCTGGTTTTCTTGAGTTTTCTAAAGCTCTTTTCTTCGTTCATCTTATTAATATACGTGGATTTTCCAACCGGATAAACCTTTTTTTGGGTTTTTCTTGGGTTTTCTAAAAGTTCTTTTTCGTTCAGCCTGTTAGTATATAGCGGTTCTTCGAACCGGATAATTTTGTTTTCTTTTCTTCTTTTTTTTGTTTTCTAAAATAAATTTCCTTGTGATTTGTTTTGTTGGTGTGTTACTAGATTCGTTGCTTCTGTTACCTACCCGAACCTTTTAATTTTACTAGGAGGAATTTGTTACGTTCAATTCTATCCTAAATTTTTCCTTTCGATTAATGATTTTTTTCGGTTATTAACCACACTTCCACTTTTTTGTGTGGCCGCTGGTCACGCGTTGTAGTTTGGTAACTCGATATGTTTCTGTCGGACTCATTCTGGTACAATTGGGGCGGGTACTTGTTCAGCGCCCTGTGGAGTGTTATTGGTATATTGGGTTTGGGTCGAAGCGCCTCAGCGTGTCTCTATTGTTCGATGTAGCATCGCGGATGTGTTCGATTGTCGGCGGTTTTAGCTTTCTGGAGGCATGTGCTTGCTTTATTTAAAAGCAGTAATATAGATTTATTTAGGATGGATTTACTACATATGTGGTTGGTGGGGTTGATTGGATTCGACCTTGTCTGTTCTTCGTTTATTTATGTATTGCAAATGCTTTAGAGGTGTTCTTTGATATGTATATTCTAATATTTCTAGTCCGTTAAGTCCCCCCCCCCAATTGACCGATTTGCTCCAAAAACTAGCACCCATTTGTTTATAGCTAGCTACAGCTAGCACCAAAGTCGTACAGCTAGTACCAAAGCTGTTTCAGAAATAGGGCCAATTATATTCGGGCGGGGGGCAACTTGATGCTAGCCCCTCCCAGTGCTCCGATTTGATCCAAAACCTAACACAAAGTAACTTAGAGCTAGCACCAGCTAGCACCTTAAAAACAAGATGGCGGCGATTTTTAAAAAACATTTTGCTGGCCCCCAGTTGTCCGATTTGCTACAAAATCTAGCACCTCTTTGCTTATAGTCAGCACCAGCTAGCACCAAAGTTGTAAAACTAGCACCAAAGCTGTTTCAGAAATATGGCCAATTATATTCGGGGGGAGGGCAACTCGACGCTAGCCCCTTACAGTGCTACGATTTGATCCAAAACCTAGCACCTCTTTGCTTATAGCTAGCATCAGCTGGCACCAAAGTTGTAGAGCTATCACCAAAGCCATTTCAGAAATATAGTCAATTATATTTGGGAAGGGCAAACCCCCCCGATATGCTTCAAAACCTAGCACCAGGTAGCTTAGAGCTAGCACCAGCTGGCACCCAAGTAAGAAAGCTAACACCTTAAAAACAATATGATTAGAATTTTTATCGGGCAACTGGGAACCGGCAAAATTCAAAAAAAAAATTGCCGCCATCTTGTTTTTAAGGTGCTAGCTTTCTTACTTGTATGCTAGCTGATGCTAGCTCTAAGCTACATCGTACTAGGTTTTTGAGCAAATTGGAGCCCGGGTAGGCTAACGTCAAACTGCCCCCCATATAATTGAACATATTTCTAAAACGGCTTTGATGCTAGCTCTACAACTTTGATGTTAGCTGGTTCTAGCTATAAGCAAAGAGGTGCTAGATTTTGGAGTCTTACATGTGATTTTCGAATGCTCCACCCGAAGGTACTACATTGGCCAGAAAGCGAGTTTTTTTACCTGGAAAATTTAGAATTTTGCCGAACCCTTGCTGTTCCAAGCAAGGTTGGGATTTTTAATGTGCGTGATAACACTCATACACGGGGCCTCCATTTTACCTCTCATCCGAACGAGGGTGTATTTTTGTAAAAATGCTCGCCTAACATTTTTCAAGCGGACCGTGTCGGGATTCGAACCCGGGATATTGCAAAAAGAAAAGCCCGTGAGCGGTTTCACTGTTCCTGCAGATCATCAGACGGATGCATACCTTTTACACTAGATTTTGGAACCATCGCCACCTTGTTTTTAAGGTGCTAGCTTTCTTACTTGGGTGCTAGCTGGAGCTAGCTCTAAACTACATGGTGCTAGGTTTTGGAGCTAATTGGAGCACTGGGGGGCCAGCGTCAAGCCCCCCGAATATAATTGGCCATATTTCTGAAACAGCTTTGGTGCTAGCTCCACAACTTTGGTGCTATAAGCAAAGAGGTGCTAGATTTTGGAGCAAATCGGACAATTAGGGGGGTGGGCAAATTTTGTTTAAAAAAATCACCGCCATCTTGTTTTTAAGGTGCTAGCTTTCCTACTTGGATGCTAGTCTTGCTTGCTCCAAGCTACATGGTGCTAGGTTTTAGAGTAAATCGGAGCACGGGGGGCTAGCGTCACAACTTCCTTCAATATAATTGGCCATATTTCTGAAACAGCTTTGGTGCTAGCTCTACAGCTTCGGTGCTAACTAGTGCTAGCTATAAGAAAATGGGTGCTAGGTATTGGAGCAAATCGGTTAGCCTGGGGGAGGGGCAACCTGACGAACCAGAAATATTAGGGTACACATATCCAAGAACACCTCTAGAGTCTTTGCAATGCATAAATAAACGAAAAACCTAGAAAGTCGAATCCAATCACCCCCGCCAACCACACATGTAGTAAATTCACCCTACTTAAACCTATATTACTACTTTTAAATTAGGCGAGCACATTCCTCCAGAAAGCTAAGACCGCTGACAACCAAGCACATCCGCGATGCTACATCAAACAATAGAGACACACTGAGGCGCTTCGACCCAAACCCAATATACCAATAACACTCAATAGGGCGCTGAACAAGTACCCGCCCCAATTGTACCAGAACGAATCCCATAGGAACAAATCGAGTTACCAAACTACAACGCGTGATCAGCGGCCACACAAACGTCGAAGTAGAAGTGTGGGAATAACCAAAACAAATCATAACTCGAAAGGAAAAATTTAGAAGGATAGAATTGAACGTAACAAATTCCCCCTAGCAAAATTAAAAGGTTCGGGTAGCCAACAGAAGCAACGAATCCAGTAACACACCAACAAAACAAATTACAAGAAAATTTCTTTCAGAAAGCAAAAAGAAAAGGATGAAAAAGAAACAAAATTATCTGGATCGAAGAATCACTATATACTAACAGGCTGAACGAAGAAGAAATTTTCTTCAGAAAACCCAAGGAAACCCCAAAAAAAGTTTATCCGGTTGGAAAAGCCACTGCATATTAATAAGATAAACGAAAAAGAGATCTCTTTAGAAAACTCAAGAAAACCAAAAAAACAAACAATTATTTTATCCGGTTTGAAGACTGTTATAGAATATCAGAATAAACAAAAAAATCTCTTTAAAAGCCCAGAAAACCAAAAAACAAAAAAATTCCTCATTCGGCTCGAAGAACCAGTGCCAGGTTTTGAAGCAAATCGCAGCACGGAGGCGGGGTTAGCGTCAAGTTGGTCTGTCCCCGAATATAATTGGCCATATTTCTGAAACAGCTTTGGTGCTAGCTCTACAACTTTGGCGCTAGCTAGTGCTAGCTATAAGCAAATGAGTACTAACTAGGTTTTGGAACAAATCGGTCAAGGGGGCGGCTTGACGAACATTAATATTTTGGTCGATTGACGTGTCGTTTCCTAGAATGGGACCACTTTGATCCTACTTTTCGTCTTGGTATGTATTTTCTGTATGGTTGATTTTATTAGTTTAAGAGCGATGCACGTCTTCTACGAGAAGCTTGTATTCTCTGTGCATCAACCCGCTGTTGCAGTTATGGCCGCAGTGTTAATGATACTGACTACCGTGGTAAAGGTCCCTCAAGGAGCGAAGATACAGATGTTTTGCTGATGTAGGTGCAAGATAAGTATATCTGCAAGTGAAGGTATGTTACATTGTTTTCTTTTTTTATATCGAGAGATTATTACTTATGAGCATTTGACGTTGATGCGACTCATGCAACACAAAATAATTGGAATCACATTACTCCAACGGGTGGGGCTAGTTATGTGCTGAGAAACTAGCTCAATTGGTGTCTCTTGATGCTGTAAATTGCTATTAAAATTGCTCTAAATGTACTGTGTGTAACGGAAAATGTTTGCCTAAAAGAAATGTAGTGTTCTTTGTACATTACCAATTCTTTTTTAACATGTTGCAATACAAAATGCGCACTTCGTATCTCAATTATTAAAAACTTTTTTGTTTAAATAGAAATGTTTAGTTTGTTGTAAATTTTTTATTTCGATGGCGATGTCTTTTCTTTGTCTATGTGAATCACTCTACTCTCCGCTTTTGTAGTTAGCACGGCACTTCTAAGTTACTTTTATCTCAACATACGTTATGGTGATTCGTGCGGGTCCTTATTTTACCTTCCTTTCTGTTTCTGCCGGACACGTGCGTTTTACTGTAACAACATTTTTTTTTGTGGCTATTTTGGGGTCTGTAAATGTTAACCGCTCTTGTAGTATTTTGACATGACACCACAAAAATCAACTAAATAACGGCTATAATGATACTAAATAAATAAAATCTAAGTTCTCATGTGCAGAACTTCTAACCAAACTTACAGATATGTTGTTATCAAAAATATAAATATTACATATACATTAAAAACAAGATGTCGAATAACTCGAAAACCTTTCGACTTAGAGCATTGGCGCTTTGAGAAAATATGTTCAGGAGGTATGGAGCTATGAGAGCTATGAGAAAATATGCTCAAGAGGTCGATATTAACCTAAAACTTTATTTATTTTTTGCTGGAGTGAAGTTTATCATAGTCAAAATTTCGACTTTAAAGTCGAATAACTCGAAAACTAAATGAGATATCGAAAAATGGATAGCATATTCTTAATCAGCGTAAAAAACTGAACAAGATCCATGTATCAAATGTTTGTAAAACGAAAAAAACGTGCAACGGACGACGGCGGCGACGACGGCGACGTAGCGATCCTATTAACCTAACTTACTTCGTAAGTTTGGTTGATAATGTACAAAGTTTGTTGGAAATTGTATTGCCGCCTCGGGCTTTTGCTGACCTCCGCGCTTCGCGTGTCGATCAGAAATATTTCACTTGGAAGCACTGAAATGCTTTACAACTCGCTTCTAATACAAGATAGAAAAACTATCAGTGTTTATTCCACGATCTTTCAAAATATTCCTTAAAAGGATCACCAAATCAAAAATCTTTGAGTAACTCCATAGTTGGACGTTGAAACACATGTCGCATTTTTTTATGTTTGAATGTTTTCTAAAAACATCCAACGATCTTCGTTGTGTAAAATGAAATAAAGGTTTCTTTATTTATTAAATTGATTTTAATTTATAAATTATGATGACAAAATATATTCAATCATGAAGCAAAATTGAATGAATATTCAGCTAACTAATAATAGCAATTAATGAACTGGAAACAACGACGACACACAATTAAACAGAGCTAATTAATTACAAATGAACGCTATAATTATCAATTTGTTAATATTAGCTTACCGAAACCAACCCTCCATTTTCGCATGGAACATCCAGATAGTTAAAGTGGATTTCGATCCTTTGATCAGGCTCGGAAATTATATAGATACCGCATGCAGTTCCATCTGCGCTTGTTGCTTTGTGATAAAAGTCACCATCATCTGCAGTCATGTAAATGCAATCTGAAATGAAGATTAAAATTTTAGAATGCTTTTGTTTTAATGAGGGAACGGAAAGTCAATTGGTTTAAGCTAATTGAAAAGGAAGACGTGCTTTGGCATTTGGAATCAATAGGGAAATTGTATAAGGCTATTTAGAATCAATTGGATAAATATGCCAGTGCTATGTCTAGAACTGCATGTTTTTATAAAAATGGAAAATGTATAAATACTAGTCAAAATCTATTTATTTGTTGTCATATAGTTACTCTATATGGCAACGTATACATGGAGTAGAGTGTACAAGTAGCACATACTAATACAATTTTTGTTTGTTGATTTCCGATGGGCGTATTTTATGTACCTTTGTTCGGTAAAACCGAATCTGCACTCAAAATTTTTGAATCTCTCCAAGGTTGCATCATATAACATAAAACATATTGTAACGAACATAATCCAGCGGGTGACATCATTGCAATGTAAACAGCGTCATAAAGTCTAAGAAGGCTTAAGATATGTAAGCGCCGCGGGCAGGATCAGCAGTAGCTGATATCCTAAACGGGTCCACAAATAGATATAAAATATAAATAAAGATATAATGTATATATTGTTAATAGTGTGTAAATCAAACGAATACGTATTGTTACGTATATGGCGAGTTTACGATTATATTTCACAAAAAATACACCGTAATCAAAAATCTTAAGAGTTTTATTTTAGATGAAAGCTAGGAGATCAGGATAAAGCTTGGACGCAGTGTCATTTACGCAAGGTGTGTCGTGAATTTAAAAAGATAGCTTAACGCTTCTCGTAAGTTTAGGTTTTTGCAGTGTCTGTGGTGTGCACAGAACCTAAAGATTATGCTACTGATTGCTGTTTTTGCTTCACAAATCAATCACGAATTTGATTAAAGTCGTAGTATACTGTACAGTACACAAACTTGTAATCGACTCTCAAACCAGTTTATCACAGCCAGAATTTATCTGTCCCCGAACGTCCAGAATCATATACACTTGACGATGACATAAATGCTACTGAAGATAATATTGTTAAATTTATGGAAGAAGATTTTCAACCATCTGATATAGGTACTCCACATTCACCTTCACAAGATGAACTTAACGACTTAGTAGGGGATTTTAATTTGTCAAAAGCTCAAGCTAAATTGTCGAGATCTGAATTGCAAGGTTAAAATCTATTACAGAGTGGTACGCATATTTTCACATAACGGCCACGTGAACAAGGTTTTTTCATTATTACATTGTGTGATCAGTTGGTGTAATTTTTAGATGTTTCTGGAATAATTGATGACTTAGGAAGTATTTATGGATTTATCTACTCTAAGCTCGAAGGGAGTTCTCCACAATGAAAGTGTTCATATTGCACACATAGTACATTGTTACGCCTTTCTGCCGCATAGAGTTTTGTTTTAATATTAAGTACAGAGAGGTGAAAGGTTTTTCCTATCACTAACGTAATTAGGCCTCTACGTGTAAAGTTTGTGGTGTCTGAGTTTATATGGACTGAAGTAATAATCCAGGACGATAACTTATCTTGAAACCGCAAATATAAGTAACTTTAAAGGTTGCAGGACACTACGTATGAATTTCCCATAAAAAGCATAATTCCCAATAGATAGATATTTTCCGCCCGTACCATCAAAAACAAAAATAGTACAATATTGCAACACAACACAAAACAAATTACATATAAAAAAACGTGACAGTAACGTTGCAGATTAAAATTGATATATTATATTATCAGATGCTGACCGCAACAATAATAGGAGTTGTATAGTGGGAGGAATAACAGGAGCTAGACACCCGATGGAAAAGAATGAATTAACTATTCGCGAGCAGTTAATAGAAAAAGGTAGAATTGTAGTTAATACGAACGACTAGTAGGGAAGGTTGAAAGTTAAAATAAAACACAACTTCAAGTTTAAGATGTAACTAAATTCCCTACAAGGAAAAACGCAGGGTTGCAAGCAAGTGCAGGGAACTTATCAATTCATGTGTTGTGGAATTAATGTCATTACGACAAGTTAAAAACAAGGTTAGAATCCGGAGAGTTTACCAGTTTATCAATTTGGATTTTGTGACATGTGCTAATGGAGTTGTTGCTTGAAAGACGAAAAATTGGAAAACTGGCGCCCGCTCGACATTTCTAACCTTTTAAAAGATGAAATAAAAAAGTAACGCATGAGTCTCTATGTTGAGATTTATTAACTATGGACACGTGGGTTAGAGAGTAAACGGTTCCTACTTTTGTAGTGGAAATTAACAAATCACAAAGGTAATTAATTTGTTGGAATCAATTTACAATGTTATTAATGTACGTTGATTTAAAAAGTAAGCTTTATTAGTGAAATTATTTTTAGTAGGTGTCGAAATTCAGTATTTTCAATAAACATTGGAGTAGCTATCGAAAACTCGGTATTACGCGAGTTATGTATCCCCCAATTACATATATATATATTGATGTATTGAATCTAATATGAATTATTAGAAATTATTAAGTAAAAGTATAAGTTCAATGCAACATTGTAACACAAGGATAACCCAGAGAGGTTATCGACAGTTCATGAGAACGGAATGCAGCTTTGCATCCGTGAGGGCAGTGATACTGCAGGTGGCAGGTCACAGGCGGTCAACAGACCGCAATTACTTAGAATTAAGTTGTTACATTGTATTAAAGTGTACAATTAAAGAGAAACGCAGACATGAGATCTGCAAGTTCTCACAGCCGTGTGAGGGGCAGGTTATTATAAAAGGCCCGGGAGCTCAATGACCGGCAGTCAGTCTTCGAACTCCATACTTCGTTGTTCAAGCTACTCAACCGAGTCAGTCTTCGAACTCCATACTTCGTTGTTTGAGCTACTCAACCGAGTCAGTCTGCGTATTACAACTTTTACATTGTTGTCTACATAGACTACTCACCTGTACAATTAATTTTTATAAAGTTATTATGTACAAATTATAGTAATATAAATATTGTTAAAGTGTCAAAAGCTTTTTAAAAAACCAGCTCCAAAGGCCCGAACTTTAACTGGCGCAGTCGTAACGGATGTCAAAAGGGCACTGAAAATCCAAAAATCGGAAGATTGGTGACCAAGAATTTTTATTCGAAATTTTGGCAGAACCCAAACCAAGTTGGAGGAAGAACAAGCATAGTCTGAATCCAGCAACAAACCAAGTTGGACAAGGAACAAAAATCGTCTAAGGCCAACAAACAAACCAAGGTGGACAAGATACAGAATCGATCGAACCCACCAAAGAAACAGATGAAATTAATGTAAGTTCATTTCCATAATTTTCTTTCAAACCATAAACTATAATTGATATATGCTAGTATTATAACTATTGATTACTATTGTTTTATGTATTTTATTATTATGAATTTTTTTTTTGAAAATAGTTCACAGTGAATTATTTTCAAAACGAGACTGTATAACATTTTATGAGACGAATGTTAAAGAGATAAATTTTTCTTTAAAAAGCAAATGAAACTTGAAGTTTAAAAGAAATTTTCTTTTAAAATAAATAAGAATTGAATTTAAAAAGAAATCCTTACCATAATTAATAGAACGAACTCAAAAATAATCCAAAAAATAACGGGCGCACATTCACTAAACACCAAAAATAAGAAACATCAACCACCGCGATTCAACGCACGCTATAAACCGGTAAACTAACGCAAACTTAATTTCAAAACTAATCCTTTAAGCAGTACGGAACGATTATTAAAACCATTGACCTCTATAATACTGAATAAATCACAAGAACATTCTGCATTAACTAAAAATACGGTAACCTAAAACCACCTAGATAAGATAAATACGCGAAGAAAGCATCCTTTATTATACAATTAAAACTCAGAGAAAATCGCTTTCAGAATCCTAGCACAGTACTAAAGAAATAGCTTTCAGGAACTTTCAGTACTAAAGCAATTCGCATCATAAGTATTAATCTATCACGGAATTATAGAAGCGCATGAAAATTACACCACAACACTCTATAAATAATTTGCAGTACAAAAAACGGTATAAAACGCTCATAATTACAGTACGGGAGATTCAATTACAAGTTGTGAACACCGAGGTATTTAAAAATAAAACTAGACGTAACACTTTACACAAAGTACGGAAAGTAATTCCTATAATTTCTATTAACACCTGTAAGTGCAATTAACTCAACGTATGTGACAAAGTAACGAAGATTACATCCTTTAGTATTCAATTTTAACAATAAAGTACAAAAGTAAGTAACCTCAGGTCATAACTACGCACCTCAGTAAAACCCACGGAAGAGTATTAATTACGAGTTAACCGAACTGAACTAAAACAACGCTAAACGAGAATAAATCCATCCATTTAAGATTCCTTAAGAAACAGGAACTCAAGACGAACTAAAAGCTGCATAAAAACAATTAATCCAAGACTACGGTAAATAAATTCAACATTATTGAGTACAGATCTCACAAGTACATCACCGCATTGTGTAATTAAATATAAATAAACAACGACTACGATTTTAAAAATAACTCGACGCAATATAAACTTAAAATTAATAAATCTAATACTACAAGTACGAAATTAATCTCAAATTCTTACCAAATTTTTATCCACCCAATCCAAACTGAAAATTAACAAATTCAAATCAAAAATTACGCCGAAAAATAACAAAATAAACCTCAACCCTTACCAAATTTTTATGTACCTAATCTAATTGAAAAATTAACAAACCAAAACCGAAGTTAACATTTCAAATAGCCAAATCAACATCAATTTTTACAAAATTCAAAATTACTTAATCCAAAAGAAAAATTAATACATCCAAAGCATAATAAACGCTACAAATAACAAAACCAACCCCAATTTTTACAAAATTTGAAACTTCACAACCCAAACGGAAAATTAATAAATCCGAAGCAAAAGTAACAATACAAATAGCGAAATAAAGCTTAATTCAAAAAAAAAAATAATTTTTTTTTAAATTTCCCAAAAATCGAAAACAACCCTTAACCAACATGAGTAACACAGACTTACGTCTCTATTTAGAGACAATACAGACGTTTGATGGCACGCAGGCCCATCTCTCGAATTTCATTGGAGCATGTGAAATGTTCCTAAAACCTTTACAAACCCGGAGATGACGCAAGAAATTCATTGCTTATACGCTTAGTAATAAGTAAACTAGCCGGAAGGGCACTAACATTAATCGCCAGTAGGGACGACTTATCGGAATGGGACCAGTTTAAACAGCTACTAATTGCATATTTCGGGGACCAACGTAATATAAAATGCCTGGTACGAGACCTAATAAACCTTAGAATGGAACACAATCAATCCCCCTACCAATTCGGAATGAAATGCCAAGACGTGAGAAGTTTAATTTTAACAAAATTAAAAATCGAAGAACTCGATCAAAACGTTAGACATTTAAAAACAAAAATGTATGACGAAATGGCACTAGACACATACATAAACGCTTTACCAGAACGATTATCGGACAAAATCAGATTCCAACGACCCCAAAATTTAGAGGAAGCTATGAGTCTAGTAATAGAAGAAGAAAATGTAATGTATTACCGCAACAGACTATACAACCCCAACGCGAATAAAAGTTATTCACCAACAAAAACTATACAAGCTACAAGACAAACAATCCCTCAACAAAAATTCACACCCTTTAACCCACAAACAAATCAACCGCGAAGTAACAACCCAAGTTTTAACAATACCAATTTTAATAATCAATATAAACATTTTTCAAAACTAACATTCAACCCAACTTTTACGAAACCCGCATTCCAACCGAGATTCAATCAAAACCTAAACCAACAAAGACCTGCATTCAATGCAAACCCTAATAGAAATACACCAATGACGAATACTCATAACAACCCTAACAATTATTACAAACCAACACCAATGGACACCTCATCTGGTAACACCAGACAAAACACAAAAATAACACATATCCGACCAAACCCTCATCAGAAACGTAATTTTACATCGGAAGAATTATTTCATCAGGAAATAGAAAAATTTGACACTGACCAGAATAATGACATTGAGACACCTACGAACAATGAAACAAACCATGAAGAAACTTACGAACGTGACGAACAATACGAAACTTACGAGGAGTATGATGAAGAAAACTCGAACTCAAATTTTCAAATGGACCCATTCATAGACAACCAAACTTAATAAACTTAAATAACATAAACCACTTAGTATTACCATACATAGAAATACCCCACGCGAAATTCAAACTATTAATCGACACCGGATCCTCTAAAACATTAATTAGCCCCAGAACCGTACAAAAACATTATTTAGATTATGTAGAACAAGAGCCATTTAAAATAAAAACAGCCCATCAAACAACACTACACCAATTCGTAGCAAATATACCCTTACCGAGAACATTTAATGTTAAAATGAAACATAAATTTTGTGTATTCGAATTTAACGACAAATATGACGGATTAATCGGAATGGACCTTCTAAGAAAATTAGGAGCCAACATTGACATTAAAAATCGCTTATTAAGGACAAAATACGGAAAAATCCCAATTAAATTTCAAAACACACAAGTTGAACAAAAATACACTATAGAACCCCGAACGGAAAGAAAATAAAAATCCCAGTAAAATCTAACAAAATTTAGGAATAATAAATCATATGACATTTCAACAAGGAGTAGAAACCCCAACTGCCTTAGTACAAATAAAAGATAACTTTGCAACCACAACAATATTAAATTCAAACGACTATCCGTAGAATTATCATTGACAGACCCAATTAACATAGAAGAACTAAATTTTAACGAAATGGAAATAGACGAGAATTTAGAAAATAACTACAACCCAATAGAACATGACGAAATGTTAAGAGAAAATTTAACTAACATCCGCTTTAATACCGATATCAATCAAGAAGAAGAAAGAGCAATTAAAACTTATGTTTCGAATACCGAGACATATTCCATTGTGAAGGAATACCATTAACATTCACCAACACAGTAAAACATAATATCGAGTTAACAGACAATAAACCAATTTTACAAAAGCATACAGACTACCTCATGCAAGCCAAGAAGAAGCTGACAGACAAGTAGCAGACTTATTAGACCAAGACATAATCCAGCACTCCAATTCACCATGGAGCAGCCCCGTGTTAATAGTACCTAAGAAATTAGACGCAACCGGAAAGAGAAAGTACAGAATGGTAATAGATTATAGAAAGTTAAATGAAAAACGGTAGATGACAAATATCCACTACCAAATATTACCGAAATTTTAGACAAATTAGGCAAATGCCAATATTTTACAACATTAGACCTAGCATCAGGATACCATCAGGTAGAGATGGAAGAAAAGACATATCAAAAACAGCCTTCAGCACACCTAGAGGACATTACGAATACAAACGAATGCCATTTGGACTAAAGAACGCACCCGCTACTTTCCAGAGAGTCATGGACAATATACTACGAGGAATACACAATGAGAAATGCCTTGTATACCTTGACGACAACATAGTTTATTCCACATCACTGGTAGAACACATAGAAAGATTGAAAGAAGTATTCGAAAGACTTAGACAAGCACATTTTAAAGTACAATTAGACAAAAGTGAATTTTACAAAAGAAGTATCATTTTTAGGACATGTAATAACACCCCAAGGAGTAATGCCAAATCCAGACAAAACAAACGCAGTTCTAAATTACCCATTACCAAAACAAACAAAGAAATCAAAGGATTTCTAGGACTTAGTGGTTACTACCGCAAATTCATTAAAGGTTACGCTCAGATAACCAAACCCTGACAAATTGTTTAAAAAGGAAACAAAATTGAACACACCCGGAATTCATTAAAGCCGTAGACAAAATTAAAACATATTAACGAATCACCCTGTATTAGAATACCCAGACTTTACAAAACCATTTATACTGACGACAGACGCATCGAATGTAGCATTAGGCGCAGTATTGAGCCAAGGAAAAGTAGGTAGCGATAAACCTATCAGCTACGCATCCAGAACCCTAAATGAAACCGAACAAAAATATAGCACTATAGAAAAGAGTTATTAGCCATAATTTGGGCAACAAAATATTTTAGACCTTATTTATACGGAAGAAAATTTTACATATACACCGATCATAGACCACTAGTATGGTTATGCAAACTGAAAGAACCGAATTCAAAATTACAAAGATGGAGAATCAGACTCGAAGAGTACGATTACGAAATTATATATAAAAAAGGAATTTATAACAACAACGC
Source organism: Platerodrilus igneus (assembly GCA_036346225.1). Lineage (NCBI taxonomy): Eukaryota > Metazoa > Arthropoda > Insecta > Coleoptera > Lycidae > Platerodrilus > Platerodrilus igneus. The sequence goes on along the minus strand of JARFIW010000765.1, from coordinate 3,168,482 downwards.
AGACGCTTTAAGCCGAATCCAACTCAATGCATTAGAAACGGAATCCATTATAGGAAACGTAGACGAAGAAGAAATAAGGGAAGATCCAGACGAGATCGACACAATACATTCGACACAAAACGAAGAACCAAAAAACGCGATTAAAATCTTAAACGAGGCAATCGATATGAAACCCAACCAATTTATAATAACCAAAGTTTTAAATAACCCCAACCCAGTAAAATATACAAAAGTAGACAATAAAAACATATATCAAATTCAAATAACTAAAGACGACAACGAGGAACAAATAATTAAAATTTTAAAAGAATACACCCCCGAGAAAAAACGATTTTATTTTTATTTCAACACCGAACATTTATACCAAAGATTTTCAGAATTATACATTAAACTATTCAATAACTCTGGACCTGAACTCATCAGATGTACTAGAAAACTAATAAATAAACGATGTAATTAGAAATCAACACGAAGGAAAAACCAACCATCGTGGAATTAACGAAACAATAAAACAACTTGTAAGACGTTATTATTTTAAAGACATGAAGGACTTGACCACAGATTTTATTAACCAATGCGAACTATGTGACAGAGCGAAATACGATAGGAAAGATACCCTTAATGTTAACCAAAACACCCGACAAACCATTTCAAAAACTACATGCCGATACTCTAGTAGTAGAAGCGCAAAACTATCTAACAATTATAGACGCATTTACAAAAATAGGCCAAGCAATACCAATCACATCCAAAAATAGCATTGACGTGACCCAAGGATTTTTACAATATTTCACATTTTACGGAACACCCGAATCAATCACTTTAGACAATGGTAGCGAATTTAAAAATGAGACAATACAAAACACGTTAGAACTTCACAAAATAAAAATTCAGTTCATAACGGAAAACCACCCTGAATCCAACGGACTAATTGAACGATTACATTTAACCCTGTTAGAACAAATTCGATTATTAAGAATAAATTATAAAAAAAAACATATAACCAACTTAATGTCATACGCACTAATAGCCTATAATAACACAATTCACTCATCAACAAATTTTACACCCTTAGAATTAACCTTAGGACATTCAGATTCACGAAATCCCTATGACATACACTACAATAAAGAAGTATATCAACAATATGCGAAAGATCACAAACAAAAACTAAAAATAACTTATGACAAAGTAAAAGATAAATTACAAAACGATAAAGAACGTATCACCACAACCCGAAACAAAAATACCGACTCAAATAAATTCTCAATAGGACAAACCGTATACGAGAAAAACTTTCAGAGCAAGCGACATAAAACAGCACCCAGAAATTTAGGACCATTTAAAATTAAGAAAATATCAGATAAAAATATAGCAGTAGTAGACAACGGTAAAATAACAAAATACATTCATTTAAAAAACATAAGACACCCTGTAATTTCAGATGGACAATCATCAACCGTACCGTCAACCTCCACCCAGGTAGAACGGACAACCAAGTAACAATAGAAATTATAAAAAACAACCCCGGTATACTACCAATAAACTAGGCAGTATACAAATTACAATTATTACTCAAATAATATCCAACCTTACTTTAACGCAACAAATTTTAGCAACATTAAGAATAACGAAATAATATTTTTTAGAAATCTAGATAGTAGAAAGTAACAATTATCAATATTATCATTTATTTGCTTTTCCAACAAAGGTTACTAGCACATACCAAGTAATCATACCCAAAACCAAATTCCTATCCCTAAATGAACTGAGATATGGTTATACAAACGAAAAATGTACTGAAGTAACACCAAACCAATATTTATGTCAATCGATGACGACAACAACCATTCAAGAAGACAGCCCTTGTGAAGTACAACTATTAAAATTCTCAAATCATTACGAAAACTGTGAAACCAAACAAGTACAAATAACTAACATGAAAATTCAAAAAGTTACAGATAACAAATGGATAGCAATTTTCCCAACAGAAGTAATAGCAACCATCCACTGCAACCAAGATGAAAATAACCAAGCATTAATCGGAAGCAAACTAATTACCCTCAAAGAAGATTGTTATGTGAAATTGAAAGATGAAGTAATCAGAGTTTATCAAGATCCCATAGCAACAAAGAAACTCGCAAACCTACCGGAACTACAATTCAAAATACAACAAGAAGACGAAGAAATAAACAAGAAACCTATGAAGCTAGAGCATCTAGACTTAGACGATCTCAACCACGCCGTGAAATTAGTGGAAAGTTATAAAGAACAATTAAGTGAAATCAAAACGCCAAAGTTACATTATAATAATATAAGTGTTTGGACAATTGTATTGATCATTTTAATAATTTTTGTAATCATGTATGTACTATACAAAATGTACCTTAGATATAAAAATAAAGGAAACAGTTCTAGATTTAAGGAAACAAAGAGAAAAAAAGAAACGACAAGTATACCCTTAGAAACAATGAATTTTAAATAATGTATTTTATGTATTTAAAAATTAAGAAAAACCTTAATTTTTCATTTACGGTGGGAGGAGTTATGTATCCCCCAATTACATATATATATTGATGTATTGAATCTAATATGAATTATTAGAAATTATTAAGTAAAAGTATAAGTTCAATGCAACATTGTAACACAAGGATAACCCAGAGAGGTTATCGACAGTTCATGAGAACGGAATGCAGCTTTGCATCCGTGAGGGCAGTGATACTGCAGGTGGCAGGTCACAGGCGGTCAACAGACCGCAATTACTTAGAATTAAGTTGTTACATTGTATTAAAGTGTACAATTAAAGAGAAACGCAGACATGAGATCTGCAAGTTCTCACAGCCGTGTGAGGGGCAGGTTATTATAAAAGGCCCGGGAGCTCAATGCCCGGCAGTCAGTCTTCGAACTCCATACTTCGTTGTTCAAGCTACTCAACCGAGTCAGTCTTCGAACTCCATACTTCGTTGTTTGAGCTACTCAACCGAATCAGTCTGCGTATTACAACTTTTACATTGTTGTCTACATAGACTACTCACCTGTACAATTAATTTTTATAAAGTTATTATGTACAAATTATAGTAATATAAATATTGTTAAAGTGTCAAAAGCTTTTTAAAAAACCAGCTCCAAAGGCACGAATTTTAACTCGCGCTGTTTCCGATGTATTTGTATAACGAGCATTTTCATAAATTGGGGTTTAAAATGTTGTATAGATCAATATTGAAAGCTAAAACGATGGCATGGTAGGATTAGCTATGGATTAATGTTTTTTTAAGGATTTTGTTAATAATACCTGACCAGTTAAATTATGAATTAATTAAGTTTGCTTTAAGCTTAATGTATATGTATTTATATTTCAGGAATTTATTGTAAATAAAATTTAAGTTGTTGCGCTTCTTTTAAAAAGCTTTATCTTTTATTATACTATTTAGGTTTAGGTGAATATTAAACCTCGCACGGGAAATTTTCCAATATTATTAGGTTTAATATAAGAGTTACGTCGAAACCGCACAAAGCTATCACTCTCACGTAAGTCCAGATATTTATTTATGATTTGTAGTTTGGGAAAGCGCTAGGTTTGAGGTTCTCATGCTTAACAAGCAGCTATGCCTAGTAGCTCTCTAGAAAGGAATACGGCGATTGGTGTGAGCGGATGTGACGAAATAAAGAAACTTTACTACTGGCCTCTATCGAGTGTAGATTGTAGAGTTCAGACAGTCGCCAATGTGGTCTGTTTCCTTACCGTTCGCTTTCCTCTATCGTTCTACGAAATATTGGCTCTTCGTGGATAGGAAGAGAGCTACCGCCAATCAAACCGAGACACCCCGAGAGTAATGACGTGTCGGGATCCGGACACCACGGGGTAAGTGTACTTTCAGAATTTTCAAAGCATTTAACGCCACGGGAAATTTGAACCCGGTTAAATTTGTTAATAATAATATGTAGCACTATTGTAGTAAAATTAACGTTTCAAGGTTTAGATGGAATTTTATTTGAAGCCTTGATTTCGCGAATTTCTATAATTATGAGAAAACTTAATAAGTGTTTTAAGATACGGTAGAAAAAGGTGAAGTACAACGTGATAAATTTAGGAAACCGAAGTAAAAAAAACCTATTAGAAAATATCTCCGAAGGATAAAGTGTAATGAATTTTCAGACAGCACCTGTAAAAGTATAGCAGCTGTAAAGCACAGCTGGCAAATAAAGAGATAACCCAAGGGCTACCAAGGATTGTTAAAAAAGCGGAACAATCTTATTGCTTTGGACACCTGCACAGCTGCAAGATAACAGCATACCACTTGATAGTGGTATAAACTTGGCATAGATAACAAACCCATTCCAAAGTGTTCATGTACTAGACAGGCGGTTAAGGCCGTCTACTTTAAAAGAAAGCTATAAATGTATGTGCAGCTGTGGTTGAAATGCATTCACTGCAGGTGGTAGAACATATTGCAGCGACTTTGTAAAGTGACGTTGCTAGGCAGATGATTTGCTTAGAAATTTAAGGGCGCTTTAAACAAAAGTAGTATAAATTAATATTCGCGCAGAAAATATCGCTTGCAGGGTTTTGAACGTAACAAATTCACCCCTTAGCTAGATTAAGAGGTCGGGGTAGGAAGCAGAAGCAACGGAGCAGGTAGTAAACCAATAAGACAAATCAAAAGAAAATTCGCTTAAGAAAACTACTGGCAAAACTCAAAAACCAACAAAAGGATTTTTATTCGACTTGAAGGATCAGTACACCGGACCAAGTAGGAAAAGGAAAGGTATAAGTTAGCAATCCCTCAGAACAAAGAGGGAATGACCACCATTGCAAAAGTCATGACAAAACTGATATCTCCAGTAAACAAATAGTAAAGTTTTCAACCTCATGAAAAGAAATTGGTTTCTCGCGAAAAACACAGAGTAAGAAAAAAACGAGAAGGAAACCCAACGGTACAAGCCAAAACCATACAATAATTGTCAAGCCTCAAGAATAATTAATAGAAAAGTTGAAATACTTCAAGCTGTAGCAACAAAAAACAGTATTAAACGAACAACCAGAAAAAATAACTAATTATGTCTAAAAGTCGACTAACTCGTGGTTTCCGAAAAAAGAAGAAAGGGCTAGAAAGCACCTACCACAGGAAGCAGATCAAAAATTTAGCCAAGTTCGTATGGGAACTACTAGTAAGAAACCTAGTAGTAAGATAGGGAAAGGAAAATGGATCAAAAGGAACGAAGAAGCAAAACTAAAAATAAAAACTCTAAAACTAAAAATAAAGCCATAACTAAATCTCACCAAAATTAAAGAAAAGGAAGAACAAAGAAAAATACGTATGTATGTGTGTGTGTGTGTGTGTGTGTGTGTGTGTGTGTGTGTGTGCGCGTGTTGTACCGCTTTAATCGTCTTTTATGACAGGCAAATTCTACCGTGAGACTATTCCAATCCAGACCCACTCGGAGTGGTGAGTACGAAGAGCAAAAACGTAAGAAGAGAAAGAAAACGAATCAGGACAATAAAATTATTAGAAAAAAGAGAACGTATAGTCCAAAAATCAAATTTTAAAGAAGGGCGTAGTCAGCATAAAAATTGGGGACAAAGTGTGCTAGCAATGATGCTTAAGACGTTTGCGTCGCCAGCAGGAAAACGAAACGAGCTCAAAAACAGTATAATTTCGTTGAACTCCATCTTTAGGTTCTGAATCAACAAGAAAAAAACATTAGACATAAAATTTACAGTATTTATACCTGCTTCTTGAAGTGCACTTTGTTAATTTAGAATATAGCCCTAACTGAAATGAATAAAATGTGAAACTTAATTTAGATGATTAATAGCGAACAATTTGTAAAGCATTTAGTAAATCTTAATTTTAAAATAAGTAAAAATTGCTCTACTCGAACTTCGGTTTTATATTACTTATGACTAGAAAACAATCACGTAAGTACTTGTGCGCAGGGACAATAAATTTTAACACGCACTGTCGTTATTAACCAACAAAAGAAGTGTATATATTTTGTTGTAGCAGCAAAGGAAAATACGCAAAACAGTGTACCTGTACTTTAGGAAGTGTAATTGTCTGCCTCTGGTACCATAGCGGATTGGAAAATGCATTACACTTGCCGACGCACTATATAAAACAATTTTACTTTGACTAACTTATTTCGTCATTACAGAAGTCAAACCATTTAACAAGAAAGCATCTTAATTAGCAGTGTGACTTACCGGGCTCCATTACGAAAAAAAAGGCTCGATGTGGAATGCTCAGTTTTTATAGCACGGTCTATATTTATAAGAAAAGAACCAAATAAAGGGCAAGATGTTTGGCCTTCAAAAATGTTTCCGAAAGATCATGTGCAAAGAATTCTCAGAAAGTACATGCAAAAGTATACCATATTGTTGGAGGCTTTCACGGCCAGAGTCATTATAATTATTTATGGTTCCGTGACCTTAATTTACAAAATGACACGGTCCCAACCCGGAACCATAAATAATTATAAAAGTATACCAGTTGTAAATCACAGCTTGCAAACAAAGAGATAACTTAAGGGTAACTTACAACTGCAAACAAAGGGGGACAATCTTATTGCTTTGGACACCTGCACAGCTGCAAGATAACAGCATACCGCTTGATAGTGGTATAAACTTGGTATAGATAACAAACTCATTCCAAGTGTTTGTATACGAAGCAGGCGGTTAGGGCCGTCTATTTTTAAAGATAGCCATAAATGCATGTGCAGCTGTGGTTGAAATGTATTTACTGCAAGTGCTAGACCATATTGCAGCGACATTGTAAAGTGACGTTGCTAAACAGATGATTTGCTTAGAAATTTTAAAGTGCTTTGAATAAAAGTAGCATGAATTAATATTCTTGCAGAAAAGATCGCTTGCAGGGTTTTGAACTTAACAAATTCTCCTCTTAGCTAAATTAAAAGGTCGGGGTAGGAAGCAGAAGCAACAGCAGATAGTACACTAATAAGATTAACCAAATACAAATTTGCTTAAGAAAACTACAGCAAAAACTCAAAAACTAACAAAAGGATTTTTTGGCTTGAAGGATCAGTACACTGGACCAAGTAGGAAAAGGAAAGGTATAATGTAGCAATCCCCGAGAACAATGAGGGAATGGCCTAACACTGTAAAAGTCATGAAAGGACGGATATCTCCAGTAAAGAAACAGTAAAGTTCTCAGCCTCATAAAAAGAAATTAGTTTCTCGCGAAAAACAACAAAGTAAGAAAGGAACGAGGAGAAAAACCAACAGTATAAGACAAAACGAGACAATAATTGTCAAACCACAAAGTATGCAAGGGAACAACTAGAATGCTGGACAGAAAAGTTAAGATACTTCAAGCTGTGGTAACAAAAAACAGTATCGAACACCAAAAGAAAAATATAGCTAACTAAGTCTAAAAGTGGACTAAGTCGTGGTTTCCGAAAAAAAGAAGAAAGGTCTAGAAAGCACCTACCACAGGAAGCAGATCGAAAAAATTTAATCAAGTTCGTATGAGAACTACTAGTAAGAAAACAAGCAATAAGAAAAGGACAGAAAAGTGGATCAAAAGGAACGGAGAAGCGAAACTAAAAATAAAAACTCTAAAACTAAAAATAAAACCATAAGTAAACATTACCAAAATTAAAGAAAAGAAAGAACAACCAAAAATATGTATGTATGTGAAAAAGAGCGTGTACGTGTGTATGTGTGTGCGCGCCCGCGTGTGTGTGTTGGACCACTTTAGTTGCCTCTTACGACAGGCAGGTCGTACCGTGGGACTATTTCAATCCAGACCCACTCGGAGTAAAAATTGCTCTATTCAAACTTCGGTTTTATATTACTTGTGAATTGAAAACAATCACGCAAGCACTTGAGCACAGGTATGATAAATTTTAACACGCAGTGTCATTATCAATCAATAGAAGAGTTGTCTATATTTCATTGTAGCTGCAAAGGAAAAGAAGCAAAGCAGAGTATCTGTACTTTAGGAAATGTAGTTGTCTGCCTCTGCTACTATAGAGGATTGGAAAATGTATTACACTTGCCGACGCGCTATATGAAACAATTCCACTTTGACTAACTTATTTCGTCATTACAGAAGTCAAACCATTTAACAAGAAAACCATCTTATTTAGCAGTGTGACTTACTGGGCACCTTTACGAAAAAAAGGGCTCGGTGTGGAACGCTAAGTTTTCAAAGCACGGTCTATATTTATAAGAAAAGGACCTAGTAAGGGGTAAGGTGTTTGGCTTTCAAAAATATTTCCGAAGGATTATGTGTAAAGAATTCTCAGACAGCACCTGTAAAAGTATACTAGTTGTAAAACACAGCTTGCAAACAAAGATAACCTAAAAGCAACCTACAATTGTTAACAAAGGGAGACAATCCTATTGCTTTGAACACCTGCACAGTTGCAAGATAACAGTATACCGCTTGATGGAACTATAAACTCGGTATAGAAAACAAACCCATTTCAAGTGTTTGTTTACTAAGCAGGTGGTTAACGCTGTCTATTTTAAAAGAAAATCATAAATGTATGCGCAGCTGGGGTTGAAATGTATTCGCTGCAGGTGTGAACATATTGCAGTAACTTTGTAAAGTGATGTTGCTAAGCAGATGTTTGATTTGATAAGGCAAAATATTATAGAGTAAGCACTTAATGAAATTTTATAATGTAGCACTAATTTTAAGTGGAAGGAAATTGAGCTTGTTGATTAATAACTTTTATAATTTATTTAGAAATTTTGGCGCGACTTAAAGTAAAAGTAATATGAATTAATATTCGTGCAGAAAAGGTCGCTTTAATACCGATCTCTTCTGCAGAAGGTGTAACAGATTCTGCCAATAGCGTTCACTTTGTACTGACGTCATTTTGAAGAAGCTTTGGGTATTGAAAATTATAATTATATATTTCAAGGGTATAGTTCCCTACCATTCTCCATTCGCTTTCCTATATTATTAAAATAACAAAAACTCATACGATCAATTTCTTGTCGCACTAAAATTCAGTTTCGTGAAAATTATAATTTCACAAAGTAGTTAAGTTTGCTGTCGGAATATTAGATTACGTTATGTGAGGTTTAATTATAAACTAGTTTATGTTCCACACACATCAAGGCTGGTGGCTCTAAAACTAATTATGACGCTGCCAGCAAATAATCTTTAATTTATTCAAACCATATTGCACAAATAGAGGTTATGTGTCAGATAAATTACCTGTTATCAGATGCTCCTGCGTCATTCTCTTGAACCTCATTGAGCTACGAATATTTGTGACTTCCCGAAGGTTTCTAATGTTCTTCATAAAGTCTTGCACGTTTTGAAGCTGAAACAAATGAAAGTTTTAGTTTTTCGTTTAGTTTTTTCACTAAATAGTGAATAAAATTTTATCATACATAGGGCAAACTCTTTCTACGCACAAGAGTCCAGGAAGAACCGAAGTATACCTTTAGTCCAATCATGGAAAATGCAATTTAACTCTTCTGTACGACGATATATCGAATAGAAAAAGGTACGAGAATTGAGTTTGACGGAACTTGGAGCTTTAGCAAAGCAAGAAACAGGATTTGATTTCATAACTTTATATTAGATTGTTTGAAAATTTTAGTCCTGTTCACATCGTTCACGCTTTCTACTAAAATTTTGTTGAAACGTGTTGAATCGTGACAGATATCTATAGAAATATGAGTATACAAATTACACCGAACGAACATTAACAATTTTTTGTGGCGCAGCTTGAATCCTTATACTTTTACTCCTCTCACACTGTTACATGACATGGAACTGAAGACACTACGCTTCAGCATGAAATAAAAGGTAAATTGCGTTACATTTTGTAAGAATTCTAACATTAACTTACTGTTTACACTAGGATCTGGATTAATATATTGCGAGATTAAGGCTGAACGGTCTAGAAATGAAATTGATAAAGCCATAACAAATAGGGTACGTAACAGGGTCGAAAATAATAGTAAGGTTAAAAAAGGCTTCGCTAGTAAAAGCTATATAGTTAGATATATAAACCGTACTATCCGACATCTCAGTCTGGTTTTAATCCACAAGTTATATGAAATATATTGCTCGCTTGTTATTTATATAGATTAGGATACAAATACATCGATTTTGATGCACATAATTTAGGGCTTGGGGTAGGTATAGCTATAGTGTAATTCTCGTATTAAAAAAGACCTTGGAGTTAGTAAGTATCAACGATTAGCGGCCTCCAGTAGACTAAAGATCCTCTGTACATTTTTATGAATAATTAAACTTATATTGTACCGAGTAAAAAGTCTAAACTGAAGTATCCTTACTGCTCTCAAAAACGTTACATTAATAAAAAAATCTTAAATCCTGGTCGTTGACTCTTTCTAGTATCTGTTCTAAGTTTATTGTTACGTGCAGCTTCAGACCAGAAAATTTAGTAAGTATTTCACAGATAAACTCAGTAAACTAGGTAGCCATAAATTCCGTAATCCGTAAATTTATCGTTGGACTCAACTGTAAACAAGGTAACTGTTGCCAACGAATCTACGGGAAGGGGAGTGTAAGCGTTTGGCATACGATACAAGACTGTTGTCGTGAAAATCTGTTTTGAGTTGATAATTTTTTTTGCGCGACCTAATTTCGTTTAGTTTCAAAGGCAACCTAGCTAGAAGATGCAGAGGGTTTTTTTTTTGATAGTTATTCAAACCAGGTGGAGTGGAAAGCTTTTATAGTCAAAGTGTAGGACTGTACTAACGGCATACCCACTAAAACCACTCGCCCGGCGCCTAAAAGGCGCTTAAAAGGCTTATTGTGCTAACCCTGGTTAAGTATCATACCCGGTTTGCAAAACCTGCACCTCGAATTATAGCGTACAGGTCCCTCGATGAAAGGGTATCAACTTTCTTCGGGTCTAACTTTGGTCGCCCGAGTAGGCGCTGTCTCGTTCTACCCAACGCCCCCGCCTCTGCATAGTACATGCATTGCAGTCTCCGGTTCCTCTAATCAAAGCCTGCATTCGAGGTCACCGTTATATTTGTGCATCCTCCGGAAGTGAACCTTAGTAGAAGTATGTCCTGTGAGCAACCTCACAGTGATTTTGAGCTGCCCCCGGCAGCAACACTATACGACCCAATCTGCTCATGGCTTTTGGGGTGATTAGTTTGATGCTGGGATTTGGATGGTGTCGGTGTGGAAGTTTCTGAACAGGGTCTTTTAATGCCCCCGCTCTTTTTCTGCACCGACACCTTCTTTGTAAACGGGTTTGACTCCCTCCAAGTCTCAGATTCGACTTTCTTGGCTTGCCCCAGCTTCCCACGTTGAGCATCCGAAAGCCTCTTTGCTTGCAGCCTAGTATCTGCAAGCTTCTTTTAAGTTTTCTCCATGTGTGGTGTATCAAACACCGGTCGTGCAAGCGGACTTGCATTCCGGGACTGTTTCACCTCCAGGGATAGATTTTGGTTACCCCTGGGGGTCTTCCAATGCTGGTTCCATCTCTTCAGGTTCAATTTTACTTATGGTACCAATACTATTCATAATTATTCCCACAAGTATAAGGGATGTAAACGGTCGTCATGCCAGGTGCCCCCTGTTGGCATGGAAGGCGTGAATAAAACAGGATGCCGTCCTGTTCCCCGAGTTTTGGACCGATTGCGACTGGTCAGCTATTCAGCCACGCATCCCTTGGGCTCGGTTCTACTCCACGGGATTTATGAATTTTTAACGAGGTTGTCTCCTCTTGGTCCTGGCGGTTAAACCAAGAGCCCTACACCCCCTTTCCCGTGAGACATGACCACGACGGCAGAGAAGACACGGTGTGTCAGTGTTGCAGATTTAACTCACCGGCTGTGTTTACTTTAGTGCAAGCCCATTAGCCACGAAACTACAGTTTGGGCTGACGGGTTTGGTTCGCGGGATTGTTTTCACTCGGTTAGAGAGCGGATTTTATCCCGTACCAGCACAGTTTGTTGCTCTCCACCATGTTGTGGATCGTTTACCACTCAGGCCACTGGGTCACTGAAAGAAATAAGCTTATTACGATCCTTCCCAGAGTAGATAGCCAATCGCTTGGCCATATATCCTAGGATTTTTCCTATTGGCCACTTGGAGACGCCCCCAATGGGTAACTAACCACATGGGAGATGCAGAGTTTACCTTAGCCAGAGATCAGAAAAGGGGATTTAGTAGTTCTCCCCCGAGTTTAAGGGCATAATACTATGATTTGGGTGTATAAACTCAAGAACGCCACACAAGAATTCCTACAATCCACGTTTAGGGTATTATTTAAAGACCATCGTAAACTTGGCAGTTTCCAGCAGCGAATTTACGAGTTTTGCCAAAGGACCAGTGACATCAGTAAAGAAGGATACAAACAAAAATGCTGCTCAGCAGCGAACTTAAAAACACTTGCGCGGTAATCGGCAAAAAATTCCAAAATTTATACACACTCACGCTTACAAAAAAAATGCTTTTATCCCTTAAGGTTAAGAATTCGGAACTCTCTTAATTCACAGGATATTTGCAAGATCATGAAGAATAATACTAATGAATAAAATTCGCTCGCAACTTGCGTGATAATCGCCAAAAAAATTTTAAAGTTTACACACACACGCGCGCGTGCGTTTACAAAAAAGTTAATTTCATCCCTTAAGCTCCAGGATGCAAGAATTTCCTAAATACAGGAAATGGCATAGTTCAATTGTTACGTTCTATTTCATATTAAAAAATAATTCACGGCCCGCCTATTGTAAGAGGCGACTAAATCGGTCCAACACACTCGGAACACACTTTCGTACATACACACACACACACACACACACACACACACACACATATGCTTTTGTTTGTTTTTCTCTTTTTTTGTTTCGCTCCTCGTACTCATCTCCAAGTATGTCTAGATTAGAATAGTTCCACTGTACAGTCTACCTAAAATGGTCCAACACACACTGTCAACACATCTTCGTACACACACACCCACCTGAGCGCATAATTCACGCACACCCAAACACACACACAAACGCACACACTCCATACACATAAACTTTGTTTGTTGTTTTCTTTTGATTCGCTCTTTGCACTCACCCCGAGTGGGTCCGAACTAGAATAGCCCTACGGTACGCCCTACGTGTTGTAACAAGCGACTAAAGTGGTCTAACACTCTCTCAATAAACTTCCTCCCACACTCATGAGTGACATTTCTACTTCAAAGGTATGCCTGTATAAACGTGCAGACCTTGGATTAAACTAAAGATCGGCTAAGTTGGTTGCTTTTCTACGCAGCTAGAATTGTTACAAATGTAGCAAACGTAAATTATTACAAGTGGAACTGAAATGGTTTTTAAAATGATGAGGCTGTCTATTATTTTTTAAATATGAAATGAACATAACAAATTCCTCCACATCAAAATTAAAATGTTGACGTAGGAGACAAATGCAACGGACCTACATTACAGGACAAACCACAAGAAAGTTTGTTTCATAAAACAAAACAAAAACCAAAAAGCGAAAAAAATGTTTATCCGGCTCGAAGTCCAACATACCCGACAAGCTCAAAAATGTAAAAGACTATAAGAGAAAGAAAGATATAGGATATCAATTAACGAGGGCAAAAATAGAACGGCCCAACGCTGCAAAAGTCGTCGATGGATAGATATCTCTAATAAAGAATCAGTACAGTTCTCAAACCTCAGAAAAAATTGTGGTGTACTTCAAGATCCGTATCAAATCAACAATCGAAGAAAAAATAGCTAAATAGACCGAAAGGTGGACTGTCGTAGTTTTTGAAGAAAAGAAGAAAGGTTTAAAAATACATACCACAGGAAGAGAATCGAATATTAAATAGTCAGTATGAGAACTGGCAGTAAGAAACCAGACAAAAGAAAGGGTATGGAATGTCAAACGAAAGGAACGAAGAAGCACAACTAAAATTCAAAACTCTAAAAAATAGCACAGGATTCAAAGGAAGAAGGCAATAAACGAAATTGATTGTAGTTATGGTTGAGTACGTACGTGCGCGCGTGTGTGTTCACGAAGAGCGTGGTAAGAAACAAACAAAATTTATGTAAGTATGGAGTGTGTGTGTGTGTTTGTGTGTGCGTGTGTTATGCGCGCGCGCGCGTGTGTGTGTACGGAAATGTATTGACAGACTGTGTTTGACCTCTTTAGTCGCTTCTTAGAAGAGACAGACCGTATCGTGGTGCTACTCTAATTCGGACCCACTCGCGGAAGGAAAAAACAACCAAAAATATGTATGTATGTGTATGGAGTGTGTGTGATGTACGTGCGCGTGTGTGCGTTTTCGAAGAGTGTGTCGGACCGGCTTAGTCGCCTCTTACGACATTGTGTATGTAGAGTGTGTGAGTGTACGAAGAGTGTGTTGAGTGAATATGTTGAACCGCTTCTTCGCGTCTTACAATAGTCATGCCGTTTCATGGGGTTATTCTAACAACGGATCCACTCGGGGTGAGTACGAGGAGTGCGGAACGAAGGAAAAGAAAAACAAACAAAATTATGTATGTGCGTGTGTGTGTGATGTGTGCGGGTGTGTGTACGAAGAGTGTGTTGAAAGAGCGTGTTGAACCGCTTTACTCTCCTCTTACAACACGCAAACCGTATCGTGGGACTATTCTAATCTGAACCTACCCGGGGATGAGCACGAAGAGCAAAACGAAATAAGAGAAAACAAACAAAAATATGTGTGTATGATGTGAGCTCACGCGCGCGTGTGTGTATACGAAGCGTATGTTGAGAGAGTGTGTTGGACCGCTGTCGCCTCTAACGACTATTCTAATTTGGACTCACTCGGGGATGAGTATGAGGAGCGAAACGAAAGATAAAAACAAAGATATGTGCGTGTTTGTGTGTCTGGGGTGTGTGTGTTGTATGTGTACGAAGAGTTTGTTATGAGTGTGCTGAATGGACGTTACATTTCAGAATTAATTTTACTGTACAGGGTCGGAGTGACGTAACAGTAAATTACTGCATCGGCTAGCTGTCAGTGGTGCGGGGCGGGTTCAATAAAAGCAAATACAATTGTTTAAGGGTATACAAGTTATGACACTACAATTGCATACTTTTACACTTACCTTGAAAGGTTTTTTTAAACGCGCTTGTTTATGTTTTGCCTTGAGCGCCAACCTACCTGAGAATTATCAACACAGTGTCAACCTGAAATGTGGGTGTTGTGGGCGACGGTATAGCGGTTATCACTGCTGCTGGAGGTTGATGGAGCCTCACTTACACCCTTACGTTAAATTTTCTCATCTTTTATATATAAATATCAAGTGCTAACTTCTTCGCTTACTTTTTATTAAGAAACGTCTCCTAAAATTTCTAACTTAATGCCTCAAGATATTCAAATTTTCATTTAACAATTTTGACTACCTTTCAATTGAAATGATTACTTATTCAAGCATCCTATAAAATATTAAAAATGTTTAGTTACAACGATAGAATTTGTTACGTACCGTCCCTGTAATTAAATAATTTAGTTTATGTTTTTTCTTATTATAAAAATAAAAAAACACGAGACAAATTATTTATTTACAGGGACGGTACGTAACCATTTGAAATGAATACAAAACCCAACGTTTTGTATATCTAACCTACATTGCAAAACAAGACTAGCATAGCAAATAACAAATAACAAAAAAGTAACACCTACTTCTAATTGGTTCAATACACGTGTACCTAAACAAACAACTTAATGTTATCAATGATGGGAATTCAACTAAACCAGTTTCTGCTTGCTATTTAGCGAAAACAATTGTGAAATCCTCTTTATAAGAAGTCGGTATGTATAATATGCTTTAATTAATCGTGCATCAACGTAATAGTCTTTCTTAATAATAAGCGTTACACAATCCTATTATTATCATCAATCACAGTTATTAAATACCTAAGAAACAAACAAATGATGTTTCTATGTGGTATAACAGAAGTTTTTGCTCGTTTAAAACTACACCGACCTTGAAGACAGGAGTTGTTGCAAGTATAAAATCCAACTTGATGTTAATAAAAGTCCCGTATCACTGGTCTCTTTCGCGTTAACTATGGCTGTTATACCAGCGTTTTTATTTTAGCGTCCAAAAGCCTGTTTGTTTCTAATAGCTTTGAGTATGGATACTGTTACACTAACTATCGTACCTGTTTCCAACGTCGGAAGGTTACGTGTCCATCGGAATTTGCAAGCTTCGATCGGATTGTTTAATCGTTAGATCTGATCTGCCCCCTCTTTTGCTATCCGTCAGTTTATATGTTTTACGTTCTAAGTTTATTGCATACTCTTTCTTTGCTTACAGATAGCGCGTTCAGACTATCCTAATTTCAAGATCAATGTCGTACTGTCCGTGTGAACCGTCATTTTGCTTCTACGCTTTTACATTTAATACAGGAAGCTTCGTTATTCGTTGTTCGCTGCGTATTAATTTTATGGCCGGTTTAATGGACATTGGCGAGTATGTTTCCATGGATACGACTTCTTGAACCGATGTGAATTTGTGCAAATTACTTTAATACGACGGTTATTTCCCGAGTGTCTATCTGTAATTTTGTTAAATTTAGCAGGATGAAATATAAAGTCTCGACACCTATTACCGTTTGTATTTAATAAACTGGCCGCTCTAATATTCATATTTTCATCTTAATTTAATATTATATTAAAATAGCAATGCTATTAAATGCAAACTACTAAAGCTTCTAAATTTTACAGGCAGCTTTCGTGTTAAATGCTCATTTAACCAACTAAAATTAGTTAACTCATTTCTACTACTTAATATTTCTTGAAGTAACGCGCTAGTGTCACAGCATAGATGATATCAAAATAGATAAGTAAGTAGGAAAAAACGTAGAAAATACAGGCGCAAACATACATGCACATAGGAAAAAGACAAGCGAGATGAAGGAAGTAAAAATGTGAAGAAAGAAAGAGACACAGATAAAGACAGTAGGGATGTTCTTTCGGTTATTTAGACCTTAGAAAATGAAGTAGTAGAGAAGAAAGATAAAGGGAATAGCAATGTTCTTCCGGTGGATATAGACTCTCCCAACTTTATACATTCACACGAGAACAATCTCATACCCGTAAAGAAGCTTTTTCGAAGTACTACTCAACTTTGCTGTAACGTTTTTTGTATGCTTCGATTTGTTTTTGATATTGGAAGTGGATAAGTTGACGCGGTCAGTTCTGCGATGGCTCTAGTTTTTAAAATTGGGAGAGTATTAAATACCTTTCATTGCAGAGCAATTTTAAAATGCTACACAGGCGAGACGAGAGCAAGTACTTCTTTTCAAAGAAAAGTTTAGGATACTGTTTATAAGTTGCTTGTCTAAAGTTTTATTAGATCTTTTGATTTTAGTGTAATTGCTGCTTGCAAATTGCCTTGAAAATTGTCTGCTTAAAAGCAACGTGAGTGGAAACTTTTATCTCGTCTTCCGCAACCGAGAGTATCGATTGATATATAATTAGCCACCCTTAATTCCATACAATTTCTGTAAAGAAACTTAAAGCTTAGTAAACAGTCTATTAAATGCTTAAGCACAATTTGCTATTATTTCGCTTCTGTTGATTGGCAACAAAAGCTCTTTTAGTTCAATTCTTATTGAAATACCACCCACATTCGCTATCAATCCGCTGTTTTCCTTGAGACTGTAGAAACACGATCCGCATGTTGATAAGGTATTAGGGTACAAAATGGACATGGCTGTATGAAAGCTTCTCACTATTACAGCATTAATCTTGAAGAATAGACAAATGTCTTGTTTTTATTTATAGAGATGTTTTTGTAGGGCATCAACGTTTCTGCTCTTCTTTTGCTCTAAAGCAATACATCTTGATAGGCTGAGGTTTGCATAAAACGTTCACGTATTATTAAATGTGGTGTACTTGGATTTTTGGCATTCGACAGGTTCGCCAAAATGGTTGATCGCTATAATTAAAGTATTAATTTTGGTATATGAATTGTTTTATTAATATGACAGTACACTTGGGCTGTCTATATGTAGAAAATGTAACACGACGGCTTTACGTTAAATAGAAACCGGATGTAAAAGCAGAAAATTAATATTGATGTATCCTATATATCCTGATTTAAGAATGGTAGCGTTCATTAAGCATGACATTTTAATAAATTTAGTTCTGTTAGAGTAAATTCAGCGGATTAACTTAAAAACACAAAAGCTTACTTTTAGTTCTGTGTAATTCATATCTGAAAACAACTCAGGTCCACAAATTCAAAAACCGCATAATGGGAAAACAGATTTCACTATTACGTATTATGAAGTCGAACGTAAAGATGTAAGCAAAAATAATTCTTATATAGATGTGTAAACAAATAACTACAGGATCAATTTCCATATGTCATTTTATGATAGATTTTAGAATAATTACAAAGTAAATAACAGTAAAATTGTTAATATGCATGTTTCATACCATAACTGTTTCAAATATATGAGCTTTTTACAATTTTAGTACCATTAACATTACAGAGACACACGTTTAATTATAATATATAGTAAACTCCAGGCAATATTATTCTACTTAAATACAAAGGAAGAGCTGATGGTCTAGTGACATCCACAGATATTCGGTAACGAACCAAACATCATCATAAAATAGGTTGTTGGAGTGCATCACTCCAGTTACATAAAAAAATTAAGCACGTATCAAACCAAAGGGAGTAACGCATATCCAACGTGTTTCAAATTAAGCTCAGTAGATTAACTACACCGTAACACACCTCTCAAAAGTTATAAAAACGGGGGGATATCAGTAGCTAGACACCCAACGGAAAAGAATTAATCAAATATTTGCGAACTATAAACAAAAACATATGTAAGGATGGTTGTTGAGAAGTTGTTACGTTCAAAACCCAGCAAGCGATTTTTTCTGCATGAATATTAATTAATACTACTTTTATTTAAAACGTTCAAAAAATGTCGACATGACCTCACGTTTCCTATATTAATTAAACCCTTAAAGGTGTCGATCAATATGCTCGATTTCCTTTCAATTGAAATTGGTGCTATTTTATGAAATTTTTGCAAGTATTTACTCTATCATATTTGGCCCAATAAAATCAAACAGCTGCTTTGCAACTTCACTTTACAACGTCGCTGCTAACATGTTCATACACCTGCAGTGAATACATTTTAACTACAGCTGCACATACATATTTGGCTTTCTTTTAAAAGATAAGGCTGCCTTAACCATCTACTTTCTAGTTAGAGCTTGAAGTGAGCGGATGTATTTTACGAAGCTCTCGATTCAGTAGCAAACAAGTAAGTTTTTATGTAGGATTTTTTTATTATATTTTATATTTAAAGCTTAATAATTTATAATATTTAATTTTATTATCGCGTGGCATTATTTTTAATGTGAAATAAAATCGAAAATAAAAATTTAATCGGTTAAATAATAAATAAATCGCGTTTTCTTTGAATTTTAAACTAAAATCCACGTTTAAAAATAAACTAACTTAAATTTCGGGTTAATAAACAAAAAGGTAATAAACAAACACTCCAAAATAATTTCGAAAATAATTTGAAAGTCGTTTTTAATAAATTTTCAGAAAAAATGCGTAAACCGTTTAAAAACCGCGCAAAATCATCAAATAAATTTGGAAAAATTGTGTAGTGTGCGTGTAATGAAATAACAAATTAAAAACCATAATCTAGGGTCTTTTTGAATAAAACTAATAGCTTAAAAAGCCTAAATTTTGAAATAATTTAAATAAAAATATTCCATATTTTAAGCACACGCGTACTTAAAAGTCTGGCATTTAATAAATTCATTTTTTTAAGTAATTACCTTTTTATATTTTAAAATTTGATTTGGTGGTTTTTAAACGAAATTAAATAAATAGTGTTGTTTACGGTATATTTTTATTGGTTTAGAGATTTTATTTTGTTCTCGTTGTTATTTAGACGTTTACTGTTTTTCGTACATTTGTTAAATTTGAAATTTAATTTGGCGGTTTGAACTTTAATTAAATAAATAAATACAGGGTTGTTTACGGTTTATCTCTAATCAAAGTATTTTTCTTGGACCAATGTTTGTGTTTTGCTGTCGCTGATATTCGTGACGCTTAAGGTTTTATTTAATCTTTGCGTTCTTTTAGTAGCGTCGTAACCGTCTGATCGTTTTTGAGTTGTGTTTTTTGTTAGTTGTTTTTTTGTTGTTGTCAGCTTGGAGCATGGTTGTCCACCGAGATGAGGTGCCATTGCCGAAGAAGAAGAAGGGAGATGGGTTGGAGTTCGTGTTACATTCCAAATTTGGACATGTACACTTTTAAATTTGTGAGTAAATTCCCGCCATTATTTTTAGAATAGACTTGTGCATTTCCGTCATTTCGGACAGTTGCGTTTGCGCAAAAAGAATGCGAAAACGCGGGGTAATGGCGCAAGTGCGCGGTGTGTGACACGACATGATTAGCCAACGAAACGTCGAACAGTGACGTTTGCCGGTGTCTTTTCTCTTTTAGAATGTAGGTTCATTTATCGTATCTCTATCTTCTATCGCTCCCTACCTTTATTCCTTTGTCCTACCTACGAACAAAGAAGAGGGAAGACGCTAAATCTGGTTTTAACGAGGGCATGAATTAACCCACCCCAAACAACTAACAGACGAAATACCCGGAAATCAGCATGGCCCCTGCGCAAGGACGACCGCAAAATCGTGAAGCGTTCCACATTTTTAAGTGAGTACCTTTTATCTTTTTTTAAAGTGCAATTTGTATCATTGTAAACATATTTGGCATGTGATACAATTTGACACGTGGTTATGTCGTAACTGTGGAAGTGGCTCTGAACACACGGGCGCGGGAGTGAAACATCCGTCAGGAACGAGCAGTCAAAGGCTGGATCGGTTGCGAAGGTCAGAAGGACGGAGCTCGTGGTTAGGCTGGAGAAGTCTGTGTCGCAGCCCGACGGGGAGGTAGTTGCGTCGCAGAGGGAGCCTGGGTCTGCGGAGGTAGATTCGGAGGGGCCGGGTCGGGTCTGAGTCGCCCTCAACGTCGAGAGCTAGCGCTGTGGTTCGACTAGCAGCAACGAAAGCGTTCCGGCTAACGATCTAGAAGAGCTGGATCTTCTGATGTTCAGGACGAGGCAGGCGCACGGCCTCATACAGAGGCGGGGCCCTGCAACTTCGGCAACAATCACCGTGGATTACAGGAGAGTGATTTGCAACACCGCGCACGATTTCCGAGGCGTTGCGAATCAGCTTTTAGGAATGGTTAAGGGTCTTAAGTTGGTGCGGGGCGAGATGAACGAGGCTGTGGCAGCAGCGCGCACGGAGCAGGTCGTTGTAGGGCATGGGGATCAAAAGGTCGTTTGGTCCCAGGGCTGGTGTTGTACACCAGTGCAGTGGGGACGAAAGTAGTGAGCGCCAGTGCAGCGTCCACGTTCGCGGTTCGTGTAGACGCCAACCCAGGTGTCAAAGAGGACTTCATGGCAACGTTGAAGAAGAGGGTTGATCCGGCCAAGAATGGGTTTGTTGTTGTCGACGGACGCGAAGAGGTGGTGTTGTGTCGAGTGTGCTGGTCGAGAGGACGCTCGGAGGTTGCATTTGTCGGTGGGGGCTTGTCAGGGTCGCATGACGAGGACCATTGAGAAGAGGCCGCGCATCGTGCTCCCTGGGTAGAGAGGGAATTGAAGAAAGAAGAGTTCGCAAAAAGGTTGCTTGCTCAGAACCCCGCTTCAGGGGGCTTAGGTTTGAGGACGAGGTGATGGAGAATTTCCGGTTCGGCGGCAGGGAACCCAGGGATTCGTCATCCAGCATTGTCTTCAAGGCCTGGCCGGAGGCTAGCAGGTGTTTCTTGGCGGATGCAGTCAACCTGGGGTGGCGTAGAGTCTGGGTACAGGATCATTTCTCAATGATCCAGTGCTATCGTTGTTACGAGTTTGGTCACAGGTCAGCGGAGTGTAAGGAGCGGGTGCAGTTTTGCGGAACTGCGCCGAGCTGGGTCACGGGTTGAATAACTGCATGCGGGCAGTTTCTTGCTACGTGGTCTGTGCGAGGTCGAACGACAAGGTTGGTAGTGTCAGGGTCGACACGCGTCACGATGCCAAGTCCAGCCAATGCTCCACGATGCAACGTTTGAAGGCAGTCAACACCAGGAACATCGACTATGGATCCTAGGCCATTAGACGATGTTCCGAGAAGCATGAAGGTCAAATTTGCGCAAATTAATTTAGGGAAAGGTAAAGGGGCGTTAAAATAATGAACGAAAACAAAATCGACTTCGGGCTCATACAGGAACCGCACCTGTACAGCCCAACATGTGATTTTCCAATGCTCCAATCGAAGGCACTACATTGGCCAGGAAGCGAGTTTTTTTACCTGAAAATTTTTTGAATTTTGCCGAACCCTTGCTGTTCCAAGCATGGTAGGGATCTTTAACGTGCGTGACAACACTCGCACAAGAGACCTCCAACTTATTTCTCATCCGAACGAGCGCGTATTTTTGTGAAAAATGCTCGCTTAACATTTTTCAAGCTGACCGTGTCGGGATTCGAACCCGGGACCTTGGGCATAGTCGTCACTGCATACCAACTACGCCACGGAGCAGCCTAACTCCCCTTCACATCCCACTGAATATCGGAGAAATGGTTTTGAGACGGAAAACCTAATGACGAAAAATAAGCACAGATAAATCTAATGATTATTATAAACAACTACAGGGGCTGGTTGTGAAATATCTGAACTAATGTTGACTGTGTGAAAAGATATATTGGAAAAAATATTAAAAATCGGCAAATGTTCAAGTGCTTGGAGAACTTGACAGCCACAGGCTGCTTACTCCCCTTCACAACCACTGAATGGAAAAGAAATAG
This sequence comes from Platerodrilus igneus, assembly GCA_036346225.1. Lineage (NCBI taxonomy): Eukaryota > Metazoa > Arthropoda > Insecta > Coleoptera > Lycidae > Platerodrilus > Platerodrilus igneus. The sequence continues at coordinate 3,145,698 of JARFIW010000765.1, read as the reverse complement.
GGTATGCAATTGTAAAACAATAGAAGGTGACCGAGGTGCATCAAACAAGAAAGCGCTGCAGTTATGTTCAAAGATATCAAACATAGAAACAAACAGAAAATTCTTCAAAGCATATGTGTGGAGCACAACACCATACGTCGCTAAAATAGGGACAGTAGGAAAAACAGACAAAGTGATAGAAACCTTCTGGAATGTTGTGCTTCAGATGTATGAGGATAGTAGCATGGACAGACAAAGTTAATAACAAACAGGTTACAGAAATAGTAGAGGAATCAGGATATTTCTAATACATTTTTGTGGAATAGTACGGAATATATTACAAGCAGAGATAGAAAAAAAGAGCTAGAGGTAGACCGAGATTAGACTTTCGCATGCAGATAGCGATAGATGCAGACTGCAAATTTCAGGAAAATGTGAAGGTTAGTTCAGAATTGGAAACAATGAAGGTACGCGTCTAACCAGTTCCAGGACTGAAGACCTAATGATGATGATGATGAAGGATTACCATAATTTTTAAAATTTACTAAATGAAGGTTTTACCACACAAAATTGGCACCGCTGGGATGATCAAAATTTGAATTTGAATTACTCTCACTTTATAGAATTGTCCACCTAATTCCTAAACAACTCGAACAAGCGTGACCGTAACCTAGACATAACAACCTTGTTAGAGAAGTCACTGTGGACATGGCATAATTATTAATAGGCAAACATGTTTCAGTATTCAGGTAATATTGAGCTTTACAGGATTGGACTTTCTTTTTGATAAACTTCTAAGGGCAAATAATTTTAGCGTTTTTGTGTGATGTAGAAAACTTTATTTAAATACGTTATTTGTTTTAATGCGAGTTACGTTTTGGGTCTTGGAAGCGGTCTTTTTAAAAACTTTTTCCTAAAACTTCGTAACAATTTATTTGGTTTAAACAAAAATTACAATTGCATTTTGACTAACTGATTTAAAATACTGCAAGTCAAAAATTAATTAATAATTGAAGTTTAATAAGGGTGAGTAGCCTAAGCAAACGCAATGTTAAAACTGAAATACTCAAGACTGACTGTTGGTCTTGAGGCTCCTGGGGTATTTATGTTGTCCACGCCCCTCACATATCTATGGGAACTTGCAGAGCTCATGTTTGCTTATTTCTTAATGCTCTTCATTATACAATGTAACAATCTTAATTTCTAAGTAATTGCGGTTTCTTAACCGTCTGTGACCTGCACCTGCAGTATCACTTACTGTCTGGAATACAATGTATTGCATCCGTTCTCACAACTTGCCTGTGAACTTATAATAACCTTTTTGTATTTATCTTCGAATTTACATTGTTGCATATACTTAAGTTACTTTAACAATTTTTAATAATTCCTATTAAATTCTATTTTGTTATATATATATATATAAATTGGGAGATACATAACTTGCGTTTTATGCATAGTTGTAAATAAAGCACCAACTCAAAATACACCCTGTATAAGAGAGATGCTTTATACCGCTTCAATTGTGCTTAAGAAATAATACTGATTTCAACTACAACCGTTTAGTTCAAATTGTTGAACATCCCCACAACTATTTAGTAGGTTAAATTTAACCAAATATATTTAGATTTTGGGAAGCTATACAACTTGTTGAGATGGCGACATTATTCGAATCATAGTTTTAGGAAAACTGAAACTCAAAGTATGTCAGGGCTGTAGGCGCGTAATTTTAACTAGCAGATCCAATCGCAGCTCTAAATTGCGTGGAATTCTAAGGCATCGTTCGCCGTGGGTTTGAAGCTAAAAAACTATTTGTCAAAAGGAATTTAGATTTGGTTAGTAGAATTTACTGATGATATTAAGTAGCTTGAAAGAGTTTTTAAATATTTGTATTACGGTATGTATACGATTATATACAGGGGGTTCCAGGATGGGTGGACACCGGATATATCTCGATAAGTACTGGTTGTAAAATGTCGGGATAAAAAATTTTATGAGGGAAGTGACCAAGAGAAATTGCTGGAAATAGTTGTCAAATGTCTAGCTTCGCCGCTTGATAGGTTTTGGGCCTCTTGAAGCGGCTTTTTAAAAAAGCTTCTTTAAAAAACTCTTTTACCAAATTTATTTTATACAGAAATTACGATATTGAATTTAGTTACAAGTACGTTATATGCAGTAGCGTGTGGAGATCGAAATAATTCTAAGTTGACTTTCACTAAATAAATAAATTAAAATCACGGTGAGTAGCTAAACTACCAACAATGTTAAAGTTGTGAAGCTTTAGACTGACTGGCCATCTTGGGTTCTCGAGAGTATTTATGCTATCCCTGCCTCTCACATTGCTTATGGGAAATGCAGAGCTCATGTCTGCTTATTTTTTTATACAATACAATGTATTACTTCTTAGTAATCTTAATTCTAATAGGTGCTGTTTTATAACCTACTGTGACCTGCACCTGCAGTATCATGTTGCGTCTGGAATACAATGTCTGTTTCCGTTCTCATGCCTGGCTTGCAAACTTTCATTAACCTTTTGTAATATGTCCTTCAATTTATACATTGTAACAATCTAATTTAAAATTTAATAATTCCATTTGATTACATATATATCCTAATTTGGGGGATATGTAACTCGCTAGAGGGCGTAAATTACACGTTAAACTAAACAAACTGATTATTATTTTTAATTCCCATCGGGAAGGTGGACCAAAAATATAAGAATAGCAATCTTCATGAAATTCTACATAATTTCGACTCGGCACTCATTGATCTAACTTGTCAAGTAAGGGGCGGGGGAGACGAATGGTACTTGATTAGAAGAATGTGTATAACTTTGGTTTCCTTCAAATGAAATTGACAAACGTGGTGTTGTTTAAAGGAGTTTTATTAATTTTATAACAATTTTAGAAATAGTGCTGTTCTGTTCATTATAGTGATTGCCAGAGGGCGCTGTTTAAAAAATAAACAAATTTCTCATTTTATTTTAAAGATTTTAACTGGACTAGTATAATTTTTATCTAATAATCTGAAAAATGGTTTAAAAATAGAAATAAATGGCAAAAATCGCATGTTGATACTTCGTTTCTATTTGGAAATATGAGCAAAAATGTGCTCAAAACAGATTTTGAAACATTGTAATTTACTCCTTGAAGATCTTTCATTTTACCACAGAACGAGTTACATATCCCTGATATTAAAATGTATATAAAATTTAAACGCATTTATTATGTCTTAGTAATATCCTATTACATTATATTAATTCAAGGTTAATCTGATTTCATATCAGACATCGGAACGGAAGCAACTACTTTGTATTCCAGAAGCAACCTGATACTGCAAGTGCAAAAACAATCAACTGAAATAAAGCAGTCTTAATTAAAATTACTTAGAATAAGACATTGTATGATTATCGGGAAACTGCAGACATCAAGATTTGCACTTTCCCACAAGATAAAGTGGGGTCAGAGGCTTCATAATTAATGTAAGGAGCCCCTGATCGTCAGTCAGTCTTCGAACTTCATTACTTTAACATTGTTGGTGGTTCAAGGTACTCACCATAATTTTTAATTATTAATTATTGATTTATTAACTTTAAGTATCTTTGTCAATTTCATTTACTTAATGTTTATTGAATATAAACGTTTAAGTTGTTGTAACAGAAATAAGTCATCTTTTTCATTATACAATTAAAAAATAAATTTGGTAAAAGTGTTTATGACAACCAAACTTTTTAAAAAGAAGCTCTCAAAGGCCAAAAACCTATCTGGCGCAGTCGAAACGGATTCCAGAAGGGCACTAGCGATTCCAAAATCGAAGAACTGATGACTGTAAATTTTAATTCTTAATTGGAACAAGAACACAAAGATTGGACGAAGTATAGAATCGACGGAATCCAATACAGAAGGAAGGCTAATAAAACTGGCAATCAAATTATTGTGAGTACCTATAGTTCATTTTCTTTACCATTTTTCTTTTAATTGTATATTGATATCAGCAAGTAAGATTTGAAACGAGAGAATTTATGTACAATTCCTTATTACAATTAATTACTGAAATAATTTATTCAGCAAGAGTCTGAACTTGATTATAACAAAGGTTTACACATTTTATGTACAATTTATTATTGCAACAATTATTAATGAAACAATTATTCAGCAAAAGTATGTAATTAATGTAATTATAGCAGAGGTTTGTAATTACACACAATACAAGTAACAGTAAGTGATTCTTTAAATAACTTTAGTGCAAACTTGACTGAAGTAACCGAGAATAAATAATTTATAAAGATGAATTCTGAAAACTTAAGGTTATGTTTAATTCGATTCCAATGTACGATGGTAATCAAGCCTTATTGGGGATATTCATTACCGCTTGTCAAACATTCTTAAAGATCTTTTACAAACAAGGGGACCTTGACAGAAACATGTGGCTTTTAAGATTGATCTTGAGTATGCTACCCGGCAAAGCTTTGACCTTAATAGCAAATAAGGGTGACCTAGCGGATTGGGAAAAATACAAAAAGATATTGATCGCGTATTTCGGCGACCGGCGCAATATAATATACCAAAAGTACCCTTAATGTTAACTAAAACACCCGACAAACTTTTTCAAAAGTTACATGCAGACACTTTGGTAATAGAAGCTTAGAACTTTTTATCAATCGTAGACGTATTCACAAAAGTAGAACAAGCGATACCCATTACTTCGAAAAACAGTATTGATGTAACTCAAGGAGTTTTACAATACTTTACATTTTACGGTACACTTGAATCAATAACTTTAGATAATAGAAGTGAATTCAGAAACGAGACTATACAAAATACCCTAGAATTTCGTAAAATAAATATTCATTTTATTACAGAAAATCAGCCTAAATCAAACGGATTAATTGAATGATTATACTTAACATTATTAGAACAAATCAAACTGTTAAGATTAACATATAAGAAAAAACCCATCACCAATTTAATGTCATTTGCCCTAATTGCTTGTAACAACACAATTCATTCAGCAACCAACTTTACACCCCTTTAATTAACATTAGGACACTCAGACTCTTGTAACCCTTACGATATACACTATAATAAAGGAGCATATTAACAGTACGCCAAAAATCGCAAAGAAAACTACCATTAGATATTGATCAACAAAATTTAATGCAATAATGATAAGTATTTGTTAATTACAATATATGATGTCACCTTGAAGTTCAATAAAAGAATCCCGAATGTATGGAACTATATGTTAAATAATAGACGCAGCAGCACGTTTTATTCAAGATTTTACTATCTACCAATGCCGAATATTGACCCTGTTTAACCCACGCAAAGACACGTTTTCAATGTCACTGGAATCCACTATGCAAGTTAGAGACACCGTTCTGGTTACGATCTGATGGTAGGCTTTTTATGTCATGAAAAGGTCATGATGCGTCGCCAGAAATAATAAAGGGTGAGTCGTTCCAAAAACATTTCCTTTGAACATCGAACTGATGGATTACAGTGTGAAATTTTTATTAAATATTGATGATGTAAAAAGTCAGTTACAAGGTAAATTATTTCGTATAAGTTGAAATTAATTTTAGAGATCTTGCTATTTAAAATACGATTAAGTGTTTGGCACTGAATTTAAATAATTATAACATTAAATGATTTTATGATCTTAAGTGTGAATCATAGGAAACAGATTTGATCCCTCCGATAATTAATTATGTTTTTTATGAAATGCAAACTTAATTTTTAAATTAAGATCGACTGTTTTAAAAAGTAATTTTAATTTGATTTTGTAAAGGTAAGATTTTCATTAAAAATAGATACATTGAGTTGACTTAATTTTATTAATGCTGTTATTTTTATAAAAAAAGAGGTGTTTAGATCATGCAGTTCTGGTCATGAAAGTTGCCCTAGGATTAGAAAACTGGTTTGAGATATCAACTCAATTAATATAAGACCGTCCATCTTGCTATCACAAATGTTGTTAAAAGAAACATCATTTAGTTGAAATTAAATTAATCGAAATTACAAATAGAGTTACACATTTATGGTGACGAGATTTAAAAATATTGACAGTAACTCCATTTATTATGTGTCATTGTATTATATTGCAAGTGTGAGGTTAAGCGTATAAAATTAAAATCGTTTCCTTAAGACACGTTTGTACACTAGAAGGTTTCTACTTTTACCCTGTAGTGTTGTCTAGTAAAGCAAAATTTAACAAAGTAGTGGCTCCATACTATGTTAGAATAAGAACCCCCTGAAAGTCTTTACAAATAACCGTGCGAGTTTGAGTTCCAAGTTAGTCCGGAAGATTCCAAAGGATAAACCTACAACTTTGTCTAGACCTTTGTGAATGTATCGGGAGTTGATCGTAAGGTACCACCCTTCCGAACCGAGGGTTTTGACTTGCTTTTTTTTGTTTGTTTTCGATTGCTCTATAGATAGTCGAACACGTTTAAGAAAGTTCACAGGATAACTGAGTTAACGGTATCCCTCCGATAGAATAGTTTTGTAGATAGCTGGCGGTGGTTTGTAGTACATAATTTTCTTCCTTTTCTTATGTTAAACAGGTGCCTGTGAGGTGAATCCATCCCCTGTAGTGTGGTACTAGTAAATAAATTAGGTAAGGCCATCGTAGTTACATGTATGTGGATTTCTATTTGTATGTTACTTACATCTTAATAATTACTTGTTTTTTTATTTTGGTATTTCTATACTATACTATTGTAGGTTTATCAGTTGTAACGGGCATTTTTATAACTTAACCTTTTTACGCTCCCTTTCTGTTAGCGTACTTAAAAATACATCGTTTCTTTGGGATCGCTGTTTGTATCGAGTAAATACTTCAGAATAATTCAGAATTGTATGCAATTTAACTCGTGTGTATTAATTAAAGATAGATAAATTGAAGATTGATTCTCAGTAATAAATAAATTCCAAGGAGTGAAGGTTAAACAGTTTGTAATTAATTATAGATTGCATCGTTCTTGTCTGGCCGTCGTATAAATTTAGTTCCTTATGTGAATATACAAGTCTAGATAATAGGCGATAAGCGGTTGTAATAGCGACGAGTTGATATAAACAGACGAGGAGAGGAGTTCTGTTCTGTGTTCCGATATATTAAGTACGTTGAAAATACTGCTTCTTTCTGCTTTGAGAATAGTGAGAATTACTGCGGTATGAATTCTCGTATTGTTCATGAACAAGCACGCCGTGTTTTTAGTAGATTTTTTGTTGAAATTGTTCATGAACAAGCACGGCACGTTTTTAGTTGTTTTTCTTGCGAAATAAAAATTGTATATTAACTGTAGAAAGTGTAGTTCTTATTGCTTTGAAGGAAAGATGCTTTATAGGCGAACGTGTTTTACTCGACCGCACGTGCGTGTTTTAAGGAACATTAACTTAGTGATGCGCGTTGCTTTACTAATTGTTTTTTTGTTGATTTGTCTTTTTATATTTGAACTGTGTGTGCGATCTAGTTTTCCTGGTCCTTTTTTTATCAGAGTAGTGCATACTTTGGATTATCCAAATACAGTTTTAAGCTGGAGTGTTTCTAAAAGAAAAAAACAACAATGATACAGTTGTAGCAGGTTTAGTAGATAAATGATTGCTTCTTATAAACATGTATCTCATTCACCTGTAAAGACAGTTGATACTGTAGTTTCTGAATTTTCTAACCCCAAAGAATCTAAAATAGATCATTGGTTGCGCAAATTTCGGTATTCAAAAGCATTAGATTTTTTTTTGTTACCATAGGTAGCAAATAGAACACCTCACGTTACTGTTAGTTTAATGCCTTACATCGTGCCTTGAAAGCCCGTGATTCTAAATTTTTATTACCATTTTTTTCGATTTGTGTTACAAAATATTTCGAAATTATTGTCTCAGGGAATAGAATTAACAAGAAATTTATCTATGCTACATAGTTCCATCAGCATGTTAATGTCTGCTGCTAACACTAGTGAAATACGTAGGTGTGATTAGTGTAAAGTGTAAGAAATTCCATCAACACCCTCACAGTCAAGGGTGAAGTGCTTCGTTAGTCCAGGACATCGTGAATCCCACACTTCAATTGCAAGGAAGCGTTACTGAAGGACTTTTTGTAAGTTGAACTATTTCCTACTTGTTATTACTTTAAATTTCTATCCGTTGTTTTGCCATGTCTTCGTCGTACTGATACCTTTTACAATAGACTTGCCTGCTATTAAGAAAAAAAAAGAAAGAAAAAAAAACAATCAATACTACTGAATTACTCATATCAATTGTGACTTACCTATTTATCTTTGTTAACATTTTGTCTGATTTATGTTTAATTGGTGTGTGAGGAAACGTTTCTGCTACTACCCAATATTACCTCACTTTGTACTAAAAATTTTGTGTATTGCTTTTACCGTTGTTATATTATATAGATTATCCAAACAGTTTTTTTTACATTCTACAAAGTACTGAACAATCTATGCTCGATCAGCATGCTATGCTTTTTCTTTATTTCAGGTTTGCAGGACTAATTTTTTTTTATTGCAGGTTTACTATTCTAATTTTTTTATTGCAGGTATTGTTACTAACTCCTTACAGCCGCGTACATTATATGCCAGTCTGATTTCTACACCCCCCCCCCCCCCAATCTCCGATTGAGCCCTGTCATTTCTTTTTTCTTTGTGTTACGCACGGCCACGAAATAACGTAACATAAATTTTGGCGCCCAACGTGGAGCCACGATTACCGTCACACAGTATTGCTTCGATTGCCCTCCTCTAACCCCAATCTTCCACTAGGTTAGTGCGGACTTTTCTTTCCTTCCTCTTTTGTTGCAGTAATTCGGACAAGTTGTTCTTTACTGATTCTCTTTCTTTTTTCCTGGTTCGTTTGTTTAATTAGCAATCTTCACTTTAACGTGTGTTTAAATTAATTGCGTTTAAAATTTAGCTACAGAGCAATAGTATTACGCACGCCACAATATTATTACTCTTATTACAACTAAACTTAAAAACTCAAATGAGTACTCAGCACGCACTCTGCCTTTATCAAAACGTTCCAATTGGAGGCGTATCGTAAAATATAGTTAGGATAAGAAATAAGCAAATTAGCAGACGCTCAATTAATAGACACAAACCCGAGAGATTATTATAAATATAAAACTAATGAATGATACGAGGGTCGTTCAATAAGCCTTTAGAAAAAAGTAGAAAAAACTTTTTTTGGGTAGATTTTTTTTTTTATTTTTGAACATAATCTTCCTTCGGCGCAATACATTTTTCTAAGCGTTTTTCCAAACTTTTTAAGCCTTCCAAAAACTAGAATTTTGGAAGCTTTTCAAAATAGGCATTTGTTTAAGCGATGACTTCCTCGTTAGATGTAAACCTTTGTACGCCAAGCCATTTCTTCAAGTTGAGAAATAAGAAAAAGTTACTGGGGGCCAAATTTGGCGAATACGGTGGATGTTGTAATCGCAACTGCGCAGGTGTGCACCCGTGCTTTGTCTTGATGAAAGAGGATCTTTTTCCGTTTCAAATGAGGACGTTTCTCCTTGATTTCTTCGCTTAGCCGGTCCAGTATCTACGCATATTACTCTTCTGTTATCGTTTTTCCCTTTTCCAAGTAATCGCTTTAGATGATTCCGCGTGCATTCCAAAAGACTGTGACCATAATCTTGCCGGCCGATTTCACCTTCTTCGCCTTCTTCGGAGCCCGTTCGCTTTCAAAAATCCACTGTTTTGACTGTTTTTTTGTCTCTGGAGTGTAGTGATGTATCCATGTTTTGTCGACAGCTATGTATCGACGTAGAAAATCTTCAGAATTGCGATAGAAAAACGCCAAAATAGCTTCAGAATCAAGCACACGGTTGCGTTGTTCTCCACTGTGAGCAAACGCGGCACCCATCCTGCCGAGATTATTTTCGCAGCCAATTTTTCATGCATAATTGAAGCGACTCTGCCTTGCGATATGCTTGTGGCCTTAACTATTTCGCGCATTTTTATTTGTCGATCATGGATTTTGTCAATCATTTTGGGAGTTGACACTTCCACAAGGCGTCCGGAACGATGTTCATCTTTTGTGATGTACGACTACGTTTAAATTCATTCACCCAATTGTAAACAGTTGCAAACACAGAAGCACATATACCATGAACTTCATCCAACTCAGCTTTGATTTCTTTCGCCGTTAACCCTTTTTAAATACAAGTGTTTAAGCACTACTCGAAAATCACTTTTATCAATTTGTAACGTGCATTTTTGGTAGTTTAACATTTTACACTTTATCAAATACGTAAAATACATCGTTTCTTTAGGATCGCTGTTTGTATCAAGTAAATACTTTAGAATAATTCAGAATTGTATGCAATTTAACTCGCGTGTATTACTTTAAAAGATAGTTTAATTGAAGATTGATTTTCATTAATAAATAAATTGCAAGGAACTAATTTTAAATTGGATTATTCATAAATTACTTTCCAACTTATCGAAAATGATAAACGACTGTAATTAGTTATTAGATATGATGGCTGCATTTACGTTTTGGATGTTCCTTATGTAGATATACAAGTCTAGATAAGAGACGATAAGAGGTTGTAATAGCAACGAGGTGATATAAACAGATGAGGAGTTTTAGTTTGTTCTTTGTTCCTATATATGAATTACGTTGAAAATACTGTTCCGTGTGCTTTGACAATAGTGAGAATTAATGCGGTATAAATTTTCGAATTGGTTCATAAACCAGCATGGCACGATTTTAGTTGTTTTTCTTGTGAAACAAAAGTTTGTATATTAACTGTAGAGCAGTGTAGTTCTGATTACATTGAAGGAAAGATGCTTTTATAGGCGAACGTGTTTTACTCAACCACACGTGCTGTTACCGATTGTGTTTCTTAGCGGAGTTTCTTTAAAATAACGTGCGTTACGGAACATTTGAAGGACGGTTTTATTGCTTACGCGTGCCTTACTAATTGTTTTTAGTTGTTTTTCTTGTGAGATAAATGTTTTACGGAACATTGACTTTAATGATACGCGTTGCTTTACTAATTGTGTTTTTTTGTTGATTTGTCTTTTTATATTTGAACTGTGTGTGCGATCTAGTTTTCGTGGTCCCTTTTTTTATGAGAGTAGTGCATACTTTGGATTATTTAAATACAGTTGCTACTGTAGTTTCTGAATTTTCTAACACCAAAGAATCTAAAATAGATCATTGCTTGCGCAAATTTCGTTATTTGCGAAATATCACAGATTACCGGTTTACAAAGGTATTGGTTGAAGTTTCTCACTGCTTTTTGGATGTTTTTGAAAATAATATACATTTGGTCCCAGTTGAAATTAAACTAGTGCTACCAAATATCTCGGAATTATTGTGTCAGGAAATAGAATTAACAAGAAATTTATCAATACTACGTAGTTCCATCAGCAGGATAATGTCTGCTGCTAACACCAGTGAAATACGTAGGTATGATTAGTGGACCTGTGCTAAGTTCCATCAACACCCTCACAGTCAAGGGTGAAGTGCTTCGTTAGTGCAGGACATCGTAAATCCCACACTTCAATTGCAAGGAAGCGTTGCTGAAGGACTTTTGTAAGTTGAACTATTTCCTACTTGTTATTACTTTAAATATCTATCCGTTACTTTGCCGTATCTTTGTCGTTCTGATATCTTTTACAATAGACTTGCATGCTATTTTAAAACATAAGAAAAAAAAAAGAAAGAAAATCAATATTACTGAATTACTCATATCAATTGTGTCTTGCCTATTTATCTTTTGTTAACATTTTGTCTGATTTATGTTTAATTGGTGTGTGAGGAAACGTTTCTGCTACTCCCCAATATTACCTCACTTTGTACTAAAAATTTTTGTATTGCTTTTACCGTTGTTATATTATATAGATTATCCCAACAGTTTTTTTACATTCTACAAAGTACTGAACAATCTATGCTCGATCAGCATGCTATGCTTTTTCTTTATTTCAGGTTTGCAGGATCAATTTTTTTATTGTAGGTGTGTTATTCTAATTGCTTTTTTATTGCAGGTATTGTTACTAATTCATTACAGCCGCGTACATTATATGTTGGTCTGCTTTCTACAACCCCCCTTAATCTCCGATTGAGCCCGGTCCTTTCTTTGATTTTCTTGGTGTTACGCACGGCTACGAGCCAACGTAGCCATAAATTTGGCGCCCAACGTGGGGGCCACGAATAACGTAACACATTGTTATAATCAAATGAATTTTTCTTCAATCAACAACAAAAATAAACTACGTGACGGATACGGCTGAAACTCTAACAGCTGACTAGTTAGGAAAGCTGCTTACTGTGAAAAATGTATTTTCGGTACTACAAGCGCCATCTCTTCGATTTTCTAAGGACTTATGAACAACCCTTATATTATTTTCGTTTAGAATTATCTGACGGTTTTCCGGCACATGGATAGGATGGACTTGACCAGTTTCCTGCAAACGTCCTGCTCAACGCACAAAAACTTTTTTTTCAGGGAATTAAGAGTTTATCCCTTGAAGCAATAACTGCATTTTCATAGCACTGAATATACACTGTTAGCATATCATACGCTTCAATATTTGAAAATGGCATTTTTAAATTAATATGCTGAAGTTTGAAATAATAATAAATTTTAAAATGTCAAGTACCTAGTGAATTTTGACAGCATTAATTAATTTTTATAGCTTGGTTGTCTGCGCCATCTGTACGCAAATTTGTGAAGAAAGTTTTTGAGGCATGCATGCTAGCGGACAATAGAAGCGGATATCGTGCTCGTACACTACGTGCAATTGAGAATATTACTGTTGTAGTGTACGACTAAATCCAAAAGCATCAACTCGCCACGGATCGGAGGAACTCAACATTAGCCGTACGAATCTGGGGACAGTTTTGCACAACCATCTCGAATTGTTCTCTTACAAGGTCCAAGTGGCACAGGAATAGAAGACTAACGATCACCAACTTCGATATTGCTTCTCCGCATGAGCCATACAGCATCTTCAAATTGACAATGATTTGCTCGAAAAATCATCTTTATGGACAAAGTCCATTGCCATCTCGGCGACTATGTAAACAGGCAGAATTACCAAATTTGAGGTTAGGAAAACCTATGCGAGTTATGTAACCCCCAATTTATTATATTATACAATAGAATCTAATAAGAAATTGCTAGAAATCATTAAGAAATTATTAAGTCAAGTACAACAATGTAATCCAAGGATAGATATAAAAAGGCTATTAACAGTTCATGAGAACGAATGCAATACAATGTATTCCAGACGATAGTGATACTGCAGGTGGCAGGTCACAGACGGTTAAGATACCGTGATTATCTAGAAAGTAAGATTGTTACAATGTATTAATGAATAGAATTAAGAATAAGCGGACATGAGCTCTGGAAGTTCCCACAAAATTGTGAGGGGCAGAGACAACATAAATACCCAGGGAGTCTCAAGACCAGTCAGTTAGTCAAAGTATTTCAGCTTTAACATTGCAGTTTGCTTTTGTTACTCACAATATTAGTTCAATTAATTATTTTATTTCGACTTAGAGTTTTATAAACCAGTTTGTCAAAACTCAACTGTAAGTTCTGTTTAAGTTAATAAATATTGTTACGAAAAATTGGAAGAAGTTTCTAAAACGACAGCACTCAAGGCCTGAAACGCAACTCGCGTAATCGCAGAAAACCCAATGTACCCTTAGTGAGTAACAGTTTGGTGCGGTGTGTAGAGGGCGGCATTATTGTTTGAAAATGATGCTGGCAACACCGTATCAGTCAACGGTGAGCGGTACAGAGCGATGGTAGCCACGTTTTGTGGACAAAAAGTAAAGATTGGATTTGCATAACCTTTACTCTCAGCAGGATTGCGCGACATGCCACACCAACCATCAAACAAACGATCTTTTGCCGACTGAATTTGGTAATCGTGTAATCAGCCGTTTTGGTGATATTAATTGGTTTCCGGGCATCTGCGATTTGATGCCGTAAAACTTCTTCTTGTGTGGTGGCGGGAAATATCTTTGCTATGCGAACAATCCACAAACGTTGGAGATATTCATTAAATAGGACCCAGAATTATCGAAAAAGTACTGAAAAATTGGGTTGACAGGATGGGCTACTGTCAAACGAACCGGGGCAGCTACATGAATAAAGTTGTATTCCATCAATAATCGGAAAGGTTGCTCTTGCCAACAAAGTAATAACATTTGGAAAAATTTTAATTTGTGTTTGCATTATTACATTTTTACAAGAAAACCGCTAAATGGCCCAACTCTTACAAATAAAAGCACAATACTTAGCAGTTATAAACTTTCAGTTACCTTTGTTTGAAAGTACAATGCTAAATATGTAGCAAAATTGCAAATACCATTCGAATTAAACAAGTTGTTTAAATAGAATTTGAAGTCAGCGAGAAAACTGTACAGTATAAAAGATAAAGGAATAATATTGTGGATGCAAATACCAACAAGTGGGTTTGAGCCACAAATGCTTTTAATCCTTTTAATGAAATTTCGTCGGCTTAAAGTAAATTGTGGGAGCAAAGTTTGCGAAAGGTTTGAGTAATATTTGCATACCCATTAAACGGTAGAGGTTTCTTCTTCTTTGCATTCAGCAATCTTAACGAATTTAGGCGTTTCAGAATTTGAATTTAAAATTCCGCAATCACTTAAGAGAAGATCGTTGAGATTTGATTGTGGCATACTTGTTGAGGCCTTTGTGTCTAGTAACACAGACCAAAGATTAAATATTTGCTTAACAGCTAGGTACATTTTGCGATTAAAGTAGCAATTATAATATATTTGATCCAGCTGCGATACCCGATTATTTGGGCCTAGTTACTGGATGGTTTCAGAGAACCCCGCACCCCATCCATGGTAGCAGTCCTGCTATATTATTCAAAAATTTAATTCGTAACGCTATAAATTAGATGAGAAAGAAAATAATAGAATTAAAACGATAGAATAAAACTGAACGCGCCCTGTAAAATAGATTTCACAAATAATTAATATTGAGCATGATTATCTAAAATTTTGTTTCTAAAAATGTCATTCAGCTAATAAGATATAACATTATTCCCTTTAAATATATTGTAAACTCAATAATTCAGGACGATAACTAATTAATAAAAGAACGCAAATAAAATTTAACCAATACCTATCCTCTATTGACATTAAGTAATTACACTATAAATACAAATACTTGTAAAAAAACCTATTTTATTAACCTCAATTTGGCCAAGTATTTCTAAATAAATTCTAAAAAAACTATTAAATCAATCCATCAATAATACAACTGCTACTAATTTTTTTGTTTTCCGTATTAAATTACATGACATTCTAAATCCCATTTCTGGAAATGCACTTAATAACACACAAAAAGCAGTTTAATACCAGCTTTTCGTTTTATCAATTCATTCTGCAATTCAAAATATTAAAGTTTTATGCTTTAACTAACACTAACTTCCACCAATAAAACTTACATTTTAAAATAAATATACACTAATTCCGCCGCTAATTTAATCCAACAAAATAATCACCTTCATAATTTGTTAATTTCTAACGAAAACAAAAGTACGAACTATTTACAACTTAAAACTTCCAATTTATATGTAGATGATTCATAAATCTACATATAATAGCTGGTGCTATTCACGATATATAAGAAATTTAAAGCCGTTTAGCAACATTAATTCTTCTAGAATAACTTGGGTTACCCAACAATAGCAACTCCCTTAGCACAATGTATCACAAGATCCAAATTCTTTGTAGGATAAACTTACAAGTTTCTTACTCGAATTACCTTGGTCGTCACAACTTTATATCCACGCCCCCTGCGTGTATAAACCAACTCAGCATTTGAATTTTATATTGCCCACTGTGTATTTTTTCTGCATCTAATCTAAGCAAGCCAAATCACTATAAACATTTTTAAATAAGTAAACACAGAAACAAAATATTTTCAAGCAACTTTTATTTTCAAATGCTCCTTACTTTTTCTATTTTCCTACGTAGTTGCTTTGCTTATTTATGCACCCATTGTATCTCAAACCTAAGTTTTAAATGCCTTCTTCATAAAAGTCTGCCGCCTACTCTGCTAGTCAAAATGATACAGCTGTTTTTAACACTTCATCGTTGTCGAAGTGCTTGCCACCATGGTGGTGTTTTAAGTGACAGATAGATACAAATCTCTCGGTGCAACGTCTGGACTATAGAGGGATAATCAATAACAAACCATCGTAAAGAGCCGATCAAGTTTTGACTTCAACCAGAGTATGTTGATTGGCGTTATCATGAAGAAGCAGACTTCCTTTTGTCAACATGCCACGTCGCTTGTTCTGGATCGCTCGTCGAAGCTTGGTCAGTGTTGCACAGTATGATTTTGCATTCATGGTTCTTGTTTGTGGCAGAAACACCACTAACAGGACACTACGATTGATTTTCCAATGCTCCACCTAAAGAGACTGCATTGGCCAGGAAGCGAGTTTTCTTTTGAATTTTGTCGAACCCTTGCTGTTCTAAGTAAGGTAGGGATCTTTAACGCGCGTGACAACATAAACGGGATCTCTAATTTATCTCTCATTCGAACAAGGTAGTATTTTTTGTGAAAAATACTCGCCTAACATTCTTCAAGCGGATCGTATCGGGATTTGAATCTGGGACCTTGAGCATAATAGTCACGCGCATATACCAACTACGTCACGGAGCTGCCCACTGACAGAACACCGTATCCGTTTCAGAACCCTGTTGGCATAATTTTGTGTCATGATAACCTTTGTTTGGCTTTGATATTAACAGGAAATGCCGTATGACCGCATTTCATTGATTGTTGTTTTAACTCTGGCGTGGTGTGTGATACCCAAGTCTCATCTCTGACGATTCGGCTCGACATCCCATCATCCTCCTCAACGAACTGACTCAAAAAATCAAACGCACATTCCAATCTCTTTTTAAGGTACTCCGGGGCTCTTCGAGAGCACAGCTTTCGAAAGTCAAATTTTCAGAAACGATTTTGTAAAGAACTGACCTTGAAAGCTTAAAGAAAATTCAGTGAAAGATGCCTAATTGTAAATCTTTGTTTCTGTTGGTTTTTGCGCCAACAGCAGCAACCAACACGTCCGAAACTGCAGACGGTCGATCTGAGCGGGTTTCATCACGGACAATTTTACGGCCGTCCTTGAACTTTTGAACCCAGTTTCGCACATTTCCTCTACTCATTGTATTTGGACCATAAATCTCACTTATTTGTCTGTGATCGATAGTCGATAAGTTCTTTGTAGTCAAAAAACGTATGACTGACCGTATCTCGCACGTGGCGAGCGATTCAATAATTTTTAACATTTTAAAGACGTACAGTAATGCGTACGGATTAGCTACAGAGCTGCAACTGGATGTAATGGATGCCGGGGGACAGACCTTGCACTCATTACAACGCGTGCACAAACTTAAAGGTGATAGTGTAAAACGACCCTTACTGAAAAACGCCCCTCGTATAATGCACAAGCTCATTAAACATCACAGTAATAGACCATGTATAAAATCACCACATAAATATACAAAAAACTCCAATTTCATACTAAAATCATATATTTAAATAGGGGTCGATTTCAGAATCGTATTTTAAATTACGCAAGGTCTCAGTTTCTACACCGTACCTGAATACTAAACAAAACAAAAAAGCAATCAGTCGTACTTCAAAATAAACCACTTCATCATAAACAATTTGAGCCGATACCCACTTAGTAGTAGTACAAAGCTTTATTGATGAAACCCGTATCTCCAATTTAATTTCATAACAATAATTTATCTTTTTTATTTACAAAATTAGTTTTAATAATCTAGATTTATTTAATCTCCATTTTGTATCATAGATTAAAGAATTCCCCAAACTTTCTTGTATCGTAGGCCACGTGCCAATTATTTATGTTTTGGGTAAACACCTGCCTTTCTGATAATGAATTGTTACAAATTCATCAACTCAAATGTGTTTTTCATGACTTACACAATGCTACTCACTTTGAAAGGTTTAATTATAGTGGCTCTGTTACTTTCAAGTTAGCTTTCATCCTGTCCTAATACCAATTAAACAGCGCGATCCATCCGCCTTATTGTTTCCTCGTATAATTACTTTTCGATCTTACTAATTACTTGCTCGCGAATGATTAATTGATTCTTTTCCGTCCGGTGTCTAACTCCCGTCGTTTGTTCTGCTATAGAAATTCTATCTCACAATGTAGCATTTGTCTGCGCTGAATAAAGGTTATTGTCCTGTTATCTACATAAAATCGCGTACTTGTGCAATATTTCTAGAGCGTCTAGCCATGTTTCAGGTATGATTCTGCATTTTTTTTTGTATTTAAAATACTTGTATTAAACATAACGACTTATTTATTAAGGAACTACACGTTTTATGGTTTACAAAATAAATCTTTTATTTCAGCCGTTCTTAAAATAAGTTATCGTCCTGAATTACTACGTTTACAATATATTTAAAGGGAATAATGTTATATCTTATTAGCTGAATGACATTTTTAGAAACAAAATTTTAGATATCATGCTCAATATTAATTATTATATTTTATTAACTATATTAATTATTTTAACGTGTTTGTTATTGTAATTCAAGGGAAATGAAGAGTCGTTACATCTTTTTTGCGGTTATATCGAGGCAGTTATGCGAGTAGTTTTAGGAAATGAAGAACGGTTGGTGCTTTTACACAGAATATTGTTGTACGTTAGAAAATTTACGTGCGAACTTGAAACAGGGGAGGCGTAGCAAGGCTATGTAAATCACTTTCAAAGGGGGTGACGCTTTTAATTTTTCTTCAGTCCTTCGCACTTCATCGAATTACTTTTAGTGCATGTTAGTGAATTTATGTATAATGGCACATATGTCAGTATAATGACAAGTGAAGTCAATTAAAAAGCGAATAAAGTATTTTATACCAAAAGTGAATTTTGTACGTAAGTACAAACGATTATTATTGTGGTTTTGGAATGCACGAAAGTTATTAAAATTTGGAAGTATTTGATGGCGAAAGCAGCGATTTTTGATTGATTTATTTGGGAATATGAAAAGAAAATTTTGGAAATTGGATGCTTACGGTTTTATTTTAAATGACGAGGTTTTGAGGTAGCAGCATGCATAGAAGGATGGTGATTCAACCGGGGAGCTGTTTTATGCACTAGTGCCATGCGGGATGGCATCATCTTCAAGGGCTGGTTGGCGGATACCTGCTGGAAGATATTTCCCAGGTAACCAATTGTATAAAAACATTTTGTGGTGAATAATTGCTATGGTTCTTTTGATTTTTTTGTGCTTTGGAGTGTTTGTTACTTGATATATTTAATGAACTGAAAATTTATGGAACTTTCGATGAAAATGAAATTTATTTAGTTAGTCAAAGATAATTAATTTACAGATAACCAGGCTATGTTGTAAAGAAGTATAGGGGGCTTATTTTATTTTCGTAGTGCAGTAAATTTGCACTCACATTTAAAGAGTTTTACTATGAGCTCATGATAAGACAAAGGGATTAACGTGAGGTATGAGGAACGCTCTCTTACTTTAATAAAATATTTGTTTAATAAGGTTATTGAATTGAATTACTTTTGAAAACGAAATTATTGATATGACTAATAACACGAGCGTACATAAGCAAAAGTATGTTACAAATGTAATATTTATTTCATGTAAATAAAATGTGATGTATTTTGTGAATTGCGTTATTTTCAGAGTGTGATTGTAGGGTGTGAATTTCTATTAGGTTTCAGTAAAGAGGCAGTGAGCGGAAATTTTTAGATTCAGAGGTACCAGGTATGCGTCTATGTTGGTTTTGAAAGGTTTTAGTGGATTTAGGGGTCAAGAGAGGAGCAGCCAAGGATAACTTCACAGCATTAATGGCACCCAAATTGAGGGACACGATTTCTACAGGTAAACCTCACAATATTTTGACGACACAACATTAGGGCACGAATTAGCGAGCCGTTCCAAAGGTAACTTCACGACAATATATATATATATATATATATATATATATATATATATATATATTCATAAAGTTCTTTAAATAACATAATAGAGTTTATATTCAAACAAGCAAATTTTAATCAATCTGTAGTCGCCGTCATTGCGAGTCACTAAAATTAGTAATTTCCGTTGGTTATAGCGGTAGTAGCTTTTTCACTACTTACATCGCTCACAGCTTATAGAACCTCTATACAGTATAATTTTATAAACTCAAACGCTAACAGAATTGCACAAACTTTAGTAATATATGCAATTAAACTAAACTTCATAATAACAAAGGACCTCATCATAATAGGACACGTAAGGGTTGGTTTTCTTTATTAATTCACCAACCACATACATTGTAGGGTAAATTGAAAAGCAAACTCTGCGATAATGGCAAATTGACATGACCGTAGTAAACTTTATGTGGAACTTTGCTCATCTTTCATTATCATACACAAAGTTGTTTCAGAATCCAATGAAAACTGATTTTGTATACACGCTTTATCAAACTTAGGGAGAAGTATAATATAATTGAATTTGCAAGAAGCTATGCGATAAAAGCTTTTCCTAAAAGCTTGACGTGTGCTCTGAGTAAGTTATTCCTAACTTTTAATATGTCCGTTACGATTTCCAGTGATGGCACACAATTTGCCTCTCTACTCAAACCTACCGACCTCTTTTAATGAGAAGAAGAATCGTTATTCAGATCCCTTCTCACACCGTAAATATAAGTTGTAGATGCTTCACTCAAAGGACGTCATGAAACGGGTTTATTACCTAAAAATTAGCATAACATTTGCCATACCAAACAAAAACGAGCATACTCATACTCATATCTATCTCTTTTCCAAGACGGTTTATGTTTCTAAAAATGCTCGCCTAACAATGTTTAAACGGTTGGTGTCAGGAATGGAAGCCTGAGCTTTGAAATTCGTAGTTACGCGCAGAATTAGCTAATTCACCGAGCTACTACTGGTCGCTTACCACTGGTTCACAAAATTCATTGTGGTCTAAATCTTCTAGATGAGAAATTGTTTGAAATATGGGTGAAACCGTTTTACTCCAGAAGATGTTCGTTGCTTGGAAAGAATGGTTAGTCTGACCGAAGGTGTATCATTTTTTATTTGGACAAAGTTGAACATATGTTTCGGTAGCTGTCTGAAATAAAACGATTCTGCATTAAATTACAACGACCCTAATTGAAAACGCTAATCTAAATCTTTTATGTTATTCTCAAATAATAACAAGTTTAATATTCAAATATTAAAACCGCCGCTCTTTATATTCAATAGTTATTCGTTAAAACAAAAAACAAACACTCTTCCTTTTGTTATTTCAAATAGTACAAGTTCAACTATGAAAAAGGTCTCTTATTTTATTCGACTTCGCTCTTGATTATTCAACTTGTTCCTCGCTCTACTACTGTTATACAATGTCCGGTGGGCGTTGTACAGTCGCGCTTTTAAAATGCGTTTGTGCTAGTACAGTATAGTTAAGTAGTTTCAGTCCCTGCTACATTTCTTGAGATGACACCACAAAAAAAACACCTTCAGGTACAATGCATTTTTATGTTTGTTTTATTTTGTGTTGCTGTTTTGGCAGATAGACATTGATTTTGTTGATTATTCTGCAATACATTGCAGATCAGCGTTAACGCACGCTCCCAAACATGAACCACTATGTATCTATTTTTATAAATCACTGTTCCAAAATTTTAATGCGTTTAGAGCGCCTTTTCTCTGGTTACTTTTTACTGTATAAGGTAATGTGAACGTCAACAACGGCGGACTGTTAAAAATTTTAATGTTACGAGATGCGTTTCCTACATAAACTTTTACTTACTATATTATTATTTCAATATTTTTTATACATATTTAGGATTTGATCATATTGTAAGTATGCTATATTTAGATAGTAGGATTTTATGCTTGATATTTTCAATGTATACTGTATACTGTATTATATATAAATTGACGATTTATGCACATAACGTTATAACGAACGATTACGCAAATATGTATTTTCGATGTTTGTAAATATTCCTTTAAGCCTCAGTTATCCTACATGTTCGTAATATAATTTCTTTGTAACTGAGATTTCTAATTCTTTTCTTTTTAGGTCACCCACCCCACTCTACGACGTTTTTAAGCTAGCCCGAATTATAATTCTTTTGGAGTTCGATTCTGTCCCTGTGCTTTGTTGCAGTATTTGGGGTAAACGAATCTCTACTACTCACTGTGCTGCGTTCTTTCTTTCTTATTCGCACAGAATTCCGTAAAACATGTAACAAATTTGGCGTACCCAACGTGGGGTTCCGGTTTTCGTTACCGTTTCTTCTACTTAAGGTTGGCTTCAATTTTCGATACACTATCATTTACTTACTGTTGGTTACGATTTTTGAAACCTTTCTTTTACTTAATGTTGGCTACGATTTTTTTTAACCGTTCTGTTGTCCTTAAGATTTGCTTGATTACTTAAACCGGTTTGTTTACTTAAGAATTGGCCTTTATTTTAAAACCTCTATTCTTACTCAACATTTGGTCCCGAATTTTTCTGTACACAGGCCGTTTCTTCCTGATGTAAATTTGCGTTCATTTTACTGTTCCTTTTCTGTTACGTGGTGATGTTCTGTAAATTTTTCTTTATGTTGAGTTATCAGAACTGTTTTCGGTGAAAATTCGAGTTTTTGAAAACACTGGCGCCCTATTTCTATTCCTAGATTTTATTTCACCAATTCGTTTAGTATGCTTAGATTCTATTTTGTAAGTCCTACCAAGTTTTTTTGGTTCCTTTACATATTATTTTTTTTCTTAGGGTTTGCTTTAACTTATGTTGGCTTCGATATTCTTTTATTGAGTTAAAATGGATCCTTTGCGCAAACGTGTGAAAAATTTACCCGAAACTGAGTTGCAGTACAAATTATTTTCACGTGCTTTTGATACTAAGGTCTATGAAAATCAACTCCGCAGATCCATATTTGCATTAAACGCTATGAGGCACTCCTTCCACACCCCATTGTTTTCGATTACGATGCTGACATTGCAGCAGTCACAACTTACTATACAAGCGCTTCAACAATTACTTGCTAAATTTGATGGTGACACATCGTCATTTGCTTTCAAACGCATTAGTTTCCTGTGGGTCCACACGGAACATCGCTATAGTGAAATGCTTCCGCCAGACGCAGAGTACCAAACCCATTGCAAAATACTTCATACTTTACACGATCTCCGCATTGCTTTCGAAACTAAAATAGATAATTTCCGTCCCGCTACTACTCCGGCAGCTACTTCTAGTTCTACTCACAATTTGCTGCTGAACCGGATTGTGCTTGTAAGTTCGCTACGATTAAGAAAAATACGTTTACGTCACATGACTGATTTTTTAAAATTTCTGCTACGCCTACGGGTACAAATATTTTCTCTGTGCTTCTTTCTGTTACTATTCCTATGTCGACTTCTACTCGTCAGGTGAAATACTTCAATTGCGATCAACCCAGTCAAGTTTTGACACGCTGTACTTGTCCTCAAGTACTCCATTGCTATGGTTTTAGGCATAAGGAGTTACTCGCCGCAATTGTCCGAACTGTCATCCTACTACTAATGAGTCTTCGAATATTACTCCAAGTTCTGTTCTCAGCTCTAGGAACCAATGTTTATCTGCTTCTAATTGTATGTCCTTCTCTGTACCTCATCCTGGTGATCTTACTACTACTACTGCCAGAATCTGCTCTTCGTCGACAAATATGACTTCGAACGAAATTTCATCCGTTTCTAGTTCTACATCCTTTCCTGTACCTTTTCTTGCTCCTCGTACTACCATCACATCATATCCCTTCTAGTCAATATGAACCTTCGAACTATAATGTTGATTTCTGCGACTACCATGCCCCTACTTACCGACCATCCCCCTACTAGGAACCAAATCTCTTCTGTTCTTCCACAGCAGTCTGTGGTTTCTCCACCATTGGAACCCATACTTCAAAATAAGGGACTTAGAAGTAGCCACTCGAGAGTTTGTTCCTACTTTTGTAAATGATTTTACTCCAGAAATTCCTGTCGTGTCTGCAATAGCAGATGTAACTGAAGTGACGATTACTTCTAATTCTATCAGAGAAGGATAGTTGAAGTTAGTGAACCTGTATTTTTAATGCCGTTACTGTTGCTGTCAAAATTTTATCTGTTCCTGTTTCTTTATCTACTGTTGTCGAGAAAGCAGTTCCTGTTATAGATGAAGGTTATACTTGCTCCTACTCCGTTTTCTAATGTTGACAAAGTTCAACCTGATGCTGCTCCTTTTGATGAAGTTCTTCCTGATCCTACTACTTTATCTAATGTTGAAGAAGGTATTCTTGCTTCAACTTTTTTATCTAATGTTGATAAAATTTTACTTGCTTCTGTTCCTTCATCTAAGATTGATGAAATTCTACCTGATGTTCCTTTATGCAATGTTAACGTAGCTCTTCCTAATTCTGCTTTTTTTTTTTAATGATGACAAAAGTCAACCTAATTCTGCTCTGTTTAATGTTGATGCAATTCTACTTAATTCTACTCTTTTATCTAACATTGACGAAGTTTTATTTGATGCTGCTCCTATCGATGAAGTTCTTCCTGATTCTATTTCTTTATCTAATGTTGATAAAATTCAACTTGATTCCGATTCTTTATCAAATGTTGATGAAATTCACATTATATTCCTTTAGGTAATGTTGACGAAGTTCTTCCTGATTCTGCTCCTTTTTCTAACGTTAACAAAGGTCAATCTGGTTCTGCTCCTTTCTTTAATGTTGATAAACTTCTACTTGATTCTGTTTTTTTTTGATGAAGTTCGACTCGATGTTCTTGTAAGGTTGATACTCTTACAGTCAATGCTGTTCCTTTTTCTAACGTTGACTTTCTTACCATCAATTCTAAAAACAAACGGTTTTCTTCCATAACGCGTTCCGAGTTTCCTAAACCACAACCACCATTACTACTACCTCCATCATCATAACCACCTCTTCAACCGCGTGCTTCAACTACTACCCCTTCTGTTAATCATGTTATGCGGAAAAATGCCCGCTCAATACTACTATCCACTGCCCCGGTCACTGAGCCCAGGAAATCAGTTAACAAAGGACATAAGTGTCCGGAATATTCTTGTTGATTACGAACCTGAAGATGTATGTCGGCGGAATGCTAATGTTCTTGATCTTATTTCGTTTTCCTTCTGGCGTCGCAAACGCCTTAAACTACATTACTAGTTCTCTGCGTCCCCAATTCTTATGCTGACTCTGCCCTTCATTAGTATTTGATTTCTGGACCTTACTTTTTTCTGTGTTCTAAATAATTTTCTTGTTCTGATTGGTTTTCTTATTGGTCTTTGTTCTCTTCTTATCATTCCGCACGCACACTACCCACCCAACCCCGTGTGGGTCGAGATTGGAATAGTGCTAGGGTAAGACCTGGCTGTCGTAAGAGGCGACTAAAACGGGCCAACAAATACACATACACACACAATTCTGTTTTGTTCTCCTTTCTTTTGTTCTCTCCCAGTGTGGACCCGGCTAAAGCGGTCCAACACATACACACATACACTTTATACATACACATTTCTGCTTGGTTCTCCTTTCTTTCATTCTCTCCTTGTACACCAACCCCGTGTGAATTCAGATTAGAATAGTCCTACGTTAGTACCTGCTTGTCGTAAGAGGCGACTAAAGCGATCCAACGCGCGCGCGCGCACACACACACACACATTTTCTTTCGTTCTTGCTTTTCTTTGTTTTGTCCTCTTCTTGCAGTTTAGGTGCTGCTTTCTTATGACTTTTTGTTAGTTGTACTTCTCCGTTCCTTTGGATTCACCTTCCTTTCTCTATTTTTTTGCTGGTATATTTACTGTTAGTCCTCATACCGACCTTATGAAACTTCTCGATCCACTTCCTGTGGTGGGTGCTTTTTAGACCTTTTTATTTTCTTTGGAAACTACAACTAAGTCGACTTTTGGCCTAGATAGCTATTCTTTTCTTCGGTTCTTTGTTTAATGCGATGTTCTGGTACCACAGCTTGAAGTACTTTAATTTTTTCTCTCCAACATTCTTGTTGTCCCCTTGCTTACTTTGAGGCTTGACAGTAGTTGTTCCGTTTTGGCTTGTACTATTAGTTTTCTTCCGCGTTCTTTTTCTTACTTTTGGGTTTTATCGCGATAAACCAATTTTTTCTTGATGTTGAAGACTCTACTGCTTCTATACTAGATATGTCCGTCTTTGACGACTTTTTTCCAGTGTTAGACCATTCCATTTTTGCCTTCATGATTGCTACCTTCTTTTCCTATGTCCTTCATATTTCTTGATTTGGTCCGGTATATTGGTTCTTCAAGCCGAATGAAAATTCTTTTGTTAAGTTTTGAGTATTTCTTGTAGTGTTCTTAAGCGATTTTTTTTTGTTTATCCTATTAGTGTATATTGGTCTTTCGAGGCGGATATAAGTTAATTTTTGTTGGTTTTTTTGCTTTCCTTATAGTTTTTCAAACAAATTTTCTTTTGCTTTTTGGTAATTTCTGTACTGCCTGTCTCGTTGCTTCTGCCTCCAACCCAGATCTTTTAATTTTATTAGGGCAAGGGGGGAATTTGTTTTGATAACTTTCTAAAATAAAGCGATTCAGTATTAAATTACAACGATCCTAATTGAAAACGCTAATCTAAATTTCTTACGATAGTCTCAAATAATTAGTTCAATATTCAAATATTAAAACTGTCTTGTATAAATGTTCCACAGTACATGGAATAGATCTTCAACCGGTTAGAAATTTGGTAAAAACAAACAAGCACTTGCTTCTCTTAAATCATCTTCCTTGAAATACGTGCTAGTTAGTTTATTATTTCAAATAGTTATTCGTCGAAAGATTAAAGATTCTTTATATTTGCTGTCGTATAACTACTTCTAAAACCTAGCAGCTCGCCTTAGCAATTCTTCGTAACCGCCTGCTCGTTATTTTCAAATAGTTATTCGCCGAAACATTAAATGCTTAAATGCGTTTGTTTTTTGCTCGTGTCTGTAAAATTCATTTCGTTATATCGGCAAATGTTCATTACTCAAATTTTATAAGTAATAACGTTTCTCCACATTACGTTATTCTGGGAATATTTGTAGCTCGGATCGATAATCATACACACTCCTATTCTTTTCTAAAAGATCAGGCAACTTTACATGCTTGACAGTATTTCTGGTTGTCTAAATCGCAGGGGCCTTTTTAAAATGTAGCCTGCTTTCACATGTAAGCAACGAAATTCAATTAAATTAATTATCGTATTCTACTTTCTTTAATAGTTTGCATTTTATGAAAGTTTCTGCCGTTGAATATATATTTTCGCTTACCTTTCCAGAATATTCTACACCAATATCGATGGGAATGGTTTTGTTTCCAGTCCATGTTTTCAAAGCTGTCTAAACCAAAAATCTTTATAAAATATTATATTTAAATGTATTAAATCTATATTACTGGAAACCAAAAGAAACACGAACGTTAATTTAGGTAAATCACACGATACTGTGAGTACTTTCCCGGGATTAATTCCATTAACACAATATAAACACTACCATTACAAAAACCCCCAACTAAACGTAAGAAGGAGAGAGAATGAAACGACACTAATTACATCAAACGTAAAAAGTTAATTAATTATTTGCGGGCTGATAATAGGCGTAGGACAAAATGTAATCATTCGCGCGCGTAATATGGTGGTAGCCCGCACTGTAGGGCATCAGTATGGGAGACAAAGTCGAAAGTGAACGAAACAGCCTTAAAAAAATAACTACAGATGTTCCAGAAAAGATAATAAACGTGGCATGCGACTAGTTTAGAACTTTTGCTTGCACGGGCAAGGTACTTTCAATTTGCATATTTGTAGAATTACTCTCGTTACAACTGGTTCATGGGGTTATGGTCCGTCATTAAAGTAAAGTTTTAGGTTATGTTGTGTCATGGAAACTGTTGTTTACAGGGCAAGAAGACGAATATTACTGACGGTTGTTGAAAATCCTGTAATTAACCCGTGAGTAACATTATACGCTTTTATGTATCCCTTTAAAAATGTATATATAAATTTTTAAACTCAGTGAAGTGTATTTATGTAGTAGGGAAATAATTACAGTAAAAGTGATTATTTTGTTGAACGATGATATTGCGATAGAACGAGTGTTGATTAAATTTAAGCACAATGTTATCCTTTTAAATGATGAAGAGGTATGTAGGTATGAAGTTAACAGTACTTTAGAATGGACAATTGAAATTTGGTAATTAACTGTTTTTCATGCTTGCTATTAACAATATTTCCAGAAATAGAGATTTATAAATGTCAGGAAATTTAATATGACAAATGCAAAAATTTGGAGTGATAGTATTATTTTTATTGTTTATTGTTTAAAAATCTAAAGTTACCTCTGCCTTTCGAAATAGGATGGGAAGAGCAATATCATAAGTACATATAAATATGTCCCCGTGTCTCTTAATTAGTTCACGACAATTTCACAAAAAAATTCATATCGTTTTAAAGATATCCTATTGTAGCGCTTAAAAAGATTCACCCCTATATTATGAAAAAGCGTGTAATTTTTCTTTCAAAAACTTTGACATTTCAAACAGTAAACCAAGCTTCAGCTTATATTTATCCACTTTTAAAAACTTACACTCTCGTGTAATCGATTTTTAACCACCTTAAAGTCATAATTTCAGAAAAACACCCCCAGGGTATAAAGATATCGGTACAATTATAAAATCTATCCCAGGCGTTTTGTGTAATATGGTTTGTAACATTATCTTTACGGATTAGGAAATTAAATCCTTCAATATACACATAAGGTAACCCTAGCGCGTTCCCTTTGTATGACAAAGCCTTTTCGAAATCTGTTGGTAAACAGCAAAAGCTATTACGGCGAAATCCCTATTGAAACACTACCTACGTATAATATTCACCTACTGCTTTCCTTTAGATAATAGAAGCATGATCTGCATGATGATGAGGCGTTAGTGCTCAAACTGAGTATCCATAATATAAAAGGCTTACCTAAAGTTGCTGTATTCTTAAAGAACGATAATAGTACAACAATTTTCAATTATCGCGAGCGTGTTTGATTTATAATATTTTTAATCAATAAAGTTTACAGCTTTTTGCGTTTAAAAGATATTTTAGGAAAAGTTAATTCTTTGTTTTTAATGCAACTTGGATGGTCTTTATAATAAAATATTTTAGAGAAATACAGCATCGTATTGCAAAAATCCACAATTTTTTTGTCTTAGACCACGTGGCAATTTTTTTTTTTGGTAAATTCCTGCCTTTCTAATATTGAATTGTTACAAATTTATCAACTTTAAATGTATTTTGACAGTTCACATATTGCTACTCACTTTCATAAGTTTAACTATACCACGAAACGGCTAAAAAACATAAGTTTTATACATTTTTTAAATAAAGCTACACAGAACGCAAATCTAGTGAAATTAACATAAAAAACTACACAAAAACAATGTATGCCTTTAGTGTGAGGGATGAGATTGATTCTTTTATAAGAAATTTTCAATATTTGGCTTTAATTTAGATAAGGTTTAACTTTAAGTTTATTCGATAGGTGATTTCTAATCTGTTTCTTATTTGTAAGAAGATTGGCAACCGCGCTGAAGCTCCTTTCCACGAGGTATGAAGATGCACTAACTATTAAAAGCTTTCTCGCGATAGTTCATAGTGCAGGATAAATCGAAGCATCTTCAAAACACCATAATACCATAATTGTAGTCATTTTCGCATATATTAGTTATTAATTTAAAGCATCTATTGATTTACAATAAGTCTAATATATTGGTCAAATACTCTAAACGGCATTTGTATTGTATTTTTCGCGTTCTAAAATCAACACTTGGTGAATCGTTATTTATTGTTTGAAATTTACGAGGACCATCGCTTTCCGAAGATCTTGAATATATGCGATCAGTTAGAAATTAACCATGTTAGGAAGAACTGCATAATATTAAAGGCGAAAGGTGATTTACGTATCAACTTGCGATCCTAGTTAAGACAGCATGTCTTACTATCTTAGCGATCTTAATAACAATGGTTAGTTGTTGCGTGCTGTTATGAATCGAAATGTTTTTGTTCGTACGTACTTCAATCTATTGAAAGTATTCAGTGATATGTAAAATTAGTACAATTGTGTGGAACCTGATGTGACTTTTGTACAGTTCTCGCTTCCTGCTGGGCCCTATGACCATCGCGCCACTGCTCGCCCTACAAGTAACCAGAGTTTTTCTGATGCTAGTTCTACGTTTGTGTCTGTACCTCACTCTAGTCAACTTACTACTACCAGAACATACTCTCCCCGGCCAATATGTCTTCGAACAATACTCCAAATTCTGCCCTTAGGTATTGGAATTGTGATTAAATTGGGCATATTTCTCCAAATTATTCTCAGCTTCAAGTCTTGCATTGCTACGGGTGCGGCCGTAAGGGAGTAACCTGGCACGACAACCCGCAGTAAGGTGAAAATCCATTAAACCGTCGGTAGGGTTTTTAAAGGGACGGCTTCGTGGCGTAGTTGGTATGCGTGTGACTACTACGTCCAAGGTCCCGGGTTCGAAGTCCGACACGGTCCGCTTGAAAAATGTTAGGCGAGCATTTTTCACAAAAATACGTCCTCGTTCGGATGAGAGGTAAAATGGAGATCACGTGTGTGTGTTGTCACCTTGCTTGGAACAGCAAGGGTTCGGCAAAATTCAAAATTTTTCAGGTAAAAAATCTCGCTTCCTGGCCAATGTAGTACCTTCGGGTGGAGCGTTGGAAAATCATATGTAAGGTAGGTTTTTTGGAACGAGACAAAATGCCTACTTTGTCCTTAGAGTAGGATTATTTCTTTCAGGGTCTGAATGAACCACCTGGTTCGTACTACACTTCGTGTATGCCGATGTTTGTGGCGACGAACGCTATATCTATCAGTCCCATTTTTGGAATTTCCGTTACTGGTCTTCTGGATTACAGAGCATCACTTACGTTTTCTGGTTTTTTTTCTTCGTAGTTTCTCTTCTACTTTCTGTAGCCTGGCTGACAACTCTAAATACACCAGCCTAGGTTTTCTTTCCCTTCCCATTACCTTTCCAAATTCCATCATTACTCTAAACGTCCTTGTCATTCCCAAAGTTTCTTATCAACTGACCTTGGGTATCAACTTTTGGAAGTCGCTGCAATGGGTTCCCAATTTTCGCGATAGCCAATGGACCTTTGCTTCTCTTTCCTCCTTAGTCATCACCACTTGCGATCCTGTCCACATTGTGTTCGACCTTACTCCCGCCCAACGAGATCAGTTAGATTCCCTAATTTTTACTGCATTTTCCAAACAGCCCCCGCATCTTTTTTCCATCTCCTTAGTCCAACACCGTATCGGTACATGCGCAGAACCTATCAAGTAACGCTATTATCAACTTTGTCGTCCTCTTCTTAAGATAGCCCATTCTAAACTCGACGAAATGCTTCGTCTCGGAGTTGTCAAACCTATGGCTAGTCCCTGATTCAGTCCCATTCTCCTAGTAAAAAAGACGATTCTATAGGTTCTGTATTGACTTCCACAAAGCCAACCAGGTCACCCAAACGGTTCCTATCCTCTTTTTTATATCTCCACTATCTTAGATAGTCTCAGTGATGTTCGTTTTCTCTCCTCCCTCGACATTTCCTACTGGGAAATACCTCTTGCTACCAAATCCAAACCTATCACTGCCTTCACCGTCCCGCGAGAAACTCTTACACAGAACACTCTATATATATCTATATTAAACTCATCCACTAATAGTGAGGTAAAGCAACAATTTTAATAATGTGTTAACAACGGGAAGCAGTTGATTGAACCTGCAACTTTATATATCGGTCGTCTAAAAATTATATACCTTTACTTGAAGGGTAGATTTGCACAAAACAACACTTTGTATGTATAGCGAATTTACCTGGCTAGACGTTTTCAACTACCTTAACAGTAAAAATGTGAAACTTAAAATAATATTTGTATCTGAGACTTGACAATCGCCAAGTAAGCAATTTAGCAATTAAGAGTTGTTCTTGATAGTCTCTCTGAGATTTCTTAGGCTACTTACGCTAAAAAGGATACATTTTTGCTACGGCAGAGTTTCCTTCCGTGTGTAGCAAAACTTCCCAAAGTTAAAAACTGTGTATGTGTAAATAAAAGTCCCGCGTAGGAATAAACAACAGTTCGATAACAACTGAACAAAACAAGTAAGCGATAAGCCACACCAAAGAAAAAAAGGAAACCAAAAGAAAAGGAAAGCAAACCCTTAAACACATAAAATCGTGCTAAAGTAGTAATTTTATCTAACCTTCAATTCCAAGCGTAAGACTTAATAATATTTTATAACAAGGATTTCTGAAACAAACAAGTTAAAACAATCGCAGCTGCTGCAGATCTACTTACGATTATTGTAAATGTAGCTAACCTATAAATATTCAAATTTTGAACCGGAGCTGCAGTAACTTATATACCACTACACTCTACCTGCAACTTTGGAAAATCAACGCCTCTTTACATAATAGATCCTGCAAATGCAGCTAGGGTATATTATAACACACGCTAACTCTTTAGTAACGACACGTGTAGATCGAAAGCGTGAATGTATATACAGGATGAAAAAAAGGTGGATATATACAGAGTAAGCAAAAAACCGCGAAGTTAAAAAAATGGCGGATTGACGTAAGAAAAATGGCGCTAGATGTGACGTATGAAAAATGGATATTGACAGATGTGATGTAAGAAAAAATAGCGGATGACGGATGTGACGTAAGAAAAGATAATATTAT
This sequence comes from Platerodrilus igneus, assembly GCA_036346225.1. Lineage (NCBI taxonomy): Eukaryota > Metazoa > Arthropoda > Insecta > Coleoptera > Lycidae > Platerodrilus > Platerodrilus igneus. Next base: position 3,112,910 of record JARFIW010000765.1, on the reverse strand, counting down.
CGTTAATGAATTTCTCCATTAAGAAACGATTAGTGTTAAATGAGTTCTCCCATTAAAAAGAGATTACAGGTGAGTTTTCCCATTGAAAAAGCGATTAGTGTTAATGATTTTACCCATTAAAAGCGATTAGTGTTAATATGTTTTCCCATTGAAAAAGCGATTAGCGCTAATGAGTTTTTCAATTTAAAAGCGATTAGTGTTAATGAGTTTTCCCAGTAAAAGGCGATTAGTGTTAATGAATTTTCCCAGTAAAAGACGAATAGTGTTAATGAGTTTTCTCATTAAGGAGCGAGTAGTGTTAATAACCCTTCCCATTGAAAAGCGATTAGTGTTAATATGTTTTTCTATTAAAAAAACGATTAGTGTTCATGTGTTTTTGCATTAAAAAGCGATTAATGCTAATGTGTTATCCTATTAAAAAGCGATTAGTGTTAATATGTTTTTCTATTAAAAAAACGATTAGTGTTAATGTGTTTTTGCATTAAAAAGCGATTAATGCTAATGTGTTATCCTATTAAAAAGCGATTAGTGTTAATGAGGTTTTCCATTTAAAAGCAAATAGTGTTAATGAGTTTTTCCAATAAAAAGCGATTAGTGTTAATGAGTTTTCCCAAGAAAAAGCGATTAGTGTTAATGAGTTTTCCCATTAAAGACCATTTAGTGTAATGAGTTTTTCATTAGAAAGCGATTAGTGTTAATGGGGTTTCCTATTAAAAAGCAATTAACGTTAATGAGTTTTTCCACTAAAAAGCGTTTAGTGTTAATGAGTTTTCCTATTAAAAAGCGTAATTTAATGAGTTTTCCATTAAAAAGCGATTAGTATTAATGTGTTTTCCCATTAAAAAAACGATTAGTGATAATGAGTTTTCCCCTTAAAAGGCGATTAGTGTTAATGTATTTTCAATTAAAAAAAGATTAGTGTTAGTGAGCTTTCTTATTAAAAAGCGATTAGTGTTAATGAGTTTTCCGAGTAAAAAGCGATTAGTGTTAATGAGTTTTTCATTAAATAGCGTTTAGTGTTAACGAGTTTTTCCATTAAAAAGCAATTAGTGTTAATGAGTTTCCTATTAAAAAGCAATTCATGTTAAAGGGTTTTTCCAATAAAAAGCGTTTAGTGTTAGTGAGTTTTTTTTATTAAAGGCAATTAGTGTTAATAAGTTTTCCTATTAAAAGGCCATTAATGTTAATGAGTTTCCCACTAAAACGCGATTAGTGTTAATGTGTTTTCCCATTATAAAAACGATTAGCGTTCATGAGTTTTCCCAATAAAAAGCGATTAGTGTTGATGAGTTTTTCTTTAAAAAAACGATTAGTGTTAATGAGGTTTTCCATTAAAAATCATTTAGTGTTAATGAGTTTTCTTATTAAAGGCGATTAGTGTTAATAAGTTTTTCTATTAAAAGGCGATTAATGTTAATAAGTTTTTCATTAGAAAGCGGTTAGTGTTAATGAGTTTTCCCATTAAAAGGCGATTAGTGTTAATGTGTTTTTTCATTAAAAAGCGATTAGTGTTAATGAGCTTTCTCATTAAAAAGCGATTAGTGTTAATGAGTTTTCCTATTAAAAAGTGATTAGTGTTAATGTGTTTACCCATTAAAAAAGCGATTAGTGTTAATGAGTTTTCCCATTCAAAGCGATTAGTGTTAATGGGTTTTCCTATTAAGAATCAACTAGTTTTAATGAGTCTTTCCCTTAAAAAACGTTTAACGTTAGTTAGTTTTCTCATTAAAAAGCAATTAGTGTTAAGAAGTTTTCCCATTACTAACTATTAGTGTTATTTTGTTTTCCTATTAAAAAGCGATCGTGTTAATGGGTTTCTTATTAAAAAAATGATTAGTGTTAATGTATTTACCCATTAAAAAAGCGATTAGTGTTAATGAGTTTTCTCTTTTAAAAGCGATTAGTGTTAATGTATTTTCTCGTTAAAAAGCGATTAGTGTCGATAAGCTTTCCCACTAAAATGCGATTAGTGTTAATGCGTTTCTCATTAAAAAACGATTAGTGGTAATGTGTTTTCGCATTAAAAAAGCGATTAGTGTTAATGATTTTCCGATTTATAAGCGATTAGTGTTAATGCGTTTTCCCATTAAAAACAAAATCGTGCTGAAGTAGTAATTTTATATAACCTTCAATTCCAAGCGTAAGGCTTAATAATATTTTATAACAACGATATCTTTCGAGTTCCGTCTCAAGGATTTCTGAAACAAACAAGTTAAAACAATCGCAGCTGCTGCAGATCTACTTACAATTATTGTAAACGTGGCCAACTTATAAATATTCAAATTTTGAACCGGAGCTGCAGTAAGTTATATACCAGTACACTCTACCTGCAGCTTTGGAAAATCAACGCCTCGCTACATAATAGATCCTGCACATGCAGCTAGAGTATATTATAACACATTCTACCTCTTTAGTGATGACACGTGTAGATCGAAAGCGTATGAAACCGAACAATACCTTGGGTAATCTCTACGATAGGAGTTAAGTTCATGAATTTTAATCAAACACTTGCTCTGAAAACGAAGTCGCGGAGTATTTAATTCTTAGCGCTTGGCCCTGAATAGAATCAGTTAACTTTTAGAAATAATTTATTACGTCTAACGTACAAAATTAATAATATACTGGGAAAGTTATTGTAACATAACAAAGTGACTGTTACAGGATATAAACGTGAAGTAAGACAAGTATACTCGCTTTTAGTAAATAAGTCTTAAAGCGTTTAAAAGAAACAAAAGTTTCATAGTATTTTACAAGGAATCCAATACAAAATATTAGAAAGGGTTCAAAGCGTATTATTGCAATTAATCCACATTCCAAGATCATCGTAACGGAAATTCTATTTGTGCCATAGCATGTTGTACAGACAAGTTTAGCACGCTTAGCTTTAATAAATGGAAAGCCAAATATTAAATTTTTACGTAAATTACATCGCCTTTGTAACAATTCTTTACTATGACAAAAAACTTGAGACTGTCTTTTCAACGTTAACAAAAAGAGATTTATTAATTTTCTGAGGAATTTTCATACCGTTTGTAGTAAAAAATTTATATCCATAACTTCGGCCCTTGTAATCAACGGTAAAAAAAGCAGTTTTCAAATTGTGGTAGACATGGGTTAAAGGATAAATTCAAGCAAGTATGAACTGTCAGGTTTAGTAATAAAAGTTAGATATATGCTGAATTGACGTTAAGTATCTGAATTAATTTTACTCTACTGCAGACAACGTGACGTAACAGTTAGTTAGCACACCGGCTAGCTTTGGGTAGTGCGGGGTGAAGCTCTATAAAAGCAAATATTTCGAGAAGGAGTATTCAAATTTCAGCACTTTTAAACACCCTTACACCTTTCTGGATAGGTCTTTGAATTCTGTCTAATAAAACTTTTGAGTGTCAATTCATCTAGATATTCAAAAATAATGCCTTTCTGAAATGTGGGTGCTTCGAAAAAAGATTTAACGGTTTCTACTGCAATTAGAGTTACCACTTCCTTCTACTAATCTACTATAGATACAAATAAAAAGCTCTATGTCATATACATTTAACTTATATTATCAAACATAAATATCACATTAAATAACCTTAGAAAAAATTACTAAAACCTACCCCTAATTGGCCAAATATGGGAAAAACAACAACTTAAATTTATCAATAATAGATGTTTAACCAATTTAATTTCTACGTACTCATTTTTTTTTACAATAGTAAGTTTTTCTTTAAGGTAATTTATATATATATATATATATATATATATATATATATATATATATATATATATATATATATATACAAAATACGCTTTAAATAAGCATGCACCTACGTAATGGCCCTTCTTAATAATAAATTTTGTACATCCTTACTATTTCCACCAATAACAATGATATGATCCAAAATAGCATGCAATATTTATAAGATGGAAAATAGAGATTTAAGAGACTTTCAGCTTTCCTTGTCCACGACAAAGCTCCGTCAATCTTCATAGTGCAGGAATGGCTACAGGTAGACTAATTATTTCAATTCCCAGTAGAATAAAAGCTTCCAACACATGCCACTTTTTAGATTAACCGCAATTTTTAGCTCCGTGAGATAGGTTTTGGGCCTTTGGGGGCTTCGTTTTAAAAAGTTTTGTCGCCAAAAACTCTTCTATCAATTTTATTTTTAATTACAAAAAATAACTTGTTTCTGTTACAACTTAGACGTTTATATTCACAAAACATTAAGTAATTGAAATTGACAAAAATACTTGAAGTTAATAAATCAATAATTAATGATCAAAAATTACGGCGAGTAGCTTAAACTACCAACAATGTTAAAGTTATGAAGTTCGAGACTGACTCTCAATAAATAATAACTACAAATGAGTACTTTGAACTAACAATGTTAAAGTTATGGACTCCTTAGGGTATTAATGCTATCCCAGCCTTCGCATCGTCCTGTGGGAAATGCAGATTTCATGTCTGCTACTTCTTGATAAAATATATTGTATTACTTCTTAGTAATCTTAATTCTAACAATTGGTTTCTTATAGTCTATTGTGACCTGCACCTGCAGTTTCATGTTACGTCTAGAATACAAAGTAGTTGCTTCCTTTCTCACGTTTGTTTATAAACTTTTATTAATCTTTTATAATGTATCCTTTAATTATACAATGTAACAATCTATTTTTTAAGATTTAATGATTGCATTTTAATATACATATATATTAATTTGGGGGATATGTAACTCGCGCCCTAACTCGCGTTAGAGCACGTGTTCACTAAGAGTTCCGGAGTTTTCAATACGGCACGTTTTATTATCAGATATACAATCTTATCCGCACAGCGATGTTTGCGCGTCAATTGACTTCATAGCTCTTTTCTGTAGGTTGGTCTCGAATACCCGACGGCGAATCTATCATCTTTTATGATCCCTCAGTTTGATAAGTTTACATACTCCAAGGTTATTACCTCATGCACTCGCTCTCAAAGATTGTACGTCTAAATATGTCCTACAATCGAGTCGCCATCGTTCTATTTGTGAATTCGCAATACCTCCCACGGTTTACATGTAACGCATTGACTTCTATATCTGGGTTTACGTTTATTGTGCTTTTAAGGGGCGTCAGTTCAATTACATAATTTAATGGTTTGTTTTGAACTGTATACAAAGAAATTTTTGATGCTTGATCATTTACCGAGATCTATCTAGTAAATTCCTATATTTAATACAAAAACGGTAAAATACCGATATCTATTAATGTTTGTATTTAATATATTGAGTGTTTGTTTTTCGGTTTATTTCTGTATTGTAATGTAATATTACAATAAAACAATCACATTTTAAAATGTAAACTAGCAAAGCTTCTCAATTTTTGCAGGGTGTTTTCGTACTAAGAACTCATTTAACTAACTGACGCTAGTAAATTCTTTTCCACTACTTAATATTGATTTACGTAACGTGTATCATTCGCGCAATAATTATGCAAACATTGGTCTATGAGAAACTTTAGTTAGTTTAGGAACCCTAGTAGGAAAATATACGAACAATTTACAATTAACTAATAGGACCATTGCATCATATTATTAAAATATAATATCGAAATAAATAAGAAAGTATGTACTACATTTTTCCTCAATCAGCAATTACAAGTCGGGACTTATTACAAACATAGCAAATTCGACCAACATCAACGCATTGCATTTTACTAGTGTGGAATTAAAAATATTACCATGCATTGTGAAGTTACCGAAATCATTATAAATTACTCAACCAGACCGAGGCTCATAAAATAATTTAGATGCGTAGAGACTAAACCCAATGACGCAAACGTGATTGTAAACAGACCGTGTGAAAATACCAATACACATATTTTCTGAGGTACCCAGAAACCCATGACCCTAACCACAAGTTCAGTGCGACTCACACGAACCCTGTGATAGTTGGAATTGGAGATTTCTCTAAAACAAAGTAGCTTATAAATACCGCTATCGCATAATGGATAAAGGCAAGCAAATAATTCAAGCGCTTTCCTTCAATGGGTTGAATACAAACTTGCCGCCTCCATCAAACAATAATCCGCGTAACAGGGATGTTGTAAATTCGGGTTTGCCAATAAATTAAACTTCTTGAACACGCAGGTGATTTACGGAAACATAATTTATCGTTAACTGGTGAGCGTCTATGCAGTAAATGCTTTTTCAACACTAGTTGGATCCTGGATTATGGAGATTAAAATTTGTCTTCCTGTATACGGGGTGATTGAACCCTGTGCTCAGAGAAAAACTGCGATAAAAATTCTAACCTTCTACCATAGTCTGATTTGTTGCTACGTACCTTATTGTTGACTTAAAGAGTTGTAGATATTCAGACATTTATGTGGGTGCTGGCTTAATAAAAGCGTAATGTAATCAATAACCAGCACCACAATTGTTTTCAAAACATTTACATATACATTCAAAATGTTGGACTAAAATAAATTTAAGATGCTTTTCTTTTTTTTAGATATACGCAAGTTAGCCGCTCAGGGTAGAGTTTATTTGTGTTGGTTGTACGATATTCAGATTTTAATATAGGTTAAAATAACTTGCGTTGAATATTTTTATTATTTGTGCTGAGATTAAAAGCATTAAAAGAGAGTTATTGGAAACAGGGTTCCTCAAGCTGTTAATTTTTGAAATAATCCTTCAGTAGATTGCTCAGCGTCTCTTCGGGGTTACAAGATTGGTGTCAGGTGGGTTGAAACTTAATATTTTTTTATTGGACCAAAAGACTTTCCAGGTAGGTGCACATGTTAAAGTAAAATAAAGTAAACCCGTAAAGAAATTTATTTTGTTATTATTAAAACCGCCCCTCACCACTAGGCTAGTTGGCGTGATTGTTCTATTACGTTTTAGTGATAAAGTAAATTAAAAAGTCATTTGTTAAGTGGGTTTTTCTATTAAAAAGCGATTACAGAAAATGAGTTTTCCTATTAAAAAAAGCGAATAATGGTAATGAATTTTCCAATTAAAAAGTGATTAGTGTTAATGTGTTTTCTCAATAAAAAGCGACTAGTGTTTATGAATTTTCCCATTAAAAAGCGATTAGTGTTAATGAGTTTTCTTATTAAAAAGCGATCAATGTTAATGGGTTGTCCCATTAAAGGCGATTAGTGTTAATGTGCTCCCTATTAAAAAGCGATTAGTGTTAATAATTTTTCCCATTAAAAAGTCGAATAGTGTTAATGAGTTTCCAATTAAAAAGCAATTAGTGTTAATGAGTTTTTTCAATAAAAAACGATTAGTGCTAATGTGTTTTCCCATTAAAAAAACGTTAAGAAGTTTTCCTATTAAAAAGCGATTAGTGTAAATGTGTTTTCCCATTAAGAAGCGATTAGTGTTAATGAGTTTCCTAAGAAGAAGCGATTAATGGTAATGAGCTTCCTATTAAAAAGCTATTAGTGTTAATAAGTTTTCCCTTAAAAAGCGAATGGTGTTAATGAGTTTTCCCATTAAAAAGCCATTAGTGTTAATGAGTTTTTCCAATAAAAAGCGATTAGTGCTAGTGCGTTTTCCCATTAAAAAAGCGATTGATGTTAAGAAGTTTTCATATTAAAAAACGATTGGTGTTAATGTTTTTTCTCATTAATAAGCGATTAGTGTTTATGAGTTGCCCAAGAAGAAGCGTAGTGTTAGTGAGTATTCTCATTAAAAAGCGATTAGTGTTAATTAGTTTTTCATTATAAAGCGATTAGTGTTAATGAGCTCTTTCATTAAAAAGCGATTAGTGGTAATGAGCTTCCCCATTAAAAGAGCGATTACAGTTTTCCCATTAAAAAAGCGATTAGTGTTAATAAGTTTCCTATGAGGAAGAAGCGATTAGTGTTAATGAGCTTTCCCATTAAAAAGCGATCAGTGTTAATGAGCTTTTCCTTTAAAAAGCGATTACAGTTTTCCATTAAAAAAACGATTAGTGTTAATGAATCTTCTCATTGAAAAGCGATTAGTGTAAATATGTTTTTCTATTAAAAAAGCGATTACTGTTAATGTGTTTTTGCATTAAAAAGCGATTAGTGCTAATGTGTTTTCCCATTAACAAGCGATTAGTGTTGTGTTTTTCATTAAAAAGCGATTAGTTTTAATGAAATTTTCCATTAAAAAGCGATTAGTGTTAATGAGTATGTAACTTTATTTTTTGTTTTCACTAACAGGACACGTTGTAAACGCTAGTGAAACGTATTTTTTTGTTTTATGGGCGTGGCGTCAGTGATACTTATTTTTCCAAAAATCTTCCGACAAAGCTAGGGGTCTATTCCTGGGTAGAGCAATGAGAAATGGGGGGGGGTAAGTCAAATTCTGTTTGCAAATCAAAGTTAAGCTAAATCAAATAGGCGCCACCAAGTCCTGATGTAATTACGATAATTGCATAGCACAGTTCTAAGGGCGGACGTGGAGACCCAAAGAAAAAAATGATCGCCTTCGTTGACAAAAATCTGTCTTAACAAAATAAGACGCAGCTTCTGTAAGAAATTGTGATAGTTAAATAAATAAAAAAGTGGAACACCATTTGTGTCCTGCAAAAATACATAAAGAAATAATAAAAACGTATTTCCAATATAAAATTGGCATCAATTTATCACTCAGAAGGGTTTTAGCTTTATGTAATTAGATTTGATCGAACTTGATCAAAATAAAAAATCTTCAATTTTGAACTAATTGTTTACTAAAAGAACTCTTTTAAAATAATATAACTTGTAACAAAAAAAAATTATCATTAACAGCATCAATCTTAAACTTTTAACTTTCCTGTTTGTCTTTATTAATATTCATAAAGCAACTTTACTTTAAACATGAACTTGTTGTACAAATAGAATTCTAACCTGGGCAGATCTTTTCAGGTAGATAACAAATTAATAGCTCCTAACAATATCAGCATTTGAGCTTTCAAAATTACGTATAATAATCTAAGTGTAGATAAAGCTGATCACAAAAATAGGCATGTTTATTTAAATTGCATTACAGCTGCTCAAAGCATTTGCTTTTAAGGCAACATCTGTCAGCTGTACAAAGTAGAAAAATATGACGTCGGAAACACCTGTTGGCATTACCGACGGTTCATATGGAGCAAAGCATGTTTTTTTAGAACACTAATTCAGTAAACTTTCGTTTTACAACTTGTAAAACCAGCTCAACAATTAGTTGAAACTTTTACAATTTACGTGTATTAAGCATCAAAGAAAGTTAACGTGTTCCAAGCTTTGAAACACATGCAAAAAAAACTTATAGCTATCTACGAACCAAAACTGCAATTGTCGCTTTACGACAAAGTAAGACGGGATCCCCGTTCTTCAAGCAAAGATAACAGCGTTTGCAATTTGAAACGACTTCATCCAAATCAATTTTTATAATTTCTTCCTAGACAAATTTGTTGTTGTTAGGCAAAGTTTAAATCTATTATTCTTGTCGAGTAATATTTGTTACGTTCCACGTGTCGAATCATATCCTGTCGCCTTACATTCTGCAGCAGTCGTGCTCCCAAAGTTGAATTATGTCACCTTCTAAAGGTTGCATCTTACGTGTGTTTCTAAAACTTGCATCTTACTCGTCGCGCTAAATAAATTACCTCACATTACATAAGTTTGTATAATATATACATTACCAACCGTTATTCGAAGATATCTTTACCATTTGAAATGGATTTGAAGGTTGCCGGCCTCCAGCCAAGGGTACATGTTGATATCGCTATCGCCTGTGGCCGACTATCTCGTAACCAGGGCCGAGCGGTCGCGCCGTCAGGAGGGGAACGAAACAATCAAACAGAGATGTGCTTGCAAATAGCTTTATACGACACAGATATCTGAATATAACTAGATTACTAAGGAACGATGCAGGCTTAGCGTATTACTTTTGAAGTTGAGTGCAAATAATTATTATTATTAATAAAATTGTTACACTATTCTTGAAATTATATGCAAAGAATTATTATTGAAAATAAAATTGTTACAAGTATTCCAAGTAAACAGCGATTAGTGTTAATGAATTTCCCATTAAAGAGGTTTAGTGTTAATAAGCTTTTTCATTAAAAAACGATTAATGTCAATGGGTGTCCGATTAAAGGCGATTAGTGTTAATGAGTTTTCCTATTAAAAATCGATTAGTGTTAATAATCTTTTTTATTAAAATGCGAATAGTGTTAATGAGTTTCCAATTAAAAAGCAATTAGTGTTAATGAGTTTTTCCAGTAAAAAACGATTAGGGGTAATGAGTTTTCCTATTAAAAAGCGATTAGTGTTAATGAGTATTCCAAGTAAACAGCGATTAGTGTTAATGACTTTCCCATTATAGAGGTTTAGTTTTAATAAACTTTTCCATTACAAAGAGATTAATGTTAATGGATTTCTCATTTAAGGGGATTAGTGTTAATGAGTTTTACCATTAAAAAGCAATTAGTGTTAATGAGTATTCCAAGTTAACAGCGATTAGTGTTATTAAGTTTGCCATTAAAGAGGTTTAGTGTTAATAAAGTTTTCCATTAAAAAGCGATTAATCTTAATTAGTGTTAATGAGTTTTTCCATTAAAAAGCGATTAGTGTTAATAAGCTTTCCCATTAAAAGGCAAATAGTGTTCATGAGTTTTTCCATTAAAAAGCAATTAGTGTTAATGAGTTTTTCCCAGTAAAAAGCGATTAGTGTTAATGAGTCTTTTCCCATTAAAAAGCAATTAATGTTAATGAATTTTCTCAATAAAAAGCGATTAGTGTTTATGAGTTTTTCCATTAAAAAGCGATTAGTGTTAATAAGTTTCCCATTAAAAAATGATTTGTGTTAATGAGTTTACCCCTTAAAAAGCGATTAGGGTTAATGGGTTTTCCTATTAAAAAGTGATTAGTGTTAATGTCGTTCTCCATTAAAAAGCGATTAGTGTTAAGGGTTTTCCCCTTAAAAAGCGATTAGTGTTAATGAGCTTTCTGATTAAAAAGTGATTAGTGTTAATGTGTTTTTCCATTTAAAAAACGATTAGTGTTAATGAGTTTTCCTATAAAAAGGCGATTACTGTTAATGAGTTTTCCCATTAAATACAATTAGTGGTATTGAGTTGTTCCATTAAAAAGCGGTTAGAGTTAATGAGTTTTCCCATTAAAAAGCGCTTAATGTTAATGGGTTTTCCCATTAAGAATCGATTAGTTTTAATGGAGTTTTCCATTAATAGGCGTTTAGTGTTAATGAGTTGTTCCATTAAAAGCGATTAGTGTTAATGATTTTGCTCTATTATAAAACTATTAGTGTTAATGAGTTTCTCGTTAATAGGCGATTAATGGTAATTAGTTTCCCATTAAAAACGATTAGTGTTAATGAGTTTTCCATAAAAATGCAATTAGGGTTAATGAGTTTTTTCATTAAAGAGCGATTAGTCTTAATGCGTTTTTCCATTAAAAGCGATTGGTGTTAATGAGTTCCCATTAAAAAGTCATTAGTGTTAATGAGCTTTCCCATTAAAAAACGCTTAGCGTTAATGAGTTTCCCATTAACAAGCGATTAGTGGTAATGAGCTTTTAATGAATGCCGAGTGCAGAGGGTTCAGGATCGACTCATACACACTACTAAAGTGTGCTAATAATAAATGGCTTGTATCAAACTATAATAAAGCCTAGTAAGACAACATAATTATTAAAACAGATAGGTTATTTCTGACAGTAAATCGAAACTAGAAAAATCAATAATTCCTTGGTTGGTACAAAAATATCTGTGGTGCATGAAATTAGCAAATGGACCAAAAGTCTGCAGAAATGTTTAATTTAAATATTACGGACAAGAAATTTTCAAATCATTCTCACCGAGCCACTGCCGTTTCGTAGTTGGCAAAGCAGGTGAATCGGAGCAAGAACTGATGAAAACAATAGGGTATGGTAATAGTAATTGTATCAAACCCCATCCACAATTAAATCAAGGACATCACGAAAATATAATAAATAATATGAGAACGAACCGCAGAATCAAGTAGTAACGACTAAATTTCCAACACATTACTGAATTGTTTGACAGTACTCTTTTGTAATTAATGATAATACTTAACATTGTTTAATCGTATGCAAAAAAACATTTAAATTATATTATCTCAGAAATGACCGCTCAAAGCGACATCTACAAGATATACCTTTTTTAGAGAAAAATGTAGGAGAATAAGAAATTTGAACCAGAAACTTGATATAAGGATGCAAAAAAAAATTATGGGGCTTTAAATGTAGGCAAAGGCCTGCTGGTAGCGCCCTCTGCAAGGTTGAAGTATTACCAAATCTGAATTTCTCATCTTAAAAAACACTTAGATACCAAATTTTATGTAAATCCTGCTATTATTAGGATACCTACTTTAAAATATTTTAAAAAATAATAACTTTGACACTTTGTATCTAAGAAATAATCAACTTTTGGACTAAAGTACATTGGGCTAGTTCCTCCTACTTTAGTCTCAGGAATTTGTGGTAACATTTTATACAAACTTTTTAAAGACATCCTGTATATGAGAATTGCATCCTACCATTATTCTTTTGATCTACAAAGTATATACAGGCTGTATGTTAACCTAGCAGCCCTACATTTAATAATTACATGCTTAACGTGTCATATTTGCTTTAAAAAAGTGCGATAGCTTTACATGTAGTCGTTGATAACGATTTGATAAGGTTTACCGCTTTGTAATTACCGTTGTTGAATGTTCATTTTCTAATATTTATTGTGTAATTCAAATGTTGACATTTGAACTCATATCTGTTTCTAAAACTGATGTATGTCCTAAAAACCGCAGCTTGTTGTGGTTTCAGTGTCGGGAGAATGCTGACTATAATAATATTGTGTTAGTACTGTATACCTATGGTGCTAGAATACTGTTGATATATAACAAAAATAATAAATGGAAAATGGTTCACAGAATCACAAGTATCAATTATCATCATTAATTACTTTTAATGTTCATAGGTGAGTGTATGCAACGCTAGTGTGTTATTTATGCAAACACAAGATAATAGAAAAGAATTTATTAATTTTAGTTAGCTAAATAAGTTTTCAGTATGAAAATACACTGAAAGATGTATGGAAACTCTGGTAGTTTACATCAATAACGTGGCTATTTTACTATAATAATAAATTAGAACAAGTACCTAATGTACATTAGATACAACCAAAAATAAAGAAATTAGACTTTAGACTATGCGTATTCTTTTTAGAAAAATTTAAACAGATCTTAGTAACTAACCGGCTTAGAAAAGCTTACTCGTAAACATCCACACGGGTTTAAAAACAAACTATTGAATCATGGAATTGGACCGACACACCGTTCAAACGAATCGCCATAAAACCTAAAAAATTAGAGCTTTATATGTAAACCGCGGGAAGAACTGAGAGCTGACAAGAATTTAAAGAAACTGAAAGCATGGTAGATTACCCCAATAATCATAAACTCGAAAATTTACAGTAATATAAAAGTGCGTAGCAAACATTAACAAATGTGATGCGCCGCTTGCAAAAATGCGAGAACAAGTGACAGTGGAAATAATCAAAAAGACTTTGAACTCGACAATCGGACAGCTTTAGACTCACGATTTGTGTGAACGAACAAAACGGGCGATAAACGGGACGTTAAAACTTATGGAAACTGTCAGATCATAATTGTAAGAAGCTTTTTATCTTCAGTAGTTCGAGATCATACAGCAGAACATCGCTGTGCGGATAAGGTTGCAAATCGGGCAGGAAAATGAAGGCGTTTAAAACTTTCGAATTGCTAGAAAAACAAGTTCAGAAACGAGAGTATAAACGTGGAATTTAAACATACCGTTACGCTAAAGATTCGCATGTGCTAGAAGCTTTCATTCAATGTTATGTTGGAATATATTGTTACGTTTTTTTTTCCGGGGCAGCCACGTTGGGCGCCAAAAATTTATGTTACGTTTTTTTTTGTGGCCGTGCGTAACATAAAGAAAATCAAAGACATGACCAGGCTCAATCGGAGATTAGGGGGGGTTGTAGAAAGCAGACCAACATATAACGTACGGGGCTGTAAGGAATTAGTAACAATACCTGCAATAAAAAAAAGTTAGAATACCAAACCTGCAATAAAAAAAAATTAGTCCTGCAAACCTGAAATAAAGAAAAAGCATAGCAGCAATGAAAAGTCTCAGTTATTCAGCACTTTGTAGAATGTAAATAAAACTGTTTAGATAAACTATATAATATAATCACGATAAAAGCATTATAAAATTTTTTATTACAAAGTGAGGTAATATTGGGGAGTAGCAGAAACGTTTCCTCACACACCAATTAAACATAAATCAGACAAAATATTAACAAAAGATAAATAGGTAAGACACAATTGATATGAGTAATTCAGTAGTATTAATCTTTCTTTCTTTCTTTCTTTTTTTTGCTTATGTTTTAAAATATCATGCAAGTCTTTTGTAAAAGGTATCAGAACGACAAAGATATAGTAAAGCAACCGATAGATATTTAAAGTAATAACAAGTAGGAAATAGTTCAACTTACAAAAGTCCTTCAGCAACGCTTCCTTGCAACGGAAGTGTGAGATTTACGATGTCCTACGCTAACGAAGCACTTCACCCTGGACTGTGAGGTTGTTGATGGAACTTATCACACGTCACACTAATCACACCTACGCATTTCACTGGCGTTAGCAGCAGACATTATCATGCTGATGGAACTATGTAGCATTGATAAATTCTTGTTAACTCTATTTCCTGAGACAATAATGTCGAAATCTTTTGTAACACAAATCGTAAAAATTGTAATAAAAATTTAGAATCACGGCCTTTCAAAGCACGATGTAATGCATTAAATTAACAGTAACGTGAGGTGTTTTATTTGCTACATATGGTAACAAAGAAAAATCTAAAGCTTTCGAATAACGAAAATTTGCTCAAACAACGATCTATTTTAGATTCGTTGGGGTTAGAAAATTCAGAAAATACAGTATCACTGTATTTAAATAGTCCAAAGTATGCACTCCGCTGATAAACAAAGGACCGCAAAACTAGCTCGCACACACCGTTTAAATATCAAAAGACGAAGCACCAACAAAAGAACACAATGAGTAAAACACGTGTATCACTAAAGTAAGTACGTCAGATGTTCCGTACAACACGCGTGCAGGTCGAGTTTAACAAGTACTCTTTCCAACAGAAAATCAACTAAAAACACAATTAGTAAAGCAACGCGCATCACGATATTTCACAAGAAAGACAACTAAAAATCGTGCCGCGCTTGTTCATAACAATTCGAAAATTGAGATCGCATTAATTCTCACTATTCTCAAACCAAAAAGAAAACAGTATTTTTCAACGTAATTAGTATATAGGAACCAAGAACGAACTCGACTCTGCAGTTAATATACAACTAGTAATTTATAGGAACAAAGAACAACTACCACTCGCTAATCTGTAGATATAAAATAGTTGTTACCCATAACATCTGAGCGCCTATTATCTCGACCTGGACAACAATATCCATAAAGTAAATGCAGCTATCATATCTAATCATTAATTACAAATTATAAACAATTATAAATAATTATAAATAATTATAAATAATTATAAATAATTATAAATAATTATAAATAATTATAAATAATTATAAATAATTATAAATAATTAATTACAAGCTGTTTTATCATTTTCAATAAGTTGGAAAATAATTCACGAATAATCCAATTTAAAATTCGTTCCTTGCAATTTATTTATTAATGAGAATCGGTCTTCAATTAATCTACCTTAAATTAATACCCACGAGTTAATAAATATAAAATATAAAAAAAGTAATTTGTAGAAATGTACTTACGAATTGAGTATAAAAGCGTAAAATGTTAAAACTATAAAAATGCCCGTTACAAATTCCCCCCTAGCAAAATAAAGACGTCGGGGTGAAAGAAAAACGACAGACAAACAAACAAACAAAAAAAAATATTTTTATCCGGTTCGAAGGACCAACACCAGTAGAAGAAAAAAACATTTTTTTTTCAAAAGAAGACAAAGTCATCTATCGTAACCAACAATGACAGAATAGGTAAAGAAAGTAATAAGTAAACACCCAATGAGGATTAAAGGTTATAGCTACTTTCAAAATCGTCAAAAGACGGATGTCCCCGAAAGGGACATTTTTGTTTTTCACCTCAAAGAAAAGTTTTGGCTTCCCGCGGAGAAACCAAGAGGAAAGAAAAAAAACGAGGCAGAAAACTCGTAGCAAACCAACTAAACGACACAACTGTCAACCTCAAGTGTGCAGCAAAGAAAGAACCAAGACAGAGAAAAGGGCAAAGGTAAACTAGTACACCATCTAGAATACTTCCAACTGAGGTAACACAGATTCGTATGAAACAATTACTCAAGCAGAGTATGGCTAACAGACCTACAGAAGCGACCAAGTCGAAATTCCTAAAGGAAAAGAAAATAGATCTGAAGCCTACCTCAAGAAATGGATGTAGCAAGCGACTATAATAGTCAAATAGTGAACAAATGGTAGAACTAGCCAGAAGAAAAAGTCACGGGATGGGCTAGCTACAAAAAGATGAATAGGAATACGAAATGGGCGCCAGTGTTTTCGGACACAAGCTTATCAGAGAAAACACAAGACCAATAAGCCACAGAAAGAATACTTAAGAACAGACATAGTGAAAGAATAAAAATGACATAAAAAGATGCAAAGACAATTAAGATTAAGTTTAGGATTAAAATACAATAAACAGAGACAGATGAAGAAAATCGAGCAGGAAAAAGGAAAAAAAAATCGAGCAGAGAAAAAAAAATCGAGCCCCATGTTAATCGAGCCGAGAGAAAAAAAAATCGAGCAGGAAAAAAAAAATCGAGCAGAGAGAAAAAATAAATCGAGTCCCTCGTTTATCGAGCCCCTCGTTTATCGGGCCCCATGTTAATCGAGCCCCACGTTTATCGAGCCCCACGTTGGGCGCCAAATTTGTTACGATTTTTTTCGTGGCAGCCACGTTGGGCGCCAAAAATGTTACGTTAAGTAATTCGTGGAAGTCCCTGTTCGGGTGCCAAAGTTATGCTACGTTGGTTCGTAGCCGTGCGTAACACAAGATATCAAGAAATGACCGGGCTCAATCGGAGAGTAAGGAGGGTTGTAGAAAGCAGACCAACATACCATGTACACGGCCGTAAGGAGTTAGTAATAATACCTGCAATAAAATTAATTAGTTAAGCAAACCTAAAAAAAAGAATAAGCATAGCAGCAATGAAGAACAAAACACGACTCCTCGTCTGTTTATTCAACTCGTTCTATTATAACCGCTTATCGTATCTTATCTAGACCTGTTAATAACATTAGGAACATCCAAAACGTGAATGCCGCAATCATATATAATAATTAATTACAAATTATAAACAATTATAAATAATTATAAATAATTATAAATAATTATAAATAATTAATTACAAGCTGTTTTATCATTTTCGATAAGTTGGAAAATAATTCACAAATAATCCAATTTAAAATTCGTTCCTTGCAATTTATTTATTAATTAGAATCGGTCTTCAATTAATCTACCTTAAATTAATACCCACGAGTTAATAAATATAAAATATAAAAAAGTAATTTGTAGAAATGTACTTACGAATTGAGTATAAAAGCGTAAAATGTTAAAACTATAAAAATGCCCGTTACAATATGATTACCTGCAACTTTTTTCCTGCACAAGTTGGCTTGAGCTTTGTACAAAACTAAAATGTCTGTAAATCTTTGAATATTTTCGTACCAACTGCTATTCATTTCATGCTGTTGAATGTTTTATAATTGTAATTTGTTGTAGTATACGAAGTAATAGAATTTAATATAAAGAGGACTTTTACGTCGGTGCACGCTTAAAGCGTATTGTAAGCAGAAAACTTTTGTATGGATAATCACCATAATTGTATTTGCATAATTTATAAGTAGCAGCAAATTTAGTTTAATGTTTGTAATTGATAAATTTAAGATGTTCGTTCCTTTTAGATACACGCATATTTGCCCAATTAAGGATAGAGCCTAGATTTTTTGTTTATTATTTAGTGTTTGGTAATATAGGTTAGGTGAACTTGTAGTTTTCTTATCATTCGAGTGTACTTTAAATTAGTAGAGGGTGATAAAGCGCGTACACAAGGCTCCATTGACCTATATTGCAGTAAAAAACATTAAATCGTCTATAGAGGAACCGATTCTCCGGACAGGCGTTATTTAGGATTATACAGGTAGGTTGGTGCATAAGGACTTTATTAGGCAGAGAGTTCAATAGGCGTAATACTATTTAGTGTGTGTTACAATTTGGATACTGCCTAGAAGGGTTTACATTTGCTTTTATAGAATCCACCCCTTACCACAAGCAAGTTGATGCCCTATTTGCTGTTATGCCACCTCACTTTTATAGAGTAAATTAATTCAGGTACTTAACGTCAGTGCTGTACGTACCACGCACACATACAAACTATAGACCTGCAAAGAAATTTAATTGACAAGATTACTAAACTGATTTTTTCGTATATGAAGCTATTAGCGAATTTTATCCTTCTTGAAGGTTCATGTGTAAACTAACGCGTAAGCTAAAGCCTTAAATACATCTATTCGGCAGTCGTGATAATCCTAAACCTCGAAAGCAAATGGGAATCTGGTGTAGATCAAACTACTTAAAAGCTTTAACATATTAGAAAGATGTTTACCAGTAGATTTAGTTTGCAAGTTCTATACATTCAAGTTGCAACCGAGAGATCGAATTCAAGGATTTATAAATTTCGTGCTTCTGTTCTAATTTCCAAAATCCTTTACCTCCTAAGTGTATTATGCACAAGAGAGAAACTATATTTGTCAGATTCAGAATATGAAAACTGTACGCTGTAAGTAGGGAAGTCGAGGTAATGCTTCTATTAATACAACCATAGGATATAGCGCAAGTTGAAATTGAAAGCTAGCTTTTGCTAACTGAAAGTAATCTTCAGCGCTTTGCTACGTTATAAAGCGTACGGGTCAGACAGAAATAAAAAGGATACTTAAAGTGAGGACCCGCACGAATCACGATTACAAAAAAGAACACAAGAATCGTAGAAATACTAGGCTAACTAACAATGCAGTGAGGGGGGATTCCCAGCAAACCAAAAAATACATCGTCATGGATTTTCTATTTATAATAAAAGTTAATTAAAAAAAGAATTTGGTTTAAATCAACAAAAAAATAAATAAATAGTTATATTACAGAGAACAAATTTTAAGAATTGACGTACGAAGTGCGCATTGCGTTTAACATGTAGAATTGATTAGTAAAAGAAAGAAAGAAATTAGTGTTTATACTTTTTCATAACACAGGGGTGTTAAAGTAAAAATATTAACGGTAGAACAAATTCTAGTAATTATTTAATAAAGTACTATGGAGCACCAGTGACGCAATAACAACAAAAGTAGAAAAAAAGAGGTGCTTCGGATATATGGAAAAACTATCACAACATACCTCCATGTGCCAAGAAACTATCGTGTGCCCATTGCATCCACGGAGGTGAATCAGCAAAGCGCCACGGTGCATACATCCAGATGCAGCGTCACCACGGTCGACAGATTTTGTGAGCTGCGATAAACACTGCTACTACTATTATACTTAGCAATACAGAAAGAAAACAAAACTAAAATTTAATAAGATTTAACCCCCACAAGAAATAATGAAACCCGATTTCATGTGAGGAACACCAAAGAACCAAAGAAAACAAATAAATAACAGTTCGAGTGCAAAGACAAGAAAAAAATAAGCAGCATCAGGCCGAGAAAAGTAGATAATGTAGAAAATTAGGCCGTAAACAAAACAAATCGGGCCAGAAATTAAGCAAAATAAAATCGAAGCAAACGTTAAACAAAACTAAAATCGAAGCAAAAGGTAAGCCAAAGTTACACAAAACAAAATTGGAGTAAACGTTACCCAAAACCAAATCGCACCCAACGTTAACCAAAACCAAAATCGAAGCAGAAGTTAGGCCAAACAAAATCGGAGTAAACCTTACCCAAAACAAAATCGGGGCCCCACGCCAGGCGTCAAAATTATTGCTGCGTTATGAAGCGTACGGGAGTTAAGGTTTGGGCCTTGGAAGCTGCCTTTTTAAAAACCAGTTCCAAAACTTATTAACAAATTAATTTTATTTATACAGAAATTAATTGAGGAATTTTGACAAGTTGATTCAATATTATTCTAAGTTCAAAATTAATTAATAAATGTACTATTTTGAGTAGTCTAAACGAACTGCAATGCTAAAGCTGAATACTTGACTGACTCACTTGAATATCTTGAACAATGAAGTATGGAGTTCGAAGAGTGACTGCCGGGTCTTTGAGCTCCCGGGCTTTTTATAATGTTCCTACCCCCTCACATGGCTGTGTAAACTTTCAGATCTTGCGTCTGATTACACTTAATACTATTCGTAAATACAATTTTGTAATCTTAATTTCTAAGTAATCACGGTACCTGACCGTGTGTGACTTGACATCTGCAGTGTCACTATCGTCTGCGATACAAAGTAGCGCATCCGTTCTCATGAACGTTAATAAACTTTATAACTTGTCTTTGTATTTACTTTGTTGCACTTCACTTAACATTTTTTTTACACTTTCTAATAATTTCCTAATTATTATATTTAATAATATATACATCAATTGGGGGATACATATCTCGGGTCAGACAGAAATAGAAAGCTTACTTAAAGTGAGGACCAGCACAAACCACGATTACAAAACAGAACACAAGAAACATAGAAATACCAGGTTAACTACCAATGCGGTGAAGAGGGGATTCCCAGCAACACAAAAAAATACATCGTCCTCGATTTTATATTTATAATAAAAATTAATTAAAAAAAGAATTCGGTTTAAATCAACACAAAAAAATAGTTATACTACAAAGTACAAATTTTAAGAATTGACGTACGGAGTGCGCACGTCGGTTAACATGTAGAATTCATTAGTAAAAGAAAGAAAGAAAAAAATTACTGTTTATACTTTCTCACAACACCAGGGTGTTAAAGTAAAAATATTAGCGGTAGAACAAATTCTAGTAATCATTTAATAAAGTACTATGGAGCACCAGCGACGCACTAACAACAAAAGTAGAAAAAAAGAGGTGCTCCCGATATACGGGAAGACTGTCACAACATACCTCCATGTGCCAAGATACTATCGTGTGCCCATTGCATCCACGGAGGTGAGTCAGCTAAGCGTCAGGGTGCTTACTTCGAGATGCAGCGTCACCACGGTCAACAGATTTTGAGCGTTGCGACAATCACTGCAACAGCGGAACACATACCAGCGCAGTTGGTTGTACATAAAAAGAATAATCGGGCCTACATAAAACAATTTGGTCTCTAGCTATAGGAGCTAGAAAGATAGTCTTACTAGTATTAATAACGCAGGAGAACTTACCGATGCACCTAAGATCTACACTTCTTAACAAAAAAAAAACGTGCATCGCTCTTGAAGTAATAGGACGCGTAATGTAGGAAGTACATATAGGAACGAACCGCAGAATTAAATTAAAAATTCGTTCAAATAACAAGAATTCGAACTTCAATCGTTGCGTTACCAAATGTGATTAGAAACTTGAAACAAAACTTAAGTACGATCCATTACTTCAACGAGTCTTTACTATTGGGTATAATAAGAAGTAATTATGCGTTATAGTATTGCGTATGAAGTCAACGGATACCTCAAACAAGGTACGGACGATTGAGATTATAGAACAGCTTTTTGTTTCAAAGTAAAGGAAAATTATTATAAAGCGTACTTATTGTAGGAAGGTCTAAGATACCGGGTTTTTGAATACTGAAGCAGAATCTACGTGCATGAATAATGCGAGAAAAGGGTACGTTTTAATTAACTATCGTAAAATGAACGTAATAAAATCCTCCCCTCCCCAGAAAAATTAACAGGTCGGGGTAGAAAAACAAAAGTAATGCAGCGGACAGGACGGTACTCAGTACATAAAAAAATTGTTTAATAGATTAAAAAAACCCAAAAAAAACCAACTGATAGGCCAACATACAATAACCGATAGAACCAACTAAAAAAAATTTGCTTAATGAGAAAAAAACCCTCCAACAGCAAAAAAAAGGATTTCCGTCCGGCTCGAAATACAAGTATACCGGACTAAATCAAGAAGTCTAGAGGACATAGGAAAAGGAAAAGTAGAAGATAGCAATTATTGAGGAGAAAAATAGAAAGGCCTAACACTGAAGAAAAGTCGTCGGAGGACGGATATCTCTAGTAAAAAAACAGTAAAGTCTTCAACCTCAAGAAAAGAAATTGGTCTCTCGCAAAAAAACCCAAAGTAAGAAAAGGGACGAGGAAGAAAACCAACAGGACAAGCCAGAACAAGACAATAACTGTCAAGCCTTAAGGTAAGCCAGAAAACAGCAAGAATGCTGGATTGAGAAAAAAAATCAAAATACTTCAAGCTGTGATACCCAAGAATCGTAACTAACGAAAACCCAAAGAAAAAATTTGCTAACTAGGCCTTTCCGAAGAAAAGAAAAAATGGTCTAGAAGCACATACCACAGGAAGTGGATCGAAAAAAATTGTATTAAGTCAGCACGAAGACCGATAAAAAGTAGCACCAGCCACAGAAAAAAGGAAAGGAATGTGTAACGAAAGAACGAAAAAAAAAACCAAAAAGAATAACACCAAGCAACAAGTACAAGAACCACAAAAAACCCTTAAGAATCGCACAAAAGAAAATAAAACAGAATCCCAGTGTAGTTGTGTATGAGTATGTGTGTGCGCGTGCGTACGTGTGTGTATGTGTGTTGATGTATGAGTATGTGAGTGTGTGTGTGTGTGTGTGTGTGTGAGTGGTTGTGTGTGTGTGTGTGAGTGGTTGTGTGTGTGTGTGTGTGTGTGTTGGACCGCTTTAGTCGCTTATTACAACAGGCAAGTCGTACCATGGGTCTATTCTATTCCCGAACTCCACACCGATGAAAGGAAAAGAAAGAAAACCCAGCCAAACAGAGAAGTAAATAAAGAAATCTTTTAGTCCAAAAATCAAGTTCTGAGGAGAGCAAAGTCAGCATAAGAATCTGGGACGTGAGGACTAAGTATTGAGCTTAAGACGTTTGCGCCGCCAGCAGGAACACGCAGTAAAGTCAAGAACATTAGGATTTCTCCGACCTACATCTTCAGGTTCTGTATCAGCATAGCCAATTTATGTCCATTTTGGGCAGTTTTCTGCAAAACAGAAACAACAGAGATGTAGAAGTTGTAGCACATGGTTTAGGAGGTAGCGGCGAGGGTAGGTTAGAAAACTCAAAACGCGTTATTGAAGAAAGTGGTTTGTTTTTAGAATTGGCTAAAAGAAAGTTGGTGGTAGAAAAGAAAACATTATGGGTTGTCAGAATATTAACTGTCGAACAAGAAAACGTATTGGCTGTAAGAAAATCAACCTTACTAAAAGAAACACAAACAGGGCACCCTTCAGTTACGGTAGAAAATGGACCGAAGCAGATAAAATTGCATCGATGTTAGATAAAGGACTAGCAGTATCACACTTAGGAAAGAAAACAGCATAGGCTGTAGGAGTAGCAACCTTAGGAAAAAGAGCAGAACCCGATAACATTTCAGCGGCATTACGTAAAGAAACAGAATCAGGCTGAATTTCATCCACCATACAAGAACAAACAGCATCAAGTAGAACTTCACCAACGTTAGATTAAGAAGTAGAATGAAGTTTATCAACATTAAAGAAAAGAGCAAAACCAGGCAAAATTTTATCAACCTTACCAAAACAAACAGCATCAGGAAGACCTTCGTCAACATTAGAAAAAGAGACACCAGCTAGAATTTCACCAACTTTAGTTAAAAGAACAGAAGTAGGTAGAATTTTGTCAGCATTAGATAAAGAAACACAATCAGAAAGAATTTTGTCAACATTAGAACAATGACTGAGAGCAGGTAACGTTTTATCAATGTCCGATAAAGATGACTTTATCAATGTTAAACAACGGAGTAGGAACAGACAAAACTTCAGCCACAATAGGAACGGATTCCTTGACAATAGTAGATAAAGAAACAGGATCAGGAAACACTTTGACAACAGCAACAGGCAGTATAGCTGCGGGTTTACTAACTACAAATGGACCTTCTGTATCCGTAATAGGAGTTATCGTCACTTCAGCTACAGCTGTTATTGAAGAAATTTCTTGAGTAGAACCATTTAAGAAAGCAAGAACAGGTAAAGTTTTCACAACAACAGCAACAGGCATTAAAAATACAGGTTCATGAACTTCAATAGGACCTTCTCTGACTGAATACTTCAGATGCATTTGTTATTGCAGACACGAAAGAAATTTCTTTAGTAGAAATTTTTACGAAAGCAGGAATAAACTCTTGAGAAGCTAGCTGTAAATCACTAATTCAAAGTATGGGTTGCAATGGTGGCGGAGGCACAGTCTGAGGTGGAAGTGAATACGTAGGATCCAATTGATCATAGTTTGAATCGCAACCAGCAGAATAAATTTGGTTCCTGTTAGTAGAGGTTCGGTTCGTAGGGGCGGGATAGCCGTAACAATTAATATTTGTTACGTGCCAATAAATTGGCACTAAACATTGTTTTAGTTTAATTTTGATGTGCGGAAGTGTCGTGCCATAAATTCCAAAGACTCGGTGCGCGTATTTCCGTCACGTCAAAAGTGGGTTGGACGAATAACTTCGCGCCGACGCGTGAAAGACAAAAGTGGGATGAAGTGTTTCCGTTAGACGCTTGAACGTGGCTTTTTGCCTGAACCTTCGAGTGGAGTGGACGTTTGAGGTATCGTATCGTGCTTGTTTTTATCTATGTAGATTCCCTTGCCTAATTACCTTTGTTTGTCGCCTTATACCTGGTTTCCTGTCCATTCCCTACATAGATGATGAATTTGTAGCCTTGGCCGAACCGCTTCCACGCCGGAGCAGCCCACGACCCCAGACGAGCCGGATGTCCATGCTCCGCTAACAGCACCGGAGCAGTCACCATCTTTAATCACTCCGGGATGGAGCCCTGATGGACTTTAATAGAGGCCAACTTTAGCTCAACCCCGCAGGACGTTCGGATTTCTGATGTAAGTACTCCATTGTTTAATTTGTTTGCCGTACAACGATTGTCTTAAATTTATATCTTCCGATAATTGCGTCTTAAATTTGTGCATTGATGACGTCATTGGCAGATGGCCGCGCTAAAGCCTGTGTAAAGCTGGAGCGTTACCAACCGCCCGTGACGTCGCTTATTCCGCGTTTGCGCAATGTATTTATCGATTTTTAAATTGTAAGAATTCGTTTTTAAAACGTAAGAATTTGACGCTTTTTAAATTGTAAGATATTATAGTTTGAACACACATATGGTTGAAAAGAATAGGATGTGCTGGTAGTATGGCGAGCAGAAAGAGGTGCAGAAAAGATGTAGAACTAGAGATGCAAGAAAATTTGTTCGAAGCTATATTTGCCGAAGAAGAGTATGTTTGGATAGCAGTAGCAGGATGACCTGGATGAGGTACAGAAGAGAAGGCAGAAGCAGAAGAAATTTGACTTCTAGAGCTGAGAACAAAATTTGAAGTATGATTCGGAGACCTATTAGTAGTAGGATAATAGTGTGGACAGTTGCGGCTAGAAACTCTTTTATATCCGCAACCATAACAGTGGAGTACTTGAGGACGAGTACAATGTGTCGAAACATGACCAGGTTTATTGCAATTAAAGCATATGACCTGACGAGTAGAAGCAGAACTAGAAAGAAGAATAGTAGAACGTACGGAAGAAGTATCTGATCTACCCATTGGCGTACGAGAACTTTACCAACCCGGTCATGTAGCAGACTTATACGCAAGATCCAGTTTGGCAGTAACAGTATGTTAGTCTGGATTAGGTGATAGGACATTATCTATCAGAATCTTTTCGGTTCTAACTTCAGACATTCGTCCTTAAGCTCTTGTAAGAAGCGGACGGTAGGCAAATTTATCCTCCTTCTTGAAAGATCTATACTATTGAAACAGTGTCGTCATCTCCGTGAAATAGTCAGTAATACTTTCTGATGAGCCTTGCAGTTTACTGCAGACACCATCATACAGTCTTAGCCCCATATCAGTCATTTTGAATACGAATAAAGAAAAGAAATTGGGAGAAAGTTATTAAATAGAGGCTAACCGCCACTCGATAAAAGCTCAAGAAAAAAAATTATTGCAAATACACGACAATTTAAAACATATCCGACGGATAAACTTCTGGAATGCCAATAGGAGCGAAACAACAATGGAATGGAAATAGGGCGCCAGCATTTTCAACGGACTAGAATTATCAGCGAAAACACAATTTCGATAATCTGAAATGAGCCAACCAATGATACTTAGCGATCCTGAAAGAAAACAAAAGAAGACCCAACCCACACAAGAAATAAAGAAAACCGATCCTCATGTGAGGAACACCAAAGAGCCGAAAGGAAAAAAAATAAATAACAGTTCGAGCGCAAAAAGAAAAAAAGCAGTATCAGGCCGAGAAAAATGGATAATGGCCGTAACTAAACAAATCGGGCTAAAAATTAAGCGAAATAAAATCGAAGCAAACGTTAACCAAAACCAAGATCCAAACAAAAGTTAAGCCACAGTTACACAAAATAAAATCGGAGTAAACGTTCCTCGAAACCAAATCGCAGCCAACGTTAATCAAAACCAAAATCGAAGCAGAAGTTAGGCCAAACAAAATTGAAGTAAACGTTTCCCGAAACAAAATCGGGACCCCACACCAGGGCGTCAAAATTTATGCTACGTTATGAAGCGTACGGGTCAGACAGAAATAGAAAGGACACTTAAAGTGAGGGTCTTCACGAATCATGATTACAAATCAGAACACAGGAGACGTAGAAATACCAGGCTAACTACCAATGCGGAGAGGGGGGGATTTTCAGCAACACAAAAAAATACATCGTCAACGATTTTCTATTTATAATAAAAACTAATTAAAAAGAATTTAGGTTAAATCAACAAAAAAAAATAAATAGTTATATTACAAAGAACAAATTTTAAGAATTGACGTATGAAGTGCGCATTTTGCTTAACATATAGAATTCATTAGTAAAAACAGAAAAAAAATTACTGTTTATACTTTCTCATAACACCATGGTGTTAAAGTAAAAATATTAACGGTAGAACAAATTCTGTAATCATTTAATAGAGTACTAGGGAGCACCAGCGACGCACTAACAACAAAAGTAGAAAAAAAGTGCTCCCGATATATGGAAAGACTATCACAACATACCTCCATGTGACAATATACTATTGTGTACCCATTGCATCCACGGAGGAGAATCAGCTAAGCGTCAGGATGCTTACGTCCAGATGCAGCGTTACCAGGGTCGACAGATTTTAAGCGCTATAGAATTGTGTATCAAGTCAACGAATACCTCAACCAAGGTACGGACGATTGACATTATAAAAGAGCTTTTCGTTTCGAAGTAAATAGGTTTAAAATGAAAAATTATTATGAAGCGTACTTATTGTAGGAAGATCTAGGACACCGTGTGTTATTTGAATATTGAAGCAGAATCTACCTACGCACATGAATAATGTTAGAAAAGGGTGGGTTTTAATTTACTATCGTAAAATGCACGTAACAGTCTTTAGTCGAATTTAAACTGTTCTCAATCCATTGGTTTACAGTAATTGCAAAAGGACTAAACTACTTCAAAGTTTCTGCATATTTATTTTGCTTTTACAGATCATTTTGCTTGCTTCTGCTGTACCTTGTTACAACTCACTAATTGAATTCAATTGTCTATAAACTAAAACAACCTCTCGCTTTACATCCCTTCATTCCATAAACGTATAAGACACTGGAGGAAAGCTATATTTAATTCAGATTCATCCCACAATGAGACCATAGATCTGCTTGTTGTAGTAAGTGGGAAAGTAGAAAAGCTTCTTTACCAATTCAACCATTGTATTGAATTAAGCTGAAATAGAAAGCATGCCCTTGGTAATAGCAAGCAAATCCAAGCACCCTCTAGAAGTACTACGTTGAACTTGAACGGTTTTCAGTCTTACGACTAGAAGGAATTATGGGAGTTATAAGGTTACCCACGTGTACCTTTCGACTACTTGACAAAGTGAAGAGGTAATAGATTTTGCGCTTCAGAGTTTAACTAAGCAATCGCTTACCTGAGTGAGTAGTCTGAAGTGGGTTTGTGGCTTGATCTCAGTAATACTAGATAGTCGCGTCTGTAACCAAAGATAACTTCAGAAGTACAGACAATTATCGCTAGAAACATACAATGGCAAGGTTAATATTGAATACTTCTTGTGCGCTGTAGATCAATGGCAATATGAAACTTCGTTGATAGGTTGTTATTGTTGGACGACTTTGTGTCATAAAGAACGTGCTACTATAAAGTGATGCAACAAACGAAAAAAACAAAAAAGGCATGTTGGAGTATGGCAAACGCCAAAAACGCTGCGACTCGAGATTGTGAAAACCGACAGCTGTAGTTACTACTACCACCACCTCCGCGTGGACTATCTAAACATGCATGTAAGTTTTGGATTTTGGCTTTCCTCGCAGATATACCTAACGGAGAACGTCTTTTTGTAAATGCAAGAAATGATTTCTTCAAAATACACCTTAAACAGAAGAAATAGTATTAGATATTTTTGAATGTCCGTATTCAGGAACTACACATGTAATTTTTTTTAAACGTTTATATTGTAACAATTTTATTTTCAATAATCATTATTTGCATATAATTTCAAAAATAATGCGCTAAGCGTGCATTGTTTCGTAGTAATCTAATTATATTCAGATATCTGTGTCGCATAAAGCTATTCGCAAGCACATCTCTGTTGGATTGTTTCGTGTCCCCCGCCCCTGACGGCGCGACCGCTCGGCCCTGGTTACGAGATAGTCGGCCACGGGCGATAGTTTTGTCAACATGTACTCCTGGCTAGAGGCCGGCAATCTTCGAATCCATTATCAATGGTGAAGATATCTTCGAATAACGCGCGACAATTTAGAAGACAATTTAGAAGACAATTTAGAATACAACTTAGGATGGGACAAATTAGAATTCAACCTTGAGAACACGACTACTATAAAATATAATGCGACAAGATGTGATTCGACACGTGGAATGCAACAAATATAACTCGACAAGAATAATTGATGTAAACTTTGCCTAACAAGAAATTTGTCTAGAAAGGAATTATAGATGTTAATTTAGATGGAGTCGTTTTAAATTGCAAACGCTGTTATCTTTACTTGAAGAACGGGGATCCCGTCTTGCCTTGTTGTGAGGCGAATATTGCAGTTTTGGTTCGTCATTAGCTATAAGAATTTCTTTTTGCATGTGTTTCAAAACTTAGAACACATTAACTTGCTTTTATGTTTAGTACACGTAAATTGTAAAAGTTTCAACTGATTGTTGAGCTGGTTTTACAAGCTGTAAAACGAAATTTTGTTGAATTAGCGTTCTAAAAAAAAAAACATACTTTGTTCCATATGAACCGTCGATAAGTTCAGCAGGTGTTTTCGACGTCATATTTGTCTACTTTGTACAGCTGACAGATGTTGCCTTAAAAGCAAATGCTTTGAGCAGATGTAATGCAATTTAAATAAACATGCCTATTTTTGTGATCAGCTTTATCTACACTTAGATTATTATACGTAATTTTGAAAGCTTAAATTCTGATATTGTTAGGAGCTAATAATTTGTTATCTACCTGAAAAGATCTGCCCAGGTTAGAATTTAATTTACTGTGTTATGCTTGCCAACCATTATTACTTTATTTTGTACAAGTTCATGTTTAAAGTAAAGTTGCTTGATTAATAATAATGAAAGACAAAAAAGGAAAGTTAAAAGTTTAATCTTGATATAGTTGATGATGAAAATTTTTTTGTTACAAGTTACAATATTTTAAAAGAGTTTCTTTAGTAAACAATTAATTCAAAATTGAAGACTTTTTATTTTGATCAAGTGCGATCAAATCTAATTACATAAAGCTAAAACCTTTCTGAGTAATAAATTGATGCCAATACTATATTGGAAATACTTTTTTATTATTTCTTTATATATTTTTGTAGGACACAAATGGTGTTCCATTTTTTTAATTTATTTAAACATTACAATTTCTTGCAGGAGCTGCGTCTTATTTTGTTAAGACAGGTTTTTGTTAACAAAGGCGATCATTTTTTTTTGAGTCTTCACGAGTTATGTATCCCCCAATTATCTATATATATTGATATATTGAATCTAATAGGAATTATTAGAAATTATTAAGTAAAAGTATAAGTTCAATGCAACATTGTAACACAAGGATAACCCAGAGAGGTTATCGACAGTTCATGAGAACGGACATGCAACTTTGCATCCGTGAGGGCAGTGATACTGCAGGTGGCAGGTTACAGGCGGTCAACAGACCGCAATTACTTAGAATTAAGATTGATACATTGTAACAAAGTGTAAAGCAGACATGAGATCTGCAAGTTCCCACAAGCCGTGTGAGGGGCAGGTTATTATAAAAGGCCCGGGAGCTCAATGCCCGGCAGTCAGTCTTCGAACTCCATACTTCGTTGTTCAAGCTACTCACTAGTACAATAATTATTTTTTAGTATTATGTACAAGTTATCTAAATTTTAATTTCAAATAAATTTGTTAAAGTATCGAAGTTTTTTTAAAAAACCAGCTCCAAAGGCCCGAACTTTAACTCACGTCCGCCCTTAGAACTATGCTTTGCAATTATAGTAACTATCTCAGGAAATGGTGGCGCCTATTTGATTTAGCTTAACTTTGGTTTGCAAACAGAATTCGACTTCCCCCCCACTTCTCATTGCTCTACCCAGGAATAGACCCCTAGCTTTGTCGGAAGATTTTTGGAAAAATAAGTAACACTGACGCCGCGCCCATAAAAAAAAACAACCTACCTACGTAACAAAAATACGTTTCACTGGCGTTCACATCGTGGTCCGTTCAGTAAGAACAAAAAGTACGTTACAATATGATATTTCATTTTAATAGTTTCTGTATTGGTAAATCCCGCCAATAGGGTTAGCTTTATTTCCTTTAAGATTTAGAATTTTAGGTTACATGCATTCTTGATATAGGGAATAATTATCTTTGTACCCTGCATAGTTCATACTCATAGTTGTCAAATTTGTTGTGGCGGTCTATAAGGTTAAGAAGTATATCATAGTCTTAACTTTACAGGTAGATATAAAAAAGATAGAAGAGTATAAAAAGACCTAGACCAAGCTATAGTAGTCAAACTATTAGAAATTTAGGTTGTGAAGGGTATGTAGAACTTTTTAGATCAGCACAGAATAGAAAAGAAGATAGAGCTGCGTCAAACCGACCTTAAGTAAGATTAAAACAAAATGATGATGCACTTTACATTCTAAAGTAGTGCTGTTTTATGATTTATTTGTTTTGATTAATAATGTAAGAAGTTTCAAACGCAGAATTATGCTGATGAAGAAAATGAAAAGAGTCTTTTTTTTTGGTTTATCTTAATGTGTCAGTAATATAATATTGTATATGTTAGTTAGAGAAAAAGAAACACACAAGTAATTTCAATTTGCAGTGTTAACTCTTTTGTTCAAATTCTGCAAAAGATAATCTCAAAAATTTTATTGAGGGAAGGGTTGTTGTAAAGCACTTTGCCATTTTCATCAAGACAGATAATATGCAACTTAAGTAGGTACAGCTAACAGTTGATAATAAGCTATCGAACTAATTAATATGATCAGTCAATGAAGCTTGAAATAATATTCTACCAGGTTTGGTTATTTCTAATTTGAAGAACTAAAGAGTTCCAATAAATTAACTTCAGGTTGAACAAAAACGTATTAGTGGAGATAATCTAGTTTTCTTTTCGAAGTCTCAGTAAGATCTGGCTACAATAAATTGAATCCGGTATATATGGGCTTTTAGTTATTTCAATAGTATCTACAGTAAAAAAATTGCTCATCAAGTATCTATAATAAGCCCATCTGAAACTATAACCTACAGTAACCCCAAATACTTGAACCTTTTTAATTAATTGCATAAATTTATAAACATACACATAGTTCATTTCTTCCTTTTTTTTCTTAACCTTTCTTGGGTATTAAACCACTCAGAGTTTTTAAAATTGTCTTTATTTACGTTTCGATCCTAGGTCATAGATCTAAACGTAAGTAAAGACAATTTTAAAAACCCTGAGTGGTTTAATACTCAAGAAAGATTAAAAAAAATACAAAACAAACCACAACAAATATATAGAAAGTACTTATAGTACATTCCTGTTATTAGTTTAAGAATTTGAAAAGTGATCTTGTTCGCCGAAAACGTTTTACATTAAGCTAAGTAATTTTTGATATATTTATTTTTATTTGCTTTGCTTAAGAAGGTTTATATGTATTTGAACTGAAAGCATAATTGTGTAGCAGGCCTATAATGACGTTTTTCACTAGTTCTAGCCTTGATTCAATAAAAGTCACAATATCTAAAACAGGCATCTGGATTTACTCCATAATTTTGGCAAAACATTGCTGTACGAAGGTCAGACAAGGACATGTGAACGGTGTAATGTCAACTTGTCTCTTAAGGTACAGGTATAACAAACTGTTAGAGATATGGTGTTGGGCAAGCCTATGGAAATAAGTCTAAGTTAGTACTTAGTCGAGGGAATATGAAAGTCCAGCGCTAATACAATGAGTTCGCGGAGCTACATAGTGTTCCAGATTTTTAATAGCTGGAAAACCTTCCTTTTCAGTAGGATGTTACCTGTCTATATGTGGCACAATCAAACAGCAAGAGGCCGCGCAGTGGCTTAGTAATAAATAATGGAACATGCGCGGGAAAAATTTTAAATAACCAATCAAGCGACTTTTTAACGGCGGCCGAAATAAAAGTTGGGGCAAACTTTTTAAGCGATAAGCGCGTATCTCCTACCGGTTGACTCGCGACGCGAAAACCCACAGACCGAAGATTTAATAACTCAACTGGAAGATGGGCTACCGAAAATTAGAAAAACCAAAAGATAATCATTGGGGGGTCCACAGTATGGAGCAGCCCAATAGAAAACGACAGGTGGTCGTAGATTGCCGACTTGTTAACAGAATGGGATTTGAGCGTGTTAAACAACAACGATTCGTCAATGTTTGAGGGGCATAGAGGCAGCAGTTTCATCGATGTTACTACAGTCTCTCACGGAATGTTGGAGGCCAATTGTAATTGGGAGTTGAGGTCGAATGAGGTCACGCTCTCTGATCTTAAGTTAATAATATGTGATATTGATGTCAGAACACACGTAAACGAACAAATTATTGTTTTACCGCGGTTTTGTAACAAAACAGCAAATTGAAAGCGGTTTAAACAAAAATTAAGCGGAAGCATCCTCGCACTTGAGAACGAATTAGTAAACTACCGAGGGGCTACTCGAATAGAAGCAGTAGTGAAAAAATTAAACGAAAAAGTGGTAGACGCGTCGGCGTACTCCGTACCGCGGAAGAAAACATTCGAAGACATCGTACCTTGGTGGAGCAGGGAGTTTAATACCAAACGTACAAAAACGCGCAACGTTAGGCGCCGCCATCAACGCTTCACGGGTGAAATAAGACAATAAAAAAGATCGAGTAGAACCAAAGTAACCGAGAATATAAAACATTAATTGAAAAAACACGAACGAATAAATTTAAAGAATTCTGCACGCTCAATTCTGAAAAAGAACCCTGAGAAGGGAGAGTGGGCATATTACGATATAAGCGGCAAACATCAAAAGATCGCGCTCGGCAACGTCAAGAAAGATAATTGGAAATATGCAAGGGATTTAAAACTACGGCGGAATATTTGTTGAAAACATCTTTCCCCATCGGATGATCCAGAGGAGGATGAGGGTTTGCACGACACGATACGTCGATGTGTTACAGAGACGCAAGGAATAGGTGTCGATGAAACGATTCTTGGTCACGAGGTCATAAGGATTCTTAAGGAGGATGAACCTTAAAAAAACACTGGGGAATCATTTCAGACTCAGCTCTAGAAGCGTGCTTGATGGTCCGCGTATCTTTGCCGAGTTATTTAATCTTTGTTTGAAGAAGAGCGCGTTTCTATGTAGCTTGAAAGTCCAGAACGTGAAATTTTCCTCTAACCCAAAAAAGGCGGATGTGTCAGACCCGCGAAGCTATCGTCTAATTAGCTTACTACCGCTACTGGGTAAAGCTTTGAATAGAGTCATGAGCACGCAGTGCGAGACGGCGGCGGTTTAATAATAGAAAAGGCGGCTCCGTGGCGTAGTTGATATGCGTGAGACTACTACGCCCAAGGTTCCGGTATTCAAATCCCGACACGCTCTACTTGAAAAATGTTAGCCGAGTATTTTTCACAAAAAATACGCCATCGTTCGGATGAGAGGTAAAATGGAGGTCCCGTGTGTGAGTATTGTCACGCACATGAAAAGATACCTACCTTGCTTGGAACAGCAAGGGTTTGGCAAAATTTTAAATTCTTCAGGTAAAAAAACTCGCTTCCTGGCCAATGTAGTACCTTCGGGTGGAGCATTGGAAAATCACATGTAAGGTTTAATAGTAGACATTTTGGATTTGCGAAGGGTTAGTCGACTATCGACGAGTTGGAGCTGGTAGTCGGAGCAATCAAGCATCCGAGGGAAGCAAAGGAGTATTGCGTGGTAGTGGCTTTGAACATTTCAGGGGCATTTAATGCAATATTGAGACCATCTATCGCTTGGGATTTGGAGCGTAAATTGTCCGCAAAATCAGATGTTATTAGTCAATACATATTGCTCTGGACGATTAGCACAGGTCAAAATTCCGGACAGAGTTGTGTCAAGACCTGTGGAAAGTGGATGCTCACATGGGTAATGCTCTGGTCCCACATTTTGAAAATTGTATGAGAGTAATTTTAGGGTCAGATTGGCTAAAGGATGCTCCATTGTTGGGTTTGCGTACGATACACTGTTCATTATCAGATAGAGATTGTTAATGGAGATGCGAACAACAAAGTCGAAGGCACTTTATTTCGGAACAAAACTGGGACAACGCCCACACAGGCTAGAGCTAGGAGGCAAAAGATTTCTTTCAAGCAAGCTATTCCATACTTCGGCGTTAAATTAGACAATAAATTGAATTGGAAAGCGCACGTGCAACATGTCAAAAGTATAGTCAGCAAAATATCGAATAGAATAGTGGCAGTAGCAAAGATAAACTGGGGCTTCAGACGCGAATCGTTTAGGAAAGTCTACACCGGAGCTATAGAACCGCAGATGCTGTATGAGGCATTTGTTTGGGCGGAAAATTGTAAGGTCAAGGAAGTTAGACAATTGACGAGCGTTCAACGCATACTGCGGTCAGGGCGGCGAGAGCGTCAGGACCACTTCCACGGAGGCGGTTTTGGTGACTAGTAGGATTCCCCAACTGAATTTGCCGTCAGGGAGATTAGAAAATATAGACTCGTAGATATAGGGAAAGGGTGGGAAGTTATTGAAAGTGTTGGTTTTGGTAGTATGGAGGTTGAAGGAAGATTGATATTTCTGAGCTAGGACATCCTGCTGACGTCAAGGGGATCGAGCTTGCAGAAGGCGATGAAACGCAACGGGGGATTAGGATCAACGTAGATGGCTCGCAAATGGACGATGGGCAGGCAGGAGTGGCGTTCGATGTGTATAAGGAGGAGAGGGAAGTCTTCCGATTCCAAAGTAAACTTGCGGATTGTAGCATAATCTTTCAGTGCGAGATGGTAGCTATTAGTGAAGCTTCAGAGGATGTCATCAACCACTCGGTAACAGGTGGATTACTCTATCATCAGCGATAGCAAATTGGCTCTGACTGCTCTGGCTGATATGAACACTTCGACAAATCTTCAAGGGGACGTCTGGAGGATTTCACACATGACACTTGTATTTCGAGATTTGAAGTTTTAATGGGTTATGTCGAATGACGGCATACAAGGAATCGACATAGCAGATGAGTTGGCCAAAGAGGCAGTAGTAGGGGAGTTTTTTTACATCGCATTTATCGATACCAAAATCTCTAATTAAGAATAAGCTGCGAGAAAGGTCAATCCGACAAAAGGTGGAACAACGCTGCCATGGGCAGGTTGACATACAAATATAACCCGAGCATAGATGCTAGAGAAAAGATGGAGAGGACACTCAATCATAACATGGCACAGCTAGTAACAGCGCACGGGGTTTTGAAAGCTTACTTGCGAAGATTCGTATTGACAGAGAAGCACCGCTGCGATTGCGACGACGTTGCAGAAAGTGTCGAGCACGTGTTATTTGACTGCTCACTAGAGATGGCAAACAGAAGGTTGGCAGATAGGAAACTAGCCGTTAAAGGAATAGAATGGCCCTACAAGAAGTCCAAGAAGTAGCTAACCAGAAAGCTTTCTGGGTAGTCTTTAAGAAATTTGCAGAAAGGGTTAAGAGACTGGGCAACAGGAAACGCGTGTAAATGGGGGAATACGAAGAATAGAATAATGGACTTGGCATGATAATTGAGCATGATTATAACTTAGAAAAAAATTTGAAAAAAAAGAAAAAAATATAAAAACAGAAATCGAAACAAAACACCCATATATCTAAATATGCGCGACAAACCCCACACCAAATTAATCACTGTCTTATCTAAAACGCACGGAATACCAGGTATTAATTTAAAACTTTGAACATCTGGCTAATAAATCACAAAGTAAATCGGAAACCCTATTTAAACCAACCAACCAAACTAAGAAGCTAAACTAGAGTGAAACCGCGTCTCCCTCAGAACTTAAAAATATTAGTGATTATGCCATTTCCCTCCTTTCTCGACATTTAGTGCATACCCACCTGGATTTAAGTAGTGCATACCCACCTCCTTTTAGCAGTAAGAAATAAATAGATATAGGCAGACGATTAGATCTTCGGATAATGGGGAAACTTATATTCGAGGTATGTATAAATATTGAGGCAGATGTACTCGCATAAGCACTGATTTGTATTAATTAGTATATTTTGCAGTATATTTTGCGTACTTATACAGAAAAATAGAGACAGATTGCAGTAAATAACCGGTTTAGAAGAGCTTATTCGTAAACATTCACACGAGTTTAAAAACAAACCATTGAATCATGGAATTGGATCGACACACCCAACAACAACAATTGTCATAAAATCCGCCATAAACAATTAACAGAGCTACATTTAAACTGTTAGAGGAATTAAGAGTTTACAAGGATTCAAGGAAACCGAAACCATGGTGGACTACCCAATAATCATATATTCGTAAATTTAGAGTAATAAAAAAATCTTGCAAACATAAATAAACGCGCCGCTTTTAAAAGTGTGGGAAAAGATGACCCCGGACATAAACAAAATGACATCGAATCCGTGTGAACGAAGGAATTGGTTAATATCCTGGAACGTTATAGTTTATAAAAACCGACAAATCATATAAAACGGAAGCTTTTTTCTTGAATTATTCGAGACCACACACCAGAACACCGGTTTTAAATCGGGTGGCACAAATTACTATATTTAGAACTCCAGTTTTGTTAAAGAAACGAGTTCCCAAATGTGAGAGTAAACTTGGAATTTAAAAATACCGTTACATGTGAAAGTATCCTCGTGCTTGGAGCTTTCATTCAGCGCTAAGTTGGAGTATTGGAATACCTGCAATACCTTTCCTGCACTAAACGATCGCTTGAGCTTTGTACAAGTTCAATAAACCTATAAGTCGTTAATTTTTGTTTTCCACCTGCCACACATTTCATGCTAATGTATGTTCAATAATTGTAATTGGTTGGAACGGGTCTGCACAAGTTTGCTCGAGCTTTATACAAAACCAAGAAATCTGTAAGTCTTTGAATATTTTCGTACAAACTGCTATATATTTCATGCTGTTAAATGTTTCATAACTGTAATTTGTTGTAGATATACGAAGTAATAGAACTTAATATAAAGGGGACTTTTACGTTAGTGCACGCTTAGTTAAAGTATTTTACAAATCAGAATGCTTATATAGAAAATTACCACAATTGTATCCGCATAATTTATATGTACGCGTTAATTTGCTTGGATGTCTATAATTGATAAATCTAAGATGTTCTTTTTTTTAGATGCACGCATATTTGCTTATTAGAGATAAATCATAATTTGTTTGTTATTTACTGTGATATTCATTATAGATAATATAGGTTAGATAAACAACCCTTGGGAGTTTTCTTATTCTTTGTTTGAATTTTATATTAGTAAAAGGCGAGAAAAAGTGTACACAGATTTGTTACGCGAGAAGTGCTTATTTATCACCCTGTATTTCATTAAAATATATAGTTGTAATTTAAAAATGTTTTAATCTATTCTATCCTGGCATAGAGTTTAAATGTGGTATTCACTTATTAGTAACATTTGTTTTCAGAAATTTAACAGTGGATTTATGTACGTGTCTCCTACAAGATTATTTCTGGCTCGCCTATCGTTAAACCATTTCTAATATACATTATTAATTGGTATACTACATTTTCTATAGTTTTATACTGAAAGGTAGGCAACCCTCTCGACACGTTGTTCATAAGTCCTTCAATTAGGAGTATGTTCGTGTGTTTTAAAAACGCTGCGACGGGTTCTGCTTAGTAAACGTTAATCGGGTTTTTCCATTATCGATTTTAGTCTCGCTTGTTAGAATGAAATAATAAATTTGGTTATATGAGTTTAACAAAGATATTTCCACAAACGCATTTTATTAAGTTAGTTTTATGGTTATCTTATAAACAGGCGGAGGTTTTGAGGTTTATGTGATTGGATTATCTAAAAATAGATCTTTACGAGGCAAGCTACAATTGAAATTTTATGATTATCATCATATCTGCTTTCCTAGTACAAACCAAAAAGAATTGCTTTCTTTTTTAAAAACGAGTCCTGTTATGTGATATAGTGTAACCGTTCGTTTTGGGTTTCCTACTGTTAAACTCCGGGTTGTTCTCTGTGATACAAGTAATACAGCTCACGACATTCCAAATACTAAAAATGTACCATAAAGTCACTTCGCATTGGTTTGTATACACACAAGTGCAGTATTGTTTTAAAAATTACAGTATTAAACTTACACAATTTTTATAAGCAATTATTTTGAGGTATTCTAGTACCAGTTTAAATATAGTTAACGCGGCTGTGAGTGAGCGAACGTGAATTTCGCTATATACAAAGTACCCAATAATATAATCATCACAAACTGTTTGATTTTTTTATTAATGGCTTAGAGACACAAAGATTGTTCTTCCTGCAGCTACAAATTTTAAGTCTGTGCTTGTACACATCGTTGATAATGGTCGGAACATATGGCAGAATATGGTGGAGACGTTGCTAGTTTTGCTGAATTTTTTTGATGATGATTTCAGTGTCATAGAGTCTTCCAGGAACGAAGACAGGACGTCTGGAAAAGTACCTTTTGAAGACATCTATCTATTGATATTTTGGTTCCTTCGAGTTAGGCCACGTAGTTGGCTTTATGTACTTATTTATTTTACGTTTAGAATTTTCAGGACAAAAATATTGAAATTTTTTGGGATCAAATTAATTTAGGACCATGCAATTAAATTAAGTAAAAATATGTTATTTACATCTAGTTTCATCGTATGAGAAATTTTACATCATCAAGTTCTAATTATAAAGTATAATTTAGGTAAAATGTGTTTATGTAATTGTTTTCAAGGCACACCGAGATAAACAAACTTATGTAGAAACAGCTGGTAAATTTTAATTGATTTGGTTTAACGTAATGAATGTGCTACTGACAACAGTTTTTATTGTTTGAGAATTAGTGATAAAATGAGATTTTCTATAAGCGTTTCTATATAAAATATAAGGTTATTGTTTAGGTGCGACGCTATTACCAACACCGCTGCTGCGAAATGCATTTCAGCCAGTTTATGGGTTTTCTGTATTACTGTTATTTACTACTATTACTTTTAAGGACCGCTTGTTGACACTAAGTAAGCCTTTTAACTGTTCCATGTGAATATAACGTATTTAAAGATTGGGTTAAACAAGTGACTGAAAAAGATCCACTATTTGTCTTTTTATTAATTCTGTTTTTATGTAAAGGTAGAAATTAATGTGAACCAAGTCGGGAATGTATTAATTATTTTTGTGTCAATTTTTGTACTGTGTAAATCCTCCAGGATATGTTGATTAAATGTTGTATTTCCGCAATTTGGTATTCTTTTTTTGTAACTTATTTTTTATTAATAAGACGTGTGTAAATAAACTTTCTCTCTTGAGGTTTTCTTTTCTTCTTCTTTCTGTGACCCGCCCCACTCTACGACTTTTAGCTAGTATGGCATTCTTTAGATTCTTATTGAGATAAACAAATTTGTGCAAGAACGGTTGGTAAATTTTAATTGCTTTGGCTTTTGAATACTTTATTGTTTGAGAATTAATAACAAAATAATATTAGCATTAACTGTTCATAAGATTTTCTATATAAAATTTAGAATTATTGTTAAGGTGCGACGTAATTACAAAATTCTACACCACCTTTGTGAAATACATTTCGGTCAGTAGATGGACTGTCTCTATTGCTGTTATCTACTATTATTACTTTTAAGGAGTGCTAGTGGACATGAAGTAAATATTTTAATTTGATAAAAAGGTCATGAATAGTCATTGAACACACAAATTCTATTAAAAAACCAATCCGAAAAGAAGAAAACAAGAAAAATTAAAACTTCCCAATATTTAATTCCTCTGCCTTGTGTAAAAATAAGTGTATTTTACTACCATTTGTATAGAAAGCTCGATTATTAATTTAATTTATTTTAACCGTGTAAACACTGATTTTACTTAGTAAAAAAGCGTTTTTATTTTACGATATAAATATTTAAATCCGTACTTTATTAAAATGTAAATTAATCATTTGTAACCAGTCGCGAGCTTTAATTAATTAAGTAATTCTGCATGTATATAGAACATATAAAACCAAACAAAGTATTCCTTCTTGTTAAAAATACCACTTTATAAATTTTAACCTTATTTATTCCAGACGGTTCAAACGTCCTAGTGATTTAATAAATGAATACGCCATATTACTATAAAATGTTTAAAAACCCATTCAATAAACTGAGTAATTTTGTATTAATGAATAAACGCTTCAATTCAAGAAACCCGCATCTATTAAAAAGCCACAAAAGTTAGATAGGCAAGTGTAATCGCTCTACGTATTATAGTTTGCGATACGGAGACAGCACATTAACTTTGTGCATTAAAAAAGAATAGACCGCGCTTCAGGAGATACAAAAATCATAAAATGCGATAACTTTACACTTAATTAGATCAGTAAAACCTTGAAAGTGTAAATATTACACCACCCGGGTGTCATGCTTCGAAATAAATCTGGAATTGAATGGAAAAATGTGACGTTGTTAGAATTTTTGTATATAAATGCGAACCGAATTAAAACGGGTAACTTAAGATTCATTCATTTTACGAGATCGACCATGTAAGTTTGAGTAGAGATTAATTCTTCAAACGCGTAAGTTTGAGTAATTTCTAATTTATTTTACAACATACAATAAGCAACATGAACTTTGCTTATTTGGTAAAATACTACAAAATATACGATCGTAAATAATCTTGATGCTAGAGCTACTGAAAAGTCTAATCGATTAAAAATAAAGGTGCACCTAGCAAACTAATATTATAAAGAGAGATTTAAGATGGAACCAGGAAGTATTTAATCCAGTTAATACGTTGGAAAGGAGATTTGGATAAGCGCTATTTGACAATAACTATAAGTATAAATTTTAGATTTTTTTGTTAGTAACTTATAATGATGTTTAAATATTTGTAACATAAGTTAGAACGAGGTTTTAATCTCAATTTTATTATCTGCGAAGAAGATTAGTTCCAGCAAATTTTGAGTCAGCGTTCGAAGTATCTTGACCTGTACTAAATTATCCGTGCAGCGTCATTGGCCAATCATACTCACAAGCGGGGTAATAAAAAATCGGTAAATTATCCACATGTAAATTAAAGAGGATTTTGTACCTGTTAACAAAAATTAGGTAAGGATTGTATTAATAAATAAGTAACTTTCAGGAATAACTTTCTGTATGAGCTTAAGCTGTAAACTGTTTTGTAAATGAAAGTTTTTTAGGGTAAAAATTAATCTAGGACCATGCAATCAAATTAGGTGAAAAATTTTACATATGGTTTTATTGTGTAAAAAATTTTACATAATCATGTTTTAATTAAAAAGTATAGTTTAGATAAAATGTGTTTACGTAGTTCTTTACAAGTCACACTGAGGTAAACAAATTTGTATAGAAACAGTTGGTAAATTTTAATTACTTTGGTTTACTAATATGCTACTGACTTTCTGTTGTTTGAAAATTAATGACAAAATAGGATTAGCATTAACTATTCATAAGATTTTCTAAATAAAATTTAGGGTTATTGTTTAGGTGCAACGTTATATTCAAATTCTACACCGCTGATGCAAAATTCATTTCGGTCAGTAGATGGTTTTTCTGTATTGCTGTTATCTACTATTGGTACTTTTAAGGAGTGCTTGTAGATACTAAGTAAGTATATACATATTGATATGATAATGAGCTTACGAGAGGTCATTGCACACCAAATTCCATGAAAAAACGTCAAAGAGAAAAAGAACGAAAAAATTAAAATTTCCCAATAGTTGATTTTTCCACTCTGTATAAAACATAATAGTATCTAATTAGCACATAAAATAAGATTCCCACGTAAGATAGCACTCTTTAAGGACACGTATGGTATTGTTGTATCATTTAAGAAGAATCCAAACTTTAAACCTTAAGTAAATAATGATTTTCCAGAAAAAATCCTTTTCTTACAAAGCATAAGAACGAAGCCTTTATTAAAATATTAGATAATCCTCCATGTATAGGTATATCTTTTAAAACAAAAGTGAGATATTCATTCTCGTTAAAAATACTACTTCATGCGTTTTAAATAAAACATATCTTTCTAACAAAGAGGTTAGTTTCAAATTCATTCTAGAAATTTCTAATATTTAATAAAAGAATACGTCATTTACTAGAAATGTTTTAAAAGCTATTAAATAAGCTGATTATTTTGTATCAATGAATAAACACCCCAGTTCGAAGAAACGCTACTATCGGAAAAGGCCATAAAATATAATAGATAACCTCTATATAACACAAAGAGAAGTAGACAGCAAATATTGACTTTGTTTATTGGCAAAGGACGGAAGACGTTTTATGATAGACATAAATTATAACAACCGTGATAATCGCACTTAATTAGATCATTGAAATGTAAAATTCGCATAACTATTACATCATTCAGGATGTGTAATGCTTCAAAATAAATCTAGAACAGAATGGAATTAATGACGTATTTAGAATTTTAGTATATAGGACGGAAGATTCACATGCGAAAATTCATTTATTTATGACTTCAAATATGTAAGCTTAGAGTAAAGATTAAAGTTTTAATTTATTTTATGTCATCGAACGTGTAGGTTCGAGTAATTTATAATTCATATTACGACATGCAATATGTAAAATAAATCTTTAAATTATGAAACATATTTAATGCTAAGAATACTACGAAAATTAAACGATCTACATTAAATAATTCCGATGCAAAAGCAACTGCTGATTCAAACTGATTAAAAATAAACGCACGTTGTACACTGATATTTTAACGTCAAATGGGTATTTGAAATGGAACCAGGAAGCATTCAATGCCGTTATTTACGATGGAAATGGGATTTTAATAGAAGATATTTGACTAGATTAACAGCAAGTATAGTTTGTTTTGTTTTTATACCCTAATAATAAATTAAGCTAGAATAAGTTCTGTATTTTATACAAATTATTTGTCAAGGGGATAATTTTCAGCAAATCTTGAGGTCAGAGTTCGAAGAACTTTGATTTTTACTAAGTTATCTATCCGGCGTCACTGACAAACGGGGTGATAAAGTATAGGTAAATTATCCATAGCAAAATTAAAGTGAATTTTTATACTTCACGTAGAAGAAGTTTGGATTTTGTAAATGTTAACAAGGATTAGGTGAGGAATATCTTAATAATAAAGCAATCATTAAGAATAATTTTCTGTATAAACTTATACTATAAACTGTTTTATAGACATTATTTAGATTTGTTGAATGTAAGAGATTCTTTAGATAATGTGTATAAAAGAAAAATGTTTTTGAATGCATATATATTTCTTGAGATTTCAGTGTTTTATTTTATTATCGTAAATTCCACAGCAT
The DNA here is from genome assembly GCA_036346225.1 of Platerodrilus igneus. Lineage (NCBI taxonomy): Eukaryota > Metazoa > Arthropoda > Insecta > Coleoptera > Lycidae > Platerodrilus > Platerodrilus igneus. The sequence goes on along the minus strand of JARFIW010000765.1, from coordinate 3,068,685 downwards.
AATTTCTGTTGAACTAGCTAAGCAAGGAAAAGGACACGATAGTGATTTTATATTTTTTTATTGTGGCCTCATAAATACAATTCAGCTGTACCTAAATTCCTTTATTAATTTTGTTTTATACTATTATTAGGTTTGAGGATAAAAATTAATGTGAGGTAAATCATGAATGTATTAATTATTTTTGCGTCGATTTTTATACTGTGTAAATCCTCTGGGATATGTTTTGGACAAATGCTCTTTTTTGCGGGTTGGTTTTCTTTTTTTATATAACATGTTTTTATTAAAGGTGTTGTAAACAAATTTCCTTTCTTGAGGTTTTCTTTCTAATTCACTCGGCGAATTTTTTCTTCACTCTGCGACTTTCTAGCTACCACGACGTTTTTTGGAATTTTCTTTCTTGTTGCGGTACTCGATGCGGGCTATTTTCCTTGCTTGTTTTACTTTTCTTTCTTGCTTGCACAGAATACCTTAACAGGTTCAATCAATCTACATTGCAATAAGAACCATTAAATCGTTTATCTAAACAGCCATCTTTCGGGTAGGCATTATTTAGTATTATCTAGTTGGGTTGGCGCCCAATGGTTTTACTAGACAGAGTTCAAAGACCCTACCAGGTAGGTGTAAGAGTATTTAGTGGAAGTTTTACAATTTGTATACCACTTAAAAGATTTGCATATACTCATAAAAGTTATCTCCCACACCTGAAAGTTAGGTGGTGCCCTATTTACTATTATGTCACTTTGCTTTTGTAGAGTAAATTAATTCAGGTATTTAACGTGGCTGCAAAAAAATCTAATTGACCAGATTACTAAACTGACTTCGTAATATACCATGCTATTAGCGGATTTTGTCCTTTTAGAAGGTTTACGTGTAATCTAACGCGTCAGCTAAAAGCCCTAACTACACCTACTCTACAGTCGTGATAATCCTAAACCAAGGAAGCAAATGGGAATTTGATGTACAACTAAACTACTTAAAAGCTTCAGCATATTACAATATGTATTCATGAAAAGTTTTTTGCCGGTAAACTTAGTTTGCAAGTTCCATACATTCAGTTGCAACTGACAGATTGAATTCAGGGATTTACAAATTCAGTGTTGCTCTTCTAATTTCCAAAATCCTTTATCTCCTAAATGTATTATGCACAAGAGAGAAACCATATTTGTTCCATTTATAATATGAAAACCGTACGTACGTTGCGAATGGGGAAGTGGAAGAGTTGCTTCTAATAATTCATCATACGATACAAAGCAAGCTTTTGGTAACTTCAAGTAATCTTGAACGCCTTTACTCAAATTTGAACCGTTATCAATGCAATGGTTTACAGTAATTACGGAAGTATAGGGTTTCTCATTTGTACTGTTCGCCTACTTTGCAGAATACAGCTGATGCGCTGTAGCATTTATTCAACATTTCGATTGACAGGGTGGTTGTAATGGGGATTTATGCATTAATCTCACTTTTAATCCCAGATTTAATCGCGAAAATAAAAATCATTTTATGAGTAAATGTAGCTTTTGCGAGAAAGAGCAGATTGTGACAGCTTTATTATAAATACTTTAATTAATAGTATTCTGTTAGCTCCAATACGTCTAATTATGCACAAATATTGACAGAAAAGAAACGTACCCGCAATTCAATCAAAAACAGAATACCATGGGCCAAACGTCGAGTTTAAAGTTGTCGATTCTGGCCTAACTATAAAAATTCAGAACCGTTTCATTTTTAAAACTGCGTATATCGAGCCCAATTCAAACTCTTCAGGACGATCTGCAGTAAGCCCCAAATAAAAAAACATACTCGCACATCAGACAAAAACAAAATACCACGAGCAAATCCACGAGTTTAAAGTTGTCAATTCTGATTTAACTATAAAAAATCATAACTCTTTTTTTTAAACTGCGTAGCTCGGACACGATCCAAACTCTTTAGGACGATACGTAGCAAGCTCCGAGTAAAAGAAACATACTCGCAATTTAATCAAAAACAGAATATCACGGGCAAACTTCGAGTTTATAGTTGTCGATTCTGGCCCAACTTTAAAAATTTAGAACCGTTTCTTTTTTAAAACTTCGTAAGTCGAGCCCGATCCATACTCTGTAGGACGATCCACAGCAAGCCCTGAATAAAAAAAACATATCCGCAACTCACGCAAAAGCAGAACACCACGGGCAAAGCTTCGGATTTAATGTTGTCGATTCTAACCGAACTACAAAAACTCAATCTTTTTTTCTTTAAAACTGCGTAGGTCAGACCCGATCTAAACTCTTTCGGACGTTCCGTAGCAAGCTCCGAATAAAAGAAACACCCGAAATTTAATCAAATTCAGAATACCACGCGCAAAGCTTCGAGTTTAAAGTTGTCGATTCTGGTCTAAATTTAAAAATTCAGAATCGTTTCTTTTTTAAATCTGCGTAGGTCGGGCCCATTTCAAAGTCTTCAGGACGATCCGCAGCAAGCTCCGAATAAAAGAAACATACCCGCAATTCAGGCAAAAACAGAAAACTACGTGCAAATCTTTGAGTTTAAAGTTGTCGATTCAGGATTAATTTTAAAAATTCATAACCGTTTTTTTAAACTGCGTGGGTATGATCTGATTCAAACTCTTTAGCACAATCCGTAAGAAGCCCCGAATAAAAGTAACAGACCCGAAATTCAGGCAAAAACAGAATACCACGAGCAAATCTTCGAGTTTTATGTTGTCGATTCTGTTTGTGCTTGTACTGCGGGTGTTTCTTTTATTCGGGGCTTGCTGCCGATCATCCTAAAAAGTTGGATCGGGCCCGACCTACACAGTTTAAAAAAAACAGTTTTTAATTTTTTATGTAAGGCAGAATCGACAACTTTAACCTCGAAGTTTTGCCTGTGGTATTCTGTTTTTGATTGAATTGCGGGTTTCTTTTATTCAAAGCTTCCTACTGGTAGTTCTAAGGAGTTTGAATCGGGTCCGATCTATGTAGTGTTAAAGACAATACGGTTATGAATTATTATAGTTAAACTAGTATCGACAACATTAAACTCAAAGTTTTTCTCGTGCTATTATGTTTTTGATTGAATTGCGGGTATGGTCCTTTTATTTGGGGTTTGCTACGGATCGTCCTAAAGAGTTTGAATCGGCCCCGAACTACGCAGTTTAAAAAAACAGTTATGAATTTTTATGAAAGGTGTGTCAATAAGAGCGCAAGATTTGAATTGCGCGTCACGTTTGACAGTCATATTGTCACATGATTATGATGTGACAGATCGGAAGTTGACAGATGGGAGTTAGTAAACATGGAGCATTACACCGTAGAACAACGCGTCATGATTGTCAAAATTATTATCAAAATGGCGAAAGTTTAATTGCCACCATTCTTAAAGTGCGACCAATATTCGGTCGAAATAATGTGCCTAATTCATCTACTGTAAAAAGAATAATCAAAAAATTCGAAAGTACTGGTTTGGTTAGTGATGTGAAACACAAGATACGAGCTCGTAGAGGTCGTTCAAAACGAAACATTACAGCAGTTCACGAGAGTGTGACAGGAAGGCCAGAGACGTCAATTCGTCATCGGGCCTAAGAATTGGCTATTTCAACAAGCACGCTTCAGCGAATTCTGACGAAAGATTTACAGCTGCATGCCTACAAAATCCAACTGACTCAACAACTTCTGTCAAGAGACCATGTCCAGCGAAGAGAATTCACCAGTTCGATCCTTGAGCAACCTGCTGATTTTGCAAACAAAATCATTTTCATTGATGAGGCCCATTTTCACCTCAATGGCTTTGTTAATAAGTAAAACTGTCGCATTTGGGGCTTAGAAAATCTACGAATGACTCATCAGAAAGCAATGCATCCACAACGGGTCACTGTATGGTGTGCATTATGGTCTGGAGGAATAACTGAACTGTTTTTCTTCGAAAACGAAGAAGGAAATGCAGTAACGATGAATGGCGAACGTTATCGTGCTATGATAACACAGTTTCTTGTGCCTCATTTGGAAGCTATTGATCTTGACGACATGTGGTTTCAGCAGGATGGTGCCACATGTCATACTGCCCGTGAAACATTGATGATCTTGCACAACTTTGCTCCTGGTCGTGTCATTTCCCGATTTGGTGACCAGAATTGGCCTCCATGCACTTGCGATTTAACGCCTTTAGACTTCTGGCTGTGGGGTTATATAAAGTCACAAGTTTATGCCACTAAGCCTGCAACTATCGAAGCGTTGAAAGCCAAAATTAGACGCTGTATCAATAAAATACCACCACATGTACTCAGTAAAGTTATTGCAAATTTCGTCAAAAGAGTACGCATGTGCCAGCAAACCCGTGGCGGCCATTTACAAGATATTTTGTTTCATACATAATTCCCAAATGTATATTTTCTAAATCAATAAATATTTCAATACTTTGCTACAGAAAACCATGTTTTATTAAACACTAAAATTTTGCGCTCTTATTGAAACACCCTTTAGTTAGGCCAAAATCGACAACTTTAAACCCGAAATTCTGCTCATGGTATTCTGTTTTTGTTTGAATTGCTAGTATGTTATTTTTATTCGCGGTTCTCTACGGTTCGTCCTAAAGAGTTTGAATTGGATCAGACCTACGCAGTTTTAAAAAAAGGTTATGAATTTTTATAGCAAGACCTGAATCGACAACTTTAGACTCGATTTGCTCGTAGAGATATGTTTTTGCCTGAATTGCGAGTGTTTCTTTTATTCGGGGCTTGCTGTGGATCGTTCTAAAGAGTTTGAATCAGACCCAACCTACGCAGTTTTAAACAAAGAAACGTTTATGAATTTTTATAGTTAAACCAGAATCGACAACATTAAACTCGAAGTTTTGCTCGTAGGATTTTATTTTTGCCTGAATTGCGAGTGTTTCTTTTATTCAGGGCTTGCTAACGATTGTCCTAAAGAGTTTGGATCGGGTCCGACCTACGCAGTTTTTAAAAAAAACCGATTATAAAGTTTTATAGTTAGACCAGAATTGACAACATTAAACTCGAAGGTTTGTTGGTGGTATTCTGTTTATGCCTGAATTGCAGGTGTGTTACTTTTATTTAGGACTTGCTGCGGATTGTCCTAAAGAGTTTGGATCGGATCAGACCTACGCAGTTTCAAAGAAAAAAACGACTATTAATTTTTATAGTTGGATCTGAATCGACAACTTTCGAAGATTTGCTTGTAGTATTCTGTTTTTGCTTGAATTTCGAGAATGTTTCTTTTATTTGAGGTTTGCTGCGGATTGTTCTGAAGAGTTTGGATCGGGCCAGACCTACGCAGTTAAAAAAAAAACGGTTCTGAACTTTTATAGTTAGGCCAGAATCGACAACCTTAAACTCAAAGTCTTGCCCGTGGTATTCTGTTTTTGATTGAATTGCGGGTATGTTTCTTTTATTTGTAGCTTGCTACGAAACGTCTTAAAAAGTTTGGATCGTGTCCGATCTACGCAGTTTTAAAGGAAAAACGGTTATGAATTTTTATAGTTAGACCAGAATCGACAACATTAAACTCAAAGTCTTGCCCGTGGTATTCTGTTTTTGATTGAATTGCGGGTATGTTTCTTTTATTCGAGGCTTGCTACGGATCGTTTTAAAAAGTTTGGATCGGGTGCGACCTACGCACTTTAAAAAGAGGAAACTGCTCTGAATTTTTATAGTTAGGCTAGAATCAACAATTTTAAATTCAAAGTTTTACCCGTGGTGTTCTGCCGTTGCCGGAATTGCGGGTGTGTTTCTTTTATTCGGGGCTCGCTACGGATCGTCCTAAAGAGTTTGGATCGGATTTGAATTTCGCTGTTTTATGAAAGAAACGGTACGAATTTTTATAGTTAGACCTGAATCGACATCTTTAAACTCGAAGTTTTGCCGTGGTGTTCTGCTTTTGCCTGAATTGCGAGTTTCTTTTATTCGGGGCTTGTTGCGCATGTTGTGTGTGATTTTTTTAAATCAGCTTCATTCTATATATACCTTTCTAAATATCTAATATATTAAAATAATCGTGTATCCCCGGATTTAAGGGCGAATTACTATTTAAAATGCTTTGTTATTTACTTTAAATTGTTTCGTTTTATGTTATTAATAATTGTGTTTTATAAATAAATATCTGTGAAACAAACTTTTAGATTTAGCGGGATTGAAGGTGTATGAAATTATAAATTCGCTCAAGGATAGTTTGTTACGTGCCATTGGCACTTAAACATTGTTTTAGGATAATTTTGATGTGCGGAAGTTTCGCGCCATAATTTCAAAGGACGCGGTGCGCGTATTTCCGTCACGTCAATAGTGGGTTGGACGAATACTTCGCGCCGACGCGGAAAAGACAAAAGTGGTGAGAGGTTTCCGTTAGACGCTTGAACGTGGCTTTTTCGCCCGAACCTTCGAATGGAGTAGACGCTTTGAGGTATCGTATCGTGCTTATCTTTACCTATGTAGATATCCTGCCTAATTATCTTTGTTTGTCGCCCTTACCATGTTTCCTAATCCGATCCCTGCATAGGTAGGAGAAATTTGCAGCCACCTAGGGCGAACCGTACTGCACGACCCGAGAACGAGCCGGAAGACCATGCTCCGCAGACAGCACCGGAGCAAGCACCATCTTTAATCACCCCGGAGCGGAGCCCTGAGTGCTGGTCCGAACGCTTTGGAAGAGCGTCGGGCGTATCATCTTTAACTACCTCAACAGGACCTCCGTAGCCTGATAGACTTTGGAGAAGCCAACTATAACCCAATTCCGTCGAACGCCGGATTCCTTATGTGAGTATTCTCTCTGTTAATTTGTTCGCTATTGTAATCCTTTGTTTTAAATTTATATAAATTTCTGATTATTGCGCAATATTAATTGTGCATTGGTGACGTCATTGGCAGAGAGCGCGTCCAAAATCAGTATAAGATTAGCGCTACCAACTACCGGTGGTGTCTAGTAAACCCCGCTTCCGGTGTTGTATTTATCGAACTTTAAAATGTAATTATCGTTTTAAATGTAAGAATTTGCCGTCTAACGTGTTGTTTTTAGGTGGTATAATTCCTTTATGCCTATGGAATGTATTAACTAATGTTTTAAATAGCTTTTTCATCTAAAAAAAATTCAATAAACGTCATTATCTATGTTCCCTAAGATATCTGTGGATTTTAAATTTCAGGTTGGTATCTTGTAAAATTCCCCAGAGATTTTCCTGAATTGACATGTCAGCTGTTGTAATGAAAACCGTCATTTTGGGGTTATTGTGATATATACCTTTTGTCTAAAAAAAAAATGCTACATTAATCTTATTAATTTACTGTAACTTTAAATGAAGTGTATAACTGAAATTATCTGAAATATGTGTTTAGTGGTTCTAAACTTTAACTTTAAGTTTTTAGAAGGATTTATACGTTAACCTTACTTCTGTATTATACAGGTAAGCGAATTATCTAAACAAAATATTAAATCAATCAATAAGTAATGCATGCCTTTATTATGAAAATTATATACCTTATATCAGATTAAAACAACCCTCTCTGTTTTTTAAAAAAAAAACTGTACCTAAATTACCCTGTGTGTTTACACTTTTAAAAAAAGTTATTTACCTGTTTGATTGAGATATTCTCGAGTTATCTTTACAAGACACCTTATGTTTAAAAACGTTTAATGTAGTGAATATCTTTAAAAAATGCTAGATTAACAATTTTTGTTTTATCTGTTAAATAACACATTACCTGCGTGCTTTTATAATTTGGAGTGTCTTTTTGTAGTTTATCAATGATATATTCCTTTATTAAATATTAGCCTTGCCTCATATAGTTTTAAAAGCTGTTCCCTTGAATGTTTTAAACAGTATAATCTATAAATGCGTTTTATAGAGGTTCTTGCTTTATATATAGTAACAAAATTACCTAACCATATTTTTACCTTTCAAAATGTTGTAATAAACTGCATCTCTTTATATCTGCTCCTTTGAATACTAAAATAAAGAAATTTCCGTTAACGTTTATTATTTAAACTTATTTACGATAGTTGTTGATAACTTCTGCAATATTGAAAGAACATTCCATTAATTTGGAATACCTTTTGTATAGGTATCGTGGAATTTTTCTTTCATGTAGCGAGTATGATTTTGTCTTGATTGCCTATTTTTTTTAGTTATTGATATTTCAACGTACCTTAACATCCGTTAAGCGAAATTTACTGTCGGATTTGGTTGTATAGCTTTGTAAGTCTAGAACGAGACCCAAAGGACCAGTCGTAGAGCATTATAATAGACGAGAATTTGCTTGGTAAGTTTGTCGCTTTCGAATTTGTGAATCATTTTTTTAATAATGAAGTTGAAATTTTTCCTTATTGGTTTGGGTAGAACTCAAATGAGAGCTTCCCATCCCAGTAAAATATGCTTTATAAAATATCTTTTTGTTTCTCAACAATTTTATTAGTGAATCGAGTTTCGATTACTCGTATCTCTTCACATATCGATTTAAACCTCATTAAATGCCTTAAAATTGTCTTTAAAATCGTTTAACCCTACGTAAATCTAAGAGCTTTTCACGTTTACTTCTTTGACAATGTACCTAATGTTCTTAGCTCTCACTTGGCTTAACAACTTGAAACAACCAGCAGGTCGTTTGGCAAGATGGAACTTGCGTATATCTCAATTCACTTTTGATGTTAGGCATAGGCCTGGCAAATTAAATATCGTACCTGATGCCTTATCTCGTGATGTTGTTTCTCTTAACATTCCAAATTTAATCCCTGATACCTGGTACCTTAATATGATTAAACCCTTACGATTTACCTAATATTTTTTGTTCTCACCATCAATTAGTTAACTTTAATTACTTATTCCCTCTCTTATACAGTATATAATCTCTTACACGTTTAACTTTACTTACCTTAAATTAGCTATCTTTTTCTTTTGGTTGACTTTTCCTTGACCATACCGTTACTTATATATCACTTCATTCTCTACACCCCCCAATATAACTCTGTTGTTTCATTTAATTAACCCTCGAACTTTTCCTACTGCATATTATTTGGTTTTTAGTATTTCCCTTACGTCATTTAATTTTGTGTGGTAATTGTCGTAACTTTGGTTGAAATAACTCATTGAATTTTTATGATTGGTTTTAGCTGATGTTGAGTGGATGATTTTTTTCTTTGGGCTAACATAGGAGTCATGACCTATGCCATTGTAAGAAATAGTTCATATTCGCAGTTGCAAAAAACTAGGATTGTCTATTCCATGTGTTTTTCCTCTGAATTATTGCAGTCGCCCACATTATACTATATCATTATTTGCTTCTTTTTCTACTAAATCAACATAACTTATAAACATTTTTCTTTCATTGTTTTTTATTGAATTTTGTGGTGAGGTGCTATTGCTTTTTATTGATATCTTATTAAATTCCCGGTTGTTTTAGCATATGAGAACAGTGTATCTGTATTTAACTGCTTATAATTGGGCATTTTTGTGTGTTTAGGGTGCTACCGTTTTGAAAAACGTTTCCGTTAGACGCTTGAACGTGGTTTTTTCGCCCGAACCTTTGAGTGGAGTGGACGCTTTGAGGTATCGTATCGTGCTTATCTTTACCTATGTAGATATCCTGCCTAATTATCTTTGTTTGTCGCTCTTACCATGTTTCCTAATCCGATTCCTGCATAGGTAGGAGAAATTTGCAGCCACCTAGGGCGAACCGTACTGCACGACCCGAGAACGAGCCGGAAACGGAGCCCTGAGTGCTGGTCCGAACGTTTTGGAAGAGCGTCGGGCGTATCATCTTTAACTACCTCAACAGGGCCTCCGTAGCCTGATGGACTTTGGAGAAGCCAACTATAACCCAATTCCGTCGAACGCCGGATTACTTATGTGAGTATTCTCTCTGTTAATTTGTTCGCTATTATAATCCTTTGTTTTAAATTATATAAATTTCTGATTATTGCGCAATATAAATTGTGCATTGGTGACGTCATTAGCAGAGAGCGCGCCCAAAATCTGTATTAGATTAGCGCTACCAACTACCGGTGGTGTCTAGTAAACCCCGCTTCCGGTGTTGTATTTATCGAACTTTAAAATGTAATTATCGTTTTAAATGTAAGAAGTTAATAAAGTTGTTCATAATTGGAATTTGTGGCATTCTAAAAAGATTAATTAAAATTGAGTAGCAGTGCATTTTATGCGATTTATATGGTTTAATGTGTTTTGAAATTCACTGCTGAGAAACGTGTTTGTGTGTATCCTTCTTTACCAACGCCACTGATCGTTCGACAAAATTCGTAAATTCGTTGCTGGAAATTAACTGCTAAGTTCACGCTGATACATTTGTTACTAATCCAACTACCTACGTCGTATTGGATTAATGCACCATTAATTTACTTACAGAAGCACTAGTCGACAAAATGTTCTGTCATAATTTACATTGATACCAAGTGTATTTTACTTTAACAACTAGATGCAGCAATTTATTCTATATCACTTGTAGATTAAGACCGTGGGTGACTTGTCATGGGGGCGTCCAGTTTATATATTGGGCTGTCGTGCTGCCGATATCCTCTCAGCGTGTGTTAGAATACATTGATATCTTTCATGTGTTCAATATCTATTTCTTTAAAAATATCTCTGTAGCTGTCAATCAGACCATTATTCGCTTAATGGCTTTTTGTTTTTTTAAACGGTTCGCCAACAATGTTTTTACTTGTGTACGAGGCTGGTGCTTTATTCTACTTAGATACGGTATTGTTGTGTTCTGTTATGAATTAATATCTATTACGGGTTTTCAGTTGAACACAGTGTTGATTGCATCGTGCGTCGACAATTTGAGAAGCGTTGAAGTGCTTACATTAAGCTATTGAGTACGACCCAAAAACAATGATGTGTGACAAATTGCAGCACAAAAGAAGAAAAATAAATTGTTGTTTAGTTATGTTCCACTATTTCCCATTTTCACATCGTAGTCAGTGTTGTGTTCTCATTGTAGCAACACTATAAAGTAGAAAACCAGTGTAGCTTTGCACATCGAGATTTATCACGTTTTCTGGAGTACCTCCTTGGAGACCAAAGGCAGGTATTTAGTCGTATACTTTTGGGGCAAATTTGTTGCAATTTATCTGTGTTTCTGGAGGCTTTTTTAGAAACATAAAAGATGTATCTAATATAAAATCCTCAGGGCAATTTATGTAGTTATAATTTTTCAAATTGGAAAATTATTTACCGGTCATAACCGAAATATCCGGCACCATATTTGCTATGGCAGATAAAAACGGTTAAGGCTGTCGGCCATAAAAGCCGCAATCCGTCAGAGTGAAATGACCGGTTATGACCGGAATGGGATGGTTCAATTTGAAAAATTCCCATTTAAATTTCCAGAAAGTTCTGGATTAAAAACTTCTTAGCTGTCTATGGGAGTTTAAATAGTCATGGATGCTCAAAAAACTTAACTATTTCAGGCTTAGAAAAGCTGTAACTCGGAAAAGGTTTGTACGATTTGAAGAAATCCAAGAAATGTAAGGTTCCTACAAAATTCTAGATTGTCTGTAAAAGCTGGAAACAAACAGCAACCATTATCTTAAAAACATTGAGTATATGAGTAACTTTTGTGTGTTTTGTTTCAAATTGGAGTACTCAAATTCATCTTTCGCTTGAGGTTTGTATCATTTGATGACCCCGAGTTGAAACGTTAATTTTTAATACATAATATATTGTGCTATAATAAAGATGGCTGTTTAGGGGTATATTGAGTGATAACGGTACTAAAAGTTAGAAAACTACATTTATTTAGCATGAAAAATACGTAATTTGCATATTACGCATAGAGCAAACATTTAACACCCTGTATAAGGATCGCAATTGACTTTAAGTAATGCCGGGAAGCATATCCTTCAACAATAAATACACATTCAGTAAGAAAAATAATTCCACACGCAATCAAACTTGTCTTAAACCAAAAAGCATTCATAAACTGTAAATAGATACGCGTTAAATGCAGTAAAAGCTGGAAAATCATGATACAATTTTTATTAAAATTAAACCTGCGACAGTGAAACGAGATAGCAAAGCATTCTGATAATAAACGCATTTCTCGAAATAAATACGTTTTGGAAACGCAGGATGAAAACAGAAATATGTTAATTTACGTCATTTCATCTACGTGATTTTCTACATGGAGTTAATATAAAATCCAAAGTATTATCTAGACAAACAAAAGCCATAAGTTAAATTACGTGCCAAGACGAATTAGAAATTTCTAAAATAATATCAAAACAAACGGTCAAGAATATACATAATAGAAATCCACTGGTATCCTACTTGACCAAGTACATCGTTCCGACGCATTATCATCAGACGTATACTTGTAAAGGCCCAAAGTGTTCAAAACATCCTATGTCTGGTCGTAAACTTTGAACAAACAACGCCGATAATCAATAAAGTTTAGATGGGTCGTTGCTTATATAACATGCGAAGTTGATAAGCAGGCAGTTTTCATTCAAACTGAGCACAACCCACATCACTTATAGTCAAGAACTTACGTAACAAGTGAATATTAAAATTAAAATAATTAAATATTTGTGAAAGTGGTGTTAGAGAATTTTAAAGTAAATAACAGTGAGAAATAAATAAGACAAGTTTTGCCGTTTGCTGGAAAACGTGAGTAATAACTTAATAAATAATTAATTTTAAATATTTATAATTTAGGACTCTAAGTAAGACTAAGAAAAGAAGGGGTAAATCTAAGTAAACTAAGAAAATACTTGATTATTGATTAAACGGGGCAAAATTTGGAAATTAAATAAATTAATAGTACTTGGAAGAAACCTGAATAAAAATATTGGTTTAAATCTACGCAAAAGAGCACAAAACAGAGGATTGTTTTAAACATTGAATGGAGCAATTCAATTGAAAGTAAGCCAGGGGTACTGATCCACAGCACACAGTAACAGATCCAGGGAGAACAAAGAAAGCAGTATAAGGAAATCTACAGGTCAGACAGCAGGAGACTGAACGTATAATTACCCGGTGTGCAGCGTTATCATATCAATTGATATATGTGTAATTTTCCCTTGGGGCGTATGTGTGGAGCACAGCACAGTATGCCTATGAAATACGGACAACAGGAAAAGCAGACAGAAAAACGGTAGCAGCCTGTTACGTAATTCGGGCCCCACGTTGGGCGCCAAAATTTGTTACGTTACGTAATTCGTGGCAGTCCCTGTTCGGGCGCCAAAGTTATGCTACGTTTGCTGGTAGCCGTGCGTAACACAAAGAAAATCAAAGAAATGACCGGGCTCAATCGGAGATTAGGGTGGGTTGTAGAAAGCAGACCAACATATAATGTATACGGCGGTAAGGAGTTAGTGACAATACCTGCAAGAAAATAGTTAAGCAAACCTGAAAAAAAAGAATAAGCATAGCAGCAATGATAAGTCTAAATTATTCAGTACTTTGTAGAATGTAAAAAAAAACTGTTTAGATAAACTATATAATATAATCACGATAAAAGCATTATAAAAATTTTTATTACAAAGTGAGGTAATATTGGGGAGTAGCAGAAACGTTTCCTCACACACCAATTAAACATAAATCAGACAAAATGTTAACAAAAGATAAATAGGTAAGACATAATAGATATGAGTAATTCAGCAGTATTGATCTTTCTTTCTTCTTTTCCTTTTTTTTCCTTATGTTTTAAAATATCATGCAAGTCTTTTGTAAAAGGTATTAGAACGACAAAGATATGGTAAAGCAACGGATAGATATTTAAAGTAATAACAAGTAGGAAATAGTTCAACTTACAAAAGTCCTTCAGCAACGCTTCCTTGCAACGAAGTGTGAGATTCACGATGTCCTGCACTAACGAAGCACTTCACCCTTGACTGTGTGGGTGTTGATGGAACTTATCACACGTCACACTAATCACACCTACGCATTTCACTGGGGTTAGCAGCAGACACCATTACGCGACGGAACTATGTAGCATTGATAAATTTCTTGTTAATTCTATTTCCTGAGACAATAATTTCGAAATATTTTGTAGCACTAGTTTAATTTCAACTGGGATCAAATGTATATTATTTTCATAAACCTCCAAAAAGCAGCGAGAGACTTCAACCAATACCTTTGTAAACAGGTAATCTGTTATATTTCGCAAATAACGAAATTCGCGCAAGCAATGATCTATTTTAGATTCTTTGATGTTAGAAAAATGCAGAAACTACAGTATCCACTGTATTTAAATAATCCAAAGTATGCACTGAGCTGATAAAACAAAGGGACACTAGACTAGATCGTACACACATTAATCCTAAAGAAAGAATCGGTCAGTTTAGCAAGTTCTACGACTATTATTTCACAAGACAAACGACTAAAACCACAAATTAGTAAAGTACGCGTATCACTAAAGTAAGTCCGTCAAATGTTCCTTAAAGCATTTGTCTCACAAGAAAACCAACTAAAAACAATTAGTAAGCACGCGTAAGCAATAAAACCGTCCGTCAAATGTTTCGTAAAACGCACGTGCAGGTCGAGTAAACACGTTTTCCTATCAAGCATACTTCCTTCGAAAAGAATTAGAACTACACTTTATACAGTTAATATACAACTTTTACTTCACAAGAAAACAATTAAAATCGTGCCGCGCTTGTTCAGGAACAAAACGAAAATTAATCCCGCATTAATTCTCACTATTGTCAAAAGCAGAAAGCAGCAGTATTTTTTCACGTACTTAATATATCGGAACAAAGAACAAAACTCAACTCCCAATCTGTTTATTCAATTCGTTGCTATTCCAACTTCTTATCGTCTCTTATCTAGACTTGTATATCCACCTAAGCAACAAAATTTATATTTACGGCAAGACAAGAACGATGAAATCTACTCATTATAATACGATGCACTCGCCTATGGAGTTAATAAATATCAAATATAAAAATAGTAATTTGTAGAAATGTATTTATGAATTGAGGATAGCGTAAAATGTTAAATTACAAAAATGCCCGTTACAAATTCCCCCCTAGGAAAATAGAGACGTCGGGGTGAAAGAAAAAAAACGACAGACAAGGAACCAAACAAAAAAAATTATTTTTATCCGGTTCGAAGGACCAACTCCAGTATAAGAAAAGAACATTTTTTTTTCAAAAGAAGAGAAAGTCATCTATCGTAACCAACAACGACAGAATAGGTAAAGAAAGCATTAAGTAAACACCCAATGAGGATTAAAGGTTATAGCTACTTTCAAAATCGTCAAAAGACGGATGTCCTCAAAAGGGACATTTCTGTTTTCCACCTCAAAGAAAAGTTTTGGTTTCCTGCGGAGAAACCAAGAAAAAAGAAAAAAAACGAGGAAGAAAACTCGTAGCCAAACTGTCAACCTCAAGTGTGCAGCAAAGAAAGAACCAAGACAAAGAAAAGGGCAAAGGCAAGCTAGTACACAATCTAGAATACTTCCAACTGAGGTAACACAGATTCGTATGAAAAAATTACTTAAGCAAAGTATGGCTAACAGACCTACAAAAGCGACCAAGTCGAAATTCTTAAAGGAAAAGAAAATAGATCTGAAGCCTACCTCAAGGAATGGATGTAGAAAGCGACTATAATAGTCAAATAGTGAACAAATGGTAGAACTAGCCAGAAGAAAAAGTCACGGGATGGGCTAGCTACAAAAAGATGAATAGGAATACGAAATGGGCGCCAGCGTTTTCGGACACAAGCTTATCAGAGAAAACACAAGACCAATAAGCCAAAAAAAATTACAAGTCAAAAAAACATCAAAGTCATAAAAAAAAATTAAAAAAAAATAAAGAGCAAATCAAAAAAAAAATCGGGCAGGAAAGAAAAAAAAACGAGCTTTACGTTGGGCGCCAAAAATGTTATGTTACGTAATTCGGGCCCCACGTTGGGCGCCAAAATTTGTTACGTTACGTAATTCGTGGCAGTCCCTGTTCGGGCGCCAAAGTTATGCTACGTTGGCTAGTAGCCGTGCGTAACACAAAGCAAATCAAAGAAATGACCGGGCTCAATCGGAGATTAGGGGGGGTTGTAGAAAGCAGACCAACATATAATGTATACGGCGGTAAGGAGTTAGTGACAATACCTGCAAGAAAAATAGTTAAGCAAACCTGAAAAAAAAGAATAAGCATAGCAGCAATGATAAGTCTAAATTATTCAGTACTTTGTAGAATGTAAAAAAAAACTGTTTAGATAAACTATATAATATAATCACGATAAAAGCATTATAAAAATTTTTATTACAAAGTGAGGTAATATTGGGGAGTAGCAGAAACGTTTCCTCACACACCAATTAAACATAAATCAGACAAAATGTTAACAAAAGATAAATAGGTAAGACACAATAGATACGAGTAATTCAGCAGTATTGATCTTTCTTTCTTCCTTTCCTTTTTTTTTCTTATGTTTTAAAATATCATGCAAGTCTTTTGTAAAAGGTATCAGAACGACAAAGATATGGTAAAGCAACGGATAGATATTTAAAGTAATAACAAGTAGGAAATAGTTCAACTTACAAAAGTCCTTCAGCAACGCTTCCTTGCAACGGAAGTGTGAGATTCACGATGTCCTGCACTAACGAAGCACTTCACCCTTGACTGTGTGGGTGTTGATGGAACTTATCACACGTCACACTAATCACACGTACGCATTTCACTGAGGTTAGCAGCAGACTCCATCACGCGACGGAACTATGTAGCATTGATAAATTTCTTGTTAATTCTATTTCCTGAGACAATAATTTCGAAATATTTTGTAGCACTAGTTTAATTTCAACTGGGATCAAATGTATATTATTTTCATAAACCTCCAAAAAGCAGTGAGAGACTTCAACCAATACCTTTGTAAACCGGTAATCTGTTATATTTCGCAAATAACGAAATTTGCGCAAGAAATGATCTATTTTAGATTCTTTGGTGTTAGAAAAATGCAGAAACTACAGTATCCACTGTATTTAAATAATCCAAAGTATGCACTAAGCTGATAAAACAAAGGGACACTAGACTAGATCGCACACACATTAATCCTAAAGAAAGAATCGGTCAGTTTAGCAAGTTCTACGACTATTATTTCACAAGACAAACAACTAAAACCACAAATTAGTAAAGTACGCGTATCACTAAAGTAAGTCCGCCAAATGTTCCTTAAAGCATTTGTCTCACAAGAAAAACAACTAAAAACAATTAGTAAGCACGCGTAAGCAATAAAACCGTCCGTCAAATGTTCCGTAAAACGCACGTGCAGGTCGAGTAAACACGTTCGCCTATCAAGCATACTTCCTTCGAAAGGAATTAGAACTACACTTTATACAGTTAATATACAACTTTTACTTCACAAGAAAACAATTAAAATCGTGCCGCGCTTGTTCAGGAACAAAACAAAAATTAATCCCGCATTAATTCTCACTATTGTCAAAAGCAGAAAGCAGCAGTATTTTTTCACGTACTTAATATATCGGAACAAAGAACAAAACTCAACTCCCCATCTGTTTATTCAATTCGTTGCTATTCTAACTTCTTATCGTCTCTTATCTAGACTTGTATATCCACCTAAGCAACAAAATTTATATTTACGGCAAGACAAGAACGATGCAATCTACTCATTATAATACGATGCACTCGCCTATGGAGTTAATAAATATCAAATATAAAAATAGTAATTTGTAGAAATGTATTTATGAATTGAGGATAGCGTAAAATGTTAAATTACAAAAATGCCCGTTACAAGCCTTTTGGAATGCCGTGCTTAAGATGAATGAGAATGATAGCATGGACAGTCAAAGTTAATAACAAATAGGTTATAGAAATAATATGGAAACAAGGATATCTGTAGAAAGAAATAGGAAAAATAGAAAGACAGAATACGTTCAAAGGCATTTTTGGGAAAAAAGGAGGTAGATGCAGACCAAGTTCAAATAGTGATAGATGCAGACTGTGCGTATTTCAGGGAAATGTGTAGGTTAGTTCAGAATAGGAAACAATGATGGTACGCGTTTAACCAGTTCCACGACTGGAGACCTAATAATGATGGTGATTTTACAATGAGGTAGAAATCTGCCAATCTGATGTCCTGCAACCACAGTGAAACCTACCATTGACTTATCTCTGAAAAATAACCAACAACTTAGTTTTCGTTCACTATGCTTGAACCACTTTTCCAATACCAGACAGAATTATTTCCTACTATTAGGTATTGTCTGTAGTAAAATTTTATTATACAATTTCCGAATTTATTTTCTGCTTTAAACTTCTACGTAAAGCTGCAGGAGTTACGGCAATCAGAGAATATTAAAGGTAACATGTAACTATCAGATCAGTAAGTATTGGCAAACCCCTTCTTTACCCTATATTATTCAATTAAAGCACCTTTTGTTTTCAAAAATAATCATAATTACTACTCAATTAACTTAGTACAAGAACTGCCCACACAAGTCCTAAAGCGCAATCTACTATCATATACAAAGTAATAAAGCGCTAGCATGTTAATTTAATTACAGAATACAATACAGAGTGAAATGTCTCAAGTGGGAGAGAAACTTTGGGCACTCTCATACACAACCTTAAGATACTATAATATTATGTAACTTTAACATTTGGCCTTTCTTGTGGGCTAAAGTAATTACCGAATCCAAGTTTGATTTATGCGTGGCTTTTGGAATAATTTTGAAACTAGTGGTGAGTTTATTGCTAACAGGAATTGTAGAAGCTTTATACTACTAAGGTTTACGAAATAAAAGGAGTTGTAGAAGCTTCGAAACTTAATCAAAGCTTTTAAGTGAGGGCGTGAGATAAAGTGATTAGTCAACATAATTACAGTTAAAATTAAAAAAAAGGTATCCCAGTTTCCTCTGTAAGATTACGAATTTTAATTATACAAGCAGAAAAATTTTTCTTATGTAACTCTTTGTTAACGTAAAAGTGTTACATAGAAAACTTTGACAATTAAAATTAACGCAAAGAAAGCCTTCAGAATGGAAATTAAATAGTCTGTTCGTTTGTATTCCTGTTGCAAATTAGGTGTCGCTCTCAAAAATGTATTTATAAAAATACAAAACAGATAAATTTTATTTACAAGAGAAACTTTAATGCATTTTACAGTCTGCAAAACAAACAATGATATGACTACTAAAGCACATGCGATCCAGATGTCTTTTCTGTCTAATATAATTTGTAACACGTTCGCGTTACGTTACATTTTATTCCAACGCTTTTACATTTTATGCTGGAGCTGCGGCATTTGTTAACGTTCCCAACACATGTTTATGGCTGTAGTTTATGGGTATTTGGTTATTGGATGTGTACGGTTGAGTGTGAATTTGTATAAATAACTTTAATATGCTCGGTCGTTTCCCAAGTGTATGTCTATAATTTTACTGAAATTAATACGAAGAGTTCTGATCTTTATTAGTGTTTGTACGTACTAAACTGGGTGCTTTATTAGTTTAATTCTTCTACACTAATTTATTATTATATTGAAATAAGAACGTCATTAAATGTAAACTACCAAAAATTCTAAATTTTACAAACTACAGAAAGCAAGATATTAATTTTCTTTACCTGGAGTAAGCTTTGTCCATCGTTACCTCTAAAGATGTGTACCAAAAACCCTCGTTGTTATGTCCATATACTTTGTGATTATGCCTGGATCCAACTGATCCCCACTCACTATCCAATTCTCTGCAACCACTTTTAATAATGCTATCCGGATAATTCTCTTGACCAAACTTAACCTTCCACACCACTACACTTCACGAATACTAGTTAAGCTTTTTGATTCGCTTATCCAAGTACCATCCTATCATTAGATTGTATCGTGTAATAACTGCACCTTTTGTAACGCTAGCACCCACTTGTGCAAATCACTTTTAATACATTCCGGTACGTTACTAACAGTTCTACACACTTTAAAATAGGATGTTGTATGCTACTTCAACGAATAAACAATAATCGGTACAACGTAAGAGCACGTAATAGCAATTACGTTAGATATCTAAACGCTATAAGATCTAAGAGCAAGAGAGCTTTAATACCTCTCACGAAACTTCTTTTCATCGAAAAGCTTATTTTTAAAACCAATTTTCTAAATTTTGATCGTAACGTCTGAAAAACTCCGAGTTTACCTGGCTGCTACCATAAAATTCCTTCAATAACATCAACAGACGCGAGCTTTTCAAAACTGCTAGCCTTAGACCAATGATATTGCTTTCCCCCGTTATAACGTTCCACCTCTTAGCTTGTTTCTTTTAGAACCCCTCTCAAGCTACAAAAATTGATATTGTTGTTGGCCTTCAAGTCTCCCGTGTATTTTAGCCATGTGTTGTAATCATCGTTTTCTTATACGTGTTCTCTGTCTATTTTGCATTATAGATCTTTCATTTCACTTCTTCTTCAAAGCACTTGTTATTTTGAGCAGCTTGTCGGACCGACCGTTACAACCAATTCCATAGAAATTCTGTCTCAACGTATATATCAGTTCTTTGAACTTGACATATAACTAACAGGTGTTTCTTCGAAGCAACTTGTCCGTTTACAATAATAATTCCGAGTTCTACCACTTCTTAGAATTTGTATAACAAACGTTTTCGTTTATTTAAATAGAAATATGCGTTTAATTTATTTATTTCCTATACTTGAAAGCTCAATTTCTTATTCGATGCGCTTGATTTAAACTATTACAACTAATTATGCGTATCCTTGGGTTTTTATGTACCCTACAGCTTTCTCCCTTTATGCAATTTTAACATTCTAATTTAGTAATACAAAAATATTTTAATAACCATCCGTTTTTCATTATCTGAACTGATTAATTTGGCGTCTAAATATATTGTTCATATTTCCTATATACACAGTTTTTAAAATTTTATTATTTAGACCTATTTAACCTATAATTTTACGATAATATATATATATATATATATATAGCTATGATAATAGGGTAGTTTAAGGGTAGGTTAAGTCATGGCGGTCGTAGAATAAATATACACAAGTTCCATTTTAAGAAAAGCACATAATTCCAGAAATCATAAGGGTAAAACGGTCACTCTACATATTGTTAATTGAGAGGACACTGTTTATAAAATACACGGGATTAAATGCTTGAGAACATAAACATGTCTAAGTGTAGTTTACAAGTAAAGATAAGATTTTAAAACGCAACCAATTGCATCAAAATTAAATCACCGGGAAGCATATATAGGTGGGCATTGCAAACATTTAACAATTGCGTCGAAAATATCATCGTACACGCATTCTAAATAATTCATTATTAGAAAATCGCTATGTGACTGGAAGAAACACATTTGTTCAGAAAACCAATATTCTGTAAAAATAAACAAGCACTAGGCGATTCAATTTGACGATTAAATCAACAAACATCCAAATACGTGATTTAATAAAAGTCAAAAGTTGGAAATTCTCGAATAATACGACGATATGCGGGATGCAGACGTGACAGGCAGGGCATGTATTGAAAGATATAAACTAAATAATTGGTACAAATTCCAAGGTATGCGAGATAAGGTAAAAGTATCGTCCTAGAATGTCAACAAGCCAATGAAATCAATTGGAGGTAGGGCTTATATATACGACAGTAATGGAGCGACATTTTAGTCCATATTCAAACTGAACAACGATTATGTTCAAAGGTGTTAAAAACTTACGTAATCAGTGAAACATAAATCAAAATAAATCAGAGTTAAAAGTGCGAGAATTTGTGCAACGAAAATAAGTCGATCTGTAGATAGACGTAAGTAAAACGAGTCAATTAAATTCATTTTTAATATTAATAAACAGGGCTTTTAAATTTGGATTTTAAAGTTGGATTTTAATTTCGACTTTAATTTCGGATATTTAATTGAGACGACTTTAATTTGGGACTTCTAACTTTGAACATACTCTAATTTTGGAGATAATTTAAAATGAACGTATTCTAATTTGGACATATTCCGACTTAGTACGATTTTAATTGGAAGCGATTTATGGGAGGCGATTCTTATATGGGGCAGGCATATGAATAAGCAAACCGAACACAGAAAAGGGATGCAGATCATAGACTAGGATGGTATTACAGAACACATTCTAGATTAGCAATCATAATACACTTTATTATTGAAAACTGTTTTTGATTTAATATTTGCCACATTGCATATTTGTAAGAGTCACTAAAAAAGGTCACTTAAAGATTTATGAAAATGAAATAGGAATCTTGAAACGTTCGAAGGTCCCTGAATAATTGAAAGATATTTTTGCTGACTTTCCGAAAAACATAAGTCTGGTATATGTAGATATTCTGCACAAAAAGGAAAATATTGAGTGTTGTAAATATTATCAATTATTATATTCGATTCAATAAGATCTATTCAGTTAGCTAGTCGGGGTAAAAATCCTAATTTATGCATGCCCAATCGTGGGGCTCAAAATAATAATAGGGCAAATCACAGCAATTTATGGTAGGCCCATCGTGGGGCCTATATCATAGCAAATTTATGACATTCACCGTAGGGGCTCATTAATCCTAAAATCGAGTATCACAGCAAATTTATGACATCAACCGTGGGGCGATTATCACAGCAATATATGTATATATATATATATATATATATATATATATATATATATATATACTGACGTGATAAGAAGGTTACGAGAGGTCATTGAAACCCAAATTTCATAAATAAAACCTATCCAATTAGAAAGGAAACCGGAAAAGTTGAGTTTTTGAATATTCCTTGTTTCACCCTGTATAATACAAACGTACTTCTCAGCCATTATAATGTAAAGCTTCCTGTGTATTTAAAAGTCCTAATTTTATATCAATAATATCTCTTGAGAATGTAGCACTCGTGGGAAAAGCATTGACAAAAGTGTTAGCCATTGTACCTGTTGGGATCTTAAACACCACTAACTGTGATATCGCATTAAAAAAGAATGCCACAGTTGGGTGGCGTTTCCCCGTAGTTTACGCGGCTGGGGTACCAGCAGTATTAAGGAGCTGCCTACCCGTAAGTGCACCTCGCAGTTAATGGACCAGTTGACAAAGCCATCTACCTTTGATGGAAAGTCGCCTTGGGTGACGTATTTAAAACAATTTGACGCTACGCAATAGCTAAAGGCTGAAATGACTGGATAAATACTCGCACTAAGTATCCTATAAACCATGCCGATGATCAAAGAAACCACGTAGCCTTAACACCAAAGCTGGAAGTAATGCATGGTGGTTATCACCTGCAACAGGTGTACCATGCTTAAGTAAAGAACCGTTACTAAAAGGTTAATGAGAATTTACAAGAAATAGAAGCAGATATTGCTCGCTTGGTGAAACTTGCCTATCCAATAGTACCGGACAGTTTCTTGGAACAGCTAGCAGTGCATACCTTTGTCGATGGAATACGAGATAGAGAGATCCATTTAGCATTGCAACTCGCCCGGATTAAGACACTGGATGATGCTTTGTCTCAAGCTTGGAATTTGAAGCGGCAAATCAAGCATCGCATCGTAGCAGTGGCAAAGTTACATACTCTGTAGAAGAACAAGTGTAACAGTAATTAAGAAATATATGGAAGATTCTGGAAAGAACGCTATTCGGTTATTATTATAGCGGTCCCATATTTGTACTATTATAAGAATGAATGTATGACAGCTATCGTAATACAGTAAGGTTGTTTTTAAAAGGTTTGGTGCTAGCATTCCAATTTCTTTCTATTTGTCTTGAATTATTGCATATAAGTGCAATTGCATTAATAGGAGTTTGAATTTCGTCCTAATAAACGTTCGATGTACATAAATTCACTTACGTGATATAAATTTGTTAGATAAATAAATTACCAGTAAGATTAGTGCTACAACAGTGTGTAGTTCGTCGTAGTAAGATTAAGTTAGTACCTACAAGTAGTGATTACGTTAGTGCTAACGTAAACAGGTCTAAATATATTTGACTGTAAACAATAATTATTGGACTTGTATTTATTGTCATTAAAAGCAAAAAGACAGTGGTCTCAAGTGTGCGCATTTATAGTGAAAAGGACTCTTGGGAGACTTTCCTTTACACGCCTGCCACTCGTAGTCAACAACAGAAATGGTCAACCATATTAATTCCTTTTTAAAAGAAATGTGTAGAAACAAGAAAAAGCATCCGCAAACCTTGGAAAAAAGCTGCAAGAAATCGCAGCAAGTTTTAAAAAATGGTTGCAAGTAACCGCCGCAAAACTTACGGAAAAACTAGATCAGAACGTAGAAGCCGTACAGCGAAGATTAATAAAAAATTTCTTCCAATAAAGAGAGGTATTTTACATGAAGCTATAAACGCAGCATAAAAGCTACAAGCCAACTTTCTGGCGATTTGCAGAAATTAGCAGTCAAGTTATCTAAGGATCAAATTAGAAAGCTTGCATGAGCTAGAAACGAGGTCTACATATAAGCTTTTAAAAAATTTGCAAAAATGGTGGTGGAGGTTAACACCCTAAAAGAATAAGCACCAACCCGGGTGCTATTAGAGCACGCCTTAAAATTTAAGAATGTCTATAAAAATAAGAGTTGCCATCAAAGTTCAAAGTAAAAACCGATTAAGCGTCCTTTTCAGGATGTTGCATACGTTTCTTAATTCGTGTTACATGCTATCTGTTACACAGCCTCTTGCACTATTTGTGAAGTACATTTTTTTCAAGGAAGTTACCTTTTCTTTCCTGCTTATGGCTTAATATTAATCTTTTGTGTTTACTTGTCAGGAGCTAATTTCAAGGATCGGCTTGAGGATATCATGTATGTGTACGTTTATGGCGAGTACTTTGAATATGACACCAGTCAATGGAAGCAGAAAAGTACCAAGAGCAGCAGGAAGTGATTTTCGTATTTGAAGTACTGTTCATGTGACTGTAGTGAAGACTGGATTCTCTTAGTGTCAAACGGAAAAGAAGGAAATGTACTTCCTCAAAATGCTATTTAAAGGTTCTACAATGTATGACTTTGAGTTGCTTGTTTTAGGTCCTTTCCTACAAACGGAGACACAAATACTGTTCCTACTTCCATTTGTAGTCTACATATGTAACACTAATGCGTTAGTTGTACATACATTTGTAAATAGAAAAGCATTTATTTATATCAGTTAGTAAAAGGAGCTTTATTGCGAATTTACCCGTAAAATTATAGAAATGTGGGTAGTTTACAATAAATAAAAAATCAATTCAATTATACTATTACAGTATAATACCGAAATAGGCGGAAAAAGAACTCGGTACATTTTTTTACAACTAGCAGTAAAAGGGACTTCACATGTTGACTATCAAATTAGAAAAACACCAACATATTTTTCCATCCTACAAACGTGTATTTGAAAACATTCTCAAGCATTGCAAGAAACCGAAATAATTGTAAATTACTTAAACAGACAGAAACTATAAAACGTTTAAAATTTAATGTGCAGGAACTAACCAATAGTGCAGATGCGGTGTTAAACAGACAGTGTAAAAACACAAATAATTATTCCCATGCACTGAAAATTCCTAGATCTCAACCACAGGTTCTGTTCAAATTGTATAATCCGTGCGAATTCCCTAAAATAATATAGCTTATAAATATTGCCATAACAATAAAAGGGGCATTAATTTAGACTTACTGAAATTTATTCAGATACATTCAAATCTTTGAATCCAGGCGTTTAGTTTCCATCGAGTAAGAAGTACAATTATGGGGTGGTTAAACCTGTATACAGTAAGTCCCGTAACGATTACTTGAAATCGGGTTTGACAAGAATCAAATGAGAAACTCCAAAGAACTTGCGGGTTCGGTAAAGGAGCAGTTAGATTGTGAAAGTTTCAATAGTGAAAACATTTCATGAATAGAAGTGGATATATAAATTACTGAGAGCCAAGTTTCCTAAACCCTGTACTAGAACCAAAAGCTGTAAGTGATCGACTATTAGCTTCCTACTTACTTCATATTATATCGATGTATATTCCATTATACGCATATAATTTATTAAGATGAAGACTGTTACGGCGGTGCACGCTAAATAAAAGCGTAATGAAATAAAAATAATTACCACAATTGCATTCGTAGAAATTTCCATATTTCAGTCATATTTGTTGATAATAATTGACTAAACGTAGGATGCTCCTTTTCCTTAAGATACACGCAATTGGCCAAGTAGGGTGGTAAACTTAGGTTATTTGTGGTGGTTGTGATTTTAATTTTTGGCAACATAGGTTTGACCAAAGATTTGCAATTTTATAATTGTTTGCGTTCAATTTCAATCAGTATGTAGAAATAAGTTTACACAAGATTTCATCAACATGCTAGCAAAAATAACCATTTAGCCGTTTCGTAGACAACCCACTGTTTATCGAGATTAGACTTCAGATGGATTGGCGCTCAAAATTTTATCATATAATGAGTTTAAAGATCTTTTCAAGTAAGTTAACGTGTTAGAGCTAGTATACCCATAAAAGATTTGCAATTCCCTCCATAGAATTCGCCCCTCGATACTTCAAACTTGCTAGTGCATTATTTCTGGTAGATCTGCGAGCTATGTAGCCCTAAATCTATATATGTATAACAAAATAGAATTTATTCGGAATTATTAGAAATTATTAAAGAAACTTAAGTTAAGCGCAACATTGTATTTTAAAAATAAATATAAAAAAGGTTATTAAAAGTTCACAGGCAAGTTGTGAGAACGGATGTAATACATTGTATTCCAGACAGTAAGTAATACTGCAGGTGCAGGTCACAGACGATTAAGAAACCGCGACTACTTAGAAATTAAGATTGTTACATTGTATAATGAATAGAATTAAGAAATAAGCAGACATGGGCTCTGCAAGTTCCCACAAACATGTGAGGGTCAGGGACAACATAAATATCCCGGAAGCCCCTAGAATTGGTCAAAATTCAATTGTAATTTCTGTTTAACCAAATAAATTGTTAAAGAAGTTTTGGAAGAAGTTTTTAAAAAGACCGCTCTCAAGGCCCGAAACGTAACTGGCGCAGACGGTAGAATCCAGAAAGGCACTACAAATCCAAAAATCGGAGAACTGGTGACCAAGAATTTTAATTCCCAATCTGGAAAATCCCAAACAAAGTTGAACGAGGTACAAGAATCGACCGAACCCAACCAAACAAATTTGGACGAGGTTGTACCGAGCCCATTCATTTTATGAAAATAATTTACCTATTTATTAAGAGAAATTATTTGTTAACACGAGAACTTATTTTTGAAACAAGAGAATTAAAATTTTAAAAACAAGAGAATCAGAAAAGACGCATTTATATACTCAATTATTGGTACAAATTATTATTACGAATTATTATTAATACGCAACAAAAAAACCAATTCAATTTAGCAAGTCTGAAACAAAAAAAAACGCAATTAATTTTACCATTTGATCACCGAAAGCTTAATTTATAAAACGCAATTCTTATACAAACAAATTATTTAAAACTTAATCTTCATTAATCTCTATAATGAAACACCTAGTGTATAATGGTAGAAACATCTTTGCAATCTATTATTAAATTAACCCATTACAAGTTGAAACAAAGCGTGCAAATTTATAGCGCTATTCCAACACAAATTATTACCGGAATCCCTTACTGAATATAACCATTCAGCCAAAATCAAACTTTATGAAGTATAATTAAATATTTTTCAGTACGAGGATATCTAATTATACAAAAGCATGACGCAATTTATTTAATTTATGACCGAGACTGAAATTACACGAATTCAGGAGACTTAAAACTTATAATTTAGATAATCTTATTGTATAAATTACAAAGGAAACATTAAACAAGACGATTGACTAAAAACTTGCAACTCTATAATTAAATGTTCACGGTAACTAGACAATACGATTAAAAGGAAACAGTTTATGCACTTATCAATTAACACCTACGGAGACGAGATAATTAAAGCAGACTCAATTAATCACCAGGATAGAAATAAATAAAATCTCAACTGACGCAAAACGTACAAGGTATAACGCAATTATTACAATAAAATACTAACCACAAACACCTTTAAGAAAATTAAAACCCGCGGCAACCATAACACCGCGAAGTATATAAAAAAAAACGATTCCAAGGCTACAGCAATTGATCTGACATTACCAAGCAAAAACTCCACAATTCAATTATAACACCGTATAACTACGTATAAAATATAAGTTAAACAATTTTTAAAAGAACCCAACATAATCCAAAATGAAAAGTAATAATACAAATCGAAAAATAAATTTCAATTTATACAAAAATTTATAATTAATTAAAACTAAAAGTAACTATTAATTCTTAGAACTCTTAACAATCATGAGTTCAAATATAAAAATTTACCTCGAAAGCATCCCTCAATTCAACGGGGACAGACCCTTCTAAGAAATTTCATTACCGCATGTAAAATATTTTTGGAAAACTTTTACAAACCAGGAGATAACGAACGAAATGTACTATTTTTACGTCTGCTAATAAGTAAACTGACCGGACGGGCACTAACGCAAATAGCCAACCGAGACGATTTAAAAGAATGGAAGGACATTAAACGCATATTAGTGGCATATTTCGGCGACCAACGCAACATCAAATGTCTTATCCGCGATCTAATAAACCTTGGAATAGAAAGAAACCAATCCCCGTAACAATTTGGAACAAAATGCCAAGATGTAAAAAGTTTAATTTTAACAAAATTAAAAATCAAAGAACCCGACCAAAATATCCGCCTACTAAAAACAAAAATGTGTGACAAAATAGCACTGGACACCTACATAAATACACTACCAGTGTGTCCTACTTTTTTCCCGGTGTTATAAAAAAGTAATCACACGACGAAATATTGTAATATATTTTGGCGCAGCTGGCATCAATCTTTATAGCCTTTAGAGGTTGCATGGACTTATAAATCTCAGAGAGGAAATTATGGGGTATCAACAATTAACTTGAGAGAATATAAATCAAGTACCTCGGCTATATTACAAAATAACTTCAATTCGATACAAAATATACAACTAGGTAAAATATTAGGTTAAATTAGTCTATCTAACTTTGTTGTTACTATTATTAAAAACAATTTTAATTTTACTATATTTGAGAGAACCTTCAAAAATAAATAAATTTTTGTTTCACCTACGTGTAACGAACTTCACAGTTACAGATATGCTACTATTATTATAAGCAACAAATAAGAAAAAACAGTTTAGTTATTAACATGTCAAAAACACAAATGTACCTATCTTGTGTTAAATACTTAAGGAAACTTTTATTACTTTAGCAAAAACAAAGGGCAATAAAAGTAATTAAACCTCCAGTTTCATGAAACCTAGGGCATACACTTTCGTTATATAAATTCTTTACTTAAGATTTTCTGAACCTATGTTACGTTGAAACGGAACTATGTAAATTTAACAAAAGTCCACATACAGACAACTAAAGCAGTCCAAGTACAGTAACAAAACTTTTAATTCAATTTTCCATGTGTAAAATAATCTCATAGGAAAACTTAAATATACAACACGTACCTGTGTATTTCCTTAATTACAGTTTGTCAAGAAAGGTACCTGTTGCTATATATTGCACCCCAAATTAGAAACTCAGACAGGTGGTTTGTGAACCATATTCAAATCTGGTAGTTGGGTCGATTCATATAAACTATAAAGGAACAAAACATCTGCCACCAAAAGTAGATAAGTTATAAAGGTAACAAAACACCAATTGCATTTTGTATTGTAGTTGTAAGGTAAAACTTGCGTTGTTGAGTAAATTTCATTACAGTCTTTCGCGTTAACCCATGCGTAACACGTCCAGTGGTTCCGTATAATTCCAGCACCTTTTTTAAGAAAAAAAGATGCGTTTACATCTTTATTTTTATGTAGTGTTAGTTGTTTTTGAAAAGTTATTCTAATAACTTCTTCAATTTACGGGATTTTCCGAATTCTCGGATTAATAATGGATAACATGCAGGTAGTACAAACTTTGAAAAAAATCATACTTCCCCATTTAAAAAATTATATCCAAATTTACAACTTTAAACCCCATTGTACCATCAACTTCTCTAGATGCTTTAAAAATAAATTAGCTCATTATCTTGAAAATGCGTAAAAGCAGCAAATTGGAAAATTCAAAGGAACTTGCAATTAGTTCTAATCCTTAATATATTTTTTATTAGGGTTTATAAAGCAGACATTTACGAAGTTTCAAAGAATAAAAATAAGTTTTAGTCCGCCTTTGTATATCGTTACAGCGTTCATAAAACCGTATTGAAAATTTTGAACCAAAGACGTTGTATTTCCACGACCCAGCAATAATTGCTTATTAAGGCGTGAGCACGAAGATGCTTTTACAATTGAAAGTTTTGAAAGCGTTGACATTAATACAGATATTTTTAGCACTTTCTTAAAAAGCAAAACTTTGCGTTTCCAAGTTACGAAAATGGAGAAAAATGCTTGATTTGCAACTCTTGAGTTTGCTTAGAATATATACGTTGCCTATTTGCGTGGGATGCAAGCAACGTTTAGAAGCTTTTTTGCTGATAGGCATATTTGAACGTGTTCAGTGTCTAACAGCTGCCCGCGGTTAACAAGAGAAGATTTTTAGATAGTCTGGATTTGTAAGATAATCTCACCTTGAAGTGGGTGGGTCACTGCTAAAACCCTTTTCCTAAGAGAAGTGGTTAAAGGAAGGGTAGTTTTCCGACATACCTGCGGGCCAATTCCTGCGTAGGGCAATGAGAGATGGTCATGGGTTTTCAGAGGCTATACTTCATTTAACTCTAAATAGAATCTAGAATTAGAACAACACTAAAAAGAGCGACACCAACCCTTTTAAAGCGGTAAATATAGTTTAAGTTATTCGTTTATTAAATCAGTATCCTTTGTTATGTTTAATAGTTTCACTTAAAAATATTCGAACAGTATTCATAAAAAACAAAAGCTTTCAGCAGCAAATTTAATTTTAGCGGAGTAAACTTTTCCTAAAAGCAGTAGCTTTTATATAACAACTTTTAATGTCCTTTGATAAACAGATCTGTATATTCAGGCTCACAACGATACTGAAAAATTCTAGACCACAGGTTAATTACCAGATTTAAAGTTAATCAAGTCCTTAAAATATAAGCCAAAATGCTATTCCAACTCATAACCAAGGACGTGGACTCTCTTGATTATTTACTCTGTATTTTTACCTGTATTTTTACCTCGTTACAATAGTAGGCGCAATCATAATATTTCTTTTAAATCTATTCATTCTAAAACGAAAATTTAATCAATAAATTAAATAGTCAATACCTTGTTTTAGGTATCCGTTAATTTGTTAAACATTCCGATAAAGTATAATTGCGTTTTCTTGTGTTTTCCATTTAAAGACATCGAAATAATAGATCCTACTACAGTATTGCCCGAAATAAACAGTACTGAAACTAAGTTGGCGGTGTTTTTATGCGTGCGCTGCCACACTCAAGTTAGCTAGTATAGACCTGTCAAGTAAACCTCAAACAAGTAATTAGTAGGGCCTAATTGTTAAAAATGGTGTTAAGTACAGAGGAGAAAGTGTTTCTGGTAGAGCATTATTTTCGTTCATACGGAATCGTCCGACATAATGGTGCAAGTTTGCTATACGTGTCTGATCAATTCACACAAAGGTTTAATAAACGTTCTCCAAGTAATGCTGTAATTTTGAAGGTTATTGAAAAGTTTAGAAATACAGGTAGTGTATTGTGCCAACGAAAAGGAAACTCGGGCGTCCCAGGACAGTTAACAACAACAATAACCATGAACGTGTTTTGAGCAAATCTTAGAAAATCCGAAAGTCAGCCAGGCAAGGACAGCGTTACAACTTGATTTAAAAGAACTTCCTTTCAAAGAATCCTGAAGGAGCTGGGTACATTTTCGAATGTGATTCAGGTACATCAACAACTACATCCTCGGGATTATCGCAGTAGAGTGGAATATTGCGCCAGAATTCTCGCGTTACAGTATGAAAATCCTGAATTTTGAAAAATGTTTGGTTTTCAGACAAAGCACATTTTCACTTGTCAGGCTATGTGAATCGTCGCACAAATCGATTTCTGGGCTTTGCCAGACCCGATGAGGTTCAAGAGGTTCCTTTACATAGTGAAAAGTGAGTGTCTGGTGTGCTGTTTCCGGACACGGAATCATTGGTCCGTACTTTATCGAAGAGAATGGTAGGCAAGTCACACTTAATCAACGGAGGTACAGACAAATTTTAACACGATTTATCCCTGATCTACGTCAATTCTGTCGTGCACGTAACTTGGCATTTCGAAACCAATTTTTTCAGCAGGACGGGGCAACTTGCCATACTGCTGCCGCAATTCGTCAATTTCTTCAAGAACATTTTCCAAGCAAATTCATATCACGATTTACTGACTTCCCTTATCCTTCACATTCTCCAGACCTCACACCTCCAGACGCATACATTTGGGGCATGGCTAAAATGCCGTTTTCAAACGGGCACCACAAACCATCGATGAATTAAAGGATGCCGTTAGAGTCTTCTTCGCAGCCCTGAGACAACCCTTATTCAATAACATGACCAGAAACTTAGAACATCGTTATGAAGTCTGTCTCGAACGAGGAGGTGCACATTTAGAACATATAATAAAGTGTCAATAATATGTATTTTTTAAATATACAAAACAATTACAATTTCAGTACTGTTTATTTCGGGCAATACTGTATTAGTTGATAACGTGTTTTCCAATTTGCTAATCGCGTTTTGATAACGCGAGGATTGCAGGTCTAACTCGTGTTATTTGAACCAATTTTTAATTTGATTCTGCAGCTTGCGCGTTGAAATATTTTCTACAGCGACGCACGTCTTTTTGTTCGACAAGTAGGAGGTATCTTGCCGGTATCGGAGAATTTTCCCACGCTTACCCATTTTAATTAAATTCGTTTTTTAGCTCTTAGGTGGAGGCCGAATTGGTTCTTTCTTTATGTAGGCCCAACTGTTTGTTGACGTAGACCAACTGCCTTTGTCTATGGACCGCTGCTGCAGTTACGGTGGCAGGGCAAATGGATTTTGACTACCGCGGCGTTGCTGTGCTGATTCACCCCCGACAACTTGCAAGATAAGCATCCCGACGCATAGAGGTATGTGACTCGTTTTCTTTTATGCACATCGAGGATTATTATTTATCAGCGGTTGATGTTGTGAAACAAGTTCACCGTACATGTTTAAAAGTTCGCTACGCTAGTGCTTGTGGTTATATTTTTTTAATTCTTACTACAACTTGGTCTACATTTAATACTTTAATTTAACACATTTGCTATGGAGGAAACCTACATTTAATACTTTAATTAACACGCGTGCTATTGAGAAACTCTACAGTTGATACTTTAATTTACACACTTGCTATTGAGAAAATCTACGCATTACTTTTTCCAATGAGTTTTGTTACATGTTAGCTACGAAATGCGCATTACATCCATTATAAGATTTGTCTTTTACAATATAACTTAAATTTATACTTTTCTTTGTCCATGTAAATCAAGAAATTTTAATTTATTTTTATTGTTAATAGATAATCGTGGGCAACGTTCTTTTTTTTTGTTTTTTGGCAGGTAGGTGAATCCCCCCATTCTCCGCGTTTGGTAGGTAAGTTGATATTTACGTTTCTTTCGTCTACGTATAGGTACGTATAATTTCTGACGCCCTGGCGTGGGGCTCCGATTTTGTTTCGTGTAACTTTGACCCCGATTTCGTTTTAATTAACGGTTACTTTGATTTGATTTTGATTAATTATTGCTTCGATTTTTTTTGTTGTTAGTGCTTTAGTTCCTACATTACCCGCATTTTTCGGCCTGATGCTACTTGTTTTTTCTTCCTTTACGTTCGACCTATCGTTTCTTTTTTTCTTTTTCTTTCGGCTCCTTGGTGTTCCTCATATGAGGATCGGTTTTCATTAGTTTTTGTGTGGATTCGATCTTCTTGAACTTTGATTTTGTTCTATACCGTGATTGCTAAATATCCTTGGTTAGCTCATGTCAGATTATTGGACTTGTGTTTTCTCCAATAATTTTAGTCCATTGAAAACGCTGGCGCCCAAGATTTTTTTTCTTCCTTCCCTCTCTGTACATTTTGTTCTCTCCGTCAAGTCTAGAGTTGGGCTTTTTCTCCGATTTTTCTTTTATTCTACAGCCCTATTCTAATTTTTATTTTGTTGCTTAGCTCCTATTCGTGTTCCCGAAGCTTATCCGTCGGATATGTTTTAAATTGTACTGTATTCGCAATAATTTTTTTTCGTAAGCTCCTATCGAGTTACGGTGAACCTTTACTTAGTTACTTTCTCTCAATTGCTTTTTTATTTTTATTCAAAATGACTGGTCATAGGTTGGTGGTGTTTAATATAATCTGTAAAAGATGACAGAAGTCATCCAACAGCATTACTAACTATTTCGCGTGTATGGCAGGTCTGTTTGGGAACTATGGTTCTTTTAGTAAAGATGTTCAATTGTCCGTTTTGCTTCGTAACCTTGATCCATTTTATAGAACCTATTTGCCTACCGTCCATTCCTTTCAAGAGTTAAAGGACGAATGTCTAAAGTTAGAACCGGCAAAGATTCTGGCCGATAATTCCGTATCACTTAGTCACGATCCACATACTGTTCCTGCTAAATCGGAATCAGCCCCAGTTATAGTGTCTAAGTTAGTTGCTACTCCTTTTTCGGCTTCCCATCAAGGTCTTCCTGTGTGGGAGTGGAATTTAAAATTTTCTGGTGACCCAAACACCCTTTCCGTACAAGATTTTTTAGGACGGATCGAAAAACTCCGACGAACCCACCATGTGTCAGAATTGTAGTTATTTGAGTCTGCAGTGAATTTGTTTGAGACTAAAGCGTTACATTGGTATTGTGGTAATCGGCATAGGTTTTCTGACTGGAAGTTGTAGAAATTACTGAATCAACATTTTGAACCCCCGGATTTTGCTTATAAGTTTTCTACTACGGAGGAAAATACTTTTGCTTCACATGACCGAGTTGTTAAGATTTCTCCTACACCTACGGGTAGATTCGATACTTCTTCCGTACGTTCTACCGTTTTCCTTTCTAGTTCTACTTCTACTCGTCAGGTCATCTGCTTTATTTGCGACAAACCGGGTTATGTTTCGACACGTTGCACTCGTCCTAATATACTCCATTGCTATTGTTGCGGATATAAGGGAGCTACTCGCCATAACTGTGCACACTGTTATCCTACTCCTAATAGGTTTTCGTATAATCCTTCAAATTCTGTCCTCACCTCTGGATGCCTAATTTCCTCTGCTTCTCACTCAACGTTCTCTCCTATACCTCATCCAGGTCATCCTGCTACTACTATCCAAACCTACTCTTCTTCGGCAAATATAACTTTAAACAAAATTTCTTCCGTCTCTAGTTCTACATCCTATTCTATTCCTCCTTCTGCTCGCCCTACTTATTCACTCTCACGACTGTACCTTCACATTGCAACCCATACTTCGAATCAGTGACTTGCAGCTAGCTTCTCAAAAGTTTGTTCCCGCTTTCTAAAACGATTAAACCCACGAAATTCCTGTCGTGTCTGCAAGCACAAATGTCGCTGAAGTGACGAAGATTTCTAATACGGATAGAGAAGGTCCTGTTGAAGTTGGGGAACCCGTAGCTATAATGCCTGCTGCTGTCGTTGTCCAAGTTTTACCTGATCCTGTTTCGTTATCTGCTATTGTTAAGGAATCAGTTCCTATTGTGGCTAAAGTTTTGTCTGTTCCTACTCCGTTATCTAACAGCGATGAAGTCCTAATTGATTCTACTCCTTTATCGGACGTTGATAAAACGTTAAGTACTTTTATCCATTTTTCTTATGCTGACAACATGCTACTTGCTTCTGTTCTTTTAACTAAGGTTGGTGAAATTTTAGCTGAGGTCTTGTTATCTAATGTCGATGAAAGTCAACCTGATTCTGCGACTTTATCTATTGTAGATGAAGCTCTTCCGGATGCTGTTTGTTCTTGTAATGTTAATGAAATTCTGTCTGGCGCTGCTCCTTTTCTTTATGTTGATAAACTTCACTCGAGTCCTTTATCTAACATTGGCGAAGTTCTACTTCATACTATTTGTTCTTGTGACGTTGATGAATTTCTACCCGATTCTGTTCTTTTAGGTAATATGGTTGAAGTGTTATCGGATTCTGCCCCTTTTTCTAAGGTTGATATTCCTACAGCCAATACTGTTTTCTTTCCTAACTGTGATACTTCTAGTCCTTCATCTAACGTCTTTGAAATTTTATCTACTTCTGTCCCTTTATCTAACGTAACTGAAGTGTGCTTTGCTTGTGTTTCTTTTTGTAAGGTTGATTTTTTTACAGCTAATACTTTTTTCTACCGTTGACTTTCTTACCTCCAATCCTAACAACAAACAATTTTCTTCTTTAACTCGTTTTGAGTTTACTAAACTGTCCTTGCCACCTCCTAAACCTCGTGCTATAACTACCGCACCCCCTGCTGTTCCTGTTTTGCAGAAACAAGCCCATCCGGCCAATCGTAATGCCCCCGATCTTGCTGTTTTCCTTTTGGCGATGTAAACACCTTAAGCCCAATATCTAGTCCTCGTGCCCCAGATTCTTATGCCGACTTTGCTTTCCTTAGAACTTGATTTTTGGACTTTACGATTTTTTTAATTTTTTACTTCCTTGTTTGGCTGGTTTTTCTTTCTCCTTCTTTCTTTTTCTTAACCGATGTAGGTCCTGGAATAGAATAGCACCATGGTACGACTTGCCTGTCGTAAGAGACGGCTACAGCTGTCCAACACAACACATACATTCACGCACACTTTATACACGCACAACACATACACACACTTCTTACACGTTCACACACACACCCACACTTTATACACGCACAATACCTACACACACACACACTTTTTGCACACCTAACCACATACACACACACACATATACACACACGCACGCACACACATATATCTACTTATACATAACTACACTGGGATTCTGTTTTATTTTCTTTTGCACGATTCTTAGTTTCTTTTTTTGGTTTTGTACTTGTTGCTTGGGGTTATTCTTTTTGGTTTTTTTTCTTTTTTTTGCTTGTTCCATTCGTTCCACATTCCTCTCCTTTTTTTTCCTGTTGCTGTCTTCGTTGCTGTCAGTCCCGAGTTCGATTGTGTTTCGTCCATCCGCTCATGTGATAGGTGCTTTCTAGTCCATTTTTCTTTCCTCGGAAACCACGACTTAGTCGACTTTAAGACTAGTTAGCATTTCTTTTATTTGTTTCTTCGGTTTTGGTTACCACAGTTAGTAGTACATCGTTTTCTTGACCAGCGCTCTTCCTCTATTCCTCTCGTTCTCCTTTGTTATCCCTTTGTTTACTTAAGACTTGACCTTTGAGTACTGTTTTGGTTGACATTGTTGCTTTTCTTCCTCGTTCCTTTTCTTCTCTGGAGGTTGATAACCTTACTGTTTCTTTTGAGAAACATCCGTCCGTTGACGACTCCGCAGTGCTGAGATCGTTCCACCTTAGTCTTCCTTGATTGCTTAATACCCGTCTTCCCTTCCTTCCTTTCTTTTTTTCTTTTTTTATTTTTGGCCTTTAGAGCCAGATGGCGGTTTTTTTTTATTTAGGGTTTTTTTGTTTCTGGGTTTTGGTTTTCGTAGCGAATTTTTTTTTAGTTTTTAAGAAAATTCTTTTGTGTTTGGGTTTTTTTTGGTTTCTTTTGGTCCTGTCCATTCCCGTACTTTTGTTTTCCTACCTCGACCTATTAATTTTGCTGGGGGGGTTTGTTACGTTTAATTTTGACGATGTATTCAAATGTGTCCTTTCTTGTGGTAATTTGTTTTTCATTTACCTAGATTCTGTTTCTATCCAAAACCTCATCCTGTATTTTTACCTCGTTATAATAGTATGCGCAATCATAATATTTCTTTCAAATGTATTTATTTTAAAACGAAAATTTATTCCATAAATTAAATAGTCAATACCGTGTTTTAGGTATTCGTTAATTTGTTAAACATTCCGATAACATATAATTGCTTTTTCTTGTGTTTCCCATTTGAAAACTTATCAAAATAATAAATCCTACTATTAGTTGATAGCGTGTTTTCTAGTTTGCTAATCGCGTTTTGATAACGCGAAGATTGCAGGTGGAACTCGTGTTATTTAAACCACTTTTTAATTTGGTACAGGTTGTGCGTTGAAATATCTTTTACAGCGATGCACGTTTTTTTTGTTCGACAAGTGGGAGGTATTTTGCGTGTATCGGTGAGTTTTATCCCCGACGGATTGCAAGATAAGTATCCGACGCATACAGGTATGAAACTCGTTTTATTTTATGCACATCGAGGATTACTATTTATCAGCGGTTGATGTGATACCAGTTCACCATACATGTTTAAAAGCTAGCTACGCTAAAGCTTCTGGTTATATTACTTTAATTTTATTACAACTTGGTCTACATTTAATACTTTAATTTAACACACTTCCTTTTGAGCAAATCTAAGCATTACTTTGTTCCAATGAGTTTTATTACATGGTAGCTATGAAATGCGAACTTCGTGGATCTATTATTGTCCTTTACAATATAACTTAAATTTAATACTTTTTTCCGTGTGAATTAAGGAATTTTAATTTATTTTTATTGTTAATAGATAATCGTGGGCGACGTGTTTTTTTGGTTTTTTCGGCATGTAGGTGAATTCCCACACTCTCCGCGTTTGGTAGTTAGCCTGGTATTTGCGTTTCTTCCGGCTACGTCTAGGTACGTAGCAACTTAAGGGTCAGATACTAATTTTTACTAATTATTCGATTAGCCTGTGTAATGCATACCAGTTTTAATACTACTTTAAACGTAAACATTAATACTTTGAGTGGAAATACTTATTGCATCATACTATAAACAAATGTTTGTTAGCTTAACTTGCTGGTGTAAATGTGATGTCGAGTTTCTTACCAAACCACAACACGACGCAGTTGCCGGGCAAAACGTATATAGCTAATCGCTTACTTTGGATTGTTGAGCATATGTTGAAAGTTAATAAGATAACACAAGCTAGCCATATGTTTCAAATTGAAATAAGCAAACTTCTTATAGAAAATTTTCGAATACCAAAGAATTGGATGCTTAAACTGTTTTCCTTTATTTTTGAAGATAACTTGCTAATTAAATTTATTATTAGAATTAGATGGCGCTCAATCAAATCGCTGAATAAAACAGAAGTTACTCGATCCCACACCACAGTTCTCGTTAAGCACGCACCCAACGTTTTGCCTGAGTTGATCAACAACATTTGTCTACTTGTTTATAGTTTAGTTCGACGCCAGTTTTTGAAATTACCGACTTTTAAGCCCGTAAAACGATTACTTGAGTTTCTGGACTGAAACTAATTATTTTCCTATTATCGCTACAAAATTCTTCAATTGACTGCAAGTGGAATTTTTATAGCTAGCCAGCTAATAAAGAGCAAATTAGCAAATAACATTGCTTCGTCAGTCTGCTGATATCAGTTCATAACATTTATAATACTTCGCAAGCTAATTTTACTAATTTATATTCATAGTTTCTACATTAAGCGCGAACAGTAAAAAATACGGAAGTAAAATGAAAAAAGTTCCGACGGTGTTATATTACGACTAACTTCCGTGTCAATAAAAGTCAGACCGTTTGTCGCCATACAACAATTTTATTTAGAAATCCATATTCGACACGATTTTTACGTGGGAGAGCTTTATGAGTAATAATATTCAAGGTATCCTATTTGGATCGAATTAGGCTTATTCCTGATAAGTAGGAATTAAAATAAAAATTATTATTGTCGGGTTATGTATCAACATGAAAATATAAAAGTAAAAATCTTGAACGTAGTTTAAAAAGGAAATTGTAAATATGGATTCACTGTGAGACACTTTTTACTTTCTTACCCTCTGAAATATGATTTTAACGGAGTTTTATTTTTAAAATTTGTTCAAGAACAGGTGACTTTTTACTACTAATCTGAACGAATCCAGGTATCAAAAGCTAATCTTTGTCGGATATTTTTTTACTAACAGACCGTAAAGGAAAATTTTCTGTATTGGAACTTGTTATACCAAATTGAGACACTTGTTATTGTCTAGTTAGTCAATATTTGAAGCAGGAAATTATTATATAGGCTTTGTATAAAAGCTATATGTTAAAGACAACCCGGAAACATGCACCTGCTTCATATTGTGATAAGCGCCGTTTAGTTACCATTTGACCTATATAATACATCAGAACGTAAATGAGGCATTGTACACACAAAGGATGATTGATTACCACCCTGACACGCGACATCTTCAGTTAGATTTGATTGACAGGCTGTAAGAGTTTGCATTTAAGAACTTTATTAAGCTCGAAATGAATGTTATTTGCATACTCTGGAGGTGATCTAGAACAATTGAATAAAATACAAATAACCGTGACGAGCGTTAGTTCGACAGTTATAATTGAAGCATTGATTACAATATTACGTTTTTATTCGAGATATAAAGTCGTGATTTAAATTAGTGGTACATACTGTTAATACAAAAAGCCTTATATGTGAGGATTATTTTAGTGATCGGTATAAATTAATTATAGTGCATCGATATTAAATAATTAAGAAGATAGCATTGTAGTTTTAAGAAGTTAATAATTGTACTCTTAGCGATTACTTGGAAATAAAGTGTAGTGAGTGCTTTAAGAATTTCATTGTAGCTACGAGTTGTTGGAAAGGCTTGTACAATCAGCTGATAATAAAAAACTGTTGTTGATGCAAATAGAGTTTTTGTTTCATTGGGCAAGCAGTGGAATTGTAGTGAAAAAACATTTGAACGATTTTTATTTGCATGCTAGTAACTCTAGCAACAATAGTAGATGGATAGTAAAATTATTTCCTAAAAAGTTCAAGCTTTGCGTTGCGCAGAGCTCGGTTGGTAGCTCTTCGGAATTTATGGAAAAATTAAACAAAAATTTAGCAAATTTCACAGGGAAATTGCAGGAAAACGCTGAGAGTCTGGCAGTTAAATTAAATGAAAATGCAGAGTAATAGGAACAAGCCGCCATAAATCTACAACAAAATTATGGTCCATTGAACGAGGAATTTTTATAGGGATGTACAAGGACTGCAGAAAAACAGGAAGCAAATTTTTCTAGGTGTTTATAGAAACTTAAAGCAAAGTTTTTAAAGGATTTTGTAAAAAACTCGCAAAAACTAGAAGTAAAGTTGTAAAAAACTTCACGAGAAATGGAAGATAAGGTTCTAAGGAAAAAAGAACGAATTACTTCACTAATAGTACAAGCACCAGAGCCCTCGGTTCCAGTGATACAACAGTACGCCCTACAATTTAAAAATGTTGCGGAGAGCAAATCGGTTAAGGTTCAGAATGAAACAACCTACATTTGATGAAAAGCCATCATGACAAATATTTTAAACAATTTTAGGTTTCCGCAGGAGCTAAAGGCTGGAACGATGTTGAAAGGTCAACAGCGTTGACTGCCGCTTTACGTGGTGAGGCCTTAAACAATTTGCAAACCTTACAACATCATTACGAAAGACGTTGCGGGACCTTAACATTAAGGTTGGAAATGAAGTACGGTAACCCTCATCTGTAACAAGTGCACCACTCTTAAGTGAATAACAAAAGGCCAACGAAAATTTATAAGAGTTTGAATCAGAAATAGCTCGCTTGGTCAGCCTAGTCAGTACAGCTTCCTGGAAGAGCTAACAGTACAGACTTTTGTTGACGGTATACGCAACAGAGAAATTCAGCAAGTACTATCGCTGGTTTGACCAAGAACCGCAGATGATGCGCTAGATCGTGCTTTGGAATTTGAAACGGCAAAGGTACGTTTAATCTTAAAGCTTATCTGTAAAATATAATTATTTATTTATTCCTTTTGATTAAAATAAAATTTTTTATATTTTTTGCAAATACAAAATCGATGGCGATACACCTTTTTTTGTCTATGTGAATCACCCCACTCTCCGCATTTGTAATTAGTAGCTCGGTATTTCTAAATTCGTACCCGGAAGAAAAGTAAATACCACGCTAACTACCAACCACGGAGAGTAGGGGAATTCGCCTACATATCAAAAAAAACCAAAAACAACACATCGCCCACGATCATCTATTAACAATAAAAATAAATTAAAATATCTTGATTCACATGTACAAAGAAAAGTATTAAATTTAAGTTATGTTGTAAAGATCAAATTGTATAATGTATCCACAAAGTGCGCATTTCGTAGCTAACATGTAATAAAACTCATTGGGAAAAAAGTAATGCTTGGATTTTCTCAATAGCATGTGTGTTAAATTAAAGTATTCAATGTAGATTTTTTCAATAGCACGTGTGTTAAATTAAGGTACTAAATGTAGGCCAAGTTGTAGTATGAATTAAAGAAACATAACCAGAAGCACTAACCACGCTGACTTTTATACATGTATGGTGACTTGTTTCACAACATTAACCGCTAATAAATAACAATCCTCAATGTGCATAAAAGAAAACGAGTAACATACCTCTATACGTCCGGATGCTTATCTTGCAAGTTGTCGGAGGTGAGTCAGCACAGCAACGCCACGGTAGTCAGGATTCATCCACCTTGCCATCGTAACTGCAGCAGCAGTCTACAGACAAAAGCAGTTGGTCTACGTCAACGAACAGCTGAGCCTACATAAAGAAAGAACCCATTTGGCCTCTAGCTAAGAGCAATACACGCAAGATACCTCCTACTTTTCGAACAAAAAAACGTTCATCGCTGTAGAAAAATATTTCACCGCACAAGCTGCACAATCAAATTAAAAATTCGTTCAAATAACACGAGTTCAAACTACAAGCCTGGCGTTATCAAAACGCGATTAGCAAACTGGAAAACAGGCTATCAAATAATAGTAGGATCTATTATTTCGACAAGTCTTTAAATGGGAAACACAAGAGAAAGCAGTTATCTGTTATCGGAATGTTTAACAAATTAACGGATACCTAAAACAAGGTATTGACTATTTAATTTATCGAAAAAATTTTCGTTTTAGAGTGAAAAGTTTTGAAAGAAATGTTATGAATGCGCGAATTATTGTAACGAGGTAAAAATACAGGATGAGGTTTTGAATAGAAACCGAAGCAAGGTAAATAAAAAACGAATTACCACAAAAAGACGTGTCGGAATCTATCGTCGAAAATAAACGTAACAAACTCAATAACTCCTTAACAGTTGTTCCAACAATTTTATAACATGAATCACTTTATTGTTGAAATACACGAGAAAGTAAAAAACGTGCCTTTATCTAAAATAACTACGTGGATAGAACTTAATTTTTTACGCAACGTGGTAGAATGTTGTAGACGTGCTGCATCGGAGAACAGTACAACAATCTTCTTATGAGAATTTGCAAAAAAAACCAACCGATTTTGGCCTCACACGCAGTTAGCTATTCTAATTTATTGTATTTAACAATTTTTTTGAGTAAGCGCAAAACCTCCTAATGTTTTACGAAATTTCTAGCTTTCGCATGCTTTACAATCAAGTAATCACGGAGATCAGAAGTTCTGTAGGGGCTGCAGAGTGCGTTTTACATGAATAGATTTTAATGGGAGCTTTTGACATATTTCAAGCAGTGGAATTTGCAATATAAGGGATGTTTCAATGGAAAGTAGCAGCGTAATTGAATTTTTGTATCCTAAAAGATAGTTGATATTGTAATCGTAATTCAACGAAATATTAGTTTATAAAGCCAGCACCAAGATTGCAGAGACCTTCCGTTGTAAGAAAGGCCAAATGAGATTAATGTGCATGTGAGTAGTTGAGAGTGCTGCAAGATACACATTTGCTATAGTTTTACGGAAATAAAGAGATTTCAATGCAGTTGGTTA
Organism: Platerodrilus igneus; assembly: GCA_036346225.1. Taxonomy (NCBI): domain Eukaryota; kingdom Metazoa; phylum Arthropoda; class Insecta; order Coleoptera; family Lycidae; genus Platerodrilus; species Platerodrilus igneus. Next base: position 3,024,884 of record JARFIW010000765.1, on the reverse strand, counting down.
AAGGGATTTGAAGTGGCATTCCCACCAAGACAAACACAGCAACACCTTGATGCAATTTTACATCCTTTTAGTTTATTTCAAACCCAACGCGATTTATATTTTGCACTAAGACGAGTTGAAGGCTTTCAAGAAAAATTATCATAAACTCTGTGTTATTTGATGCTGCTTTTCTGTACGTTTTGAATATGAATGGGCTGGACACGCTGTAGAATTAATCACGCTCGTCAAAACGAATTTCTAAATCCGTTTAAGACCTCTAGACAACTGCAAGACATGCTAGCTAAATCCCAAATTAAAAAAGAAAGCATTACGAGGTGAGGCCTTAAACATTTTGCAAACCATACAAGATCATGACCAAAGAAGCTACGGGGCCTTAACATCAAGGTCGGAAATGAGGTAAGGTAACCCTCATCTGTAACAAGTGCACCACTTTTAAGTGAAGAACCGTTAATAAAAAATCAACAAAAATTTGCAAAAGTTTGAATCAGGAATTGCTCGCTTAATGCGACAAGCCAAGTCAGTACAGCTTCCTGGAAGAGCTAGCAGTAAGAACCTTTATTGACGGTATACGCAACGGACAAATTCAACAAGTACGATTGGTGGCTTGACCAAGGATCGTAGATAATGCTCTAAATCGTGCTTTGGAATTTGAAACGGCAAAGCAAGCTCCACATCGTGGTAGCGGTAAGGTAAGGTGCTCCGTAGAGGAGTAGAATCAAAACAGCATGAATAGAGTGATTCTAGGGGTACTTTGTAGACACCAATCAAAGAGGAAGGGTTCCAGATAGTAGAATTGTGACGAGTTTGAGCAAAGGTAAAGTAAGTAGCGATAAACGGATCAGTTACGCATCCACAACACTAAATGAAACGTAACAAAAGCGCTATTGAGAAAGAACTATTAACCATAATTTGGGCAACGAAATATTTTAGGCCATATCTTTATGGATGAAAATTTTACTTATACACCGACCATAGACCTTTAGTATAGTTATGTAAACATTGTAAACTCAAAGAACCAAATTCAAAATTATAAAGATGGAGGATTAGATATACAAAAAAGGAATGTATAACAATAATACGGACGCACTAAGCAGAATACAACTCAACACCATAGAGACAGAGTCAGTTGTAGGTGACAATGATGAAACAGAGATACGAGAAGACCCAGAAGAAATAGACATCATCCATTCAACACAAAACGAAGAACCGAAAGCTGCAATTAAAATTTTTAAACAAAGCAATAGATACAAAACTAAATCAATTCATAGTTACCGAAGTTTTAACCAACCCCGACCCTGTAAAATATACAAAAACAAACAATCGGAAAATATTTCAAATCCAAATAACGAAAGATGACACGAGGAGCAAATAATTAAAATTCTAAAAAAGTATACCCCGGAGAAAAAAACTTTTTTACTTTTATTTCACAACGGAACATTTGTACAAAAAATTTTCCAAATTATATATTAAACTGTTTAATAATTCAAGACCCGAGATTATCAGATGTACACAAAAATTAGTAACTTCAGATGATCCAGACGAAATAAACGATGTAATTCGAAACCAACACGAAGGTAAAACAAACCATCGTGGAATAAACGAAACTGAAACAATTCATAAGGAGATACTATTTTAAAGACATGAAGGAATTGACCACGGATTTTATTAATCAATGTGAATTATGTGACAAAAATACAACATTACCAACAAGAATACCCTTAATGTTAAGTAAAACACCCGACAAACCCTTTCAAAAATTATATGCGGACACTATGGTAGTAGAAGCTCAAACTTTTTTTATCAATTTACCGACCAAGCGACACCCGTTACTTCAAAAAATAGTATCGATGTACTTGAGGCGGTTCCATGGCGTCGTTGGTATGTGTGACTACTATATCCAAGGTTCTTGATCTGAATTCCGACACGTTCTGCTTGAAAAATGTTAGGTGAGCATTTTTCTCAAATATACGCCCTTGTTCGGATGAAAGGTAAAATCTAGGTCCCGTATGTGAGTGTTCTTACGCACGTTAAAGATCCCTACCTTGCGTAAAATAGCAAGGGTTCGGCAAAAATCAAATTCCCAAGTAAAAAAAGCTCGCTTCCTGGCCAATGTAGTATCAACGAGTGGAGCATTGGAAAATAAATTGTAGGTTGCTTTGTGCTCATCTGTATTTTGTCACAATCTAAATCGTTCATAATTTGTATATACTGTTTAGGTTGTAGTCAACCTATGTAATTTTTCCCTATACCAGTAGGTGAGCTACCTTTGTCCTAGACGTAAATCGACCATTTTAATATGCAACTTCCTATAAGAGAATCGAAGATCAATTCTGGTCAGTTTTGTACCTACTATAGAAAAAAGCTCCATTCTCGTCGTATCTTGTGTCCGTGGGAAAATTTGTTTTCGTTTTCCAACACCAACAATACATCAAAATAAAGCAATTAATAAACAAAAAGCAAATCTTATTAGATAATGTTTCCGACACGCATCCATCATGCATCCGATATACATGCAACATACATTCGATATCCATCCGACATACATCTGACAAGCATACGAGGTACATTCGACAAACAACCGACATACATGCTACACATCTGACGTGCATCCGACATACATCCGATATACCTCGGAAGTACGTATGACATACATCCGACATATTATTCAACATACATCTGATACAATCGACATCGATCTGATATACATTCAGCATATATCCGACGTACAACCTATATACATCCGCCATACATACGATACCTCCGACACACATCAAACTCACTACCGACCTTCATCCGACACACATCTGGCATACATCCGACATACATCCAACATGCATTCAGCATACATCGGCTACACATACAACACATCCGACACACATCCGACATACATCCCGCATTCATCCAACTTACATCCGACGTACATCCGACATACATGCGACATACATGTTACACATTCGACATACATTTAACATACATCCTACGTACGTACGATATACATCCGACATACCACCTGACATACATCCGACATATATTCAACATACATTCGATATACATCGTATATGCATTCTATATACATCCGATATACATACGATACATCCGAACACATCTGACATACATCCGACAAGAATTCGACATGCATCTCACACATATCCAATACATTTGACGCACATGCGACATACATCCGACGTACATCCATCATACATCCGACGTACTTCCGACACATCCGATACTCGACACATCCTATATACATTATACGTTCAACTTACATCCAACATACATAATACGCATAAAACGCGCTTCCAATAGGTTTATCTAATTTTTATTTGCATTTATTGCTGTTTAAGTATCAAATATTATTTTTCGTCCTTTGCTAAAGTGCCTGAATATAATGCAAACAACGATATTGAGTTTCAGATTTAGTACCGCGTTACCGTGCTTGTTTACGTTATTTTGCACAAACCAAATCAGTGGTAGATATTTAAATCCATTAGTTACGTTACAGAATAACATTTTTCTAAGAAGAAATTCTAATCTCAAAACGTGAAAAAGACTGTGTTACGTTTAATTGTTCCCTGCTGAATGTTTTCGTTCGTTTTAGAATTCTTTTATAAATATCCCCACGCTTCCGCTTCGATAGTTTGTGTAACTACCGGTTAAACAAGACGCCCCTGATTACGCTTTATAATTAAATAAATCGATTTTTTCCTGTAAAGCTTTTCCTAATACCATTCAAACAAATACTTTTCCAATACTTTGTAGAATGTCATTAATGCATTCAGTTTAGGTTAAAGTACTTTAATTTATCTTTATAGTTGAATAAATCAAGCAAATATACTAAGTTATTTACAATTTTTGTTTTCTAAAGAATATGTTCGCTTTATTTATAGAGAATAATGCAAGTTTGAATAGCGTAAACTTTTTACAATTGTATTTAAATTTGCCGGTTTTCGTTATGTATTTATACATTACAATAATTTTGGAAGTGTGCTTCTGACATGTTACTCAAATATTTGCATCGCTTATCATCTCGTTTCTTATTTTCACTTTGACTTTGAACCCGCCATTTGCCGTCATAACATGAACTCTCCGCGTGATTAATACTATTACTTCAAGAGCGATACACGTTTTTTTCCCACGAGAAGTGGATATCCTGGGTGCAGCGGTAAGTTCTTCTCGCTTATCAATACTAGTAACATTCTCTTTTTAGCGCTTCGACGTAGTTCTATTGGTTCACCTGCGTTAGTCGTAATTGTTTTTTATTTAGGCTCGATTGTTCTTCGGCGTAGGCCCAACTGCCTTTCCCCGAATACCGCTGCTGCAGTGATTGTCGCAGCGCTAAAAATCTGGCTACCGATGTGACGCTGTATCTGAGCGCAAGAATACAGATGTTTAGCTGATTCACCTCCATGAATGCAAAGGACAGACGATAAATATCTCGGCACATGGAGGAATGTTGCGATAGTTCTTTTTGTATATCAAGACCATGTTTTTCTTTATTTTTGCTGCTTGTGCGTCGCCGGTGCTTCTTGTTACTTTTTTGAATGCTTACTAGAATTTGTTCTGCAGTTAATATTTCTAACTTAACACGTTTACTTTATGAGAAAGTATCAGCATTACTTTTTTTTGACGGCTGATAAATTGTACATGTTAAACGACGAATTGTGCGTTTCGTACGTTAAATCATAAAGTTTATCCGTAAAATATAATTATTTATTTATTCTTTTTGTTTAAAATAAAGTTATATATTTTTATTGTAAATAGAACCGCGGAGAGTGTGGGAATTCGCCTACATACTAAAAAAAAAATAAACCAAAAACAACACATCGCCCACGATTACCTAATAACAATAAAAATAAATTAAAATTTCTTGATTCACATGGACAAAGAAAAGTATTAAATTTAAGTTATATTGTAAAGGACAAATTTTATAATGGATCCACGAAGTGCGCATTGCGTAGCTGTCATGTAATAAAACTCATTGGAAAAAAGTAATGCTTAGATTTTCTCAATAGCAAGTGTGTTAAATTAAAGTATGCAATGTAGATTCTTTCAATAGCACGTGTATTAAATTAAAGTATTAAATGTAGACCAAGTTTTAGTATAAATTAAAGAAATATAACCAGAAGTACTAGCAAAGCTAGCTTTTAAACATGTATGGTAAACTGGTTTCACAACATTAACCGCTGCTAAATAGTAATCCTCGATGTGCATAAAAGAAAACGGGTCACACACCTTTATGCGTCGGGATGCTTATCTTGCAAGTCGTCGGGGCAGCAACGCCACGGTAGTCAGGATCCATTCACCCTGCCATCGTAACTGCAGCAGCGAGCTACAGACAAAAGCAGTTGGTCTACGTCAAGGAACAGTTGGGCCTAAATAAAAATAGAACCACATTTGGCCTCCAGCTAAGAGCAATACACGCAAGATACCTCCTACTTGTCAAACAAAAAAAACGAGCATCGTTGTAGAAAATATTTCAACGTACAAGCTGCAGAATCAAATCAAAAATTCGTTCAAATAACACGAGTTGGAACAGCAAGCCTTGCGTTATCAAAGCACGATTAGCAAACTGAAAAACACGCTATCAAATAATAGTAGGATCTATTATTTCGACAAGTCTTTAAATGGGAAACACAAGAGAAAGCAATTATCCGTTATCGGAATGTTTAACAAATTAACGGATACTTAAAATAGGGTACTAACTATTTAATTTATCGAATAAATTTTTGTTTTAGAATGAATAGTTTTGAAAGAAATGTTATGATTGCGCATACTATTGTAACGAGGTAAAATATAGGATGAGGTTTTGAATAGAAACAGAAGGTAGGTGAATTAAAACGAATTACCACAGACAAGGACGTATTTGAATCTATCATCGAAAATAAACGTAAAACTCAACAATTCCTTAACGGTTGTTCCAATGGTTTTAATAACAGAAAACACTTTATTGTTAAAATACACAAAGAAGTAAAAAACGTGCTTTTATCTAAAATAACTACGTAGTTAGAATTTAATTTCTCCTCAGCGTGGTAGCATATTGTAAACGTGCTGCATCGGAGAACAATACAACAATCTTCTTATGAGAATATGCAAAAAAACATCCGATTTTGGCCTCATACGCAGTTAGTTATTCTAATCTTTTGTATTTAACAATTTTTTGAGTAAGCACAAAACCTCGTATTGCTTTACGAGATTTCTAGCTTTTACAAATAAACTATTATTAGCCTATTAAAACCTTTCGGATGCTTTACAATCAAGTAATCACAGGGATAAGAAGTTCTGTAGAGTTGTAGAGTGAGTTTTACATGAATAGATTTTAATGGAGCTTTTGACATATTTCAAGCAGTGGAATTTGCAATATAAGGGATGTTTCAATGGAAAGTAGCAGCGTAATTGAATTTTTGAATCCTAAAAATTGTTGATATTAGAATCGTAATTCAATCCAATATTAGTTTATAAAGCGATCACCAAGATTGCAGAGACCTTCCGTCGTAAGAAATGCCAAATGAGATTATTGTGTATGTGAGTAGTTGAGAGTACTGCAAGATACACATTTGCTATAGCTTTACGGAAATAAAGAGATTTCAATGCAGTTGGTTAAAGGGATTTGAAGTGGCATTCCCACCAAGACAAACACAGCAACACCTTGATGCAATTTTACATCCTTTTAGTTTATTTCAAACCCAACGCGATTTATATTTTGCACTAAGACGAGTTGAAGGCTTTCAAGAAAAATTATCATAAACTCTGTGTTATTTGATGCTGTTTTTCTGTACGTTTTGAATATGAATGGGCTGGACACGCTGTAGAATTAACCACGCTCGTCAAAACGACTTTCTAAATCCGTTTAAGAACTCTAGACAACTGCACGACAGTCTAGCTAAGTCCCAAATTAGAAAGGAAAGCATTTCTTAAGAAGGTTTGAGAACGGTTGACATGGAGCTGGTTTCCCAGATCCATGAAAGCGCTTAATACTGGATAAAATTAAGCATACTTTAAATTCTGATCGAATGTTTCTGATGTAAAGTGAGTAAAAATAAAGACTTCACTAACTTGAAAATCGTAAAAAAAAGAAGTTGATATTAATTTTCAAATGAAGCAAAACTATTTTCGTCTTAAAATTACCTCAACCTGACACATAGGTTTTAAATTAGTTTAGCCCTAAATTAAAGTATTTTTCGAAAACCGCAATTTGAATACCTTAATTTACTAACACTACCCTTTTTTGTTATCAGGCAATTGACTGCTTTGATGTAACTCCACAAGGCTCCATTCCGCCCTAATCGTTTCCTACCTGACACAACCTTATCGTTTTTAATTTGTATAAAATATTCAAATTGTAATCTACGTAAGTAAATACTCCCTGTATGTAAGTAATTTATCCATATACCAGTAGGTAAGCTATCTTTGTTCTAGACCCAAATCAGCCTCTTTTATATTTAATTTACTATAAGAAAATCTAAGATTAATTCTGGTCATTTTCGTACTTACTATAAGACCTTTGATATGAAAGTAGAAGCTCCATTCTCGTCATATCTTGTGTCCGTGGAAAAATTTGTTTCCGTTTCCCAGCACCAATCATTAATGTTACGGGCCTGTTTGGCGCTACGACATCAAGGGAAAAATGGAAATCTCTAATCCCTAACTCTAGCCGATGAGGGGTGGGTAATGTAGAAGTCGCAGTTTGATTTGCCTAATTGCACTAAAATGTCTTATATAGGAACGTAAATTTGAGAATAACGATAAAATCGGGTGGGCGCCACCAGTAATATCAATACGTTAGAGTGGAAAAAACTCTTACAAGTTTGATAATTAGACATGTATAAATAATTTACAGTGTAGAGTGGTCTGAACCATCTTGACAACCTAACTTCTCTCGTAATAAAGTAAATCAATCACCTCAAAAAGCCTACTTGATTCTATTTAACACTTTTAACTGGAAGAAAATAAATGTGTTACGTTCAATTACACCCCGCCGAAAACATACTAGTATACGTAAAAGGACATGAACATTTAATAATTGCGGGGGATTTTGATGCTGTGGTAGGTAAGGGTATGGTAAGAGCGGTAGTAGGTTTATGTGGCCTAGGCACGAGAAACGACAAGGGAAATAGGCTGGTAAAATTTTGCGACAAAAACAATTTAATCATCACACACACATTATTTCAACATCATGCTAAAAGACGATGTACATGGAAGATGACTAAAGATATAGGAAGATTTCATTCTTGCTAGACAACGGCCTAGGAATCAAGTAAAAGACAGTAAAAGCTACCTAGAAGCAGATACAGACACTGACCACAACAGTGTAATTAAGAAAGCCGCTCTTAAATTTAAAAATTTGAAAAGAAGAAACGGAAAAAGGCACTTTCGCTTTGAGAAACCAAAAGATAAAGATATCCACGAAAGATTTCAAAGAAAGTCAAATGAATTGCTGAAAGATATAGGGAAAATTGCTGATAAAGAAAGTAGAAACAGAATGGAATTACATTAAATCCAGCTTAGACATGGCGGCCAGAGATACTCTGGGGTACACACAAAAAAATAATAAAACATGGATAGCAAAGGATATCCTGAATTTAATAAAAGAAAGACAAGCATACAAAAAAAATTAGCCAATAGCAAGTCGAGCTCGCACTATTAGGGTTCTGTAATAATACTACAGTGATCAATCAATAAACCGAATTAAGCTGTTTTTATTTTTTATGTATATCTAGTTCTTATTCAAATTTGATTGTGATAACTGAAAAATAAATATATTGTCCCAAATTGTACTGGTACATTAGTAAATACGTTGTCAATTACTGTGTTTAAAAAATTTTTTCCCAGCAACTTGCTACATACAATGACGTAGCCGAAAGAAAACGTAAATATATCAGGCTAACTACCAATGCGGAGAGGGGAGGGGTTCCTACCAACATAAAAATAAAACATCGTCAACGATTTTTTATTTACAATAATAAACACAAATATAGAAATTTCTATCAAAACAGCAAAACAAAATTAACTAAGGTTACTATTTAATAACACAATTTTACTCAATGGACAAATTCACTAATTGTTCCACGAAGTGCGCAATTCGTAGCTAATATGCAATACATCTAATCAGTACCAAAAAAAAATAACGCGGATATACTTTCGTATAAGCAGATGGGTTAAATTAAAAAAAATCATTAAATTTAAAAACCTTTCTGGTAAGGGTTTAACCATACGATGCATTTGTTATAACTATAATCAGTAAAAAAAGAATACTGCTGATACCTTTGTAAAAAGTAAAAGCATTAAAGTTCGAAACTTTTCTAGTAAGGATTTTATCAGAACAAATATTGGCGTATCTGATTTCAAATTGGGTTTATCCTTGGGTATGTTAAAAAAAACAAGTCACATACATTTGTCGGGATACTTATTTTGTCAGCCCTCGGAAGCGAATTGGCACAGCATCGCCGTAGTAGTCAGCAACAACCATGTTACTACCGTAATTGCAACGGCTGCCTACATGCAAGAGCAGTTGATCTACATCAAGGAATAATCGGGCTACGCAACAAGCAATTTAGTCTTCAGCTAAGAACAAATCTACACATTTGATAGAAGAAAAACGTGCATCGCTCTTGGAGTAACAAAACGAGTAGTTTTCACAAGTGCATCAACGCACAAGCTGCAGAATCAAAGTTTAAAAGGAGTTCAAAATAACACGAACTTGAAAAGCAAACATCCGCGTTATCGAAACGCGATTGAAACTGGAAAACACGGTTTTACCGGAGAATAGTAGGATAAATTATTTCGACAAATCTTAAGATAGAAAAATCCACTAAAACCCAATTATACGTTATCGGAAGGTATAACGCTTACCGATATCTCAACAGGATCTTGACTAATTAATTGTAGCATAAACAACTAGATTTACGTTGAGAAATTCTTAGGAAGAGTATTTATTATTAATTATGCGGAAGGATTTAACAATAGACATGGAATTTATACGAACGGATAATGAATTAACAAGGGAATTGAATTGAAAACTATTATAAAGCGAACTTATATAAATAGGTACAATATATCGGGTATTGTTGGAGAATTTAATCCTAGAAAAGGAATTTATATAAATTATTGCCGAAAATAAACGTAACAAACTACTACACTGTCGAAAAAACCTGCAGTTTTCCGATAATCTATGACTTAATAGCTACTATCCCTATTAAAATTAAAATTTTAGCTTTGAAAATGTAGGACAACAGAGAGAGGGAACTGTTATTTTTGGCACATTTTGAGCTATAGCATAAAGACTACAGGGCCGAAAATGATAAACAAAATTTTTTAGAAGCCTCTTAGAATCCTCTTTCAAATGATACCTCACACGATACATTTATTAAAACTTTTTTTTCTTTGACCAAATTACCCCAGCCATTTTAATCTAAAAATATTTTTTTTCTATTTTTTGAGTTCGATATATGTGCTCGCCATAAAAACCTAGCATTATGCCAAATTTTAAACATAGTTTTTGAGAAAAATCTTTATGACAGACAGTTGGACGGACACAAGAGTGATCTTATAAAGGTTCCGTTATACCTTATAAAGTACGGAACTCTAAAAATAGATCAGACGAAACAGAAAAACACAGATACAAACGCATAAAATAGGACATTATTCGCAAATGCAGGAAAGCTAAAGAACAATTGTTACGTTAATGCGTGGCAGCCACGTTGGGCGCCAAGTTTCTGCTACGTTGGCTCGTAGCCGTGCGTAACCCAAAGAAAATCAAAGAAATGACCGGGCTCAATCGGAGTTTAGGGGGGGTTGTAGAAAGCAGACTGACATATGATGTATGCGGCGGTAAGGAGTTAGTGACAATACCTGCAAGAAAAATTAGTTAAGCAAACCTGAAAAAAAAAGAAAATAAGTATAGCAGCAATGAAAAGTCTAAGTTATTCAGTACTTTGTAGAATGTAAATAAAACTGTTTAGATAAACTATATAATATAATCACGATAAAAGCATTACAAAAATTTTTATCACAAAGTGAGGTAATGTTGGGGAGTAGCAGAAACGTTTCCTCACACACCAATTAAACATAAATCAGACAAAATGTTAACAAAAGATAAATAGATAAGACACAATTGATATGAGTAATCCAGTAGTATTGATTTTGTTTTTCTTTCTTTTTTTTTTTCTTAGTTGCATGCACTTCTATTGTAAAAGGTATCAGAACGACAAAGATATGGCAAAACAACGGATAGATATTTACAGTAATAACAAGTATGAAATAGTTCAACTTACACAACCAGGAGCACCGGAAGAGTTTCTATAGAATTGGACTATTTCGGCTACTGATAGCCTTGCAGCTGGAGTTGGTGGAGTGTGGTGTGTCCATGGTTCCATCCCATTTTCAACTTGAAACTTGACACTATTATCAACTGCAGATTGTTCTTTTACTTTCTGTAACTGATCGAAAGCCTCCTGATAGCTTGGTAAGCCGGATGCACTGGTGCAGCTTGGCAAAGATTCACAGTCTATTCGCGGGGGTGGAATTGTGGTACAACAGACAGGAACACATGCAACACACGCAACTAAGAACAATTAAAGTTAGTATAATTCCGATCCAAACATCCGCCAAGAATTTTTCGTATTGCGGATCTGATTCAGCAGAAAGAACTTCGTCAACTTCTGAAGCTAATTTCAGTTGGTACAGGCATTGTTTGAATACGGTGAAACATTTAAAAACACGATCACTCTCACAATCTCGTCTTTAAAAAATGTACGTTCATATTTTATTTACTTATTATTGAATGCAAGGTAAATTTAACATATCATTAATACGGAATGAGTTAAACACTTTTGCAATTTCATTTTGCAAATGTTTTAGGGAGTTTAAAACCTGACTAAAGTGGCTCCTTTAAAAATTCTGTACAAGTTTATTGCACTTCCCTGATAAAAAAAGGACCACTAAACTAGATCGCGCACACAGTAATCCTAAAGAAGAATCGGTCAAGTTTTAGCAAGCAAGCTCTACAACTTTTATTTCCAAAAGAAAATCAACTAAAAACACAATTAGTAAAGCACGCGTAATCACCAAGTGCGTCCGTCAATGTTCCGTAAACAAGCACGTGCGGTCGAGTCAAACACGTTCGCCTATCAAGCATCTTTCCTTCAATGTCATCAGAACAATACCGCCTACAGTTAATAAACAACTTTTACTTCACAAGAAAACTCAACTAAAAACACAATTAGTAAAGCCACAAGGAAACAGTATTTTTAACGTAATTAATATATAGGAACGAAGCACAAACTACCACTGCTCATCTGTTTATATGAACTCGTTGCTATTACAACCGCTTATCGTCTATTATCTAAACTTGTATATCCACATAAGCAACAAAATTTAATTACGAGCTGTTTATCATTTTCGATAAGTTGGAAAGTAATTTACGAATAATCCTATTTAAAATTCATTCCTTGCAATTTATTTATTAATTGAAAATCAATCTTCAATTAAACTATCTTTAATTAATACCCACGAGTTAAATTGCATACCATTCTGCATTATTCTGAAGTATTTACTTTATACAAACAGCGATCCCAAAGAAACGACGCATTCGCCCAAGGGGTTAATAAATATAAAATACAGAAATAGTAATTGCAGAAAAGTATTTACTAATTGAGAAAAAGCGTAAAATGTTAAACGATTAAAAATGCACGTTACACAATGGATCGATGAAAAGTGCAAAGAGGTACAAACTAAGATGGAAATAGGAAAGACAGATAAAACATACAAACTAATTAGAATAGTTTTAGGGATATAGAACCGTATAGCAAAATTATAAGGGACGCTGGAGGTAATGTCATTATAGAAAATGAAGAGAAAGTGAATAAATGGCAAGAGCATATTGTTAACTATATCAAAATGCACGAGCTGAATACAGAACAAACTAAAGAACCTCGAGAATTTCCAACTCATTTTTTTGTGCTACCCAAAACGTTGCACTCTTATTGGCCAAACAGAATTTGGACATTTTTTTACACACGAAAACTCAACCACACGAGTTCATTGGTTAAAGACATCATTAACGTTTTTCAACACAGCCAGTATAGGAAATGGAAGTATATAAATACAATTTCAAATTCTCCGAAAGATATTCGTTGGTGCTCCCTTAGCCTAAAGAATCAACTGGCACTTCTCACCATAGCCTGCTAATACATAATGGAGCAGTTCTCTCCATAGCTTGCTTATTTTTCGACAGTGACGCTGTCCGCCATCGTACCTGAGGTACGCCACTATAATTCATCAGTCTATAGTTAATAAACTACGTATGGGCGGTAAGCTCCGTTCCATCCGCCAGTCCAGAAGGAAGCAGGCACAGAATACCTTCCGACATGCTTTTTGATCAGCCCTACCGCACTTGAAGCTACTGTCGTCGCTATCGCAAAACCATCTTTGGCTTTTGCAAAGGCTGCGGCAAGAACTTATTCAAACCGCTCCCATGACGACGTCCCGAGAGATCGTTTATTGTGATGACACCGATTGCGTCTATCAACTCTACTGCCGGGACAGCACCTCCAGCTTAACGGCGACGCACTCGACGAGGCCTATGGCACTACTACTACGACGTCTTCCGAAGGGTTTCGAAGACCACCGAGGACTTCCGACCTACTCCAAGCTGTACATACGTCCAAACCATAATACTTTATATTCTCACGTTGTCCCGCCAGTAAATCACGAAGCCCTGCGAAGAGTTACGAAGACCGCGGAAGACGTCTGAACCTCTTACAACTGTATATATTTTCCATCTATCGTTATTCAAGTTCCTACTCGGCCTCACAAGTAAATTCAGAAGTCTTCCAAAGAGTTCCGAAGACTACCAAAGACTTCTAAACCTCTTTAAACGGTATATATGTTCATTCAATAAGTATTTAAGTTGTAACTTGGTTCCACAAGCAACTACGAAATCTTCCGAAGTGCTTTGAAAATTACCAAAGACTCCCGAACTGCTTCATACTGTACAAATCGTTTATTTTTAAATATTTAACTTTTATATTTATATATCTTTAAACTTTATAATTAATTGTGCTTATACATATTAAAAAAAAAAACTAAAGTCAAGCCTACTTGCTTTCAGACGCCGCTCACCCGCACAATAACAATATAAGGAATTTATATGCAGGAGAGGAACTACCAGGGATAGAACAGGAATCAGGCATTGAAAAGTTGGGATATGCTATACTTAGACATGAGTTTGAATTAGCATTAAAAAATTTAAAAAATGGTAAGCCACCGGGTACAGACAACGTGCAAGCGGAAATTCCAAAAGCCGTTGGACAAGCAGTAACAGAACGTTTTTTCCAACTTGTAAGTTATATGTACGGTACACACGATATTCCCAAAGATTTCAAACGTAACATCGTAGTAACTATACCAAAAAAGAGAGGTGCGGATAAATGTGAAAATTTTTGAACAATAAGTTTGACAGCACACGTGTCAAAAATAATAACTGGAATTGTACAAAGACAAATGGAAAAACGAGGTGAAGAAATATTAGGTAGAGATTAATTTGGGTTTAGGCGAAACAGGAGAATAAGGGAGGCTATTTTAACTCTGAGGGTGATACTAGAGAAAATAACAGAAAAAGAGGAAAACGTGTATGTAGGATTTCTAAATCTGGAAATAGCATTCGATAATGTAAAATGAAAATAATGTTTGAAATACTGAAAAAGATTGGAAACAGTTTTAGGGATAGATGGATAGTACATAGCCTATACAAAGAACAAACAGCGGTAATAGAATTAGAGCAGGAACGTAGAGAAGTAAGTACTAGGAAAAGGCTGAGGCAGGGATGTGCCCTATTTACATTAATTATTAATTTGTATATTAAAGAGGCAATGAATACTGTCAAATGCAGGAAGACATTTGGAATTACTATGCAGGGACAAAAGATTGATAAGCTTAGATTTGCAGATGATATAGCGGTATTAGCATCTAGCAAGGAGGAGTTAGAAGCCGCTCTTAATGAAATAGAAACGGTTCTAACAGAGAGAGGCCGTATAAAAATTGACAAAACTAAAACTAAAGTACTAGTATGCAAAGGAAGAGAAAATAAATAAAGATTTAGAATACAAATATGCAACACGAAGTTACAAGAGGTTAAATATTTCTGCTATCTAGGAAGCCAAATAACGCAAGATGGGAAAAGCGCAACAGATATAAAACAAAGATTAGCACAAGGTCGTGCTATATTTAACAAGAAACGGCAACTACTGTGTTCAAAAACAACAAACATAGAAACAAAGAAAAGATTGCTTAAAACATATGTATGGAGCACAGCACTGTACGGCTGTGAAGCCTGGACAGTAGGAAAAGCGGACAAGAGAAATGTGGTGCTACAGACGTATGATGAAGATATCATGGACAGACAAAGTTAAGAACGAAGAGGTATTAAAACTGGTAGGGGAAGAAAGAAATATGCGGAAAACAGTAAAAAATAGGAGAGATAAGATGATATAGGCCACATACTACGGCACGAGGGAATAGTGCGGAATATATTAGAAGCTGAGATAGGAATAAAGAGAAAAAGAGGTAGACCTAGGTTAGACTACTGCACACAGATAGTGAAAGATATGGACTGTAGGAATTTCAGGGAAATGTGTAGGTTAGCTCAGAATAGAAATCAATTGGGGTACGTATCCAACCAGTTTCAAGATGAATAAATTAATGACGAAAAAAGTAACAATACTTAAACATGATGATTATTATAAGCAACTACGAGTATTGGTTGGGTAATATTCTCGAATAATGTTAACTGTGTGAAAGGATTTACTGGAAAACTATTAATTCGGTAAATGTCTAAGTGTTGGGGGATCTTTGCAGCCGGAGGCTGCTTAACCCCCTTCAATGAATCTCTGTGAAATAGGGCATAAAATTAGAAAACAATAGAAGCGGAACCAAGCTGTATACAGGCTGTGTGAGAACTTCAGGAAATTGTGTAGGCGAGCTCAGAATATAAATAAGTGCAGGTACGTGTCCAACCAGTTTTGAGACGAAAAACCTAATGACGAAAAATAAGCGCAGATAAATCTGTTGATCATTATAAACAACTACAGGTGTTGGTTGTGAAATATTTGCAACTAATGTTGATTGTGCGAAAAGATATATTGGAAAAAATATTAAATCGGTAAATGTTCAAGTGCTGGGGGAACTTGGCAGCCACAGGCTGCTTACCTCCCTTCACAACCACTGAATGTCTTAGAAATAGGGTATATAATTGTAAAACAATAGAAGGGGACCGAACTGCATCTAACAATAAAAAACGACGCCTATGATGAAAGACATCAAACATAGAAACGAGAAGAAAATTGTTAAAAGCACATATGTGGAGCACAGCACAGTATGCGTATGAAATATGGGCAGTAGCAAAAGCAGACAGAAAAAAGGCTGCAGCCTTTGAAATGCTGTGCGTCAGATGTGTGAGGATGGTAGCATGGACAGACAAAGTTAATAACAAATAGGTTATAGAAATAGTAGGGGAAGAAGGATATCTGTGGAAAAGAATAGCAGACATAGAAGGGTAGAATACGTTCCAAGGCATTTTTGGGGAATAGTATGAGATATTTTACAAGCCGAGATAGGAAAAAGAGGTAGATGTAGACCTAGATCAGATAGTGATAGATGCAGACTGTGCAAATTTCAGGGAAATGTGTAGGTGAGTTCAGAATAGGAAACTGATGATACGCGTCTAACCAGTTCCAGGACTGAAGACCTAATGATGAGAGGACTAAAGATGTATGTAGAAAACCAAAAAAAAAAGCTGTGATAGGAAAAAAGATATAGATGTAGACCTAGATCAGACTATCGCACGCAGATAGTGATAGATCTAGATTGCGCAAATTTCAGGGAAATGTGTAGGTTAGTTCAGAATAGGAAACAATGTCTAACCAGCTCCAGGACTGAAAACCTAATGATGATGATGATCGTTATCGTAACTGAGTTTTGATAGCTCTCTTTAGTTTCGTGTTTTATTTTTAAACTTTCTCTTCTTTGAAATATAGGCTATCTAGTATCATCTGCATCTCATGGTGCTAGCCATGTGTTTATTCTGCTGTAATTTTTGCAATGTCCGGCTTATATTTTGTTCAGAACTTCACTAGGCTTTTTCCTCCATTAAAGTCCAAGACGCTTAAATTTGAGCTTCTTTTTACCTCTTTTTGCATTTCAATCTACCATTACTCTTAGATTTTCAAATCCTTTAACGTTGAAATGTATTATTAATTGTTTTTATCTTTATAATTCATTATTAACTTTATCCTCGTGACTATCAGCTAAAAAAAATTACACCCCCAAATTTCCTAAACCTTAACCTGATATCACAAGGTCGAGAATTTCTTCTTATTAATGTAAGCCCAAGGTAAATTGGATGGAGAATGGCTTGAGACAAAGAAAAACTCTTAAGACATAAACTGGGTAGATCATGAGCTTGGGCCATGGGTTGATAAAAGACCAAAAATATATTTAATGAGCGCCACCGTATTTTTCAATACAATAACCAACAAAATTTAACTGTGCTTGTATAAGGGGAATGCGGAAACCTTATCTTAACACCACTAACATAGCCATACAACCTCAATTTTACTCTTTAGGACACACTTACCAAGACCTCAAACACCATGTCATACAGATGTCTCGGCTTTACCTGCGAACAAACAAAAGTACAACATGGACACCATTTCAGTCGACTTACAAAAGAAATAGTAACATCTAGAAAGTTGTCTCGACAACTGTCAAAATTATATAGGAATTTGTCAATCTGTAACTTTCAAACTTAAATATGAATATCACATTATTTTTGTTAAAAGCTTTATACATCACACTTTTAATTTATATTTATGAATTTTATTTATATCAACGATTCTAGTTTAAAAAACCTCACATTAGTAAGTATTTGATTATTGTATGCCCTAATAACGTTTCACAATTTTTAGTATTCTTGATAAAGGTTTAAAAATAAAAAACCGAAAGCTTGAATTATAATAATGAGTTTAATTCATTAACTAGCAGACCTAATAGCCTGTTATTATAGATACTTTATTTTATATATATATATATATATATATATATATATATATATATATATATATATAACTACAATATTTAAGTTTGTATCTTTATAAAATTTTCTCATGATAATTTTCTAGAACAGAAATAGACTAGTGAAGTTTTGCATTCAAAATTAAGAAGATCTTTGAATGGATCTTTTCTATAAAATTTAATTAGATTGACGTGGAATTTCTAAGTTACTCATAATACATAAACTTCTTTCAATCAACGAAGTACTTCCTTGATCTTCACAATAACATTTAATTATCAAAGTGCTGATATAATTTAGAATGTAATTATTCTAATTTATTTTTATTCAACAAGAAGTACGCAAATTTCATATGTCGATGAAAAATGCAAGTTCATGACCTCAAAATCTTTAAACATATTTTTAAATTAAATTCAGACAGCATATGACGTCTAGATAGGACAACTGAATCTATGTTTTTTTTATATCTGACAAAAGATGTCATTCACAACTTTATTAAATCTACTATTTGCGTACATGTGCAAACATTCTGACAAGCAATCGACATATTATTTAATTCGCTGATTCCTCAAAAACTATTTTCTTTTTACGTTACTCAAATATTTAATGTTAGATAATTTATAGTAATTTACTGTATGTTCAAAGTTATTAAATCCTAAAGAACACTCACGTGCTACGAAACTGCTCTGAACGAAAAATACTGGACCTTGACCTCAGCTGTCGGAAATTTCCATAAGTATCAAAGATCTTCAGAATACAACGATTATATACCAAAATCAACCATAATATCCTTATTTGATGTTATTTATTGGTAAAGTTGAAATATACGGAACACATGTGAAATCACCTTTAACGTTTCCGCATTTTATATTAAATAGGACGTAACCATATATTCTTGCTTTAAAATATTGCTTTAAGAAATTGTCTTAAGTTACTATCGGAGATACCTTACGATATTGCACTAAGATAAAAAATATTAGTATAATCTATTTAATTAATATATACCAACTGTATTAATAATGTCAAAAGGGGCGTCCATCTTCTTAGGTCTGTAGGGATCAACTGAACTGCTCGGAGCGAAGCTTATCGAAAATCATGCTCACGCAACCGCTGTTAGGCTCGACCTCCAGAAACCAAGAATTTATCAATTATTTACTTCTTTCTAACTTTGTTAGAAGCCACGTGCTTACACACGGCCATCTTGACTTCACTTATTCTGCAGAGCAGCCTGCCCGTTCGAACGCTGATAATGAAGTGCTCAAATTGACAATTTGACAGAGCTTAGTAACGAACTTTAGAGCATAAACGTAAAAGAATCTATGTTTTATTATGAATTTTATATATTAATTTCTATTGGACGGTAATCCACAAATTAAATATTTTAAATTATAGCTGTTTTACTTTATTTTAAAGAACGAAGTGTAACTAGAAAAAAAATACGTTACAACGTGTCTTATCAATTCGTCTATTTTTTGTTTTATAAATTATACGTAACTATTTAAAATAAATTGTTTTTCTACTATTGATATCCTTATAGAGCTTTGATATTGATGTTAGTTCCAGCAATCAACAGGAAACACTACCAGAATTTTGTTGTCCGGTATTGTGTTATTCGGGCAAATGAATACACTTAAATGCGACTTGGAGTTTAATCAAAGCTGTGGAATATTCAGTGTAACTAACATAACGTTTCAGTGGGCAGCTGAAATGTGATTGAGTTTCCGTATCTTAAACGCGTGTTTGCGTGTTCATGATGTAACGGTAATTCAATTCTAATTTCAGTATCTTAAGCCAGTAGTAAAATTGCAAGGGTATTTTATTAGGTTAATTTTGTACAGATGGCTAAGCGTTGCAATATATATGTACGCAAAAACATATACATGTTTGTAATGCAATAGGTTTCTAGCGTTTGACGTGGAATTTGTACAAATGAACCAAAATATGGCAACCATTTATGCAATTGTATGAAGTCGTTGTAGCTTTTACATTATGATGACTTCAAGGTTTCCAATAAAAAGTTTTATGGATGGAAGTTATCCCTTATGGTTAAGCTAAGTATACGAGAGATTATATTCCTTTTCTGGTTCCACGTACTACACATTTCCAAACCTGTTTAACAATATTGGACAACCACTGGACATGCTTTACGAAACTGCAAATTAAAAAAGGAAGTTTTCCTAAAGTAGGTTTGAGAACGGTTGACAACGAGCTCGTATTAAACATCTTGTAGACGTTCGTGAAACAGGTCGAAGTATAAATCTAGAGATTATCTTTCTTGTTACTTTTTTTTTTGTAGTAAAACCTTCTAAATGTCAAATTAACGTAGCTGTCACAAAGAACAAACATATACTAATCAATTCGAGTAGGAAACCCTTTTTATGTTCTACCACGTGAAATAATCCAGGAAGTGTATTCTTTAATTTAGATTTGAGTTTCTGCGTCTAATGTATACGGAAATGTCTCAGCTTCAATACCACAGTGGATAAAATTGGCACCCAATTCGTGGGCTCATCTTTCAGCAATATTTATTGATGTGATAAAGAAGTCACGAAAGGTCATTGAACGCTAAATTCTATGAAAAATTACCATCTAAAGAAAAGAAAACAAAAAAAATTTAAATTTCCCAATACTTAACTTTTCCACCCTGTATCAAAATAAGCGTATTTCATTATCACATTATTAATCATGTTATTAAATCCCGCGTATTGCATTTATTGTAAAGGAGAAAAGATCGTAAACTTAAAAAACCTAACTTTAAGCCGTGTGTGTAAATAATTTTCGAGAGATACTCTGTGCAAATAATCATTTAATACTTAGTAAATTGAGTTTCATTTTAAAACAAATACGTTATTTATTGAAAACGCAATACGCTGCATTACTGAAAGGTAAATTGCATTTACAATCAATAGGAATGTATTTGCAAGCTTTAATTAATTATATAATTAATTTTCTGTGTATAAAATACTCGCTAGAATATGTTTAACCTGCTGTGGAGGCAAATCTTATTGCATCTATAAAGTATGTAATCCTATAGGATGCAAATGAGTTGCATACTTACTTAAAAAATACTAGATAAATTTCGTGTGTTGATAGATTTTTAAAACCTGAAAAAAATTAATTCTCGTCAAAAATAACACTTTATGCGTTCCAAACAAAATATTTTAATTCTAGAATTTTCAGTTGCCTAATAAGAGAATACATCATTTTATTAGGAATGTTTTTAAAAGTCGATTATTTTTAATCAATGAATAAACTTTTGACTCAAGAAATTCGCGACTACTAAAAAGTCATAAAATTTAAGATAAGAACGCGGTTTAATAGCGTTATGTATTACAGAAAAGGAAACCGCGTCCTATTAACTTCGTGCATTAGAAAAAAGTAGACGCTTTATGATAGACCTAAATCATGACAGCCGCGACAGCTTTACACTAATTATCATTCAGGGTCACTAATCCTACGAAATGTATCTGGAATCAATTGGAAAAAGTGACAGTTAAAATTTTTGTATAAAACAGAAACTGAATTGGAACGCGTCATCCATTCTTTCTTAAGTAAATCGAACATGTAAGACTTAAACAGAGTTGTATGCTTTAAATTACTTTATGACATAAAACAAATACGTTTCGAAATATTTATAATCAACTTCATTCGCGTTCCATAAGCAACATAGAAGTTATCAAGAATAATTATTTAATGAAGTAAAAAAAAGATTTAGTATAGTAATATGGATAATCTTGGTAGAGTATCACACAATAACTTCATTTTTGTAAACAGTTAGTTTAACGTCAATTTGAGATGTAATCAGGAAGTACTTAATGCCGTTAATTACGATAGAAATGAGATTTTGATAAACGCTATTTTATAACAAGCAGAAGTATAAATTATGCTTCTTTTGTCACTCATAACAATATTTGGAATTTAAGCTAGAATAAGTTATTAATCTAGTAAAAATTATTTTTTCTAGTAAGAGAATTACTTCCAGCAAAATCTTGAGGTCAGAATACGAAGCATTTTGAACTTTAGTAAATTAACGAAAAGTTTACTCTATAATTTAAATAGTCGGTACCTTGTCTTTGATATCTGCTGGCTTGCTACACATTACTATAGAGTACAATTAAATTCTTATACTGTTACGACCGAAAGATTCGTCAAAATAGTGGATCATACTATTATTTGATAAGCGTGTCTCGAGTTTCTAATCACATTTAATAACGCGAGGATTGAAGTTTGAATTCTTGTTATTAAACAAATTTTTAATTTGATTCTGCAGCTTGTGCGTTGAGGTATTTTTCTACATTACTCGTCCTAGTACTTCAAGAGCGATGCACGTTTTTTTTGTTCAACAAGTAGATGGTATCTCGGGTGCATCGGAATTTTCTTCTGTGCTTACCCATTTTAAGAAGATTCTCTTTTTAGCTGTAGGCCAAATTGGTTCTTTATGTAGGCCCGACTGTTCTTTGCCACAGACCAACTGCTTTTACCTGTAAATCGCTGGTGTCGTTATGGTAACAGGATAAATGAATCCCGACCACCGTGGTGATGTTGTGCTGATTCACTTCCGATGGAGTGCAAGCTAAGTATCTCGACACGTGCAGGTATATAACTTGTTCTCCTTTTGTGTATATCAAGGGAGTATTCCTTATCAGCGTTTGGTGTAGTTATGTAACAAGAAATGTGAAACTGTGGGACTATTGTTTGTTGCTGCTAGTCGATATTAAAATCGCTCTACAGGTGCGATGTATCATTTTTAAACATGCTTTTCAAAAGAACGCATTCGTTTGTGTAAGGTTGATGAAATTCTGCCTGGTTCTGCTCCTTTCTTTAATGTTGATAAACTTTATTCTACTCCTTTATCTAACGTTGACGAAGTTCTTCTTGATGCTGTTTGTTCTTGTAAGGTGGATGGAATTCTACCTGATTCTGTTTATTTATATAATGTTGCTGAAGTGTTATCGAATTCTACTCTTTTTCCTATGATTGATACTCCTACAGCCAATGCTGTTTTCTTTCCTAACTATGATACTGCTAGTCCTTTATCTAACATTGATGAAATTTTATCCGCTTCTGCCCATTTCTCTAATGTAACTGAAGTGTGCTCTGCTTGTGTTTCTTTTCGTAAGGTTGATTCTCTTACAGACAATACTTTTTCTTTTTCTACAGTTGATATTCTGCCAACCCATGATGTTTCCATTTCTACCGTTGACATTCTTCATCCTAACAACAAACAAATTTCTTCCATAACGCGTTCTGAGTTCCATAAATTACGACAATCATCACTACCTCCACCCTCGCCACCTTTTAAACCGCGTGCTACAACTGCTACACCCCCTGCTGTTTCTGTTTTGCAGAAAACTTCCCAAAAGAGACAGAAATTAGTCAATGCGGATTCCGAACCTGAAGACATATGTCTGCAAAATCCTAATGTCCTTGATCTCATTTCATTTTCTAGCCGGAGGCGCAAAAGTCTTAAGCTCAATACCTAGTTCTCGCGCACTCAAATTCTTATGCCGATTTTGCTTTCCTTAGGACTTGATTTTTGGACTTTACGATTCTTTTATTTACTTCCGTTTGTCGTAAGAAGCGACTAAAGCGGCCCAACGCAACACACACACACACACGCACACACACACACACATACATACATACATACATCCACGCTCACACATACACGCTATGTCGCATCCTTATACATAACTGGGATTCTGGGGTTTTTAATGTGGTTCTTGTACTTGTTGCTTGGTGTTGTTCTTTTTAGTTTTTTCCCTTTTTTGTCGTTTCTTTTGTTCTACATTCCTCACCTTTTTCCTGTGGCTGATTTTACGCTCTGTCGGTGTTCGTGCAGACTTGGTTAAATTTTTCGATCCACTACCTGTGGTATGTGCTTTCTAGTCCCTTTTTTCTTTTTTTCGGAAACCACCACTTAGTCGACCTTAGGTCTAGTTAGCATTTATTTTCCTCAGTTTTTTGTTTGTTGCTATTCTTTGGTACCACAGCTTCAAATACTTTAATTTTTTTTCTGTCCAGCATTCTTTTTCCTTGGCTTACTCTGAGGCTTGACAGTGTTGTCGTATTTTGACGATTACTGTTGGTTTTCTTCCTCGCCTTTTCTCTACTTTTGGTTTTTCTGCAAGAAACCAATCGTCTTCTGAAGTTGAAACCGTACTGTCTTTTTTTGGTAAAGGCATCCCTCCTTTAACGACTTTGGCAGTGTTGACGCTGCTTCACCTTTGTCCTCGCTCATTGCTATTACCTACCTATCTTTCCCCGTGCTTCTCTTTAAATTCTTCTTCATTTTCCTGGTTTTGTCCAATACCTTAGTTCTTCAAGCCGGAAGAGCACTTTTTTTTATTTTGGAGTGTTTTCTTTGGTTGCTCTTTATTTCGTTCAGCAAATTTTTATTCCTTCCCTTTTGTTTTGGTTATCCTATTATTATATAAATGCCTTTCGAGACGGATATTAGTTGATTTGTTAGTTTTTTGGAGTTTTCTTAAGCCAATTTTTTTTTATTTTGATTTCTTTTTGTTAGTACTGTACTATCCGCTTCTTTACCTTTGTCTTCCTACCCCCACCTTTTAATTTTGCTACGGGAGATTTGTTACGTTTACTTTACGACGGTCAGTTAAAACCTACCCCCCTTTTGGTATTTCATTATTCACTTACGTAGATTCTGCTCAAATTCTCCAACAACACCCGGTATATTAGACTTTTCTATAATAAGCACGCTTTCTAATAGTTTTCAACTTAAATCTATTTACTTTAAAACAAAAAGTTTACTCTATAATTTAAGTAGTGGTACCAATTAAATTCTTATACTGTTACGACCGAAAGATTCGTCAACATAATGGATCATACTATTATTTGGTAAGCGTGTTTCGAGTTTCTAATCACATTTGATAACGCGAGGATTGAAGTTCGAATTCTTGTTATTAAGCGAATTTTTAATTTGATTCTGCAGCTTGTGCGTTGAGGTATTTTTCTACATTACTCGTCCTAGTACTTCAAGAGCGATGCACATTTTTTTTTGTTCAAGTAGGGGGATCTTGGGTGCATCGGTAAGTTCTTTCGCAATTACCCACCTTAATAAGACTCTTTTTAGCTCTTAGCTGTGGTTCAAATTGGTTTTATATGTAGGTCCGACTGTTCTTTGCCACATTGATACTTCTACCTGTAGATCGCTGGTGCCGTTGTAATAACAGGGTAAATGGATCCCGACTACTGTGGCGATGCTGTGATGATTCACTTCCGATGGACTGCAAGCTAAGTATCCCGACACGTGCAGGTATATAACTTATTTTCTTTTTGTGTATATCAAGGGAGTATTCATTATCAACGTTTGGTGTAGTCACGTGACAAGAAACGTGAAACTGTAGTACTATTGTTTGTTGCTGAGAATCGATATTAGAATCGCTCTGCAGGTGCGATGTACCATTCTTAAACATGCTTGTCAAAAGAACGCACACGTTTATTCCCTTTACTGATTAGTTTATTTTTCAACAGGTATTATGTACAATTTTAAAAATGTTTGACAAAAGCTCTCACACGTTTAATTTTTTTACTGATTAGTTTTTATGTAAAATACGAGGTGCGTACTTTGTATATAAATTACTAAATTGTCCGTATAATATAATTGTTTGCTTTTAAATAGTAACTCTTAATTTATTTCTTTTGCTTGTTTGTATAGAATCCTTTATTTATTCTTGTTGTTAATAAAAAATCGTTGGCGATGTGCTTTTTGGTATTTATGTAAATCCCCGCACTCTCCGCGTTGGGTAGTTAGCCTGGTATTTCTACGTTTCTTTTGGCTACGTCTAAGTACGTAGCATAAATTTTGACGCCCTGGAGTGGGGCTTCGATTTTGTTTTATGTAACTTTGGCTTCGATTTTGCTTTCTTTAACTTTTATCCCGGTTTTGTTTTAGTTAACAGTTGCTTCGATTTGGGTTCGCTTAACTTCTGCCCCGAGTTTGTTTCCTCTGGCCTGGGTTTTTTGTATACCGCCCAAGTTACTACATTATCTGTTTTTCTCGGCCTGATGTTACTTATGTTTCCTTCCCTCAAGTTCAAACTGTTATTTATTTTTTCTTTAGACTTTTTGGCGTTCCTCACATGAGGATCGATTTTCTCTATTTCTTGTGTGGGTTCGATCTTTTTAAATTTTGATTTTTTTTTGTTTCTTTCTTAATCGCTCAATATCCTTGGTTGGCTCATTTTAGATTATCGGAATTGTGTTTTTGCCGATAATTTTAATCCGTTCAAAAGGCCGTCGCCCTATTCCTATTCCTAGTTTCTATTTTGTTGCTCCACTCCTATTGGTGTTGATGAAGTTCTTCCTGATGCTGTTTGTTTTTTAAGGGTTATTAAATTCTGCCTGGGTCTACTCCCTTCTTTAATGTTGATAAACTTCATTCTACTCCTATATCTCACTTTGACGAAGTTCCACTTGATGCTGTTTGTTCTTGTAAGGTTTCTTTATGTAATGTTGCTGAAGTGTTATTGAATTCTACGGTTGATACTCCTACAGCCAATGCTGTTATCTTTCCTAACTGTGATACTGCTAGTACCTTATCTAACATCGATGAAATTTTATTTTCTTCTGCCTCTTTATCTACCGTAACTGAAGCGTGCTCTGTTTGTATTTCTTTCCGTGAGGTTGATGCTCTTACAACCAATACTTTTTGTTTTTCTACCGTTAATATTCTGACAACCCATGATGTTTCCTTTTCTACCGTTGACTTTCTTAATCCTAACAACTAACAACTTTCTTCCATAACGCGAGTTATGTATCCCCCAATTTATGTATATATTATAAAATAGAATCTAATAGAAAATTGTTAGAAATCATTAAGAAATTATTAAGTCAAGTACAACAATGTAATTCAAAGATATATATAAAAAGGTTATTATTAGTTCATGAGAACGGATGCAATACAATGTATTCCAAACGATAGTAATACTGCAGGTGGCAGGTCACAGACGGTTAAGATACCGTGATTACTTAGAAAGTAAGATTATTACAATGTATTAATGAATAGAATTAAGAATAAGCAGATATGAGCTCTGCAAGTTCCCACAGAATTGTGAGGGGCATGGACATCATAAATACTCCGGGAACCCCAAGACCAATCAGTCAGTTAAAGTATTTCAGCTTTAACATTGTAGTTTGCTTAGGCTACTCACAATATTAGTTCAATTAATTATTTTATTTCAACTTAGAGTTTTATAAACCAGTTTGTCAAAATTCAACTGTAATTTCTGTTTAAGTAAATAAATATTGGTATGAAGAATTTGAAGAAGTTATTAAAAATACAGCTCCCAAGCCCCGAAACGTAACTGGCGCAGTCGTACG
Source organism: Platerodrilus igneus (assembly GCA_036346225.1). NCBI lineage: Eukaryota > Metazoa > Arthropoda > Insecta > Coleoptera > Lycidae > Platerodrilus > Platerodrilus igneus. The sequence continues at coordinate 2,997,475 of JARFIW010000765.1, read as the reverse complement.
AATGTCAAAAGTCACTAGAGAACTCAAATTCGAAGAACTGGTGGTCTGTAATTTCAATTCTCAATTTGGCAAAACTCAAACAAAGTTGGACCAGGTAGAAGCATCGACTGAATACAGCTAAACAAACAAATTTGGACGAGATACAAGCATCGATCGAATCCAAACCAAACCTACGTGGACGAAGTATAAAATCGACAGAGTCTATGAAAGCGATGAAGAAATTAATGTAAGTTTATTTCCTTAAAACCAATTTATTCGTTGTGCAAATTTATTGATATTTGCTAATAATAGAACAATCATTTTATTATTTTATGTATGTACTGATTTCAACTATTATTACCGCAATTTTATGCCATTTAATGAAAACTGCTACGTCCCTGCTGTTCCTGTTTTGCAGAAAACTGCCCAGAAGAGACAAAAATTAGTCTATGCGGATTCCGAACTAGAAGATATATGGCAGCGAAGTCATAATGTTCTTGATTTCGTTTCTTGCTGGCAGCGCAAACGTCTTAAGCTCAATACCTAATCTTCGCTCCCCCAGATTCTTATGCCTATTTTGCTTTCCTTAGGACTTTATTTTTGGACTTTATGCTTCTTTTATTTACTTCCCTGTTTTGCTGGGTTTTATTCTTTTTTTTCTTTAAACCCCGTGTGGGTCCGGGAATAGAATAGTCCCATGGTACGTTCCGCCGGTCGTAATAAGCGACTAAAGCGGTCCAACACAACACACACACACACACACACACACACTCACACATACACACACACAAATATAGATATACATACATCCACGCACACTCATACACACTCTCTCACATCCTCATACATAACTACACTGAGATTCTGTTTTATTTTCTTTTGTGCTATTCTTAGGGTTTTTTTAAATGTGGTTTTTGTACTTGTTGCTTGGTGTTGTTTTTTTTGGTTTTTTCTTTTTTCTAAATTTTTTTCGTTCCACATTCCTTTACTTTTTCCTGTAGCTGGTTTTACGTTTTGTCGGTCTTCGTGCTGACTTGGTTAAATTTTTCGATCCACTTCCTGTGGTAGATGCTTTCTAGTCCCTTTTTTCTTTTCTTCGGAAACCACGACTTAGTCGACTTTATGTCTAGTTAGCTATTCTTTTCTTCAGTTTTTTTTGTTTGTTGCGATTCTTTGGTACCACAGCTTGTAGTACCTTAATTTTTTTTTCTATCCAGCATTCTTGTTGTTCCCTGGCTTACTTTGAGGCTTGACACTTTTGTCGTATTTTGGCGATTACTGTTGGTTTCTTTCCTCGCTTTTTTCTCTACTTTTGGTTTTTCTGCAAGAAATCGTTTTGTGAGGTTGAAATAGTACTGCTTTTTTTTCGGAATAAGTATCCGTCCTTTGACGACTATGGCAGTGCTGACTCCGTTCTACATTTGTCCTCGCTCATTGGTAACACCTACCTATCATTCCCTGTGCTTCTCTTTCAATTTTTTTCTCTTTCTTGGTTTTGTCCGGTACCATGGTTCTTTAAGTCGAATGAGAATTCTATTTTTTTTTAAATTTTGAAGTGTTTTCTTTTGTTTTTTATTAAGCGTTGAACGAATTTTTTTCTTTCCTTTTCTTTTGGTTATCGTATTATATATATATTGACCTTTCGAGCCGGATATTATTTGATCTGTTAGCTTTTGGGTTTTTCGGTGTTTTCTTAAGCGAATTTTTTTATTTTGTTTTCTTTTCGTTAGTACTGTAGTGTCTGCTTTATTACTTTGATATTCCTACCCCGATTTTTTAATTTTGCTCTGGAAGAGGGTGAAGAAGAGAAATTTGTTACGTTTACTTTACGACGGTCAGTTAAAACCTATCCCTTTTTGGTATTTCATTATTCATTTACGTAGATTCTGCTCAAATCTTCCAACAATACCCGGTATATTAGACCTTCCTACGCTTTCTATTAATTTTCAACTTATATCTATTTACTTTAAAACGAAAAGTTTACTCTATAATTTAAAAAGTCGGTACTTTGTACTAGGTGTCCGCTGGCTTGCTATACATTACTATAGCGTATAATTAAATTCTTATACTGCTACTACCAAAAGATTCGTAAAAATAATGGATCATACTATTATTTGATAAGCGTGTTTCGAGTTTCTAATTGCATTTGATAACGCGAGGATTGAAGTTCTAATTCTTGTTATTAAACAAATTTTTAATTTGATTCTACAGCTTGTGCGTTGAGGTATTCTTCTACATTACTCGTCCTAGTACTTCAAGAACGATACACGTTTTTTTGTTCGACAAGTAGAGGGTATCTTGGGTGCATCGGTAGGTTCTTCCGCGTTTACCCATCCTAATAAGATTCTCTCTTTAGCTCTTAGCTGTGGGCCAAATTGGTTTTTTTATGTAAGCCCGACTGTTCTTTGCCACAGACCAACTGCTTTTACCTGTAGATCGCTGGTGCCGTTATGGTAACAGGGTAAATGGCTTTCGACTACCGTGGCGATGCTGTGCTGATTCACTTCTGATGGAGTGCAAGCTAAGTATCCCGACACGTGCAGGTATATAACTTGTTTTCGTTTTGTGTACATCAAGGGAGCATTCCTTATCAACGTTTGGTGTAGTCATGTGACAAAAAACGTGAAACTGCAGGACTATTGTTTGTTTGCTGCGAATTGATATTAGAATCGCTCTACAGGTGCGATGTACCATTTTTAAACATGCTTGTCAAAAGAACGCATACGTTTATTCTCTTTACTGATTAATTTTTTTTTCAACAAGTATTACGTACAATTTTAAAAATGTTTGACAATAGCTCTCACACGTTTATTTTCTTCTGATCTAAATTACTAAATTGTCCGTATAATATAATTGTTTGCTTTTAAATAGTAAATCTTAATTTATTTCTTTTGCTTGTTTGTATAGAATCCTTTATTTATTCTTGTTGTTAATAGAAAATCGTTGACGATGTGCTTTTTGGTATTTATGTGAATCCCCCAATTCTCCGCGTTTGGTAGTTAGCTCGGTATTTCTACATTTTTTTCGGCTACCTCTAGGTACGTAGCAAACTACAAATGTTCACTTTCATAAAGCACTTTACATGAATAGCAAACTATCTAATAAAAACACAAATTTATTGCTGGAATTGAATCGTCAGAGAAAATGTTATTATCAGGTGCATGAAAATAATTCTTCAAGTACTTAATACATAATTCCAGGAAAATTTCTCGTATCATTTAAAATATTTCTTTTCTAGAGAGCATTTCTCATTTTTTCAGATCGTAATTTAAAAGAAAATGGAATAACTTGCTTCACTCTGGAGATTTGTTGTAAAAGCAAAAGTCCATCAAATATAAAAGCATAACTTAGTTCTTTGTTATTGGGTTCAAAGCTTCACATCGTAGTTATCAGCTTTTAACGTAAATGAGATCAGACCATCAAGATCATAAAATGGAAATTTTGTAATTTAGTTACTATGTAATTTTGAACAAAATCTAAACGAATAGACTTGTTCTTGTGAACAAAATTTACTTTTAACTAAACTAAAATGCGGTATAAGAATCACTTACGTATGAAGCTGTTTTGTTATCTACAAATAAATTGTTAAAATATTAAAACACCCTGTAGACTTGACATTGTTCACATTTTAGTGCACTATATAAGGGTAGCATTATCTATAATAAATGTTTCTATTTAGGTCAATTTTATATAAATCATATAGGTGAATTTAATGATATAAGCTTGACACAAATTACCGACTTCGCAAATTTAAATAAATTTGTTATCTTTAGTAGTTTACAAAGTTGATATTTCGGAGTTTTTTTGGATAGGTAGTGGTTTATACTGAATGCCAGTTGTTACGTTTACTTTACGGTGGTCAGTTAAAACCTACCCCTTTTTAGTATTTCATTATTCATTTACATAGATTCCGCTTCAATCCTCTAACAACACCCGGTATATTAGACCTTCCTACAATAAGCACGCTTTCTAATAATTTTCAACTTAAATCTATTTACTTGAAAACGAAAAGTTTACTCTACAATTTAAATACTCGGTACCTTGTTTTCGGTGTCCGCTGGCTTGCTACAAATCACTATAGCGTACAATTATATTCTTGTACTGTTACGAACGAAAGATTCGTCGAAATAAGGATCATACTATTATTTGATAAGCGTGTTTTGAGTTTCTAATCACATTTGATAACGCGAGGATTGAAATTTGAATTTTTGTTATTTGAACGAATTTTTATTTTGATTCCTTTTGAACACGACACTAATTACTCGTCGTTACATTTATTTTTCGTTATCTACGAAATGTGCGTGCACACACGGTGTGGTAAGTACTTGCCATTTTAAAAAAAATACTTTTCTTTGATACAGGGTTTAATCTTTGCCTGTACTTTTTATAGCTTCCTCTTGAGGACATGATCGTTTGAGGCATTGACCCCAGACTGACGTGTCAGTTCTAAAGGTGGAGTACATCTGTACCAACTGAACGCTAAAGATGGAATAGCAAATTACCGCTAAAACCATAAAACTAATTTTCCTATCGTATAAAGTGACGCGGAATATCATTCCCAGCTGATAGCTGCACTACGACCGTCGATGACTTCACCAGCAATAGATTGGAGTTAGATTGGGCTTTTTGCCTTGTTCTTTGTCAAGTGTCTGGGTATTGGAACAGGATTTCACTTCTCTCCCGATCGTCGGGATACACTATGGATTATAGCGATTAAGTTACACCCTGCTACCTAGTTACCTGTTATTTGCTTATATGTTTTGTTTTAGAGAGAGTATATGGTTTAGGTACAATGTTGTGACCTACCACAGCTGGACAAATGCATTCAAACCGCAACAAATTATCTGTAATATGGATCAATATGTAAGTAACCCTTCATTTTTTGTATATATTGAAAGTTCAACTCCTTTGGCAATAAAAACTTAATCCTTGTAAATATAGCTGGACTGAAAGTAGCCCATCCTGGTTTGTGTTAAATTACTATACAGGATACTTGGGAGGGTAGTAATTATTTTTATTTACATTTTTTTGGTACTACTGCTATTAAATATTTTTAATTTTCATTTTTTTTTGTACTACTGCTCATGTTTAACAGTTTTTAATTAGAAGTTTTTTTATGTTTTTATTTGTGTGTTATAAATGCGTGTGTTTTGATTTTATTTTCACGTCTTTCCGTTATATTGTATTGGTAAAGCCCCGCCTACTCGTCAACTGAGCCGGGCATTCATTTCTTTGTGCTGCCAGCTACGTCAATGTACGTAGCATATATTTTGGCGCCTTTGTGGGGCTTCGATTTTGTTTTGGTTAACGTTTGCTTCGATTTTATTCCGCTTAATTTCTGGCCCGATTTGTTTTGTTATGGAGTATGTTCCTACATTATCCACTTTTCGTGTCCTGATACTGCTTATTTTTTTCTCTTCGCACTCGAACTGTTATTTATTTACTTTTTTCTTTCGGCTCTTTGGCGATCCTCACATGAGGATCGGGTTTCTTTATTTCTTGTGTGGGTTCCATCGTCTTAAATTTTAGTTTTGTTCTCTTTCTAGATCGCTAAGTATCGTTCGTTGGCTCATTTCAGATTATCGGAATCGTGTTTTCGCCGGTAATTCTAGTCCGTTGAATACGGTGGCGCCTAATTTTTCTTTCTTTTCCTTTCCTTCTCTGTATGTTTTGTTCTCCCCGTCAAGTCTAAAGTTGGTTTTTGTTCTATTTTTATTCTATCGCCCATCCTTTCGATGTTTTGAGCTCTAAACTGCGCTACGGGTCACCAAATCGTTTTGTTGTTGGTAGGACGTGGGGGTGGATTACCGTTTATTAATTGGTTCCTTCTTTTCTTTGTGTACCATGAGGTATTGGCGCATTTATGTAAACCGGTTGCGGAAGATTGAGCTTCAATATGAACTAGCATCTCAAGGCCTTAATCCCGAGGAGAATGTCGATGAATTATGCAGGTCCGTACAGAGTGCGTACCGCATGGAACGTGAACTGCAATTTCGTCCTGTTCTCGTGGAGTCTCATGAGTCTAATGGCTGCATACAGAATGACGCTGTTCTAGGATGTCTCCAACGCAGGAGAAACGCTAAACCCATAACCAATTACTGCCGACTTTAGCTAATCTCCGCGGCTTCTTTAACGCAAAAAAAAGAAATTTCGTCATACTGTTACGTTATCCGAAACTTCGATAGCTACTTCTAGTCTTTTGCTTACTTCCGACCCGGAATCTGAACCTCACCCGGACTCCGCCTCTGCTACACTGCCTAGGTCAGTCGCTACTCGTTTGTCAAATTTCCACCAATACCAGCAGGTGTCGAAGTAAAATTTGAAAATTTCTGGCGACCCAAACACTCTTACTGTACATAATTTGTTGGAACAGGTGGAAGAACTTCGACGAGCAAATATAGCTTCGAACAAAATTTCATCCGTCTCTAGTTCTATATCCTTTTCTACACTTCCTTCTGCTCGACCTACTACCATCACCTCATACTCTTTTCAGCCATATGAGCCCTTGAACTATAATATTGGCTTCTACGGCTATCACGCCTCTACTTACCGAACCTCTACTAACAAAAACCAAATTTCTTTTGTCCTTTGCGATTCAAACGGTGCTGACAAAATGCTACCTACTTCTGTTCTTTTAGCTAAGGTTGGTGAAATCCTAGCTGATATTTTGTTATCTAATGTTGACGAAGGTCAACCTGATTCTACTTCCTTATCTATTGTGGAGCTTTGAACAAAATTTTTTCCGCCTCTAGTTCTACATCCTTATGAGTCCTTGAACTATAATATTGACTTCTACGGCTATCACGTCTTTACTCACCGGACCTCTACTAACAAGAACCAAATTTCCTCTGTCCTTTGCGATTCAAACTATGATCAAGGGGATCCTACGTATTCACTCTCACCGCAGATTGTGCTTCGACCACCATTACAACACATACTTCGAATTAGTGACCTGCAGCTAGCTTCTCAAGAGTTCGTTCCCTACAGCCAATGCTATTCTATTTTCTAACTGTGGTACTGCTAGTCCTTTATCTAACGTCGATAAAATTTTATCTGCTTCTGTCCCTTTATCCAACGTAACGGTAGTGTGCTAAGCTGGTGCTCCTTTTCTTAAGGTTGATTCTCGGACAGCTAATACGTTTTCATTTTCTACCGTTGACTTTCTTACCACCAATTCTAATAACAAACAACTTCCTTCTATGGCGCGTTTTGAGTTTTTTAAACTACCCCTGACACCATCTTCTCAACCTCGTGCTACGACTACTGTTCCTCTTTTGCAGAAAACTGCCCAAAAGAGACGGACATTAGTCCACGCCCATTCTGAACCTGAGGATATGTCGGCGAAATTCTAATGTCCTTGATCTCGTTCTGTTTTCTTGCTGGCGGCGGAAACGTCTTAAGCTCGGTACCTAGTCCTCGCGCCCCAGATTCTTATGCCGATTTTGCTTTTCTTAACACTTGATTTTTAGACTTTACGATTCTTTTATTTTACTTCCCTGTTTTGCTGGGCTTTCTTTTTTTCTTTTAACCCATGTGGATCCAGGAATAAAATAGTCCTACGATACGACCTGCATGTCGTAAGAAGCGACTAAAGCGGTCTAACACATACGCACACTTCATACGCACACACACGCACATACACACCCATGCGTTCAACACATACATACACCTCATAAAAACACACATTTCTGCTTGGTCCTCTTTTCTTTCGTTCTCTTCTTGTACCCCAACCCCGTGTGGGTCCGGAAATAGAATAGCCCCACGGTACGACCTGCCTGTCGTAAGAGGCGACTAACGCGGTCCAACACATACACACACACACACACACACACTTCATACACATACACACATTTCTGTTCGGTTCTCCTTTCTTTCGTTCTCTGTTTGTAGTGGGTCCGAAATTATAATAGCCTTACGGTACGACCTGCCTGTCGTGTTGTAAGTGGCGACTAAAGCGGTCCAACACATACACACGCACACCACACACACACACACACACACACACACCCCATACACATACACACACTTCCGTTTGTTTTACTTTCCTTCGTTCTCTTCTTGTACCCCAATCCCGTGTGCGCCTGGGATTAGAATAGCCCCACGATACAACCTGCCTGTCGTAAGAGGCGACTAAAGCGGTCCAACACATACACACACACGCACATCCATACACATACATCTACATAACTACACTGGGATTTTGTTTTATTTTCTTTTGTACTATTCTTAGAGTTTTTTTTAAATGTGGTTCTTGTACTTGTTGTTTGGTGTTTTTTTTTGGTTTTTTCTTTTTCGTAGCCCCTTTCTTTCCACATTCCTCTCTTTTTTCCCTGTGGCTGGTTTTACGTTCTGTCGGTTTTCGTGCTGACTTAGTTGAATTTTTCGATTCACTTCTTGTGGTAGGTGCCTTCTAGACCTTTTTTTCTTTTCTTTGGAAACCACGACTTAGTCGATTTTAGGTCTTAGTTAGCTATTTTTTTTTTGTTCTTCTTTTTTTGCGATTCTTTGAGTACCACAGCTTAAAGTGATTTATTTTTGTGTATCCAGCATTCTTGTTGTTCCCTAGCTTACTGTGAGACTGGACACTGGTTATTTTGGCTACTACTGTTGGTTTTATTCCTCTCTTTTTGTTTACTTTTGGGTTTTCTGCAGGAAACCAATCGGTTTTTTTAAGGGTAAGAACTTCGAAAGTGTTGACACCATTCTACCTTTGACCTTGATCATTGCTATTACCTACATATCTCTCTCTGTGCTTTTCTTTAAATTTTTCTCTCATTTTTTTGGTTTTGTCCGGTACTTTGATTCTTCAAGCCAAATGAGCTTTTTTTTTTAATTTTGGAGTGTTTAGTTGTTTTTTTATTTCCTTAACAGAATTTTTTTGTTTTTTTTTTTTTTGTTAACTTATTATCATATATTGACCTTTCGAGCCGGATATTAGTTGATTTGTGTTTTTTTTTTGGGTTTTTTGGAGTTTTCTTAAGCGAATTGTTTATTATTTCTTTTTTTTGTTAGTACTGTACTGTCTGCTTCATTACCTTTTTTTTCTACCACGACTTTTTAATTTTGCTGGGGGGGATTTGTTACGTTTACTTTACGATGGTCAGTTAAAATCTATCTTTTTTGGTAATTCATTATTCATTTACATAGATTCCGCTTTAATCCTCCAACAACACCCGTGATATTACACCTTCCTATAATAAGCCCACTTTCTAATAATTTTCAACTTAAATCTATTTACTTTGAAATGAAAAGTTTACTCTATAATTTAAATAGTCGGTACCTTGTTTGCGGTGTCCGCTGGCTTGCTACACATTACTATAGCGTACAATTATATTCTTGTACTGTTACGACCGAAAGATTCGTCGAAATAAGGATCATACTATTATTTGATAAGCGTGTTTCGAGTTTCTAATCACATTTGATAACGCGAGGATTGAAGTTTGAATTCTTGTTATTTGAACGAATTTTTAATTTGATACTTTTCTGAACATGACACTAATTACTCGTCGTTACATTTATTTTTAGTTATCTACGAAATGTGCGTGCACACACGGTGTGGTAAGTACTTGCCATTTTAAAAAAGTACTTTTCTTTGATACAGGGTCTAATCTTTGCCTGTACTTTTTATAGCTTTCTCCTTGGGACATAATCGTTCGATGCATTGATCTCGGACTGACGTGTTAGTTCTAAAGGTGGAGTACATCTGTACCAACTGAACGCTAAAGATGGAATAGCAAATTACCGCTAAAACCATAAAACTAATTTTCCTATCGTATAAAGTGACGCGGAATATCATTCCCAGCTGATAGCTGCACTACGAACATCGATGACTTCACCAGCAATAGATCGGAGTTAGATTGGGCTTTTTGCCTTGTTCTTTGTCAAGTGTCTGGGTATTGGAACAGGATTTCACTTCTCTTCCGATCGTAGGGATACAATATGGACTATAGCGATTAAGTTTCACCTTGCTACCTAGTTACCTGCTATTTGCTTATATGTTTTGTTTTAGAGAAAGTATATGGTTTAGGTACAATGTTGTGACCTACCACAGCTGGACAAATGCATTCAAACCGCAACAAATTATCTGTAATATGGATCAATATGTAAGTAACCCTTCATTTTTTGTATATATTGAAAGTTCAACTCCTTTGGCAATAAAAACTTAATCCTTGTAAATATAGCTGGACTGAAAGTAGCCCATCCTGGTTTGTGTTAAATTACTATACAGGATACTTGGGAGGGTAGTAATTATTTTTATTTACATTTTTTTGGTACTACTGCTATTAAATATTCTTAATTTTCATTTTTTTTTTGTACTACTGCTTATGTTTAACAGTTTTTAATTAGAAGTTTTTTTATGTTTTTTTTGTGTGTTATAAATGCGCGTGTTTTGATTTTATTTTCACGTCTTTCCGTTATATTGTATTGGTAAAGCCCCGCCTACTCGTCAACTGAGCCGGGCATTCATTTCTTTGTGCTGCCAGCTACGTCAATGTACGTAGCATATATTTTGGCGCTTTGTGGGGCTCCGAGTTTGTTTTGGGTAAGGTTGGCTTCAATTTTGGTTTTGGTTAACGTTTGCTTCAATTTTATTTCGCTTAATTTCTGGCCCGGTTTGTTTTGTTATGGCCTAAGTTCCTACATTATCCACTTTTCGTGTCCTGATACTGCTTATTTTTTTCTCTTCGCACTCGAACTGTTATTTATTTACTTTTTCTTTCGGCTCTTTGGTGATCCTCACATGAGGATCGGGTTTCTTTATTTCTTGTGTGGGTTCCATCGTCTTAAATTTTAGTTTTGTTCTCTTTCTAGATCGCTAAGTATCGTTCGTTGGCTCATTTCAGATTATTGGAATTGTGTTTTCGCCGGTAATTCTAGTCCGTTGAATACGGTGGCGTCTAATTTTTCTTTCTTTTTTTTCCCTCTCTGTATGTTTTGTTCTCCCCGTCAAGTTTAGAGTTGGTTTTTTTTCTATTTTTATTCTATCGCCCATCCTTTCGATGTTGTGAGCTCTAAACTGCGCTACGGGTCACCAAATCGTTTTGTTGTTGGTAGGACGTGGGGGTGGATTACCGTTTATTAATTGGTTCCTTCTTTTCTTTGTGTACCATGAGGTATTGGCGCATTTATGTAAACCGGTTGCGGAAGATTGAGCTACAATATGAACTAGCATCTCAAGGCCTTAATCCCGAGGACAATGTCGATGTATTATGCAGCTCCGTACAGAGTGCGTACCGCATGGAACGTGAACCGCAATTTCGTCCTGTTCTCGTGGAGTCTCATGAGTCTAATGGCTGCATACAGAATGACGCTGTTCTAGGATGTCTCCAACGCAGGAGAAACGCTAAACCCATAACCAATTACTGTTGACTTTAGCTAATCTCCGCGGCTTCTTTAACGCAAAAATAAAGAAATTTCGTCATACTGTTACGTTATCCGAAACTTCGATAGCTACTTCTAGTCTTTTTGCTTACTTCCGACCCGGAATCTGAACCTCACCCGGAATCCGCCTCTGCTACACTGCCTAGGTCAGCCGCTATTCGTTTGTCAAATTTCCACCAATACCAGGTGTTGAAGTAAAATTTGAAATTTTCTGGCGACCCAAACACTCTTACTGTACATAATTTGTTGGAACAGGTGGAAGAACTTCGACGAGCAAATATAGCTTCGAACAAAATTTCATCCGTCTCTAGTTCTATATCCTTTTCTACACTTCCTTCTGCTCGACCTACTACCATCACCTCATACTCTTTTCAGCCATATGAGCCCTTGAACTATAATATTGACTTCTACGGCTATCACGCCTCTACTTACCGAACCTCTACTTACAAAAACCAAATTTCTTTTGTCCTTTGCGATTCAAACGATGCTGAAAATGCTACTTACTTCTGTTCTTTTTGCTAAAGTTGGTGAAATCCTAGCTGATATTTTGTTATCTAATGTTGACGAAGGTCGACCTGATTCTACTTCCTTATCTATTGTGGATCTTCGAACAAAATTTCTTCCGCCTCTAGTTCTACATTCTTTTATATACCTCTTTCTGCTCGCCCTACTATTATCACCTCATACTGACACCATCTTCTCAACCTCGTGCTACGACTACTGTTCCTCTTTTGCAGAAAACTGCCCAAAAAAGACGGACATTAGTCTACGCTCATTCTGAACCTGAGGATATGTCGGCGAAATTCTAATGTCCTTGATCTCGTTCAGTTTTCTTGCTGGCGGCGGAAACGTCTTAAGCTCAGTACCTAGTCCTCGCGCCCCAGATTCTTATGCCGATTTTGCTTTTCTTAGGACTTGATTTTTGGACTTTACGATTCTTTTATTTTACTTCCCTGTTTTGCTGGGTTTTCTTTTAACCCATGTGGATCCGGGAATAGAATAGTCCTACGATACGACCTGCATGTCTAACACATACACACACTTCATACGCACACACACGCACATACACACCCATACGTTCCACACATACATACACCTCATAAAAACACACATTTCTGCTTGGTCCTCTTTTCTTTCGTTCTCTTCTTGTACCCCAACCCCGTGTGGGTCCGGGAATAGAATAGCCCCACGATACGACCTGCCTGTCGTAAGAGGCGACTAACGCGGTCCAACACATACACACACACACACACATACACACACTTCATACACATACACATATTTCTGTTCGGTTCTCCTTTCTTTCGTTCTCTGTTTGTAGTGGGTCCGAAATTATAATAGGCTCACGGTACTACCTGTCTGTCCTGTTGTAAGTGGCGACTAAAGCGGTCCAACACATACACACGCACACCACACACACACACACACACACACACACACACACCATACCCATACACACACTTCCGTTTGTTCTACTTTCTTTCGTTCTCTTCTTGTACCCCAATCCCGTGTGCGCCTGGGATTAGAATAGCCCCACGATACAACCAACCTGCCTGTCGTAAGGGGCGACTAAAGCGGTCCAATACATACACACACACACGCACATCCATACACATACATCTACATAACTACACTGGGATTTTGTTTTATTTTCTTTTGTACTATTCTTAGGGTTTTTTAAATGTGGTTCTTGTACTTGTTGTTTGATGTTGTTCTTTTTGGTTTTTTCTTTTTCGTAGCCCGTTTCGTTCCACATTCCTCTCTTTTTTCCTGTGGCTGGTTTTACGTTCTGTCGGTTTTCGTGCTGACTTAGTTAAATTTTTCGATTCACTTCTTGTGGTAGGTGCCTTCTAGACCTTTTTCTCTTTTCTTTGGAAACCACGACTTAGTCGATTTTAGGTCTTAGTTAGCTATTTTTTTTGTTCTTCTTTTTTTGCAATTCTTTGGATACCACAGCTTAAAGTGCTTTATTTTTTGTATATCCAGCATTCTTGTTGTTCCCTAGCTTACTGTGAGACTGGACACTGGTTATTTTGGCTGCTACTGTTGGTTTTCTTCCTCTCTTTTTTTTTTACTTTAGGGTTTTCTGCAGGAAACCAATCGGTTTTTTTAAGGGTGAGAACTTCAAAAGTTTTGACACCGTTCTACCTTTGTCCTTGCTCATTGCTATTACCTACATATCTCTCTCTGTGCTTTTCTTTAAATTTTTCTCTCATTTTTTTGGTTTTGTTCGGTACTTTGGTTCTTCAAGCCAAATAAGATTTTTTTAAATTTTGGAGTGTTTAGTTTTTTTTTTTATTTCCTTAAAAGAATTTTTTTGTTTTTGTTTTTTTTGGTTATCCTATTATTATATATTGACCTTTCGAGCCGGATATTAGTTGATTTGTTGTTTTTTTTGGATTTTTTGGAGTTTTCTTAAGCGAATTGTTTATTATTTCTTTTTTTGTTAGTACTGTACTGTCCGCTTCATTACCTTTTTTTTCTACCACGATTTTTTAATTTTGCTGGGGGGGGGGGATTTGTTACGTTTACTTTACGATGGTCAGTTAAAATCTATCTTTTTTTGGTAATTCATTATTCATTTACATAGATTCCGCTTTAATACTCCAACAACACCCGGGATATTACACCTTCCTATAATAAGCCCGCTTTCTAATAATTTTCAACTTAAATCTATTTACTTAAAAACGAAAAGTTTACTCTATAATTTAAATAGTCGGTACCTTGTTTGCGGTGTCCGCTGGCTTGCTACACATTACTATAGCGTACAATTAAATTCTTATACTGTTACCACCGACAGATTCGTCGAAATAATGGATCATACTATTATTTGATAAGCGTGTTTCGAGTTTCTAATCACATTTAATAACGCGAGGATTGAAGTTTGAATTCTTGTTATTTGAACGAATTTTTAATTTGATTCTTTTCTGAACATGACACTTATTACTCGTCGTTACATTTATTTTTAGTTATCTACGAAATGTGCGTGCACACACGGTGTGGTAAGTACTTGCCATTTTAAAAAAGTACTTTTTTTTGATACAGGGTCTAATCTTTGCCTGTACTTTTTATAGCTTTCTCCTGGGGACATAATCGTTCGATGCATTGATCTCGAACTGACGTGTTAGTTCTAAAGGTGGTGTACATCTGTACCAACTGAACGCTAAAGATGGAATAGCGAATAACCGCTAAAACCACAAAACGAATTTTCCTATTGTATAAAGTTAGGAAAAACATCATCCCCAGCTGATAGCTGCACTACGACCGTCGATGACTTCACCAGCAATATTTTGTTTTGTCCTTTGTCAAGTTTTGGGGTATTGGAACAGGATTTCACTTCTCTCCCGATCGGCGGGATACTCTATGGATTATAGCGATTAAGTTTCACCCTGCTGCCTAGTTACCTTCTATTTGCTTATATGTTTTGTTTTAGAGAGAGAATACGGTTTAGGTACAATGTTGTGACCTACCACAGCTGGACAAATGAATTCAAACCGCAACAAATTATCTGTAAGGTGGATCAATATGTAAGTAACCCTTCCGTTTTTGGATTTATTAGAAGTTCAACTCTATTGGCAATAAAAATTTAATCCTTGTAAATATAGCAGGATTGAAAGTAGCCATCCTAGTTTTATGTTAAATTACTTTACAGGGTACTTGGGAGGGCAGTAATTATTTTCATTTCCATTTTTTTTGGTACTACTGCTATTAATTATTTTTAATTTTCATTTTCTTTTGGTACTACTGCTCATGAGTAACATAGTTTCTAATTAGAGGTTTTTTATGGTTTCTTTTGTGCGTTATAAATGCGTGTGTTTAATTTTATTTTCACATCTTTTCGTTATTTTGTATTGGTAATACTCCGCCTACTCGCCAACTGAGCCCGGCATTCCTTTCTTTGTGCTGCTTGCTACGTCAATGTACGTAGCGCAGTAACCATTACCACTGCATAAGAATCCCGATTGATGGAGTTTCTTGTGAAATCACGTTGAAACATGGCAACCCCAACAGCTGTCTAAGTGGGCAAAAGAATGATATCCAATGATCGCTGTAAAGTATACACTATTCAGTTACAGAACCGTTGATAAAAGTTAGATATGTTTATAAATTATATTAAAAAAAGTAGTAAAAGCTTCTTTTATAACCATGACATAGTCAAATAAATAAATAATTATACAGACTCTAAAAACGGAAAATATGATTATGTGGTGTAAAATACATAGTGCCTTTAACAAGAGCAGTTTCATAAATCGACGAATTTCATAAGTGGAAATGTATCTACCAAAAGAATTTACAAAATCTTTTAGCCAATGATTAAAGGTGTTATAAAATTCACTGGTTACTGCTTTGAAAACGGTTTTTCCCGCTATTGATCTAATTATTGCTCTGATGAAACTCTGAAGAATTCTAGTCCAGATGCAAAAGGTTTCATTGTGTCAACCTTGGTATTGAATATTTAAGTCATCATTTAACCTGGAAGAAGTTTTACTATTATGACTATTTAAGTGCTATGGGACTTTTTTTGATGATTCGGAGATTGATATTTATTGGGGAGCGGTGGGGGGGGGCAACCTATTCGTTACTCATGGTCTAGTTAATATAAAAAAATCGCGTACAAGGTGCATATATCCTGTATATCAAGCGATTCTATTTCCTACAGCCAGTTATTTGTACTCATATATTTTAAGTGATAGGATGGTTCTCGCAGTTTGCTGCTGAATATGAAATTCTATCATGTGCAGCATTCAAAAGATGAGTGGAAAGGATTTATTGGTTCTATCCATTTGAGATTATTGACGATGTCATCACACATGTATGTTGTGGTTAGTTACCTATTCTTTTTCTCTTTTTTCTAACTGTATATTTATTGAGGTTTCGATTCATGATGCATGATCGTCGTCATAATAATAATATTTGTGTATTCTGCATTTGTTACAAATATAAAAATATTACGATTTTGACGGCACTCGTGTCATAAATCACAGTTAAAAGCTTTATGTAGTTTCATTCCAAAAAGAGAAAAAGAAAAAGTCACCACACACATTCCTGCTGAATATGATTTTCTAAGCACTTACCTTGGAATTAGTCATAGTGTGAACATGTCTTACACAGTGTTGATAAGTGTCACAAAGACGCTCGAACTAACTAGTTACAAGGTTTGGAGCACCATAACAAAGTTCTCAATTTTTTTTACAAAGAACAACTGATTGTGATCCTTGATGACTCTATTACTTTATCAAAACAAAGTAACACAGTAACCATAAAATATTTATGGAACCTTGAAAAGTCGTAATCAAATCAAATATGCTAAAGTGATAGCGGCTAGTGGCGCAGATATTTATCCTTTGTATTACATTACAAATTTTACCTAAGTTTGTTTGTTTCCGCTATATAGTGTACTTATTTACAATTTTTTTATACTGAGTGCATATGAATTTATATATATTGCTGTGAAACCTCCTAAATTAACTGGTCCGTCGACTTTCTTCTGTTCATCGCCTCGGCTGCTCCCCTAGATAAACCTTCATCCTCATTCATAAAAAAAAACAAACACATTCCTACCACAAACATCAACGTTAACTCTATTTACATCAATATTCACAATACATTAAAATTTCAAAATTAAAAATTCAGCATAAATTTCAGTATCAGAAAATTTCAAGATTTAAATTTGTTATCATTTTAATGTGCATCCAGAATTAAAGTCCTTGTAGGATACCTACTAATTAATATAACAATATATGCAGACCTGAGTCTGAGTACAAAGGGAGCATCTACCACCCCTTTACGTTAATTAACCAGGTTCGTCTAATTGAGCTCAAAGACATACCCAAATTTTCATCATAATCCAGAACATAAATACTAAATACCCCTTTCTACTTAAACAAGCAAATTTCACCTTAAAATTAAAATTTTAAATAAATCAATTATAAAGTTATTCAACACACACCAAAATATCAAAGTTCGAACAAAATAGTATAATTTACCTGAAGGTTACTGCACTCGTAGCTTCAATGTACATCGTCCCTTTGTTAATTACACCATTCCAACTGGGTTATATTTACGGCTTCTGATTCTCAACGCTTTTAAAATTTTCTCCATCACCATTTATTTAAAGTTGTTTCAGGGCTTTTCCGGAACTCATCTGTGTATATCAAAACCTTGTTTTGTGGATCCAGACACGTTTATGCACCATTTAATTATTAACACCCCCGAAAAATAGCAAAGAAATTCATGCTTCTTTCACCAATATACGCCAAAACTGCCTACTTTTGTGTATTCATTTGTCGTTGCAAATTTTGACTAATTAGTACAGTGATACTAACTTTATTACCTTGTATCTTCTTTTCTAAGTGCACTAAAGTACATTCATTGTAGCACGTAAAGAACAAACTGTTTTTTATCACCAAAATATACGAGCAAACTGTTTAAATTATTCTATCAAACTCGGAAAACTAAAAAGCACTGTTTAACGCATTGAATCAAGTCGAAAATCTAAGAGAGCTTGTTCATATTCACCTGGGTATTTATAGCGGTTAGCCCGTCTGTCGGTCTTGTCCCCAAAACGAACAATTCTTCAGAATTTCGCATGCTAGGTTCCCATTCCGCAGCCCGGCATGCGATTTTTACGAAATTTGCACTCGCATCAGTTAAATCTCAGAAATTTCGAAACGGCTCGCAACGTCTGGAAATAACTAACTAAATTTTATACAGAAATGTTATTTTTGCCTCTCAATTTTGCCTTTTATTTACAACCAATCGCAACCGCGGGACGTTGCTCCACTCACGCCTTTTACTATATGTGTCTCGGTCTTGCGCATATTATCTGTCTCTATCTACCCTGTTCTTATTGGTGCAAATTGATATTCTTTATTATCGATTATTTCAGTCCATGTGGACTTGTGAAATAACCCACCTTTAGCATTTCTCGTAACTATTAAGCTACGGTTTCTCCAAGATTCTCTGTAACCATTTATTATCTGCCAAATTTACGCAGAATGAGCCTTTTAAAAATACGCAGGTGTTCAAACATAATACTTCTAAATAACCCTTCTACGATTTGCATTTTATTGGGTTTTTACAAGTTTTTATAGATATTATATGTTACTAATGGTTCAATTAACTCCAATTAAAATAATACCCTTTAATTTTTAGTGACTCCTAATCAAATATTAATTATTATCTGTACATTTTGTTTAATACCGGTTACTTAAAATTGAGTTAATTAATATAAATTTTGCACGTAATTTTCTATTTGCTTCTTTACTAGGAATAATTAAATTACACGCACAGCTTTTTAATAGTGCTTCCTTTTTTTTTTCTAGCAAGCGTCTTGTACATAATTTAACTCCCTTATTTTTAATGAAATGAATGAATTTTTATGCTTCACGGTTTTTTAATAACGCGTACCTTTTCCCAAAGCTTCTACACGGTGATTAAACTTATTTGATGTGATTATTTAATTTTCTACCCTGGTCTAAATATGAGTAATGTATATATATATATATATATATATATATATATTGATACGATATCACCGCTCGTCAGATGTATAACGACCAATTGCCTGCTGACCGTCACCCGTCTGTGCTTTTTAAAAATAATTTAAAATTAACACAATCAAATATATGCACGACTAGCTCAACGATACCCCACACAGAGTGAACGACGATATGATAACAGAGAATTTTTATCCACTCTTTTCTAACACTCCATATACCTAAATAATACGAGCGAAATTCACCAAATCGTATAATAAGTGAAGAAAATTTACAATTTTCAACTCTACATCCTTTTTAATATCATTCACTATTTACATAACTTTTAAATCGAAATAAATATAAACACTCCTATCAAATTTGTTCATTACGAAATTTATAACCCTTTTTTAAACCTTTTTATAGCTATTAAAGCCAGCAAAAAGAATTGCATTTTACAATGGATGGTGTCGTTGAATGTTCAAAAAACTATTCCCCTACTTAAACGTACTTTTATGTTCCAACCAATTTTTTTGTTGATCTTTTACATCAAATATCTAAACCATATGCAAGTTTTAAGTGAATCAAATATTTGAAATAATAAATGTAAAGTACAATGAATTGAAAAAATTATTCTGACCCGATACTCCTACTGCTTCTTATTAGAGCTTTCTGATCCAAATCGGGTGCTTGATTAATGGTTATGAGTCGTTGAACTGCCGCTTGGCGTGTATTCCTGTACTTTGAGATATTTTCCTGCAACTTGTAGTCGTTTGTCCAATGATTTAAAGTACTAACCCTGTACTTCAAGTATTATACCATTTATTTAAAGTTTGATCCCAGTATTTTAGTGTTTTAGCGTCGTAATTTAGACTTTCTATTTAATTATTTAGTTGGTTGTTTAATTGTTTAATTTAACGCTCAGTACTTAGTTGATTACTTAGTGTCCGTA
Source organism: Platerodrilus igneus (assembly GCA_036346225.1). NCBI lineage: Eukaryota > Metazoa > Arthropoda > Insecta > Coleoptera > Lycidae > Platerodrilus > Platerodrilus igneus. Next base: position 2,977,684 of record JARFIW010000765.1, on the reverse strand, counting down.
ATTAGAATCGATTTTAATTTCCTATACTTAAAGTCGATTTATTCTTGATATTAATTTCCCATACTTGAAGTCGATTTATATTTGCGTCCTTACTTAGAGTCGAATTATTCCTGATTTTAATTTCCCATTTTTCGAGTCTTTATATAGTTTCCCGTACTTAAAGCCCTAAATTTATAAATTGTAAACTTCATTCATATTAATTAAATCTAAACTTACGTTTTATATTAACGGCAGAGTTTTATATACACGTATTTCAATCGCGCACTTTTACTGTTTTCCACTTGGAATTTTTAACTAACATGACTTTCACTTATAACTTTCAATTTAACTTCACTAAATTGAAATTTAGTAATACCTTTGTTTCGACTATTACAATCCGCGCGTTGATTATGGAATGTTCCCTCTTATTGGCTATGGTACGTTTTACAGCCAAATTCATTCTACGTGCTCGTATTGGTTGACCGCTCGCTATCTTGTTATTAGACCAAGCCAAAGTTGTTGCAATTATGTGCTATCTCCAACCTGTTAGGTTTTATTCGGCATTCCATACTTTATACGCCCAAATTTACACATACATAAAAGCTTTGCACCGGAAATTGGGAATTTTGTACCTTTCAACTGCACGTGTTCTTAATTTTAGCGTCCATGCTTTGTTTACACATGCTGGGTAGTATTAAATGTGACAATTCCTACATTTCAAACGGCACGTACGCTTTCACCTCAATTCTTTATACTTTACAAAATATGCCCGCTTTTAAAAGTTTGCCTATACAAACTGGTATAAATTATATGCGTTTTATTGACGTAGATTTTTTACGCAAATGCATCTATGTTGAAAGAAATTTCATCTTACGTTTATTTTACTTTAAAAATGCCAAATTTGTATTTATTTTGAGTTTAAGAAAGTTTTAAAGGTTTTAAAATGGATTAGGTTGCATCCGCAATTATTTGTTTTGATGAATGTGGTTAAGTTATTATTGAATGTGCTACCTTGAATTAACTGTAGCTGGCTAGGGATTTTATACAGGGTGATTTGCGTCTGCTTTTGTATAATGAACCAACTATTATGATTTAAATGTTTGTTTTTTTTAATTTTTATAATGTTCACATAAAATATTCCTCCCTTGTGACCTTATATACTTTTGAATAACCCTACCATCATAGGAATATATATATATATATATATATATATATATATATATATTGTTGTGGATTTAAAGAGGTAAATCAGTGTAAAACAATAAAGTTTCAACAACCCTGTATATAGAAAAGAGCAAATTACTTACGCGCAAAATTAATTTAACTCATTTAGTGAAAACGGACGAGTATTAGGGTATTTTTATATTTAATAATTGGAATGTTAGAATTACATAAAGGAAAAAAGCTTCAAAGCAAATAGAAGTTCAAGGATACGCATAATTAGCTATAATTTATTTAATCAAACACATAAGCATAAAGGAACGTGCTTGCGTAAGAACATCAATAATTTCCTAGGCAAATGTATTCGTTGTAAAAGCCAACATCAGTTTTATATAGATACCAAGAAGCAGAAAGTCAAAAAAATGTTATGTTCAAACGGTCGATAATTAACAGAAACACCTGCTTGTTAAAAGGTTACGTTCAAAGAAGTCGAGCGTATGTTACGATAAGATTTCATAGAAATTGTTTTCAACCGTCAAGTTGGATAAACAGCTAGGGTAGCTAACATCTGAAGGAGTGAGGGAAATGGATAATCGGTAATATACAACAGATAGAGACAAATATAAAAGCGCTGGGATTGAAAATCACGTAAGGCATACACGTGGAGTTGAGATAGGTTGTCAACAATATCGATTCTCCATAACTCAAGTGGGGTTTTGAACGAGACAACAAAAATGCTTAGAACTGAAATGCATAGCGCTTAGGAGGAGTTTGGTGACGACAGAAAACTCTGTCATTGGTCGAAAGTCCACAGTGTTAAAAAAGAACGCACACGCAAAGGTTGAAAGCGAATTCGAGGTATACAACAAGTACGGCGGGAGAAATTTTCGGAATTAAGCGACAGTTATGCTAAAAAAATTTAGAATTCGTTTTGTAAATAAGCTTTTCGAAGGAAGCGCGTCCACTAGAAGGGTTTGGAAGTATATAAATACCCAAGCTAGGTTATTAAGGCCCTCTTTCTTTTCCTTTACTTCGATAAAGTGCTGAATACCGATTCAGACTACGATAATATTAAAGTTTTTTGTGAGTATTTTATGTATGTGTTGTAATGTTACCGTAAATATTGTGGTTGCAAGTATAAAACAGTAGTAGCGGACCTCTAATTATTGACGTGAAGTACGAGTAGTGCATACTAAATTAAAAAAGGTCCGGCTACTACAACAAAAAAACTATTAAACAGATGCATGATAAATGGAGGTAAGCACCACAAGTAATCAAATTTGCATGCATGATATATGGAATTGCACTGTGAGACGAGGCGCATAGCTTGCGGAGGTATCAGATGGTAGAGGCCTGTGGATCCGCTGAGTAGCACAGAAAATGGAAACAACGCCGAGGGGTTTTCTTGCAATCATCTTCGACGGGAAGGAAGCCTGAAGAATTCTCCAGGTAATTTATTCGAAATTTCTGTTGTTTTATAAACATTTGTGAAATTTTGTGTTGTGTTTGACTTTTTTTTGGGTGACATATTATTTATGGTTGTAGAAACTTATCGTAAAAGATACATGTACGGGACAATTTATTGATGTTGAATATTGAAAAAGGGTGTATTTAGAACATCCAAAATTTTATTCAGAATATAAATTGAATTGTAAAGGGCAAACGGGTCTGTAAATTTTGTTTTAATTTATGCAAGGTTTAAAAGGCATATACAAACAAAACTGGGTTATAATGAGCTCACAATACTCCAGTGTGAAGTCACTTTAGGGTAACATGTGGGGGTCCATCTACTCAGATCTAATTGAATTTGTTTTAAAGCATTAGAAAAATCAAGGACGTTAAAAACATACCATAAATTGAGTTTTATAATTATTGTATCAAACTGTTTTAACACATGTGTAAATATAATTTATCTGTTAATAGGCGTAAATAAAAAGTTGTGTGGTTGTTATATTATTTGGTGATTTTATTGAATGGGGTGCGAGTGTGAAAGACGTATGTCTATAAATTTAGGTATTCGAGAAGAGACCCAGCTGATCGTAACAGGGATGCTTAGGAGTTTGAAGAATTAATAAAAAAAAGATGAAAAGAAATTTTTTTGTTATTTCTTTTTGAAAATTTTATGTTGGCTCAAGGAGGGGCACGAATTTTACCTGGAGTCCACGGCAATTTTATGACGCCCAATTTGTGGGGCTCGAATGATTTAGGTGAAGAATCGATGTTAAAGCTTCGTTCCTGACTTCCATGACAATATATATATATATATATATATATATATATATATATATTGCTGTGTTTCCCTGTATAAAATCGAGCCTCACGAATTGAGCGCCAAAGAATGCTGTGATACCTTTAAAATCCGTGAACTACTCTTTTCGCCTCGGCTGCTCACCTAATGTTATAAATCTCCTCATTCATAAAAAAAAACAACACATTCCTACCAAAAACATCAACGTTAACTCTATTTACATCAATATTCAGAATACATTAAAATTTCAAAATTAAAACTCAGCATAAATTTCAGTTTTAAAAAGAATTTCAAGATTAATTTTATTATCATTTTAATGTGCATCCAAAATTAAAGTCCTTGTTGGATGCCTAGTAATTAATATAACAATATAAGCAGACCGGGAGTCTGAGTATAAAGGGAGCATCTACCACCCCTTTGCGTTAATTAACCAGGTTCGTCTAATTGAGCTCAAAGACATACCCAAATTTTCATCATATTACCGAACATCAAAACAAAATACCCCTTTTTACTTAAACAAGCAAATTTCATCTTAAAATTAAACTTTTATGGTTAGTACCATTTCACTAATGTGCATTTAAAGTAAATCAATTATAAAGTCATTCAATACACACAAAAAAATGTCAAACAAAATAGTATAATTTACCTGAAGGTTACTGTCCTCGTAGCTTCAAAGTATCGTTTCTTTAGTTAATCACACCATTCAACAGGATTATATTTACGGCTTCTGATTCTCTACGCTTTTAAAATTTGCTCCATCACCATCCATTCAAAGTCGTTTCTGGGCCTTTCCGGAACTCATCTGTGTTTATCTGACCCTTGATTCATGGATCCAGACACGTATTTGAACCATTTAATTATTAACACCCCCGAAAAATAGCAAAGAAATTCGTGCTTCTGTCACCCCTATACGCCAAAACTGCCTACTTTTGTGTATACATTCGTCGTTGTAAATTTTGCTAATTGGTACAGTGAAACTAAATTTTATTACCTTGTATCTAAGTGCACTGAAGTACATTCATGTTAGCACGTAAATAACAAGCTATTTTGAATCACTAAAATATACTAGCAAACTTTTAAATTATTTAATCAAACTAAAATGCACGGTTCAACATCTTCAATCAAGTCGCGTATGTACGAGCTTTTAACGCATCGAATCGTCAAAAGTCTAAGAGGCCTTGTTTATATTCATCTCGGTATATATAGCAAAAAGCCTGTCTATCGGTCTGTTCCCCAAAACGGGTAATTCTAAAGAATTTCTCATGCCATGTTTCCAGTCTGTCGCTCGCGCGTCGATTTTTACGAATTTTCACTTGCCCCATTTAAATCTCAGAAATTCACACGGCACGCAAACCTGCCCGAGAAAAACTAATTAATTTTATACAGAGATTGTTGTTTCTATCTCTGATATTTGTATCCTACTTTCAACCAATCGTGACCCTCGTGACGTTGCTTAAATCACGCCTTTTACTATATATGTCTCGGTCTTTGCTTGACGCATTTTCTCTTTCCTTCTCTAACCTGTTCGTATTGGTGCAAATTGATACTCTTCATTATCAATTATATCAGTCCACGCGGACTGTTATCTGGGTTTAATAACCCCGTATCGCACATTCTCGTGAATACTAAGCCCCGGTTTCTCCAAGATTCTTTGTAAACATTAATTATCTGCAAACTTTTCGCCGAATGTGATATTTAAACTACGCAGGTGTTCAAAATAATATTAATTCTCAGAGCTTTTTTAAATAAACCCTGTTTTGTATTTCGTGCTAAAGCATCTGATCGTTTCCAATATCCTTAGAATCGACATGTTTATCCAAACAAATTAAACTGAAATTGCCTTTTAAAAACACGCAGGGGTGTTCAAACGTAACATTTTAAATAACCTTCCTACGATTTGACTATTATTGGGTTTTTACAAGTTTCTATAGGTATTATATGTTATTAACGGTTTAATTAACTCCAATTAAATTGATTTCTATCCTTTCATTACATGTACACTTTGTTTTACTACCGGTTGCCCAAACTTGAATTAATTAATATAAATCTTGCACGTAATTTGTCTTTGTTTCTTTATTAGGAATAATTAAATTGCTACATATATTTTTTTTGCTAGGGCTGACACTACTACTACTAGTGGCTTCAACTCGCCACACGCATGGGCGCTAGTGAAACCTTATTAACACCATGCTTCAAGTTAGGTGTCTGCAAAACTAAATCTTCCGACGTAACTAGGGGTCTATTCCTTGGGTAGAGCTATGAGCAATGGGGGGGTAAGTCGAAATCTGTGGGGGGTCACACTCAAACTAAAACAAACAGGCGCCACCAAGTCCAGATTGATTTATATTAATGGCATAGCAAATTTCTAAGGGCGGACTTGGAGACCCAAAGAAAAAAAGATCGCCTTCGCTGACATACAAACTTGTCTTAACAGAATAAGACGCTGTTCCTGTAAGGAAAAATAATAATTAAGTCACATAGAAAATGGGAACACAATTTGCGTCCCTCAAGTATACCTAAAATGCATAGAGAATATTTCCTACATACTGGAATCATAAAAATTTAACTCTTGCTGTCTTTTGTTTATCAGGTCTGATCAAACCAGATCAGAATAAAAAACTTTAAATGTAGATTATTAATTTACTAGAAAGAATTTTTTTTGTTTCAGTAAATAAAATTTCATTATAATTAAATAAAATAAATATTTGATATTCTTGCAAAATTGTTGTAAGGTTTATCAACTGATCCTTACTCAAATATATTACAGTTCAGTGTAACTAACAATATTAAGGTTTTTATAACCCAACCAGATCTGTGTAGGTCACTTACAAATGAATATACGAAATTTTCTCATTAATTTAACAAAATTAATATTAGTTTGAAGTCAAAAGAATCACCAAGATATTCTCTAATTTTATCAAAAGTGGCAGTACTGTAATGCTAAACATCTGTAAGCCATTGTGCAATTGTTGACGGCATTGTTCAAACAAACAGGTGATGTAATAGCAGCTGTTAATTTACGTTGTAGCCACGTGTAGTCACATATTTACGGAACTAAGTGAAATCAAACCCGATACTGGGGAAAACCAGTCTAATCACAGGTAAACTGAATAACAATTTTGTATATCCAACAAACAAAATGAAATAATGTACTTTCAGAAGGAAGTACTGAGGAAATTCTTAATTCTATTACGAACCCAATATCGGCTGTCGTCCTTGGTTGCAATGGAAACAACTTCGCAGTGCGGGGCCTGCAGCTAAATATGCTTGTTTTCCATGCTTTAATACAGATGTAGGAGCGAAGCGGATTTCTCACATTGGTTCACGGCAGCATTACTTCATAGCGTACTCCTCCGTTGTCTAATTTTATTTACAAATATAATCTTTCATTGCGTAGTCCATAAGTCAAGGTTTCTAAATTGTAACTTCAAAGTGGTCGTGCGGTTTCTAATTTATCGTTGCAATTTCTGACGTATTGTTGCGCGTTACTCAGGAAGTGTTTCACCAAAATAAGGCGACCCGGAGGTCACTCGCCATTCTTTTTGAATGCCTCTTCACGCTGCCTTTAACTATCGACGAGTGCGCTCGCTGCGTTCTTGCATGGTGGGAGGATCATAAGTGGGGTTCTCGAACCTCTCACGCGCGCGCCAGTGGCTGTGGAATTGCACCGAACTCCGAAACAAATAGACTACTAATCCTAGATATAGTAATACTATAAAAATTTGATTGTTACTCGAATCTTTATTTTAGTTAATAAAGGTATTTCAATATTCATTGTACGTTTAATGAATAGGTTCTTTTACTGCTAAAATAAAATTGTTACAAAATTACACGCAGAGCTTTTTTTTTAATACTGCTTCTTTTGATATAAAGCGTCTTATAAATAATTTAAATTTCTTATTTTTACTGAAACAACCGAGTTTATTTATGCTTCATGGTTTTAATAACGCGTATTATTTAATGAAATTCCTTATACACGGTGATTAAAATTATTTGATGTGATTATTTAATTTTCTACCCTGGTCTAAATATGAGTAATATATATATATATATATATATATATATATATTGCCGTGGAAGTCAGGAACGAAGCTATATATATGTAAATATATATATATATATATATATATATATATATTGCTGTGTGACCTTGTTTTAGATTCGAGCCTCGTGAATTGGGCGTCAAGAATGCTGTGAAACCTACAAAAAGCTATTCATTACCTTAACTGTGTTGGTCCATTGACTTTCTTCCGTTAATCGCCTCGGCTGCTCCTCTAGATAGCTTTCATCCTCATACAAAAAAAAAACAAACACATTCCTACCACAAACATCAACGTCAACTCTATTTACATCAATATCCACAATACATTAAAATTTCAAAATTAATATTCAGCATAAATTTTAATATCAGAAAATTTCAAAATTAAATTTATTATCATTTTAATGTGCATCCAGAATTAAAGTCCTTGTAGGATGCCTACTAATTACTATAACAATATATGCAGACCGGAGTCTGAGTACAAAGGAGCATCTACCACCCTTTACGTTAATTAACCAGGTTCGTCTAATTGAGCTCAAAGACATACCCATATTTTCATCATAATCCAGAACATCAGTACTAAATACCCTTTCTACTTAAACAAGCAAATTTCACCTTAAAATTAAAATATTATTGTTAGTACAATTTCACTACTGTCCATTTTAAATAAACAAATTATAAAGTTATTCAACACACACCAAAATATCAAAGTTCGAACAAAATAGTATAATTTACCTGAAGGTTACTGCACTCGTAGCTTCAATGTACATCGTCCCTTTGTTAATTACACCATTCCAACTGGGTTATATTTACGGCTTCTGATTCTCAACGCTTTTAAAATTTTCTCCATCACCATTTATTTAAAGTTGTTTCAGGGCTTTTCCGGAACTCATCTGTGTATATCAAAACCTTGTTTTGTGGATCCAGACACGTTTATGCACCATTTAATTATTAATACCCCCGAAAAATAGCAAAGAAATTCATACTTCTTTCACCAATATACGCCAAAACTGCCTACTTTTGTGTATTCATTTGTCGTTGTAAATTTTACTAATTGGTACAGTGATACTAACTTTATTACCTTGTATCTTCTTTTCTAAGTGCACTAAAGTACATTTATTGTAGCACGTAAAGAACAAGCTGTTTTACATCACAAAAATATTCGAGCAAACTGTTTAAAATTATTTAATCAAAACCGGAAAACTAAAAAGCACTGTTTAACGCGTTGAATCAAGTCGAAGATCTAAGAGAGCTTGTTCATATTAACCTTGGTATATATAGCGGTTAGCCCGTCTGTCGGTCTTGTCCCCAAAACGGACAATTCTTCAGAATTTCGCATGCTAGGTTCCCATTCCGCAGCCCGGCATGCAATTTTTACGAAATTTGCACTCGCATCAGTTAAATCTCAGAAATTTCGACACGGCTCGCACCGTCTGGAAATAACTAATTAATTTTTATACAGAAATGTTATTTCTACCTCTCAAGTTTGCCTCTTATTTTCAACCAATCGCAACCGCGGGACGTTGCTCCACTCACGCCTTTTACTATATGTGTCTCGGTCTTGCGCATATTATCTGTCTCTATCTACCCTGTTCTTATTGGTGCAAATTGATATTCTTTATTATCGATTATTTCAGTCCATGTGGATTGTGAAATAACCCACCTTTAGCATTTCCCGTAACTATTAAGCTACGGTTTCTTCAAGATTCTCTATAACCATTTGTTATCTGCCACATTTACGGAGAATGAGCCTTTTAAAAATACGCAGGTGTTCAAACATAATACTTCTAAATAACACTTCTACGATTTGCATTTTATTGGGTTTTTACAAGTTTTTATAGATATTATATGTTACTAATGGTTCAATTAACTCCAATTAAAATAATACCCTTTAATTTTTAGTGACTCCTAATCAAATATTAATTATTATCTGTACATTTTGTTTAATACCGGTTACTTAAAATTGCGTTAATTAATATAAATTTTGCACGTAATTTTCTATTTGTTTCTTTACTAGGAATAATTAAATTACACGCAGAGCTTTTTAATACTGCTTCCTTTTTTTTTTCTAGCAAGCGTCTTGTACATAATTTAACTCCCTTATTTTTAATGAAAAGAATGAATTTTTATGCTTCACGGTTTTTTTTAATAACGCGTACCTTTTCCCAAAGCTTCTACACGGTGATTAAAATTATTTGATGTGATTATTTAATTTTCTACCCTGGTCTAAATATGAGTAATATATATATATATATATATATATATATATGTAAAAGTAGAAAAATTAATTTTCAACGGATAGAATAAATACTGATGAACCCTGAGTATTACGATATCACGAAGAGTAGTTAACTAAATATGACTTTTCAATAATTTTTAGCTCTATAGAGGGAATTTAGGCAATAAACTTAAACCGCAAAGTCACGGTTATTTCTTGTACAATAAATAATTGAACACAACTTAAATCAAAACCGTAAAAGAAAAACATATTTCAATGTTACGCCTTACGAATATGAATACAAAGCTTCAAGTATAGGTAATTACCGTAGTTAGTTTGGGTAAACAAACTAATTGCAAAAGTAAATTTTTATAATGGTATCATGTCATTTTAAAACAGCTTTTAGTTTGGACTGATTTCTGTAATTATATATTTAAAATGCACCTGCTCTTTTGTGATTCAAATGTTAGTTCATAGAAAGGAAATTTACAGAATCCAGTTCAAACTCAAATGACAGAAACTCAGGTGACAGTTTCGCGTTTTAATTCTGTAGGATCAGTGGCTCTGGAAGCCCCAACTTCTAGTAATAATGTAAGCCTCTATAAGATTGTTGGTTCGATTTTCAAGTGTGCATAGCGAGTGGCCTCCCTATATAGATTTATTCAACGCACTTATACACAATAATGCAAGTATATCGTCCGTGGCTAAATTCTAATGTTTAATCAGTTCCTTGTCTAAGGAGCCTTTGTCTATTGTTAACCATTTGCCTTTGACTTCCGATAATTATTTTCCCGCATATAAAACTCTCGTCCAGATATTGAAATAATCGTGTTTTCATAACCATGTATTGGCAATCAATTCTTAACGCACCAAAATGCAACAATGATTCAGTTTAATTATAGCAAAATTTACTAAACACTTTCAATGAAACATAACCGCACATTCGCAGTACAAAAACATATATCTTTGGGAATGGACACTTTTTAATTGGTTAATACGAAGAGTAGGCAATTCTACTCGCAAACCTATTGAAATTAAATTCGCAGATGCAGAATTTCCTATTTTTGAAGACGAGGCATTTTTTCTCAGACAGATGTCGCGCATTAGTGCTTCCAACACTAGTGCTGCCGCTAGTAATACTTTATATAGATCAAATATTAAGGGTCGTCTTCAAGTATTTTTAGCCTCTACTGACAGTGAATCTCCTAACTCAAAATGTGCCCACCGCCCATTGCAAGGCCAGAACACATTCAATTTATAAATGTGAGCCTTTTCTACAATTGTCTACAACCGCACGTTTTAATATTGTAAATGAGCACGTTTGTGCAACAACTGTCTTAGTTTGTCGTATTTGTTAAACGCATGCAAGTCGACGTCTACCTTAGGCGCCGTTCGGCTAAACATAATTCACTGCTACATTTTTCGAACGTTGCTCCTAGCGCACCTCTTGCAGAGAATGTTTCTAAAAAAACTTCTTTGCAACCCGCACAAATTTCAATATTTTCGACTGGAAGCTTAGACAATTTATATTCTAATCATACAGTTTTTATAGTTAACGTTGTTTTTGAGGTCAAAGATAAATGGGATAATTTTCAATGTGTAAGAATAAGTTGTGACTCGGCAAGTTTTTATTACTAATTGTTGCCGCAAACGTTTAGGACTGCGACTTCAACGAGCTTCTGCACCTATTAAAGAATTAGGTTCTTCACATGGAAATATGCAATGTCAAATTCGTCCAGTGGAATCGTCAGATTTTTTATTTACATTTTTTGCAATGGTTCTACCTAACATTTGTTCAGAGTTACCAAGTATTTCGCTGCTTGCCCAGCAATCATTTTCTAATTTGAAACTCGCAGACCCACGATGGTTTATGTCGGGCCCAATTGATATACAGTTAGGGGCATACATTTTCGCACATATTATCAAAGATGGTTATATTCCTGGCGATGCTGTTCACCCAGCAGGTATAAATACAGTATTTGGTTATGCTTTATTAGGAACCGTGTCCATACCCGCAACAGTTCATTCATTTTTTATATCTACAAAATCTTATCTCGATGACACATTAAAGAAATTCTGAAATTTGGAAGAAATTCCTTCGAAAGTAAATATTATCTCCTGGCGATTAACACGCAGGAGAATTATTTGTTGAAACGCATTTTCGTGACCCATCAGGTCGCTTTGGTGTTAGATTACCTTTCAAGGATCCAACAAATATTTCCAAGTTTGAGGGTTCGATAGATATAGTCGACCGCAGATTGTTGTCGTTCGAACACAGATTGGCCAGACAATCTATAGTCCGCAAGATGTATGTTGATTTTATGAAAGATTATCTGAAATCCGGACACATGTCAAAGGTGTCGGACACATTAGATTCGAATTCATATTTTATTCCGCAACATTAAGTCTTCAAAACCTTTGCATCAGCAAAGGTACAAAACAATATTTTATTAAATGACTGCATACTTAGTAGAGCCAAACTCCAAGCAGATATTGCTGCAGTTTGACTTGTTTTTTGTACTTACTTACATTTTTGTTTTCACATGTGACATTCACCAGATGTACAGATAGATTTTAGTTTGGGAACTGCATCGTAATTATCAATTAATTCGTTGGAGATTTACTCCTGAGGAACTGGTAGGTACATGTCGCCTCAGTACGGCGACTTATGGGTTTTTTTAGTCTTTTCTTCGCAATTCGATGCTTTCTTCAATTGGCTAATAAAGGTAAACAGACATTTCCAGTTGCTGCGCAAGCACTACAATCAAATTTGTATGTCAATGAGTTAGTCTGTGATGGTCCAGATCCTTCGACGGTCTTGGAATTACGCCAGCAGCTTGTTATTGTTGTTTCGAATTATGCAAGTGGGTAGCTAGTAATTGTAGAATTTTATAAGACGTCCCAGCAGAACATGTTCGGTCAAATCCTTCGAGTTTTGATAGCGATTTAGTTAGTCAAAATTTTGGGTCTTTAATGGCATTCCAATCTAGACATATTTTCTTTTATGGTTACGGCAGTTGACTCACCTTGTACAAAACGAACCATTTATTCAGAGGGGGCCCGTATTTACCATCCCGTAGGTTTTTTGACTCTTTTAACGTTCTTCGCCAAACATAGCGTTCAGTATCTTTCGACATTAGGCTTAGATTAGGATTCTACACTCAATAAAAGAATTACAAAGATATTCTCTGGCAATTGTCTGGAACCAATTAAACCTGGATGTTTTATCTTCCGCATTTTCTCTTTGTCAACTTCGCGCATTTTGCGATGCCTCGGAACTAGGCTGTTCCTCAGTTGTTTATTTTAGATTTGTAGCAGGAAAAGTAATTATATCCTTTATCATGGCCAAGTCCAAAGTCGCACCGCTCAAACGCATCTCTATTCCTCGATTAGAGTTATGTGCCGCAGTATTACTTTCAGACTTAGTAGATTTTATTTTACAAACTTGTCAACATCATGTACCTATTGTCGAAATCTTCGCATGGACTGATTCCACGGTCGCCCTATCATGGATTTGTTTTTTGCCACACAAGTGGAAAACATTCGTAGCTAACAGGATCACTCACATTCAGGAACGAGCTTCCTCGGGTTGTTGGCATTATATTTGTTCAGCTGATAACCCAGCAGACCCAGCAGACCCAGCTTCTAGAGGATTATTACCTCAAGAGCTTGTCGCATGCTCCTTATGGTGGGCGGAGCCGTTCGGGATTCAATTGTCGTCCGATGTATGGCCTTCTAAATCATTTTAAGTTTCTTCATCTAGTGGCACCACAGGGGAAGAAAGAATTTGTAACATTTGTTTCGAAAGTGTTACCGTCAATTATTGATTCACTTCTCAATCAATTTTCTTCACTTGGCAAAATTCAACGCATTTTAGCATTTTGCCTTCGTTTTAAAAATAATATTGGAATGTATGAGTAGTCCGCAAGACAAGAGACACACTATTTGTAATAAAGAACTGAACGTATCATTTATTGTAAATTTCCTACGGACAATTAAGAATTAACAATATGGAACAACTATACTTATAGGTAACTTACAATGTGTTTTCACCTGGGTTGTAACTGGGCTATATCTTATTAGGCAAATTAAGTTATGCATTTAAAAATCGCTTGACATTCCAATTTATTTTACATTTTCAACTTTTAGCCTTCTTGGGTTTAAACTGTCTAATCTAAACAAAAGGAGATCAAACCCACTAAATGAAATAAATTTGACAATTAGCAAAAGTGAGACGCATTCGAGACACTTTCTCGAACCTTTTCTCCCCTTAGTAAGGAGACTCGAACTATTGGACGACTTACTATCTACACTACACCGAACGTCAACAATATCTACTTTAGTCGCAGGTCGCGAGTAGATACCCATCGCAGTCTGAATAATAACTTGTCGACTTTGGTTGCCTTTGCTGCTGTCTTTTTCCACGATTGGCGTTCTTTCTCGTCCATTATGATGACGATATCAACTTTTTCAATGGCCTTGATTTTTTTGAACCCCTTTGTAGTACGGTTCAATTCGAGGAGATACTTTTTTTAGTCATCTTTGCCAACATCGGTGCGCCATTACCTAAGATGGCTCCTAGTTTGTGACCAAGGTGTAAGGTGTCACCATTACCATCGTACGGTGGAAACGGTTTAGAGGCACCTGAATTGCCCAGCAAAAAGTGGTTTGGCGTTATTGCTTCCTCTGCCTCAAGATCAAACGATATATACGTCAATGGATGGGATTTCACAATCGATTCCGCTTCCATAAAAAATACTTTAAATTTTGTCGCCTGGATTTCTCGTAGGAATGGCAGCAAATAAGCATTTCTTGACGGAGCGTATTATGCGTTCCCAACAACCACCCATATGTGGCGCTGAAGGAGGAATAAAGATCCAGCGTATTTGGTCGAACGTGGTTCTGTAATCGTTAAGAGTGACTCTACTATACAGTCGACGTAGTTCATTGTCGACTCTTTGAAAGTTTGTTCCATTATCACGTCAAACTTGAAGCGGTATTCCACTTCTGGCTATGAAGTTTCGTATCACCATCATGCACAATTTCTAAATGAATGGCCCTTATCGTTAAATACGTAAACAGCACCACCCACCGTTTTTCTACTCGACGACCAACAACTACAAGCAAAGGCCCAAAGTAATCAAGTCTCACATACGAGAACGCTGCATGATATAAAGCCACTCTAGCATAAGGATGATCTCTAATGTTAGGAGCCAAGGACCGAGCTCGTTCGTTCTTACATTTTTGACACTGAGACCTTACGTTTTTCAATACGACTTGCAACTGAAAAATTACAAACTTCTGTCTGATTTACCCGCAAGTTTCGTTTTGGTTGCAGTGTACGTTCGTTATAGAACAAACACGTACACAATTGTGACACGCACTATTGTTACATCCGTCGCATCCCAAGTCATATTGGGTGGCCTTTCCTATGGAACATTCTTTTCGTAGCTTAAAAATATCTACTTATATCAACTCGCATTCCACTTTCTTAATTAGTTAACTTCCTTACGCATCACCCAGGAATACTCGTAGTCTATGGGGTTATCACAAAACTACATGAATTGGCGCCGATAAATATAAGCTAGGGTTAAAAGCCTTTCAAGGTAATTGTTTTTGGTAACGTAGCTTAAAATTACACTTGTTTAATTTTTACAATTTTCGAATATTTTCCATTTTTTAAATTGTTTCTATAGGGATCTACTCCTGCAACGCTGTAGTTAGTCGCCGAGTCTTAAATTTGTTATAGGAGTACCACTCGTTCTAAGCAGTTCCAAATTTGATAACTTAATACTTTATTCACCCTTAATAGTAATCTAGGCCGTAAGATATGGTGCGGTGCCGATTATTTAATTTCTAAATGAGTAATATGTTTTTGATTCGTAACTGATTGTATTATTTTGTATGATATATATTAATTTAATTTAGAAGGTGCAATTTTAATTTATGCACTGCAACGCTTTAATCCTTGTCCTCCCTTGCGTATTACTATGGGAGATTAAAGATCAAATAAATTCTCTAACTTACCATCTTGCAATTACTCTACACGTTAATAATATTCAATCTTTTTTAATTTTTTGATGTTTATAGCACTTTTATTGTTTACAGCGTGAGACATTAAATTCGTGCCCTCAAGGTCAATACTAGGATTCTTCAAATTAATTATTCATACCGATATGCATGAAATATGCACGAACAATTTTGTAAAGGAAAATCCTACAGCAAATATTGAAATGTGTAAATTAAAATACCCTTCGGCACTGAGCTTTTATTGCTCTAGATGGTAATTTTATGCAGAACGCTGCTGTTCCTTTTAAGGAATTATTTAATACAGCAATTTTAAAAATGAATTTGCACGCTTTTAGTAACCTTAAGGGCATATATACTCTCTAAATAAATTAAAATATTAGCTTCAAACTTAAACGTATAGATCGCTTCTGATACAACCCTATTTGAAACGCTCATTGAGCAAACTGTAATGCTAGTTCATTATTTAAGCCAACATTAGTAATAGAAAAGAATTTAGCAAATTTGGGTTAGTTATGAGCTTTTAGAAGATTTGGTAGTCTATATTAATAGCATGGCATGGCATGGCATTATAATATTAAACTAAGACACCGAAACAAACAGGAAAGCATCTAATGCATATTTAATACAAATAATAAAGATCAAAATTTTACACTCTGCATCAAATTTAAAACTACAGGTAGATTGCGGGAATTAACTTATTTGTAAGCATTCACACGAGTCCAAAAACAAACCTTGGAATCACGGAATGACCGACACATCCTATAACACCAAAAGTCATAAAACCTACTTTGAAAAGTAAAGCGTTACATGTAAACCGTGAGAAAAACTAAGAGTTCACACAAATTCAAATTTAGCAAACTACGGTAGAAAAAATCGAACAGTGTTAAACTCATAAACTTTTAGTCCTAAAAAAATTATTTTACCAACCTAAACAAACGGGGCCACATTCAAAAGTGTGAGATCAAATGACTCTGGATATCAACAGAATGACATTAAACTCAACAATAGGACAACTTTAGACGCACAGTTGCTAAGAACAAGCATAACGGGTAATATCTTGGGACGTTATAATTTATAAAACTTGACGGATCAGAAGCGATGGGAGTCGTTTGTCTAAGTCATTTGAGACCAAGCTACAGAAACGAGCTACGCTAACATCGCCGTGCAGGTTAAAGGTTTATTAAACAGTTTGCTAAAGTGACGGCATTCAAGACCATGGGATTCTTAGAAAAACAAGTTTCCTACCGCAAGTGTAAACGCAGAATTTATAAATATTGTTACAAGTAAAGGCGTTCCTGTGTTGTAAGATTTCATTCAACGCCAAGTTGGGTTATTGGATACCTGTAACCTTTTTGTTATGTTAAATTTCCGAAATAGATTGACTTCTGCATCCTGTATATAAACATTAATTTATAACTACGTTTCCGTGCTATTAAGGAGCGCCAAATAGGTTTTGGGCTTCTTGGAGCGGCTTTTTAAAGCTTTGTTAAAAAACTTTTCTATCAATGTATTTGAAACAGTAATTACAATATTAATTTTTTAATTACAAGTACGTTATATGCAGTAACGTGTAGAGATCGAAATAATTCTAAGTTGACTTTCACTACTTTAAATAAACTAAAATTTAGGGTGAGTAGCTGAACTACCAACAATGTTAAAGTTGTGAAGCTTTAGACTGACTGGCCATTTTGGGCTGCCGAGAGTATGCTATCCCTGCCCCTCACATTGCTTATGCGAATCTTTATACAATACAATGCATTACTTCTTAGTAATCTTAATTCTAATAATTGCTGTCTTCTAACCTACTGTGACCTGCACCTGCAGTATCATGTTGCGTCTGGAATACAATGTCTGCTTTTGAACTTCCATTAACCTTTTTTTAATATGTTCTTCAATTTATATATTGTAACAGTCTAACTTAAGATTTAATAATTCCATTTAATTATACATATATATATATATACATATATATATATTGCTGTAGTACCTCCAAAATTCGGGTCCGTTGACTTTCTTCTGTTAATCGCCTCTTTACTCTTTCCGCCTCGGCTGCTCAAATTTTTAAAACTTTCATCCTCATTCATAAAAAAAAACAAACACATTCCTACCACAAACATCAACGTTCACTCTATTTACATCAATATTCATAATACATTAACATTTCAAAGTTAAACTGTAGCATAAATTCCAGTATCATAAAATTTCAAGATTAAATTTGTCATCATTTTAATTTGCATCCAGAATTAAAGTCCTTGTAGGATGTCTACTAATTAATTTAACAATATTTGCAGACCTGAGTCAAGTACAAAGGGAGCATCTCCCAGCCCTTTACGTTAATTAAACCGGTTAGTCTAATTGAGCTCAAAGACAGACCCAAATTTTCATCATAATCAAAACATAAACTGCTAAATACTCCTTTCTACTTAAACAAGAAAATTTTACCTTAAAATTAAAAGTTGTTGTTCATACAAATTCACTACTGTCCATTTTTTTTTTCAAATAAATTATAAAGATATCCAACACACACAAAAACATCAAAGTTCGAACAAAATTGTATAATTTACCTGAAGGTTACTGCACTCGTGGCTTCAATGTACATCGTCCTTGCTAATTTTACCATTCCAACTGGGTTATGTTTCCGTCCTCAGATTCCTGGTTGCTTTTTAAAATTCATTTACAACACCATTTGTTGAAAAAGTTTCCGGGCTTCTCAGGAACGCATCTATATATATCTAAATCTTGTTTGTAGATCCAATCACGTTTACTAATAACATTTGATTTACTCACTACCGAAAAATAGCAAAGAAATTCCTAATTCTTTCATGCTATACCCCAAAACTGCCTACTTTTGTTTATTCATTTATCGTTACTGATTTCGATAATTGGTACAGTAATACTCGCAAATATAACTAGACTTTATTACCTTGTATCTTCTTTTCTAAGTGCACTAATGCATAATAACTTGTATCGTAGCACGTAAAGAGCAAAACTGTTTTAAAGTATTCAATAATCACCAAAATATAAGAGTAAACTGTTTAAAATATTGAATCAAAATCGAAAATCTAAGAGAACACTGTTTAAAGCATCGAATAATCAAAAATCTAAGAGAACGAAATTCATATTATCACCAGTTTATATAAGAGCCCGCCCGTACGTTGGTTTTGTCCCGCAAACGGACAATTTCCAGAATTTCGCATACTATGTTCCTTTTCGACAGTCGGGCACAGCGATTCTATTAAATTTGCACACGAGCCAGTTGAAAATCTTAGAAATTTTCACACGGCTCGCAAACACGTCCGAAAACACTAATTAATTTTGTATAAAAAATCGTTACGTTTACACCTCTCATATTTGCATCCTATTTCCACCAATCGCAACCCAGTGACGTTGCTCAAATCACGCCTTTTACTATATGTGTCTCTGTCTTGCGCATATTATCCGTCTCTATCTACCCTGTTCTGAGTGGTACAAATCGATATTCTTTATTAACGGTTATTTCAATCCACGTGGATTCGTAGGTAAAATAACCCCGTATCTAGCCTTCCCGTTAAAACATTCGACCGTTTCCAATATACCTAGAAGCTGCATGTTTATCCAAACAAATTAATTAGAACTTTGATATTTAAAAATACGCAGGTGTTCAATCGTAATACATTAAATAACACTTCTACGATTTGAATATTATTGGGTTTTTAACAGCTTTTATGCATATAATACCTTAATAATCGTTTAATTAACTCCAATTAAAATAATAATGAATGGCATTGACTTCTACCCTTTAATTTTTAGTGAATGCAAATTAAATATTAATTATTATTTGTACACTTTGTTTAATACCCGTTACTTAGAACTTGAATTAATTAATATAAATTTCGCACGTAATTTTTATTTGTTTTAATACTTGGAACAATTAAATTACATACAATTTGAGCATTTTAATTCTGCTTCTTTTTATAGAAAACGTCTAGTGAATAATTTAAATTCCTTATTTTTAATGAAACGAATAAATGTTTATGCTCCACGGTTTTAAAAACGCGTATTATCTAATAAAATTCTATACAAGGTGATTAAAATTATTTGATGTCTTTAATTAATTTTCTACCCTGGTCTAAATATGAGTAATAATATATATATATATATATATATATATATATATATATATATATAAACAAAGACAAGTTATATATATATATATATATATATATATATTGATTTGGGGGATATGAAACTTGCCTCCTAAAATTTCTAACTTAAACGACTTTACACTTTTTATGTTATCTCAAATCATACAAATTATCAATCAAGCTCGAGTTTCTTTCAGTTGCATCGAGTACTTATTTAAGCCTCCTATAAAATCTCATAGTGTTTAGATCAACGTGAGATACTTAGAATCTATTCGTTGTTAATTAGCTTTGCTTTGGATAAACATCCACGGAATATAAATTTTTTGAAGTACGTTTCAACCACCTGCATCGTAAATAAATGCTTTTAGTGGTTTATCATCTTTACTTTTACTACGAAATAATAAACGCGGTATTTTGTTATCGCACCGATCTTCACGCTTACGAGCAATAAAAATTATTGGTTAGTTATTAGTTACCAGTAATATAGTTAGAAATAGTAAATCACTATGGAATAGGCCACCTGTCATACTATCGGTTAATATAAATTCTGCCAGGCAGATTGTAAACATACCTAACCATTTGAACAGGCGTTGTTTTCTCATGCCGACAAATTCATGAAATTCGTTATGTTAGGTTAATTGAGCTCGTTGCAAGCCGTGTTCGAGGAATATTTTACAGTTGTATTGAAATACTTTTGCAGGTAATGTTCTTAGTGTACTTAATATTTTATGGACGGGAATTGTTTTTGAAACGAGAACCAGTTATCCTCCCTCCCTATGAGTACAGACTCAGGTATGAAAGCTATGCTATTCTGTATAGCGTCCCTTCCCGTAAAGAGATCCTGTCAAGTTGCGGTGCTACTTAAGATGCTTTCTTTTAAAGGGAAATGTTTTAATTCAGTGTAAAGATCAAACTTAGCTTAGTCAAATTGTTTCATAGAGTATCCAGTCCGTCAGTTAGTGTAAGTACGCACTTCCAAATCTGCTACGACGGTACCAGAGGCAAGCAGCTACTTTTTTAAGGTATAATTACTCCATTTTTCTTGATGATTCTATGAAATCTAGCTACTTCTTTTGTTGGTTGATAAACGTGTGCTTTAGTTTTCTTAGACGTGGTTATGGCACAATAAATTACAGAATGCCGTACTACAAATTTACTTTCACATAGTGCACAAGTGATTGATTGTATGATTGTTTTGCGAGTCACAATTAATATAAACCGAAGCTTGCGTTAGAGCAATTTACTTACTGTAACTTAAGATTTACGAAATGCTAACATATAACTTGTTTACTAAATTCTAATCAAGATTAAGTTTAATACTTGGTTCATTTCAGTTTAGGGTTAGGCTACTTAAATTTAAATTACGTTATTACTTTTAGCAAGTGCACTTCAAGCAGCAGGTAAAACAGCGTTCTAATACTTGTGCCGTGTCAGCATTTGTAGTATATAATATTGCTTGTAGCATTTGGTTTAACCATTATTGTTTAGCAACATAAGATAGTATTAGCATAAGATGTGTAGTGCAGAGTAGGAACCTGTTTTTAGTCGAGTCCCAAAGGTTGTGCGAGTATTGTTAATTTTAGTTTATAAAGAGGCAGCGAGACGGTAGTTCGTGGTTGCATTGTGTTAGTAAAGCACGACAAAAAAGTAAGCAAGTACGTTAAGAATAATGCAAGTAAAAACGGAGTTGTGTTTTTAACGAGGCAATCCAATAGTGAAGATTTCTGAAATCATCCCCGCAGGACAGTTTGTCTACAATGTAAGATTGGATTGGTCCTAGTTAATATTTTCGTTATTATACTTGGGTTTTTTTATTGTGAAATAGTCATTCAACGCGCTGGGTTTTATAAATAGATGAATTTTAACATTCCAGCGAGTTCGATGGTTGCAAAGAAGTAAACGAACCGGTTGTAGAGTTAACATATTGTAGGCCGCTCTATTTTGTTACGTGTAGGTATTCGGATGTAGTTTATAAAAAACAATGATAATAATACCTTCCACTTTGCTATGAACTCTAATTACTTTTCTTAAGTAGTGTAGAGTCGATTTAGTGATTAGTTATACAAATTTATTTTATTATCTGTATGTCTTTTATTAAAAATTATTGAATTGGAGGTTTATACGGAAGCATAACTGTTATTATTTACTCTATTTCATTTACGGAAAAAGAACCTTGTTTGAATGGTGTCTCATACTGTACATATTATGTTTTATTTTCTTCTTGTATTTATTTAGGGCTGGAAACGTTATGTAAGTATATTTATGTATGTTATTTAGATTTTACGTGACCAGGGAACAATTCTTAATCTATATTTGCTTAAATGTGTATTTCTATGTTGTGTTATATGCGGGTTGATGCTTTTGTCATCATTTTGTAACAGGACGATCACGGAAATGTTCGATTTGGCTTTTGTAAATATTCCTTTTGATACTATGTTTGTTAACTAATGGTTTGTAAATTAATCTACTTACAGAAGCTTCCAATTTCTTTTTCTGTGTGACCCATCCCACTCTACAACGTTTTGAGCTAGTACGGCATCCAATCCTTTTGGATTTCTATTCTACTTCTTGTTTTGTTGCGGTATTTGGTGGTGGCGATTTTCTTTACTTACCTTACTACTTTCTTTCTTGTCTGCACGGAATACTTATCACCTTTTTCTGCATTAAAAGGTCCGTCGGAGCTTTGTACAAGCTCCAACGAACCTGTAAGTTATTCTCACGTACTACACATTTCATGCTGTTGTATATTTAATACTTGTGATAGGTTGTAACAATACGCATCGAGAAAACATGTTATTATTAAAAGTACCTTTTACGTTTGTACACGCTAAGCTAAGGCGTATTGTAAAACGGAAATTCGGATATGGAAAACCATAGCAGTTGTACCTGCATAATTTATATGTACCAGAAAATTTGGTTGGGTATCTATGGTTGATAAATTCAAGATGTTCTTTCCTTTTAAGTACACGAATATTTGGCCAATTCGGGATGGAGGTTAGTTTCTTTTGTGTTGTTATTTACTGTGGTATTTTTGTCTGATATTATTTGTTACCTGAACAAAACCAGAAATTTTTTAATTATTTGTTTCTATTTTAATAAGTAGAAGGTGAGAAAACGTGTATATAAGTTTTCATCAAACTATATTGCAGTAAGAACCGCTAAACTCCTCTCTTAGAACGTCCATGTTCTAAAGAGACTGAAATCGGGTTGGATGGCGCCCAAAGGCTTTATTAGACAGAAGATTGATAGGCTTTTAAAGGTAGATGTAGAAGTAAATAACGAACACGCTATAATTTGTATAAACCTAAAAGATTTGCATTTGCTTTTATAGAACCCACCTTTCCCCACTGAAAGCTAGTTGGTGCATTGTTTTACTGTTAAATCACTTTGTTTCTCTAGCGTAAATTAATCCAGTT
Source organism: Platerodrilus igneus (assembly GCA_036346225.1). Classification (NCBI taxonomy): domain Eukaryota; kingdom Metazoa; phylum Arthropoda; class Insecta; order Coleoptera; family Lycidae; genus Platerodrilus; species Platerodrilus igneus. Next base: position 2,954,469 of record JARFIW010000765.1, on the reverse strand, counting down.
ACTGAACATCAATTATACGCGCCACAAAACTTTAAATTCCACTTATGCAAGTTTGCCATGTTGATTTCTTACAAAAAAGCCGAATTTCTACTTTTTTATTAGCAATTAAGTGGGAGGTATGTTACTAGGGGACCCGGGCATATCTTTGAATGGACAAAACACCGAATGAATAAAACGGCTAAACTTGGACAAAACGTGGATAATAATTCCAGGTCAAAACGCGAAACCCTTCCAACACGTAGAAACACATCGGTGAACAAATCGCCGAATCAGATCCAAATTATTTGTAAATTTGATGTTCTGCTGTATAACGTAATAATAAATGTTGGTGTTTTGACAGCGATCATTGGTATGTCCAAAGAATTGTTTCGGCGTTTTGGTCATATTCGGCGATATGTTCAAATAATTGTTTTAGCGTTTCAGCCACGTTTGGTACACATACTTGCCATATGAAAGACATTCAGGATTCGGTTTCAACACCATAGTTCCGACCTATACAGCGTCGTTTTATACGACCAGACTTGGCGCTTAATTCACCGATGTGTTTCGGCGTTTTGACCATATCCTGGGTTTTGTTCATCAAGCTCTTACGGCGCTTTGTCAAAGTTTACGGCGTTTTGTCTATTCCACGTTCTGTCCATTCGACGTTTTGTCCGAATGGTGATTTGTCTTGCACCCATTACATGCAATTGTGTCATTAATCAATTTCAGGCAAGTATGCAATTTAAGAAATGGTATTCCATTTGACAAAACGGAACAACGGGTAGATTCCCGGCCAGTCAGTGCTTAATAAACCATAAACCTATACCCCTGGCAGATACAATCAGCTATTGTGACATAGGAGGTTTACCTATTAAATTCTATGAATAGTCTTTATAAAAACACAAAAGCAGAATACATACTGGAGATTCTATTGACTTCAAAGTATCACCACCAGACAAAACACATTCTTGACAACGTTCGTATAGCTTCTAAAAACTGCCAAAAAAGTATTTTCTTGGAATCGCTTTCAGAATAGCTGTCGCACGATCCTAAACCTTCTCGACGTTCGAAATCCGTGATCACTGCAAGCTCCCCTTAAGACAGGAGATAATAATAGTCAGCACGAGCATTTAGTGTATTAATTAGGTTTAAGGGAATTTTAAAACCCTGCATTGGGAAATTCCCAGTAGATTAATATTGTAATGTCGAAAATTGTGAAAACTACATAAAGTTGTGCTCTACACGGATAGTCCGGATATTGGCTTACCTTTATGGTCTGAGAGAATGTTAACATTGCACTTTCTTACGGTTTGAACGGCGTTGTACCCACCAACGAGCGTCAAAGGACATTAGCCCTTTTGGAGGATATAGACAATTTCGCGGGAGAAACTAATCGAAACTCGTGACTAGGTTACCGATTTTGCTTAGTGTCGACGTGTGGTTAGTGCTATCGATCAAGTGATTTTCACGTCTCGTTCCGTATTCCCTATCGTAACGACACATTGTCAGCGAGAGCAGAAGCGAGGCAACATAGAAAGAACAGAAAGTCACCAGAAATCCCACCTTAGAACTAAGGAAAACGCTGCAACGTAAGCAGAATAACGGGATAAGTGATATCTTTAATAACTTACGACGCATCTCCTCGCTTCGGGAAATTTAAGCCCCCGGTAAATTTGAGGTTATATATGTGAAATATTTACTGGGTACTTTATTGCAGCTGTGGTGGTTCAAAACGAAGGAACATTACAACGTAGACATTTATTTTTGTATACGCTAGGTTTCCACAACCGTAGCAAAAAACATTTCAGCTTTCAGTACAATTGGACTTAAACCCAAACTCAAGATCACAAGGTAGACATATTTCGCGTCCCAGCATCGCACATACAATTATCTGTCCCGTGCTCTTATAAACCAAAGACCGAGAAGCTAATAAAAATAAATATAATCATTTGTTCCAGACTCTCTGATGCCGGAAAACCACCTTGGAGAGGTACTTGTCAAAGGTGCGGTTTATGCGTCCTACCATACAAACCGATTGCGGGTATAATGGTGTTGTTCGGGTTTTTCGAATTTCTAGCAACCAGCAAACTTCTTGAAACAACGCCGACCCAAAATTTCTGCCCTGATCGGCGTGTAACTGAATAGGCTCTCCAAAACGGCAGAAGAGTTATCTTGCCAGCACGTCAGCGACGGGTGTCGCTTCTTAGTTCTGTATAGCATATTCTTCGATTTAATTCGTAAAATAATCCATGGCCACCAAGATGTACTTATTCATAGAGTTAGTCTCAGAGAGTAGACCGGCAATATCGACTACCATTCTCTCAAAGAGGCCTCCCACGTTGTATTGCCTCATTGGAGCATTACGGTTTGCCAATGGTGCAAAAAGTTGATACTTGCCACATTGGTATTTACATCGTCTTTGTAACCTACCCAATAAAATCTTACTCGGATTTCGTCCAGGGTAGTCTTAAAGCCGACGCGTCCTTAAGGTCCCATTATGCAGTTGTCCTAAAATCTCCGACACTCGACTTTAAGAAACCATTATTTAAAGCATACTCGCAGATCTCCATTTTTGAAGGATCACACCAGGATCCCATTCTCTACTTTCAGGGAATTCTATTGCACCCAATACAACTTTAGAGTACTACTCAACTGGCCAATGTCCAGGCAGCATGAACGTTTTACTCTGGTTCTTCAATCCAGAATGATACCTACTTCTTTGTCATTTTCCTGTTCCGTTTGCAACTGTACTGACTGCCAATCATCGTTGAACCCTGTACTCCGACCAGCAAAATCAAATTTTGTGCGTACAATGCGGACTATTATCTTCAGAACAGAATCTGTGCAGATCGACTTTCACTTTTCCTGTTGCTCCCACTATTAATTTTGGCTTTTCATTTCCTTTCCTAAGCTGTTTACACCAGTTCTGTCTGTGCCTTAATCCACGATTCTGGCGTTGTGGCTCCTTTTTCATCGGCTGCTGGTCACGCAGTATCCGTCGAATCACTTCCTCCACCTTGTCTTGGTTGCGCAACTCTCTAAAACTCCGTACACTGAAACAGGTTAATTGCGTCGCTTGCTTTGCCGTCTCTAACCCTAAGGCACCAGCCAACGCATCACGTGAAGTCTGTGCTCTTGATCTACTTGTCGCGTATTTCAGCATTCAAGGTCTACACTGCCACCAATTCTAGAAACCTTTCCGGTGCCTCAGCTAGTACACTGGTTAGGGTCCTTGGTTGAGTCAGCTGTAATGCTTGCTGGATCTTTCCGTTACATATCCCGTCAGCGAAGTTCTGTACTGTCAGCTATTCTATGAAGCTATCCGGTGCTGTTGAGTAGGCTACTTTTAGTAAGCGGGCATTATAAGCTTCAAACTCTGACAAATTTTGGTTAGCATTTTGGGAACGGTTTTTCACTTGTTGCAGATGAGTGTCGCAGCATCCCATTTCCTACCTAATCTTAAAGTCCCGTAGCTTCTTTGGTCATGGTCTAGTTTGGTTTTGAGAATATTCAATGTCTCGCTTCGTAACTCGACAATCATTGCGGTAATCCTTTTGTTACCATTGCAGCCGTTAGCTTTCGCGGCTACAAATTTCTTGAAATATGTCTGCTAAGGCGACTTTTCATCAAAAATGGGAGGCTTCGCTTTGAATCTTGACGTTAGTGCGCATTCCCGACATCCTTAGATTATGTTGCTTACCGTTGTCTCAGCAACACTGAGTGCTCTGGTTTAGTATTGTTATGGAATTAATCCGTTCCTCCATTCTCAGTAAATCTTTTTCCAGTTTACGAAAGTTTTCTAATAATTTTTCGGAAAATCTCCCTTTTACTTCATGCTAGGCATCTAAAAAATTCGGTCTCCAATTTTTATAAACCGCCGGAGAATTTACCTTACACAAAGTCACAATCTCTTTACATCGCTTGACTTGACCTGCTTTAAAAAAGAAAAAGTTTCCATGCCCATTTCCTTCTTTTCACTACGAGTGATTGGCATGCAAATAGGAATTTCCACTACTTGTCATCAGTGTAGCAAAAACTCTATTTGTCCAAAAAAGTTTTTTATTTTTAGATTTATTATACAAGCCTTTTAAAAATTGAAGTTACAATGAAATTTGCTAGAAGCTCTACCAACAGATTATTTTTATCTAATCGCTAAAAGTACCCCAAATTACTATCGAAGTACTATAATTAACTATCCAAGCACTAATTATTAATTTATATAGTTATCACAGTAATTCATATCACATATAAAGTAATTTATATCACATCTTTCAAAGCTATAAACTCGAACAAATTGTAATCAAAGATTCAATCAGAACTGAACTCCAATGTCTAGGACCGCAATTTGCATACTCATTCAAAAACCTCTAGACTATTCTAAAAGATACCAAACAACATTTTCGAGTGTACCTATTGTAATCTAAATAACTCTTTAATTCGAAACCATTGTAATTCTACAATAAGTTGAACTGGAATCAATCAATTTTTGTGTAAAAACGTTTCGTTTACTTCTAATGTAATTTTTCAGCTTACAGTCAAACCAAACCGCGCTACAGTATTCTTATTCAAGTTTGGTATTAGCCTCAAGAATAGTAACTCAACAACTAAATGTAATTTATATTAAAAAAGTATGTCCTATTTGTCATTAATCGCCTCTACTAAACCACTTAAACGTTATAGGTTTAAATTAAGTGTAATTATTTTTTTAAAAGAATAAACGCAAAACATAGAACTAAGAAGGCCGTAACGCTAGTACATTACTAAAGCAAACATTAAGTAATATAAAGGAATTTATTATGTTCAGTTAGTTAGATAAACTTCCAGCTAATAGATATTTTGTAAAATGTATCAATTTAGTAGTTTACATTTGATTACGTTGCTATTTCAACATAATATTAAATTAGAATGTAGAATTAAAATAAGAAAGCACACAGTACGTTATATACAAGCGTTAGTGAATTTCAGTACTTTACAGCCTTTCGTATTAAATTCAAGGATTACAAATCGACATCCGAAAATAGTGGCCTTAATAAAGTTATTTGTACAAATTCACACGGGTTCAAGAAATTATCATTTATTAGAGATACACCCCAAAACCCACACACATAAAAAATGACCAAAAAACTTAATGTGTTGAGAACGGAACGTACGAATGATCGTACACGATAGGTATTATACGTAGAAGTGTGAGAACAAAATTTGGAAAAGGAAGAGGGGTAAATAGAAACTCAGTTCAAAAAAAGTAGAAAAATGAGAATAAAGCCGACAGCAGAGGTGTAGGCTGTAGACTAAAGGCCCTCGGTGTGGATAGCTGGTAACTAATTCTTTCTGAACTTTGCTGGATAGGTTAGCCAGAAAGTCAAGCGCGTAGTATCGCAGAACTTATATCGTGTTGGTCAGGCATTAGACCATGACATTATTCACTGAACAAATAATAAACTGATTTCACTTTACAACAAAATTTTGTTATTTAAATAGCTGGAATGGGGTGAGCATATGTGGCAAGTAAACAAAAGTGAATTATTATCGTTCCTGGATGTCTTTGAATTATAACAAAAAAAGTGAAAATTAACTCTGAGTAAAGATGTATGGTTATGAATATAGGAGTATGCCCTATGGTTGTGGATTCTTTAAGTTCGCGTGAATATACACAAATAAACTTTCCACTGATGGTTATTTACCAAAATATACCGGTAATTTTCTAATATAGTAGGAAGAGTGTAAAGTTCCGATCTTTATTACTGGTTGTATAAGAATGTATTAGGTGTCTTACCATTTTAATTTTTTATTTTTAATTTAATATTGTATTCGAACAGTCACGTTATTAATGTAAACTACCAACCCCTCAATAAATTTTTCAAAGTGTTTTGACGTTAAAAGCCTATTTAACCAACTGAAATTTCATAAATTCTTTTGTATTAACTAATATTGGTTTAAATAACGCAGTAACGGTACAAATTTAATAAGCATAAATATAAGTTTATATACATATACGTAACGAATGCACACATCTGCTTTGGTTATAACGTTCAATATGAATTTTATTCCTCAAAGGAGCCAATCAGCTAAATTTTTTTATTTTATACATATACCGCAAGGACAGGAATGTTTATTTCTCATCACTAAGGTGTTGAATACTTTTTAATTCTTTTACTTCTTTCTCGCTTATTATAAAACCCTGAGCGAATAAGCCTACACTGACGAAGAGTTGCCTTTTGTCAGTCATTTGACTTCGCTACACCTTACCAATATAGGTTTAGCGTTGCCACTTCAAGCTTCTATTTTTTTAACTTTACTCAAAAGACTCGCCCCCTCCCCCCCTATTCCTACAGCATTCCTTTCTTAATGGATTCTTTTGTCTTTTATATCCTTTCTAAAAACTTTTTATTCATTTCTTCCCAGGATTGAAAGTCCAAATCGGGATTCTTCTTAATCTTCTTTGGGAATGAAACCACTCATAGTTTTTAAAATCTATTTTATTTGACAACGATCCTAGGTCATGGATCGAAACGTAAATAAAATAGATTTTAAAAACTATGAGTGGTTTCATTCCCAAAGAAGATTAAGAAGAATGCTAAACAAACCACAACAAACATACAGGGAGTATTTCCAAATCGGGACGCTCACCTTGGATTTTACAATTTAAGTCATCTTCGTGTGTCTTTGTTTGTTGTAACAACCGCATTTGACACAAAATGGATACGAAATGTTTTTTCTTTGCCTTGCAGTGAGAGGTGCAAAATGATCCTTCGGAGGAACATAGGGATTATGATAAAATATTTACCCCAATTAGTGTCGCGACAGGCAGAGAAATCTCTACGACTATTAGGCGCTGGTTCGAGAAGTGTTCTAATGATGATCTCCTAAAATTATTATATGAAATGTTTAAATCCTAAAAGGGTTCAAATTAATTTTCGAAACGTTTGTTGGAACAGCTCAAAACATACACCAGAGACACGGCAGCGTCTTGCATAAAATTACAATCAGGGAGAATAAAAGCTTTGTCGCCATTGGATGTTATAATTTACGCATTTCAATAACGCTACAGGTTTTCCTTTGCAAAATTGTTCATGTATTTTTCAGTTGCGCATTCATAATTAATCTGAAAGAATCCTTGTTTCGGAGTTGTCTAGGTGGTAGTCCAATGTCTCCAGGTATGAATAATAAATGCTGTATAAACATCCAAAGAAAGATAAATTATATTATTTGCGTATAGTAATCCCTACAGTAACTTTTATGACGTCGCAAATTTATTTATTCTTCATCCTCAAGTACAAATTCGAACTAATTTTCTGTGTTTCTGTTTAACTTGCACAGCTCATCGTATATATGAAAAACAGGTGTTACCCCTAACGCTCAAAATAAATAGTTTGAGATTGGAAAAACTATCACGCTTAAAAATGACGTTGTGCTGTAAGTTTCGATTTAACCAAAAGAGACGGAATCCGTAACTATTTTATGGGCGTGGATGTACTTGTTAAGACATTAAAAAAATAATAAAATAAACATACAACATCGCGTAAATACAAAACTGCTTTGCAGTACCACTTACCATAAAGGGCTTTACTAGTGATGAAAAATAAGGACGCCAAACCGTCTGGTCCCAACATTTCCTTCGATATTTTCGCTCCCGGAAGTCGGTTATGCCGGATAGGTCTCCTACTTTCCAATGTTCTAAAATCTCGTCACTTCATCTTTTGTCTTTCTTAACCATACCTTAAAACCACTCCTCGGCTGTCTGTCAAATTAACGCAATTTCTAACAAAACAGCCTCTCTCAAATATGACTTCATCCCAAGTATGACTTCATAACAGAGGTATCTAAATATTCTTTCACAATGATCACTTTTATATATATTATTAATAACACCAAATAAGAGTTCCATCCAAGCTTAAACTCTATTAACAGTAATTCCGGATACGTACACATACATTAATCTGAAATGAAAAACCTAATGTGACATCAAACTGGCCAGGTGTTATAAACAGAATTCCTTAAAAAAATTATCGGTAAGTTTTCTAGATTAGTTTACACGACATTATAAATTCCATTTATTTGGAAATGCCCTTAACAACAACACAGAGAAAAAGCGAAGTACCAACTTTTACTTACGCCATTCCATTTGTTGGGTATATAAAAAATATACTCGGGAGAGAAAAGTGAGAGTATTGCCAAACAGATATTAAACAAATGCGGTCTTCAATATTCTTATCTGATTTCTAGTTAGAGCGGTGAAGATTCTTGGATTCAGAACACTTATTACTGCACTCGTAAAATAATATATAGCGGAGAGGTAGTCCAATACGGGGACTGACCTCCGAAACAGAAACTTATTGTTCAAGCGGTGACAATGAACTGTGCTAGGCCGCGCAGTCACCCAACATATATGACAAACAAGATAGAACATTGGAGGTGATAACGTGACCGGGTGTAATACCAAACTAGGTTAAGAATACTGTAGCGCTGTTTGGTTTGACTGTGGACTGAAAAATTACATTAGAAGTAAACGAAGCGTTTTTTACACAAAAGTTGATTGATGGACCCTGCGGAATTATACTTTTTAGTTGAACTTATTGTAGAAGTACAATAGCTTCGAATTGAAGAGTTATTTAGATTACAATAGGTACACTCGAGAATGTTATTTGGTATCTTTTAGAATAGTCTAGAGGTTTTTGAATAAGTATGTAAATTGCGGTGCTAGACATTGGAGTTCAGTTCTGATTGAGTGTTTGATTACAATATGTTCGAGTTTAAAGCTTTGAAAGATGTGATATAAATTACTTTATATGTGATATGAATTACTGTGATAACTATATAAATTAATAAATAGTGCTTGGATAGTTAATTATAGTACTTCAATAGTAATTTAGGGTACTGTTAGCGATTAGATAAAAATAATCTGTTGGCAGAGCTTCTAGCAAATTCCATTGTAACTTTGACTTTTAAATGGCTTGTCTAAAAATAAAAAACTTTTTTGCGCAAATAGAGTTTTTGCTACACTGATGACAAGTAGTCGGAATTCCTATTTGCATGCCAGTCACTCGTAGTCAAAAGAAGGAAATAGGCAGGGAAATTCTTTCTTTTTTGAAGGAGTTCAAGTCAAGCGATGTGGAGAAATTCTGACTTTGTGTAAGGTAAATTCTCCGGCGGTTTACAAAAATTTGACACCGAATTTTTTAGACGACTAGCATGAACTAAAAGCGAGATTTTCCGAAAAATTATTAGAAAACCTTGGTAAACGGAAAAAGATTTACTGATAATGTAGGAACGGATTAATTCCATAACAGTTCTAACACCAGAGCACCCAGTGTCGATGAGACAACAGTAAGCAACAGAATCTAAGGATGTCGGGAATGCGCACTGACGTCAAGATTCAGAGCGAAGCCTCCCATATTTGATGGAAAGTCGCCTTGGCAGACATATTTCAAGGAATTCGTGGCCGCCGCAAAAGCTAATGGCTGCAACGGTAACGAAAGGATAACCGCCATAATTGTCGTTCCCAAAATGCTAACCAAAATTTCCCAGAGTTTGAAGCTGATATTGCCCGCTTAGTAAAACTAGCCTACCCAATAGCACTAGATAGTTTCCTAAAACAGTTGACAGCACAGACCTCCGTTGACGGGATATGTAACGGAACGTTTCAGCAAGCATTACAGCTGACTCGACCAAGGACCCTAGGTGATACACTAGCTGATGCACCGGATAGGTTTCTAGAATTGGTATCAGTGTAGACCTCCATTGCTGAAATACCCGACAATGAGATCAAACAAGCAACATGGTTAGCTCGAGTACTGACTTTACGTGATTCGTTGCGTGGTGCTTTATAGTTAGAGACGGCAAAGCAAGCGGTGGAATTAACCTGTGTCAAGGTATAGCGTTTTGGAGAGTTGCGGAGCCAAGAAAAGATGGAAGAAGTGATTCGACGAGTACTGCGTGACCAGCAGACAAAGAAAAAAGAGACACAACGCCAGAACCGCGGATTCAGGAACAGTCAGAACCGATGTAAACAGCTTAAGAAAGAGAATGAGGAGCCAAAATTAATGGCGGGAGCAACGGAACAAGACGAAAGTCGACCTGCACAGATTCTGCCCTGAAGATAATAGTCCGTGTCGCACGAACAAAATTTTATTTTGGTGGTAGGAATACAGGGATCAACAATGATTGGCAGTCAGTTTAGTTGCAAACGGAACAGAAAAATGACAAACAGGTAGACGTCATTCTGGATTGAAAAACCAGAGTAAAACGTTTATGCTGGCTGGGAGTTAGTCAGTTGAGTGGTATCTAGAAGTTGTATTGGATGCAATAGAATTCTCTGGAAGTAGAGAATGGAATCCTGATGCGATCCTTCAGGAATAGAGATGGATCTGCAAGAACGCTTCAAATACATCTGCATAATGTGACCTTGAGGACACTTCGGCTTTAAGACTACCCTGGAGAAAATCTGAGCAAGATTTTATTGGGTAGGCTGCAAAGACGATGTAAATACCAATGTCGCAAGTATCAGCTTTTTGCACCATTTGCAAACCATAATGCTCCAATAAAGCAATTCAACGTAGGAAGCCTATTTGAGAGAGTGATTGTCGATATTTTTAGTCTATTCTCTGTGACGAACTCCATGAATAAGTTGTCCTGGTAGCCATGGACTATTTTACAAAGTGGACCGAAAAATATCCTATACAAGACTAAGAAGCGACAATCGTCGCTGACGTGATGGCAAGGAAACCATTCTGACGTTTTGGAAAGAGTATGGAGTTGCATTCCGATCAGGGCATAAATTTTGGGTCGCCGTTGTTTAAAAAATCTTGCCGGTTGCTAGAAATCCGAAAAACTTGAACAACACCATTTTACTCGCAATCGGTTTGTATGATAGGACGCATGAACCGCACCTTTGGCAAGTACCCTTTCAAGGTGGTCTTCCGGCACCAAAGAGTCTGGAACAAATGGTTATATCTATTTTTATTAGCCTATCGGTCTTCGGTTTATGAAAGCACGGGATAGATAACTGTATGTGCGATGCTGGGACGCGAGATATGTCTACATTGTGATCTTGAGTTTGGGTTTAAGCCCGTAAATAACATCGGGAGCAAAAGCTACATCGAGAAGTCCAAAAGTAGGTTGAACGACATTCATGGTGACGTTAGAAAAAATACCCATATCCCAAGTGAAAGGATGCAGACTAGATATGACATCAAAGCGCAGCAGTATGGTTTTCAAAAGGGGAACCGCGTTTGGCTATACAAACCCAGTAAGGGGCGTCAACTGTCGCCAAAGTTATAAACACATTGGGAGGGTTCGTACAAAGTTGTAATAAAGATCAGCGACGTGGTATATCGCATTCGTAAACTTTCAAAAAAAAGAACTGTTGGTAGTACGTAAGTAGGAGTTTCTCTATGTATCGTTGTTAAGTGCATTTTTGAATAAAAAGGATTTAAATTATCGTGTAAATCAATCTAGAAAGCAGAACAGTGTAATAATAGTATTATTTATTGATAATTTTTTTTAAGAAATTATGTTTGTATTACCGGTCCAGTTGGATGTAGCTTTAGGTTTTTCCTTTTTAGGTTATGTTTGTATATGTTTCCGAAATAACTGTTAAGAAAGTTTAAGCTTAGATGGAACTTTTATTTGGCGTTGTTTATAAGATAGGTAAACGTGATCACTCTGAATTAATGTCCAGCTACCCCAGTTATGAAGTCAAATTTGGAAGAGACCGTTTTGTTAAAAAAATTGCTTCAATTTGACAGTGGTTTTAACCTATGGTTAAAAAACGTAAAGATGAAGCGACAAGATTTTAGAACATTGGGTGCAAGGAAACTTGTCTGGGATAACCGACGTCTGGGTAGTGAAAATATCGAAGTAAATGTTTGGGGCAAGACGGTTTGGCGTTCTTATTTTTACACACTAGTAAAGCTTTTTATGGTAAGTGGTACTTTAAAGTAGTTTTGTATTTAGGCAATTTTGCATATTTATTTAATTATTTTTCTAATTTCTTTATTTGGAACTCGCTCCCGCACCACTGTAGTTAACAAGTACACCCTCGCCCTTAAAATTTTTACGGATTCCGTCTCTTTTTGTTAAATCGAAATTTGCATCGTAACGTCCTTTTTAACGGTGACAGTTCTTCCAATCTCAAACTATTTATTTTAAGCGTTAGGAATAACACCTGTTTTTCATATATACGATGAGCTGTGCAAGTTAAACAGAAACACAGAATATTAGTTCGTATTTGTACGCGAGAAATGAAGAATAAATAAATTTTTGACTAGAGGTTTTTGAATGAGTATGTAAATTGCGGTCCTAGACATTGGAGTTCAGTGCCGATTGAAGCTTTGATTTCAATATGTTCGAGTTTAAACCTTTGAAAGATTTGATATAAATTACTCTATATGTGATATGAATTACTGTAAAAACTATATAAATTATTAATTAGTGCTTGGAGAGTTAATTATAGTATCTCGATAGTAATTTGGGGTACTGTTATCGATTAGATAAAAATAAACTGTTGGTAAACCAAATTTCATTGTGACTTCGATTTTTAAAGGGTTTGTATAATAAGTCTGAAAATAAACAACTTGTTCGTGCAAATAAATTTTTTTTACACTGATGACAAGCAATGGGAATGAAGACTTTTGAACGATTCCTATTTGCATTCCAGTCACTCATATTCAAAAGAAGGAAACGAGCATGAAAATTCTTTCTTTCTTGAAGGAGTTCTAGTCAAGCGTTGTGGAAAGATTGTAACTCCGTGTAAGGTAAATCCTCCGGCGGTTTACAAAAATTGGACACAGAATTTTTAGACTACTCGAGTGAACCGAAAGCGAGATTTTCCGAAAAATTATTAGAAAACCCTCGCAAAATGGGGAAAGAGACCGACAATGGTGGAACGGATTAATTCCATAACAGTGCAAACACCAGAGCACTCAGTGTCGATGACACAACAGTGTAACAGAATCTAAGAATGTCAGGACTGCGTACTGACGTCAAGATGCAGAGCAAAGCCTCTCATATTTGATGAAAAGTCGCATTGGCAGACATATTTCAAGTAATTCGTGACCGTCTCGAAAGCTAACGACTGGAACGGAAATGAAAGGATAATCGCTTTGATTGTCGAGTTACGAGGCGAGACATTGAATATTTTGAAGACCAAACTAGACCACGACTAAAGAAGGTACGCGACTTTAAGGTTAAGGTAGGAAATGAGATGCTGCTACTTTCACCTGCAACAAGTGCACCACGGTCAAGTGAAAAACCGTTCCCAAAATTTTAACCAAAATTTGCCAGAGTTTGAAGCTGATATTGTCCGTTTAGTAAAAGTAGCCTACCCAACAGCACCGGGCAGTTTCCTAGTACAGTACAGACCTCCGTTGACGGCATATGTAACGGAAAGATCCAGCAAGCATTATAGCCGACTCGACCAAGGACCCTAGGCGGTGCACTAGCTAATGCACCGGATAGGTTTTTTGAATTGGTGGCAGTGTAGACCTTCATTGCTAAAATACGCGACGAGGAGATCAAGCAAGCGACATGGTTAGCTCGAGCACAGACTTCACGTGATGCGTTGTCTCGGGCCTTAAAGTTAGAAACGCTAAAGCAAGCAACGCAATCAACCTGTGTCAAGGTAGGGCGTTTTGGAGAGTTGTGGAGCCAAGACAAGGTGGAAGAAGGGATTCGACGGGTACTGAGTGACCAGCAGCCAAAGAAAAAAGAGTCACACTGAAGATAGTAGTTCGTGTCGCCGAATAAAATTTGATTTTGGTGGTCGAAGTACTGAGATCGACGATGATTGGCGGCCAGTACAGTTGCAAACGGAACCGGAAAACGACAAAGAGGTAGGTGTCATTCTGGATTGAAAAACCAGAGTATAACGTCCATGCTGGCAGGGCAATAACCAGTTGAGTAGCACTTTGAAGTTATATTGGGTACAATAGAATTCCCTGAAAGTAGAGAAGGGTGTTTTGGTGCGATCCGCGAGTTAAAGTTCGGGCCTTTGGAGCTGGTTTTTTAAAAAGCTTTGAAACTTTAACAATATTTTTATTAGTTAAAATTTGGATAACTTGTACATAATACTAAAATTAATTATTGACTAGTGAGTAGCTTGAACAACGAAGTATGGAGTTCGAAGACTGACTGCCGGGCATTGAGCTCCCGGGCCTTTTATAATAACCTGCTCCTCACACGGCTGTGAGAACTTGCAGATCTCATGTCTGCGTTTCTCCTTAATTGTACACTTTAATACAATGTAACAACTTAATTCTAAGTAATTGCGGTCTGTTGACCGCCTGTGACCTGCCACCTGCAGTATCACTGCCCTCACGGATGCAAAGTTGCACGTCCGTTCACATGAACTGTCGATAACCTCTCTGGGTTATCCTTGTATTACAATGTTGCATTGAACTTATACTTTTACTTAATAATTTCCAATAATTCCTATTAGATTCAATTATATCAATATATATATGTAATTGGGGGATACATAACTCCTCCCACCGTAAATGAAAAATTAAGGTTTTTCTTAATTTTTAAATACATAAAATTCATTATTTAAATTCATTTAAAATTCATTGTTTCTAATGGTATGCTTATTGTTTCCTTTTTTCTCTTTGTTTCCTTAAGTCTAGAACTGTTTCCTTCATTCTTATATCTAAGGTACATTTTGTATAATACATACATGATTACAAAAAATTATTAAAATGATTAATACAATTGTCCAAACACTTATATTATTATAATGTAACTTTGGCGTTTTGATTTCACTTAATTGTTCTTTATAACTTTCCACTAATTTCACGGCGTGGTTGAGATCGTCCAAGTCTAGATGCTCTAGCTTCATAGGTTTCTTTATTATTTCTTCGTCTTCTTGTTGTATTTTGAATTGTAGTTCCGGTAGGTTTGCAAGTTTCTTTGTTGCTATGGGATCTTGATAAACTCTGATTACTTCATCTTTCAATTTCACATAACAATCTTCTTTGAGGGTAATTAGTTTGCTTCCGATTAATGCTTGGTTATTTTCATCTTGGTTGCAGTGGATGGTTGCTATTACTTCTGTTGAGAAAATGGCTATCCATTTGTTATCTGTAACTTTTTGAATTTTCATATTAGTTATTTGCACTTGTTTGGTTTCACAGTTTTCGTAATGATTTGAGAATTTTAATAGTTGTACTTCACAAGGGCTGTCTTCTTGAATGGTTGTTGTCGTCATCGATTGACATAAATATTGGTTTGGTGTTACTTCAGTACATTTTTCGTTTGTATAACCATATCTCAGTTCATTTAGGGATAGGAATTTGGTTTTGGGTATGATTACTTGGTATGTGCTAGTAACCTTCGTTGGAAAAGCAAATAAATGATAATAATTAATTGTTACTTTCTACTATCTAGATTTCTATTAAAAATATTATTTCGTTTTCTTAATGTTGCTAAAATTTGTTGCATTAAAGTAAGGTTGGATATTATTTGAGTAAATATTGTATTTTGTATACTGCCTAGTTTAATTGGTAGTATACCGGGGTTGTTATTTATATCTTATGTTATTATTTGGTTGTCCGTTCTACCTGGGTGGAGGTTGACGGTAAGGGTGATGATTGTCCATCTGAAATTACAGGGTGTCTTAGGTTTTTTAAATGAATGTATTTCGTTATTTTACCGTTGTCTACTACTGCTATATTTTTATCTGATATTTTCTTAATTTTGAATGGTCCTAAATTTCTGGGTGCTGTTTTATGTCGCTTGCTGTGAAAGCTTTTCTCGTATACGGTTTGTCCTATTGAAAATTTATTTGAGTCGGTATTTTTGTTTCTGGTTGTGGTGATACATTCTTTATCGTTTTCTAATTTATCTTTTACCTTGTCGTAAGTTATTTTTAGTTTTTGTTTATGGTCTTTCGCATATTGTTGATATACTTCTTTATTGTAGTGTATGTCATAGGGATTTCGTGAATCTGAATGTCCTAAGGTTAATTCTAAGGGTGTAAAATTTGTTGATGAGTGAATTGTGTTATTATAGGCGATTAGTGCGTATGACATTAAATTGGTTATATGTTCCTTTTTATAATTTATTCTTAATAATCGAATTTGTTCTAGCAGGGTTAAATGTAGTCGTTCAATTAGTCCGTTTGACTCAGGGTGGTTTTCCGTTATGAAATGAATGTTTATTTTGTGTAGTTCTAAGGTGTTTTGAATTGTCTCATTTTTAAATTCGCTACCATTGTCTAAAGTGATTGATTCGGTGTTCCGTAAAGGTGAAATATTGTAAAAATCCTTGGGTCACGTCAATGCTGTTTTTGGATGTGATTGGTATTGCTTGGCCTATTTTTGTAAATGCGTCTATAATTGTTAGATAGTTTTGCGCTTCTACTACTAGAGTATCGGCATGTAGTTTTTGAAATGGTTTGTCGGGTGTTTTGGTTAACATTAAAGGTATCTTTGGGGGTTTCCTGTCGTATTTTGCTCTGTCACATAGTTCGCATTGGTTAATGAAATCTGTGGTCAAGTCCTTCATGTCTTTAAAATAATAACGTCTTATGAGTTGTTTTATTGTTTCGTTAATTCCACGATGGTTGGTTTTTCCTTCGTGTTGATTTCTAATTACATCGTTTATTTCGTCAGGGTCGTCTAGTGTTATTAGTTTTCTAGTACATCTGATGAGTTCAGGTCCAGAGTTATTGAATAGTTTAATGTATAATTCTGAAAATCTTTGGTATAAATGTTCGGTGTTGAAATAAAAATAAAATCGTTTTTTTCTCGGGGGTGTATTCTTTTAAAATTTTAATTATTTGTTCTTCGTTATCATCTTTAGTTATTTGAATTTGATATATCTTTTTATTATCTACTCTTGTATATTTTACTGGATTGGGGTTATTTAAAACTTCGGTTATTATAAATTGATTGGGTTTCATATCGATTGCTTCGTTTAAAATTTTAATCGCGTTTTTTGGTTCTTCGTTTTGTGTCGAATGTATAGTGTCGATCTCGTCTGGATCTTCCCTTATTTCTGTATCGTCTACGTTTCCTATAATGGATTCCGTTTCTAATGCATTGAGTTGGATTCGGCTTAAAGCGTCTGCGTTGTTGTTATAAATTCCCTTTTTATATATAATTTCGTAATCATACTCTTCGAGTCTGATTCTCCATCTTTGTAATTTTGAATTCGGTTCTTTCAATTTGCATAACCATACTAGTGGTCTATGGTCGGTATATATGTAAAATTTTCTTCCGTATAGGTAAGGTCTAAAATATTTTGTTGCCCAAATTATGGCTAATAACTCTTTTTCTATAGTGCTATATTTTTGTTCGGTTTCATTTAGGGTTCTGGATGCGTAGCTAATAGGTTTATCGCTACCTACTTTTCCTTGGCTCAATACTGCGCCTAATGCTACATTCGATGCGTCTGTTGTCAGTATAAAAGGTTTTGTAAAGTCTGGGTATTCTAATACAGGGTGATTAGTTAATATGTTTTTAATTTTGTCAACGGCTTTAATAAATTCCGGGGTGTGTTCAATTTGGTTTCCCTTTTTTAAACAATTTGTCAGGGGTTTGGTTATCTGAGCGTAACCTTTAATGAATTTGCGGTAGTAACCACTAAGTCCTAGAAATCCTTTGATTTCTTTGTTTGTTTTTGGTAATGGGTAATTTAGAACTGCATTTGTTTTGTCTGGATTTGGCATTACTCCTTGGGGTGTTATTACATGTCCTAAAAATGATACTTGTTTTTGTAAAAATTCACTTTTGTCTAATTGTACTTTAAAATGTGCTTGTCTAAGTCTTTCGAATACTTCCTTCAATCTTTCTATGTGTTCTACCAGTGATGTGGAATAAACTATGATGTCGTCAAGGTATACAAGGCATTTCTCATTGTGTATTCCTCGTAGTATATTGTCCATGACTCTCTGGAAAGTAGCGGGTGCGTTCTTTAGTCCAAATGGCATTCGTTTGTATTCGTAATGTCCTCTAGGTGTGCTGAAGGCTGTTTTGATATGTCTTTTCTTCCATCTCTACCTGATGGTATCCTGATGCTAGGTCTAATGTTGTAAAATATTGGCATTTGCCTAATTTGTCTAAAATTTCGGTAATATTTGGTAGTGGATATTTGTCATCTACCGTTTTTCATTTAACTTTCTATAATCTAATACCATTCTGTACTTTCTCTTTCCGGTTGCGTCTAATTTCTTAGGTACTATTAACACGGGGCTGCTCCATGGTGAGTTAGAGTGCTGGATTATGTCTTGGTCTAATAAGTCTGCTACTTGTCTGTCAGCTTCTTCTTGGCTTGCATGAGGTAGTCTATATGCTTTTGTAAAGATTGGTTTATTGTCTGTTAACTCGATATTATGTTTTACTGTGTTGGTGAATGTTAATGGTATTCCTTCACAATGGAATATGTCTCGGTATTCAAAACATAAGTTCTTAATTGCTCTTTCTTCTTCTTGATTGATATCGGTATTAAAGCGGATGTTAGTTAAATTTTCTCTTAACATTTCGTCATGTTCTATTGGGTTGTAGTTATTTTCTAAATTCTCGTCTATTTCCATTTCGTTAAAATTTAGTTCTTCTACGTTAATTGGGTCTGTCAGTGATAGTTCTACGGGATAGTCGTTTGAATTTAATATTGTTGTGGTTGCAAAGTTATCTTTTATTTGTACTAAGGCAGTTGGGGTTTCTACTCCTTGTTGAAATGTCATATGATTTATTATTCCTAAATTTTTGTTAGATTTTACTGGGATTTTTATTTTTCTTTCCGTTCGGGGTTCTATAGTGTATTTTTGTTCAACTTGTGTGTTTTGAAATTTAATTGGGATTTTTCCGTATTTTGTCCTTAATAAGCGATTTTTAATGTCAATGTTGGCTCCTAATTTTCTTAGAAGGTCCATTCGGATTAATCCGTCATATTTGTCGTTAAATTCGAATACACAAAATTTATGTTTCATTTTAACATTAAATGTTCTCGGTAAGGGTATATTTGCTACGAATTGGTGTAGTGTTGTTTGATGGGCTGTTTTGATTTTAAATGGTTCTCTTTCTACATAATCTAAATAATGTTTTTGTACGGTTCTGGGGCTAATTAATGTTTTAGAGGATCCGGTGTCGATTAATAGTTTGAATTCGGCGTGGGGTATTTCTATGTATGGTAATACTAAGTGATTTATATTATTTAAGTTTATTAAGTTTGGTCGGTTATGAATTGGTCCATTTGAAAATTTGAGTTCGAGTTTTCGTCGTCGTACTCCTCGTAAGTTTCGTATTGTTCGTCACGTTCATAAGTTTCTGCATGGTTTGATTCATTGTTCGTAGGTGTCTCAATGTAATTATTCTGGTCAGTGTCAAATTTTTCTATTTCTTGATGAAATAATTCTTCCGATGTAAAATTACGTTTCTGATGAGGGTTTGGTCGGATATGTGTTATTTTTGTGTTTTGTCTGGTGTTACCAGATGAGGTGTCCATTGGTGTTGGTTTGTAATAATTGTTAGGGTTGTTATGAGTATTAGTCATTGGTGTGTTTCTATTGGGGTTTGCGGTGAATGCTGGTCTTTGTTGGTTTAGGTTTTGATTGAATCTCGGTTGGAATGCGGGTTTCGTAAAAGTTGGGTTGAATGTTGGTTTTGAAAAATTTTTAAATTGATTATTAAAATTGGTATTGTTAAAACTTGGGTTGTTACTTCGCGGTTGATTTGTTTGTAGGTTAAAGGGTGTGAATTTTTGTTGAGGGATTGTTTGTCTTGTAGCTTGTATAGTTTTTGTTGGTGAATAACTTTTATTTGCGTTGGGATTGTATAGTCTGTTGCGGTAATACATTACATTTTCTTCTTCTATTACTAGGCTCATAGCTTCTTCTAAATTTTGGGGTCGTTGGAATCTGATTTTATCCGATAGTCGTTCTGGTAAAGCGTTTATGTATGTGTCTAGTGCCATTTCGTCATACATTTTGTTTTAAATGTCTAACGTTTTGATCGGGTTCTTCGATTTTTAATTTTGTTAAAATTAAACTTCTCACGTCTTGGCATTTCATTCCGAATTGGTATGGGGATTGATTGTGTTCCATTCTAAGGTTTATTAGGTCTCGTACCAGGCATTTTATATTACGTTGGTCTCCAAAATATGCAATTAGTAGCTGTTTAAACTGGTCCCATTCCGATAAGTCGTCCCTACTGGCGATTAATGTTAGTGCCCTTCCGGCTAGTTTACTTATTACTAAGCGTATAAGCAATGAATTTCTTGCGTCATCTCCGGGTTTGTAAAAGGTTTTTAGGAACATTTCACATGCTCCAATGAAATTTGAGAGATGGGCCTGGGTGCCATCAAACGTCTGAATTGTCTCTAAATAGAGACGTAAGTCTGTGTTACTCATGTTGGTTAAGGGTTATTTTCGATTTTTGGAAATTTCAAAAATTTTTTTTTTTTTTTTGAATTAAGCTTTATTTCGCTATTTGTATTGTTACTTTTGCTTCGGATTTATTAATTTTTCTTTTGGATTAAGTAATTTTGGATTTTGTAAAAATTGGGGATGATTTTCCTTTTTATGACGTTATTTTTGCTTTGGTTTTTTAAATTTTCCTTTTTAGATTGGATAACTTAGAGTTTTGTAAAAATTGATGTTGATTTAGCTATTTGAAACGTTAACTTTGGTTTTGGTGTGTTAATTTTTCAATTAGATTAGGTAAATAAAATTTTGGTAAAGGTTGATGTTTATTTCGTTATTTTTCGGCGTTATTTTTTAGTTAGGAATGGTTAATTTTCAGTTTGGATTGGGTGGATAAAATTTGGTGAGAATTTGAGATTAATTTCGTACTTGTAGTATTAGATTTATTAATTTTAAGTTTATATTGCGTCGAGTTATTTTTTAAATCGTAGTTGCTGTTATTTAAATTTAATTACACAATGCAGTGATGTTCTTGTGAGATTTATTTCAATAATGTTAGAATAATTACCGTAGTCTGGGATTTGTCTGTTTTAATGCAGTTTTACTTTGTCTTGAGTTCCTGCTTCTTAAGGAATCTTAAATGGATAGATTTATTCTCGTTTAGCTTTGTTTTATTTAACTTTTGTCAACTTGTAATTAATATGACTCGAGGTTGCACTTTATTGTTTGCATGAACTACTAAAAGATATAGTGTTCATTACTTTGTAATAATTGCGTACATATGATTATACTTGTTGAGGTACTTAACTCTTACAGGTGTTAATAGAAATTAGATACGTCTGTTTCTGTAATTGCTAACTGCTTTCGCATAAAGTGTTACGTCTGTTTTATTTTTAGATCTCTTGGTATTATAATGCTTGTTGGTAATTGAATCTCTCCGTAATGTGCGTTTTCAGGTTTACAATTATGAGTGTATGATAACGTTTTAGCGTTTTAATTAAAGATTCTTATGATGATCGTTTTACTGCACTTTATAATGCTGATTAATTAGTTGAAACGTTTAGAGTTTATTGCAATTGTACACGCTTTTATTAATATAGAAATTGCGTCGATTTTATTATTCCGTGATAGATTTAGTACTTATGATGCAAATTGCTTTAGTACTGAAAGTTCCTGAAAGCTATTTCTTTAGTACTGTGCAAGAATTCTGAAAGCGATTTTCTCTGAGTTTTAACTGTATAATAAGGAATGCTTTCTTCGCGTATTTATCTTAGGTGGTTTTAAATTACCGTAGCAGAGTGTTTGCTATGATTTATCAGTATTATAGAGGTCAATGGTTTAATAATTGTTCCGTGATTGCTTAAAGATTAGCTTTAGCTTTGAAATTAAATTGCGTTCTGTGTTTCTAGTTTGCCGGTTTATAAACGTGCGTTGAATCGCGGTAATTATTTGGTGTTAGTGAATGTGCACGCCCGTTTATTTTTTTGGATTATTTTGAGTTTGTTTTTAATTATGGTAAGAATCTCTTAATATTAATTCTCATTTACTTTTAAAAAGAAAATCTCTTTTTAAATTCAATTCTTATTTATTTTAAGAAAATCTCTTTGTAAATAATCAAGTCTCATTTGCTTTTTAAAGAAAAAATATTTCTTTAACATTCAAGTTTCATAAAATGTTATATAGTCTCGTTTTGAAAGTAATTCACTTTGAACTATTTTCAAAATATTCATAAAAATACAATTCATAAACAGTAAATATAAATGGTACTCAATAGTTATAATACTAGCATATATCAATTTGGTTTTTGGTTTGAAATAAAAAGGTTATGGAAATGAACTTACATTAATTTCATCTGTTTCTTTGGTGGGTTCGATCGATTCTGTATCTTGTCCACCTTGGTTTGATTGTTGGCCTTAGACGATTCTTGTTCCTTGTCCAACTTGGTTTGTTGCTGGATTCAGACTATGCTTGTTCTTCCTCCAACTTGGTTTGGGTTCTGCCAAAATTTCGAATAAAAATTCTTGGTCACCAATCTTCCGATTTTTGGATTTTCAGTGCCCTTTTGACATCCGTTACGACTGCGCCAGTTAAAGTTCGGGCCTTTGGAGCTGGTTTTTTAAAAAGCTTTGAAACTTTAACAATATTTTTATTAGTTAAAATTTGGATAACTTGTACATAATACTAAAATTAATTATTGACTAGTGAGTAGCTTGAACAACGAAGTATGGAGTTCGAAGACTGACTGCCGGGCATTGAGCTCCCGGGCCTTTTATAATAACCTGCCCCTCACACGGCTGTGAGAACTTGCAGATCTCATGTCTGCGTTTCTCCTTAATTGTACACTTTAATACAATGTAACAACTTAATTCTAAGTAATTGCGGTCTATTGACCGCCTGTGACCTGCCACCTGCAGTATCACTGCCCTCACGGATGCAAAGTTGCACGTCCGTTCACATGAACTGTCGATAACCTCTCTGGGTTATCCTTGTATTACAATGTTGCATTGAACTTATACTTTTACTTAATAATTTCCAATAATTCCTATTAGATTCAATTATATCAATATATATATGTAATTGGGGGATACATAACTCGCGTAATGTAAATGGATCTGCGAGTACGTTACAAATGATGATTCCTTAAATCCGAGTGTCGGACATTTTAGGACAACTACATAATGGGACATTGAGGGAATTTCGGCTTTGAGACTACCCTGGAAAAAATCTGAGCAAGTTTTTATTGGGTAGGGTGAAAAGGCGATTTCGCAAGTATCAACTTTTTGCATCATGGGCAAATCGTAATGCTGCAATGAGGCAATAAAACGTGAGAAGCCCCTTTGAGAAAGTGGTAGTCGATATTGTCAGTCTATCCTGGTAGCCATCGGCTCTTTTACAAAGTGAACCGAAGAGCATGCTATACAAAACTAAGAAGCAACAACCGTCGCTGACGTGCTGGTAAGGGAACTCCTTTGCCGTTTTGGTAAGCCTATGGAGTTGCACGCCGATCAGGGCAGAAATTTTGGGTCGGCGTTGTTTCAAGAAGTTTGCTGGTTGCTAGAAATATGAAAAACCCGAACAACAGCATTGCACCCGCAATCGGTTTGTACAGTAGGACGCATAAACCGTACCTTCGGCAAGTACCTTTCCAAGGTGGTTTTCCGGCCTCGGTGAATCTGGAACCAATGATTATATCCATTTTTTTAGCCTATAGGTTTTCGGTTTATGAGAGCACGGGACAGATAACTGTATGTATGATGCTGAAACGTGAGATATGTCTACCTTGTGATCTTGATTTTGGGTCGGTTTGCAAGTACCTTTCCAAAGTGGTCTTCCAGCATCATAGGGTCTGAAACAAATGGTTATATATATTTTTATTAACGTATCGGTCTTCGATTAATGAAAGCACGGGATAGATAACTATATGTGCGATGCTGGGACGCGAGATATGTCTACCTTGTGATCTTGAGTTTAGGTTTAAGTCCGTAAATGACATCGTGGGCAAGAGCTACATCGGGACGCTCAAGCGTAGGTTTAATGATATTCATGGTAACGCTAGAAAAAATACCCATATCCCAAGTGAAAGGATGCAGACTAAATATGACATCAAGGCGTAGCAGTCTGGTGTTCAAGAGGGACACCGCGTTTGGCTATACAAACCCAGTAAGGGCGTGAATTGTCGCCAAAATTGGGATGATCCGTACAGAGTTGTAAAAAGGATCAGCTCCCAAAAAGAAGAACTCTAGTGGTAGTGCGTAAGTAGGAGTTTCTCTATGTATCGCTGTTAAGAGCATTTTTGAATAAAAGGGATTTAAATTGTCGTGTAAGTCAATTTAGAAAACAGAACAGTGGAATGATAGTATTATTTATTGATAATCTTTTTTAAAAATTCTGTTTGTATTACCTGTCCAGTTGGATGACGCTTTAGGCTTTTCCTCTTTAGGTTAAGTTTGTATATGTTTCCAAAATAACTGTTAAGAGAGTTTAAGCTTATATGGAATTTTTATTTGGCGTTATTTATAAGATAGGTAAAAGTGATCATTGTGATTAAATATCCAGCTACCCCAGTTATGAAGTCAAACTTGAGAGAGACTGTTTTGTTAAAAAATTGCTTTAATTTGACAGAAAGCCAAGTAGTGGTTTTAAGATATTGTTAAGAAAGGTAAAGATGAGGTGACAAAATTTTAGAACATTGGACGCAAGGAAACTTGTCAGGCATAACCGACTTCTGGGTAGCGAAAATATCGAAGGAAATGTTGGGGCAAGACGGTTTGGTGTACTTATTTTTAATCACTAGTAAAGCATTTTATGGTAAGTGGTACTTTAAAGTAGTTTTGTATTTAGGCAGTTTTGCATATATATTTAATTATTTTTCAAATTTCTCTCTTTGTAACTCGCTCCCGCACCACTGTAGTTAACAAGTACACCCTCGCCTTTAAAATTGTTACAAATTCCGTCTCTTTTTGTTAAATCGAAATTTGCATCGGAACGTCCTTTTTAACGGTGACAGTTCTTCCAATCTCAAACTATTTATTTTAAGCGTTAGGAATAACACCTGTTTTTCATATATACGTAAATCTGTGCAAGTTAAACAGAAACACAGAATATTAGTTGGTAATCTGTAACGTGCATTTTTTACGCTTTTTCCCAATTAGTAAATACATTTCGGTAACTACTATTTCTATATTTTATATTTATTAACTCCTTAGGCGAATGCGTCGTATTATAATGAGTGGATTGCATCGTTCTTGTCTTGCCGTTCGTATAGATTTTGTTCTTTATGTGGATATACAAGTCTAGATAATAGACGATAAGAGGTTGTAATAGTAACGAGTTGAATAAACAGATGAGGAGTTGGAGTTTTGTTCTTTGTTCCTATATAGTAATCACGTTAAAAATACTGTTTCCTTTTTGCTTTGAAAATAGTGAGAATTTAATGCGGTATAAATTTTCGAATTGTTTATGAACAAGCACGACACGATTTGAGTTGAATATTAACTGTAGAGAGTGTAGTTCTGATTACTTTTTGAAGGAAGTATGCTTTAGAGTTAACGTGTTTGATTGACCACAAGTGCGGTTGTAAGGTCCTTGACGGACGGTTTTAGTGATACGCGTTGCTCTACTAATTGTTTTTTTTGTTGCTTTTCTGTTGGAAATAAAAGTAGTAGGACT
Source organism: Platerodrilus igneus (assembly GCA_036346225.1). NCBI lineage: Eukaryota > Metazoa > Arthropoda > Insecta > Coleoptera > Lycidae > Platerodrilus > Platerodrilus igneus. The sequence continues at coordinate 2,928,965 of JARFIW010000765.1, read as the reverse complement.
TGTCGTGCGTTTTACGGAACATTGACTTAGTGATGCGCGTTGCTTTACTAATTGGTTTTTTTGTTGCTTTTCTGTTGGAAATAAAAGTGGTAGAACTTGTTGTACTTGACCTGCACGTGCGTTTTACGGAACACTGACTTAGTGATACGCGTTGCTTTATTGATTGTGTTTTTTTAGTTGATTTGTCTTTTTATATTTGAACTGTGTGTGCGATCTAGTCTTCGTGGTCCTTTTTATCAGAGTAGTGCATACTTTGGATTATCCAAATACAGTTTTAAGCTTGAGTGTTTCTAAACAAAAAAAACAACGATGATACAGTTGTAGCAGGTTTAGTAGGAAAAAAGGTTGCTTCTTATAAACATGTATTTCATTCACATGTAAAGACAGTTGATACGGTAGTTTCTGAATTTGCTAACCCCAGAGAATCTAAAATAGATCATTCTTTGCGCAAATTTCGTTATTCAAAAGCATTAGATTTTTCTTTGTTACCATAGGTAGCAAATAGAACACCTCACGTTACTGTTAGTTTAATGCATTACATCGTGCCTTGAAGGCCCGTGATTCTAAATTTTTATTACCAGTTTTTTTCGATTTGTGTTACAAAATATTTCGAAATTATTGTCTCAGGAAATAGAATGAACAAGAAATTTATCAATGCTACATAGTTCCATCAGCATGAAAATGTCTGCTGCTAACACTAGTGAAATACGTAGGTGTGATTAGTGTAAAGTGTAAGAAATTCCATCAACACCCCCACAGTCAAGGGTGAAGTGCTTCGTTAGTGCAGGACATCGTGAATCCCACACTTCAATTGCAAGGAAGCGTTACTGAAGGACTTTTTGTAAGTTGAACTATTTCTTACTTGTTATTACTTCAAATATCTATCCGTTGTTTTGCCATGTCTTCGTCGTTCTGATACCTTTTACAATAGACTTACCTGCTATTAAGAAAAAAAAAGAAAGAAAAAAAAACAATCAATACTACTGAATTACTCATATCAATTGTGACTTACCTATTTATCTTTTGTTAACATTTTGTCTGATTTATGTTTAATTGGTGTGTGAGGAAACGTTTCTGCTACTCCCCAATATTACCTCACTTTGTGATAAAAATTTTTGTAATGCTTTTATCGTGATTATATTATATAGTTTATCTAAACAGTTTTATTTACATTCTACAAAGTACTGAATAACTTAGACTTTTCATTGCTGCTATGCTTATTCTTTTTTTTTCAGGTTTGCTTAACTAATTTTTCTTGCAGGTATTGTCACTAACTCCTTACCGCCGCATACATTATATGTCAGTCTGCTTTCTACACCCCCCCCCTCTCCGATTGAGCCCGGTCATTTCTTTGATTTTCTTGGTGTTACGCACGGCTACGAGCCAACGTAGCATAAATTTGGCGCCCAACGTGACTGCCACGAAAAAAAAACGTAACAATTTGTACGCGAGAAATGAAGAATAAATAAATTTTTGACGTAATAAAAATTACTGTAGGGATACGCACTTAATATAATTTATCTTCCTTTGATGTTTATACAGCATTTATTATTCATAACTGGAGATATTGAATTATCACCGAAACAACTCCGAAACAAGGATTCTTTCATATTAATTATGAATGCGCAACTGAAAAGTACATGAACAATTTTGCAAAGGAAAACCTGCAGCGTTATTGAAATGCGTAAATTATAACATCCAATGGCGACAAAGCTTTTATTCGCCCCGATTGTAATTTTATGCAAGACGCTGCCGTGTCTCTGGTGTATGTTTTAGAGCTGTTCCAACAAACGTTTCGAAAACTAATTTGAACCGTTGTAGTATTTAAACATTTCATATAATAATTTTAGGAGATCATCGTTAGAACTCTCAGCGTTTAATAGTCTTAGAGATTTCTCTTCCTGTCGCGACAACTAATTGGGGCAAATATTTTTTCACCACCCCTATGGTCCTTCGAAAGATCGTTTTGCACCTCTCATTTGAAGGCAACGGAAAACCATTTCCTATCTGTTTTGTGTCGAAATGCTGTTGTTACAGAAAACAAAGACATGGACAAAGGTGACCTAACGTGTAAAATCTAAGGTGAGCGTCCTTTTTTGGATTTTGAATTCTAAGAAGTAAATAAAAAGTTTCTAGAAAAGATATAACAAACAAAAAAAGCCAGTAAGAAGGTAATACTGTAGGAATAAGAGGCAAGTCTGTTGAGTAAAGTTAAAAAAGTTGAAGCTTGAAGTGTCAACACTGAACCTATATTTGGTAAGGTGTAGCGAAACCAAAAGCCAACTTTTCGTCAAAGAGTATATGCTTATCCGGCCTGGGTTTTATAATAAGTGAGAAAGCAGTAAAAGAATTAAAAAGTATCCAACATCTTAGTGATTAGAAATGAACATTATTGTGCTTGCGGTATCCGTATTAAATCAAGAAATTTAGCTAAGTGGCTCCTTAAGGAATGAAATTCATTTTGGACGTGTAATTTAATAAGAAAAGCAGATGTGTGTATTCGTTACGTATATGTATATAAATTTATATTTATGTTTATTAAATTTGTAACGTTAGCGTTACTTATACCAATATCAGTTAATAAAAAAGAATTTATGAAATTTCAGTTGGTTAAATGCGCTTTTAACACAAAAACACTCAGAAAAATGTATAGAGGCGTTGGTAGTTTTCAGTAATAACGTGACTATTCGAATACAACATTAAGTTAAAAATAAATAATTAAAATGGTAAGACACTTAGTACGTTTTTATACAACCAGTAATAAGGATCGGGACTTTACACTCTTCGTACTATATTTGAAAATTACAGGTATATTTCGGTACATAATCATTAGTCGAAAGTTCATTTGTGCATATTCACGCGAATTTAAAGAATCCACAACCATAGTAAATTATTCCTATAGTTTTAAACCCATACATATATCGCTATAAAATAGCTTGTTGCGAACGTAAACAAACACGCTACTTTTAAAAGAAAATAGATCAAGCTTTACGCAGGGTTAATTTTCACTTTTTTCCTTATAATCTAAGGACGTCCAGGAACGATAATAATTCACGTTTTCTTACTCGCCACATTTGGTCACCCCATTCCATCTATTTACATACCAAAATTTTGTTATAGAGTGAAACCATTTTACTATTCGTTTAGTAAATAATTTTATGGTCTAATGCCTGACCGACACGATATAAATTCTGTAATACACTAGTGTTTGAGCTTTCTGGCTAACCTACCCAGCAAAGTTCAGAAGGAATTTGTTACCAGCTATCCACAACGAAGGTCTTCGGTCTACAGCTTACACTTGTGCTGTCACTAAACCAGCCTTTTTTTAAATTTCCTAACTGTTTTCGAACTTAGTTGCTATTTACAATTCTTCCTCCCTCAAATTTTGTTCTCACACTTCTACGTATTTTACCTATCGTGTGCGATCGTTCTGCGTTCCGTTCTGAAGACATTGAGTTTTATGAGTGTTCTTTATGAGTGTGTTATTTTTGGGGTGTATCTCCAATAGTTGACAGTTTTTTGAGCCCATGTGAATTTGTACAAATAGCTTTACTAAGACAGCTATTTTCTGATGTCAATTTGTAATTCTTGAATTTAATACGAAGGTTGTAAAGTACCCCACTAACGCCTGTATTTAACGTACTGGTGCTTTTTTATTCTAATTATTCATTCTAATTTAATACTATGATGAAATCGCAACGTAATTAAATGTAAACTACTAAATTTATACATTTTACAAAATACTTTTTAGCTAGAAGTTCTTCTAAATAACTGAACATAATAACTTCTTTTATATTACTTAATGTTTGCTTAAGTAGCGCACTAGCGCTACGACCTCTTAGTTCATTCATTTCATATATTTTGCGTTTATTCTTTTTAAAACAAAATTACACTTAATCTATACCTATACCTTTTAAGTGGTTTAGTACAGGCGACCAGTGACAAATAAGGCATTCTTTTTTTTATTATAGATTACCTTTAGTTGTTGATATAATATTCTTGAGGCTAATACCTAACTTGATTAAGAATACTGTAAGCGCGGTTTAGTTTGAACGTGCCCTGAAAAATTTGATTAAAAGTAAACGAAGCGTTTCTACACAAAAGATGATCGATGACCCCTGCGGAATTATACCTTTTAGATAAACTTATCAGAAAGGTACCAGGGTTTCGAATTGAAGAGTTATTTAGATTACAGGTACACTCGAGAATGTTGTTTGGTATATTTTAGAATAGTCTAACAATTTGAATAAGTATGTAAATTGCGGTTATAGGCAGTGGAGTTCAGTGCCGATTGAAGCTTTGATTTCAATATGTTCGAGTTTAAAGCTTTGAAAGATTTGATATAAATTACTCTATATGTGAGATGAATTACCGTACAAACTATATAAATTAATAATTAGTGCTTGGAGAGTTAATTATAGTACCTCGATAGTAATTTGGGGTACTGTTAGCGATTAGATAAAAATAAACTCTTGGTAAACCAAATTCCACTGTGACTTCGATTTTTAAAAAGTTTGTATAATAAATCTGAAAATAAAAAACTTGTTCGTGCAAATAGAGTTTTTGCTACACTGACGACAAGCAATGGGAATAAAGACTTTTGAACGATTCCTATTTGCATTCCAGTCACTCATTCAAAAGAAGGAAAAGGGGAATGAAAATTCTTTCTTTCTTGAAGAAGTTCTAGTCAAGCGTTGTGGAAAGATTGTATCTCCGTGCAAGGTAAATCCTCTGGCGGTTTACAAAAATTGGACACATAATTTTTAGACTACTTGCGTGAACTGAAAGCGAGATTTTCCCAAAAATTATTAGAAAACCCTCGCAAAATGGAGAAAAAAAACGACAATGGAGGAACGGATTAATTCCATAACAGTGCAAACACCAAAGCACTCAGTGTCGTTCATATAACAGTAAGGTAACAGAATTTAAGAATGTCGGGAATGCGTACTGACGTCAAGATTCCGAACGAAGCTTTCCATATTTGATGGAAAGTCGCATTGACAGACATATTTCAAGCAATTCATGGCCGCTGCGGAAGCTAACGGCTGGAACGGTAATGAAAGAATAATCGCCTTGATTGTGGAGTTACGAGGCGAGACATTCAATATTCTGAAGACCAAACTAGACCATGACCAAAGAAGTTAGGGGACGTTAAGATTAAGGTCAGAAATGAGATTCTGCGACTCTCACCTGCAACAAATGCAACACGCTCAAGCGAACAACCGTTCCCAAAATGCTAACCATAATTTGTCAGAGTTTGAAGCTGATATTACCCGCTTAGTAAAAGTTGCCTACCCAAAAGCACCGGATAGTTTCATAAAACAGTTGAATTTTTTTTTTATAAAAAAAAAGTTGACAGTAGAGACCTCCGTTGATGGGATATGTAACGGAAAGATCCAGCAAGCATTACAGCTGACTCGACCTAGGACTATAGACGATGCATTAGCTGATGCACCGGATAGGCATCCAGAATTAATAGCAGTGCAATTTTGGCAATTTTGCATGTTTATTTTATAATTTTTCTAAATTCTTTCATCGGAACTCTCGCACCACTGCAGTTAACAGGTACACCCTCGCCTTTAAAATTGCTACGGATTCCGCATCTATTGGGTAAATCGAAATTTGCAACGCAACGTCATTTTTAACCGTGACAGTTCTTCCTATCTCAAACTATTTATTTTGAGCGTTAGGGGTAACACCTGTTTTTCATATATACTATGAGCTGTGCAAGTTAGATAGAAACACAGAAAATTAGTTGGTATTAGTACGCAAGAATGAAAAATAAATAAATTTTTGACATCATAAAAATTACTGTAGGGATTACTATACACAGATAATACAATTTATCTTTCTTTGATGCTGATACAGCATTTATTATTTATAACAGGAGACATTGAATTTCTACCTAAACCACTCCGAAACATGGATTGTTTCATATTAATTATGAATACGCAACTGAAATATACATGAACAATTTTGTAAAGGAAAACCAGCAGCGTAATTGAAATGCGTAAATTATAATTTCCAATGGCGACAAAGCTTTTATTTTCCCTGATTGTAATTTTATGCAGGACGCTGCCGTGTCTCTGTTGTATGCTTTGAAGCTGTTCCAACAAACGATTCAAAAATTAATTTGGACCGCTATAGGATTTAAACATTTCATATAATAATTTTAGGTGGTCATCGCTGGAACTCTTCTCAAACCAGCGTTTTATAGTCGCTACAACTAATCGAAGTAAACATTTTTTCATCATCCCAATGTTCCTCCGAAAGATCCTTATGCACCTCTCACTGCAAGGCAACGGAAAACTATTTCCTTGTGTCGAAATGAGATTGTTATAAAAAAAGACATGGATGGAAGTGACTTAACTTGTAAAATCCAAGGAGAGCGTCCCTATTTGGACTTTGAATTCTGGGAAGAAATAAATAAAAAGTTTTTAGAGAAGATATAACAGTCAGATAGAGAGCCATTCCAGACTGCAGGAATAGAAGGGCGAGTGTTTTGAGTAAAGTTAAAAAGTTGAAGTTTGAAGTGGCAACGTTAAACGTATATTTGGTGAGGTCTAGTGAAGTGAAATGACTGACAAAAAAGAACACTTTGTCAAATGGGTATAGAATTATCCGCTCAAGCTTTTATATTGCGGTATACGTATCAAATCAAGAAACTTAGCAACCTGGCTCCGTGAAGAATAAAATTCATATTGAACGTCTAATCTAATAAGAAAAGCAGAATTGTGCATTAGTTACGTATAGTAGGTATTTAAACTTATATTTCCGTTTATTAAATTTGTTAAGCTACTGCGTTATTTAAGCCAATATTGATTAATACCAAAGAATTTATGAAATTTTAGTTTGTTTTAATAGGCTTTTAGTACGAAAACACTGAAAATTTTATAGACTCGTCGATAGACACATCACAACGTGGCTACTTCAACATAGTATTAAATTAAAATAAAGAATTAACATAGTAAGACACCTGGTACATTCTTATACAACATGCAATAAATATCGAGACTATACACTCTTTGTATTAAATTAGAAAATTAGGTATCTTTCGGTAAATAACCATCACAGGAAAGTTTATTTCTGCATTTTTGCACAAATTCCAAGAATCCACAAACATGGTCAATTATTCCAATAATAACAACCTTATAAACCTATCGCTATAAACTAGTGTGTTGCGAATGTAAACAAATACGCCGCTTTCAAAAATGTGAGAACAATATGACCGTGGTCATGAACGAGAAAAATATCGAACCCAACTACAAGATCGCTTTAGACGCACAATCCGCGTGAACGAAAAAATCGGTTAATCCCCTGTAACGTTGTAACTTATAATAACCGACGGACAATAATCGAGGGAGTGTTTCTATCTTTAGTTATAAAGTTTCGATTCTATTGATACGCAACTACCGTCGAGCAGGATAAAGGTTGAGTAATTTAAGTGACAGTACTAATCCCGGGATTGTTAGAGAAACATGTTCCCAAATGTGATTGTAAACGCGGAATTTAAAAATACCGTTACAGGTAATAGAGCCGCTGTGTTAGAAGCTTTTGTTCCACGGTAAGAATATTGAATTACCTGCAAGCTTTTGCTGCACATAAAAGTTGTTTGAGCTTTGTGCAACACCAACAGACCAGTAAATCATTTCAACTGTTGCTTTTAACATACTACATACTTCATGTTTTTAAACATTTATTAATTGTAGCTGGTTGTATTCAAACGAAAAAATAATCTTATTAAGAGAATTTTTCGTTGGTGCACGCTTAATGAAAGCGTATTGTAAGCCCGAAATCCTTATATAAAAAAGCACTAAAATTGTATCCGTAGAAACTTATGTACCAGTTAATTTGGTTGGATGTTTGTAGTTGACAAATGGTTACGGATTCCGTCTCTTTTAGATAAATCGAAATTTACAACTCAACGTCACTTTTAACCATGTCAGTTTTTCCAATCTCAAACTATTTATTTTGAGCGTTAGGGGTAACACCTGTTTTTCATATATACGACGAGCTGTTCAGGTTAGATAAAAACACTGAAAATTAGTTCGTTTTTTTGACGTCATAAAAATTACTGTAGGTATTACTATATACAGATAATACAATTTATCTTCCTTTGATGCTGATACAACATTTATTATTTATAACAGAGACATTGAATTTCTACCTAAACTACTCCGAATCAAGGATTCTTTCATATTAATTATGAATGCGCAACTGAAATATACATGAACAATTTTGTAAAGGAAAACCTAGAGCGTAATTGAAATGCGTAAATTATAATATCCAATGGCGACAAAGCTTTTATTTTCCCTGATTGTAATTTTATGCAGGACGCTGCCGTGTCTTCTGTTGTTTGCTTTGAAGCTGTTCAAACAAACGATTCGATAATTAATTTGAACCGCTTGAAGATTTAAACATTTCATAAAATAATTTTAAGAGTTCATCGCTAGAACTCTTCTCGAACCAGAGTTTAATAGTCGTGACAACTAATCGAGGTAAATATTTTTTCATCACCCCAATGTTCCTCCGAAAGATCCTTATGCACCTCTCACTGCAAGGCAACGGAAAACCATTTCATTGTGTCGAAATGCGATTGTTATAAAAAAAGACATGGATGGAAGTGACTTAACTTGTAAAATCTAAGGTGAGCGTCTATATTTGGACTTTGAATCCTGGGAAAAAATAAATAAAAAGTTTTTAGAGAAGATATAACAGTTAAATAGACCGCCATTACAGACTGCATGAATAAGAGGGAGAGTCCTTTGAGTAAAGTTAAAAAGTTTAAGTTTGAAGTGGCAACGTTTAACGTATATTTGGTAAGGTCTAGTAAAGTCAAATGACTGACAAAAGGAAATACTTCGTCAAAAGAGTATAGGGTTATACGCTCAGGGTTTTATAATAAGTAAGAAAGCAGCAACAGAATTATAAGGTATTTTACACGTTAGTGATGATATATTTACAAAAGGAGCGTTTCTGTACTTGCGGTATACGTATCAAATCAGGAAATTTAACTACCTAGTCCTTTGAGGAATAAAATTCATATTGAACAGCTAATCTAATAAAAAAGCAGACTTGTGCATTAGTTACGTATAGTAGGTATATAAACTTATGTTTCCGTTTGTTAAATTTGTAAAGCTACTGCGTTATTTAAACCAATATTATTTAATACAAGAGAATTTATGAAATTTCAGTTGATGAAATGGGCTTTTAATACGAAAACACTCTGAAAAATGTATAGAGGCGTCGGTAGTTTACATTAACAACGTGGCTGTTCCAATATAACATTAAATTAAAATAGTAGGACACCCAGTTCATTCGCATACAACCAGCAATAAATATTGGAACTTTACACTCTCTGTATTAAACTAGAAAATTAAAGGTATATTTAGGTAAATAACCAACATATGAAAGTTTATTTGTGCATTTTCACACAAATTCCAAGAATTCTCAAGTATGGTCAATCATTCCAATAATAACGAACTCATAAACCTACCACTATAAACTAGTGTGTGCGAATGTAAACAAATACGCCATTTTCAAAAGTGATCATGAACGAAAAACATCGAACCCCACAATAAGACCTTACTTTTGATTTTCCAATGCTCCACCCGAAGGTACTACATTGACCAGAGAGCGAGTTTTTTTTAATCTAGAAAATTTTGAATTTTGCCGAACCCTTGCGGTTCCAAGCAAGGTAGGGATTTTTAACGTGCATGACAACACTCACACACGGGACCTCCATTTTACCTTTCATCCGAACGAGGGTGTACTTTTGTGAAAAATGTTCGCCTAACATTTTTCAAGCGGACCGTGTCTGGATTTGAACCCGGGACCTTGGGCACAGTAGTTACACATATACCAACTACGCCACGGAGCTGCACTCCACAATAAGACCGTTATAGACGCACAATGCGCGCGAACGAAAAAATCTGCTAAACCCCTGTAACGTTGTAACCTATAATAACCTTCTATTGTAGATGGCGTACTATGTATGAATTTATAATAAAAGGTTTCAATAGAAATTTAACATTTATTGATTAGGTGTATTGAACAAAATTGTATATTTAAATAACAGAAACTCGTAATTGTTACACAGTCTAGTGAAGTCAAATGACTGACAAAAGGGAACACTTCGTCAAAAGAGTATAGGGTTATACGCTCGGGGTTTTATAATAAGTGAGAAAGCAGCAACAGAATTATAAGGTATTTTACACGTTAGTGGGTAGATAGTAGATAGTAGGTATATAAACTTATGTTTCCGCTTGTAAAATTTGTAAAGCTACTGCGTTATTTAAACCAATATTATTTAATACAAAAGAATTTATGAAATTTCAGTTGATAAAATGGGCTTTTAATACGAAAACACTCTGAAAAGTTTACATTAACAACGTGGCTATTCCAATATAACATTAAATTAAAATAGTAGGACACCCAGTTCATTCGTATACAACCAGCAATAAATATTGGGACTTTACACTCTCTGTACTAAACTAGAAAATTAAAGGTATATTTAGGTAAATAACCATCATATGAAAGTTTATTTGTGCATTTTCACACAAATTCCAAGAATTCTCAAGTATGGTCAATCATTCCAATAATAACGAACTCATAAACCTACCACTATAAACTAGTGTGTGCGAATGTAAACAAATACGCCATTTTCAAAAGTGATCATGAACGAAAAAACATCGAACCCCACAATAAGACCTTACATTTGATTTTCCAATGCTCCACCCGAAGGTACTACGTTGACCAGAGAGCGAGTTTTTTTTAATCTAGAAAATTTTGTATTTTGCCGAACCCTTGCGGTTCCAAGCAAGGTAGGGATTTTTAACGTGCATGACAACACTCACACACGAGACCTCCATTTTACCTCTCATCCGAACGAGGGTGTACTTTTGTGAAAAATGCTCGTCTAACATTTTTCAAGCGGACCGTGTCTGGATTTGAACCCGGGACCTTGGGAACAGTAGTTACACATATACCAACTACGCCACGGAGCTGCACTCCACAATAAGACCGCTATAGACGCACAATGCGCGCGAACGAAAAAATCTGCTAAACCCCTGTAACGTTGTAACTTATAATAACCCACGGACAATAAGAGAGGGGTCATTCGAGCTTCCATCTTTAGTTATAAAGTTTTGATTTTAGTAAAACGCAACTATCGTCGAGACGGTTAAAGGTTGTGTAATTTAAGTGACAGTACTAATCCCGAGATTGTTAGAGAAACAAGTTCCCAAATGCAAGTGTAAACACGGAATTTAAAAATACCGTTGCAGGTGATAGCGCCCATGTATTAGAAGCTTTCTTTCATTCAACGGTAAGTTGGAATAATGGATTACCTGCAAGCTTTTCCTGCACATAAAAGTCGTTTAAACTTTGTACGAGACCAAGAAACGACATTTCAACCTGCTACATGCTTAATGTTGTTAAATATTCATTAACTGTAGTTGGTTGTAATCATACGAAGAAATAAACTTATTAGGAAAATTTTTTGTTGATGCACGAGATAGGTTTTGGGTCTTTGGAAGCTTCTTTTTAAAAAATTTTGTCGCCAAAAACTCTTCTATCAATTTTATTTTTAGTTGTTTATTTACATAAAAAACTTATTTCTGTTACAACACTTTGACGTTTACATTCACTAAACAATTAAGATTGACAAAAATACTTGAAGTTAATAAATCAATATTTAATAATCAAAAATTATGGCGAGTAGCTTGAACAACCCACAATGTTAAAGTTATGAAGTTTTAAGACTGACTGACTATCATGGGCTCCTCAGGGTATTTATGCTATCTCTGCCTTCACATCGTCTTGTGGAAAGTGCAGATCTCATGTCTGCTACTTCTTGATAAAATACATTGTATTATTTCTTAGTAATCTTAATTCTAGCAATTGCTATCTTATAATCTATTGGCCCGCGGCTTGTATCGTTTTTATCGGTAAGTAATTTTTATTTGCATTATGATTATAGATTCTATTTCTGTAGTACATCACGTTTTCTTCTTTTACAATCAGGTTTATTGCTTCCTCTAAATTTTGGGGATGTTGAAACTTATTTTATCCCATAATCCTTCGGGTAACGCGATAATGTAGGTGTCTAACGCTTTTTCGTCGTACACGTTTGTCTTTATTAATCTTATGTTTTGGTCGGGTTCCTGGAGTTTTAATTTGGTTAATATTTAACTTTGTACGTCCTGACATCCTATACCGAATTGATATGGCGATTGGTTAGTTTCTATTCTTAAATTTATTAAATTTGTGATAAGACATTTGATATTACGTTAGTCTCCGAAATATGCTATTAGTATCGGTTTGTAATCGTCCCATTCTATGAGGTCATCGCGGCTTGCAATCAATGTTATTGCTCTGCCCGTCAGCTTACTTGGTATTAGGCGTAAAAACCAGACATTGCGTTCAACGTCACTTTGTTTGTAAAATGACTTTAAAAATGTGTCACAAGCAGTAATGAAAATATTTAATAAAGCTTGGTTACCGTACTATAATGAAATTGAATCTAGGTACAGTTTCATGTTTTAGTATTGATTTTTATAGATTAAGTCGAGTTTGTATTAAGTTATTTATATTACGTTACGTATATTGTTTTGTCGCCAAAAGCTTTTCTATCAATTTTAATTTTAATTGTTTAATTACAAAAAATAACTTATTTCTGTTACAACACTTAGATGTTTATATTCACTAAACATTTAGTAATTGAAATCGACAAAAATATTCGAAGTTAATAAATCAATAATTAATAATCAAAAATTATGGCGAGTAGCCTGAACAACCAAAAATGTTAAAGTTATACAATTCTAAGAATGACTGACTATCATAGGCTCCTTTGGGTATTTATGCTATCCCTACCTTTGCGTCTTAAGGGAAGTTCAGATCTCATGCCTGCAACCTCTTGATAAAATACATTGTATTACTTCTTAGTTCTAACAATTGCTTTCTTATAATTTATTGTGACCTGCACCTGCAGTGTCATGTAACGTTTGGAATACAAAGTAGTTGCTTTCTTTCTCACGTCTGATTATAAACTTTCGTTAACCTTTTATAATGTGTCCTTTAATTATACAATGTAACAACCTATTTCTTAAGATTTAATAGTTGTATTAATATATATATATATATATATATATATATATATATATACATTAATTTGGGGGATATTTAACTCACGCTTAGTGAAAACGTATTGTAACCCGGAAATCCTTATATAAAAACGAACTAAAATTGTATCCGAATAGTTTTATGTACCAGTTAATTTTGTTGAAGGTTTGTAGTTGACAAATTTAAAATGCTTTTGTTCTTTTCTTTATTTGTTCTTTAGTTATCTACTGTGATATTCATGTTTGATAATATTGGTTAGTTTAACAAGACTTAGAGTTTTCTTACTCGTTATGTCGATTTTAAATTAGTACAGCGTGAGATAACGTGTACACAAGACTCCATCAACCTGTATTGCAGAAAGAACCAAAAAAATCGTCTCGCAAAGCGCCTATTTTTTAACGAGACTGAAATCAGATGGGTTGGCGCCCAAAGAACCTATTAGATAGAGAGGCCAAAGACCTTTCTAGGTAAATGTAAGAGTATTCAGATATATTGTCGAAATTTGTATACCCCTAAAGGATTTCTATGTACTTTTATAGATCCCATTCCTCATCATTGAAAGCTAGTTGGTTAACTATTTGCTGTCACGTCACCTCCTTTTGTAGGGTTAATTGATTCAGATACTTAACTTCAATTTAGCACCTAACAAATCGTTTTGTTGAATTGTCGAGAAAAACTTTTGAGAAGTGAATTGTAGTACAAGTGCTAAGTAAATCAATAATAACACAATGAGATAGTAAGTTAAACAATGACCTAGATAATGACCATACAGTATTCTACAGAAAGACCTAAGATCACACATAAAATTCATGTTTGCACCCTGTAAAATACAAGCCCACTTTTATTCATTAAAGTGCCATGCAAAAACGCAGATTGCGCATGTATAAATAATCACCGTGTAATATATAAACATATTGTAAATAAATAGCAAGTAACGTAAATCGTATATATAAAAATAATTAATTGTAAGATACCGTAAAACGCATTAAATGCAAACTTAAAAGTCCATCGTTTTAAGATAAATACAAAGCCATTTATTTTACTTATTAATTATTAATACTTTTTTGATAAAAATGCATTTGATTTACTGTATATAGCATAAAAGAGTACCAGCTTTACGCTTTTAGTGCAAGAAACTACAATGAACGTGTTGAAACTGCTTTTGCATTAAAAAGCAATTAAAGTTTAAATTAATTGGAAAACGATTCATTTTAAAATGGGATTTTTCCAGAACATAAAAGGATGCGCCATCGGTATTTAAAAATACGTTAAATTGGTATAAACTCATTAATATATATAAACATTTTATTTCAAGAAGTAGCTGGAATATTGGAAATAACCCGGAAAAAATCCTGGAATATCCGATAAAAATTGATTATCTTTTAGCATTAGTATGCGATTCCGCAGTAATAGTATATGTGAAACAAAGACAAATAGAGAGCGTTACGAATAACTGGTAATAAATAGCCGAGATTTTAAACTCTAATTGGTTTTTCCAAGACACCTTACATCACAATGCTCTACATTTTTCTAGTAAGCTTCCAGAAACAGATAAATTTGTATATAAAGGTAGCGCTTATTGATTTGAGATTTATTCATTCAGTGAGTAGAGTCGAAGTCATTCGATTCTGAAATTAGATTCGAAATGTTATTTCAAAGCGCGAGCTGTTGCTATGCGGAAATAGTTGCAATGAATAAAGAAGCAATGTTTTAAACATAACTTATAAAGAAAAATGGAATTTATTAATTACGATAAAAGGCAAAATTCCTCAATATAAAGCAATTTTAATAAAATAATCGAAGAAAAGATTTAAACAAAAATGTTCTTTGGTAATTGCTGTTTGAAATGAAAATTTTAATACGGAGAATCTTGTAAGCTAATTTGACGTCAATTTAAAATAAGAAGATAATTTATTTCGAGGAGCGTTTTGTGGATTCTGCAAGTATTACTTTTAGATTTACTTTATCTGATTTATATTTAATGTAAGGTATAATAATAAGTGTGTAACGGGCATTTTTGTAGTTTAACATTTTTCGCTTCCTTTCTGTTAACGTACTTAAAAATACATCGTTTCTTTGGGATCGCTGTTTGTATAAAGGAAATACTTCAGAATAATTCAGATTTGTATGCAATTTAACTCTTCGGTATTACTTTAAAAGTAGATAATTTGAAGATTGATTTTCATTAATAAATGAATTGCAAGGAAGAATTGTAAATTGGATTATTCGTAAATTACTTTCCAGCTTGTCGAAAGTGATAAGCGGCTCGTGATAAATTAGTAGATATAATGGCTGCATTCATATAAATTTTGTTCCTTATGTTATTATCGAACTCGAGATAAGAGTCGATAAGCGGTTATAATAACGAGTTTAGATAAACAGTTTGAGTTTGGGTTTGCTCTTCGATCCTACGAATGAATTACGTAAAACATAGTGTGTGTTGTTTGCTTTGAAAAAGGTCGGATTGTTTTAGTGATACGCGTAGCTTTACTAATTGTTCTTTTTGTTGCTTTTCTGTTGAAAAAAAAGTGATCGAACTTGTTGACTCGACCGCACGTGCTTGTTTTACGGAACATTATTTTAGTGATACGCGTGTCTACCTAATTGTTTTTAGTTGTTTTTCTTGTGAGATAAATGTTTTAAGGAACATTTGACGGACTTACTTTAGTGATACACGTGCTTTACTCGTTATGGTTTGTTTTAGTTGTTTTGTCTTTTGATTTTTTAAACTGTGTGTGCGATCTAGTTTCGCGGTCCTTTCTGTTCAGCGTAGCGCATACTTTGGATTATTTAAATACAGTGATACTGTAGTTTCTGAATTTTCTAACAACAAAGAATCTGAAAGGGATCATTACTTGCGCAAATTTCGTTATTTGCGAAATATGGCAGATTGTCGGCTTACAAAGGTATTGTTTGAAGTTTCTCACTGCTTGTTGGGATGTTTATGAACATAATATACATCTGGTCCCAGTTGGAATTGAACTAGTGCTGCGGAATATTTCGAAATTATTGTCTTAGGAAATAGAATTTATCAAGGCTACATAGTTCCGACGCGTGATAATGTCTGCTGCTAACCCCAGTGAAATACGTAGGTGTGATTAGTGTAACGTGTGATAAGTTCCATCAACACCCTCACAGTCAAGGGTGAAGTGCTTCGTTAGTGCAGGACAACGGGAATCCCACATTCAATTGCGAGGAAGCGTTGCTGAAGGACTGTTTGTAAGTTGAACTATTTCCTACTGGTTATTACTTTAGATCTATCCGTTGCTTTACCATATCTTTGTCGTTCTGATACCTTTTACAATAGACTTGCATGCTATTTTAAAACATAGAAAAAAAAGAAAGAAAGAAAAATCAATACTACTGAATTACTCATACCAATTGTGTCTTATCTATTTATCTTTTGTCAACATTTTATCTGATTTATGTTTAATTGGTGTGTGAGGAAACGTTTCTGCTACTCCCCAATATTACCTCACTTTGTGATAAAAATTTTTGTAATGCTTTTATCGTGATTATATTATATAGTTTATCTAAACAGTTTTTTTTGCATTCTACCAAGTACTGAATAACTTAGACTATGCATTGCTGCTATGCTTTTTCTTTATTTCAGGTTTGCAGGACTAATTTGTTTTTTTTCAGGTTTACTATTCTAATTTTTCTATTGCAGGTACTGTTACTAATTCCTTGCAGCCGCGTACCTTATATGTTGGTCTGCTTTCTACAACCCCCCCTACTCACCGATTGAGCCGGGTAATTTCTTTGTTTTTCTTTGTGTTACGTACGGCCACGAGCCAACGTAGCATAAATTTGACGAACCAACGTGGCTGCCCCGATAATAACGTCACAAGTGTTAGTCATTTAATAATTTTGTGTAAAAGGTTTTACCAGGAAAATTTGTGATCAGAGTTCGAAATACCCTGACCTTTTAATAGATTATCTGTCAAGGATTTTTTCTGGCCAAAACAAATCTTACAAGCATGTATATAATCACAACCAGGTAAACCATCCTCAAAGAATAAGTTTAATTTTGTAAATTTAAAATAAGGTAAACAACAATTTTTGTTTGTAATCAATACTTCTTAGAAATTATTTTATGTTTAAAAGAAACAGTGTTGTAAAAGTTCTAAATGCTTTTGTATGAGTGAATATTTAACACTGTATAAATGCTTTGTAATATTGCGGTGTTTGATTACATTTTGAAAACTCTATCACTTCCGTTAAGCCAGCCAGGCAAAGTTAAAAGGTAAGTGAACAATTTCAAGTTATACAAATTGCAGTATCTGTATCACAGCAACCGTTTAGTAACGACTAACGCGGGCCTTGTCACAGCACTCTTTTAGTGGCACCTCAACGTGCGGCCTTTTTATACTAACATTTTTTGTAACGCCTCAAAGTGATGCGTTGTAACAGCAATATATATATATATATATATATATATATATATATATATATATATATATATATATATATCCACTGACATGGAAATTAACACCAAGAAGGGTTGGGAATTTATTTATATAGTTTAACTACTCTACTCCAAGGTAATAATTGATTAAAATTTTGTTGGGTTAGATTAAGTGGTATTGATATATCGGACACTCATTATTTTTTTTTAACATTATTATCTTGTACATTTCTTGCAAATTCTGCTTGAATTTTGTATTGTATCTGTTAAACTTTAGTTGGCTTTTGTGTTTTGAGGGCGTGATTATACCTAGAGTGCGGCAACGTGCAAATTAGCGCCAGTTGAGTAAATTCGACAGAGTCGAATTGTTGAGTTGCGTAAAGGTGGTTCTTCGTTTAAGGAAATTGCAAATTGTTTTAACCAAAACCAATCCACAATTATACGTTGTTATAAATTATGGACTAAGGAGGGCCAGGAATGTCGTAGAAAAGAACAGGCGACCGAAGACAAACTAATGAGGTGCAAAACCGTCATCTTTGCCTAACTTTTTTCCACATCCATATAGTTATCGTTCAATTACTCTACGGACACTTGCATTTAAAATCCTTATCATATTTTGTCGTTTAAATTAAAATTTATTTTTTAGGAATTTATTGCTGTTAATTCCAAACCCAGTTTCATTGTTTAATTCAAAATATTTTTAAAATCTAGTTCACGTATCTGCTTAAAGCAGCCATAATTTTCAACTTTGTTAATTAACTTTCGAAACTATTTACCGCCATTTGACTAGTATCTTTAAAAGTCGTAAAACACTTTGACGTGAAATGAACTTAATTAACAACTAATTTCTGATTGCCGTTTATACAATATAAACTTCACTCCGCCATAAAAATCTAGAGAAGTATGTCTGTTTTAATTTATTCAGATGATGTAATTTTCCCGGAAATTGAAATTCTACAGCTCGCGGTGATACTCAATTGGGACACTTTACATGCTTATTTTATCTAAATTGCCGTTACTTGTTCGTTATCTTTAATTTACTACATCGCTAAATGTCTTATCTTATATTATAGTTTTTAATTGGAATCTTTATTCACTTTGAGTGAATGAACGTTGATAATACTTATCTGTTATTTTGATTAATAGCCGTTATTGAATCGTTTTACGATTGTTTTATGGGATTTACTAATGGGTGAATGAATCTAGATGTTTCCCAAAGAAAATGAAATACTCTTTTCGATTTACAATACACGATTTGGATGTTTTGTATTATTTTATACACTTTTCAATCTAAAATAGCCAAGTGCACGTTCAACACTTTCAATCTTGTCATGAAATGGACTGTAATTCTTTTTAAAACGCGTTTGTTTGCAATCTGTGTCCGTAAACACCTGTGTCATACTGGACTGCGATAATAGTATTTCATACTAACTCATTAAATGTATTTATTTTAAGCGGTATTTTTTTTGTGTTCTTAAACCTCTTCTGTAGGACGCGAAACAAATTTAGACAATCATCAACGTCTTTCTGATCATTGCTTTTAAGACGTTAAGTAATCAAATCACTTTACCTTTGCATGATTTTTTATTTTAAATACTGCGGCAGGCTTCGAAATTTATAAGGTTTAAACGGACACTTAAAGTATTTCATTGTATTAAAGTGAAATTTAAATGTAACAAGATCATCCTCGGAATGGATGCCTTACGAATGCAAATTTTCTTGGATGTTCAATAAATATGAAAAACATTTTCATACATCGAGCCTTCGCAGATATAGGATTCCACTTGTTCAAAGACATCCCTTTGATTAACCTCACATCTATTTGCTACCCCTGCATTTCTTTCTTCCTCGATTCGATAAGCAAGCATAAATAAATTGGAACAATCTCCAAAACCTGGAAGTGTGCAATAGTAAGATAAGAAAAGCGCCTGATAAACTCCCAATGTATCCGTCCATTCAACACGTTTCTGCTCCTTTAATTAAACTAATCAATCATGGCGCATGAAGCTAATGGCCTGTACGGTGATGACATACACCTCTGATATTAAGTGATTAGCTATATACCAAATACAACAACTTAATTATTTCTCTACACGTCAAGTTAATGAGAAATTTATAAAAGGAGCGTTGTTGACCTTGCTGTATACGTGGCAAATTAATAAACTGAGTTAAGTAGCTCCTTGATGAACTCAATTTATATTGAACGTCTAATGTAATAAGAAAAGGAGATCGTGCATCCGATACTGATATATTGATCAATACTTCCGTTTATTAAATTGTTTTGTTGATACTCTTAGTAAAATTTTTTGATAAAAAGTTGAGATGTTGCGTGACCTACGTAGTTCTTTAGTAGAAAAATGATTTTTGCTTTACCTTAGTAAAAGCGCATTTTTATCTTATTTAAAGATTGATAATGATGCAAAAATTTATTTTTCATAAATAAGTGAATAAAACTTAATTTAAACCAATGATATAGTTAAACTGCATTTCAGGTCATTATAAGCTACGTAACATTTCAATTTAAATTATTTGTGGTATGTTGTAGTGCTTGAGTTTGCTTTGCTCTTGCTCATTATGATATTGTTAATGATAGTGTAGTAGAATTGCACCCACACATAGACAGGTGATTATTTGAAGTTAAATTAGCCAAAAGATTATTACGCCTCATTTGGCTTCACAACAATTTTACTTTGATAATTAATCATAGGAGTATTGCACATGTAATTCAGCAGAAAATAGGTCGTGCAATTATTTTTGGGACTTTTTAGAATTAGTTATTATTATTATTAGATAAATGCGGTTTTGAGTTCTCAGCACCACTTGGGGAGTTAATTATATTTATTGTTATGTACTTTGCGGGTAAACGTCTTCTCGCGCTTTCAAATAAATGTACATCACTGTTTCGAACAATGAGAATGCGGTACATACAAGTAGTAGTGGATGATTTCGAAAAGGAACGGCTGCTATGATGACATTCCATTAGTAACTAACTTATTTAAAGACTTTTTGCAAAAGTACAAATCTGCTCCCACCTGATCCATTGGCGTTACCTTTGTCGTGTTCCTTTTAACATTGCAGGTAGAATGAACTTCAACTAAATTTGCATATAGGAAAGAGATTTAAACTTGCGCCTGGTTTAGGCAAACAAAAAACTTCATTTGTGATTTGCGTGGCCAATACCATAATCAAGGATTCCATAATTGCTTTATTTTAATTATTTAGGACTCAAGGTTAGTTTAATCCTGGTATACTTAACTTATGCCTATTTGTAAATTTTTTAAATAATAATGTTAGTAGATAAATGGAAATTGATTACGCCCTCTACACGGAACGCTATAGAATTACTATCGGACAGCTGGTGACGTTATATGCGCAATATGTACAAATAAACTTAAAATATCAAGACAGCGTGTTACACTACTACCTAGAAACATCATGTTTGCACTATAGTTTTAATACGTAATTACAAATTCCCCATTTATTGCTTAAAATAAAATATTGTTTAGTAGGCCCATTTACGCTGACAATTGCTAGAAATGTATAAATTTACAACATAAATCCAGACTATGATATACATCGTAGTCTGTACTTGATCTCAGCGATAAATAATAGTAGGTTCACAGTTTTTTGCTCGACAAAAATTTGATGTGACAACGGTAAACATACTCAGCTAATCGCAATGGTGTATGTACATATCATTGTCACTCTCGTTATACGTTTTCACTAGGCGCTTGTAGAAAATAGGTCTAATAAACGCATTAATTATGTTGTTATAAAGATAGGAAGCACGAGACAAAGAGAAATTTCACGTATTTATTACATTTCGTTTTCTATATTGTCGTTTATTACTCAGATGTTAAAACTTTTTTGAATGTATATCAAGATATGTTAGTTTAGAATTCGGTTTATATCATTTTTATTTATAAAGAAGCAAAATGGTAACAATACGCTATTAGCCAAAATATTACTCTTTTACTCTGGCAACACGGTTGTGCACGCAATCGATAATTTCTAGTTTTACTTTTAATTTTGATTATTGATATGACTTCGCTTTTCGCAGGTTCTTCCAAATCATCCGCTTTTCGCTAATAATACTAAAATACCTTCCCACCTGCTTAATTGACAAGTAACAATTTGGCGCTTAAAAACGTGGTTCTATTTTTATAACGTTTTAATTATTTATTTTTATAAATTCAAATTTTTTAAGGTTGCGCTTTCCGAATTTAAAAAATAAAAACCGTATAGTTTTTAAAAATTATTCGTTTAAAGAAATTAAATTAAGAAATAAAGAATTAATTTGGTTTATTTCCAAGCTAACTTTTCAAGATGACTAATGACCATGTCTATTTTAATTAAACTGTCATAATTTATAATTTTTAACAATAAAAGTCAGTATTCTAATAAATCATTGTTACCCATGTGTTTATCCACATGAAGTTGCCTAAGACATTATCTTATTTATAGAAGTGGAGATTATCCTTTTGTAATTCAAAATAAGCTCTATATGCTTGTAGATTGTGTTTAAAACACTAATAATTTAATCTTAAAAATAAGAATTTGATAAAAATCCATCGAATGATTGTGATACTTCCTAAAAGTATTTTTACTTAAAAAAGTTCTGTGTAATTGATCTTTAGTGGCCTAAGTGTTTTATTAAGTTCATTTGTGTTACTAGTTTTTAGTAAAATTTTGATATACATTAGAAAATTACTTGTACAAGCATTGTAACAAAAAATTTACATAATATCTATATACTATAAAATCTAGAGGAGACTAGCATTAATTTTTAGCTTTAAAACAATACTTACTATTCTATGCCGAAAGGCTTGATTTGTTTGGCTTTACTTATTTTTCTGCCTTCGGGCTTGAATTCTATGTACCTTGTCCATAATGTAATACTTCACTGACAATAAAGCATGTTCTCTCTCTCTCTCTCCCTCTTTCTCACCCTCTCGCCCTCTCTCATTTTCTCTTTCCCCCTCTCATTTAATCACTTAGCCTAAAATAAAGGTCTGCTAGTGTTAGTTACTTATATCGTTAACCATATAAACTGGTGATACTGTAATGTACTTATAAAATCACTCTAAGTACTCTAATTACTCACTTGACAGGGGTTTGAACCTTCTGTTTGTATGAATAAGCCCTTTAACTTCTTTTGAAAAAAAGTAAATACCTATTCCCCTCTTACGTGTATATTTTGGTGACAGACTTTATTTTTAATATTAAATCAACTCACACTATTTACTTACATATAAAGCCAAATCAAATTATCATTGAGTTTTGTACAATAAAACATCGAACCAAATAATTCTTTATCTAAAGCAATTAAAATTTTCTTCTGCAACCAACTTTTGAATATGTGTTATGTAGGTCTATTATATAGTACCTGCATTAATTTAAAAATTACAAGATTTCTAAGTCAAACTTGAAGCACCGTAGCGTATTAAAGATCTAAAATGTTTTCCTTTTAGCCGTAACAATTAAAGAGTATTGATAACTGTGTTTTCACTTTTAATTGAATATACCCTGTCTCCTCTATCATTATCTAAATTGAATTTATATCTTTTAATTTTATCTTCTCGTGTATAAATATGTTTTACCATTGAGCCCTGAATTATTACAAATCTTCTCGTGCCTCAAATACTTCATTTATTCCAAAATCAGATAGTTTTCTCGTTTCTAGCTTTTGTAAACATTTATCTGTCACTGTTCTTATAAAATTTTATTTTTCTTAAATTTTTATAATCGTCTCTCTATTATTCTTATTAGTACACAATCCAACGCACTCCTTGTTGTGGCTGACACTTTTTCCGTTTGAACAACTAAGCGGAACCTTAGCTTTTGTACTAGATGTTTTATGCTTTATGCTTTACCCTTGGCTGTATACATATATATATATATATATATATATATATATATATATATGTATAGGTATATGTATATATATATATACACGTGTGTACATATATAATATGACTTGTACTAGCTGATGTCGAGTTTTTGATTTATCCTTTGACTTTAATTATTTGTTGATGTAATAAAAAGGTCATAAAAGGCCACGGAGCGCCACATTATGGCAATAAATCAACTAAAATCTGAAAAAATTAATTTTTAAATATTTCTAGAAAGATATGTTTATTTTATAGTATTTGCTAATACATAAGTCAAACACATATTCTAACTAATCTGCAAAAATGTATTCTCTTTAAAAATATAATTTAAAACAAGTTCTAGCCAGCAAAAATATAAAAACATCTCTTGATGAATTAGCCGTGCTTTCCTAAAATGTAAATGCTAATTCAATAAAGCATGTTAAAAAGGCCATAAACGAGTTTTAGGTGTAAAGGTTTATCCATTTTAAGAATACTATATATCTTCAAAGTCAAGTACTCCTCTTCAAAATGTTATAACATAATTGCGAGTACCAATGCAAAGTATTTTTCTTTGAAAGAAGGTGCTTTTTTACGCTAACGACTAACGGCAATAAATACCAATCAATTAAGTAAGTTCGTGGAACTATCAAACTATCAACCAGGTAAGATAACACATCTATAATAGCAATAAATTATAACAGTTCATTAACAGAGCGCGATAACTTACAATTAGTTCCATTCATTAGTAAAAGATAGCAAAACTTTTTTGATTGTAATAAATCTTAAATTGGTAGGCAATTAAAAATACGAACACAAAATTGCAGTTAATTGTTTCATCATAAAATGAGTCAGACCTGTTAAATGTAAGAGAAATATTCAAGAACGGTGACGTATTTAAATTTTTATTATTTAAAGCCGGAAAATAATAAGGAATAGACACTCAATATTTATTAGGCATTAATAGCTATTTTATGGAGCGCGCCGACGATGTCTATATTACTCTAATTTAAACTATAATTAAACTTGGTGCAAGGTCACCTTGATATTTTAATCTATTAAAACAAAAGTTTTTTTCGAAAATTGATAACGTGGACTTCAGCATAAAGATTTATATAAAATACAAACCTAAGCGAAACCAGGAATTTTCTATGCAGTTATTCCATAATAAAAACGATCTCTTGGTGGCAATTATAATCAAAGACATGCTGTTATGGAGACAGACAATACCAGCAAAAATTTGACAATCCAAAACGCAAGTATAACTATGTTTTTAATCTTTATAGAAACAATTTGTGTATTTATGAAATAGATTAAACTAGTATAAGATTTTTGTGTAAAAAGCTTTACTTGTGAATGGATAACTTTTTAATTTTGCAGTCAAACCTCGAGGTGGTTTAATCCTCACAAAAGGTCTTCTAAAGGTTACTGATCAGTCACACTGATACGGGATAATCTGAGAGTATTAAAATTATACAAATTGCTGTTTGAAGGAGGCTTTGTGACACATATGAAAAGTTTGTGATTTTTTAATTATTAACAAGGATTAGGTAAAGATCTACTAATGTGTAGTAGTAATGAAATTTTGTTTCTTTCTAGACTTGAGTTGTAAATTGCGTATACTATTTTTCTATATGCTTCTAAGTAAATTTCTTAAATAATGTGTGTAGAGGAGAAATGTTTTTGAATATATCGAAGATTGTTCATAAAAATTTTATGTAATGATAACTGTAATGTTGAGATCTTTTTGTTTTCTTTTTGTAAAGTTCACAGTATATTTATCGCTGAGCTGATAAGATAACACGCGAATATTCAGGTAAGAATCCTCATCATATCATTTTCATCGTTTCGACTAATTGTCCTTGCAAATTTATTGATTTGGACAGCTGTACTCAAGCATTCACAGCAATATTTCTTGACGCTTAACGTAAGGGCATAAGAGGTTATTGAAAAATTACTACCCAAAGAGAAGAAAACTGGAAAAATTATAATTTCCCAATATTTAATTTCTGTACCTTCTGTACCTGTAAATATAAGCCTATTTCATTCGCACATAAAAGAAAGCCCTTATTAATTATGTAAATCAAGTGTAATGCATTTATTGCAGAGTATAGAAACATACCTCAAACGGGTTTTATTTCAAAATGTAAATATACAAGTCATTTATTTATGAATAATTAGTCTGTAAATACTAAAACAGTAACTTAGATTGTAAGCTATTTCTTTTAAAATATGCAAAGTATGAAATCGATATCCTGTTATAATGCAAATCAATCATTAAGGTATAAATACAACAGCTTTTCAACTTCATTGCCTAAATAATTACTTTTGAGAGATGCCATGTGCAAATAATCATTCTATACTTAGTAAGAACGAGTTTCATTTTAAGATATGCGCGTTGTTTATTGAAAGCGTAACACCCTGCATTACTGAAAAGTAAATTGCATTTACAATCATTAAGAATGCAATTGCGAGCGTAATTAATTATGTAATTGTCTTCCGTGTGCAAACAAAACATTTTAATTTCAGAATTTTCTGTATTAATAAACAAATACGCCACTTTACCCCCCAAAAGCCAATTATTAGTATTGATTAATAAACTTTCCTATTTAAAAGAACAAGCAAGTATTAGAAAGCCATAAAAAATAAAATAAGAACGATATTAATAGCCTTACGTATTAGAGAGAGAACCGCGCCCATTAACTTCGTGCATTAAAAAAGAATGGGCAACGTTTCAGGAGAATCATAAATCATATCGGCCACACCTAATTAGATTATTAAACGCAACATTTTTTAAATATTACATTACCCGGGTGTGTCATGATTCGGAATAGATGCGGAAAGATCTGGAATATGACGTGTTGAGTTAATTTTTGTATATAAACAGGAACTGAATTTGAATGGATTATTTACTATTTGACATTCAAGGTTAATTCATTTGAGAACGTCGAGCTTGTAACTTTTAAGTAAAGAATTAATTCTTTCAGCACGTAGGGTACAGCAATTTTTAATTCATTTTACGATATGCAATAAGCAACATCGAAGTTATCAAACGTAAATATTTGATAAAGTATAAAAAGATTCAACACAATAATATAAATAACCTTGGTAGAAGATCATAACTGATGATTTTAAATTAACAATAAATGCACTCTTGTAAACTAGTATTTTAACGTCAATTTGAAACGGAATCAGAAAGTATTTAATTATGTTGGAAATGGGATTTGGATAAGTGCTATAATACAATAATTATAGCAAGTATAAATTTTGGATTTCTTTTGTTAGTAACTTATATTAATGTTTAACTATGAATAATTTAAATTAGAAAAGTTTTTAATCTTTTATAAAAATTTTATGTGAATGGGATAATTTCCAGCAAAATTTTTAGGTCAAGAGTTTGAAATATTTTTACCCTTACTAAATTATCTGTGCAGCGTCATTGGCCAATTACACTCACGAACGGGGTAATAAACATGCAAATTAAAGAGAACTTTGTACCTGGTAACAAAGACTAGGTAATGATTATTTTAATAAATAAGTAACCTTCAGGAATAATTTTCTGCATGAACTTTAGCTTTAAACTGTTCTTATAAATGCAAGATATTCTTTTGTATGAAAGAAAAATGTTTTGAATGCATATACGTATCTTGAGATTTCTGTTTCATTTCATTTTCGTAAATTCGACAGCAAAATTTCCGTCGTATATACCAACACCTGTAAATAGTAAAATTGTTATCAAAACCAATTTGTTACTTAAACTCGATGATTACAGCGTAATAGAAACCAAACATTGTTAGAATTTGCGTATAATAACGATATCGATCCGGTAAGAATTAAATCGCTCAACAAATAGGATCCTATGTCTATAGAATTCAATCTTATCATGAACACGGTGTCGTGCCGTTTACCTAGTTTGGCACGTGTCGTGGAATTTAAATTCTAGTCACAAATGCTCCGTTTTATGAACTAAACCTTATAAATAACAGTAGATTCACGTAGAAAGGATGATTGTTGAATTTTCAGTAAACCAGTAAAGAATTAAAATAAATAAAATGCTACGATTAAGTAAGAATTAAAAGTATTTAATTTGAAAAGCAAAATTAAAGTGTACTTTGACTCAGCCGATTAGAAATCGTAAGTGTAATTTGCACAAAAAAATTGCTTTTGTAATGAGCTTGTTCTAGAGTTTTTGAGCACTACCCTAAGTTGCTTCTAAACACTGCTCTAAGTAGCATTCTGAGGATCATTTAAGTACGACTCAAGATTTCAAATCCTTTTCAATAAAAATGCTAAATAGTGGTTCAAATCTTTCTTTAAGAATTAATGCTTTTACTGAGAATATTTGTTCTAATCTGATTGGTTGGTACTGCCGAAATAAAATTTGTTTCAAATTGGGTGTCAGTTTTGTGTAGCTTTGTTTGGTTATCAATTCTTGGAATAAACGTGTGTTAGGAAACGGTTTAAGTGGATATAATTCAAGACTATGCAATCAAGGTCAGATTATTTTAAGTTTTATGTTTTCTATAAAAAACAATTGGAAATGTGCATTGTGTAATCAATAATTTTAGGAAAAGTTTTTGTGGTTGTAAGATCTTATTAATTAAACATTTATTTAGAAAGTAATTTATAGCAAAGAGCAATTTACACGAATTTCTTGTTATAAGGTACAGTTCTAAAGTAATAGCTTGAGGTGAGGGTACTCTAACCCTGAAAGGCCATTATCAGTATATGCCAAGCGTAAATTGAAACTATGGTAAACTGTTTAAAAATTTTGTGTCTTTTGCTTTAGCTGCAGCATAATTTTTGTTTATTATTAATATTAACTGTAAATATTTGGACTTCTGAAATTTTTGTGATTTTATATACCAAATGAGCCGAAGAGAGTTTATGTAGACTTTTCCGAAGGGACTAATTAAATGATGCGTTTGTGTAATTTCGCTTGCAAATTTTGGCAAGGAATGATGTACGTGCGCGCAATTATGAAACTCATATATGTCGGGATAAAAAGCCAGCCTACCAGTATAGGTCAAACAAGTGGCACTTGGTTGTGTTAAGGAAGCTGCTGTTAGCTGGGAAAAATTGAAATGTTAGTGTTTCTGGAGATCCTTCAACTCCTTAAAGTTAAACTAAAGCATGAATAAAGTTGAGTTCATGTGTTTATAACTTACAATTAAGTACTTGTAGACTTAAATGTAAATAGGTTTAATTTATGTAATAAAAAATTAATGGAACTGAGTGTAGTGATTTTGTTAATCTATGAAATATCGAAGAAATTAGTTTTGGCTAAACTTAAGCATTATGTTATCGTGAAAAAAAGGTTTGGAATATTTTATTATATTAAGAAATATCTATGTATTAATTTTAAATGTAAACTATATTTGTAGAGGATTATTGTTAACCGAATAGTCAAAATTTAGTATTTTTAATGGATAATGGAACGATGAAAGGAGTTGGCTTTAAACTGTTTTTTAATGTATTGCTATTAAGATTATTTCCAGAAATGGGATTCAGAAGGTCATGTATATCAATATTGGAAACGGGAACAAGTACTTGATAGTAATATCTATCGATTTAATGTTTTTTTATTAGAATTTTTTTTAGTGGTACCTGACTAGTTTGATGTTACGGAATTAATTTTTTGAGAACATATTTTTGTATTCATATTGCAATTATTTAATGTAAATGTAGGTTAATCGTAGGTTCAACTTTATTTGCATCCATTGAGGAACTAAGTAACAATAGATAATTGTGGGAAGATACCAACCACCCCAGTGACGAAATCGTACTTGGAAGAGGCACTTTATTTTAAAGTTTTCTTTTAATTGACCAAAATTTAATAAGTGCTTTTAAGGTGTCGTAGGACAAAGTGATAAATTTACGAAACTAAACACAAAGGAGACCTATGTGAAAAACCATCTTCCGTGTAGGGAAAATATCAAAGCGATTGTTGAGACAAGACGGTTTGGCGCTTCCTAATTAAAACAATAGAAATAGCCTTTCAAGGAAAGTGGTTATAGTAACGTAGTGTTGTAGTTCAGCCATTTCAAATGTTTATTTTTTTACTTTTATTATGTTTCTTTCCTTGGAACTCACTTCTGCATCACTTAGTTAGGCGAGCAGCCTTAAAATTGTTGCAGGTTCCCCACACCTTTGGTGCAAATCTAAATTTATAACGTTCCGCTTGTTACCTGTAACATTATCTTCATCTGCAAATTTTGAGATTTGTTCTAAACATTAGTTTTCTATATACAAGTAACCTACAACTTCAATAAAACACCATGTATAAGGATGAATATGATCACAAAGATTTCTTTTGCTAGATCTAACTAGAGCGATTAATAATTTTTACAAAATAACGCACAATAGATTATTTTTTAGTATTTCTCCAGTACTGAATTGTCAATTGAAATTAGAGCTTGATTTAGCATTTTCAAAAGTACATCTTTGATAAATTTTTTTTTTAGAGAATTAGAATCTTTAATTTTAAAGTCATTACTTTTATACATAAAATAATTGCTTCTAGAACATGCAAAACCAATTCAACCAGATCTGCCTAAAAATCTCCTATAAGTACAACGCATTTTTTCTCTTGAGAAAGAGAAACGAGTTTGTCAGGTATTGCCTGTCCTAAATTTACTTTAAATTACACCTCTGGATAATCTAACTACAAACAGTTACCGCATAACGTTTCTACTTCTATAACTTCGTAAATAATCATTTAAAATCTTGAAAGTTTTGCTGAAATACCCAGAGTTTGGTCAAAATGACTGATTTGCACCATACCAATTTATCTAAAAAGAGTACGGAGGGAGCGAGCAGTCATGTAGGAAATTATTCCATGCATAAAATATTTTGGAGTTAGGTCGTTTTACAAAATAAATCAATTCGATGTAAACGCGATTATTAAATTTATTGGTTATTTACATAATATTAATGGCAAATAAGAAAATTTCTTTATCTAAAACTCCCCAATGACGCAATGGGCACAGCTTTTTTCGAAAGGGACAAATAACTACATGAACTGTCAAAAAGTTTTAATCTCGTTATTGAGTGAGAATTCTTTCATCAAAGACGTATGAACGAAATTAAAAAATATGTAGATCTCAAAACCGCCATTTATACTTATGGATCTTATTGAACGCGGTTACTGAATACAAGCCTCCAACTAAAAAAATTGGAAAAAGTCTTGTAGCCGTCAATTTTTCGTATATGTTATTAAATACAAACGGTAACAAATATTGGTACTTTACATCCTTTCGTAATAAATTCAAAAAAATTATAGATGAAAACCGGGAAATAACTGTTCACAATACGATTATTTTTACAAATTCACAATGGAACATGAACCATTCAACGATACATCTCAAAATCGCATAATTTGAGTAGTACGGACTACTACACTTGCGACCATGTTCCCAATGCTCCATCTGAAGGCACTACATTGGGTTTAAATGTGAATAATTACGTCCTTCATATAAATTTGACTTCTAAATGAATTAATCGTTAAATATAATTATAAACTAAAGCTAAAAGTAGGGTTTAAATAATGGTACCCATAACGTTGACTTTAGTTTAGTGTGTTCTTTCAACAGGACACTAACGGAAAGTAAGGGGTAGTGGGTCTCTAATATCGGATAACAGCCGCCGACGCTGCTTACCGGATGACCTGAAGGGTCGACTTAGAGCTATCCAAATCTAGTTAAATTCATATTTACTATGGATTCGAACTTCTAAGGAATCGCCAAATTTATTAATAGAGAATCCAGCCATTTTTCCCTAGTCTATAAATTTATAATATCGTTCGCTTTAGTCTAAGTAATTTATTCTAACTTCAGCTTAATTTATCCCTATCGTTCACTAACGTTTCCTATCTTACTTATACTAGTTTCAGTCCTTTTTTCTTTAGACAGTACGACAAAAAACAGGCAAAACGTCAAACTAAACAAATCAAACAACAGAACAATAAAATATATAATGTACGATAAATGTATAAAAAGTAATATACAAATATCTAAATAAAGCATTAAGCATATAAGCATACAACAAAGCATAGAATAGCAACTAAGCATCCAATAAATTCTCAGGTGCACTCGCATAAGCATTATGTCGGCTAACACCACGATACTAAAGCGCGAATTACATATCCCCCAATTATTATGTATATTAAAATTAAATGCAATTATTATGTCTTAAGAAATATAGTGTTTTTATGGTATAATTTAAGGTAATAAGATAAAAAGTTTAATAAAAGGTTCATCAGACATCAGAACGGAAGCAACTACTTTGTAGTCCAGACGCAACCTGATACTGCTGGTGCAGGACACAATGAACTGCAATAGCGTAACAATTTTTTTTACAATTATAAAAGCTTATAAATTTAATTATAAAATACACTGCATAGTTTATTTAAATGAACAATTAATTTTGCGACGTTATTAAATGTTCAGATCAGGACCGTATAGCCCAATCACAAGGCATATATTACTTAATAATACTGCTATAGCCTCTACTTGTTAACGTTGGTCATTAGAATTGCATTTCCAATGTTAAGCGATTTTTATGTGTTGTGTGCTTCCCGCCGACCGGAGGATCAGTCTGACTCGACCACTTGTAGAGTTACAAGCAC
Source organism: Platerodrilus igneus (assembly GCA_036346225.1). Classification (NCBI taxonomy): domain Eukaryota; kingdom Metazoa; phylum Arthropoda; class Insecta; order Coleoptera; family Lycidae; genus Platerodrilus; species Platerodrilus igneus. Next base: position 2,896,939 of record JARFIW010000765.1, on the reverse strand, counting down.
CATGGAAACCAACAAGGTCCGTGCCAGCAATCTACGTGTGGCAATAAACGTGGCGGCATAATCGAGTGCAAAATGCATTTGATTTCCGTTTTGCTTCTAATAATGGTAAGCAAATTAAATAATTAGTAAGGCAAACTAAATGATTTTATTGTAGCACTCAATATTTTAACGAATTTAAACTCAACATGTTATTTATTTTTAATCTCAACACGTTAACAAATTTTTAACCCCAGATTTAATCTCAATAAACTACCACGTTTTATTTTTATTCAAATTCATAAAGTTAAAAAAGACTGCAAAAATGAGGCACTTGGTATAACTTGTTTTATGGATTGGTATTATATTTTGATTTACTTCAATGGATCGTACAGTAAATTTATAAGGGTGGTTCCCTGTGGTGGTCCAGTTTAATACGCCGTTATAACATGATTCATCATTCCTTTAGAAGAGAAGCTCAAATTTATACCTTGAAAATGCAGATGTAGAAATTTGCTGACGTCACTTTTTTGTCCAAGAATCGCAGGATTTTGTTTCAATAAAGACTCAAAGTTCACCTGTCGCTAAGGTAAGCGCTAGCATAGATACTTGAGCTGACGCCAGCTGTCTCGAGTAATAAGTCAATCAAGCGGATACTTGTAACTAAAATGATAGCATTTTATAAGTTTTGTTTTATGAAACCGTGAGATCTCTCATTGTTTAGATTTCATTATAGTATAAATGATTGCTTATTTTAGATATAAATGCAAATAATTAAAATTATGAAGCTTCCTATTTATTCCAGTAGAGTATTGCTTTCAAGTTCAGTAACACTCAAAGTAATTATAAAAACTAATTTTGTTTAACATCAAATATTTAATGCATATTTGTAAACCAAGGTAACCAATCTGTGTATTTTGGGTATTTAATTTAAAAGCTTCACGGTAATGTTTAATACATTATTAACATTTTGATTCATAGTAGAGACTATCATAATTTTTATATTTAAATATCTGCTTCTAAAGGATTAGACCACATTTTTGGTGTGAATTTTGTATATAAAATCTTATACCAAAGAAAGTTAAATTTAATTAAAGAACTATCATATAATTTAATTGAACAACTGTTTTATTTTGGACAAGTGAGTCCAAAGGTAGGGTTAATTGAGTAAGAAAGTATAAGTATATATATTGCTGTGATAAGAGGTTGTTTAGAGGTGTATTGAGTAGTAAGGGTAGTGCAGTAACAATAAATAGCAATAAGAATTAGAAAACTGTATTTATTTAGCAGAAAAATAGGTAATTCGCACATTATGTAAATAGCAAGCATTTAACTCTCTGTATATAGACCGTAATTAACTTTAAGCGATGCAAGTAAGCATATCTTATAACAATAAAACGCGTATTCAGCAGAAAAATAGGTAATTCATACATTATGTAAATAGTAGGCATTTAACACCCTGTATATAGACCGTTATTAATTTTAAGCAATGCCAGTGAGCATATCTTTCGACAATAGAACGCATATTAAGAAGAGAAATGATCTTACATGTAATTGAGAAGTGTTCTACAATTTATAAAATAAAGACGCCGAAGATAAAAGATAAAACCTAACAAAGCGCAGCAATTACGCTGAAACAATAGGCGCATTGATAAGAAAACGCAGTTTCAAAGATTCATAAATACATGAACGAAAACAGCATTAGAGTTACATCATTTATTTTGTACAATTATTTAAAAAGCGATATCTACACAAAACAACGTATGGCAAAGATAACAAGTAAAAATGTATCAATAGCAAATAAACACGATTACACGGAAATCCGAATTAATTACATCAGAAACAGCTTTAAAATACAGGGAATATTAAAGACAAAACCTGGTTGGTTGAAATAATCTGCAAAACTGCTTGAAAACCCAGCCCAGAAGTAGTGGAAAAAGGCTATTTAACACCCATTCGGTGATAACACGACTCAGTCTACAACTCATAAACGTCAAAGCTACGACACTGTTAACCAGAAATCCACGACAAAAATAAATAAAGTAGAATATCGAATTTATGTTACAGCGAAAATAGTACAACAATTACGTTAAGCATATATGAAAAGTTTTTGCCGTTTTTTTTTATAGAAAACGTGAGTAGATTTAAGGGAAGAGATTCAAAGCATATGCAGACAAATATAAAATAAAGAAGCACGAGGTAATTTTTGGAAAACAAGAGGTGACTGTACCTAAATATTGGTTCAACTAAGCAGAACATTAGTATACAAATGAAGACAGTAAAGGGGTGTTGATCCACAACACGAACAACATATCACAGGTCAGATCTACTTAATTTTAAGATATTTTTTAATTTAAATTTTATTACTGAATTTATTCAATTTATGCAAACTTGTAATGGAGTCAACAAGAAACATTGCATTCGTTAAACTTACGTAATAAATCATAAAGAGGTCTAGAACGTTCCAGATTCTTTTGTAAGGGTGTTGTTTTTGGTCACTTGACCTTATATTAAATTAAAAGTATATAAATTTTGGAATAAATAATACATATGATATTGATTGATTGAAGGGTGTATTTAAAGAATTTCAGAAATTGTAATTATTATTTCCGTTCATTATATGAAATCAATTGACTCCGTTTTATCAATTCAAATAGGAAATCATAAAGGGGTGAAAAAAGAAAATTGATTATCGTAACGTTATGCACTCTGTATAGATTAAAAAGGGCTAGCCGTGGCATAATAATAAATTAAAAAATTAATTTGTGAGAAACACAGAGCAGTGGCGTTAAGTAAAACGTTCATAACACCGAGTACGACGTTATCATATATATATATATATATATATATATATATATATATATATATATATATATACCCTTTTATAGAAATAAAGTTTGTAGCTGTGACTTGATAAAGAAACACAAAACAGCGCTTTTAAGAAGTTTAAAATTTAAATTTTTCGTTATAATAATGCTTAAATTATTGGTATCAATAGCTACTTCTTTTCTTTATGGTACAATGTAACAAGAGTGCATCTTTTGCGTCCTTTGTTATTATATTAACACTATCTTCTTACAGATCCTGCGTTTGCGGTAAAAGCGATTTTTCCCTTTAAACATTTCCAAGTTTTACTTTAGGGCAAACCCGTGCTTTAAAAAATCAAGAATTTGGTGGCGCCCCTTTTGCACCTCTACTTTGTATTTGAAAATGAGTCAAGTAAACAATGTTTTTGTTATGAAACCCACGACCACTCCTCATCAGCTCTACCCGAGGAATAGACCGTTAGCTTAGTCGGAAGGCTGTCGATTTACTTTCATTATAAGGAACTAATGTAAAAGAATGAATTTGAGTAAGTTTTACATATAACCAGTGAAATAGTAACAATAGAAGCAGACTACTAAGATTACTAAGAAGTAAGACATTGTATGTTATTAAGAAAAGCAGACGGTGAGATCTGCATTCCCCCACAAGATGATGTGAAAGCAGGGATTACATAAATATCTGGAGGAGCCCCTGATAGCCGGTCAGTCTCGAACTTCATAACTTTAACATTGTTGGTAGTTCAAGCTATTCATTGGTAATTATAAAACATAACTTTGATTATTTGTCAATTAAAACGTTAATGCACATAACGTACAAGTTGTTAAACCATTTTTGTAATTACTGTTTAAAATATAAAATTGATAAAAGTGTTTTTGAAAATAAAGACTTTTTGAAAACAAGTTTCCAAAGGCCCAAAATCTATTTGGCGCAGTCGGAGCAAAAACCAGAAGGAGACTAACGGTTCCAAAATTGAAAAACTGGTGGCTGTGAATTTCAATTGTTTACTGGAAACAAAAACCAAACAATTGGACGAAGTACAGAATCGACCGAATCCAATAAAGAAGGAAGGCTGATGGAACTGGCAATCAAATTATTGTAAGTACCTACAGTTTATTTTCTTAACCATTTTCTTTTCAATTGAATATTCATGTTAGCAAATAAGATTGAAACAAGAAAATTTATATTTTATGTACAATTATTATCACAATTTATTACTGAAAGAAATTTACGCAACAAAAGTCTGAACGCGAAATAACCAAAGTTTATAATTACAAACATTTTATGTACAATTATTGCAACAATTTTTTTATGAAACAATTATTCAGCAAAAATCTGAAACTAATGTAATTATAACAGAGGTCTATAATTACATACAATACACGTAACAATAAGTGATTCTTTAAATAACTTTAATACAAACTCGGCTGAAGCAACTGAGAACAAAATTTATAAAGATGATCACTGAAAACTTAAAACTATATTTAGACTCAATACCAACGTATGATGGTAAGCAAGCGTTATTAGTGATTTTTATTACTGCTTGTAAGATTTTTCTGAAATTTTTTTACAAACAAGATGACGTTGACCGAGATTTATGGCTATTACGCTTAATAGTAAGCAAGTTAATAGGTAGCGCTTTGACGCTTATTGCAAGTCGGGATGACCTGACAGACTGGGACGATTACAAAAGAGTATTGATTGCGTATTTCGGAGATCAATGTAATATAAAATGTCTTATCAGAGATTTAATAAACCAACAAATGGAAACTAATCAATCACCATACCAATTTGGTATGCGATGTCAAGACGTGCGAAGTTTAATCTTAACTAAATTGAAACTCGAGGAACCTGAGCAAAATGTACACTTAATCAAAACAAAATTATACGACGAGATGGCGTTACACACTTTTATCAACGCATTACCCAAGCGATTATCGGAGAAAATAAGATTTCGAAACCCCAAAATTAAAAAGGCGCAATGAATTTAATTGTGGAAGAAGAAAACGTAATGTATTACAGAAACCGGATTTACAATCCTAACGCAAAACGCGAACAAAAATTACCTTCCAATTAAAACAATACAAGCCGCGAGACAAATACCAACACAACCTAAAGTCACATCATTTAAAGCACGAATAAACCAACCTAGAATTAACAACCCAAACTTTAACAACACAAATTTCAACAAGCAATTTCGAAAACCAACATTAAGTTCGACTTTTATAAAACCCGCATTTACACTAGAATTCAATCAGAACGCAAATCGAACGTGGCAAATATTTGGTGTAAAATTAAACAGAAACGCACACATGACGAGTAATGACAAAAACCCTAATAATTACTACAAACCAACCCCTATGCACACTTCATCTGGTAACACCAGACGGAACACTAAAATATCTCAAATTAGATCCGATTATACCTAAATACAAAATTTCATCTCCGAGGAACTATTTCACCAAGAAGTAGAAAATGTTAACAATCAAGAAACAGATAGTTTTGCGAATCCAAGTAAAGACGATGAAACAAATCATTCAGAAAATTACGAATGCAACAACCCTTACGAAAATTACGAAAAGGATGATGAAGAAAATGCGTGCTCAAATTTTCAGTTGGACCAAACAAAATACGATCAGACGTAATAAATCTAAACAATATTAATCAACATATTTCACCCTACATAGAAATACCTCAGGTGGAAATTAAACTATTAATCGATACAGAATCTTCAAAAACTTTGATTAGCCCCAAAACCGTGCAAAAACACTATTTAGCTTTTGTAGAAAGAAAATCTTTCAAAATCAGAACAGCACACAAAACGACATTACATCAATTTATTGCAAACATACCCTTACTAAAAACTTTCAACGTAAAATGAAACATAAATTTTGTATTTTTGAATTTAACGATTTATACGACGGATTAATAGGCATGTATCTTATAAGAATTTAGAATTTAGATATTTGGGTGTTTTGTTTTGTTTCTTTGTCTATATATTGTTGCTTTTTTATTATTTTTATGAATTAAATTATATCTCGCAACACAAAATAAATTTTAAGCCTAGTTTAAACTGTCTCTTACACCAAGTTCCTTTCTTCTTCGGTTTTAAGAGTCTAGTTTCGCGACCCTTCCCGCAAACTGTTTCAAGGTTACCCAGAACGCCCTCTGGTTAACCGCTCTCTGGACCTCTTTCAAACTCTTGGACCATTCTAGTCTCTCGATAGTTAGTTTCCTGTCTGCTAACCCTCTGTTAATCATCTCGAGTGGGCAGTCAAATAGCACGTGCGAGACCTAAGTGACATCGATCAAACTGCTGTTCTAATGTCTTTCGAACGTCGGCGAATCGGTGTTGTTTAACATGTTTAAATCCTATTCCTTTAATAAATCAGTTATTAGCGACGCCTTGGCATCTTCTATCGGACTACTCTATAATGGGGATCTTTACATTTGAATTTCCAATGCTCCACCGGAAGGTACTATATTGGCGAGGAAGCGGGTTTTTTTTGCTGGGAATTTTGAATTTTGCCGAACCCTTGCTGTTACAAGCAAGGTAGGGATCTATAAAGTGTGTGACAACGGTCACATTCTTCAAGCGGACCGTGTAGGAATTTTAACTCGGGACCTCGGCCATAGTAGTCACACGCATATCAACTACACCACGGAGCCGCTTCCATAATGGGGACCCCTGCATTTGATTTTCCAATGCGCCACCCGAAGGTACTACATTGGCCAGGAAGCAAGTTTTTTTTAATTAGGAAATTTGAATTTTGCTGAATGTTTGCTGTTCCAAGCAAGGTAGGGATCTTTAATGTGCGTGACAACACACACACGGAATCTCCATTTCACTTCTTATCCGACCGAGGGCGTATTTTTGTGAAAAATGCTCGCCTAACATTTATCAAGCGGGCCGTGTCGGGATTTAAATCCGCGACGTTGGGCATGGTAGTCACACGCCTTCCAACTACACCACGGAGCCGCTTCTATAATGGGGACCCCTGCATTTGATTTTCCAATGCGCCACCCGAAGGTATTACATTGGTGAGGAAGCAACTTTTTTTTAATTTTGAAATTTTGAATTTTGCCGAACCCTTGCTGTTGCAAGCAAGGTCGAGATCTTTATTGTGCGTGACAACACACACACGGGACCTAATTTAACCTCTCATTCGACCGAGGGCGAATTTTTGTGAAAACTGCTCGCTTAGCATTTATTAACGGGACTGTGTCGGAAATTGAACCTGGAACCTCGGGCATAGTAGTCACACGCATACCAATTACACAACGGAATCGCCCCATAATGGGGACTCTACATGTGATTTTCCAATGCACCACCCAAAGGTACTACATTAGTCGGGAAGCGAGTCTTTTTTACCTGGAAAATTTGGAATTTTGCCAAACCCTTGCTGTTCCAAGCAAGGTAGGGATCTTTATCGTGCGTGACAAACTCACACACGCGACTCCATTTTACCTCTTATCTGAACGAGGGTATATTTTTGTGAAAAATGCTCGCCTAACATTCTTCAAGCGGACCGTGAGGGGATTCGAACCCCAGACCTTGGGCGTAGTAGTCACACACATACCATTACGCCACGTAGCTGCCTACATAATGTGGACCGTTCATTTATATTTCCAATGCTCCACCCGAAGGTACTACATTGGCCAGAAGGCGAGTTTTTTTTTACCTGGAAAATTTAGAATTTTGCCAAACCCTTGCCGAACCCTTGCCGTTCCAGGCAAGGTAGGGATCTTTAACGTGCGTGACAACACTCACACACGGAACCTCCATTTAACCTCTCATCCGAACGAGGGCGTAATTTTTGTGAAAAATGCTCACCTGCCATTTTTCAAGCAGTCGGCCGTGTCAAGATTTGAACCCAGCACCTTGGGATCCGTAGTCTTACGCTTACTACATAGATCCACGGCGACGCCACATAATGTGGACCGTTCATTTACATTTTCAATGCTCCACCCGAAGGTACTACATTGGCCAGGAGGCGAGTTTTTTGTTGCCTGGAAATTTAGAATTTTGCCGAACCCTTGCCGTTCCAGGCAAGGAAGGGTTCTTTAACGTGCGTGACAACACTCACACATGGGACCTCCATTTAACCTCTCATCCGAACGAGGGCGTAATATTTGTGAAAAATGCTTACCTGCCATTATTCAAGCAGTCGGCCGTGTTGGGATTTGAACCCGGGACCTTGGGATCAACACATAATGTGGACCGTTTATTTACATTTCCAATGCTCCACCCGAAGGTACTACATTGGCCAGGAGGCGAGTTTTTTGTTGCCTGGAAATTTAGAATTTTGCCGAACCCTTGCCGTTACAGGCAAGGTAGGGATCTTTAACGTGCGTGACAACACTCGCACACGGGACCTCCATTTAACTTCTCATCCGAACGAGGGCATAATTTTTGTGAGAAATGCTCACCTGCCATTTTTCAAGCAGTCGGCCGTGTCGGGATTTGAACCCAGGACTTTGGGATCCGTAGTCTTACGCTTACTACATTGATCCACGGCGACGCCACACATAATGTGGACCGTTCATTTACTTTTTCCAATGCTCCACCAGTAGGAACTACATTGGCCAGGAGGCGAGTTTTTGTTGCCTGGAAATTTAGAATTTTGCCGAACCTTTGCCGTTCCAAGCAAGGTAGGGATCTTTAACGTGCGTAACAACACTCACACACGGGACCTCCATTTAACCTCTCATCCGAACGAGGGCGTAATTTTTGTGAAAAATGCTCACCTGCCATTTTTCAAGCAGTTGGCCGTGTCGGGATTTGAACCCGGGACCTTGGAATCCGTAGTCTTACGCTTACTACATTGATCCACGGCGACGCCACATAATGTGGACCGCAGGACGCATAAAAATACCCATAACAATCTGTTGTGAACGTAACAAGTAACGCAAACTATCGGAATTACAATGTAAGATCGTGGGAGCGATAAGGTTTCAAGCGAACTGAATGACAATAATCTCAAAAATAAAAGACATCATACACACAATCCGCAAAAACAAAAACCGCTTGCAATAAACTCTGGGACGTGAAAATTGTAAAACTCACTGACTGGATACATGTAAATTTGTACATGTAACTTTAACGTGCCGGCTATTTCCCGAGTGGATATTTGTAATTTTTTGAAATTAATACAAAGGGTGTAAAGTCCCGATCTTTACTAAATGTACTTGGTATTTTACTATATATTTTTTCATCTTTATTTAATATCATGTTGGAATTGCAACGTTATTAAATGTAGACTACCAAAGATTTTAAATTTTACAACCTGCTTTAGTGCAATAAGTTCAATTAACTGACTGAAATTAATAAACTCCTTTCTACTGTCTAATATTTGCTTAAGTAACGCTCCAGCGAGATCGTGTCCAAGAAAAGCGATAAAAAGTGAAACGGTAGGTCGGACTACTTTAAACATTAAAAGAAATAATAAACTTCGATATGGATTTCTCCGTTTTATTTTTTTTACAAAAGACAAACATCAGCACACTCACGTCTCGTACATAATTTAAAGTTGTAACTTAATTGACTTCAAATAGTGCGAATTTCTAGTCTCCTTCTTGCTTTCTGTACGAGCATGCATTAAGCAAATGCTTAATCTTTATCTTTGTGATTTAATAAAATAAAGCAAAACCTACTCCAAGTATTAGTTTGCAAGTTGGCTTTAATGCACATGGAATTCATTTACGCAGATATAAATTGCTCAACTGTCAAAATAGTTATGGATTGCTTCTGATATATTGAAATATTTAGAATTCAAATGTATTCAAAGCACTCAAGCTGCTTTTAGTTTCCAACCAACTCCAAACTGTAATATCACACCAAAATATGCCATTTACTAAACAGATGGTTTTAATTAAATTATTTGGGAAAACAGTATTCATCTTTGAGGGTTACAGTTCTAATAGAAACCAAATACTGTTCACAAGCAGATCAGTTAAGTATAATTAGATCGTACACGAATACTCTCATAATACAAGTAGCAACACGACGGCGACGTACCTATTTATAAATAAATTCGAAGGTAGAAACCTCGTACCTGGAGGTTTGCTCCATCTACGTTTTCTTCGTGATGCGAAAATATCAAATATTTAACTTTACAGGAGGAGGTCAAAACTGTTTTGGTCTTTTGTTTACACCGGACTTACTTTTTATCTGTAAAGCACATCTACAGAGAGGTTGTAAGATTTAGACAATTAGTATTTTTAGACCTTTACCATTATGTTCAAAAATATATGAGGTGCCGGATCTAGAACTACAGATGTTAGGGATTATTACATTATGTTATGTAACGAATAGTACTTACGTATTGAACTTCTTTAAAAGAAAATAAACCAAGTGCTTAAAAGCCTAATCATCATCAAATTAGAGATTATAATATTTGCTACGTACCTGAACGTAGTCGGAAAAAAGTAAACACCAGGCTAACTACCAACCACGGAGAATGGGGGAATTCGCCTACATACCAAACAGAAACAAAAAATAAGCACATCGCCCACGACTATCTACTAACAATGAAAATAAATTAAAATTTCTTAATTCACAGGTACAAAGTAAAGTGTTAAATTTACGTTATATTTTAAAGAACAAATATTATATAGGATCCACGAAGTGCGCATTTCGTAGCTAACAGGTAATAAAAGTCATTAAAAAAAGTAATGCTTAGATTTTCTCAATAGCAAGTGTGTGAAATTAAAGTATTAAAGGTAGGTGTTCTTCATAGCAAGTGGGTTAAATTAAAGTATTAAAGGTAGACCAAGGTGTAGTAAGAATTAAAGAAAGATAACCAGAAACACTAGCGAAGTTAGTCTCTAAACATGGATGGTGAACTGGTTTCACAACATCAACCACTGATAAATAAGGATTCTCGATGTACGTAAAAGAAAACGAGTCACATACCTTTATGCGCCGGGATGCGTATCTTGCAAACCGCCGGGGGTGTGTCAGCATAGCAACGCCATGGTCGTCAGGGTTTAATCACCCTGCCATCGTAATTATAGCAGCGATTCAAAGACAAAAAGCAGCTGGTCCACGGCAACGAATAGGTGGGCCTACACCAAGAAGGAACCCATTTGGCCTCCAGCTAAAAAAAGCTAAAAGGAGAATCTGATTAGAATGAGTACGTGCGAGGAAACTCACTGAATACACGCAAGATACCTCTTAGTTGTCGAACAGAAAAACGTGCATCACTTTTAATATAGTGTTGCGAGCTACTATTAGGCAACCCATCAAACACACAAAACGTCACAAGCACTGTATATTCTCCATAGACAGACAGGCTTCTGGCAATTACTGGAGGATGAGTCATCCTTTTTAATTCATGGTATAAATAAGACCGATAATGAACTACAGAGTTAGTCTATACCAGAATATCGAATATAAATTATATCGTGTAAAGTAAAAGTAGTTGAGCTTTTGGAAGTCCAAGAGTATACATAAATGTTATATGATGTGTCTAATGTACATGCAGCTTGTGGTGTACATAAATAGATAGAAGTGTAATAAATAATAATTGTGTTAGTGTTGTTATTGGACCTATGGTTAAGAAGTTAGTTTAAGAAGATATTAGTGCTTGTAAATTCATTAGTGTAATAGTGCCTCATTGTTAATTGGACTCAAAACATCTATAAATAAGGCATATACTGTTAATTAGACTTGTGAACAGTGAGTACTAAAGACTCTTGTTATTACTTGTTTTAAATTAGTCAAACGCGGTAGTAGTAGACCGCTACAATACGGTGCGGAATAAAAAAAAAAAATATTTCGACGTACAAGCTTTAGAACCACATTCAACAATAATTCAAACAACATGGAGGCGAACTGCAAATCGTAGCTTATTGAAGCGCGGTAAAACTGGAAAACCTGGCCTTTATCGGATAGTGCGCAACCTAAATTTGTCGTTTCGAAATAAATGAGTTCTAAATGAAAATTTGTAGCAAGCGTACTTGTAAACAGGATGTTGTTGAAGAATTTAAGAAATTACGGGATACACAAAACAAAGCATAGACTATATTATTTATAGAATACATCTTCGTTGTAAAAGAAAAAGGGATTTAAGTTAAGAAATTTATTCGAAAGTATGTTTATTATTAATTATGTTGAAAATCAACGTAACAAATCCCTCCTGGCAAAATTAACAGGTCGGGGTTGGAAAACAACAGTAATGGGAGTAGGCAGAGCAATAAAATACAAAGAGAAAAAAATCCAAAGAGAAAAAAAAAGAAAAAAAATCACTTAGAAACTAAAAGAAAATTCGTTACGAAAACAAAATATAAAAAAACTGAAAAAAGGAAAAAAAGGAGCACTCCAAAATAAAAAAACCAATTCTCGTCCGGCTCGAAGGCCAATAATAGAAGCGAAAGAAAAAGGGAAGGAAGGAAAGCAAGCAACGAGGACTAAGATGGAACGGCATTGACACTGAAAAAGTCTTCGGAGGACGGATATTTCTTGTGAAGAAACAGTAAAGTTTTCAACTTCAGGAGAAGAGGAACGAAGAAGAAAACCAACAGTGCCAACCAAAACAGGACTTAAAGGTCAAGTCTCAAGTAAACAAAGGGACAACAAGGAAGAACGAGAGAAAAAAAGGAAGAATGCTGGTAAAAGAAAACGGCGTACTACTGACGTGGTAATCAAGAATCTCAATAAACGAAGAACCAAAGAAAAAAAATGCTAACTAATCCTAAAGTCGACTAAGTCGTGGTTTCCAAAAAACGAAAAATGAACTAGAAAGCACCTACCGCAGGAGCGGATGGACAAAACACAATCGGACTAGGGACCGACAGCAAAGAAGACCAGCCACAGGTAAAAGGGAGAGGAATGTGGAACAAAAGGAACGACAACAGAAAAACGAAAAAAAAACCAAAAAGGATAACACCAAGCACCAAGTACAAACCAAAAAGAAAACTAAAATCGTACAAAAGAAAATAAAACAGAATCCCAGTGTAGTTATGTATGAGTAGGTGTGGGCGTGTGCGTGCGTGTGTGTGTATGTGTGTGTGAGGGAGGGGTGTAAGAAGGGTGTGTGTAAGTGTTATGCGTGTATAAAGTATGCGTGTGTGTATGTGTTTGACCGCTGTAATCGCCTCTTACGATAGGCAGGTCGTACCATGGGATAATTCTATTCCCGAACCCACACGGTTTGAAAGAAAAAAAAAGAACCAAGTAAAAAAGGGAAGTAAAACGAAATCGTAACGTCCAAAAAATCAACACCAAAGGAAAGCAAAGTCGGCATAAGAATCTGGGACACGAGGGCTAGATATTGGGCCTAAGGCGTTTACGCCGCCAGAAGGAGAACGAAACTAGATAAAGAACATTAGAATTTTGTCGACCAACATCTTCAGGTTCTGCATCTGTATAGACAAATCTCTGCCCCTTATGGTCAGTTTTCCGCAAGATAGAAACAGCAGGGGATGTAGCAGTCGTAGCACGCGGATTAGGAGGTGGCAAGGGTAGTTTAGAAAACTTAAAACACGTCACAGAAGGAAGGTGTGTGTTTTTAGAATAGGTGGTAAGAAGGTCAACGGTAGAAAAAGATACATCATGGGTTGTCCGAACATCAACGGTAGGAAAAGAAAAATTATTGACTGCACAAGAATCAACCTTACGAAGAGAAACACAAGCGGAGCATTCTTCAGTTACGTGAGATAGAAGGACAGAAGTAGATAACATTTCAACAGCGTTAGATAAAGGACTAGAAGTATCACAGTTATGAACGAAAACAGCATTGGCTGTAGGAATATTAACCCTAGGAAAAGGAGCAGAACACGACAACACTTCAACCATATTGCAAAAAAGAACAGAATCAGGTAGAAGTTCATCAACGTTACAAGAACAAACAGTATCAAGTAGAACTTCACCAATGTTAGATAAAGGAGTTGAATGAAGTTTATCAACATGAAAGAAAGAAGCAGCACCAGACACAATTTCATCAACCTTACAAGAAGAAACAGCATCAGGAAAAGCTTTGTTCATAATAGATAAGGAACCAGAATCAGATTTACCTTCGTCAACATTAGATAACAGGACATCAGCTAGGATTTCACCAACCGTAGTTAGAAGAACAGAAACAAGTAGCATTTTGTCGGCATGAGAAAAATGAGTAAGAGTAGGTATTGTTTCATCAACGTCCGATAAAGGAGTAGCATCAAGTAAGACTTCATCACTGATAGACAACAGACAAAACTTCAGCCACAATAGGAACTGATTCCTTAATAATAGTAGATAACGAAACAGGATCAGATAAAACTTGGACAACAGCAGTAACAGGAATCATAGCCACAGGCTCACCAACTTCCACAGGCTCTTCTCTATCCGTATTAGGAATTATCGTCAGTTCAACTACAGCTGTTATTGGAGACACGACAGAAATTTCTTGAGTAGAACAATTTAAGAAAGCATGAACTTGTAAAATTTTGACAGCAACAGCAACGGACAGTAAAGATACAGGTTCATGAACTTCTACAGGACCTTCGCTGACTGAATTAGAAATTATCGTCACCTCAGCAACATGTGTGTTTGCACACACGACAGGAATATCTTGGATAGAATCATTGGAGAAAGTGAGAACAAACTCTCGAGAAACCAGCTGCAAGTCACTAATTTAAAGTAGGGGTTTTAATGGTGGTGGAGGCACAGTTTGGGGTAGAAGTGAAAACGTAGGATCCATTTGCTCATCTTTGGATTCGCGAAGGACAGAAGAAATTTGTTTCTTGTTAGTAGAGGGTCGGTAAGTAGAGGCGTAATAGTCGTAAAAATCAATATTACCGTTCAAAGGCTTATATGACTGAAAAGGGTACGAGGTGACGGTAGTAGGGCGAGCAGAAGTAGATGCACAAAAGGATGTAGAACTAGAGATAGAAGAAATTTTGTTCGAAGTTGTATTTGCCGAAAAAGAGTAGATTTTGATAGTAGTAACAGTGTGACCTGGATGAGGGACAGAAGAGAACGTAGAGTGAGAAGCACAAGAAATAAGACACCTAGAAGTGAAGACAGAATTTGAAATATGATTCGAAAACTTATTAGTAGTAAGATGACAGTGTGGACAGTTGCGGCGAGAAACTTTCTTATGTCCGCAACCATAGCAATAGAGTACTTAAGGACGAATACAACGTGTCGAAACCACCCGGTTTGTCGCAATTAAAGCATATGACCTGACGAGTAGACGCAGAACTATGAAAAACAGTAGAAAGTACGGATGAAGTATTTAATCTACCGGTAGGCGTCGAAGAAATCTTAACACCTCGGTCATGTAAAGTAAAAGTATTTTTCCGAATGGTAGCAGACATTAGCAAGACCCGGTTTAGAATTTATTTCGTCTAGTAGGCGTTTATTATAATCCACGGGTAAGAATTTATCATTTAATAAAGTAACAACGTTTTCCCAACATTTGAGGGAACGCTGATGTGCTCGTAAGGGAAGTAAAGCCCTTTTGGTAAGTAATTTCCGGAGTAAAAAGAAAAATTGGCCGAGCAGAAATATTACGCAAAACACTAAGTTCCTTAATACGAATCAAGAATTCCGGTACAGAACCTTCACCTGAAAAAGAAACATTCAGTTTAGCGAGCGGGTATTCTTCAGAAAGGGTCATAGTATTGGCAGTAGTAGAGGTATCCAATTCTTCCTCGGAATCAGAAGAAAGATAAGCAACTTCACCGGTGATGGTGGCAGCTACATTAAGAGTTTGTGGGCTGGAAGAAGGATGTTAAGTAAAATCCGCAAAAGTAACACGCTTGAATTTTCTAACAGTCGCCTCAACATTTGAACGAATGGTCTGTAAAACGAATAATAATTTATTTCTCTTCAGAGCTATACACCATCAACTCACAACGTCGCTGAATATGTACCCATAACGAGGGTAAACGGGCAAACTTATTATCAGTAACATCCCCAGTAAAGTCGTCAGAAGACGGTCTAAGTTTAGTAAGCGTGCGTTTAATGGCCTCACGATCCTCTGTAAATGTAATCGTATTAGGGCTAGGAGTAAAAAACTGATTTATTTCCACTTGACTCGCGTTGCAGACGGCTTTACACAACCTCTCGACTTTAACGTTATAGTAAAATCCTCGAGAAGATAACTCATATTGGAGTTCGGGTTTTAACAGCCCATTCACAACCAACTCCCACGTAACTATTGTGACAAAAGAAATGCACACTGTATATCAGAGATATGCAAAATCACTAACCTCAACCGAATAAACTATAGAATATCAGAAGAGAATCGCAATAAAACGATTTCATTCAATACGGAAGTAACTAAAAGATAGAGTTTCAAAAAGAGTACCAAACCTAAAAGAATAAAGTACATAAAATCAGAAATAGGGCGCCACAGTTTTCAAAGAGTCTAGAATTATTGGCGAAAACGCAAATCCAATAATCTGAAATTAACCAACCAATGATATTGAGCGATTAAGAATAAAAAGAAAACTAAAACTTAGGAAGATCGAACCCACCCAAGAAATAAAGAAAAGAAATAAATACAAGTTCGAACGTAAGGGAAGAAAACATAAATAGCATCAAGCCGATAAATGCGGGTAATGTCAAGAATCAGACAGTAATAACAACCAAAAATTGGGCTAGAAATTAAGCGAAACCAAATCGGAGCCAACGTTACACGAACCGCAATCGAAGCAAACATTACCCAAGACAAAATCGGGGCCCCACGCCAGGGCGTCAAAATTTATTCTACGTACATCGACGTAGCCTAAAAAAAAAGAACCAAAGAAGAGAATGCCCGGTCTCAGTTAGTGAGTAGGCGGGGTATTCCAACTACCACTATAAGGTAAGGCCTGAAATAAAAAGGTACGCTCTCATTTACAACTCACAAAAATAATCATACAACATTTAACTACCAAAAAAAAAAACATTAAACCAGAACCGTAGTGCCAAAATGAACACAGAAAAATAGAATCAATACTTAAAATGGCAAGCTGCCGTTTTTAGGTCCCCAATATTAATTACCAAGAAAAAGAAAAAAAAATTACACCCCTAAAAACAACAGCTCTAAATCATTATCTTAAATATAACAATTAAACATATAAACTGTTAGCACTACAATGTTATAATTAAAAAAATTTACAACTCCGAAAAAAAGGAACCCCCCCCCCACGTTTTAATTACCATCGGACGTATACAATTACAGATGTAGGATGGTCACAGTACGTACAATATTAATGATAAATACCATCTCACCGAACGATTTTCATGTTAACAATACAAAGTGTAGGCTTCGAATCAAACGTATTAAACATGTGGTTGCGACCCTTTCCCGGGATCAGTGCCAACACAAAAAAAAACAAAGAAATCGGGGCTAAACACTTACTCACGTCCAAGTTGTAGGCTCGCTCCCGTCTCTAGAGACAGGGTGGAACAGTTGTGTGCGGGATCACGCCATGCGCGTGTCCTCCCGTGCCAACAGGAGCGATGGTTCAAATTGATCGTTAGGTTCATCGGAGAAAGCACGCAGTATTGCGTGCACGAAATTCAATAAAAGAAAAACAGGAACGAAAAATATAACAATCACAACGAGTGCTTTTGAAAATTTAGAAAAGAAAGTGAATATTAATTGGTTTAAATAATAACCAGAGTTCAAAGTAATACTAGTGTTATCAAACGTTATTAGAAAACTTGAAAGACAGTTTTATCTAATAGTAGGCAACCTTATTTCGACGAATCTTTAGATGGAAATCACATAAGAATCAATTATACGCTATCGTAATGTGTAGAAAATTATAGGATACTCAAAACAAGGTGCCAACTATATAATTTATAGCGTAACTCTCATGCCTACTGCAGGAGTTGTGCCTGAGCTATGCCGTGGTTGCGCTTTATCTTCTTGTAAAACCGATAATCATCTGTCACCTAGGTTCTCTTTTCTGGTAAGCAGTACGTACTTGACGTATCAGTTGTAACGAATACAATTACCTGCTTCATAGATATACGCTTTTGTTCTAAATATTTATTTAACAAATATCTTTTATTAAATAGAAAATATTAAATTCCTATTCTAGCAATATATTACCAATTCGTACTTAAAGCTATACCTATACCTAAGGATTTGAAGTTATATTTACGTTTTTTTTATCTGTATGTGTATTGATAAAACATTCCCATTTTGCGCGTGCTTGGATAATAAAATTGCTTTGTGGCCAAGGTTCATCATTTAACATCGGAATGTAATCAGCTAAGCAAATGTTGAAACGTGGGCTAGCAGGTTTGATAAAACATGCCGTCCCAAAGACAGGTAAAATGGTGACGACGTATACCATAGCATCGATTAGTAGTGGAATCGACCTAGTGTGAGCGTGAAATACACATCGTCTACGCGCAGGTAAAAAATGTATATACCGTATTGAAACGCAATTAAAAATGTAGATACAATATTGAAACGTCCAGTTTTGAAACGCAAATTTTATGTAGTTAGAGTATCGAAACAAGTTTTATGTTATACAGTATTGAAACGCAAACACGTAATTTATAAAGTATTGGAGCGATAAATCTTATGTATATAATCGTTATGGAACACTGTTGCTATGCAGTATGGTGGAATTTTCCGTAAATTTTATTTTGTATGGAAGTCAAGTTGTAAAACCTGGCACGTGTGAACTGTGCACACCTGTTGTCGTAAGTACTCGAGATGGTTGACGAACTCTGATGTCTAGCAGATTATTTGTGGTGAGTCATCTCCAATTTTAATTCAATTTTCATTCCATGAAACCATTACTGGAAATGTACGAATAATTTTTGTAAACTCTATATGTTCATTTAAATTGGTACACGTAATTTTTGTAAATTTTATATGTTCATTTAAATCGGTACACAAAATTTTTGTAAATTTTATATGGTTATTTGAATTAGACACGGTATTTTTGTTCAGAATTTAATAGTTGGATATTGCATAGAAATTCTTATAAACACAAAGAAATTTCTATAAGATAATTTTTGAATTTACTATACTAAAATGTATTCGTAACTAAGCACGTGACACGTTGATAATTGTTTGTCACATTATAAAATTTAATTTTTTTTGACAGTACACTTAAAGTACAGATTAGTTCAAACCAAAAGTATTTTTGACCTTTGATTCCATCAATTAAATTAATTAAAATGTAGTTCTGCAATCTAAGGAAAGTCAAAGTATTTAATCAATTAATTGTAAACCAGAACAGGATCCTATTCAAGTATCAAATACAAGTTGTAGAATAATAACGAAAACACTATATTTCTTCTAGAGAACTATAATAAATTTACAATTATAAAATTCATACAACTAATCAGAGACTAATACTAGACCTTAATAAAAATAGATATCTCAAAAGTTTCAGTACGTATAAAATTGTACAAATGATGTATATATTTTTTTTGTAAATCAATAGAAAGAGTAATAAGTTGTTTTAAAGCTTTCTTTCATTCAAGTCAACAATAATTTTTCTATAGAAGCAAACAACCATATTTATAAAATTTTAGTATTGGTATTGTGTTTGAAAAATTTTTTGAGGTATAATCTTGACTAGGTAATCTTTTTAGAATTATTTTTTTTGTGATAAAGTGACTAGGCTCTAATGTAGCCCTAGCTCAAAAATGTTTAGAAGTGTTTAAATTTTCAGATTGTACGAGATCGTCGTTGCAATTCCATTTTGCAGAGTCATAAGTAAGTATTATATTTATGTTTTGCTCGTTAAGGAAATTTTTTCTTTTCGAAGATTTCTGTATCTTATCTTCGGATTGTTGTTTTTGTAGTTATTATTAAGATACGGTGGCGTCCAATAAAAATTCTTTTATTATCGTATACCATCCTACGACCCTAGCTCATAGCTCTGCCCTAAGTTGAAGAAGCTTAGCTGGCTGGAAGATCTCTGTAGAGGGCTCTTTTATACTCAGAGCCATTTTCCTTCCTCTTTACCCTGGGCTTAAACCCTAGACAGGAACCCCTCATAATTTATAGAGGCTCTGCCGCCTATAAGGTAGAGTAAATACAATATATATATCCGTATAGAAAAAATTGTGTAACACAGTGTCATCGGTAGATAAAAGGGTTTCAGGTCCATCCTTAATTTCTCCCAGATAAAAATAATATTTTACTATAAGCGTTATCAGAAAAGTTCAAAAATACAGAGAATTTTTCTAACTCGTATTATCTAGGTAGAAAACACAAAAAACTTCTGTCATAACTTAATGTGTACTCAGTGGTAGGTAGGTTACGGATTATTTCCTAAGAACGCCCATTATATAAGTTTCGGGTTTCTCAAATTGTTTCACGTAAAATTAGTGAACAGCATTAGACATGTACCAAAGAGCAAACTTTCACACAAACTTGTGTAGTTTCATAAAAGTGTTTCTTAAATAAGCGGTTAACCATTTCAAAAATTCATGAGTAGTTCCAACAAAGACCTAAATAAATATACTTCAAAGGATGAAACTTGGTACGTTCAAAGAAGTCTTTTACTTTGGCCTCCAACGTAGCATATTATTGTAAAGGAAAATGCTGTAACTAATGGCTACTATAACATTTACTAGGTTATTACCTTCTGTTAATGCTACATTTGGTCTATAAAATATTTGTCGAACGTTTTCAGCTTTATTATTTACGTATGATTTATGACTGGCGGAAGTTAATGTCCTCCATTAGACAGGGTATTATTTAATACAGTTATAAATTTTGATATTTACTTCCGCCTATGTATTGCGTGACAAACTATCAAGTCGTTAGTAAATAATGCACTACTTTTAGAAAGTACCCGTCTTTACATTTTTCTGTTGTTTTATTGTACTGCTTGAAATATCTCTGAAAAAGTAGATCGTACAAAATACCACGTGTGTGATATTTCAGCACATGAATATTTTAGACTAACTTTGTTCCATTTGATTGTTTTATCATCATAGGTTTTCAATCCTGGAACCTATTTTGAGTTAACCTTGCACCGTTATGCAGCGTACGGGTCAGATAGAAACACCGGGCTAATTACCAATGCGGAGAGGGGGGGAATTTCTAGCAACGAAAAAAAACATCGCCCACGATTTTCTATTTACAATTAAAAAACACATATATAGAAATTTCTATCGAAACAGCAAAAAAAGGTTAAATAAAGTTACTATTTAAAAAAAATAATTTTACTCTATGGACAAATTCAAAAATTGTTCCACGAAGCGCGCATTTCGTAGCTAACATGCACTAAATCTAACCAGTAAAAAGAATAATGCTGATACTTTAGTATAAGCAAATGGGTTAGGTAAAAAAAAAGCACTAGAAACCTTTTTAGTAAGGATTTTACCATAAGAATCATTAGCGTATCTAATTTCAAAGTGGGCTTTAGATAAGTGCTTTTTCGTCAGCACGATGCGAATTGGGTTTATCCCTTGGTATGTTAAAAAAAGAAAACAAGTCACATGCATGTGTCGGGATACTTACTTGCCAGCCATCGGAAGCGGAACAGCACAGCATCGCCGTACTAGTCAGCAACAACCCTGCTGCTACCGTAATTGCAACAGCGGTCTGCACGCAAGGGCAGTTGATCTACATCAAAGAATAATCGGGCATACATAACAAGCAATTTGGCTTCCAACTAAGAACTAAAAATAGAGTCTCACTAATATTAATAAGCAGGAGAACTCACCGATGCAGTCAAGAACTACACTTTTTATAAAAAAACGTGCATCGCTCTTGAAGTAAGTAATTTAGAAAATACATATGAGGACGAATTGCAGAATCAAATTAAAATTGTTTAAATAACAAGAATCCGAGCTGCGAGCCTCGCGTTATCAACTTAGCAAAAAGGAGATTAGAAAACTCGACTCAAGCGCTATCAATTAATAGAATACACTATTTCAACGATTCTTTCGGTCGTAGTAGTATAAGGATTAATTTTACGCTATAGTAATGTGTAGCCAGTTAACGGATACTCAAAACAAAGTACTAACTATAGAATTTATAATTTAAACTCGTCGTTTTAGAGTAGATAGATTAAAATTAAACATTATTCGCAAGCGTATTTATTATAAACCGGTAAAATATATATGATGTTATTGACGAATGGAAGAGTAGCAACGGAATCGATGTGGTTTTTAATTCATCGACCGTAATTGAACGTAACAAATCTCACCCCCACCCCTCGCTATCAAAATTAACAGGTCGGGGCAGGAAAGCCAAAGTGCGGGATTGAGCAGTACCGAAAGGAAAAAAAACAAATACAAAATAAAATTCGCTTAAAACTAAAAGAAAATTCGTTACGAAAACAAAAGAAACCAAAAAAAGAAAGACACACCCAATAAAAAAGGACTTTCCTCCGGCTCGAATAACCAAAGTACTGGACAAATCAAAAAAATAAAATTTGAAAGAAAGACGGGTAATAAACCATCAACGAGAACTAGCATGAAACGGCATCGACACTGCAGAGTCGTCAAAGGACGGATGTTTCTCAAAAGAAATGGTAAAGTCTTCAACCTCAAGAGAAGAAATTGGTTTTTCGCGAAAAAACCAAAGTAATAAAAGGAACGAGGAAGAAAACCAACAGTACAAGCCAAAACAGGACTCAAGGATCAAGCCTCAAATATGCAAAGGAGCAACAAGGGACAACGAGAGGAAGGTAGGAAAAGCGCTGGTAAAAGAAACGATGTACGACAAACTGTGGCAACCAAGAGTGACAACAACCAAAGAACCAAAGAAAAAAATGCTAACTAGTCCTCGACTCGACTAAGTCGTGGTTTCCGAAAAAAAGAAGAAGGACTAGAAAGCACCTACCACAGGAAGTGGATCGAAAAAGATACTGCCAGCACGAAGACCGACAGAACGTAAAAACAGTCACAGAGAAAGGCGGGAAATGTGGAACAAAAGGAACAAGGAAAAAAAACCAAACAGAGTAATACCAAGCACTAAGTACAAAAGCCACAAAAAAATCCTGAGGCAGGTCGTACCGTGGAACTATTCTATTCCCGGACTCACACGGGAGAAAGAAAAAGAGAGAAAACCCAGCAAAACAGAGAAGTAAATAAAGCGACCGTACAGTTTAAAAATCAAGTCCTAAGGAGAGCAAAATTGGCATAAGAATTTGAGGCGTGAAGACTATATCAAGGACATTAGGATTTCGTCGACCAATATTTTTGGGTTTTGAATCAATATAGACAAATTTCTGCCTCTTATGGGCAGTTTTCCGCAAAACAGGGACATCAGGGGTGTAGTAGCTGTAGCACGCGGTGGCAAAAGAAGTTTAGAAAACTCAAAACGCGTCCTAGAAGGACGTTGTTTGTTGCTAAGATTGGTGGTAAGAAAGTCAGCGGCAGAGAGGAAAACATCATGGGTTGTCAGAATATCAACCGTAGAAAAAGAAAAAGTATCGGCTGGCTGTAACAGAATCAATCTTACGAAGAAAAACACAAGCAGAGCACACTTCAGTTACGTAAGACAAAGAGACAAAATTAGATAAAATTTGAACGACGATAGATAAAGGACTAGAAGTGTTACAGTTAGGAAGGAAAACAACATTGGCCGGAGAAGTATCCACCAGCCATATTACATAAAGAACCAGAATCAGGTAGAAGTTCAACGACGTTACAAGAACAAACAGTATCAAGTAGAACTTCGCCAATGTTAGATAAAGGAGTTGAATGAAGTTTATCAACATGTAAAAAAGCAGCAGCACCAGACAGAATTTCATCAACTCTACAAGAACAAACAGCATCAGGAAGCACTTCATCTACAATAGATAAGAAAGCAGAATGAGGTTGACCATCGTCAACAATAGACAACATGACATCAGATAGGATTTCACTAACCTCAGTTAAAAGAATAGAAGCAAGTAGCATATTGTCAGCATGAGAAAAATGAGTAAGAGTAGGTAACGTTTTATCAACGTCCGATAAAGAAGCAGAATCAACCAAGACTTCATCACTGTTAGACAATGGAGTATTAACGGACAAAACTTCAGTCACAATAGGAACTGATTCCTTAACAATAGTACCTAAAGAAACAGGGTCAGGTAAAACTTTGATACAGCTGCAACAGGCATCACGGTTACGGGTTCACTCACTTCAATAGGACTTTCTCTATCCGTATTAGAAGTTATCGTCGCTTTAGCTACAGCTGTGATTGCAGACACGGCAGAAATTTCTAAAGTTGAATCATTTAACAAAGCAGGAGCAGGTAAATTTGACAAAAACGGCAAGAAGCATTAAAGATACACGTTCATGGACCTAAACAGGACCTTCACTGACTAAATTAGAAGTTATCGTCGCTTCAGCGATATTTGTGCTTACAGACACAACAGGAATTTCGTGAGTAGAATCATTTCAGAAAGCGGTAATAAACTCTTGAGAAGCTACCTCCAAGTCACTAATTTGACGTATCGGTTGCACTGGTGTTGCAGGCACAGACTGGGGTGAAGGTGAATAAGTAGGGCGAGCAAAAGGAGGAGTAGAATAGGATGAAGAACTAGAGACGGAAGAAATTTTGTTTGAAGCTATATTTGCCAAAGAGAAGTAGGTTTTGTTAGTAGTAGCAGGATGACCTGAATTAGGTACAGAAGAGAACGTAGAATTAGAAGCAGAAGAAGTTTGGTTCCTAGAGCTGAAAACAGACGTTGAAGTATTATTTGAAAACCTATTAGTAGTAGGATGACAGTTTGGACAGTTGCGGCGGGTAATTTCCTTATGCTCGCACCCATAGCAATGAAGTACTTTAGGACGATTACAACGTGTCGAAACATGACCAGGTTTATCGTAATTAAAGCATACGACCTGACCAGTAGAAGTAGAACTAGGAGGAAGAACAGTAGAACGTACGGCAGAAGTATCGGATCTACCCGTAGACGTAGGAGAAATTTTAACAAGTAGGTCATGTGAAGCAAAAGAATTTTTCTCGATAGTAGCAAACTTATAAGCAAAATTTGCGGGTTCAAAATGTTGAATCAGTAAATTAGATAACTACTTCCAGTCAGGAAACCTATGCCGATTACCACGATACCAAAGTAACGCTTTAACCTCGAACTGCAGATTCAAATAACTGCAATTTTGACACATGTTAAATTCGTCGGAGTTCTTCGACCGGTCCCAAAAATCATGTGCGGTAAGAGTGTTTGAGACACCAAAAAATTTTTAATTTCACTCCCACACAGGAAGACCTCGGTAGGAAGTCGAAAAAGGAGTAGCGACTGACTTAGGCACTTTCGCAGAGGCTAATTCCGGTTCAGTAGTAACAGTATGTTGATCGTGATTAGGTGATGTGGAATTATCGGCCAGAATCTTTGCCGGTTCTGACTTCAGACATTCGTTCTTTAATTCTTACAAGGAATGGACGGTAGGGAACTGGGTTCTATAAAATGGATCAAGGTTACGGAGCAAAACGGACAATTGAACATCTTCACTAAAAGAACCATAGTTTCCAAACAGGCCTTCATTAACGGGAAATAGTTAGTTATGCTTTCGGATGAATTCTGCCGGCTCTTACAGATCATATTAAACACCACCAACCTATAATCAGTCATTTTAGTAAGAATAGAAAAAAGAAAGTGGGAGAAAGTAACTAAGTAAAGGCTAACCGTAACTCTATAAAAGCTCAAACAAATGATTGCAAATAGAGGACAATTTAAAGCATCTGACAGATATACTTCGGGAACACCAATAGGAGCGAAACAACAAAATAGAAATTAGGAACAAGAACAGGGCGCCAGCGTTTCAGCGGACTAGAATTATCGCTCAAGGACCTGAATTCGATTGAAAAATGTGAGGCGAGCATTTTTCACAAAAATACACCCACGTTCGGATGAGAGGTAAAATGGAGGTCCTGTGTGTGAGTGCTGTCACGCACGTTAAAGATTCCTACCTTGCTTGGAACAGCAAGGGTACGACAAATTTTTAAATGTTACAGGTAAAAAAAATTCACTTCCTGGCCAATGTAGTACCTTCGGGTGGAGCATTGGAAAATCACATGTAAGGACTAGAATTATCAGCGGCTCCGTGGTGTAGTTGGTATGCGTGTGACTACCATGCCCAAGGTCCCGGGTTCAAATCCCAACACGGTCCGCTTGAAAAATGTTAGGCGGGCATTTTTCACAAAAATACACTCTCGTTCGGATGAGAGGTAAAATGGAGGTCCTGTGTGTGTGTTGTTAAGACCATCAATCAGTTAGTCTGAGTATTTCAGCTCTAACATTGTTGTTTACCCAGGCTACTCGACCTAATATTAGTTCAATTATTATATTATTTTTCGACTTTCCATAATTAATGTATGTTTAAACTAATAAAATTTGTTACAAGCTTTAGAAGAAGTTTTTAAAAAGACCGCTCTCCCAAGGCCCGAAACGTAATTTGCGTTAAGCTTGAAGAATAATAAATTGGATAGTTAATATTAAAGCAGCTGTTGCTAGTAATGACGTTCGAGGATACACGTGAAATTCCAAGTCTTCGTATGATAATTAAATGGAATCCGCAATACGTTAGTTGTTAACGTCATCCACCACTAAGGATTTGGGTTTGGTCTTTCATCAATACAGTCAGGTAAAGTAACTGCAACGCTTTTCGCCTATTACGATTAAAAGTGAATACCATATAATTGTAGATTGTACGTTAACACAAATATTATTTTTAATTAAAAATAAGTCTATTATTTTTACATACGTAGGTTTGAAATGATTTTGGTTACCACCTTTATATCTAATGAAAAATCAATATAAATAATTGAGTTTACCTTAGGAATTTTAATATTTGAATAAACATCTGTTACATATTCAGATCAGGTAGTTGATAGTGTTCATTTACGTTAACAATTAAATCAATTATATGAACTCAGGCGTAATGTCGACCGTAAGCTGGGAATTTTGGACTAATCTTGTATATATTTTACAGAGACCTAAAATTGGAAATCAAAATTTTATTTTTTTTAAATGGAAATACTTGATTAGGCAATACTCTTACTATTTTTGATTGTCTTTCACAAGGTATTATAAGTTAGTAAATTTTGATTGTCCTAATATCATTTCTCTTTATCCTAGATTACAAGTATTGTATTTACTATTTGTAGCTCACCTTTTCAGGTACCGCTATTGGGTGTCCTCTAGGGATTTGTTTTGTTATCCTAAGCATCAGGGTTTCTACCTTTTACCTTGTGCATTGTTACGTTTTTATCTGAGTTTTAGAGTTAGTGGTTCGCTTCCTTTCCCATACATTTGTTAGCTAATCACGATCACCCTCATGCCTACTGCAGGGGTTGTGCTCGAGCTATGGCAAAGTTGCGATATACCTTCTTCTAAAGCCGTTTACCACCTGTCACCTAGTTTCTCTCTTCTGGTAAGCAAAACGTCTTTGACGTACCAGTGCCATGGGTAGATAAAAGGGTTTCAGGTCCATCCTTAATTTCTCCCAGATAAAAATATTTTACTACAAGCGTTATTAGAAAACGTTCAAAAATACAGAGAACTTTTTCTAACTTGTATTATCTAGGTAGATAACACAAAAAACTTCTGTCATAACTTAATGTGCATTGAGTGGTAGGTGTGTTACGGATTATTTCCTAAGAACGCGCAATATATAAGTTTCTGGTTTCTCAAATTGTTTCACGTAAAATTAGAGAGCAGCATTAGAAATGTACCAAAGAGCAAACTTTCACACAAACTTGTGTAGTTTCATAAAAGTGTTTCTTAAATAAGCGGTTAACCATTTCAAAAATTCATGAGTAGTTTCAACAAAGACCTAAATAAATATACTTCAAAGTCTTTTACTTTGACCTCCAACGTAGCATAATTTTGTAAAGGAAAATGCTGTAACTAATGGCTACTATAACATTTACTAGGTTATTACCTTCTGTTAATGCTACTTTTGGTCTATAAAATATTTGTCGAACGTTTTCAGCTTTATTATTTACGTATGATTTATGACTGGCGGAAGTTAATGTCCTCCATTAGACAGGGTATTATTTAATACAGTTATAAATTTTGATATTTACTTCCGCCTATGTATTGCGTGACAAATTATCAAGTCGTTAGTAAATAATGCAATTCTTTTAGAAAGTACCCGTCTTTACATTTTTCTGTTGTTTTATTGTACTGCTTGAAATATCTCTGAAAAAGTAGATCGTACAAAATACCACGTGTGTGATATTTCAGCACATGAATATTTTAGACTACCTTTGTTCCATTTGATTGTTTTATCATCATAGGTTTTCAATCCTGGAAACTATTTTGAGTTAATCTTGAACCGTTTTGCAGCGTACGGGTCAGATAGAAACACCGGGCTAATTACCAATGCGGAGAGGGGGGAGAATTTCTAGCAACGAAAAAAAACATCGCCCACGATTTTCTATTTACAATTAAAAAACACATATATAGAAATTTCTATCGAAACAGCAAAAAAAGGTTAAATAAAATTACTATTTAAAAAAAATAATTTTACTCTATGGACAAATTCAAAAATTGTTCCACGAAGCGCGCATTTCGTAGCTAACATGCACTAAATCTAACCAGTAAAAAGAATAATGCTGATACTTTCGTATAAGCAAATGGGTTAGGTAAAAAAAAAAAGCACTAGAAACCTTTTTAGTAAGGATTTTACCATAAGAATCATTAGCGTATCTAATTTTAAAGTGGGTTTTAGATAAGTGTTTTTTTCGTCAGCACGATGCGAATTGGGTTTATCCCTTGGTATGTTAAAAAAACAAAACAAGTTACATACATGTGCCGGGATACTTATCTTGCAATCCATCGGAAGCGCATCAGCACAGCATCGCCGCGGTAGTCAGCAACAGCCCTGTTGCTACCGTAATTGCAACTGTGGTCTGCACGCAATAGTAGTTGATCTACATCAAAGAATAATCGGGCCTACATAACAAGCAATTTGGCCTCCAGCTAAGAGCTAAAAAGAGAGTCTTACTAATATTAATGACGCATGAGAACTCGCCGATGCAGTCAAGATCTACACTTCTTATAAAAAGACGTGCATCGCTGTTGAAATAAGTAATTTAGAAAATACATATAAGGACGAACTGCAGAATCAAATTGAAATTGTTTCAATAACAAAAATTCGAGCTTCGATCTTCGCGTTATCAATATACCAAAAAGGAGATTAAAAAACTCCACTTAAGCTGTATCAAATAATAGAATACACTATTTCAACGAATCTTTCGGTCGTAGCAGTATAAGGATTAATTTTACGCTACAGTAATGTGTAGCCAGTTAACGGATACTTAAAACAAGGTGCCAACTTTTGAATTTATAGCGTAAGCTTGACTTTTAGAGTGAATAGATTGAAATTGAAAATTATTCGCAAGCATATTTATTATAAACAGGTAAAAATATAGGATGTTATTAAAGTATGGAAGAGTAGCAACGGAATAGATGTGGTTTTTAATTTATCGGCCGTAATTGAACGTAACAATCTTCCCCCCTTCAACAAAATTAACAGGTAGGGGCAAGAAAGCCAAAGTGCGGGATTGAGCAGTACCAAAAGGAAAAAAAATAAACCAAACATAAAGAAATTTGCTTAAAACTAAAAGAAAATTTGTTACAAAAACAAAAGAAACCAATAAAAAGAGAGACACACCCAAAAAAAGTACTCTCATCCGGCTCGAAAAACCAAAATACTGAACAAACCAAAAAAAAAAAAATTGAAGGGAAGACGGGTAATAAACCATCAACGAGGACTAAGATGAAACGGCTTCGACACTGCAGTCGTCAAAGGACGGATGTTTCTCAGAAGAAACAGTAAAATATTCAACCTCAAGAGAAAAAATTTGTTTCTTGCGAAAAAACCAAAGTAAGAGAAGGAACGAGGAAGAAAACCAACAGTATAAGCTAAAACAGAACCCAAGGGTCAAGCTTCAAGTATGCAAAGGAACAACAAGCGAGAACGAGAGGAAGATAGAAAAAGCGCTAATAAACAAAACGATGTACGATAAACTGTGGTAACCAGGAATGGCAGCACCCAAAGAACCAAAGAAAAGCAATGCTAACTAGTTTTCAAATCGACTAAGTTGTGGTTTCCGAAGAAAAGAAGAACGGACTAGAAATCACCTACCAGAGGAAGTGGATCGAAAAAGACACTGTCAGCACGTAGACCGACAGAACGTAGAACTAGTCACAAGAAAAAGGCTAGGAATGTGGAACGAAAAGAACGAGAAAAAAAACGAAAAAAAAACAGAATAAAACCAAGAACAAAAACCACCCTTAAGAGTAGCACAATAGAAAATAAAACAGAATCCCAGTGTATAAAGTGTGTGTGTGTGTGTGTGTGTGTGTGTATGTGTTGGACCGCTGTAGTCGCCTCGTACGACACTCAGGTCGTTCCATCGCCCTATTCTATTCCCGGACCTTCACGGGTGCAAGGAGTACAAAGGGAATACGAAAGAAAGGAGAACCAAGTAGAACTGTATGTTTATGAAGTGCGTGGGTATATGTGTGTAGTGTGTGGGTATAGATTGGACGTGTATAAAGTGTGTGTGTGTGTGTGTGTGTGTGCGTTTGTGTGTGCGTGTGTGTATGTGTTGGACCTCTGTAGTCGCCTCTTACAACAGGCAAGTCGTGCCGTGGGACTATTCTATTCCCGGACCCACACGGGTGAAAGAAAAAGAGAGAAAACCCAGTTAAACAGGGAAGCAAATAAAGGGATGGCAAAGTCCAAAAATCAAGTCCTAAGGAAAGCAAAACCGGCATAAAAATTTGGGGCGCGAGGACTAGATATTGGGCTTAAAACGTTTACGCCGCCAGCAAGAAAATAAAACGAGGTCAAGGACATTAGGATTTCGTCACCAACATCTTCAGCTTCTGAATTAGTACAGACAAATTTCTGCCTCTTATGGGAAGTTTTCCGCAAAACAGGGACAACATGGGCGTAGTAGTTGTAGCACGCGGTATATGAGGTGACAAAAGTAGTTTAGAAAACTCAAAACGCGTCCTGGAAAGACGTTGTTTTTTGTTAAGATTGTTGGTAAGAAAGTCCGGTGCAAAAAAGGAAACATCATGGATTGTCAGAATATCAACGGTAGAAAAAGAAAGAGTATTGGCTGTACGAGAATCAATATTACGAAGAGAAACACAAGCAGAGCACACCTCAGTTATGTGAGATAGTACCTAAAGAAACAAGGTCAGGTAAAACTTTGATACAGCTGCAACAGACATCACGGCTACGGGTTCACTCACTTCAATAGGACCTTCTCTATCCGTATTAGAAGTTATCGTCACTTTAGGTACAGCTGTGATTGCAGATACGGCAGAAATTTCTTAAGTTGAATCGTTTAACAAAGCAGGAGCAGGTAAATTTGACAAAAACGGCAAGAAGCATTAAAGATACACGTTCATGGACCTAAACAGGACCTTCACTGACTAAATTAGAAGTTATCGTCGCTTCAGCGATATTTGTGCTTACAGACGCAACAGGAATTTCGTGAGTAGAATCATTTCAGAAAGCAGTAATAAGCTCTTGAGAAGCTACCTCCAAGTCACTAATTCGACGTATCGGTTGCACTGGTGTTGCAGGCACAGACTGGGGCGAAGGTGAATAAGTAGGGCGAGCAAAAGGAGGAGTAGAATAGGATGAAGAACTAGAGACGGAAGAAATTTTGTTTGAAGCTATATTTGCCAAAGAGAAGTAGGTTTTGTTAGTAGTAGCAGGATGACCTGGATTAGGTACAGAAGAGAACGTAGAATTAGAAGCAGAAGAAGTTTGGTTCCTAGAGCTGAAAACAGACGTTGAAGTATTATTTGAAAACCTATTAGTAGTAGGATGACAGTTTGGACAGTTGCGGCGGGTAATTTCCTTATGCTCGCACCCATAGCAATGAAGTACTTTAGGACGATTACAACGTGTCGAAACATGACCAGGTTTATCGTAATTGAAGCATACGACCTGACCAGTAGAAGTAGAACTAGGAGGAAGAACAGTAGAACGTACGGCAGAAGTATCGGATCTACCCGTAGACGTAGGAGAAATTTTAACAAGTAGGTCATGTGAAGCAAAAGAATTTTTCTCGGTAGTAGCAAACTTATAAGCAAAATCTGCTAGTTCAAAATGTTGAATCAGTAAATTAGATAACTACTTCCAGTCAGAAAACCTATGCCGATTACCACGATACCAAAGTAACGCTTTAACCTCGAACTGCAGATTCAAATAACTGCAATTTTGACACATGTTGAATTCACCGGAGTTCTTCGACCGGTCCCAAAAATCATGTGCGGTAAGAGTGTTTGGGACATCAAAAAATTTTTAATTTCACTCCCACACAGGAAGACCTTGGTAGGAAGTCGAAAAAGGAGTAGCGACTGACTTAGGCACTGTCGCAGGGGCTAATTCCGGATCAGTAGTAACAGTATGTTGATCATGATTAGGCGATATGGAATTATCGGCCAGAATCTTTGCCTTCAGACATTCGTTCTTTAATTCTTACAAAGAATGGACGGTAGGCAACTAGGTTCTATAAAATGGATCAAGGTTACGGAGCAAAACGGACAATTGAACATCTTCACTAAAAGAACCATAGTTTCCAAACAGGCCTTCTTACAGATCATATTAAACACCACCAACCTATAATCAGTCATTTTAGTAAGAATAGAAAAAAGAAAGTGGAAGAAAGTAACTAAGTAAAGGCTAACCGTAACGCTATAAAAGCTCAAAAAAATGATTGCAAATAGAGGACAATTTAAAGCATCTGACAGATATACTTCGGGAACACCAATAGGAGCGAAACAACAAAATAGAAATTAGGAACAAGAACAGGGCGCCAGCGTTTCAGCGGACTAGAATTATCGCTCAAGGACCTGAATTCGATTGAAAAATGTGAGGCGAGCATTTTTCACAAAAATACACCCACGTTCGGATGAGAGGTAAAATGGAGGTCCTGTGTGTGAGTGCTGTCACGCACGTTAAAGATTCCTACCTTGCTTGGAACAGCAAGGGTACGACAAATTTTTAAATGTTACAGGTAAAAAAAATTCACTTCCTGGCCAATGTAGTACCTTCGGGTGGAGCATTGGAAAATCACATGTAAGGACTAGAATTATAAGCGGCTCCGTGGTGTAGTTGGTATGCGTGTGACTACCATGCCCAAGGTCCCGGGTTCAAATCCCAACACGGTCCGCTTGAAAAATGTTAGGCGGGCATTTTTCACAAAAATACACTCTCGTTCGGATGAGAGGTAAAATGGAGGTCCTGTGTGTGTGTTGTTAAGACCATCAATCAGTTAGTCTGAGTATTTCAGCTCTAACATTGTTGTTTACCCAGGCTACTCGACCTAATATTAGTTCAATTATTATATTATTTTTCGACTTAGAATATTTACAACAGTTTGTCAAAATTCCATAATTAATGTATGTTTAAACTAATAAAATTTGTTACAAGCTTTGGAAGAAGTTTTTAAAAAGACCGCTCTCCCAAGGCCCGAAACGTAATTTGCGTTAAGCTTGAAGAATAATAAATTGGATAGTTAATATTAAAGCAGCTGTTGCTAGTAATGACGTTCGAGGATACACGTGAAATTCCAAGTCTTCGTATGATAATTAAATGGAATCCGCAATACGTTAGTTGTTAACGTCATCCACCACTAAGGATTTGGGTTTGGTCTTTCATCAATACAGTCAGGTAAAGTAACTGCAACGCTTTTCGCCTATTACGATTAAAAGTGAATACCATATAATTGTAGATTGTACGTTAACACAAATATTATTTTTAATTAAAAATAAGTCTATTATTTTTACATACGTAGGTTTGAAATGATTTTGGTTACCACCTTTATATCTAATGAAAAATCAATATAAATAATTGAGTTTACCTTAGGAATTTTAATATTTGAATAAACATCTGTTACATATTCAGATCAGGTAGTTGATAGTGTTCATTTACGTTAACAATTAAATCAATTATATGAACTCAGGCGTAATGTCGACCGTAAGCTGGGAATTTTGGACTAATCTTGTATATATTTTACAGAGACCTAAAATTGGAAATCAAAATTTTATTTTTTTTAAATGGAAATACTTGATTAGGCAATACTCTTACTATTTTTGATTGTCTTTCACAAGGTATTATAAGTTAGTAAATTTTGATTGTCCTAATATCATTTCTCTTTATCCTAGATTACAAGTATTGTATTTACTATTTGTAGCTCACCTTTTCAGGTACCGCTATTGGGTGTCCTCTAGGGATTTGTTTTGTTATCCTAAGCATCAGGGTTTCTACCTTTTACCTTGTGCATTGTTACGTTTTTATCTGAGTTTTAGAGTTAGTGGTTCGCTTCCTTTCCCATACATTTGTTAGCTAATCACGATCACCCTCATGCCTACTGCAGGGGTTGTGCTCGAGCTATGGCAAAGTTGCGATATACCTTCTTCTAAAGCCGTTTACCACCTGTCACCTAGTTTCTCTCTTCTGGTAAGCAAAACGTCTTTGACGTACCAGTGCCATGGGTAGATAAAAGGGTTTCAGGTCCATCCTTAATTTCTCCCAGATAAAAATATTTTACTACAAGCGTTATTAGAAAACGTTCAAAAATACAGAGAACTTTTTCTAACTTGTATTATCTACGTAGATAACACAAAAAAACTTATGTCATAACTTAATGTGTACTGAGTGGTATGTGTGTTACAGATTATTTCCTCAGAACGCCCATTATATAATTCTTCTTAAGCTTCTTTGGGAAGTAAACCACTCATAGTTTTTAAAATGATCTTTATTTACGTTTTGATCCATGACCTAGGATCGTTGTCAAAATAATAAAAACTTCAAGTTTGACGTTTATGACATAAATTGAAGGTTACTTTGATTTATTGATGTTTGAAATATTTGGTTTGAGTACACTAAGCAAAAATTTTTAAAGTTTAAAAGAATGATTGCCTTCAATTTGTGTTACGGCCTGGGACCGACTTTTTTTAGGTAGCCAATACGCTTAACGTGAAATCAGCTGATTAATATTTATTGATGAATTTTATATATTTTTATATATTTATATATTTCCAAAGAAGCTTAAGAAGAATGCTAAACAAACCACAACAAACATACAGAAAGTATATGCCCATTATATAAGTTTCGGGTTTCTCAAATTGTTTCACGTCAAATTGGGGAACAGCATTACAAATGTACCAAAGAGCAAACTTTCACACAAACTTGTGTAGTTTCATAAAAGTGTTTCTTAAATAAGCGGTTAACCATTTCAAAAATTCATGAGTAGTCCCAACAAAGACCTAAATAAATATACTTCAAAGGATCAAACTTGGTATGTTCAAAGAAGTCTTTTACTTTGACCTCCAACGTAGCACAATATTGTAAAGGAAAATGCTGTAACTAATGGCTACTATAACATTTACTAGGTTATTACCTTCTGTTAATGCTACTTTTGGTATATAAAATATTTGTTGAACGTTTTCAGCTTTATTATTTACGTATGATTTATGACTGGCGGAAGTTAATGTCCTCCATTAGACAGGGTATTATTTAATACAGTTATAAATTTTGATATTTACTTCCGCCTATGTATTGCGTGACAAACTATCAAGTCGTTAGTAAATAATGCACTACTTTTAGAAAGTACCCGTCTTTACATTTTTCTGTTGTTTTATTGTACTGCTTGAAATATCTTTGAAAAAGTAGATCGTACAAAATACCACGTGTGTGATATTTCAGCACATGAATATTTTAGACTACCTTTGTTTCATTTGATTGTTTTATCATCATAGGTTTTCAATCCTGAAACCTATTTTGAGTTAACCTTGCACCGTTATGCCGCGTACGGGTCAGATAGAAACACAGGGTTATCTACCAATGCGGAGAGGGGAGGGGGGATTTCTAGCAACGAAATAAAAACATTGCCTACGATTTTATATTTACAATTAAAAAACACATATATAGAAATTTCTATCGAAACAGCAAAAAAAGGTTAAATAAAGTTACTATTTAAAAAAAATAATTTTACTCTATGGACAAATTCAAAAATTGTTCCACGAAGCGCGCATTTCGTAGCTAACATGCACTAAATCTAACCAGTAAAAAGAATAATGCTGATACTTTCGTATAAGCAAATGGGTTAGGTAAAAAAAAAGCACTAGAAACCTTTTTAGTAAGGATTTTACCATAAGAATCATTAGCGTATCTGATTTCAAAGTGGGTTTTAGATAAGTGTTTTTTTCGTCACTACGATGCGAATGGGGTTTATCCCTTGGTATGTTAAAAAAACAAAACAAGTTACATACATGTGTCAGGATACTTACCTTGCAATCCATCGGAAGCGCATCAGCACAGCATCGCCGCGGTAGTCAGCAACAGCCCTGTTGCTACCGTAATTGCAACAGTGGTCTGCACGCAAGAGTAGTTGATCTACATCAAAGAATAATCGGGCCTACATAACAAGCAATTTGGCCTCCAGCTAAGAGCTAAAAAGAGAGTCTTACTAATATTAATGACGCATGAGAACTCACCGATGCAGTCAAGATCTACACTTCTTATAAAAAAACGTGCATCGCTGTTGAAATAAGTAATTTAGAAAATACATATAAGGACGAACTGCAGAATCAAATTGAAATTGTTTCAATAACAAAAATTCGAGCTTCGATCCTCACGTTATCAATATACCAAAAAGCAGATTAGAAAATTCCACTCAAACTGTATCAAATAATAGAATACACTATTTCAAGGAGTTTTTCGGTCGTAGCAGTATAAGGATTAATTTTACGCTACAGTAATGTGTAGCCAGTTAACGGATACTTAAAACAAGGTGCCAACTCTAGAATTTATAGCGTAAGCTTGACGTTTTAGAGTGAATAGATTGAAATTGAAAATTATTCGCAAGCATATTTATTATAAACATGTAAAAATATAGGATGTTATTAACGTATGGAAGAGTAGCAACGGAATAGATGTGGTTTTTAATTTATCGGCCGTAATTGAACGTAACAATCCTCCCCCCTTTAACAAAATTAACAGGTAGGGGCAAGAAAACCAAAGTGCGAGATTGAGCAGTACCAAAAGGAAAAAAAATAAACCAAATATAAAGAAATTTCCTTAAAACTAAAAAAAAATTAGTTACAAAAACAAAAAAAAAAACAATAAAAAGAGAGACACACCCAAAAAAAAAGAACTCTCATCCGGCTCGAGGAACCAAAGTACTGGACGGACCAAAAAAAAGATAAAAATTGAAGGAAAGACGGGTAATAAACCATCAACTAGGAATAAGATGGAACGGAATTGACACTGCAGTTGTCAAAGGACGGATGTTTTTCAAAAGAAACAGTAAAGCATTCAACCTCAAGAGAAGAAGTTGTTTTTTCGCAAAAAACCAAAGTAAGAAATGAGCAAGAAAGAAAACCAACAGTATAAACCAAAACAAGACCTAAGGGTCAAGCCTCAAGTATGCAAAGGAGCAACAAGCGAGAACGAGAGGAAGATAGGAAAACCCCTGGTAAAAGAAACGATGTACGACAAACAACAGTGGTAAACAGGAATGGCAACAACCGAAGTGCCAAAGATAAGAAATGCTAACTAGTCCTCAAGTCGACTACGTTGTGGTTTTTGAAGAAAAGGAGAACGGACTAGAAAGCACTTACCACAGGAAGTGGATCGAAAAAGATACTGTCAGCACAAAGAGCGACAGAACGTAAAACCAGTCACAAGAAGAATGCGAAGAATGTGGAACAAAAGAAACAAGGAAAAAAAGAAGAAAAACCAAACAGAATAATACCAAGCACCAAGTACAAAAACCACAAAAAACCCTAGGCATTGCGCAAAAGAAAATAAAACAGAATCCCAGTGTATAAAGTGTGTGTGTGTGTGTTATGTGTGTGCGCGCGTTTGTGCGTATGTATGTGTTGGACCACCGGAGTCATCTCTTACGACAGGCAGGTTGTACCATGGGGCTATTCTATTCCCGGACCCACACGGGGGCAAGGAGTACAAAAAGAATGCGGAAGAAAGAAGAACCAGGTAGAACTGAGTGTTTATGAAGTGTGTGGGTGTATGTGTGTAGTGTGTGGGAATAGATTGGACGTGTATAAAGTGTGTGTGTGTGTGTTGGACCGCTGTAGTCGCCTCTTACGACAGAAAGGTCGTACCGTGGGACTATTCTATTCCCAGACTCACACGGGTGAAAAAAAATGAGAGAAAACCCAGCAAAAAAGGGAAGTAAATAAAGGGATCGTAAAGTCCAAAAATCAAGTCCTAAGTAGAACAATGTCGGCATAAGAATTTGGGGTGCAAGGACTAGATGTTGGGCTTAAAACGTTCACGCCGCCGCAAGAAAATGAAACGAGATCAAGGATTTCTTTGACCAACATCTTCAGGTTCTGAATCAGTATAAACAAATTCCTGCCCCTTATGGGCAGATTTTCGAAAAACAGGGACAGCAGTTGTTTGTTGTTAGGATTGGTGGTAAGAAAGTCAGTGACAGAAAAGGAAACATCATGGGTTGTCAGAACATCAGAATATCAGAACATCAGACAAAGTATTGGCTGTACGAGAATTAACGTTACAGAGAGAAACACAAGAGAGCATCCTCAGTTACGTGATATAAAGGGACAGAATTAGATAAAATTTCAACGACGATTGACAAAGGACTAGAAGTATCACAGTTAGGAAAGAAGATAGCATTAGCTGGAGGAGTATCCACCTTAGGAAAAGGAGCAGAATCCGCTTCAGCCATATTACATAAAGGAACAGAATCAGGTAGAACTTCATCAACGTTACAAAAACATACAGTATCAAATAGAACTTCGCCAATGTTAGATAAAGGAGTGGAATGAAGTTTATCAACATGAAAGGAAGGAGCAGCACCAGACAAAATTTCATCAATTTTTTAAGGACAAACAGCATCAGGAAGAACTATATCCACAATAGATAAGGAAGCAGAATGAGGTTGACCTTCGTCAACATTAAATAACAGGACATCAGCTAAGATTTCACCAAACTCAGTTAAAAGAACAGAAGCAAGGAGCATTTTGTCAGCATGAGAAAAATGAGTAAAAGTAGGTAACGTTTCACCAACGTCCGATAAAGGAGTAGAATCAAGCAAGACTTCATCACTGTTAGACACTGTCAGCCACAATAGGAACTGATTCCTTAACAATAGTAGCTAAAGAAACAGGGTCAGGTAAAACTTTGACGACAGCAGCAACAGGCATCACAGCTACGGGTTTACTAACTCCAACAGGACCTTCTCTATCCGTATTAGTAATTATCGTCACTTTAGCTACAGCTGTGATTACAGACACAACAGAAATTTCTTGAGTTGAATCTTTTAAGAAAGCAGGAATAGGTAAGATTTTGACAAAAACGGCAAGAGGCATTAAAGATACAGGTTCATGGACTTCAACAGGACTTTCACTGACTAAATTAGAAGTTATCGTCACTTCAGCGACATTTGTGCTTGCACACAACAGGAATTTCGTCGGTAGAATCATTTAAGAAAGCGAGAACAAACTCTTGAGAAGCTACCTTCAAGTCACTAATTCGAAGTATAGGGTGCACTGGTGTTGCAGGCACAGTCTGAAGTGAGAGTGAATAAGTAGGGCAAGCAGAAGGAGAAGTAGAATAGGGTGTAGAACTAGAGACGGAAGAAATTTTGTTCGAAGGTATATTTGCCGAAGAAGAGTAGTTTTTGATAGTATTAGCAGGAAGACCTGGATGAGATATAGAAGAGAACGTAAAATTAGAAGCAGAAGAAGTTTGACTCCTAGAGCAGAACAGAAGTTGAAATATTATTTGAAGACTTATTAGTAGTTGTTGTTTGATGCCTCGTTGCGAATAGACGTCTATTGCGGTGTTCCCGTAAAATTAGCAGTGTAAATAGTTTCAAATAATTATTATTTATTATCATGCCACTTACGCGCGAACAGACGAATGAGATTAATAGTTGTGTTTCCTTGGCAATTAAAAACATTTTGATGGATAACAAAGAACTTGTTGATACAATTATTAATCGAGGTACAAATAACATATTAGAGATTGTGAACAACAAATGGCAAGAATTGGAAAGCCGCATTAAAGAAGTAAATGCAGAAAATCTAAAGCTGCAATCAAAATTAGATTCTCTTGAGTAATATACACGCCGGAAAAATATACGCATGTTTTGTGTAGCAGGGTCGCCTATTGAAATCTTGCAAAATACAGTGCTACATATTTTCAAAGAAAAAATGAATATTGTTGTGCCTGAGGATCAAATAGATCGTTTATACCGAGTAGGAAAGCCCTCAGATAACAAAAATCGCCCTGTTATCATAAAACTTTTGTCATACAAATTTAAGCAACTGGTTATGAGCAAGTGAACCAAGTGAATCAAATTCAGAAGAAGTAAAGGTGAACAGAGTAACTCTTCACTTTTCTTGACCAAAAACTAGTAGTAAATCATTATGTGAAGTAGCAAATATGTCTGTCTATACATGATACGTAGTGATGGGTTAAATTAGTTGAAAGTAAATTCGCACTAATTGCAGTAAATGATTTCGTGGTTGGAAAATTGCATCTCTCAAAGTAACAACTTTGTAATAACTTTATATCATTCATTAGCTGTAAGAGCCCACTTGTTTTTACTTTGGGACTAGAACGTACTACTTCTGTCCTATCACGAAATTCAGTTACAAGTCATTAAATAGATCTAAAGTAAAAGTTTGACAACGAGTACTCGAATATGACGCGTTAGGAAACTCAGAGCCAGCAGCTATTGATAACAAGAAACCCAATTGATAATTTCTATTCCATTGCAATGTGTATTAGTTTTCAAGAAACATCTATATATAGAACAAGAAACCGGTGAATTTGAATTGAGTCGCACTCCCTAACCACACATGTAGGAAACCCATTTGACAAAACACGTATTTAAATGATTGCAATATCTCTGAAGACAAGTGCTCTAACAACCGAATACCATGTTTTAAATGTTTTACAATCTTTAAAGAAAAAACCAGATTTAATACTATATTGAAAGAGTAAATTTGCTATATTTAAATTATAATTGCGTGTACTAATAAAATCTATAGGGTGTTGAATAGGAATTATATGAATATAGAGGGAAGTCTAAACTTTGCACATGACCGTGGATACAGTAGGGAATATAAAATTTAATTGCATATAACGAAAATATTTACCTACAGGAACGAAAACAGCTTAATATGCGTGAATTTGTAATTCTAGAATTTACTGATAATATAGTTTAAGCTTTGGTGGAAGTTTATTTGAAATTATTTATAATATAGGAGAGATTTAATATAACAAAATTTAGTTAGTGCTTTCACAGTATTTTAGAGAAAAGTAAAGTATATTGTGACAAATTTAGGAAACGTGAAACACAGAAAACTTATTGGGAATAACCGTCTTCTGTGTAAGGAAAATATCAGAAAGATTGCTGAGACAAAACGGTTTTACGCCTGGTAACTATGACAAGCCCATGTGGTCGGTTGCCCATTGGGCGCGTCTGCTGGTGGCGGATAGGAGAAATCGCAGGTTATATGGCCAAGGTGTTGGCTATCTACTATAGGAAGGATTGTGATAAGGTTATCTCTTTCAGTGACCCAGTCATCTGAGTGGCATAAAACCCACAACATGGTGGAGAACAAGGGACTGTGCTGATGAGGGATAAAATCCGGTCACTAGCCAAGGGAAAACGATCCCGCGGACCAAACCCCTCAACTCAAGCTGTAGTTTCGTGGCTAATGGGCCTGCACTGAGGTAAACAAAGCCGGTGGGGCAATTCCGCAACACCGTCATACCGTGCCTTCCTTGCCATCGTGGTCATCTCCCATGAGTTAAAGGGTGTGGGAGTCTTGGCTTAATCGTGCGGACCAAGAGGAGACAACCTCGTTAAAAATTCTTAAATCGCAGGGGATGCGTGGCTAGATAGTTAACCAGTCTCAATCGGTCCAAAACTCGGGGAACAGGGCGGCATCCCGTTTTATTCACGCATTCTATGCCAACAGGGGCACCTGACATGGCGACCATTTACATCCCCCATACTAGTGAGAACAGTCTTGAATAATATTGGTACTACTAGTAAAACTGAACCTGAAGGGATGGAACCAGCAATGGGGGACTCCTTAGGTAATCAAAATGTAACCATGAAGGTGGAACAGACCCGGGATGCAAGTCCGCTTGCAAAACCGGTGTCTGAAACACCAGACATAGA
This sequence comes from Platerodrilus igneus, assembly GCA_036346225.1. Classification (NCBI taxonomy): domain Eukaryota; kingdom Metazoa; phylum Arthropoda; class Insecta; order Coleoptera; family Lycidae; genus Platerodrilus; species Platerodrilus igneus. Next base: position 2,855,060 of record JARFIW010000765.1, on the reverse strand, counting down.
GAATACTATAAAGAAATTTGCAGGCACTGGACTGCAAGCAAAGAGGCTTTCGGGAGCTCAGCGTGGAAAGCTGAGAAAAACCAAGAAAGTCTAATCTGGTACTTGAACGGAGTCACACCCGTCCACTATGTAAGCTGATGGGGGACTGCGATATAGCCTTTATCTAGGAACCTTGGATTTGCAAGGGAAAGGTGCTAGGACTGAGTTCAATCGGTGGGGCACTTGTATATAGTAAATCTACTGATAGACCTATGACTTGTATACTAATCAACTTAACCAGGGTTAGCACAATAAGCCTTTTAGGCTGCAGTGCGGCGGAGCCGTTTGGCAGACGCACCCGCCAGGAGATTGGTTTTAGTGGGTATGCCGCAAGGAGAGTCCCACACTTTCGCTATAAAAGCTTTCCACTCCACCGCGCTATGACAAGAGAAAAAGTCTTACAGCGTTGTTGTAACGTAGCTTGTTTGTTTTCGGCCATTTTAAGTATGTTCTTCCATAGGAGCTTACCCCCGCACCACTGCTTTTAACCGGTGCACACTCCTAAAATTGTTACAACGCCCCCACCCATTCAAGAAAAAATCTAAATTTATTACGTAACACTCATTTTACCCGTAACAAAATTTTAAAACAACGAAAAGCTTAATTTCTAAGCAGTGATGCAATGACAAAAGAGTAAAGTTTTTATATAAAGTTCTACAAACTACAAGAGCCTGGTATATTTTTCGCAAAATCGCAATTTTTGAAATATGAAGTACTAACCGTAAGAAATAATTATAAACGTGGCTGTGTATAAAGTTTCTTGAGGCCAAAAGCAGGTTACAGATGTCTTAAAACAACACTTAAACAGTGATTTAATTAATGTTTGTACAAGTTTGTAGAACAAATATGCTTATTGCAAATAGAAAACTTTATGTATCCCAAGATATAATTGGGTATTTTCTGTTATCATAGAACCGACAATTTAATAAAGGACGGAGTTCATAATTGATAATAAACACACGCTGTTACATAGTTTGCGTTCCACAATTGTATTATTAGAAGGATTTCGAATACATGGCCTCTAATGTTCATTTTATTAAAGTCTTGGTTAAATTTCGAGTTTACTACACGTATATTTCTAGGGGCGTTAACATTTAAATGATAATTTATTATTTATTTAAGAAGTAACATAAAAAAAATTAATTTCGCACTGTTGTTTTTAATGTGCAAGCACCAACAATCAGGTAAGCTCAATATTCCACTAAAAATAGGGTCTTACAGTTGTTGACGAACGCACTCCCTAGGTTCTTTATTGGTTCCAAACTTCTACCATTAAGATGTTTTTAAAGATTCCAACACGTGGAAGTCAGAAAGTACGACATGTGCACTATAAGGAGGATGTTACAGAATAGTCTTTTAATTCTTGTATTGTTGTCATTGTATGACTAACCACGCGGTCGGTGTACATTTATCTATAAAAAGGGAACGGATTGCCGACTTCTCTCGTGTTATGAATGGCTGTTCTTTCTAAACCTTGTAACGCTATTGCGTTACTTAAGCAAACATTAGGCAGTAGAGATGTGTTTTATAATTTTAGTTAGTTAATGAGCTTTTAACACAAAAACAGCGTGCAGAATTTAGGAACGTTGGTAGTTTACATTAAATAACCTTGCTATTTTAATAAGATGTTAAATTAGGATAAAGAATTAAAATAGTAAAGCACCTAGTACACTATATATAGACAGTAATAAGTATCCAGACTTTACACGCCTATGTATTAAATTTCAAAAATTACAGAAATAACCGGCATATTAAAGTTATTTGCGCAAATTTACTCGATTCAAAAGTATTAACAATGGGTTCTGACAAATACAGCCTAATAACCATGTATTCGTAAATTCCAGCAAAAAAAAATGTGTTGAGAACATAAAACAAAGGACACAGCTTCGGCATCAAATGTAAAAGTTTGGGAATACATAACGACATTGATTTCAAAAATCTAGCAGTCTTGACGCAGTCTCCGTTAAAACGACAAATTGTGCAATATCCCTGGGATGGTGACACTTACAAAACCTACGAGTGGATCATATTAAGTTATTTGGAAACAGAGATTAGGATACAGTTTCAATTCTGATTGACATGCAATCATTGGCGTGCAGTACAAAGCTAACTATGAGGTAATTGAAGTGACAGCATTAAGCCCCGGTTAGTAAAGTTATCAAACGCCAGTAATAGCGCAGATACGAAAAACTGGTGAAACATGAAGGTCACCTGTGTTGCGAGATTTTTGCAACATCAAGTTGTAGTAATTAATTTACCGGCAACCAATTCTACACTAGAAAGTCGACGGAGTTATGTAGAGGGCAAACAAAAAAAATAAAGGCTAACTGAATTTTTGCTTCCCATCTGAATCTCGCTAAAATAAGACATAAAATCAGAAATCTCTCAATTGTATAAATAGAAACATGTTAAAAAATGTTTCCCAAATTATTGAATTTATATAAAATTCACCAATAAAAATTAATCAGCTGATTTCACGTTAAGCGTATTGGCTACCATAGGAAAGTCGATCCCAGGTCGCAACACAAATTGAAGGCAATCATTCTTTTAAACTTTAAAAATTTTTGCTTAGTGTACTCAAACCAAATATTTCAAACATCAATAAATCAAAGTAACCTTCAATTTATGTCATAAACGTCAAACTTGAAGTTTTTATTATTTTGACAACGATCCTAGGTCATGGATCGAAACGTATAAATAAAATAGATTTTAAAAACTATGAGTGGTTTCATTCCCAAAGAAGATTAAGAAGAATGCTAAACAAACCACAACAAACATACAGGGAGTATTCTAAACATTACATGCTGTTTTTAATTAACGATTGTGAATGGTGATAATATAAGAATGCGTAAAACTTACTATTAAGAAGGATTTTCTACGTTGATGCACGTTTATTTAAAGAATATTGTGAACACATAAATTTTCATATGAAAAAGTTCACAGTTGTATTCGCATAATTCATACGTAAAAATTAAATTGCTTAAATATCTATAATTGATAAATTTAAGCAAGGTTTCATCCAGAAAAAGTAATGTAAAATGACAATCAGTTTACTTTAACGTCCGCCTTAAATGATGCGAATATAACTTCAGTATAATATATATATATATATATATATATATATATATATATATATATATATACTGTAGTGAATTTAAAGGGTTAAATTTGGGGGATGAACAATGCAATTTTAAACACCCTGTATAGAGGAAGGAACCATTTATATACGCGCAAAAATGTATTTCAATTATTAATTTAAATTAACAAGGGTTGACGTATTGTTATAATTAGGGATTAAAAGGTAATAGATTCATAATGAAAATCAGCTTTATAAGACAATAGAAATGCATAATTAATTTAATTAGTTTAATTCACCGGGTTATAGCGTCAGAAAACGCGTCAGAGCGTGAAAAATTAATAATTCCAAGGCGAAGAGTTTTCGTAACAAACAAATATATGGGTTGGGTTGAATACCATGAAAAGAAGCTCCGAGAATTGTTATTTTAAACGATCGTTAAATGAACACCTGCATGTTTTGAAAAGTTACCTTCGTCGAATTTATATAGATAACGAGGCGAGCTTCATAGAATATTGTTCAACCGACAGTCGCAAAAGCACGTATGCAGTCCACATGGATTAAACATCAGACGCGGGCAGCTATATCGATTTTCTGCCACTTAAGCAAGGTTAGAACGCGACATCCAATATGCATAAGACAGGAATAGAAATATTACAGGCGAGGTTATAAGACGTCACTGAAATGTATGATTGGTCAAAATAGGTAGTTTTAAAACAGAGGAACATGTGATAGTTTTGTCGTGAATAGCGTGGTTAACGCGGTGGTATTTCTAGAAGTTTAAAACGGTTAGACAGAATTTGGAGAAATGTTATTTTCAATTAGGTATTTTGCGCAAAGTGTGGCCAAAGGGGCCTAGCTGGATATTATAAATACGGGAACTAAATTAATATTGCTCTCTCGAATCTTGCATCGCATCAAGACATACAAAAAGCAACTGAGGAGGCTTGCAAGTATAAATTTGTAAAGTTCTGTATTAGATTGTTGTGACCTTATAGTTTAAGACGCGTATAGTGTCGAGTTTATTTAAATTTAACTGAGGTCCAACGAATACTTTAACAAGCTCGTAAATTATGAACGCAATAATAAACAAGTGTAATATACATGGATTTGGATATTGAAATGGATATTGAAAGGGTAGCACAAAGCAGCTTAGATTGTGGTCATCTTTAAAACATCTTGTGGAACCTCACGCATAACCAAGAAGCCGAGGGGTTCAGGAACATAATACATCGTCAACGGAGATGGAATCTTCAAGTTTTTCCAGGTAACGCATTTAAGTTTTTTATAAACTGTTGAAATGGTAATGTGTGAGAGTGAACTTTGGATACCTATAGCTGACCATTAATATGGTATTTTGAATGTAAAACGAAAGGTGTACGTAAAGTTTATTGAATTGCTTGATAAATTTAAATTTAATTGTTAAGAGTACATGGGTTTTTTTAAGTTTGTAGTAATAGTAAGCAAAGTGGAAAGCATACATTAATAAACTGGGTTATTTTGAGCTCACCATATTCCCATGTAGTAATAAACAAAGAGAAGGTGTTACTTGGGGCCCATTTACTCCTGTTACCTTAACTGTGTTAGAAATTTCAATTTAAAAACAAAAACTTGACAACAATAGCATTTATTGAGGTGTAACTTGAGCACCGAACTGTAAATAGCTTTGAATTATTATTTGTAAATAGTGGTTAATAAATATTGTATGATTGTTGTATTATTTTGTGATTTTATTTGAATGGTGTGTGAATGTTAAAGAGAATGAGACTAAATTTAGGTATACGAGAAGAAGCACAGCTGAGCTAGCCAGGGAAGCTGCTGAAGAAATTAATTTGATAGAGCAGAAAATGGGTAAGAAAAATTTTGTGAATATTTTATAATGGTGAATTTTGTTTTTGAACTGGCGAGGTATCAGAGCATGAGCTCGAATGTTTTTTTTAGAGAGCACCGGCGCATGTGACTTAAAAAAAGGTTCCACGACAATATATATATATATATATATATATATATTGCTGTGAAATCTACAAAAAACCTCACCAGAGTAAAAAAAAATATTCGAGCCTCTTGAATTGGGCACCAAGATTTGCTGTGATTCTCGCCCTTTTGAATCTCTTCTGATAATCGCCTCTGTACTCTTTCTGCCTCGGCTGCTCACCTAGTTAAAAACTTCAAACTCATTCCTACCACAAACATCAACGTTAACTCTATTTACATCAATATTCATAATACATTAAAATTTCAAAATTAAATTTCAGCATAAATTTCAGTATCATAAAATTTCAAGTTTCAAATTTTATCATCATTTCTAATTTGCATCCAGAATTAAAGTCCTGGTAGGATGCATACTAACTAAGTTACAATATGTGCAGACCTAAGTCTGAATAAAAGGGAGCATCTTCCACCCCTTTACGTTAATTAACCAGGTTAGTCTAATTGAGCTCAAAGACAGACCCAAATTTTCATCATAATCAAAACATAAACTGCTAAATACTCCTTTCTACTTAAACAAGAAAATTTTACCTTAAGATTAAAAGTTGTTGTTCATACAAATTCACTACTGTCCATTTTTTATCAAATAAATTATAAAGATATCCAACACACACAAAAACATCAAAGTTCGAACAAAATTGTATAACTTACCTGAAGTTTACTGCACTCGTGGCTTCAATGTACATCGTCCTTGCTAATTTTACCATTCCAACTGGGTTATGTTTCCGTCCTCAGATTCCTGGTCGCCTTTTAAAATTCATTTACAACACCATTCGTTTAAAAAGTTTCCGGGCTTCTCAGGAACGCATCTATGTATATCTAAATCTTGTTTGTAGATCCAATCACGTTTACTAATAACATTTGATTTACTCATTACCGAAAAATAGCAAAGAAATTCATAATTCGTTCACGCTATACTAAAAACTGCATACTTCAATGTATCTATTCATCGCTACTAATTGGAATAATTGGCACAGTAACACCCGCAAATATAACTAGATTTTATTACCTTATCTATCTTCCGTAGGTGCACTAAAGCATAATAACTTGAATCGTAGCACGTATTCTGCTTGAAGTATGATATAACAGCAAAAATAAAGAGCAAAACTGTTTAAATTATTGAATAAAAATCGAAAATCTAAGACAGCACTGTTTAAAGCATCGAATAATCAAAAATCTAAAAGAGCAAAACTCATATTAACACGGGTATATATAATGGCTAGCCTGCCCGTCGGTTTTGTCCCGCGACGGACAGTTTTCAGAATTCTGCATTCTATGTTCCCTTTTCGACAGTCCGGCACAGCGATTCTATTAAATTTGCACACGCGCCAGTTGAAAATCTAAGAAATTTTTCACAGGGCACGCAACGCGTCTGCAAACAACTAATTAATTTTGTATAGAAATCGTTACGTTTACACCTCTCATATCTGCATCTTATTTTCACCAATCGTAACCTCGTGACGTTGCTCAAATCCCGCCTTTTATTATCTGTGTCTCTGCCTTGCGCATTTTATCTGTCTTTTTCTAACTTGGCCTTAGTGGTGCAAATCGATATTCTTTACTATCGGTTATTTCAGTCCACGTGGATTTATATGTTAATATAAGCTACGGTTTATCTGACCGTTTGAAATATACGCAGAATCTGCATGTTTATCAGCTCGAATTTATTAGAATTTGACATTTAAAAATACGCAGGTGTTCAATCGTAACATTTTAAATAACACTTCTACGATTTGAATATTATTGGGTTTTTTAAAAGCTTTTATGCCTATTATACGTTAATAATCGTTCAATTAACTTCAATTAAAATAATAAAGAATGGCGTTGACTTCTACCCTTTAATTTTTAGCGAATACTAATTAAATATTAATTATTATTTGTACATTTTGTTTAATACTCGTTACTTCAAACTTGAATTAATTAATATAAATTTTGCACGTAACTTCTATTTGTTTCTTTACTTGGAATAATTAAATTACATACAAGTTGAGCATTTTAATTCTGCTTCTTTTTATAGAAAGCGTCTAGTAAATAATTTAAATCCCTTATTTTTAATGAAACGAATAAATTTGTATGCTCTACGATTTAATAACGCGTATTATCTAATAAAATTCTATACAAACCCTACATTCTAATTGAATGATTTAAATCTTTACACTAGGCATTTAATTACGCGTACTTTTTCCTAAAGCTTCCTTATACACGGTGATTAAAATTATTTGATGTCGTTAATTAATTTTCTACCCTGGTCTAAATTTGAGTAATATATATATTGCTGTGATATACTCCTGTGAATGCGGGAACTGGGTCCTTTCAACAAAAAAATTCTAGTCCCACCGATTGGGCGTCATAAACTGCTGTGATCCTGTTTTCGCCTCGGCTGCTCACCTAATTTTATAAACCTCCTCATTCATAAAATTAAACAACACATTCCTACCACAAACATCAACGTTAACTCTATTTACATCAATATTCACAATACATTAAAATTTCAAAATTAATATTCAGCTTAAATTTTAATATCGGAAAATTTCAAAATTAAATTTATTATCATTTTAATGTGCATCCAGAATTAAAGTCCTTGTAGGATGCCTACTAATTAATATAACAATATAAGCAGACCGGAGTCTGAGTATAAAGGGAGCATCTACCACCCCTTTACGTTAATTAACCAGGTTCGTCTAATTGAGCTCAAAGACATACCCAAATTTTCATCATATTCCCGAACATCAATACTAAATACCCCTTTCTACTTAAACAAGCAAATTTCATCTTAAAATTAAAATTTTATGGTTAGTACAATTTCACTAATGTCCATTTAAAGTAAATCAATTATAAAGTTATTCAACACACAAAATATCAAAGTTCAACCAAAATAGTATAAATTACCTGAAGGTTACTGCACTCGTAGCTTCAAGGTACATCGTCCCTTTGTTAATCACACCATTCCAACTGGATTATATTTACAACTTCTGATTCTCAACGCTTTTCAAATTTTCTCCATCACCATTTATTTAAAGTTGTTTCTGGGCTTTTCCGGAACTCATCTGTGTATATCTGACCCTTGTTTGTGGATCCAGACACATTTATGAACCATTTAATTATTCACCCCCGCAAAATAGCAAAGAAATTCATACTTCTTTCACCAATATACGCCAAAACTGCCTACTAATGGGTATTCATTTGTTGTTGCAAATTTTGACTAATTAGTACAGTGATACTAAATTTTATTACCTTGTATCTAAGTGCACTCAAGTACATTCATGTTAGCACGTAAATAACAAACTGTTTTAAATCACCAAAATATACGAGCAAACTTTAAATTATTTTATCAAACTAAAATGCACTGTTTAACATCTTGAATCAAGTCGCGGATGTAAGAGCTTTTAGCGCATCGAATAGTCAAAAGTCTAAGAGGCCGAAATTCATATTACCACCTCTATATATAGCGAATAGCCGGCACGTCGCTTTTGTCCTCAAAACAGACAATTCTTAAGAATTTCTCATGCTATGTTCCCATTCCGTCGCTCGCGCGTCGGTTTTTACGAATCTTGTACTCGCCCCATTTAAATCTCAGAAATTTCAACACGGCACGCAAACATGTCCGAGAAAAACTAATTAATTTTGTACAGAAATTGTTGTTTCTACCTCTGATATTTGCATCCTATTTTCAACCAATTGTGACCCTCGTGACGTTGCTTAAATCACGCCTTTTACTATATGTGTCTCGGTCTCGCGCATATTATCTGTCTCTATCTAACCTGTTCTTAGTGGTGCAAATTGATATTCCTTACTCTCGATTATTTCAGTCCACATGGACTGTTATCTGGGTTTAATAACCCCGTATCGCACCTTCTCGTGAATATTAAGCCTCGGTTTCCCCAAGATTCTTTGTAAACATTAATTATCTGCAAAATTTTCGCCGTACGTGATATTTAAACTACGCAGGTGTTCAAAATAATATTAATTCTCAGAGCTTTTTAAATAAACCCTGTTTTGTATTTCGTGCTAAAGCATCTGACCGTTTCCAATATCCTTAGAATCGACATGTTTATCTAAACAAATTAAACTGAAATTGCCTTTTAAAATACGCAGGTGTGTTCAAACATCCTACTTCTAACTAACACTTCTAGGATTTGCATTTTATTGGGTTTTTACAAGTTTCTATAGATATTATCTGTACGTTTTGTTCAATACCGGTTACTTGAAATAGAGTTAATTAAGATAAATTTTGCATGTAATTTCTCTTTGTTTCTTTATTAGGAATAAATAAATTACACGCAGAGCTTTTTTTTTAATACTGTTTCTTTTGATATAAAGCGTTTTGTACATGATTTAAATCTCTTATGTTTAATGAAACGACTGACCTTTTATGCTCCATGGTTTTAATAAAGCGTATTATTTGATAAAATTCCTTATACACGGTGATTAAAATTATTTGATGTGATTATTTAATTTTTTACCCTGGTCTAAATATGAGTATTTTATATATATATATATATATATATATATATACACAGGGTGTTTTTTTTAAGTGGGAGGTCACCTGTATATGGAAGACCAATGGTAGAAGGAAGCTGAAAATTTTCATTAGGAGATCATCGAATGCGCCCTACACGTCTAAAATAGCTTCGATGCGTTAGCACTTCCGGTTATACCGGAAGTCGGTATTACTATTGTTATTTTAAATAGAACACCCTGTATATTTATGCATTTTCGAATTCCTTGTCGAATTTTATGTGAACTTTTATAACACAACCATACCCCTGTCTAATGCCGTTTTCGAGATATTTTGACTTTTAATAGATTTTTGACATTTGCACGCTGTCACATAAATTGGAATAACTAGAAAGTGAACGAACTTACAAAAATGTTTTTTTTTAAATCATATTAATAATACTTGATATTATTTCTACGTGCAAAGAAAATCTGATTGCAATGTACAGGGTGCTAGAAAATTCATTTTATAATTTGACTAATAAAATGTCAAATATTCTTTTTATTTAAATGGAACCTACCATATTTTGTTATATTAATCGATTCTATGGGAAAAAATACCTTAGGTATGTAATTACAACCATTCATTTATTGTAAGCCGTTTTTGAGTTATTGGCATTAAAAGAGAAAATGCACTAGTTCAGTAACCATATAACATTTGCTACTATCAACTAGCTTTTGTCCGATACATTAACAAAAGAATAATTGGTTATGTTTACGAAACGTCAAATGTAGATAATTTTACACAGGTTGCAATTCCTGTACTCTAGTTATTTGTAATGGCTAATCGAAACTTTACAAATCAAGATTATCTCGAAATGATAATTATTTATGGCGAATGCAACAGAATTCTTCAAAGAACTTGCGATGTCTTTCATCAAAAATTTTTTGAAAAGCCAGCGCCGAATGTTAGGCTTCTTAAAACTATTCTTGAAAACTGTGCAAATAATGGATCATTTATTACAAAGAAGAACAGGAACAGCACCGTGACGGAGGAAGTAATTGGAGTTACTAATGTATTGGCATATTTTTATACAGCAGAGCTTCACTAAATAATGCTGTGCAGGATATAGGAATGAGCCTAGTTCCATATACAATATTGTGAAGGCAAATAATTTTAAAAGTTGGTCACTTTATCCTGTTCAGCACCTGAAGAAAACCGATTTCGAAAGAAGCATGTTGTTTTGCGAATTTGTATTACTTAGAACGCAAGAGGATGGACAGTTTTTGAAAAATATTATTTGGAGCGAAGAAGCAAAGTTTACGAAAAACGGAGTGTTTAACCGACATAATTCACACCATTGTTCCACAGAAAATCCTCACCAAGCATACATAACAAATTTTCAGGAAAGATGGTCTTTTAACGTTTATTGTGCTATTAGAGATTCGCGAATTGTATGTGTAGTCTTTTACCAGGAAAATTTAAACGGTAAAGTACATATTGTTTTAGTAATTCTTTTTCTTCTCGATGAACACTTTTTACAGGGGAACGATATTTAGAAATTGTGCGTGGAGAAATTGTATCATATTTAAACATCCTCCCGCCTAATGAAGTACGCAAAATATTTTACCAGCACGACGGTGCTCCTGCGCACAATGGAAACATTGTAACCGAGTACTTACATGCCTTGTTTGAAGACCAATTTATAGCTAATATCGGACCTCACTTATGGCCACCCCGATCACCCGATTTCACTTCTTGGATTTTTTCTATGGGGTATGTAAAAGATACGGTCTTCTCCTACGCTCTTACTACTAAAGAATATTGCAAAAGACGAGTATTAAATGCTCTAAATTCTTTAACTCCAGAGCAAATACAAAAGGCAACAAATGAAGAGTTTAAAAGACGCATTTTAATATGCTTGGATCAAAATGGTCACCAAATAGAACATTTATAAACAACCTCTTATGTTTTTATTTATTTTTCTTTAGGTAAAATATTGTTAGATAAAATACATTGTTCCATGTTTGTGTAGCTTTTAAACATTATTTTTCAAAAAATTTTCTTGCGCTGCCATTTTTGGCAACTAAAATGTGCAAAAGCATATCCTGCTTTCTAAGTACAAAGATATTAATTCCATAGAATTGATTAATATAACAAAATATTTGATGAAAAATATCGCCAGTTCTTCGAAGAAATCTATTACATTCGCCATAAATAATTATTTCGAGATAATCTTGATTTGTAAAGTTTTGATTAACCCTCATAAATAACTACAGTACAGGAATTGTAACCTGCGTAGAATTATCTACATTTGACGTTTCGTAAAAATAACCAGTTATTCTTTTGTTAATGTATCGGACAAAAGCTACTTGATAATAGCAAATGTTATTATGTTACTGAACTAGTGCATTTTCTCTTTTAATGCAAATAACTCTAAAACGGCTTACAGTAAATGGATGGTTGTAATTACATACCTGAGGTTTTTTTCCCCATAGAATCGATTAATATAACAAAATATGGTAGGTTCTATTTAAAAAAAAGGGAATATTTGACATTTTATTAGTCAAACTATAAAATGAATTTTCTAGCACCAGGTACATTGCAATCAGATTTTCTTTGCACGTACAAATAATATCAAGTATTATTAATATGATTTAAAAAAAACACTTTTGTAAGTTCGTTCACTTTCTAGTTATTCCAATTTATGTGACTGCGTGCAAATGTCAAAAATCTACTAAAAGTCAAAATATCTCGAAAACGGCATTAGATAGGGGTATGGTTGTGTTATAAAAGTTCACATAAAATTTGACAAGGAATTTGAAAATGCATAAATATACAGGGTGTTCTATTTAAAATAACGATAGTTATACAGACTTCCGGTATAACCGAAAGTGCTATCGTATAGAAATTATTTTAGACGTATAGGGCACATTTGATAACCACCTAGTGCAAATTTTCAACTTCCTTCTACCATTGGTCTTCGATATACAGGTGACCTCCCACTTAAAAAAAACACCCTGTATATATTGGCGTGATAAGGGGTCATGAGAGCTAATTGAAGCCCAAATTCAACAAATAAATCCCACCTAGATATAAAACAATTAGGAAAAAATAGAAATTTACGTAAATTCATGGTTACACCCTGTATAATACAAGCAAACTTTTAATCATTAAAATGCCAAACAAAAAATGCAATTGCGCGTGTATAAATAATCACCCTGTATGATATAAGCTGTATATGTAAAAATAATTAATTTTAGATACCCTAAAAACGCATTCAATGCAAACGCAAATCGATCATTTTAAGACAAATATAAAGCCACTTATTTTCACCTATTAATTATCAATACTTGTTCGATGCTTATAAAAATGCTCTTCATTTGATGTAAAGAGCGGAGAATAGTACTAACTTTACGCATTTAGCATAAAAACTACAATCAATGTTGTATTTAAAATCCCAATTTTTAATCTTAAAACACGTCTTACCGTTAAAGCAAATGTTTGCTATAAAAATGCAACCATTAGCATTTAAAAGCAATTATAGTTTAAATTAGTTACCCTGTGAATTACATTAATTTATTTTAAATAAGGAATTTTCTGGAATATACGAGATTAAGAAGGAAGTTTCGTGAGAATACCTCGATTTCGTATGAACTCATTAATGAATAATCGTTTATTCCAAGAAGCGGCTTGAACATAGAAAAATAGCCGATATAAAATGATTATCTTTTGCATTAGTGTGCGATGCACCACGATAACTTTAAGAGTTAAACAAAGACGATGCAGCGCGCGTCACTAATAAGTGTAAGAGATTGCGAGGTAATAAAACGCCTTGATTATAGACGCTAGTGAGTTCTGGGAAACCTTGCATCGTGATGTTCCATACTATTCTACGACACTCTGGAAATAGAGAATTTTTATATATAAGGAAGAGTTTATTAAAAACGGTCATTCATGAATTCGATCGCGAAATGTTATTTTGATTTAAGTCGCGAGTTGTTGCTTTGCGAATATAACATATGAAGTATGGAGCAAGCATACTGTAATTTAATAATTACGATGTTACAATGAATATAGAAGTGATGTTTTAATTTTAACCTACATAAAAATTTGAAATTATTATATACAATAAAGAGGAAAAATTCTTCAATTCTTCAATTTGTCATTTAATTTAAGATAGAATAATAATTGTTAATCATATAAAATTTCTTTGTGTAAATCTTTACCATTAAAGTTTGTGTTCAGAGTTTGAAACACTTTGATCTTTTAATACATTATCTGTCCGCATTTTTGGCCAAACAATTCTTACAAGCGTGGGAATAAAGAAAGAGGTAAAATATCCATAAAAAATGAAATTTATTTTTGTAAATTTAAAATTAGGTAAGGAACTTTTTTTATAATAAGTACCTTAGAAATTATTTTATGTTTGAAAGAAACGATGTTGTAAGTGTTTTATATGCTTTTGTATGAGAGAAAATATATCATATTGTATAAATGCTTGAATATTGCTGTTTTTGATTTCATTTTGAGATCTCTATAACTTCCGCTGAGCTAGTCAGTCAAAGAAAAGTTAGAAAGAAAAGTTAGTAAAAAATTTCAAGTTTCACAATTTGCTGTATCTGTACCACAGCACTCTTTTAGCGGCGCATCCAACGCGAGGCGTTGCTACAGCACACTTCTAGGGATGCTCCAACGCGGTGCTTACCTCATTAATATATAAGGGTGGTTTAATATAATTGTTTAGAGTCTAAGGTGTTCTCAGGTAAGTGAAAACTTTGGCGCTATAATGTATGAATATACGCATAGGACGCAGTTTGTAATTTTTTTATTTTGAAAGATATAATTAAAATTTACGCACGCCTGATGGTTGAACAACTAGAACCTGAATTTATTAAAGGGATATTCGCGGATTAATTTTTTTTAAATTTTTGCAGAATTTCGAGATAGCACCAAAAGTGATTCTTTGATGCTTGCATTAAATTTGTAAAAACTTTTATCGCGATATTGGATGTGCTGCGTTCATTGGTGGTACTGTTTATCTATCTTAGTTTTAGCAAGTTATCAGCTTTTCTCCATAATTTAAATACGGTTAGAATTATTCACATTTTGTAAACACATTTATCTGCACGTTTAGGTGTGCCGCACCGATAAGTGCAGTTGCTATATCAATAGTTAGTGCCGTTTAGGTTAAATGATGTATTTTTGCCAATAACTTGAAAGTGAGAGCCGATATTTCAATATTAGCTAGATATTTGTTATATTTCCGTATGACGTATCGAATTGTGTATTTGTCATACTTATTTTTAATGACCTTCAACAGATGCAGTACCCTAATTTCAGCAATCTATACCAATACTTTAAGAAGCAAAAATACCTTTTCTATGATTAACTATGTTTTTATAATTGCATAATATGCTGTTTGATAATTGTGTATGTGATAGGTCTTTGTGAGTATCTTTGACAAAAGCTGGTCCACGGTTCAGCTTAATCCATCCCGGACTTCTTAAATCCAACTTCTTTTTACAGCGTTAATTTAATTAATTCTGGCTGTATCGTTGGTCTCTGTTGTTTCAGATTTTGTTGTGTTTTTGCGGTTGATTGATGGGGTGAGTAGCTTCTCGGATATTCCTCTTGGTTGCTCTTAAACTATACGATATCCAAATCCTGAGTCCACCGGCCTGTGTTTTTTGACCGACAGGATGGCTATTCGTTACAAGCCGCTCCATCGTCAAGTAACTCGTCGAACAGGACTGACGGATGTGCATGCCCAATGATTTCGCTTGTGTCCCCATTCCTTGGTGCTACGCAAGTTATGTATCCCCCAATTACATATATATATTGATATATTGAATCTAATAGGAATTATTAGAAATTATTAAGTAAAAGTATAAGTTCAATGCAACATTGTAACACAAGGATAACCCAGAGAGGTTATCGACAGTTCATGTGAACGGACATGCAACTTTGCATCCGTGAGGGCAGTGATACTGCAGGTGGCAGGTCACAGGCGGTCAACAGACCGCAATTATTAGAATTAAGTTGTTACATTGTAATAAAGTGTACAATTAAAGAGAAACGCAGACATGAGATCTGCAAGTTCTCACAGCCGTGTGAGGGGCAGGTTATTATAAAAGGCCCGGGAGCTCAATGCCCGGCAGTCAGTCTTCAAACTCCATACTTCGTTGTTTGAGCTACTCACCAGTACAATTAATTATTTTTTTTATTAAAGTTATTATGAACCAGCTATTCCAAATTTCTTGTAATTTCTGTTTAACTTATTAAATAAAAAATTGTTAAAGTGTCGACGTTTTTTTAAAAAACCAGCTCCAAAGGCCCGAACTTTAACTCGCATAGATAAAAAACTCCCTTGAGTTGTCACCGTTCCCCTGCTCACTTTGTTTCGCCCGGAGGTTAAGGTAGGTAGATGTTGATTCCGTGAGGCCTGCTGTTAGAATGGGGTCTACGGTGCTTGCCACATACCTTTAATTACACATCTGAAGTCAAGTGGGTAGGCTAAGAGGTAAACTTTAAAGCGTTTTGTTACCATGCACCCAAATACCATGGTAAAAAATAAGCAAGACATAGTTTTTAAAAATAGTGACATGATTGGATATAAATTGTGATTTTTGAGCTAGTGGTCGGGCAATCTCTATACAACGACCATAATGTAGAGTGTATCGGTATTGTTGATTTTTAGCCCTGCTCACAAACTAGGTTGTGATCCACCAATGACTGGTATATACAGTACAAGGTGCTGCCTAGTGGCTACAAAGAACTATTTGTACCCAAGGCTTTAAAATGTACTGTCCAATTAAGGTTTAATGTACAATGTAACTTAGTTTATAGTAACCATATACAAAATGGTATATATTCAATTTTAATAAAATTCCAATGCTATAAACATAGGTGAGTTCATATAAAGTGTGGGTTTGATTATACCTAATCCTACGGGGTAATTTGATTTTAAACCAAATGGTGTTATAGGTCGCCGGACCGCTTCCTTGAACTGCTTCCTAAGGTTGCTAATAGTTGATTATGGTTGCTATTGGTGGGCCTCTGTCGTAATTTGCTGCTGATGGTCAAACGTTGTTATGGGTTGTAAATGATTATACAAGAAATTTTTCTGTTGCCTAATTATCGACACCAGATGATTGCAACAACTACCCATTAAAATTTATTAACTCCCTTCAGACGGAATATGGATCTTTAATACACATTAATGAATAATCTTGCCTAGCATGAAGAAAGTAATTCGAGCATAGGGAACGAAAATCAATATAAATTGTTGATTATTTTGCAATAAGAAAAGTCCGTGACCGGTTTCACTGTTCTTACAGATCATCCGACGGACGCATCTCTTTTGCAAAACAACCAACTAAGTTCTGGAATAATACACAAATTAAGGTGTATTTATATTGCAAATGCTTCTTATACGCTCTCTATACTCGAATATAAGTAACTAATTATCGATGACAGTTTCAAGTCTCCGACTTGATGGTGTGGATGGCAGTGCCAGACAAAATTTAAATAGAGAGTTAAAAGACAGGATGAAAAATGAAATAAACAAATGACCTGTTACCTACGTAACACTGGTGGATCTTTTAACAAGATACTGCACCCAATGCTAAACGAAGAAGTTGGTCGATGGAAACCAATACGTTTCCAATTAATATTAATGAATAATTTTGTCTGGCACGAGGAAAGTAATTCGAGCATAGGGAACAAAAATCAATATAAATTGTTGGTTATTTTGCAAAAAGAAAAGCCCGTGACCGGTTTCACTGTTCTTGCAGATCATCCGACGGACGCATCTCTTTTGCAAAACAACCAACTAAGTTCTGGAATCAAACACAAATTAAGGTGTATTTATAGTGCAACTGCTTCTCATGCGCCCTCTATACTCGAATATGAGCCACTAATTGTCGATGACTGTTTCCAGTCTCCGACGTGATAGTATAGATGGTATTGACAGACAAAATTTTAATAATGAGTCAAAAGACAGGATGAAAAATGTAACAAACTAATGACCTGTTATCTGCTTAACACTGGCGGACCTTCTAAGGAGATACTGCACCCAGTGCTAAACGAGGAAGTTGGTCGACGGAACTTCCTCGTTTAGCAATGGGTGCAGTATATTCTTAGAATGTCCGCCAGTGTTAAATAGGTATCAGGTCATTTGTTTATTTCATTTAATGCACATGTCAAATTTCAATATACAGAGATAATTGTACCTTCCATAAGAGGGTAAAGTCTATTATTCCACAAAAAGTGAAAGTAAAAGTAAAGGACTCACCCAGATGACTAATGTCCTTGAAGGGTATAAAAATTTGTAAAATATACTTTACATTTCTTTATGGAAAAATATATGTAAAAATTGTCCATTTTAATCAAGAACGTTCCTAGCTTACGGAAATGGCCCTACAGAAGTTACAATTTTTTCTGTCAAAGACATTGTTTTTGCTTTTCTAGTTTTCAAAGATCAAGGAAGTTGCCGTTGAATAGACGATTTTTGGCTTTTGGGGATGAAATGCTGTACCCAGAGGTGATAATTCTCTGTAAAATTTCATCAGCTGCACACATGTTTCTACTATTTATGCATTTATACTCAATATACTGAGCCTTCCCCAAATACGCTTTTTTATGAAAATGAATATTTACTTAATTTGAGCTTTTTCTTGAATTTCTTATAATTTCCTCGGGTTTCCCGTGTCGATCTTTACGAAATGATGCTAGACGACTTGGTGACCTCTGGTCACATCAATATGCAGAGTGTTCCTAAATATCATACACATACAAAAGAGTGTGATTCTTTGGCAAATTTTATGATTAAAAATTTATATAAATATAGGTGCGCAAACGCTTAGTTTCCGATCTACAGGGTGTTGAAGTATCGAAATCTTTTTGGTTTTCTATTTATAGCTACTGTAGTTTTGAGATATTGAGATCAAATTTGGAATATAGATTACGCAGTAGGGCTTACTTCATTGGGCATATCAAGTAGTTGTTGCGAATTTACAAGGTGGTAGTTTCTTGAAAAGCTTTTTCCCGTCTTTAATTTAGGTGTCTACGTGTAAAATTTCACGGTTATAGTTTCTACAAATTCCAGGACATTAACCCATGATTTATGGTATGTAAACCATATACGTTAGCGTTTCCATGCTAGAAGAATGTGACTGCAGTTAGCAGGTTGACCGTGGGAAGTGTGAATTGATGGGACTACTACAGTATAGGGAGAAGATCGCATCTTAAAAGTAGAGACTTTACTATTGGCGATAAAAGAGATAGGTCGTTTGTGTGCGCGTTAGTTTGGCGAAGTGATTCCGTTCGGTTAATGTACTTTTTTCCTCTATCTGAAAAAACTACTTCTGTGTCCTGCCATAGAATAGGCATCTTTACTTCGCCGTACACAATCTGGAAACAACAAGAAGAAACCACCAGCGACGATCCGGACCTAAACAGCAGGAGACGGTTTTGGCTTCCTGTAAAAACCAGGTTAGCCCCTGGCTTGTTTGCTAGCTTGTGGGTTTCGCCCGTGACGGCAACCTATGCAACCAAATTTGCAGACATAATACTTTACATTCAGGGTCATGTTAGCTTGTGAGCTTCGCCCGTGACGGCAACCCATGCGACCAAATTTGTGGACGTAATACTATACATTCAGGACCATGCATGGTTGGCGACGTGGGGGAAGTTGAAGATCTCGATTTCCAACCATTAGATATAGGCACTTCACATTCACCTTCACAAGATATTTAACGACTTAGTACGAGATTCCAATCTGTCAAAGCTCAAACCGAACAGTTGGGATCCAAGTTGTAAGGATGGAATCTGTTACAGAGTGGAACACATATTTCCACAAATCGGAGTCGTAAGCAAGATGTTCTTCATTTTTTAACATCGTGTGAATAGTTGGTGTACTGCGAAGATGCTCCTGGGCTAATGGATGCATTTAGATGTAACTACAAAACTAATGAGTGGATACTATTTACGGATTCATTTACTCTAAGCTTGAAAGAAGTCATTCTCCACGGAAATTTGAACCTCTCTGTTTCTATTGCCAACGCGGCAATGTAAGAAAGCTATGACAGTATGAAAACTAAGTTTGAAAAAAGTAACTATACAGACCATGGGGGAGGCATATGTGGTGATTTCAAAGTCGTAACACTTATATTAGGAACGCATAAACTACTGTTTTCTCTTTGAACGATATAGCAGAGCAAAGGATTAAAACTACTTTGTATAAAACTGAAAAATGCCTGAAACATTTTGCTGCAAAAAAATGTTATAAATCATCTTCTCATTGATACAAAAAAAGTTTTTCTACCACCTCTCAACATAAAACTGGGACTTTGGAAAAACTTTATTTAGACTTTAAATAAAGACGGGGAAAGGTATCAATATCTGAGAGAGAAGTCCCCAGACTAAGTGAGTCAAAAATAAAAGAAGGAATTTTTATTAGACCGCAGTGTATTTTATTCAAAACTGACCGTGATTAAGGCTACTGCATGGGAATCATTTAAAGAAGTGTGTTCCACTTTCTTGGGAAATACGAAGACAAAAAATTGCGAACGATTTGTGAATCTCTTATTTCCACATAAAGCATGTGTTGCAAACATGTGTTTGATGATCCATTTTTTCCACTCGCATTTGGACTTTTCCTCTGCAAATCTAGGGTCTTAAGTGACGAACATGGTGAATGGTTTCACCAAGATTGTGTATTTGAATCAAAACTAACCGTGATTAAGGCTGAAGCATGGGCATCATTTAAAGAAGTGTGTTCCAATTTCTTGCGAAATACGAAGACAAAAAATTACGAACAATTTGTGGATCTTTTATTTTCACATACAGCGACATGCTACAACATGTGTTTGATGACTCATTTTTCCACGCGCATTTGGACTATTCCTCTGCAAATCTAGGGTCTTGAGTGACAAACATGGTGAAAATTTTCACCAAAACTGAAGGGATTGCTTCAACAATAAAATTACTTTTTAATAATAACAAAGTAAACAGAAATTACTTGCTATAAAATAAACAAACCTTCTTTTACTCACTTTCTGGAGGTAAACATAATTTGCGTATGGACCTAGAAAAAAACTCCATCCCTAGTTAGCACTTTAACAACACGTACTTTATTATTCTTATTACCAGGAAACGCATGAACCACTCTTGCTAGCGGCCAATGTAAAGGAGGGGATTATCGTCCTTTACTAAAACAAAGTCATTGATTTTAAAATTTCGATCTGGGGACTTGGGTCTGATTTGTAATCTATTTAAGTAGTCCACCCTCAATATTTTCCAGAATAGCTGTTGTATTTGGCTACATTTTTGCCAGAAAGATAGTCTATTTTCTAGAATGGAAGTAATTGTAGGTTCGGGAAATGAGGTAAGCGGGCGACCAATCAGGAAGTGCCCTGGAGTAAGCGGGGTAAAATCAGTGCGGTTGCTACTCCTAGCACAGAGTGGGCGCAAGTTCAATACCGCTTCTATTTGTGCGAGTATTGTGATGAACTCCTCAAATTTGAAATTAGCGGTTCCAATAAGTCTCACCAGGTGATATTTAGTACTCTTCACTGCTGCTTCCCATATACCACCATGGTGAGGTGCATATGGTGGAATAAACTTCCATTGACTTTCGGATGAGGATAAGAAATTTTGTATGGATTCTGTTGTAATTTTGTGTTTGAGAAGTTCATGGAGTTCCTTTAGCAGGTTTGAGGCGCCTGAAAATTTGTTGCGTTGTCACTGTATATTGTTTTAGGATTTCCTCTTCTACCGATAAATCGCTTTAAAGTAAAGAGAAAGGCGTCTGTAGTAAAGCTTGTAACAAGTTCGATGTGAACGGCGTGAGTTACCATACATTCAAATATGGCAATGTATCCTTTGATGCTAGGTGCTTTACGAAGCTTAGAGGCTTTTATGAGAAAAAGCCCTGCAAAATCCACTTCGACGTTAGTAAAGAGAGAAGTTGGCAAAAGTCTTTCCTTGGGGAACTCAGACATTTACTGAGATGCGGTTTGTGCACTATACCGAAAGCAAGTGCGACATTCACGAATAATCCTTTTCATTACCTTCAACCCGTTTAATGGCCAATAATCAAGGCGAACATTTGAGAGTGTCGTTTGTGTTTCAGCATGGCACAATCTAATGTGTTCTCGCTGTAGCAGTAGCTTAACAATCTTGTGCCTAGGTGGAAGAAGAAGTGGGTTTTAGTCAATGGAACTTTAGCATTTTGAGGGCGTCCTCCAATCCGTAGTATTTGCTTATCATCTAAAAATGGATTGAGAGTTAAAAGATATTTATTGAGTACACCTTTGTTTTCTTTAAGATTTAAAATTTCTTTTATAAAAGAGCCACAAAGTTGAATAATTCTGAGTTCGGCCGCTTGAAGTTCAGTAACTGTAAGAGGTCCTGTAAATTTTGAAGTGTGTCTAGAGTTATGTACAAACCTAAAACAAACTGCTATAGTGCGTTGGGGTTTTGAAAAGTTTGAAAACCTTTGAACAAGTAAATCAAGAAATTGCGAGGGATTTTGTTGAGTTTGGTGAGAGACAATCTTTTCTTCAGGTATATTTTGAATGTTGTTTTTTGAATTGTATAGAGATAAATCTAATTCGGGGTTTAAGAGAAATGGTGGTCCGTTCCACCAAAGATTTGTTGTTGCCAAGTTTTCGGGGACATTCGTCTGGAGAGAATATTCGCAGGGTTTTCTTTGTGTTTAAGCTACAAAGAGTAAGATCTTCAACTATTTCCAATGCTTGGTCAACTCTATTTGCCACAAAGGTAGCCCATCGAGAAGAGTGCGATCTTAACCACTCAAGCACTATTTCTGAATCACACCATAAGTTTATAGATTCAACTTTTATATGGGTATGTTTTAAACAGTTTTTTTTATCTTTTTTGTTACTTAGCACAAAGAAGAGCGCCTATTAGTTCCAATTTTGGGAGGGTCAATTGTTTCAATGGGGCTACTCTACTTTAGGTGACAATTGTACACGAGGTGTCATGAGTATTGTAAACAACATGCAAGTAAACACAAGCAGCATAAGCTTTGAGAGTGGCATCTGAAAACGAGTGAATTTTATTTTTTATGTTATTTTCTAAGTTGATAGTTCGTGGAATTTGAAGAACTTGAAGTGATGATATAGTGTTAACAAATGTTGATCATTCTTGATGTACATCTTCATTTAAAAATTCATCCCACTCTATTTGAAATCCAAATTTTTTGCATGATAATCTTTGCGGTAGCCGTAACTGGATCATGTAAAAGATCATGTATTTGTGCGAACATGGAAAGCACCTCCCTTTTGGTGTATGCTTTCTTAGCTATAATTTGTGGTACAGTAATTGAGAACACGTCTGTCTCTGAATTTCATTGGAGCCCTATTAATTTACTGAAACTACTGTCTTCCTTGGTAACGTAATTCGGGTCTTGACGTAATTCAAAAATGGCTTCCACAAATGACTTGGAATTGGAACGCCATTTGTGGATAGAGATGCAAGCTTTATCAGGTAGTTTTGTTATTTCCTAGTATGTTTGGGAGTTCCATAGAGGATGTCATCAACGTAGCACGAGTTTAAAAGTGCATCACTAGCTAATTGATATTGTTCTTTGTTGGTACTAGCTAATTCTGCTAAACATCGTGTACTTAGAAATGGGGCGCAATTGATGCTGTGTGTCACCGTTTGCAATTCAATGCATTTAGCACTTTGCTCTGGCGAGTCTCTCCACAAAATGTTTAAAAAAAATGTTTGTTCGGAGTTTATTTTTATCTGTCTGAATATTTTTTGAATGTCAGTGGTGAACACAAATTTGAACAATCGAAAGCGCACTAAAATATCAAATAATTCGGGTTGTGTAGTGTAGCCCTTGAGCATAATATCGTTAAGGGACACTCCTGTGGAGGATTTCATAGAACCGTCAAACACTACTCTCAATTTCGTGGCGAGACTGTCCTGTCGTTTAACGTAATGGTGCGGGAGGAAATATTTGTTATCTACATTTGTAACAAGTTTATTTTCTAAGAATATTTTCACAAATACCTAATTTAATGAATTCATAAAAAATCAATTCAAATATAATATCTCTATACAATCTACGTTATAAATATTACATATTGTTAAATCCAATATAAGTTTTCGAACAGCGAGCATAAATTATAAATTAAGCGGTGACAGAAAATGCCATTTGTTAGCGTCACTATAAGGGCTCCCTCCTTTGATAATTATAAAAATCGTAACTGTTGTCAGGCGGCATAATACGTCAATAGGACACTTCCACCTGAGCTGTTGTTAGAGAAGGTCAATTGTTCTTTACTTAAAAGAACATGCCGTTGCACACCTGGTGTTGGAAGCACCGAAAGATAAAGGTCGATTTTCAAGATGAAATCGTCTCGGCTAAACTCATTATAGTCCACGCTTGGCATTTATTAGTTCGTATAAAACGGGACGTTAAATTGTTTTGATTGGCTATAGAATAGCAGTAAGTATTACCAAGTTTTAAGGCCCTTATTAATTTAATATTTGCAGTGTAACTTACTATAATTTAAGAAAATTTATAAAATTTATTTAGTAATCAATAGAAAATTTATTGGCAAATATTTGAAATCTTGTAGGAATAGTAAAACATATTTGAAATTTTACTTGATATGATAATCAATCTAACGTGGTTCATTTGTTCGATGCGGACGCCCGTAATGTTTGTTAGATATTCAGTATCCAGTTGATTGGATTGTGTGGTATTGGAGATTTCTAACCTGTAAATGCTGAAATAAGAAGATTCCAGTTTATTAATTATTATTCCGGGTATGGTCCTAATACCTTGCAGGTATTTTTCTGATGGATTAACATCTGTATGTAATTAGTGTTTTTTTAATACGTCAGCTGTAACTTTTGGCATGACAGACAAATAAGTTTTTGTTTGTTCACGTGGAAATTTCCTAGTTCATTATGTGAATGACAAACAAGTTATTTTTAAACTTCGGTGAAAGGAATCTATAAAGCTTCACTTTTAATCTTTGTATTAGTACTAACAAAAAATAGAAGATGGCGATATAAAGATAGAAAAGGTTAACTTTCAGAATTAACAAAAATTAAAGCTATTTTAGAAAACTAAATTGTTTCATTTTGTTTTTCATTAACTAACAATTGGAATATTTTACCATTTAATGTGAAGTCTATGTAGTACTACCAAGACCAAATAAAGTTGTAATATAAATTTAATTAATCCAAAAACTCAAATTTAAACATTTCCAAGAATAAATTCTTGCTAGATTCTTATCATGTAAAAAACTACATTACTCTATTTTTGTGAGATACTGATGTTGAAATAATTATCATGTACACATGTACATATTTTTCATTATCATAAATTAGTTAAATTTTTAAAGATGATGTTTTGTAAATAATTTTAAACTGGAATTTAAAGGAATAGATATTCATTTTGGTCAAGACTATGATTATTTGTTGGAATGAATGAGGGTTGATTCTTATTAATTATGAATTTTTTGAAATGAATGCACAAAAGGTGTTAGTCTTGTTTTAATCTGTTTACAGGTGTAGCAGTGCATCTTTAACGATCAATATCGAGCCATAAGGTAAGAAAACTTTAGAGATTGGGTTCTCGTAATAATATTTTTTGTATATCGGTATGTGAGTATAGGTTTCCGCATTCGCCTTATACAATAGACTCAAGTTGGGTCTTCTTAGTATACAAAAATTCGGTGGCGTCATATTCACTATATTTTGGTCGCAGTCGAACCCCGACCCAAAGCTCATGTTCTACCCAGAGCAAATCGCTCGACTAGCCGCTTAGCCTATCGAGGCTTCCTCATCTACGAGCAATT
Organism: Platerodrilus igneus; assembly: GCA_036346225.1. Taxonomy (NCBI): domain Eukaryota; kingdom Metazoa; phylum Arthropoda; class Insecta; order Coleoptera; family Lycidae; genus Platerodrilus; species Platerodrilus igneus. Next base: position 2,829,670 of record JARFIW010000765.1, on the reverse strand, counting down.
TTCCACCGAAACTAACCTTTGGCTCTTTTCATCTTCAGGAAATCCTCGTTATCTATCCTTGTGCCTTTCAGCTGGTCATATAGGAGTAAAGAAAATAACCTCTTAGTAAGGCAAAACGTTATACGTTCTTATTTACGAGGTTAAGAGGAACATATCGCCCATGACCTAACAAAACGTATTCATCTATGAATTCCTTATATTGCTGGTAAAGTTCAACATGTTTTGAAAGTTTGTTTTCAAGATTAAGAAATCGTTTTTGTGCTTGGTTGAATGAGTTACCTAACTTATTATTTTCATTGATTGAGATTAATGGCAAATTTACCTGAAATCTACTGTCAGGGAGTATTTGTGTTGTGTCCATAAATATTTTTTCAGCCGTTTCTTCAGGCCGAGTTAACATTGACTTGTTTAATAATTCTTCAATTTCCCAAATTTTTTAATAGGGTATCAAGATAGCTTGCATTTTCTTTTATTCGTATTAACAGAGTGACATTAGCAAATTCTGGAAGTTGTTCCTCACTTGTAGCATATAAGTAAGAGCGTTTAGTGTGACAACTTGTCGAAATGTTGCCTGAGATTACATATTTTAAGACAGTATTTTGCAGTACTGATAGTCCTTTACCTATTTTAATAATTTCATCCATCAGAATATCGCTGTAAACATCTGCGCCTAATAGGATATCAATTTTACCTGGCAGATAAAATGAGGGGTCTGGAAGTTTGATGCTTCTAAGAAATTTAAATTTATCTTTGTCAATTCTAATTTGAGGCAGTTTGCAGGTTATTATGTCTAACATAGCACAACATTTTTACTTCCAACATTTTATTTGATACTGAGCAATTTTCAGATATTGTGGAGATTTGCAACATTTTGTCGACGGGGGTGTATTTTAACTTGTACACGAGCTCCTGAGTAATGAAGGAGGTTTGGCTTCCGTTGTCGAGAAGTGCTCTCGCTTGAATACGTTTTTTATCCTTCGTATATATAGTTACCATTGCTGTAGCTAAGAGAACGTGATTTTGCATAGCAATTGTCGAGAGTGTTGCGGTACTAGTTGAAGGTTGTGCAGTGTTTTGAGTTATTTGACTATCTGATAAATTAGATTGAGGTTGAGAATTTGATTGCGAGTTATTTGTCCTATGATTATGGGCTTGAGTATTTTGAGCACGATAATGGTTATTTGGGTTATACGTAAAGGAGTTAGTAGAGTGAGTTTCAACATGGTTTTGAGACAATAATTGTTCAGATCTAATCGAGCGTGTTGGATTGTTCAAGCTTTGAGGAATGAATTGGGAATTGTGCAAAAGTGTGTGATGTCCTTTTGACAAACACTGCAACGTCTTTGTGAGTTACAGTTGTCTGAAGTGTGTTTATTGCCTAGGCAATTTTTGCAAATATGTTTACTTTTTACAAATGAAAACCTATTTGCAGGTGAAATTTGCTTAAACTTAATACAATGATAGATTTTATGAGGTATTTCATTGCAATAAATGCAGCTTGATAACCTATTTGAGGACGAAGGTGTATTTTCAGTACATGAAAATGAGATACTTTAGGGGCACTGATGTTACTTGGTTTTTGCTCCCTTCCTTCTGAAAAACTTAGTTTTTCAAAAATTTTGCATTTTTTATTGAGAAATTCAAGAAACTGTTTAAGAGTTGGAATTTCTTTTAATCACTCTTCAAATTCAAAAGCCTTGTGCGTTGCAAAATGTACCTTCTCCAAAATCAATTCAATTAACATTAGGCTCCAGTGTTCGATTGGAACTTTTAAATTTTTCAGCGTTTGCAGAGTTTGTCGCGTTTGTGTTAAAAAATTTCCAAGTGTTTCGGCATTTCATTTATCTGAGGTTGGAACTTTTAGCAAGTGCTTTACTAAAATGCTTATAATACGTGACTTATTTTCATACCTATCTTTCAATATATCAATAGCGATTGTAAAATTAGTCGCAATTACTTAAATATTATCAATTAAACTTAATGGCTCTGACCACAAATATGACTTTAAATAAATAAATCGTTGAAGGTTATTTAAATTAGGGTTTTCTATAATTAGCGTGGTGAAAAGTTGGAAAAAGGCATTCCACTTGCAAAAATTACCAAGAAATGTTTTTACTGAGAGTTCTGGCAGTTTCTGTGGTTTCTGCGGTTTTGCGGTTTAAAGTATTGTTTGTATCTATTTTTAATTCCTTTAATTTTTTTTCAATAAGAGCAAGAGTTAAGCAATACTTAGTTTCAACTTCTTCTACGTCTGCATCTTCAAAGCCAGCATCTTCCGTTTGTTCTATTTCTTGTTGAGTTTCTTCAAAACTTGTAAAATATTTAATTAACTGATCTTTTTTTATAGACAACTGAAATAAATCTGCCTCAGTAAAGACTTTGTTTGCCCAATTAGCGACACGGGTGATGCGAGCCTTGATAGACTGCCTAGTTTTCTTTAATTTTTCCATTTCGTAACTAAAGGTTTGAAAATAAATTGTTACGTTCAAAACCCTGCAAACAATTTTTCCTGCATTTATTTTTAAAATGCCCTACAATTCCTCAACAAGCTCGATTCCCGCCATTTGAATTAGTATTTTTTAATAAAATTTCTCAAGTAATTACTGCTTAGGAAACATTACGTTACAAAGTAGTTGCAATATTTCCTAGCACCTGCAGTGATTACATTTTATTTAAAAGCTGCATGTAAATGCACAGCTTTCTTCTAAAAGATAAGACCACTCACCACCTACCTACATCTGCTTACAATGGACTTGTTATCTGCAGCTGTTAAGATGTTACAAAGTAATAAGATTGTTTTCCTTTGTTAAAAACCCTTTGATAATTGCGTTATCTGCTTGTTGGCAAGCTGTTACAGTTTGTATTTCGGCAGCTGTTGTCTGAAAATTCTGCACACTTGGTTCTTTGGCGATACCTTTGAAAGTCAAATAACCTACCTCCATACATGATTCTGGCCTTATAAAATAGAGACCGTGTTTTGAAAAAGACGATTAAAGATTAACGATTTAAAGATTAAAGATTAAAGACAACATCTTCTTACCGAAAAGATACATGTAAAGTCGCGCTACTAGCAGTGCTTGCTTAGTATAGAGTAAAGTTGGTGGTTCCAGCATGCAGCCAATAGAAAAATGCAGCCGCATTTTTTCCTCTTTAAGATGAAACCAGCACGAAGCTGATTGTTCAAGGTACAGTTTCTCTTTTCGTAATTCCTTTATGCTGCTGTGAAGAATAGACTTTTCATTTGCTGCTATTGCTTATAAATATCCGATAAATTGGCACCACCCCGTTACAAAACTTACATGCACGATGTACGAAAAAGTATGTTATTATTTTTTAAATGAAAAATTTAATTACTCAAAGTTTTTGTTAGAGTCCGTTTCACTGTTTATTTTGAATTTCTGTATAAACCTTAACTAAAAGAACTTACGCATCACTTTGAAAGTAGATTAATATTTGATTAATTTAAGTTAGGGTGTCTAATTTTAATATTATATTATTTCCGAGGAAGTGCACTTCACGAAGCAGTATGTATATATAACTTATGTATATTTCTTTTCCTGACGTACTGAATCGTTTGTTTTATTTTCTTTTATATGTATTTAAGGTGAACCATTAAGTAGGTATTTAGATTATAAGATGTTACATTTGCTTACAAATTTTTTATATGTTATGACGCTTTGTTTACAATCACCATTACGCAACTTATTTTGTTTTGTAAATAGTCTTTCAAGATTCGATGGTATATCAATACAGTTTCACCAAGGTTTCCAATGTGTTTTTTTATTTCCCCACGCCCTTCTACGACGTTTTTGAGCTATCCCAAATTCTACCATTCTGTCCCCGTTCTGTTGCGGTATTCGGCGTAAACGGTTTCTTTACTTGCTTTTACTGTTTTCTTTTGTGTCTGCGCGGAATACCGTAACAAAATGTATGAAATGAATATTTTAGGCTTCTAAAGCAATACAATACCTATAGATGCCTCCTTTGACCCTTAAATAATAAATATTCCTATTGTTGGTCCTTTTAGACACATCTTAAATAAGATTGTTAACATGAGACTATATGTGAACAAAATTCAAATCTTACTAATTCTTCAATAACAGAAACCTTAATTAATCAAGGGAAAGTTCTTTAAATTGTCTGGCGTAGTCATCACTTTCAGTAGAAGCACTGTGTTTGAGGTTTTTGAACATTTCTCCTTTAGGTGACTGTAAAATAGCCAAAAATGTAGCAGGTTCTTAAACAATATTGCTTTCTTAATTCTTCACCAACACGATTGAACTGTACAATTTTTATTAACATAAATACACAATCATCAAAATAGAGCAAGAACATAAGCGGGCACTATAGCATTCAGTGTACAAAATAACTATTTTGATACCGTGTACGCGGTATACAAACATTATTGATTTAATTTTAGTTAAAAATCCGGCTCGAAGGATCAACTCTGTGGTAGAACTAAATTGTCTACTGCCACAGTAGCGCCCTAAATTATTTTTAAATTTAATGGGCCTTTATAAATGAAATTTTGTGGCAATTCTCCATCACTGGTTTAACTTTATATATTATTAGTTCGTAAAAGCATTAATTAGACACCAAATTCTTGATAACTTTGTTTATGACATTTATTGAGAGCATTAATACATAGCACACTATGAGGGTTACAAATACATTAATTAATTATGAGTCTTGATTTTTAGTTCTTAGTTAAACCCTAAGACATATTTACAACAAAGACTATGTATTGGGAAAACCGATATCAAGGAACGTGGGGCCTTACAATACTCGCAGATTATTGTTGGCACCACCCTATCAGGGATGCTCCAGAGGTACCCTACAAACGAAAATCACATGCAAGAAATTTTGTTAAGGGATTAGTCGTTAGAGGAGAAAATCTTATAAGAAACTAACATCGCATATTAGGAAACAAAAAAAAATAGAATTTGTTGTTCAGTGTTATTGAAGCACTGCACAATACAAGATAATGATAAAGGTGATTAATGTTGTAGTTAGAGAAACAATTTTTTAGTGCTTTATAACATGAAAATTATGTCTGAAAAATAGTAGTGGCACATAAGGGCTCTACGGAGCCATGTTGTAGGGTTAACATAATTACACCTATCTGCAATACGATAATTATAATTATACAGAACTGGTGTCTCTTAAACGGATGCAATTTGAAGTTAATATAATAGCAATTTGTATATTTTAAACATAGTAAGTGTTTACAAAGTACATTTAAAAAATTTCTGTCAACTACTTTGCTCTAAAGGCTTTGGTGTTACGACAGTCCTGCGAAATTCAGTAAGCCTTGGTCACACTGGCGTTACCTTGTAAAGCTATATTGTCTGCAAACTTTAAATTGTGGTCAAAACGTTCTACTCAAGACGAAACTAGAAAACGTTTCTCACTTCTATGCTTTAAAATTCTACTATACATTTCTTGTTCCTTCATTAGAACTATGCAAATTTTATGTAAAATTTAAACAAAGATTGTTATGCGAGGCTGAAACACTTCACGCCCCAGTTCCTTACCCAAAAATACACTCAAACTAAAACAAGCATTTGCAAACTTCCCAAACTTTCTCTATAAATCTTTTGAAAGCTACTACATAAAACTTTGACCATTAGCACACGCAAAATTAAAAAAAAAATTAGTACATCTGCTAATGTCCAGAATTTACAATTCAAAAACTGCAAAAAGCCCATGAACAAAATAAATAAAACTTACCTTATTAGAAGACAGGAGCGGCTGATCAGCATTTACCAATACCAAGAAGGAAAGCGTCGCGACTATCCAGAGGACCATTGTGAACAAGTGGTTGTAATCACAGCGCCGCGACGAATAGTGAACCCCAACGACGCGCCCTTCGTTTAAATAGCACACCACCACCCAAAGATGCGCTGCGCTTTATAAGAATTTTTGAACAACCCACAAACTTAACAGGAACTTTAAATAGCCTAACTTGAAACTTAGAACTTAGCACGGATTTTGAGTATTAAACTACACTTTAAACCCGATCTTTATGAATTTATATGCGTTGCTTATCCGATTGTGTGACCTGAAACAGAAAAAGAATGTAAGGTTTGTTTGTGATGAATGAGATTTGTAATATTTGATCTGTTAATAGGTATTTACATAAGTACTATCTATTGATTTGTTTTCGTAGAAGCTTGTTGAACTACAATGTGAAAGTGTACATCCGACAACATTTCTAGGGAAAGAAGTGTAATTGATGATGCGCCTGCATTTTAGTTTTCAGAACTTATACTAGTTTGTTTAGCAAGGAATGTGGGCGAGTGTTTTCTAAGGTAATTATAGTAAACTGAAAGCATTGTCGATCAATACATACATCCGGGGTTAAGAGGAGTTCTTATACTTGAACAGCGTTTGCTTAAACCTTGTACTAAAAGCAGGGTCACCGCGAGGAAAAGGCGAACCGCGTGCCACTCCATAATATGGCGTCCTCGAAGGAGTCCGGGGACACAAAAAGTGCAAGATCCTTTAACAATTAATCATCAATTAAAATAAATTAGACTGAAAGCTTTTTTATTTATACATTAGAAAGAGAAACATGTCTGAAAACTTAAAACATAATCTTGCGGTTGTTGTTGTTGGGGCCTTAGTCTGCGGACTAGTCTGATGCAGCTCTTCATGCTAACATATCATCAACTAACCGTTACAATGATACATAACTAATATATCTTACATCCACCTGAATTTGGTTATCATATTCAAGCCTCACCCTGCTTCTGCCATTTTTACACATCACATTTACCCCTAATGTTAAGCTAATCAGTCCTCTATACAAACCAGAAGGTGCGTCATTGAACACCTTTCAAGTTTCGTTACAGGTTCCACCAGAACTGGAACTGCAACTTGTTGCACTTTCTTTCAAAAAGGCTTAACCTTATATTGTAATACAGTATTGCCCGAAATAAACAGTACTGAAACTAAGTTGGCGGTGTTTTTATGCGTGCGCTGTCACACTCAAGTTAGCTAGTATAGACCTGTCAAGTAAACCTCAAACAAGTAATTAGTAGGGCTTAATTGTTAAAAATGGTGTTAAGTACAGAGGAGAAAGTGTTTCTGGTAGAGCATTATTTTCGTTCATACGGAATCGGCCGACGTAATGGTGCAAGTTTGCTATACGTGTCTGATCAATTCACACAAAGGTTTAATAAACGTTCTCCAAGTAATGCTGTAATTTTGAAGGTTATTGAAAAGTTTAGAAATACAGGTAGTGTATTGTGCCAACGAAAAGGAAACTCAGGGCGTCCCAGGACAGTTAACAACAACAATAACCATGAACGTGTTTTTGAGCAAATCTTAGAAAATCCGAAAGTCAGCCAGTCAAGGACAGCGTTACAACTTGATTTAAAAGAACTTCCTTTCAAAGAATCCTGAAGGAGCTGGGTACATTTTCGTATGTGATTCAGGTACATCAACAACTACATCCTCGGGATTATCGCAGTAGAGTGGAATATTGCGCCAGAATTCTCGCGTTACAGTATGAAAATCCTGAATTTTTGAAAATGTTTGGTTTTCAGACGAAGCACATTTTCACTTGTCAGGCTATGTGAATCGTCGCACAAATCGATTTCTGGGCTTTGCCAGACCCGATGAGGTTCAAGAGGTTCCTTTACATAGTGAAAAGTGAGTGTCTGGTGTGCTGTTTCCGGACACGGAATCATTGGTCCGTACTTTATCGAAGAGAATGGTAGGCAAGTCACACTTAATCAACAGAGGTACAGACAAATTTTAACACGATTTATCCCTGATCTACGTCAATTCTGTCGTGCACGTAACTTGGCATTTCGAAACCAATTTTTCAGCAGGACGAGGCAACTTGCCATACTGCTGCCGCAATTCGTCAATTTCTTCAAGAACATTTTCCAAGCAAATTCATATCACGATTTACTGACTTCCTTATCCTTCACATTCTCCAGGCCTCACACCTCCAGACGCATACATTTGGGGCATGGCTAAAAATGCCGTTTTCAAACGGGCACCACAAACCATCGATGAATTAAAGGATGCCGTTAGAGTCTTCTTCGCAGCCCTGAGACAACCCTTATTCAATAACATGACCAGAAACTTAGAACATCGTTATGAAGTCTGTCTCGAACGAGGAGGTGCACATTTAGAACATATAATAAAGTTTCAATAATATGTATTTTTTAAATATACAAAACAATTACAATTTCAGTACTGTTTATTTCGGGCAATACTGTAGTTAGGTTCAGAGAATTTTTAAACCCCGTACGGGGAATTCTCCAGTATTACTATGTGTAATATAAGCGATACGCGAAAACAACACAAAGATTTGGTTCTCACGTAAGTCCGGGCATTGACTTATGATTTGTGGTTCGGGAAGTTGCGAGGATGCATTTCCCATGCTTGATGTGCAGCTGTGCTCGCAAATTTGCGTCAGAGCATTAACGTATCTTGGAGGGGGAACGATGAGTAATAGGAGTCGATGCGTCTAATCAATCAGATTTTATTGACAGCTTTCCTCGAGTAAAAGTTTCAACTGTCGACGAAGTGGTCCCTTTCGCTTTTGTTTATTATTCCTATACCGTTGTACAAAATACAGGCTCGTCGTCAATAGGAAAACTACCGCCAATCTAACAAAGGGACATCTATATACCACCTTGAAATAAAAAACGCACCGGGATTAAGATAACCACCGGGGTAAGCGTTAACTTTAAAATTTGAGACGCATTTGACGCCGAGGGAAAGTTTTATCTCTTGTAAATTGGAATATTAAATATTTATAATATTAGCATTTATATAGTAGGAAGTAAAGATACACTTGCCATCAACGATCGAGACCCCTTTATAAATTTAAGTATTTATAACGGCAAGGCAGCCGCCAGTTACCCTCACGTCGCTGTTATCGGCAAGCGTAACCAAGGAGTAGAATCACCAAAGCTCAAGCAGAGCTTTTGCAATTAGCTATTGAGGATGCGTTGTACGACTATCTGTTCTCCCTTTCCAACGACAGCACACCATCAACCTTTAGGTGGTGAGGGTACTCGGGCGAGATGTTCCGAATTTGGTGCGAAGATAACTGAGACGGTTGGTAATCTCTGACAACCTTTGGAGTCTGCACGCCTTGCAGTCGTCCAGGTGCAAGTGCTACCTGGATTCCCAAAGACGGAACAATTGTTTCTAAAGCCCCCGGAAAACCTGGATATTGTTCAAAGGCGTTTGCGTATGTAGAACCCCTGGGCGGACACATCCAAGTGCTTTTATCACACCGTCATTAGAGACCAATCTCAAGAGAGGCTGGTAGTTGTTGGTGTTGAAGAGGATCCAAGAGCTGAGAATAATTGGTGTAAGCAGCGCCTCATTTGCTTCAGCATCCTCATTTGCTCCCTCATCTAGACCAAATTTACATGTAGATTCCCATAACGAGCAAATGAGGAGAGAAATCTCCTTCTTGCTCCCTCCTTGCTCTCCTTCTTGCTCGGACACCCCAACATCAACCATTTTGAATACGTCATACCCGCCTTCTTTCCACCCGCGAGATAAATATTTCTCCACATTTCCACCCACGAGATAAATCTATATTGTTTGGTATCAATTAATATTAGATTTTTCTCAGCTACCTGAATTTCTAGGAATTTTTTAGATAGCATGATCCCCCAAAGAACTACTCCAATTTTAAGATTTTTTTACCGCTAACATTCTGAACCGAATAGTTTTCTTCGACTAGCCATTTCCACCCACGAAATAAATGTACCTTGTTTGGTATCAATTAATATTAGAAAATTCTCAGCTACCTGAATTTCTACAAATTTTTCAGATAGAATCATCCCCCAGGAAGCTATTCTCATTTTAAGATTTTTTGCTGGTTGCGATTTCTGACAATGCTTATAAATTTTTTAGCCATGCAATACATCAAATTATTCTAGAATTTTATGCAGAACCCGAATCTGTAAACAGATTTAAAATAGGACCACCGCTTTGCGAGATAAATTTTTCTCCACATTTCCACCCACGAGATAAATCTATATTGTTTGGTATCAAATAATATTAGAATTTTCTCAGCTAATTGAATTTCTAGGAATTTTTTAGATATCATCATTCCCCAGGGAGCTACCTTCATTTTAAGATTTTTTGCTGCAAGCGATTTTTGCCCGTCCGCATAAATTTTTAGCCATGCGATACGTCAAATTAGTCTAGATTTTTACGCACAATCCGAATCTGTAAACAGATTTAAATTAGAGCAGCCCTTACAAAGTTACACTTTAAAGGCTCCAAACCTTTAAATTTTTGCATTCATATCTAACCGAGATAAAAATTTTCTTTGACTAGCCATGTTAATCTTATCTATAAGTTCCCAGGCAATCTAAAACCGTGGGAATTTTAGAAATGAACTCGTTATAAGCCATAAGTGTGTAAGATTTAAAACCATTGTTAAACAGTAATGTACTGTTTTTAGAATATTCAAAACCACGACTTTTAAAATTTTAAACAGAGTCAAAATTTTATCAACTTTCTGGTTTTACATTTTAATTTCTAAACACGTCATAACATAATTATGTAGTCAATGTAGTCAATGCTAAATAGGTACTTGGAAAATACAATTCGTATTCGAACTAATTTTTTGACGATTATGGATTACCCAAATTACATGTGAAAGCAGTGTATAATTTCTTTTAAAGCGTATTTCTTCTCCAAAGAAATACATTAATTACAGAAGGAAAGTACGCCGAATGCAAGCTAATTAATAGCTAATTTAATACTGCTAGGACCGCTGCAAAGCACCATTCTATACTTTCTTTATAAGTATAGCACAACGCGCACTTTTTGTCTGATAATTAAATTTTGCTCATGTAGGCTTTTACACTTTTGAAGATATAAACATCTAATACGATCGATTAAGCATTTTAGATTATTCTAACGGGAACCACAATACATTCCGCCGCACCGTTCTTTTTGAATCCAACGATCCGATGGGCTTCCACACACTAACACCAAACGTATCTTTCCTACTATTTGTTAAACAGAAACTACCGGCATCGCCGTGTCTGTATGTGGACCTAAGCAGATGTTTGTGGATGTGTACGGGAATATGTAGCCATATACATTAATCAGTTTAAGCTATTTTATTTAGTCCAAGAAAACTACTATTTTTCCAAACCACAATTAATAATCACCTTTATAGGTTTAACATTTTTACCATTTCCCAATGGCTGGTGCTACGTACATGAAAACTTTAATTTCTTATTGGAGAGAATCCTTATTTTCCCACGCACTATTGCGTAGTTGTATGCCCACCACTTTTGGGAATATATGCTCGTTATAGGTTGTAGGACCCTCGGTTTTAAATCATCCGAAAGGTTCTTTACTAGACAAAACGTGTTTTCGGTCAATAAGACATATAGCCGTTAATCTAACAATATGTTTTACCGTCCAGCGACACCGCGTGGAAGTAAACACATGTTGCCGGAAGTGAAGGGATTATTTAGGATGGGGATGGTGAGTATGGCTTATAACTAACTTACATGCTACTGTATACATACACAATAAAATATATACATATATAAGTAACTATCTTATATCTTTATGTCCCCATGCGCAAGTTGCTGTACTATTAGGGATGACGTACCTTGTGTTATCCTCACTTGCCAAACTATTATTAATTAATTGAGGATTAAGTTGATGTTTATGACTTCAAATACATACCATGCCATGCAAAAGGGTACCACAATTATTATGTGTCCTTAAAGCTATTTACATTAATATTATTAACTTCACTTCGCGAGTCCCCTTTAATCTTCTTAATCGTGTCTTTCTCGCTTACAATACAGTAGGACTTAACCCTACTACCACAAATTATAATACTAGATCCCCATTAAATTCGTCTTTAAATTTTTCTACAACTTTTTTGTTGACAAGCGGTATATTGTATTTATTATCCGCGGGGTAGTCACACTTTTAAGATAAATATATCTTGTTTGGTATCAACTAATGTTAGATTTTTCTTATTAATACTTTTTCTTTCGTTACCCGTTTTCTATTTTTTTTTAAGTATTCTGTATTATTGATGGCCTTCTTCTGATGCTATATTATCAACTTACTCTTCATTTATTTTACTTATCATTTCTATAGGTAAGTATCTTTTTCGGTCGCCTTATTGTTTTGTATAGCGGATGGTATTCTCTTAGGTGTCTTGTAAAAAGTTTTCAATTCCTTTTAATTTTTGCTTGCGCTAGATACATTTTTAAAAAGGCTTCGCCCAAAAACCCTTCAATCAATTCTATTAAAACAGAAATTACAAATGAATTTAACAAGTGGTTGCGTTATATTCATTAACGTTTTACAATCAAAGTTACTTTTCACTAATTAAATTAATTAAACTAAATTGAGTAGCTTGAATAACCAAAAATGTTAAAGTTGTGAAGCTCTAGACTGACTGGCTATATTGGACTTTCGAAGGTATTTATTCTATCCCTGCCCTTCACATTGCTTGTGGGAACTGCAGAGTTCATGTCTGCTAGTTTCTATATACAATACAAAGTATTACTTCTTAGTAATCTTAATTCTAACAAATAAGTTTCTTACAATCTATTGTGACCTGCACCTGCAGTGTCGAGCTATGTCTGAAATACAATGTATTCACATCCGTTTTTATATCTGGTTTATAAACTTCCATTAACCTTTTGTAATATGGGCTTCAATTTGTAACGTGCATTTTTAGAGCTTAACATCTTCCGCTTTCCTGTAACTACTATTTCTATATTTTATATTGATTAACTCGCGTGTATTAATTTTAAAAGATAGTTTAATTGAAGATTGATTTTCATTAATAAATAAATTGAATTATTCGTCGTATAAATTTTGTTCCTTATGTTATTTATCGAAGTCGAGATAATAGGCGCTCAGATGTTATGGGTAACAACTATTTTATATCTACAGATTAGCGAGGCGAGTTGTTCTTTGTTCCTATATATGATGAGTTGTATATTAACTGCAGAGCGGAGTTCTAATTCGATCGAAAGAAGTATGCTTTATAGACAAACGTGCGGTTTTTTTAAGGTCAGTGACGGACGTACTGATTGATACGCGTGCCTTACTAATTTTGTTTTTAGTTGGTTTTCAGTTAGAATTAAAAGTGGTAGAACGTGTTTACTCTCGACTGCACGTGTTTTACTAATTGTGTTTTTAGTTCTTTTTCTTGTGGAAAAAACGTTGTAGAACTTGTGGAACTTGACCGATTCTTTCTTTAGGATTAATGTGTGTGCGGTCTGGTTTAGTGTTCCTTTTTTTTTGTCCGAGTAATGCATACTTTGGATTATCCAAATGCAGTTTTAAGCTTTTGCTTTGTTTCTAAAAATGATGATACAGTTGTAGCAGGTTTAGTAGATGACAAAAAGGTTGCTTCTTATAAATATGTATCTTATTCACATGTAAATACAGTTGATACTGTAGTTCTGAATTTTTCTAACCACAAAGAATCTAAAATAGATCATTGCTTGCGCGAATTTCGTTATTTGCGAAATATAACAGATTACCGGTTTACCAAGGTATTGGTTGAAGTTTCTCACTGCTATTTGGACGTTTCTGAAAATAATATACATTCGGTCCCGTTTGAGATTAAACTAGTGCTGCAAAATATTTCGATATTAGCGTCTCAGGAAATAGAATTAACAAGAAATTTATCAATGCTATGTAGTACCATCAGCAGGATAATGTCTGCTGCTGACACCAGTGAAACGCGTCGGTGTGAGTTAGTGTAAAATGTAAGCAATTCCATCCACACCCTCACAGTCAAGGGTGCAGTGCTTTGTTAGTGTAGGACATCGTAATTCCCCCACTCCAATTACAAGGAAGCGTTACTGAAGGACTTTCTGTAAGTTGAACTATTTTCTACTTAGTATTACTTTAAATATCTACCCGTTGTTTTTGCCATATCTTCGTCATTCCGAGACCTTTTGCAATAGAACTGCATGCTTTTAAGGAAAAAAAAGAAAGAAAAACCAATACTACTAAATTACTCATACCAATTGTGTCTTACCTATTTATTTTTTATAACATTTTGTCTGATTTATGTTTAATTGGTGTGTGAGGAAACGTTTCTGCTACTCCCCAATATTACCTCACTTTGTAGTAAACATTTTTCTGTATTGCTTTTACTGTTGTTATATTATATAGTTTATCTAAACAGTTTCTTTTCTTTACATTCTACAAAGTACTAAATAACTTAGACGTTTCATTGCTGCTACGCTTATTCTTTTTTTTTCAGGTTTGCTTAACTAATTAATTTTATTGCAGGTATTATCACTAACTCCTTACGGCCGCGTAAATGGTATGTTGGTCTGCTTTCTACAACCCCCCTACTCTCCGATTGAGCCCGGTCATTTTTTCATTTCTTGGATTTTCTTTTGTTACGCACGGCTACGAGCCAACGTAACATAACTTTGGCGCCCAACGTGGCTGCCACAAAAAAACGTAACAAATTATACATTGTTGCTTCTAACTTAAGTTTTAATAATTTTATTTAATTATACATATACAAGGTGTCCCAAATGTCATGGTCCAACTTAAAGGGTTTGATAGCTGAGATTAATACCTATTCAAATAGCTATATATGTTGATATCTAATTGTTTCAAAGGAATGTATATATACGCATCTATGCACAAGTAGTACAATTTATTACGATTTATAAATGATACAATTTCAGCAAAGTTTGAGCTTTAGAGTATAATTAGAACACAATTTTATGTACAGTTTATTACAGCAATTATTACGGAAACGATTTATTCAAAACTTGACTCTCATCACATTTTATAATTAAACACTTTCAGTACAACAAATTAACGAAGGTGTATAATTATAGAAGCATTTTATGTACTTTATTATTTAAACGATTTACTCAGCAAAAGTCTAAAGCAAACGCGTATAATTATAACGCAGTTCTCATACAATTTATTGCAGGAAACTATTACTGGAATAAAATTATTTTGCATCAATTTGCAAGCTCTACAAAATTTATAAATATACTTAACGCAACAGTAACTGTTGAGACAATTAATTAGCAGAATGTAATTTTAGCACTTAATAATTACAAAAGTATACGTAAAAGATAAGTGATTCTTAAATACCAACTTTAATACAATCTAAACACAATACAAACTCAACTAAAAAATAATTATAGAATTAATTTATATAAAAACAGTGAACATGGAGAATATGCGGTTGTATCTCGATTCAATCTCCGTATACGACGGAAACTAAGGAATATTAGGTATGTTTATCACTGCATGTAAGACATTTTTAAAATCTTTTTATAAAATGGTTACATTGACCGCAACGTCATGCTTTTACGCCTGATTCTCAGTAAATTAACCGGAAGAGCATTAACCCTAATTGCAAGTTGCGATGACCTTGAACAGTGGGAAGATTTCAAACGGTTGTTGATAGCGTATATCGGCGACCAGAGAAATATCAAATGTCAAGTAAGAGACTTAATAAACCTCCAGATGGAACCCAATCAATCACCCTACCAATTTGGTATCAGATGTCAAGATGTGTAGAGCTTAATCTTAACCAAACTAAAAATCGAAATACCCGATCAAAATATACGTTTAATAAAAACGAAAATGTACGACAAAATGGCTTTAGACACATACATCAAGGCATTACCTGAACGGTTATCGGACAAAATAAGATTTCAACATCCCCAAAATTTAGAGGACGCAATGAACATGAAAACGTTAAGTATTACCGAAACAGAATATATGACCCTAATGCAAATAAAAATTACTCACCTATGAAAACAATACAAGCCGTTAAGTTAATGGACAGTTACAAAGAACATTTAAACAAAGTAAAAGTGCCAAAACTACAGTACGATAATATCAGTGTTTGGACAATTTTATTGATCATTGTAATAACTTAATTAACTATGTATTTACTGTACAAATGTATTTCAGATATAGAAGCAAAAAAACAAATGTTAGCCATAAGAACAAAAAAACAAAGGTAAATAAAGAAATCATAAAAGATCCCCTAGCAACCATAAGTTTTAAAAATTAAGTAAAACCCTTAATTTTTATCTACGTCGGAAGGAGTTCCATATCCCCCAAATCAATATACAGGGTATCCCAAAAGTCATCGTCCAAATTGAAGGGTTTGATAGTTAAGATTAATACCTATTCAAATAACTATAAATGTTGTTATCCAATTGTTGATGGTTTCAAAGTTATAACAACTTTTGCGTTTTGTGTTAAAATCATGCAGAACTTCGATTATTAATTTGCAATAAAAGAAATACTGACCTTTTGAGAGTAGTTCGTTTTCTGTTTTATGCGTGAATGTTGCGTGTTTAATAAATGAGGACTTCCTCAAACAATTACTTATTATCACAAAAGAAAATCATAATTTTTCCATAATTTTGGTTGTATGAAAAATGTGCGTGCTTTTCAAACTGAAATTACTCAAATAAAGTATTACCATCGAAAAGTGCACACCTAACCAAAAAACTTCATTAATTTATGCACTTTGTGTAAAGGTATAACTAGTAGGTCTAAGATTAAATGCATAGAAAATTTTTGGGTAATTTGTAGGTACAATCCCAAGAACAGCACTTTTATTAAGGAATTCGTAAGTAATACCCAACTTATAATTTTTGTAAAATATGAACCTAAAATAATCAAATGTATTTAAAATTCGTTTACAACAAATGTTCGAATGTCCTGCCACCAGTTCTTATACATAAACGACACCGTCTTAAAAAATTTCGTTTTAAAAACCTGAAGGCGTAACCGTCGTCTCTCAGCCTTCGAACGGCTTCACGTATTTTTCTACGAATTCCTGCTTTTTTGTGGTATGTGTGTTATACACATTTTCTTTCATATAACCCCACAAAAAGTAATCCAGGGGGTTGAGGTCAGGCAAACGCTGTGGCCAATAGTTAGTGACTCCTCGTCCTACCCAACGATTGGTACATGCAAGATTTAAGTGTTCTCTAACATTACAAGTATTGTGTGCTGGAGCGCCATCGTGTTGAAACCCACCCAGGCTCAATGCACAACGGTACCTTCACTTTCTTCGACACGAATTAAGCGATCTTCTAGAAAATATCCCTCTAGAAACTAGGCGTATAGTGTGGTTTCAACACGATGCGGCGGCTCCGTGGCGTAGTTGGTATGTGTGTGACTACTATGCCCAAGGTCCAGGGTTAAAATCCCGACACGGTCCGCTTGAAAAACATTTCTCACAAAAATACGCCCTCGTTTGGATGAGAGGTAAAATGGAGGTCCCGTGTGTGAGTGTTGTCATGCACGCTAAAGATCCCTACCTTGCTTGGAACAGCAAGTTTTCGGCAAAATTTAAAACTTTTCCAGGTAAAAAAAACTCGCTTTCTGGTCAATGTAGTACCTTCGGGTGGAGCATTGGAAAATCAAATGTAAGGTTTCAACACGATGGTGCTCCAGCACATAATGCTCGTAATGTTAGAGAACACTTAAATCATGCATATTCCAATTGTTGGGTAGGACGAAGAGGTACTATCTATTGGCCACCGCGTTCGCCCGACCCCAATCCCCTGGATTACATCTTGTGTGGGGTTATATGAAAGAAAATGTGTATGAAACACATACTACAAACGAGCAGGACCTTTGTACAAAAAATACGCAAAGCCGTTGGAAGGCTGAGAGAAGATGGTCTGCCTTCAGGTTATTAAAACGAAATTTCTTAAGACGGTGTCGTTTATGTATAAGAACTAGTGGCAGGACATTCGAACATTTGTTATAAACGAATTTTAAATACATTTGATTATTTTGAGTTAATAGTTTGCGAAAATTATAAGTTGGCTATTTCTTACAAATTCCTCTTTAATAAAAGTGGTTCTTGGGATTGTAACTACAAATTACCCAAAAATTTTCTATGCATTTAATCTTAGACCCACCAGTTATACCTTTAAACAAAGTGCATAGATTAATGAAGTTTTTTGGCTAGGTGTGCACTTTTTGGTGGTAATACTTTTTTGAGTAATTTCAGTTTGAAAAGCACGCACAATTTTTCATAGAACCAAAATTATGGAAAAATTATGATTTTCTCTTGCGATAATAAGTAAATGTTTGAGGAAGTCCTTATTTATTAAACACGCAACATTCACGCATACAACTGAAAACCAACTACCTTCAAAAGGTCAGTATTTCTTTTATTGAAAATTAATATTCGAAGTTCTGCACGATTTTGACACAAAACGCAAAAGTTGTTATAACTTTGAAACCATCAACAATTGGATAACAACATTTATAGTTATTTGAATAGGTATTAATCTCAGCTATCAAACCCTTCAATTTGAACCATGACCTTTGGGACACCCTGTATATTGATTTGGAGGATATGGAACTCCTACCGACGTAGATAAAAATTAAGGGTTTTACTTAATTTTTAAAACTTATGGTTGCTAGGGAATCTTTTATGATTTCTTTATTTACCTTTGTTTTTTTGGTCTTATGGCTAACATTTGTTTTTTGCTTCTATATCTGAAATACATTTGTACAGTAAATACATAGTTAATAAAGTTATTACAATGATCAATAAAATTGTCCAAACACTGATATTATCGTAGTGTAGTTTTGGCACTTTCACTTCGTTTAAATGTTCTTTGTAACTGTCCATTAACTTAACGGCTTGTATTGTTTTCAGAGGTGAGTAATTTTTATTTGCATTAGGGTTATATATTCTGTTTCGGTAATACATAACGTTTTCTTTCTCCACTATCATGTTCATTGCGTCCTCTAAATTTTGGGGATGTTGAAATCTTATTTTGTCCGATAACCGTTCAGGTAATGCCTTGATGTATGTGTCTAAAGCCATTTTGTCGTACATTTTCGACTTTATTAAACGTATATTTTAATCGGGTTTTCCGATTTTTAGTTTGGTTAAGATTAAGCTCTACACATCTTGACATATGATACCAAATTGGTAGGGTGATTGATTGGGTTCCATCTGGAAGTTTATTAAGTCTCTCACCCGACATTTGATATTTCTCTGGTCGCAGATATACGCTATCAACAACCGTTTGAAATTTTCCCACTGTTCAAAGTCATCGCGACTTGCAATTAGGGTTAATGCTCTTCCAGTTAATTTACTGAGAATCAGGCGTAAAAGCATGACGTTGCGGTCAATGTAACCTTTTTATAAAAAAATTTTAAAAATGTCTCACATGCAATGATAAACATACCTAATATTCCTTAGTTTCCGTCGTATACGGGGATTGAATCAAGATTCAACCGCATATTCTCCATGTTCACTGTTTTTATATAAATTAATTCTATAATTATTTTTTAGTTGAGTTTGTATTGTGTTTAGATTGTATTAAAGTTGGTATATAAGAATCACTTATCTTTTACGTATACTTTTGTAATTATTAAGTGCTAAAATTACATTCTGCTAATTAATTGTCTCAACAGTTACTGTTGCGTTAAGTATATTTATAAATTTTGTAGAGCTTGCAAATTGATGCAAAATAATTTTATTCCAGTAATAGTTTCCTGCAATAAATTGTATGAGAACTACGTTATAATTACACGCGTTTGCTTTAGACTTTTGCTAAGTAAATCGTTTCAACAATAAAGTACATACAATGCTTCTATAATTATACACCTTCGTTAATTTGTTGTACTGAAAGTGTTTAATTATAAAATGTAATGAGAGTCAAGTTTTGAATAAATCGTTTCCGTAATAATTGCTGTAATAAACTGTACATAAAATTGTGTTCTAATTATACTCTAAAGCTCAGACTTTGCTGAAATTGTTTTATTTATAAATCGTAATAAATTGTACTACTTGTGCATAAATGCGTATATATACATTCCTTTGTTAAAAATAAGTTTGTTGAGTAAATTCCTTTCGTTAATAAATTGCGATAAAATGTAATAGTAAATTGCGCAAAAATGCGTATATAAATTCTTTCGTTCCTTTACTAGCTAATATCAATAAATGAAAATGGTTAGGATAAATAAACTTACATAATTTTCATTGCCAGTTCCATCAGTTTTCTTTCCTTGGGCTTGATCGACTTTGTACCTTCTTCAAATTCTTGTTTGTTCTTCCAGATAAAGAATAAAGAATCAAGACCACCAGGTTCCTCAATTTTGGATTTGCCAGTGCACTTCTGGAATCCTACTGACTGCGATAGATAGATTTTGGTCTTCTTGGAGCGGATTTTTAAAAAGGCTTCTCCCAAAAACTCTTCTATCAATTTTATTAAAACAGAAATTACAATGGAATTTAACCAATGGTTGCGTTCTATTCATTAACGTTCCACAATCAAAGTTACTTTTCACTAACTAAATTAATTAAACTAAATTTGGTAGCTTGAACAACTAACAATGTTAAAGTTGTGAATCTCTAGACTGACTGGCCATCTTGGGCTCTCGAGTGTATTTATGCTATCCCTGGCCCTCACATTGCTCGTGGGAACTGCAGAGCTCATGTTTGCTATTTTCTTTATACAATACAAAGTATTACTTTTTAGTAATCTTAATTCTAACAATAAACTACTTACAATCTATTGTGATCTGCACCTGTAGTGTCAAGTTACGTCTGAAATACAATGTATTCACATCCGTTTTCATGTCTGGTTTATTAACTTCCATTAACCTTTTGCAATATGTCTTTCGATTATACATTGTTGCATCTAACTTAAGTTTTAATAATTTTATTTAATTATACATATATATTGATTTGGGGATATGAAACTCGCTTCATTCTTTTTTATTTCGATTCAGTTTCTGCGTAATTGCTTGCCAAAACTGCAGTGGTGTTATGTCTTTTTAGCTTTTCCAGCAGACTATGCTCCGCTACAATCTATGCTTAGCAGATAACAATGACAAGTTGATTAATAATTCAAAACTAATCTTAACGTTCAGTACTAACAAGCACATCGTGTCCCGAAACCATACACTAACGGACTAATTTAGATTTTGCAGGTGAAACAAATGCGTGTTCATGAGAATAAATGAAATTTGGCGGCCAACGAAAAATATTTCCCCAAGTCTGTGGTTACAGGAAAATTAATTGAGAAATATTGAAACTTCGCGTATGACGAAAACGCTGAAACCTGAAGCTTTAAACTCGAAGGTAATGCTGTTTTTAAACAATCTGGAAACTCATCCAAACTTTCTACTGCTTCTATGTATTACGAATGCATGATTTGTGTGCTGTTCAACCCCATTTTCAGCTCTAACCTTTTATTACACCACCAACATGTTCCTAAACTTATAGAATAAACTTATCCATTAAAAGTCAGGTTTTGGGGTGGCGAATAGTTTCACGTCGTACTATATTTCTATGCTAAACAGCTTTTGCATAAATAATTTATCATGGAATTCTGTGAAATAATAACGGCGGTGCTTACGAAATAAACACTTTTAATTGTATATTTGTGAAACGTTCAGAGAGCTGTTGTTTATAAGTTGCTCTACTAAAACTACTCCCAACTTTTGGCAAACTCTTTGACTAGATCCTCCTTCGAAAACTAAACACCTACTTTGAACGCCATTTTTTTCAATCCTCGAATCAACACGGTATTCACTCAGGGTACAGAACCGAGCGAACCATATATTCCTTTAATTCGACGGTACAATTGTCTCCAAATATGTAGATAATCGCAGTTTCTTAGATTTCCACTCCGCATTTGATCTGCTTTGGCGGCCCCATCTCCTCAACCAACTCAAACTAGCAAACTTCCCATTTAACATACTTCTCATAATAAAATCCTATCTTTTCCTTCGCACAGCTACACTCTGCTTGAACTTCCATTCCCTCACCAGACTTAAGGCTGCCTCCAAGATTCCCGTCATTTTCCAACACTTTGGAAAACAGCTATAAATCCTCTTCAGTATCTCAATACTTATATCACATCACGTTTTGCTAATGTTTTACACATTAAGGAGTACTTTGCAAATTACTTTTACTAAATAATTATTTTTAGGGGATTTTGTATAACTAATTTAAGTATATTACACATATTTGTAAAATACACTTTAGAAATTAGATTCTGTGAATTACCTTTTCTGTTTACGTAGTGATACACCCTACATGTGATTTTTCAATGCTGCACCAGAAGGTATAACATTGGTGATGAAGCGAGTTTTTTTTCCTGGGAAATTTTGAATTTTTCCGAACAATTGCTGTTTAACATGCGTGACAACACTCACACACGGGACCTTCATTTAATCTCTCATCCGAACGAGGGCTTATTTTTGTGAGTAATGCTCGCCTAATATTTTCCAAGCGGGCCGCGACTTTGGGCGTAGTAGTCACACGCATACCAACTACGCCACGGAGCTCCCCGTAGTATTATACAGTGGCAAAAGGATGTTGAATATAATTTACCAAGGCTCGTAATAAATATGTCGTCTATATGGCCAATCGGGAGGGCGAATGGAACGGAGCGGTGGTTTTGCGGTTGAAATAGTCAGCTGCGATATTCATTTCTTGACGTGACTCCCTTATCTTTAACTATTTATGCCGGAGTGCATTATAAACAATGCAATAAAGTGTTTACCCGTCCATTTCTATACCAAGTCTCTAATGGTACCTCTTGTATTCCCACTTTTGTTGTAGATTAACATTGAGATCCACTGCAAGATTATTAACTAAAGCGGGAAACGAAACCACTTGGAACCCTGAGTCTTCGGTACCCAGTTTGCCAATATGCATTAATTTTGATGTAAACAAAGTTATATTTAATTTGCACTGGTAATTTGAAACGTAGATTATATTGTTTCTTTTTGAAAATTCTGTGCTATATGTTGCGCCCTCAGTGCAAACAAGCGAGTAACACATGTTGACTCCCGCGCATCCTTGTTAGCAACAGCTGTTCGCCTAAACCCTTCTAAACAGATAACCATTTTCCTCTCTAAGACCAAAACTCCCTTTCTTAAAGGTGACTTGGAACTGGGTCGTAGTAGCTCGAGGATTCATATTCTCAACTCATCAAGGGCCACTTATCTATATCTTTCGATTGACGCACGCCTCACCAAACTTTGAAATAAAAACCGAATACATCCTCAAAAACCTTCCCCGTTCTATGCCTAGATTTATATAGCTCACTAAAATCACCCGTGGACTGATCTTAATTTACACCATAATTGCGATCATTGGATACGATGCAGGTTATTACGTTCATTTTTGGCGGTATTGGGTTATTAGGACGGCTCCGTGGCGTAGTGGTATGTGTGTGATTACTACGCCCAAGGTCCCGGGTTCGAATCCCGACACGGTCCGCTTGAAAAATGTTACGCGAGCATTTTTCACAAAAATACACCCTTATTCGGATAATAAGTAAAATGTAGATCCCGTGTGTGAGTGTTGTCACGCACGTTAAAGATCCTTACCTTGCTTGGAACAGCAAGCGTTCGGCAAAATTCCAAATTTTACAGGCAAAAGAACTCGATTCCTAGCCGATGTAGTCCTTCGGGCGGAGCATTAGAAAATCACATGTAGCGTATTGGGTTATTTTATTTACATCGACTGCGGTTTTACTTTTTTATACGCCGACAACATCCTGTTTACAATAAGTGCGCTTTCTACAAATTTTCATTTTAAACTTATTTATTTCGAAACGTAAAGTTTATGCTAAAATTAAATAGTCAATACCTTGTTTTAGGTATGCGTTAACTTGTTATACATTACGACCGCGTATAATTGATTGTTATGTGATTTTTATCTAAAGACTCGTTGAAATGAAATATTGAAGTGTTCGATAAGACATTGTTTTCAAGTTTCCTAATCACGCTTCGATAACAACAATAGTACTTAGAGCACTGGTTATTTAGTTAAACGAATTAATATTTACTTTCTCTTCTTTATGCTCGACGAAAACGTTCGTTATATTTTTGTTGTTTCCGTTTTCTTCGTGGAATTTCGCGCACGCAATACAGCGTGGTAGGTAATGATGGTTTTACAAACCTATTCTCTTTGGCGATAATAAATTAATTCACTTATAACCATTCTAGCTTCTTCCGGTGGATAGGACTACCTGTTATCTTGGACCTAATTGATGAGACGATTGCCGCCCCTTTTTATATGGCACAAATTGCGTCGTCTTAGGCCCTGCTGCCTCGCTGCGACCCTAAGAAGGAGGACAGGTTCAACATATTTAACACGTGGGTGAGTGTTTATCTAGTATTTCTTTGTATGGGCTCTATAAACTGGTTGAACCAGTATGTTTCAGTTTTGTTGGATGATTACACCTTGTGGTTTTAAAATGATTATCATCTGTACGTGGGATGACACTTATTATTGATATTGTATTTATTGTAACGATTTTATATGTTTAATTTTAGATTTAAGATGACGATTTAGAGTTGTTGTTTTTAGAGTTGTAATTTTCTTTTTTTCCTTATTTCCGTTAATTAATATTTGAGTAGGTACCTAAAAACGGCAGCTTGCCATGTTAAGAATTGATTTTTTTTGGTTCTTTTGATAGATGCATATTATGATTATTAATTATTTCTGTTTTCATTTGTTTTTGGTAATACTGTTTTTGAGTACCATGATTTTTTTTTAATAAGTTTTTTATGTTTTGCTGTTGAGTGATGAATGAGTGCCTGTATTTTTATTTCTGGCCTTCCGTTATTTTTGTATGTATAATACCTTGCCCACTCACCGATTGAGCTCGGCCATTTGCGTTCATTGGCTTTTTTGTTAGGCTACGTCGATGCACGTAGCAACGTAGCTCTTTTAACCCATTTTCCAAGAGGCTAAAGCTCAACACTAATAGTAGTCTGTTCCTTTTATATACATCAAGAGCTTGCCGAACTATCTACACTTCTGTACCATACACCTTACTTTTGATCCAGCTTATCGTACTCCAACTCCAGGCCCAAATTCAAATCGGTAACCTTTAACAGTAAGCCAACCATTCTCCATGACAGTACTTTATTCTGCAACGAATACAAAACCTTTCCAACGTCCGGAATCAAATCCCGTATATACAGTATATACGCTACTAACAAGACTAATGATCTTTTTCTACACCAGCAGACATATACAAGACATTTTTTGGCACATATCAAACATTGTACTCTCTAGTGGACCTATCATAAAGTTTATGGTCAGTCACGACAGCTTCGCGATAAACTCCACCAACTCACCTATCTTCCACACTGTTTTGGCCCTGTAAAGTCCAATCCCAAACAGAGACTCCTACACACTTTATCTACTGCTCTTGCATGATGTCATTACACTCTAACTTCAAATACGTCATACACCTCGATCCGTACTTTCCACTTCCTAACCTAAACTTTTTAGTCAGTTACCATCTACAAAAACTGAACGTCTTCCTGATCCAGAGCCTTCTTACAAAGACCTCATGTTCCCAACTCGCGGCACTAACTTACTTTTAGACAACTACGCATGCATGCGTACAATCACCCACTTGCACACGCACTTTCGCACAAATAAATTACATACAATTAAATTGCCATCATCTAGACTACGACGGCGATATGGGCAAGGGCCTGAAGCCCCAAGGATAGAACGGCTTAGCAAAAATTTCTAAACAGATTATTATTTGTAATCATAATTCTTATTTTATTTTGTATAAATGCCTAAATTGTACGACTAGAATGTGTCTGAGGCCTAAGCATGGTTTAAATAAATCGTTACAAAATAAAAATAGAAATATTGATTTTAAATCTAAATTCAAATCACCAATAAAAGATTTTGACAATAATTTGAATGCAGGTTCTGCAATTTAAAACACCCCAATGTCTAAGTAACGCAAGCATTATTTTTATGATAAAGCAGTCTTGCTCTATAATTATCTTAGAAATTAATAAACTCTTACGTTCACTCTCGACGGTAAATTAAAACACACCCTTCTTTATCTTACATTATTCATTGGCGTGAAGATTCTTTTTGTTGATTTTTGAGTCTCTTGTAGTTTTCTTAAGCAAGTTTTCTTTTGATTCATGCGGCTTCAAAAACCAATACACACTAACAAGATGAACCAAAAGAAAACTCGCTTAAGAAAACTACAAAAAACACTCAAAAATCAACAAAGAATCTTCCATTTCTTTTCACTGCTACGAAAGGTAAAATATACAGGATGTTGGAGTATTAAAACAGAATCTACGTGAATGAATATGTAAGACAAAGAAGGGTGTGTTTTAATTTACCGTCGAGAGTAAACGTAACAAAACTAGTCTATTTTTAAATGAGTAGCAGTAGTAAAACTGAAGTTATAATGTTAATAATGGGAGTTAATAAATGAAATAGGGATGTAATTTGCGATAGTTAAAACCATAAACTACTAGAATATTATAAGTAACGTTTTTCAATGTTACCAAATTAAATTTTTTCCAATAAATAGCCTTCAATGTCGAGGTCAGAATACAATAATTCCTAGAAGTAAGCAGCTTCAACCCGACGTTTAGATCAAAAAAGCTATTTTACACGTAATCATATTCACGCTATTTAAAATACACAAATTGTTGTTTTTCGAACTCCAGGAGTAGAACGAAAATGCCCGATTCTAGTCTACATAAATGAATTGCTAAGGGATATTATTTGTAAGACTATTAATATTAGTGAGATGAACACTATTATTCGTATCTCAAGATCAATCCTAAGGATTATTTTTTTTTCAGAATTTTCAGAATATGAAAGCTCTCGTACAAAAATGCTTTTTTTTTCACTTTGAAGTTTTATGGCGATTGTAACGTTTTATTTTAAAGCTTTCAGGAATTAAATTTATTAATTTAGAAGATAAGGACTTTACTTTAATATTTGTAAAATTCCCCGTTTAATTAGTGCAGATCCGGGTACAATTTTCGGTACTTGCAACATTTATACAGATTTCGGCGCCAGGCTTATTATTGCAAACGTAAGCGCTGACTCAGGGTTCAGGGGTGAAAGAGGTCCATCTTCCCACAAACACAAGCGGGAGTGCGTTAACACGGCTGGTGGGAGGAGACATAAAAAGAGAGGACCATTGATTAGCCAAAAAGACTCGATTATACCGCCACATCTACCGTATCGGACAGTGCCGACGCGAGTGTTGTTGTTTTTACCCTTCTAATCTTCCTGAGTAGCCTTCGAGAAGCCTTACCGGTAGCAACTGCAACTCTAACACCAACCGGACCAAGCAGAAGGACCGCGATTCCTAAGAAGCCCAACACCTTACAATACCCAGGATAAGTATTTATAATAACCTTCATTCATTGGTCGGGGATTTACTGATAGGGTTGAGCTTTTTATAATTAGCTTATAATTAGATCGTGAGTGTTATAATTTGGCGCCCAGCCTAGCGGAGTCTTGTTGAATAAATGAGTTTGTTGCTTTAAAATTAAAAAAAACATTAATTTAAAATTATTGTGTAGTAAGGGTAGTGTAGTAAACATAAATTGCAATAGAAAGCAGAAAACTGCATTTATTTAGCAGAAAATTAAGTAATTTGGATATTATGTAAATAGTAAATATTTAACACCCTGTATATAGATCATAAAAAAAATAAATAAACGAAAGTAAAATTGAAGTTACATCATGTATTTTTGTATAATATGGAAAACGCGATATCTAAACAAAACAACGTATGGTCAAGATAGCGAAAAATAAGGTATCAAATAAACACCATTACATGGGAAATCGATATATTACATCAGAAACCACTTCAAGATGCAGGAAATACACAGACCTTATTGGTTAAGATATCTACAAGACTTGTTGAAAACCCAGCCCACCTGCAAGGGGGAAGAGCCTATATTTAACAGCGAGCAATGATAAGAGAGTTCAGTTTTAACTTTAAGCAGGGCAACGCTGCGCCATTGTGAATCAAAAAGTCACGCGTAATTTTAAATATTTAATAAAATATATCAAGTGATAATAGTGCTACAAATATGAAGACTTCTTTTGTCGTTTAACGTGAGTAGAATTTGTGGTAATTTATTTAAACTAATAATATAATAATAGGGTTCCTAATGTGGTATAATTCTAATTGGTCCATAATAAATCCGAATGTGGATAGATATAATAATTCTAATGGATGGAACATTTTTTTATAATTCCGAATGTATGGTACATTTTTTTATAATCTTAATTGGTGGATGATAATTCTGAATGTGATGATAATTTTCCGAATGTAAATAGATATAATAATTCTAATGGAAGGTATAATACTTTAAATGTGTGGATAGATATAATAATTCGAATGTGGGGATATTTTAAATGGATTAATATAATATTTCAAATCAGCGTCGACGATTTTGGTGCAATTCTGGTACAATTTTGAGTTGCGAGAATCAATAAAGAAGCACGAAGTAAATGGAAAACGAGGGGTTCAACTAAACAGAGCAGTGATAGACAAATGAAGACAACAAATGGCTGTAGATCCACAACCTGAACAACCAGTAACAGATCAGATCTAATTAGTTTTTAGGTATTCTTTTCTATTTAAATTTCAATCCTGAATTTATTCAATTTATATAAAAAGTATAACAAAGTCGGCAACAAACATTGCATACGTTAAAAGTACGTAATATAATAAAGGGATCTAGAACGTTCGAGTTTTCTTTGGTAAAAAGGTAGTTTTTGGTGACTTTAGATTGATTTCAAAGCATATACATTTTGGGGTAAATGATACATATGATATTGATTGATTGAGGAGTGTATTTTAATATTTTTTAAAACTTGTAAATATTGCTTTTCATTATATGAAATTAATTGATTTCGTTTTATAAATTCAAACAAATAGGTAATCATAAAGGGATGAAGAAGAAAAAAAATTGTCATCGTAACGTTGTACACTCTGTGTAGATTAATAGAAGCTAGCCGTGGCATATTAATAAAAATTAGTAAAATTAAATTTGATTAGAAAACACAGAGAGGTAGAGTTATAGAAAACGTTATAACACTGAGTACGGCGTTATCATATCAATATATATATATATATATATATATATATATATATAATTGATGTAACCGCATTTTGAATATATTGCTTTTTATCGTATCTCCCATAGAATAAATAATATTCTTACTATATTATTTTAATATAATGTGATGGAGTCACTTCCTTGGATGGTTAGACACAATGAACATGACATGGCGTTAACTTTTAAAAATAAGTAAGTCATCATTTGGAATTCCTGTGTTATGAAAAAAGTGGTTTGTTTAAAATTAATTTTGTGTTTTCTTAAGAAAGTGTGTATGAATGACGCTTTTACCTTTAGTGTAGTGTTTTTAACATCATTTATTAAAATTTATCTACCAAACCTCATATATTTCCATGTACTATTTACAATTTTCCTGTAATTAAACAGAATGTGTTTTGCAATTTGCAAAATATATATTTCGTGCTTTCTAGACATTAATGAAAACCCCTTTAACCGCAAATATATAATTTTCTTTCCAATTATATTAATCTCATTTTATTTGGAGCTCTAGTAAAGATTTCCTTATCTACGAAGTAACTGGTTTTAGTGAGCTTTTTGCTAATAATATCAAATTTATCTACCCTTTAACTTAACAAGTTAATCATATCTGACTGTGTGTCGTTTCAATTATTAATAACTATGAATCATATCCATTTAAAATCTAAAGAACTTACGTGGGAGTTTTTAGCTCGTAATATAATTTATATAATCATTGCCAAATTTACTCGAACTAGAATTGATCTACTTGTTAAAGAAGCTAGAAAAAAGGGTATATCTACGCAATTAATCTACAAACGCCGCTGTACATGAGGAAAATCTATGAGCGATAATGTTTATTACCTACAAACAAAATTTAGAAAGGACCATTTGAGGTAAGAATTAGGTCGGAGCAGGTTTTATTTTTTGCTACCAGGTTGAGCATTAGTGAAGAAAACCTTTTTCATAAAATGTGGTGCCTCGTTTTAAAACCGCATGGTAAATAAAATAAAATTTTAAATTATATTAAGCTAGTTTAATGTAATAAGCACATTTGTGTAACCTATTATTCTAAGTTAGGCTATAAAAACATTGCTTCAGAAAAATTCTATGCTGAGTGTTTAATGAAGTGATTAATATGTTACGGTATTCAGTGCGAACAAGAAAGAAAGCAACGAAGGCAACGTAAATAGTCACCATCGATTACCACAACAAAAAAGGAACGGAAGAATGCCGTGCTAATTCAAAAAGTCCTAAAATGGGGGGATCGTAAAAGAAAAATACCCTCACAACCGACCGCTCCGTAGGATTTTACATTAGTTAGCCAAATAGTTACCCAATGCTCAATCTGTTTTAATTATAGTATTCTGCGATTAATTCAGTTTTCAATACAGTTTCCCGTTAAAGCAAAATCTTTAAATAAAAAAAGAAAGTCACAGCATCTTCATTTGCCGTTATAAAATAGATGTCGAGTATGTAAACGTAAACATAACAAACATTTTCTTACCGAAATAATTCATCATTTTAAACGTCGTCTTTGATTTCACGTTGCGTCTGTTGTGGTAAGACTAAAAACTGCTTCTTAACATTTGCGGTCGCGTCATATCTCACTTAAAATTGTTTTCATGTCATAAAACAGCAAACGGACCCTTGCTTACGGAAAGATCACTAAAACTGTCCGTGTAAGAGAAAGTAAACGAACCGAAAAAAATATCATTTTGGTTTGTTTTTTTCATTGAACGAGAACTTTCACCAAATTACAAGTACTATCGCCCTACGAAACGTCTAGAAACACACAAAACTAGTGCATTTTAAATTACGCACATCAAAACATCAAAATTTTAAAATCCAACACTATCAGCATGCTAGAAAAACCATTTTACACTCGAATCACGCAAAATCAAGTTTTCTTGTGAAGTAAGGAACCAGAACATCAACAGGTGAACTTGTATAGGTAAGATATAAGAATATAGACAACTAAATTAAAATATCTAATGAAAAGTGCGTATATTTGGTTGCCCATCTACGCGAGTTACATTTATAGAAAAGCATCAAAGGTAAATTTAAATAAGTAGAAATTAAAAGAGTTTTAAAGTAATTAGGGCGTAAATTGTTCTAATAAGAAATAGAGCGTTACAAATAATTCGATTGAAAATATGATCCAGCGTGAAACATTGCATTTATTGTACAAATGGATTCTTAAATTAAAACATAAGTTTAAAAATGTGTAATTAAATGGGGATTTCAAAACTTGGAGACAAAATGGTAATAGAAAATTATATTTTGCAGGTAGGTATTGGGGAATATTTCACCTAAGATATTTCGTAATTTCTACGATTAC
Source organism: Platerodrilus igneus (assembly GCA_036346225.1). Lineage (NCBI taxonomy): Eukaryota > Metazoa > Arthropoda > Insecta > Coleoptera > Lycidae > Platerodrilus > Platerodrilus igneus. The sequence continues at coordinate 2,798,439 of JARFIW010000765.1, read as the reverse complement.
CGTAAACTCTCACTACCATAATTGTTTCTCAATCCCTTTCCTACACATAACGAGGTTTAGAAAAGCGCAACGTTTGATATCGTATTCCTCACGACAAAAAATTACCCAGATATATTTCTACTAAGTCTATTGGTACACGCTGGATTGAGGTTACGTTTTTGAATTAATTTTACCCGACAGTGAGGGGCGTTCAGTAAATTAGTGCATCAGCTAGATTTCTATAGCTGCAGTGGTTGTTTTATGAAAGCAAATATACTTCTTTTAGGAATGTACAGATCTTGACACTTCTAGTAAGTATATTTACACTTACCTAGAAGAGTTTCTAAGTCTTCCTTATTTATGTAAAGCGTTGAGCGCCAACCCACAACGACATAATTAAAGTCTACCTGGAAGGCGGGTGCTAAAGTAAGAGTTTTGAACGTTTTTTTCTGTTGTTAGAAATTCGTGGAGCTTCACTTACATCCTTCTCATTTTCTTTTATTAATTTACTACAAAACAAATAAACACAAAGAATTGCAGGTCTCGTATCACTAACCTATTTTGTAAAACATGATTTTCAAAATTGCCAATAACAACAAAAAAAACAAGAACTACAAGCTACCCATAATTTGGTCACATACGCATTAGGTAAAATAGCTAAGTTTAAAAATGATTCAACTTCGTCGGGAATCAACCAATACACATTTTACTTGCTACTTTCCTGCTATAATAATGAGCATTTTATGTCTGAGAATCACATATAATACTCTTTAAATTTACATAAGCGTACATCAAGGTGAATAGTCCTTGTTATTACTATGCTTTACAGCTTACGTAAATTAATAATCAATTCCGGTTAATTAATACAACAAACAGCGTATTAAAAGGATTTCAATTAACTTTCAGTTCTTGTTTTAACCTTCTTAACGACTCCATCGACATGCCGAGCAGGACTCGCCACGATTAAAATTCTAACTTAATGTGGTTGATAAAAGCTCCTAACGCTATTCACTTTCCAACGATACCGGTAAGCACATCTGACTTCTTTGCACCCGTAAGCCTGCTTCTTTACTAACAGCCTCGAAGTTTGGATACCGTTACGTTTACTTTGCGTACTTGTTTTTCTAATGTTGTTACGCACTGCGATCCAGTTTGAGAGTTTGCTGTCTGCTGTCTAATAATGATCTGGACACTCCCTTTTATTATACGTCGGGTTTGTATTAGTTTTACGTTCTAGATTCATTGCATGTTACTTTTCGTTCTCATAGATGTGTGTCTATACTATCTTATTTTCGAGATCAATTTCGGTTTATCCTTGCGAATAACTACCTTGTTCCCATACTTTTACATTTAATACCGAAGGCTGCGGTTTTGTTATTTTCAACGCAGTTATTTTATGGGTTGTTTTATGAATATATGGTGTGTTTCCGTGATTACTATTTTTTGAACCAGCGTGAATGAAGAAATAACTTTAATATGGCGATTATTTTCCGGTGTCTATCTGTAATCTTCTTGAATTAAATACGTAGCGGTATAAAACACCGATCATATTAACTGTTTGTATTTAACGTTCCAATTTTAATTCTTCGTCCTAATTTAATATCTTACTCTATTAGCAACGTTATTAAATGTAAACTACCAAGGTTTCTAAATTATACAGAGTGTTCTCGTACTAAGAAAGAGCTCATTTAACTAACATAAATAAAAAATCCTTTTCTACTACTTAATGTTTTCTTTAGTAACGCGTTAGCGTTTCGCTATTAGAAAACGAAATTTTAACAAGTTAATGTACGTGTTTTCTACAAGGCTGTTTGCAAACATAGATATCCAGCCATTAGGCATTTCCAATTCGTCGTCTTTTCATCGGATTAAAGATAAGTTATGCATTCGTTTACGCTAAATTTTCTATAATTTTATGCTAAAAGTTAGACAATTATCGGTACACGTCCTTCATAGGTCCTTGAATTTGAAGTATATTCCTTGTCGCGTACTTTGGACACACGTTGTTTCGAAGTGTTGCGACTTTTTAGCTAGCACGTGACCCTTTGGATCATTTCTTTTTCTTGCGGTATTCGGCACAGGTTATTTTCTTTGCTTACTTTACTTTTTTTTTGTCTGCACTGAACACCGTAACAATCTGTTTACCTGCTTCTGTTACTCGGGCTCTATAGCGATTATTAGCAGGTATCAGCGTTATAAATTGAATGAAAACGAAATCAGCATCTCCTTGAGAGAAGTACTGTAAGTGTTAATATCTTAATAAGTTGTAGAAAGAACCGAAGTTTGCAGGATTGATCCTTATAATTCATTAATAGTATCGGGGTTAACATAACAACAGTAAGTACAGTTCTGACCTTTTTTGTTGCATTTTGGTCGACGCTTGAGAAATATGTACTTGCAAATTTGTAAATACAAGTCGTAATTGGTTCGTAGATCAACGGAAATAGTTATTTACAATTAATCATAGGAATATTGGAAAGGAAGTTTAAAATTTTTAAACCGATAAGAAATATGCGCGCATTCCGTGAAACGTAGGCTTTGATTGTAGGATGTATTGCTAATACAATTCTTTCTGCAAATTTCATATTTCTAATGGTACTTGGAATAGCGAAATTGGTTTTGTGCTATGTATTTTTAAGTCTCGATGTTTAGAGTTTTCCAAGTAAATGGGATTTAGAAATGTGGTATAAAGGTAGTTTATAGATGTAGCACATTGGAGTGCTGGTTTTACTTACAGAATGATATTCTTTTAAGTTCTGTTAATAATACCTGTCCACTTTGAGGTTAGACTAGGTTTGTTTTTCTAAAGTTAATGTATGCGCAATTATATTAACGAAAATTACTGATAACAGATTTTAAACTTAGATGGAAGTTTATTTTGAGTAATGTATAAAATAGTATGGTCATTGTAGGAGGATATCCAGTTACTCCAGTGTTGAGGTCATAGTTAGAAGTGGCAGTTATTCTGTGAAAGCGTAATAATTTGACAGAAGTTACAGAAATTTTTAAAGGTATGTGCACGAAAGATAACAGGTAAAATGACGAGTTTAGAACATTAAAAGCAAGAAGATCTTTCCGGAGCAACCATTGTATTGACGATATTGCTAGATCTAGACGGTTTGGTGCTTTTTAATGATTGACAATTACTAAAGTCTCTCAATAGAAGTAGTACTTATAAAGTCATTTTTATTTCAGTATGTAGATTTTATTATTTTCATCATAGAAATCCACTTCCACACGACCAAAAGTTAGCCCGCGAACTTATAAAATTATTACAAGGTTCCATTACCTTCTAAGCAAATCGAAATTCCTTATTTGCAAAATCTAAATAGCCTATATTCCCTCTCCCAATCTGCTTTGTTTGTGTTGTATTTTGTTTCTCTTTCTCTTTTTTATAAACTTTTTAGAATTTTTAGCACCCGTTTTGCTGGTTTTTTATAGAATTTATTGTTATCATCAAGAGTTGCTTTTACACTTTTGTTGCCTTCACTAGTCACATGGGGATTCGATCCCACCTAAACGCGAGATCTTTCCTTCCCCGCTATTTCTCTAAAAACAATAGCATTTTTAGAGTTTGGAGTTAGCACTATAGAAGGTAATAGTTCACTTGTTTGATTTACTTCCTGTATCACTAGCTTTCTCTGAGTATATGTAGCTTAAGTACATATTACGCTGTACAGATAAATTTATATAATTTAGTTATTTCAATGAGCTTTAGCAAGAACTCACTCTGAAGGATTTATTGAAGATTGTGTATTTGACATTTTATAAAAATGCCATACTAAAATAGGACATCATCGTTCACAATAGTACCTGCATAAATTCACCTGAGGCTTAAAATAGCACAGAATGGTTAAACGCCATAAAATTAATGCGTTCTCGTGAACTGATGACATTGAACTCTACCACTAGATAACTTTTGACGTACAGTTTTAGAACAGAATTTTGTTCAAGGTGGGGAGATAGAAATATAGGAATAAGTTAGTAAGTTACGTAAAGAACGAAATGTTTGAGTGACAGAGGATGTGTTGTTGACGGAAGACGTTAGGTCCCGATGTCGATTTGTTTTTAGTTTTTGCTGGATACGGATGCAAGAAAGATCAAGCACGTGAATCGTAGACTTTATATTTGTATTGTTTGGGGTTATTAAACCATAAAAGGGCGATAAATTAGTTTCACTCAGTAACGTAATTTGGAGTTTAAATAAATGGAATGAGATGACCCAACATGCCGAGAAAGCAAAAGCAGGGAAATCATGAGCGTTTCTGGAAGTCCTTTTTTCTTTTAGAAGTAGTCTGGGAAATTCAAACCGTGAGTACCATATGAGCCTTTGGTTTGTTTATGATGTATAATTAAGTACCTGTAAATTTAAATAGAAATGGCTTATATAGGGGTAGTAGAAAACTAATTTTCTGTTACATAATTATTCTGTTGCACTATGAAATAACGACTAAAACAGGTTTATTTGATATAAACATAATATTATTAGTGAAGAAGGTTTAAAAACTTTAAAGGAGTTAGAAATATGTAAATGCAAGACCAATTTTGAAGTTATTGTTTGACGAAGTGTATACACTCAAGTATTTTTAATGGACGTTAGAATGGTTAAGTAAAGAGTTGGCATTGCATTGTTTTTCTTTGTACTGTTGTGAAGGAAATTTTCAAATAATTGCAATTTAAAATATCGTATAGATCAATTTGTGCTTTCTTAAATTTTAATTGTAGCCTCAGCGTCCCTTAGGTCTTGCGGTGAGTGAAGAGCAATAATAATGATGTAATTGCATGTAAGCATTTATTAATTTCAGTTAGCTTAATGAACTTTAGTAGGAAAATGGCGTTAAAATTTTATAGAAGCTAGAGGAGTTTAAATTTGATAAGGAAGGTATTTTAACATGACAAGAAAAATAAACCAAGAAATGCTTAGTACATTTTTATCTAAACAGCAATGACGCTGTAGATTTTACATGCGTCGTATTCCGTTGGAAGAAAATTACTAATAGAACCAGGGACATTACCCTCTACCATAATATGTTTGAGTTCACATTGGGTACAAGATACTCAACAACCACAGAATAATGCATGTCAAATTTAATGCGTTTGCATGATATGAAGGCATTGAACTTGATCATACGAAAGCATTAGACGCATAAAGTGTGAGAATGAAATTCTGAATTTTATCAGAGGAGAAGGAGATTGTAGTATAACGATTGCGTTTGGAATTAAATTCGACAAGAACGCTAATATCATTTAAGGGCAACAGACATGTGTATGCCAAAGTCCCTTTGGTCAGGAAGTCCATCGCGAATTATTTTGAGCTTTGCTGAATGAATTGGCCTAAAAGTTCAAACACTCGAGTTTCGCATGTAATTAAATCGAATTTAATTGTCATATTTTAATACACTGAAATATTCGGCAGATAATTTGGGATACTTTAAACGTCTATAAGTATAAATCTAGCGCTGTTGCAGAATATTTAAAGTACAAAATCATAAATTCTAACCCATCTTGTTAAAGACGATATTTAGTAGAACGATTTTGCCTATTCAAATCTGCTGAACGCATGATTGAAGATGGCTAACAAATATATAAAAAGAGGAAGCGGGATGAGGCACACAGCTCTTCCTTTAAGATGCTATTAAAGGTTTCAACTTCAGGGCCGTCAAAGCTATCACATCCTTAATTGCGATGGTGTTAATTCTCATTGAGCAACGACAAAGAGGTGGCTGTTGATAGTCAACCGCACAATTCCCCACAGAAAGTCACGTACATTTTCAAACAGAAGCGTTTAATTTAAACAACATCGTAATGCAACTTTATATAAAATTAAGTACTAACAGAAGTTGAATACGTGTCAAAGTAACGCGTAACAAAGTTACATTATTTCTCGTACACACTGTATAAGATCATCTATCCAGACTTAACAACCTGGACTGTTTTCATCCAAATAAATCTTTTCGCAATTTGCTCCACAAACAATTTACTGTTGTTTGGCCGTTAATAATATTTTATCATATATGTGCTAAACTAACCATTAATGAGGTGTTATTGCCTGACACATCCCTATTAGCAATCTACAGAGAAATTTCCAGAATACAATTTAAGAATTTATTTCTAAGGTTCCTTTATATTCTGTAAACTTTACTAACGACTCCTTTATTGAATTTTATTCAGATAATGTGCTTACGTTTAATAAGATTGCTTGTTATATATTGGATGGGGCGGAAATATGAATAAGGGAGAAATCACGTAACGAAGAGGATTCATCCGTCACAATAAAAGATTTAGAGATATTGTGCGTTTCCTGCGTTTTTTCGATAATAACGTTTCCGATTCCATTTTATATGTTGAACATAGCTTTAGTGGATTTAACCTGATTTTGGAAAAGCAGAAGCAGAATATAATGTCTGTTAGAAGCAAATGCTGATCCATGCTCAATTTAATTACATGTAACGGGGGTTGTAGTTAGCAATCATTTTGTTGTTGGTATTGCGTAGCTGCAAAATATTTGTAAGGAACACGTTGATTCTTATTTTATGTAAGAATATTCGTTTAACGATAGTTGTAAATTCATTGTCAGTAAGTGCAAGCGTTTGTCGCTGAAAAAAATTCGAAATTTTGTAAAATCGTGATGAAGACATTAGTGAGGATTCACACATAAACTACCATAATAACATACTAGATGGGTTTTAAGTATACAAACACACGTAGGGGATGGAGCCGTCTCTGGCGCACTCCTCACTCTCACTCACTCATTTTCACATGTAAATTTCTATAAGGAGGATCTGCGTGGGAAAGATTTCCTCCTGGAGAAATTTCCTCCTTGTGGGAAGGAATTTCCTTCTTGCTCCTCCTTGTGGGGATAAAATTTCATCCTTGTGGAAGGGGGATTTCCTTCTTGCTTTATTTTTACCTCAGCCATCCCTACCAAAAAATCGGTAACCTAACCCCTAAAATTTTCAAGACACCTCTCGGTGCCTATCGGCACCGCACGACCTTTGTATTCCCACCTTTTTAATTTTCATCTTAACATCAACCCTTATCGAGTTACAACCCCCAATTAGACAATTTCTTTTATTTATAAACAGTTTCTAATTGTGTATGGTCATACCGCTTTAATTTTTTCTGGAAGTCCGAATCTACCATTAATTTAACCTCAGGCCAACTCGATTAAAAAAATTTGTGTAAGCAAAAAAAGGTGTACAGATCAAGCTAACAAGATATGTATGCAGGATAGAGCGGGAGAGCTGCGATTAAAAGTTTGTCACAAGCTGCAAAAATTACACAAAGGAATGGATCTGGTCGTCAGTGGAATCAAAGACTTTATATATAGAGACAAACTTCTTTACATTTTACAATTTGAAAACCTAGATGGTCTCTATGTGTCAAACTATTGGCTAGAAAAGGAGAAAAAGGACTTGAGTGTCGATTTAAATTTTAAGCTGCGAATAAAATTAGATTAAACTAAAACCACTCCAAACAAACATAAAGAAAGGACTATTTTCTGTGTATAACTTTGTATTGAAATTAAGTTCAAATGGCTCTATGCGTGGCATTAAATATTTTTAAATTTTGTTATGTATAATGTCAGAATAAAAATTTTAGAATAGTATTACATTGCTCTTTATTTATAAAAGGCTATGACGTCACCGAGACCTTGGACAAGTACCCTAAACTAAGTAACCGAAAACATAGCGAAGTGGTGATTTTACCTATATGAAAATAGATGTTAAGTGTGCACTGTATATTTATAATTAAATAAAATTGTTTTAAAGGAATGTGTACTACTTTTTTTGCTTACACTAATTTTTTAAATCGAGTTGGTATAAGGTTAAATTAATGGTAAATTCAGGCTTCCAAGAAAAATTTAATCGGTATGACCATACACGATTAGAAACTGTTTATAAATAAAGGAGTTATAAAATTGGGGGTTGTAACTCGATAAGGATTAATGTTAAGATGAAAATTAAAAAGGGTGGGAATACAAAGGTCGTGCGATGCCGATAGGAACCGAGAGGTATCCTGAAAACTTTAGGGGTTAGGTTACCAATTTTTTGGTAGGGATGGTGTGGGTAAAAATGAAGCAAAAAGGAAATCCTTCTTCCACAAGAAGGACGTTTCACCCCCACAAAGAGGAGTAAGAGAGAAATGCATCCCCACTAGGAGGAAATCCCTTTAAAATAAAACTTAGCAGATCTTCCTTATAGGAATTTTCATGTAAAAAGCTAGGTTTGATATGAATCGGGAGGATCGGGTGGATAGGGAGGAATGTGGACCTGTCCCAGAACCGACTCTATCCCCTACTAATACAAAAAACCGTTATTACTCCCACTTGACGAGTGGTTGGCTGCGGAGTGTGAAAAGGCATCTTTACACGAACCATAGCCCAATGACGGGTATAACTATCAAGCAGATTAACTTCCAATACTGTAGAGCGGCTGCAGCTACTGCATGCAGATATCTTGCCAGTAAACAAGACATTGCTCTAATACCGGAACCATGGGTGGTAAACTCAAGAATTGCGGGATTAGGTAGTACAAAAGGAAATATATACGTTGATGACAAACACGATAAGCCTCGGACATGTATTTTTGCAACAAGTCACTTTTTTGCCACAACTGTGTGGCCGTGATATCCCAGCTGTTCAGATAAGTTGTAATCTTCAGGCCAAGTATGGATTGGTTATAGTTTTAGCATATCTTCCAACAAATAGCAGGTCCCTCCCAACTTCAAAAGATATGGCAGAGGTCTCCAACTATTGCAAAACAAATAACAAGCATCTAATAATAGGCTGTGATTCTAACGCTCACCACACAGTTTATGAAAGTCCTGACCTAAACCCTCGAAGTAAAGCTCTACTCGAATTTTATTCGAGTAAAATGCTGGAAATACTAAACTTGGGTGATGGACCAATCTTTATTACCTCCAGATGTCAAACGATAATTGACCTTACCTTAAACAGCATTTAGTATTTGAGAACATATAAGCTGTTAAAAAGTGCTGTCAGATCACAGGACGATTAGTTTCAAACTGAAAACAGCACATTTAAACTACAAAGAATTTAGGAAACCCAGATCAACGAGCAAGCTCTCTTTCGTGGAGGGGTTGAGGGAGGGGTTGAGAGAAGGTGTAGGAAAAAAGTTTAATACACAGAATAACGAAAATAGAAGAGCTGCAGCTTCTACAGAAGCTTTGCAAGATTCTACTGTACAAGCTATTTATCAGGCTTGCACTATACGAACGGCTTCTTCACAGACACGCACAGCGTGGAGGAGTTCTTAATTACAGAAAGAAAAACCGTTCTAAGCAAACTGTTTAACAAGGCAAAGATAACAAGAGCTGCAAATGACTGGAAGGTCTATAAAAGTCGCCAACAGCTGTATAAAGAAAACAAAGGGATTCATGGAAGTCTTTCTGTAATTCTATAGAAACTACTAAAGAAATATTTCGTTTAACCAATATACTTTTAAAGGATAGACGACAGCAGTCCTCAAGCATCAGGATGATATATATTACCTCAGGCAGAGAGATAGGTGGGCTGTTGCTAGAAACACACTTCCTGGGAAACCAAATGCAAGTAGTACTAATTTGGTCAGACTCGCCTTCTTATCCACCAGAAAAAAATGAATGGGCAGTGGCTGAAGGAGTGGCAAATGCAAACAAAGTAAAATGGTCTGTTAACAGTCTCCTGCCATTCGGAGCCAGATAAAATACTTATAGCCTTTTTACAATGGGGCCTGGACATCCTGCTCCCTCGCCTAATACACGTCTTTAGTGGCTGTATTGCTTATAAATACTTTCCTAAGACGTGGCGGAAAACCAAGATAGTTTTTATACCAAAACCAGGCAAGGTGATTACGCACACTAGCCAAATTATACCGACCAGTCAGCCTAACGTCTTTTCTGTTGAAATCTTTAGGGAGACTGTATAATCTAAACATAAATAAAGAAATTCTTACTACCAGATCTCTTCATCTCAAGTAAAACACATTTATAATTGGTTGATCGACAGATTCTGCCCTACATTTAGTTGTGGAACGTATCGAGGAATCCCTCAACGAGAAGGAATCTAATCCGCAAGTATTTTAAGACTTCGAAGAAGCGTTTGACAAAATGACCTTTGGTAGCAACCAGAAAGCATTGCAAGAACGAATCATCAACAGAACCTTACAGCAATTGATAATAAATCTACTAAGTAACTGAGCAGTCCAGATCAGCGTGGGAGGGGGCTTGGTTAGGGTGACGCTGAAGGGAGACTGCTAGCAGGATGGTGTATTATCACCCCTACTACGAAACATAGTGGTGGACAGCCTTCTCCGTCGTCTGGACAGTCTGGCTTCTACACGTTGGATATGCGAATCACATTACAATCCTACTGGTATGTAAACATGAAAAGTGCTTTGCAATCTTATATAGACAGCACTTCGACTCGCTGAAATTTAGTGTGCAGAACACTCCTTGGCTGCTAACCCAGGCAAAACGGAGTTAGTTTTGTTTACAAAGAAAAAGAAAGTTGAGGTATCTAAGTTGCCAACACTCTCTAAGACATCGTTAGACCTTTCAGCTGCGACAAGCAAACTAAGCAAACTAAGCTGGTCTTTACACAAATAAACAAAAATAGCGAATGCAAGCATAACGTTCTAGCAATGCAGGTGAGCAATAGGCAGACTATGAGGGCTTTCCCCAAAGGCTGTCTTCTAGCTCTGTACTACGGTGATCAGACCGATGTTATGCTATAGGATAGTAATTTGGTGGCCGGAACCAAGCAAGTCCAAACAACAGAGGAACTCTCACATCTGAAGAGACCAACATGTCTGAGTATTACCTGAGTCATGAGTTCAACCCCCACTGCAGCATTAGAAGTAATTCTGAGGCTCACCCCACTATATCTCTATGTGGTAGAAGTAGCTCTTGGGGCAGCTCTAATACTGCAACTAAAGGAGATGTGGAATAAAAATGGAGGTGGGTGGAGACACCAAGTTTTTCTTACAAAACGGTCTAGAAAAATACCTCTTGTGCAGGTAGTATGGGACTCTATGCCACCAATACTGTTAATCGAAGGGCACTTTAGCGTTCGTACAGAACCTAATAATGAAGCCGTAACAGAGATATGCATCTTCACAGATGACTTCAAAACGAAAGAGGGTACGGGTGGTAACATTTTTTGCTCTGACCTCGACCACAACCAATACTTTACACTAAGCACACTAGCAACTTTTTTTAAAGCAGAAGTGATTGCAATAACCGAGGGCGCAAACATCATTAAAGAAAGAAATGTCCTAAACAAATCCATTAGAATAATCAGTAAAAGTAGAGCATTACTATTTGCAATCTATAATCAGAAAATTACCTCAAGAGTCGTACATAAGTGCATTAAAGTCCTAGAGGCAGCTTATAGAAACACAAATATCCCTGAACTAACCTGGATTAAGGCGCACGCTGGAAACCAGGGAAATGTTCAGGCAGATTTACTAGCAAAGCAAGGCTCGGTCAAAACTCTTGTGGGACCAGATCCAGCCGTTACCTTGTCATCTACTTTAATCAGCAATCTGATTAAAAAAGAAACCCACCTCAGATAATGTGAAATGTGGGCTAACACAGAAAAATGCCGTCAGACCAAGGAAGCCATTAGAGCACAATTCGCACAATTAGCTAAATTCTGTATACAGCTATGGCGTCAGAAATTGCGTTAGATACAAGTCATCTAGTTCAATTGATCTGCAGAAGTCGAACGTTTTGGGGCAGCAGCTCTCAACCACAAGGCGATATTATAATTTGAACTTTCCTAAGGATAATTCACTTTATCGTTAATCGAAAATATTACTACTGGCCGGCAGTAAGCTCGAGTCGACTTTCACGACCTCTCGAATTCGTGTCCTTCCTGAAATCGCCCCACTCGTTTATCAGTACAACCGCCACCTACGTCACGTCGGGTAGCGCGCTTATTGAAACATTATGCAATAAACAGATACCGTTCATTTACATTTCCAATGCTCCACCAGTAGGTACTACATTGGCCAGGAGGCGAGTTTTTTGTTGCCTGGAAATTTAGAATTTTGCCGATCCCTTGCCGTTCCAGGCAAGGTAGGGATCTTTAACGTGCGTGACAACACTCACACACGGGACCTCCATTTAACCTCTCATCCGAACGAGGGCGTAATTTTTGTGAAAAATGCTCACCTGCCATTTTTCAAGCAGTCGGCCGTGTCGGGATTTGAACCCGGGACCTTGGGATCCGTAGTCTTACGCTTACTACATTGATCCACGGCGACGCCAATAAATAGATACCGCACAACATCGCCCCTACATATTAAAATAGCAATGGTTTTGTACGTCTTATTGTTTTAATCTTATTGACACTTACTGAGATCTACGTGGACTCTAGGACCTTATTGGGTAGGAATCAACCACCGAATCATAAAAATCCTTTAAATTTTTTGTAATGTGAATCCCTCGACATCCACCCTGTTTTTAAATTAATATTACGGAAGCAGAGTGACGTAACCGTAAATTAGTGCATTGCCTAGCTTTCAGTAGTGCTGTATAAGTTCTATTAGAACAAATATACTACCTTTAAGCGTGTACAAATTTTGACACCTTTACGTTTATTTTAAACGGTCTCTAAACTCTCTTGTCTCTGTTTTGTTTTTGAGCGCCAACCCTCCCGGAGAAAACCTCAAACAATGCTTACCGGGAGGATGGATGTTCTAGGTCACGGCTTTGCGGTTATCACTTCTGCTGTAGGTTTATGGAACCTTGCTTACACCCCTATCATCTTCTTCTACTAGTCTACTGTAACAAAAAAAGCCACGTTGTGTATACCTAATCTATTTGTAATAATGATTAAAACAGTAAATAACAACAACGAAAAAATTATGGACTAATTGCTCGAATACTCGTATAGCTAAAGAACAAATTAATATTGTCAATGATGGAAATTCGATCATGTTAATGTTTACGTATGAATAATGCGCGCACAATTGTGAGCTTCTTTTGATGAGAAATCGATCTATACAAAACGCTTTAAAAAAGCGTGTATCAATGCTCAAGCCATTATTACTAATAATACGCCATATACTTTATAATCGTTACCATCACACACAATTATTTAATACAACATATATTATGTGATGTACATAAGATGTATAACAAGAATTTAACCGACGTAGTTTTATATTCTACTCAAAGCTCCGACTGAGTTTGAATATCGTCACATCAATTACCTGGTTCTCAACCTTGTGCTGCACCTTCATGGTCTGGGTGTCGGTACGAAGCTCCTCCGACTGATATCTAGCATCAAATATAGATGAATAAATGCCATTTTTGGTTCTCAAAGATTGTGCTTCTACCTAAACTAATTTCGAGATCAACCTTGTTTTGTCTGTGTAAACAATCATTTTGTTCCCACGCATTTACATTTAAAATTAAAACTGTAATCCTTCGTATGCAACGCAGAAAATTTACAGCTACATTTTATGTGTATATGGTTATCGAGGCGTATCTCCCAGGGTTGATAGTTCTTGAACTAGTGCAAATTTGCACAAATAACTTTAATATCCTGATTATTTTCTGAGCGTCCATCTGTAGTTTTCTAAATTTAATACAGAGGCGTGTAAAGTACCGATATTTATTACTGTTTATATTTAGTAATCTATATGATATACTATTTTAATTCTTTTCTACTAATTTAATATTATATTTAAATACGAACTTTATTAAATGTAGGCTGCCAAAGCTTCTAAATTTTACAGGCTTGTTTTGTGCTACAAACTCATTTAACTAATCGAAATAAATAAATCCATGTTCACTACTTATTGTTTAATAAATAAACAAAGGGCAGAATTCCTACTTAACATTGGCGGGCTTTCTAAGAAGGTACTTCACTCACTGCATTGAGGATGTTGGCCTACTAAAACTAATACGTTTCTAGCTACTTAATAATGAATTATTTTGCCTGGCATGGGGAAAGTAATGCAAGTATAGAAAACGAAAATCAATAAAATTGTTGGTTATTTTGCAAAAAGAAGTGCCCATGGCCGGTTTCACTGTTCTAGCAGATCATCAGACGGACGCATCTCTTTTTGAATAACAACCAACTAAGTTCTGAGATTAAACACAAATCAAAGTGTATTTATAATACAAACAGTTTCTCATGTGCCATCTATACTCGAATGGAAGCAACTAACCATCGGTAACTTTAAAAGTCCTAACATGATCAGCATAGAAGGAGTTGCCAGACAAAATTTTTAGACACTTAGTCAAAAGACAAGGTGAAAATACATAAACAATGGCCGAATTTCTACTTAACATTGGCGGACCTTCTAAGAAGGTACTACGCCCAATGCTAATTGAGGATGTTGGTCTACTGAAACTAATACGTTTCTAGCTACTTGATAATGAATAATTTTGCCTGGCATAAGGAAAGTAATGGGTCCGTGTGATGATCTGCAAGAACAGTTAAACCGGTCACGGGCTTTTCTTTTTGAAAAATAACCAACAATTTTAATTGATTTTTGTTTTCTATGCTCGAATTACTTTCTCCTTGCCAGGCAAAATTATTCATTATCAATTAGCTAGAAAAGCATTAGTTTCAGTAGGCTAACATTTTCAATCAGCATTGGGTGTAGTATGTTACGTTTATTTTCGACGACAGATTCAAATACGTCTTTTTTGTGATAATGTGTTTTTATTCACCTAGCTTCTGTTTCTATTCAAAACCTCATTGTGTATTTCTAATTTGTTACAATAGTACGCGCAATAATAACATTTCTTTCAAATTTATTTATTCTAAAACAAAAATTTATTCCTAAAATTAAATAGTCAATACCTTGTTTTAGGTATCCGTTAATTTTTTAAACATTTGGATAACGTTTAATTGCTTTCTCTTATGTTTCACACCTAAAAACTTGCGAAAATAATGAATCCTACTATTAGTAGATAGCGTATTTTCCAGTTTGCTAATCGCGCTTTGATAACGCGTGGATTGCAGTTCGAACTCGTGTTATTTGAACCTGCAGCCTGTGCGTTGAAATATTTTCTACGGCAATGCACGTTTTTTTTTTTAAAAAGTAGAGGATATCTTGCGTGTATCGGTGAGTTTTTCGCGCTTAGCCATTCAAATCAGATACTCTTTTTAGCTCTTAGCCGGAGGCCAAATTGGTTCTTTGTTTATGTAGGCCCAACTGTTTATTGGCGTAGACCAATTGCTTTTGTCTGTAGACCGCTGCTGCAGTTACAATGGTAGGGCACATGGATCCTGACTACCGTGGCGTTGCTGTGCTGACTCACCCTCGACGACTTGCGAGATAAGTATCCCGACGCATAAGGGTATGTGACTCGTTTTCTTTTAAGCACATCGTGTATTATTATTTATCAGCGGTTGATGTAATAAAGGCGGCTCCGTGGCGTAGTGGTATGTGTGTGACTACTACGCCCAAGGTTCCAGGTTCGAATCCCGACGCGGTCCGCTTGAAAAATGTTAGGTGATCATTTTTCACAAAAATACACCCTCGTTCGGATGAGAAGTAAAATGGAAGTCCCGTGTGAATGTTGCCACGCACGTTAAAAATCCCTACCTAGCATCGAACAGCAAGGGTTCGGCAAAATTCCAAATTTTTCAGGTGAAAAAAACTCGCTTCCTGACCAATGTAGTACCTTCGGGTGGAGCATTGAAAATGTAAGGTAGATGTAATGAAACCAGTTTACCATACATGTTTAAAAGCTGGCTTCGCTGGTGCTTCTAGTTATATTTCTTTAATTCTTACTACAACTTGGTCTACATTTAATACTTTAATTTAACATTGAGAAAATCTAAGCATTACTTTTTTCCAATGAGTTTTATTACATGTTAACCACGAATTGCGCACTTCGTGGATCTATTATAAAATTTGTCCTTTAGAATATAAATTAAATTTAATACTTTTCTTTGTCCATGTAATCAAGGAATTTTAATTTATTTTTATTGTTAATAAATAATTGTGGGCGAAGTGCTTTTTTTCTGGTTTTTTTGTTATGTAGGTGAATCTCCCACTCTCCGCGTTAGCCTGGTATTTACGTTTCTAACGGGTACGCTTAGGTACGTAGCAAGTACCTTCTTAGAAGGTCCGCCAATAGTAAGTAGGAATTCGGCCATTTGTTTATTTATTTTTCATCTTGTCTAAGTTTTTAATGGCAACTCCTTCTATGCTAATCATGTTGGGACTTGTAAAAGTTACCGATGGCTAGTTGCTTATATTCGAGTGTAGAGGGAGCATGGGAAACTGTTTGTATTATAAATACATTTGTGTATAATCCCAGAACTTAGTTAGTTGTTTTGCAAAAAGAGATGCGCCCGTCTGATGATCTGCAAGAACAGTGAAACAAGTCATGGGCTTTTCTTTTTGCAAAATATCCAACAATTTATATTGATTTTTGTTTTCTATGCTCGAATTATTTTCCTCATGACAGGCAAAATTATTCAATACCTAATGTTTACTTAAGTAACGTGCTAGCGTTACAGATTGGTGTAAAAATTAAGCTTGATTTCTAGCGGTGTATATTTGTTAATTTTTTTGTCTTTCATAAACAAGTTTTTTAGTTCTTAACATAAACTTGCGTTGGGCGCCAAAATTTATGCTACGTGCATTGACGGAGTCTAACAAAAAAAGGAAGAAGAAAGAAAATAAAGAAATTAACCGGTCTCATTCGGTGAATGGGCGGGGTATAATTCATACAAAAATTAAAGGAAACCTAAAATAAAAATACACACACTTATTCGTTAAAACCACGCGCAACATAAAAAATTATAATTAAACAAAAAAAACAGGTTATATCAGTACAGTAGTACCAAAAACAAATGAAAACAAAAATAAGTAACAATCACAATAAGCATGTCAGGAAGAACCAAGAAAATAAATCAATTCTTAACATAGCAAGCTGCGGTGTTTAGGTATCTACCCCCATACTAATTAACAAATAAAGAATAAGAAATCACAACTCCAAAAACCGCAGCTCTAAATCATCATCTTAAATATAAAATTAAGTATATACAATCGTTACAATATTAATCATACGTGTCCCCCCCCCCATACAGATGATGATCATTTTAGAACCACAAGGTGTAATCATCCAACAAAACTGAAATATACTGGTTCAACCAGTTCACGGAACCCATACAAAAAGAATAGTGAATAAACACTCACCCACGTTTCGAATATGTTGGACCTATCACACCCTCTTTTGAGTCGCAGCGGGGCAGCAGGGTCTGGAACCACACAATTGGTGCCATATAGAAAGGGGCGGCCATCGCCTCCTCAATTAGGTCTAAGACAACAGGTAGGCCTATTTACCGGAAGAAGCTAGAATGGTTATAGGAGGAATTATTTTATTGTCGTCGAAAAGTATAGATTTGTAAAACCAGCATTACTTACCGAGCTGTACTGCGTGCGCGAAATCCCCCCAAAGAAAACAGAAACAGCAAAAATATAACGACTGTTTTCGTTGTGTACGAGAAAAGCAATGAATATTTATTGGTTTAACTAAATAACGAAAGTTCAAAAAGTAATATTGGTGTTATCAAACGATTAGAAACTGGAAAACACGGTTTTATCGGATAGTACGCGACCTTAGTTCGACGAGCCTTTAGATGGAAATTACATAAGAATCAATTATACACAGTCGTACTGTATAATCAATTAACGGATGCTTAAAACAAAGTACTGTCTATTTAATTATAGCATAAACTTTGCGTTTCAAAGCAACTAGATTTGAGTTAAACATTATTGTAAAGCTGGCTTATGATGAACAGGTAAAATAGACAGGATTTTGATGGAGGATTTAGGAATAGCAACGGAGTCGATTTAACAAAATTATTATAAAGCGGCTTATGAACTAACAAAGGAAAAAAGTATTTAATTTATCCCGAAAATAAACGTAACAAGTTGTTGTGCAATATTATTCTCTTATTACATATAAAACTAAGCTCGTTTTTAATCTTAAATTGTTCAAACTGAACCAAACAAACTGCAAAGGAAAGAAGGCTGTCAAAATTTTTAGGTTGTTTTAGGCAACTTTAAAACGTTTCCAATATTATTTATTCAGCCACAGAAACTACTTGCTATTGAAATAAAAGTAGAAATATATTTCCAACATTATGGAGCCACGGGTGATATAAATAAAAACTAAGCTAAGTAATAATAAGCCATAAAATGACAGCCAAAAAGCCGGTATGATGCCAGTAGTCGCTCACTTGTCTAGCCAAACCATTTTACGCGTAAACACCAACATTATTTATGGCACCTTTTACTCTTAATACACATGTCAAAACTAAACTATTTACATTACGCTTATTACCTTTACAACAGTTTGCTCCATAGAAAACACCATTAGGAATTATTAATTGTTATACACATAAAGCCCTACTTATTCGAGATTATAGCGTTGTTTTGACAGAAATGTTGTAAACAAGTCTTTTGCTCTATAAAAGCTTTAATGAAGTTTTCTTGCTTTTATTATAAATGTGCACAACAGGAAGCTTTATTCTTTGTAATTAAGGTGCTTTTTAATGTTTTCTGCAAACTTTATTATAAAGATTTTATGAAAAATTTTAATATATACCGCGCTTACTTAATAATTTTTGCATTAGCAAAAAGTTTCAGGTTTAGTGCATGCCTTGAAAATAAATTAGAGACTTGAAGTAGACGCAAGTTAAGTCCTTGGCAACTTTTACAATATGCACTAGTCTCTTAAGTAAACGTTTAGTTATAATTCTTTAGACAACAATAACAAACATTCCTTTATAAGAACCGAAATAGAAATTAAGTAACTTTCGTTTAAGTATATATGATTAATGTCAGATTAACGACTATCGTAGTCAAAAGCACTTTTGAATAATAATCTACCTAAGTGATTACCAGTCATAGGTTTTAAACGCATCTTAATGTTCAGCCTACTCTTTCCAAAAGGCTCAGGTAAAGGAAAAATTTCATGCTTTGAAGTTTTTAAAATCTTCGTAATGCTAGACCTTTAAGCTTGGGTAGTTTACATTATTAAGGTAGCTATTTTAATATAATATTAAATTAGGGTACAGAAATAAAACAGTAAAGCACATAATTTATTTTTATACAACCATTAATTAAGATCGAAACACACTTCGTATTAAATAAGAAAAATACACATAGATATGGGTAAACATCCGGCTTAGGAAAGCTTATTTGTACACACATGAATTCAAAGTAACCAAAACCATAATAGATGAACCCCAGTAGTTATAAACTCATAAATTACCTTAAAGAAAATGCATGCCAACGCAAGCAAGCAGCACCCCTTTCAAAAGTGTGGGAACAAAATTATCTAAAAACTACAATATTGAACTCGAATATCGAGCAGCTTAAGCGCATTCTCCGTGAAAATGAGAACATGGGATAATACCTAACGAAATTCTAATTTATTAAATCCCGGGATGTTATCAGAAGAAATCAGGGCGAATCAGATTATCAGACACCTACAGACGACCTCTCAAAACTCAATCGCAACGGGAACGACAGGTACGTGGCGGTATTTCAAACATGCGACTGTTGTTAGTGATTAAATAAGCCCTCGAACGTGACTAACACAAATATCAGATACATGTCCCCTAAAAAGAGTAGCTAGTGTAGAAGAACTTTCGTCAACTATGTGCTCCGTTTGCAACTTAAGAAAATCCAGCCTTACCGTTGAAAGTCCTGATCTGCTCACCGTTTCAGCATGTCATATTATTCTCACTATTGGTGACCTCTCTCTGTAGATTTATAATGTTCCCTCTTTCTTGGGTCACTGTTCCATTTTCAGTCGTTCGGGATTCATCCTCCCTCCTTCAATTTCTCTGGATGGCATTATTCTCGCCGCAGTTATTCCTATTGACGTTCTCTTTGTTAAACGTTCTGCCATTGTAACGTTTTTGTCCACTGGTTCTTTGATATCTAAAGAAGTCGATGGGCTCACTTGTAGGTCTTGTATCTATCCTCCGTGGTTAACCCTTTATCATACCTTTGAAAGTATTTTCTGTCCACGATGTTCTGTAAGGCGATACATTTCCTTACCGCAGTCTCGAAGTGTCCGACTAAATATTTGATGAATTATTTATCCTCTAAAGGAGGATCAAGTTGCTTCGCCACACACGCTGAATTTTTTTATGGCATACAACTCTTATCACGCCAGAATCACAGCTGTTTTTGCCCATAATTAAATTATCTCTCGCTTTAATTTACTAATTTTGCCCCAAAAATGTTTTAAAAATTTAACTTCAAAATCTTTTAAAGAGGTTTAGCTCACTTTCAGTAAGTCTAAACCGTATTTCCGTACTCCCCTTTAATTTGGATTTTACTATGTTCAACTGCCCTATATTAAAGTTTAAAATTATTTGAGAATATTTTCGGGTTTAGTGTGTTATGCCAATAAAATTTTGAATATTGTTCCAACGGGACACTGGTTGGACTGCATGAGATGGGTTACCAACATTCTAGATTTTCAAACTAATTTACCGTCTGTTTTAAGGTTCCCTGAGTCATTTCTAAATGTCTTGAGTCAGCTTGGCAGCTTTCCCCAATTTTGTTTACTTTTTCATTTAATTCTTTAATTTTTCCATTTGTCTCTTTCTTGATCGCTTACTAATTGGATTTTATTTGAACAACTTCCTTTTTAACATTCTCCATTTCATCTAAAATTTGTATCAGTTTTTCTCTAACTTCAAATTTCATTTCTTATATGGTTTCGTTAGTTTCTTTTAACGCTGAGGTTAATTTTTCACTAAACCCTTTAAACTTTCTTTCATTTATCTGGCTTTCTAATACTAAACTCTCCCCCAATTATGCCATATCCTCTCCAAATTCTACTCGTAATTCCTGACTATTGGTATCAAACTTTCCGCTTTTTCCTTTCCCATATTTCTATCATCATTTTCATGTTTTTTAATCATTTCTTTAAAAAAATTTTCGTTTTTTTCCACTCATTTCTTGCATATTCCAACTCACTTCCTTCATATCTTTCTCATCCTTTTCGCTCATTTTTTACATGTTTTTATAAAATTTAGTACCAAAGTCATCGTTTTTGATTTGTGAATTTCTCTCTATACTTTGTTCTTTCTTGCCATCCAGATTCACCATCTTCGGACCTTCCAAATATAAGCTTTCCTGAAAAGCAATTACTACCCTTTCAATGTTCAATCTCTAATGAACTTCTTCCATTCTATCAGTCATTCTGGAAACCAATCAGATATACTACTCAGAGAAAAATTCTTCAAAATTGTACTAGACATGGAACTCTAATTTTCAAACAGTTTATCGTGCCCCTACGATGGGACGCCACTAATATACCGTGAATTGTGTAGCTATAGAAAATGTGAGCCCCTCTGCTAGGCTTCAATAAAAGATATTTTGAAAACAAATTTGATCTGAGGTGAATCATTGCCTAAAGATGCCCGTATTATCTTCCTAGTTAAGATTGAATAAAACAACGAAATTCCAATATCACAGTTTTAATAACATAAAATATTAATAAACAATCTTCAAATTATAATAATTGCTACATTCACAATCGTCTTTCTTCAACACATTATCCAGAAAGATTACTTACTCACAAGCATTGAAATTGTAAATCAAGAGTATACCCTAAGTAAAAAAAGCGTTTCGTAGCTAGTAGTAATTAATATGGGTAGCATACAGTCTCTGACTTTTCTTACGTAAGTTACACGATGTACAAATTATTAAAAATAGGATGGACGATTGCAATAATCTCTATTACCTTCAAAAATTAAAAGCGTAGGTGATCAGATACCCCTATATGATTTTTGATAAAGGTCGAACTTAATCAAATTTGACCTCAAAATAGTCTTGCAATATCCATTTATAAAAATCTGTACTTGCCAAACCCTTATGCAATTTCACCTACTTAAATAAAATATAATTCAAAAATATCTTTCAAAAGATTTAAACAAAGATATATTTGTGTTTTCTAAATATGTTATATGCTTTGGAAAATATATTTTCCTTTCTTTTATGGCTTATTGATATCTGTTTTCATTGTATGGAAAACAACTTCACCAATGAATTTAATTCTGTTTTCCATTTGCGTTTTAATAACATTTACTTTAGCACGTCGAGCGTTGTATTCCATTAAATTTAAAACACACTGCCTTAGACAAGTATAAAATATCGACGTAACCTTGCAAACAATCTTTCATTACAGTTCGTAGTCACCAACAAATGGGTTTGTCGGCAAATTCTTTATAAACCGAACGACTATTCGTAAATGACCCTATTTGTATTCTTTCATGGCTTTATATAATAACATTTTCAATACGTCACAAGCCCTAGAAAATCTCCATACCTTTCCAGTCGATCTGGCTCATTGAGCATGATGTAACTTCTTCGAAATTTCGTTCACTGTACACGCTTGTAGCTGTGATTTTAATTTATGAAGTCGTAAAGGTAGTTTCTTAATTGGTGTAGTTCAAGGAGTCAATGGAAATGCTAGCTCGCTATTGCTATATTACTATGTAATAGATTGTTAAACGTATTACCTTATTGTAAAAAATTATGGTTGTAGAATCTTTAACTCGTTCATTGGACTGTTCATTCAAGTTGCTTTATAGTAAAGATAATTATGTGTCACTTTAAGTTGATTTATTCTGTTCTTTTTCACATTACAAGACTGAAATATTCAAGTATTTTCATTTAAATCCAAATTTCACGTTTCACATCAATTGTACTTTTAGTAGAAAGGAATAACCTGCGAGTACTTTCAATAATGTTTTAGTAGAAAAATTCTGATGTATAAGTTAGGCACCGTGTTTTTGTTGCTACTTCCTAGGGTGGATGAAGTTACGTATTAAAATGATACTTCGTTTTGTAACTAGAAGCACGGGTTTTATTGTCAAGGAATTGTATTTTTTACTTAGGTAATAAAATTATATTAAGTTTATCGTACTGTAGAACATTATACAGGGAACTTCTTGTTAGTATCAGAATTAATTTTTTGTTTGTTTTTACAGAAGTCAGTACAGAATGTATTATTTATAATTTTTGTTTTGGTTTTTAAGAATATGGTGCTAGTAACATATATAACCATCTTATCACATCAGTATATTATATATATATAAATATATATTATATATATATATATATAAAACTTACTTGTTGTTGGATATAATTATTGAACTATTTAGTTCGAATGAATGCTTGAGGTAGAATGTATTTATATACCTGACGTTTCGAATCCTTGACTCTTTTCGAAGGCTACAATGGTGACAGTTAAAATACAATTGGTACATAATAGAAAACTTACATAAAATGCTGATGTAAATTTATATGTAAGTTTTTCTATTATGTACCTAATTGTATTTTAACTGTCACCATTGTAGCCTTCGAAAAGAGTCAAAAGGATTCGAAACGTCAGGTATATAAATAAATACATTCTACCTCAAGAATTTCATTTTGAACTGTCAATTACTTGACATTTTGTCAAATCATATTTTATATATATATATATATATATATATATAATAATTCAATTTATTGGGGATTGCAGCAAATTTGCTGCAAACCCCAATAAATTGAATTATTTTAAATTAATATTCAGCAAATACAACGTGAAGATTATATATATATATATATATATATATATATATATATATATAAATATTTTAGGTAGTTAGTTACAAAAGGTAAGTTGTTAAATACTATCGTATTACAGTCTAAGTTATTATTTTATCTTATTCACTATATATATATATATATATATATATATATATATATATATATATATTGCTGACAACTCTTCGCTTTGATGCGGCGCTAAAGGAGTGCTGTGATACAGATATCGCAAATTGTAAAATTTGAAACTGTTGACTTACCTTCCTTTCTAACTTTCCAATGCCTGACTAGTTGAACGGAAACGCTAGAGTTTACAAAATGGAATCAAACAACAATATCATAAAGTATTTATATAGTATAAAATATTTTTTCGTATACAAAAGCATATAGAATATTTACAGCGTAGTTTTCTTTAAACATCAAATTATTTCTAACAAGTACCTATTTACTTAATTGTCAAAATGCCTTTTACCTTATTTTATATTTACAGAACTAAATCTCTTCTTGTATGGATAGTTTACCTGATTTTGATTGTCACGCTTGTAAGGTTTGTTTGGCCAAAAAATCCTTGACAGATAATCTGTTAAAGAGCCGAAGTGTTTTGAACTCCGATCATAAACTTTCTGGTAAATACCCATACAAAATTTTTTTATATAATTAAGATCTATTCTACTTTAAATTTAAATGACAAATACTCAAATATCAATTACAAGCGATGTTTTAAAAGCATTACTTGCTAAAAGTCCACGAAGCGCTTTTCCCATTGGCAATTAACAGATATTTATCTGTTGCTTCTATGTGTTAATTGACGCCAGATCCCAGTTTACAAAATTATGCATAAAATCTCTATATAGAAATCAATTTGCATCATTGGCTTAAATATTTTAGTTAATTTTTAAATAACTTTTTATCTTGAAGAATTTTCCATGTTCATTAAAATTAATAACTTCTGTATTTATATGCAGGTTACGTTTACTTTTACTTTTTTATTCACTGTTTCCTGGTATCATCAACGTTATATTTTAATTATTAATTACGATATGCATATTTCATACTCAAAACACCATCATCGCAAATCAACATGCTTGCGACTTAATCAAAGTAACACTTCGCGATTGAATTCATAAATGAATTACTTTAATAAAAGTCCCCAATTACATACAAAGATTATCTCTTTTCTAATACGTTCCAGTTTCGTACGGAACATTTTACACGTAACGAGTTTGGAATTTTTTATTACCGTCGAAATCGTCGCGTTGTATTACCTCATTAGCGCGATTTACTTATTAGTGACGAGCTCTGCCTGTCCTACTCTGACACCTGTAGTTAATATTCCGCGGTTTCCCTCACTAACACGTAAGGCTATTTAACCGCGTTCTTATTGACATGTTTATCAAATTTCATGGGTTTCTAAATGTTACGATCGCTTCTTGGAATAAACTTTTTCTATTAATTAAGCCATACGAAATTGACGTACTTCTTCTCAATTCCTCTTGAAATTTCGAGAACATGTTTTATTAAAAATGTTTTTATGCTATACAAAGATAATTTATATGATTAATTTAAAGGTTTATAATGCAAATGAGTTGCATTTTTATAGAAAATGTTTGCTTTCACGGTAAAATGTAATTAATACACATTAAGATTAAAGCGTTATTTTTTTTTAACAAGATTGATATGACTCCTTACACAAAATCTGTAAAGCACTATCCTATGCTATTTACAGCAAATGAAGAGCATTTTTATATGCATCAAAAATGTATGGATAATTAATGAGTGAAAATATATAGCTTTGTATTTATTTTAGAGTGATCAATTTACATTTGCATTTAATGCCTCTTTAAGGTATTTTAAAAATAACTATTTTTACATATACGGTTTACATTATTTGCTCTGTATTTACAGTACGCTTATAGCATACAAAGTGATTATTTATACACGCGCAATTGCATTTTTGCCTGGCCCTTTAATGAATAAAAGTACGCTTGTATTATACAAAGCGTGACCATAAATTTTCAGAAATTTCTAGTTTTTTCGGATGCTTTTATATCCTAATGGGATTGATTTGTAGAATTTGGGTTTCAATGACCTCTTGTGACTCCTTATTACGTCAATATTGCTCGGCTGAATTACTAGTTCAACACCATTGTTGGGACAACACAAACCTTGCGAATTTACTTAGGAGAAGCTCCACTGCGTGGGTCGTTATTAAACTTCGAAGCTAACCTGGACTGCTGAAAATAAAACTTCACCAAACTGCAACTATGCTGCAATTTGCAAAATATATCCCTACTATTCTATACACACAACAGTCCTACATTTAAAACCTTTTCAATTATTAAGGCTTTCATACATTAAATTACATAATCTTCATTTACAAAACACTGCATTTTCATATTGTGAGATACAATTTTTCTCATTATACAAATGCACTATTTAAAGTAACTGGGCTTAATCTCATACCTGACATTAACCCCTGGCTTAATATGAGCTTACAATAAAACCGTTTTAAACATGTGTACAAATTTTTCCCCAGAAATTTCAAAAAGTCCCCTGTACTTTGTACATGAACAGCTATTACACAATTATGTTAAATAACCATCCCTACATAAACATATTATAAATTAATTAATTATAAACTTTAATATTAAATTTTTTAGTCCATAGAATTCAAAAAATTAGCCGCATAAAGCACAAAATATCAAACACATAAAAAGCTAAAAAAAAGTTCTTATAAAATCAGTTACCTGGAAAGCATCACACCACATGGATCTGCAACCCAACCATCGATGACGTTGCCCTTGACTACAACTATTTGTTATGAAGCCGCTCCCAAGTTGACTCACACTATTCTAGTCGGCACCCTGCTACCCAAATCTTTCTAACTATCAATCAATAGCACGTTTAAACTCCCCAAACTTCTCTACTAGTCCATCCACCATTAGCAAATCACTACTCGATGCATAGACAATCTCTATTCCAACTTATAACGTCTTACAAGCCCAACAACCAAAGTAAACTGTTGTCTGTACTTATATATCTTCAATAAGCTTCGCTTTTGTTTTTCTAAATGTACTTCATTATTTTAGAAGACTGCAAGTACCACAGCACACCGACTTGTGTATGTAATTATAAATTAAACTACTTAAAAGCACTTGTTATAAACTGACACTATTGTTGTTGACTACTATTTGTATGTACGTCGATGACAAGCGAAGAACAAAGACAAACTTCTGTCACCCCCCCTTCAGTTAATTTTCTTACAATTCACCACTCTACACAAACTACCTTTCTTGGTAAATTTCAAACTGTCTCCACACTTCTCGAAACTAAATTCTTAACCGAAACAAAATTCTAAAACACGCGAGTTAACCTTTAATAATTCCTTGTATTTCTGTAAGCAAACATCGACGAACTCAAAATCTCAGAATTTTGACACTCAAAAACAACAATCTACCACGAACGTAGCTTTCAGCCGTCTAACGGATATTCTATTTCCTCGAACCTAGCTTCAACTAATTTCAAATTCTTAGTTAATTCACGCCCCTCCTACGATACGTGTTAGTCTATCGCTCTTTATCTTACATACGATCATTTTTCATCTCTTGCTTGGTTTACAAATTTCTATCACATATACCCTCGCGCGTCTCACTTTTATTTGTGAAGTCCAACTACCTTTCTTTGTTCATCCTTAATAGCTTGACTATAGCCTCG
The DNA here is from genome assembly GCA_036346225.1 of Platerodrilus igneus. Taxonomy (NCBI): domain Eukaryota; kingdom Metazoa; phylum Arthropoda; class Insecta; order Coleoptera; family Lycidae; genus Platerodrilus; species Platerodrilus igneus. Next base: position 2,771,143 of record JARFIW010000765.1, on the reverse strand, counting down.
CTATCTTGATTCTCATCCCCATCTAAATTGATGTCTTATACAAACATTCTCCTTCTTACTCTTACCTATAGCAACGAATCTATCTTTGTTTCATAGTTCGTTTCCGCGTGAAACCAACACCTGACAATTTCATCTCGGTTTTTGTATGCTACAAACAGTCTGTTCCTGCTTCATATCGACCCTGCTTGTTTTAACAGCCACCTCCATTCGCAGAAAATATAGATATTATTATGAGCTTGTTTACAACGCTCCTTATCCTTGAAATAAATAACCACTGGGAACGTGTTGTAATACTGGATCTCCTAACTGTCGAGTTTGTTTATCGAAAACACTTTCATATATCTAATACTCAGAAAGTACTTCTTTCTACCAACCTGATGCTTTTAAACGTTATTTTATTCTAAATTATCCACTAGGAATATTTCAACTTTATTAAAATTATGCCCGTATAATTATTTATTTTACGCTAAAATATAATGAAAAACTTTTTACCTAATCTACATTGACTCTAGTTTAATTGAAGCTGCTTCTTTACATTGTACACTAATGATTTTACCTTTATGATAAATACGAAAAATTAATTGTTTCTGTTTCCTAAAATATTATGAAAGCCCCTCGCGAATATTTGTGAAGCTGAAAATGAAGAAGACTTAATTATAAAATGTTCACTCTAACTTGTTAATTAATATACTAGATTTTTTTAGTACACATTTTAACTTTTTAGTAAGTGGTATTTACACGCGGACGCCTACTCTTAATTGTCCAATGACTTACCTAATCAACTTTTTACCTACAATTACATAAAAATACATACATATATAAAAAGAGCAAAATTTGTTTGCAATTAGCACTTCAAATTAACCCAATTACATGAGCTGTGTCTGTAAATACACAGTGTATTTGTATATTCAAATCGAACTAGTATTTGCATAGCCATTACAGAACAAGTACTTCATCGTTTTATAATGGTAAAAACATCCATTGACCAGGTTTCGACCTTCATTGTGTCTCATCAGAATGGAATAGTTTTAACCTTAACAAAATATCAAACAACTTCAATGTATAAGCACGAAGGAAACTTTGAAAGTTGGCGAAAGATCAATAAATCGTCATCAGTAGGCTAAAACCGCTACTAAGGCTGAAACTGTACAGAAGTTATTCAAAACCTTACTGTGTTTTATAGTTGGCCATACATATACGTTCTGCCTTTGCGATTTGAGAAATGTTCATGCATATTTAATGCAATAAATTAACATTACTCTCCATGGCGGCGTCCATTTCTTGCCTTTAAGGCACATAAAATATATAAAAAAGCAAAACTTTCTGCAATCTGCAGTTCATAGAACAATTACATAACACGTATCTGTAAACACACGCAATGTATTTACCTGTACAAATCGAACTGGTATTCGCATAGCCACTACAAAGCTATTTCTTCATTGTTTTGTAATGGGGAAATAACATTTATTGACCAGGTTCCGACCTTTATTGGGTCTAGTCAGAATAGAATAGTTATAACCCTAACAAAACATCAAGCAACATCTGTTTATAGGCGCGAAGTAAATTCTTTCCTCAACGTACATGCGTTTCTTCGTGCTTATACATTCAAGTTGCTTAATGTTTTGTTAGGGTTAAAACTACTCCATTCTGACGAGATCCAATGAAGGTCGAAAATGCTGAATGGATGTTTTTTCTTATAAAACGATCAAGTAATTATTTTCTAATGACTATGCAAATACCAGTTTGATTTGTATAGGTAAATACTTACACATGCGCGCACATACACACGCACACATACACACACACACAAACACACACACACACACACACACATTTATATATATATTACTCATATTTAGACCAGGGTAGAAAATTAAATAATCAAATCAAATAATTTTAATTACCGTGTATAAGGAATTTCATTAAATAATACGCTTTATTAAAACCTTGAAGCATAAATAAACTCGGTCGTTTCAGTAAAAATAAGAAATTTAAATTATCTATAAGACGCTTTACATCAAAAGAAGCAGTATTGAAAAGCGCAGTGGATAATTTAATTATTCCTAAACAAATGGAAATTACGTGCAAAGTTTATATTAATTAACCCTATTTTAAGTAACCGGTAGTAAAACAAAGTGTACATATAATAATTAATATTTAAGGTGTATTCGCTAAAAAATGAAAAGGATGGAAATCAATTTTAATTGGAGTTAATTAAACCGTTAATAACATATAATAAGCATAAAAGGCTTGTGAAAACCCAATAATAGTCAAATCGTAGGAAGGTTATTTAAAATGTTACGTTTGAACACCCCTGCGTGTTTTAAAAGGCAATTTCAAGTTAATTTGTTTGGATAAACATGTTGATTCTAAGGATATTGGAAACGATCAGATGCTTTAGCAGGAAATACAGAACACCTGCGTATTTTAAAAAGCTCATTCTGCGTAAATTTGGCAAATAATTAATGTTTCAAAGAATCTTGGAGAAACCGGGACTTAGTATTTACGAGAATGTGCGATACGGGTTTATTAAACCCAGATAACAGTCCGCGTGGACTAAAATATAATCGATAATAAAGAATATAAATTTGCACCAATACGAACAGGTTAGAAAAGGAAAAGAAAATGCGTCAAGCAAAGACACATATTGTAAAAGGGCGGGATTTAAGCAACGTCAAGGGGCTGCGATTGGTTAAAAATAGGATGCATATATCAGAGGTAGAACAACAATTTCTGTATAAAAGTAATTAGTTTTTCTCGGACAACTTTGCGGGCCGTGTTGAAATTTTCTGAGATCTCAATGGGTGAGTACTAAATTCATAAAAATCGACGTGCAGGCTACAGACTGGGAACGTAGAATGAGGAATTCATTGAATTACCCGTTTTAGGAACAAAGCGACGTGTCGGCTATTCGCTATATATACAGGCGGGAATATGTGTTTCTCTCTTAGACTCTTAGACTTTCGACGATTAGATGCGTTAAAAGCTCGTGCATCCGCGACTTGATATTAAACAGTGCATTTTAGTTTGATTAAATAATTTAAAGTGTGCTAGTATATTTTAGTGACTCAAAATAGTTGGTTATTTTACGTGCTAACATGAATGTACTTCAGTGCACTTAGACACAAGGTAATAAAAGTTTATTATCACGGTACCAATTAGTAAAATTTACAACGACAAATGTATACCCAAAAGTAGGCAGTTTTGGCGTATATTGGTAATATTGGTAAAAGGAAGTATGAATTTCTTTGCTATTTTGCGGGGTGTTAATGACTAAATGGTTCGTAAATGTGTCTGCATCCACTGAACCAGAGGCAGATATACACAGATGAGTTCCGGAAAAGCCTAGAAACAACTTTAAATTAATGGTGATGGAGAACATTTTTAAAGCGTTGACAACTTGAAGCTGTAAATAGAATCCGGTTGGAATGGTGTGATTTACAAAGGGACGATTACACTGAAGCTACGAGGACAATAACCTTCAGGTAAATTGTACTATTTTGTTTGACATTTTTGTGTGTATTGAATGACTTTATAATTGATTTACTTTAAATGGACATTAGTGGAATTTTTCTAACCATAAAAATTTAATTTTAAGATGAAATTTGCTTGTTTAAGTAAAAGGGTATTTTGTTTTGATGTTCGGGAATAGGATGAAACTTTGGGTAGGTCTTTGAGCTCAATTAGACAAACCTGGTTAATTAACGTAAAGGGGTGGTAGATGCTCCTTTATACTCAGACTCCGGTCTGCTTATCTTGTTATATTAATTAGTAGGCATCCAACAAGGACTTTAATTTTGGATGCACAGTAAAATGATAATAAAATTAATCCGGAAATTCTTTTTAAAACTGAATTTTATGTTCAAATTTAATTTGAAAATTTAATGTATTCTGAATATTGATGTAAATAGAGTTAACGTTGATGTTTGTGGTAGGAATGTGTTGTTTAATTTTTATGATTGAGAATGGAAGTTATCTAGAAGAGCAGCCGAGGCGATTAACAGAAGGAATCAACGGACCAGGTGATTTAAAAGGTTTCACAGCATTCTTGACGCCCAAACTGTGGGGCTCGAATGTTTTTTTTTGAAAGGGCAAGTACCTAGAGATATGAGAGGAATCACAGCATTCTTGGCGACCCAAAAGTGAGGCTCGAGTTCCAAATAAAATTTTTGTTATTTTATTCCAGGAAACTGGCGATCTGAGAGAGAGTTTCTGTTTGTGGATAAATTTAAGAGTATTTTAGAGTGTGTGTGAATGATTAGAACGTATGCAGAGAAAAGAGTGGTTAAGGAGTCAAGGAGTGGAAATTGGAAGTAACGATAGTGCATTGGGTGAAAAAAATACGAAAATGGAAGAAGCTGGAGGCAGTAGAGATCAGTCGAGGACGGAATCAGGGGATCAAGGAAACGAGATGATATTGAGAATGTTAGAGAGGATGAGTGAAGAATCGAATAGAGCGATGGAGGAGTCCAATAGAAAATTAGAACAGCTGAGCGATGAATCTAATAGAGCTAGGGAAGAATCGAACAGGAAGTTAGAAGAGATTAGAGAAATGAGTGAGGAATCGAATCGTAAGTTTGAGCAAATTAGTCAGAAAATAGATAAGACGAATCAAGAAGTTTCAGAATTTAAAAATAGTCTTACCGTAAAGATGGGGGAAGTTGAAAATAGGGTTGATAAAAATGAGAGGGATATTACAGGTCTTCGACAGGAAATGGGACATTTAAGGTCCGAAGTACGCATTTTTTGTGAAGAAGAGATTAATGTAAAAATGACTGAAGTGACAGACTCATGTAGGGATCAGTTAGGCAGGGTAGAACGTGAAGTTAGTAGTATTAAATACAACATGTCAAATTTAACGGGGGATGGTCCCAGATTTTCTACAGGTGGAGTATCATTGGACCAACACATGAAGTTTTATGGCGATAACAGGGTAAATCCACAAATTTTTATTAATAGTGTAAGAAATCTAGTGGGAAATTTATTTGACGAACAGACTAAACTGAATACGATAAAGGCTTTATTAAAGGACAACGCGGAAGCATGGTACAATTTAGTAGGACAGGACATAGACACGTATCAGGACTTTGAAAACAAATTTTACAACATTACTGGAGTGACCACAGACAAGACCAGGTACGAGACGACTTAATTACAGGAAAATTTAAGGAGAGTTTGCAGGATCTAGGAGCAATATGCCATCCGCAAGTACAGTGTGGCCAAACAACTGAATCCACCATTGACGGACAGACAGATTATCAAGTACCTATCACGACATTTTGAACTGGAAATTAGACAACACGTGGCCTTACAAAACATCACAGAACGGGAGACATTTTAGAGTATTTACAGAGATATGACGATGTATGTGTTGGACGGACAAGAGAGATACGAGAACGAAACGTTAACACAGTTAGGTTTGACAACAGGACACCGAATTATCCGAGACGGCCTGACTACAACAGAAATTTTCGACCGAATTGGGAACGACGAGGACAGGAATACAGGAGCAATAGTGCGACTAGGGGACCGACGCCAAGACCTAGTTACACGAGACAGAACAGTTTACCGGAAGTAAACAGGACTGTGACCAGCACGTCGAATAGAGATAGGGACACGGATATTAACACGAGGAGGACGTACGCACAGGTTGTAGAAGGACAACCAGGACCAAGCACGGAAAACAGGATGAGACAGGATTTTTAGAACGCGACAGACCACTAGATTTCTGTGTAAATGTATATGAACATCCACGTGAATTTTTCAAAATTGAGGAGGAAGTAGAGCCAGAAACTGTAGAAAAATTATGTTTGCCAATTATTAATTTAGAAATTTTTGAAAATAATGTAGAAGTATTACTTGATACAGGGGCAGAGGCGAGTTTAATATCGGAGGAATTCGTCAGCAAAATTAGGGATAAGGTTTGTGATAGAATTATGCCTATAAAACGTAGCCATTTAGTAGCTCCAAATAAAAGAAGTTTGCTGTAGTAAATAGTGTTGTGGTGCTTAGGATAGATATAGGAGGTTTTAGCTGTGAACAGGAGTTTGTAATTGTACCTGGACTGAAGTTTCAGAGCATTTTAGGTGTTGACTGTATGATGAAGTTAGGGTTTTGATAGATATGGAAAGGAAGGTAATAAGAATTAAGGATAGGGTAGTGCCATGGAAAGGCAGTTATGAAGTCACAGAGGATGACACTGGGTTTAGTATTAATGTAGTAGAGGTAGAGGATGATGAAGGTAAACAGATCAACACGATAAGATGTCCAGAGGAAAGGAAAGTAGAGGTTCAAGCTTTAATACAAAACACGCAGAAGTAGTGGGGTAGAAGCAGCATATCAGGAGCAGGTGAAGGCGAAATTAAGTAAAGAGGGCAAGTTTGTTTTTAATCAAGTAGATTTAAGGGAATTCATTCTGGCGGATTCCATTACACAAGCATTCTAGCAGGTACAGAGGATTTTCCGTAGAGGGAAAATTTGATAATTGTAAAGTAGTATCGTTTGGTTTGTCGGCAGAAAGGGAAACAAGAATAAATGAGAAACAGACAAGTGTAGGGACTGAAGAAGAAGTAATATTTAAGAGTCAGGATAAGAGGGATGATAAGTTTATTGTATGTGAGATAATAGAGATGTTAAGTATAGATATAGAAGGGGGAGAGATAGGGATGAAGAGTATTAGGATGGTAAGAAGGAAGACTTGGAGGGTCAAGAAGAGAGTTAGATTTAAATAACTTAATGAACAAAGGATAGAGATAGGTGAACTTTAGTATAGATATAGAACAAGGGATAGAATAGGTGTAGATAGAAGAGTAGAAGTAAGTGTTTATAGAAAATAAAGCTAGGTATAGGATAAATATGGGAGATAATTAGAAATAGGTTTAGGATGAGAATAAAGATTAAATGTAGGAAGAAAATAAGATAGGTTAAGTATAGATATTTCATATAAGAGTAGTGGAAAGTTAGGAATAGGATAGGTATATAGGATGTATATAGGATTAGATGGATGAGTAGGATGAAGTTAGGGATAATTTCAGTTTATAGAATTAGGTGAAAGTTAGGAATAGGATAGGGTAGCTGTAAATATTTTTTTGGATTGGAGACAAAGTAGGTAAGTTAGATAGATAAGGATAGAGAGATAGGCAAAATTTTGTAAAGATTTTTGGCAGTCTAAATATTTGATATTTGCATTCAAATAAGTGGGATTATTTGTATTCAAATAGGGGGAAAATACTCATATTTAGACCAGGGTAGAAAATTAAATAATCAAATCAAATAAATTTAATTACCGTGTATAAGGAATTTCATTAAATAATACGCTTTATTAAAACCTTGAAGCATAAATAAACTCGGTCGTTTCAGTAAAATAAGAAATTTAAATTATCTATAAGACGCTTTACATCAAAAGAAGCAGTATTGAAAAGCGCAGTGGATAATTTAATTATTCCTAAACAAATGGAAATTACGTGCAAAGTTTATATTAATTAACCCTATTTTAAGTAACCGGTAGTAAAACAAAGTGTACATATAATAATTAATATTTAAGGTGTATTCGCTAAAAATGAAAAGGATGGAAATCAATTTTAATTGGAGTTAATTAAACCGTTAATAACATATAATAAGCATAAAAGGCTTGTGAAAACCCAATAATAGTCAAATCATAGGAAGGTTATTTAAAATGTTACGTTTGAACACCCCTGCGTGTTTTTAAAAGGCAATTTCAAGTTAATTTGTTTGGATAAACATGTTGATTCTAAGGATATTGAAACGATCAGATGCTTTAGCAGGAAATACAGAACACCTGCGTATTTTAAAAAAGCTCATTCTGCGTAAATTTGGCAAATAATTAATGTTTCAAAGAATCTTGGAGAAACCGGGACTTAGTATTTACGAGAATGTGCGATACGGGTTTATTAAACCCAGATAACAGTCCGCGTGGACTAAAATATAATCGATAATAAAGAATATAAATTTGCACCAATACGAACAGGTTAGAAAAGGAAAAGAAAATGCGTCAAGCAAAGACACATATTGTAAAAGGGCGGGATTTAAGCAACGTCAAGGGGCTGCGATTGGTTAAAATAGGATGCATATATCAGAGGTAGAACAACAATTTCTGTATAAAAGTAATTAGTTTTTCTCGGACAACTTTGCGGGCCGTGTTGAAATTTTCTGAGATCTCAATGGGGTGAGTACTAAATTCATAAAATCGACGTGCAGGCTACAGACTGGGAACGTAGAATGAGGAATTCATTGGAATTACCCGTTTTAGGGAACAAAGCGACGTGTCGGCTATTCGCTATATATACAGGCGGGAATATGTGTTTCTCTCTTAGACTCTTAGACTTTCGACGATTAGATGCGTTAAAAGCTCGTGCATCCGCGACTTGATATTAAACAGTGCATTTTAGTTTGATTAAATAATTTAAAGTGTGCTAGTATATTTTAGTGACTCAAAATAGTTGGTTATTTTACGTGCTAACATGAATGTACTTCAGTGCACTTAGACACAAGGTAATAAAAGTTTATTATCACGGTACCAATTAGTAAAATTTACAACGACAAATGTATACCCAAAAGTAGGCAGTTTTGGCGTATATTGGTAATATTGGTAAAAGGAAGTATGAATTTCTTTGCTATTTTGCGGGGTGTTAATGACTAAATGGTTCGTAAATGTGTCTGCATCCACTGAACCAGAGGCAGATATACACAGATGAGTTCCGGAAAAGCCTAGAAACAACTTTAAATTAATGGTGATGGAGAACATTTTAAAGCGTTGACAACTTGAAGCTGTAAATAGAATCCGGTTGGAATGGTGTGATTTACAAAAGGGACGATTACACTGAAGCTACGAGGACAATAACCTTCAGGTAAATTGTACTATTTTGTTTGACATTTTTGTGTGTATTGAATGACTTTATAATTGATTTACTTTAAATGGACATTAGTGGAATTTTTCTAACCATAAAAATTTAATTTTAAGATGAAATTTGCTTGTTTAAGTAAAAGGGTATTTTGTTTTGATGTTCGGGAATAGGATGAAACTTTGGGTAGGTCTTTGAGCTCAATTAGACAAACCTGGTTAATTAACGTAAAGGGTGGTAGATGCTCCTTTATACTCAGACTCCGGTCTGCTTATCTTGTTATATTAATTAGTAGGCATCCAACAAGGACTTTAATTTTGGATGCACAGTAAAATGATAATAAAATTAATCCGGAAATTCTTTTAAAACTGAATTTTATGTTCAAATTTAATTTGAAAATTTAATGTATTCTGAATATTGATGTAAATAGAGTTAACGTTGATGTTTGTGGTAGGAATGTGTTGTTTAATTTTTATGATTGAGAATGGAAGTTATCTAGAAGAGCAGCCGAGGCGATTAACAGAAGGAATCAACGGACCAGGTGATTTAAAAGGTTTCACAGCATTCTTGACGCCCAAACTGTGGGGCTCGAATGTTTTTTTTTGAAAGGGCAAGTACCTAGAGATATGAGAGGAATCACAGCAATATATATATATATATATATATATATATATAATCGTGTAAGTTATACGTAAAGGGGGATAGATAAGCCAAGAGAATAATTTTGTAGGGACATTGTATATAAAAAACAGGAATATATTATTTACGCTTTAAATTAATTAGTTTTGACCTTATAACAAACTGATAATAGCATACATTTGTATTAATAGATCGTAATTTTAAAGTTGCATAGTGTGGAAGCTTGGTAAGGGCATAAAAACTCAAGGAAAACGCGAGGACAATTAGCTTTAATATTCGAAGGTTGTAAATAAAGCATATCAAATAATAAGGGGAAAGCTTTTGTATATAAAATCGATGATGTAAACGCATATATTCATTTAACTAACAAAGCGTTTGTTAAAAACAAATCGTAGGAAGTCTACAGGTTAAATAACTTGGAAAAATAGAATTTCAAACTAGCAAACGGTTCACAGAAAGGAATGGCGGACAAATAAACAATTCAAGAAATCGTAATGTACGTTGAAACATAATTCTTTAGAAATTTGAGATAACGACCGAAGCGAAGGTTGATAAATAGCAGGTGGTTGAAAATAAAGCAGTGACGGAATATAAACAGCAAGGTAAAAAAGGATGAAAAATAACAAACGTTGTATAAAACAGCCATTTAAAACATGCGATAAGTTGTAGAGGCTAACAACAATATCGATTTTAAGTTGCTATAGTGGGATGTTAACAAAGACAGTAAATACGAATTAGGCAAGGATAACATATCTGAGTGATAGACCTACCATGGGAGAAATGTTTTGGATTGGCTGATTCCGAGTGGAATGAGAGATTTTTCTAGGAGTATGGCAACCGTTGTGCATGCCAATCAGTATTTTCGGACTAAAGCTACGGGGAATGAGAAATTTCTGAATCTTAAAAGATCGTTGTGTTTTGGATTTTGAGAATCGGTGAAGGTAGAGGTGAATTTCAATGAAAACAGAGTATAGGAAGTAGGCTGGAATGCTTATAAACACACTAGGAGACGTAGTGATGATCTCTTATTTCTTCTGTTCGCTTTAAACCTACATGGTGTAAATCTAAATTAAAAATTTGTAAATCGGCGATAGTGCAGTCCGTTTAATTTAAATTACTAGTGTAAAAGCACGAGTAGGTGCTATGTCATAAACGGGGCTGTAAGTAAATACGAATAACGAACAAAAGATGTTACTAAGGTAAGCGAGCCTAATTATTTTTCGGAACGAGAGCGCTTGTTGTATGGTATATTAAGAAGCTGATCAACATATTTGGATAATTATTGGGTAGATGTATTGAAGGCGCCTGCATAGAATTGGATGAACGTGTGGAAACAAGCTTGAGGTACATGTAGCAGAGGTAAATTGGATGGAATGCAACGACGAAGATTTGGTGGACGACATCTTCAGAGGTGATGGTGCAAGAGCATACACCAAGTAACAAAATTTGTTTTTTTTGTTATTGCTTGAACATTTTGTGCTGGTATTTTATGTTAGAGTGATTTGACATATTTGGTGAATGCTTTTATGAACATAAAATTTAATTAGAAGGTGATATGAAAAAGACAATTTGAATTTATTATTTGAAGGTATAAATACATGACGTAAAATTTTGATGTAAAGAGTAAACGGGCCCTTAGAATAGTTTGAAACAACATGCAATTTATTTATGCATTCAGAGTAACAGGGTTTATACTGAGCTCACCATAGACCAGAGTAAATTTCAATTTAGGGTTTCAAGATAGGCCCATCTACTTGAACTGTGTATAAAGAAGTGTTGAAATAGAATAAATTCGTTAAATTTAAAAGTATTTAATGGTTGATATTGTAAAAGTTTATGAAGATGTTTACATTCAATTTTGTAAATAGTAAGTTGGTGTGACGTAAAAATTTTTGATTTGTATGAATAAAAGGTTGTATGTTTCGTTGAATAATTTGATTGGTAATTTTTATTCGGTAGTCTAAGTGAGAGAGAGTAAGCATAGGATAGATAAGTATCTCTGAAGAAGCTGGAAGCAGAGCTAGCCATGGTATGCTGATTTAGGGGTGCTTTTCCAAAGATATTGGGAATTTATTTTTTTAGGAAAATTTTATGACGGCCCAACACTGTGGCTCGATTGTTTAATCCAGGAAACCATAGCAAATTTAATGGCGCCCAATTCGTAAGGGCATAATCCAGGAAACTACAGTAATATATATTGCTGTGAATAGCCCCTAACATTGAGTGTTTTTTATTAATTTGCCGTAAATAGCCTTTCGATTGGGCGTTATATAAATTTGCTGTGAAATCTTACCTCTCAAGCCTCAATGTTGGGTGTCATATAAATTGCTGTGAATCTCCCCTAACGATTAGATGTTGTATTAGTTTTGCTGTGATCTCTGCCCACGATTACTTCGTAACACAACTTTGCTATGTCACAGCCCCTTACGTTGCCGTCGCCTTTTAAAACTTTACTGTTGTGTTTGTACTAGGCTTCTTTCATCTGCGTCTCTAAATCCTACAATTCCTTGAATTTGTATGCCGCGGCTGGCTCAATCTATTAAACACAGAGTGCCCAACGTCACGACAATAAAGATTGTTTAACCCCCTTTTCTTTCTATTACTTATCCGTTAAATTAATGTAAATGAAAATGAAACAATCCAAAATTACACAATATAATAATCGATAATATGTACACTTTTATGTCAATAACTTATGAATTTGTTTAATATTCAGAAATTAGCCCCTGAATAAAATATTGATATTTATTTGATTCCACCAAAATTTATGTTTCCTGAAAGCTGGAAAAAATACCACTGTAATTACTTTTAAGTACCTTTTGAAGGTTCAAAACGATCCCTTCTCTATTTTCCAAATTCTCAAATTACTTTTGATGACCCTTACAGATATTTAATATAGCAAATATTAAATGTTAGAAATTGAAAAACAGTCATACTAATAATGAATAAAATCTCTAACCTGTGTTTTCCCTACGTGTTTTTAGGAACTGCCTCTGAATATCGATAGTGAGCACCTCTGGATTGTTACAGCTTGACTTGTTAGCATAGTTTCTTCACTTTTTGACCAGAAAGATTAGTTAATTGTTGCTTGAATTTTCGCTTCGGATTTTTGGAATGACGTGAAATTTACTTGCGGTTTAATTTGAGTATCTTGACATTTATTTTATGTTTCCTTGTACGTTTACTTAAAATTTCCTTGAAGTCTGTTTGTAGCTATTTATTTAGACGGATATTTAGGTCTGGGGGTTTGTTTGGAAGTACATTCAGAGCTCTAAATCCTTAAATATTGGAATTAAGTTTAATTAATCGTTTACCTTACGTTTTATGATCAAAACGGCTACTTCTCGTTGTATAAATTGGCACTTTTAACTTTCACTATTTAAATAAATTATTAATTTTTACTAATTTCACTTTTACATAATTTTTCACTTTTAATTGACGTGGTTAGTGCCTTGGTCGAACAGATACTGAATGATTATGAGGTCCCCATAGTATTTATACACTCCTCCTATCTATTTTTCTTATTGGTGTTCCTCGCGTGTTTGTTGATGAAGGCGTCGTACCTTGCGCTTATCTCTGCAAAACTCGGTATTTCTAAAAATTTCCTGTTCCGATTTTTGTTCAGACGCTTCATTTCACACGTAGACGTTCAACTTTGTGTAGCATATTTCGCAGAAAGACCAAGTTTGATTGCACTTTGGTCGCGTCTTTATATTTGTGTCGACTATAGTTCAAACTTTATCAAATTGCGGACCGCATGTTATTTATTGTTTGTTAATCCAAATATGTTGGATTTTATCGAAATACAATCTCTTTGGTCGCGTATTCATATTTTTATTATGAAGTATTTGAACGCGTTTACTTATTTATGCGTTGATATTTTAATAATATTATTAAATAGCTAGTATGCCATTTTGTTTATCTTCACCGATTACGTGTTTATTTTAACTAACCTTGATGCGTTTAAAACCTTATTTTTGCTCGTTTGTTTCTAGTTTTGGACTTGTATATTTAACTTAGAACGTAATATACGACGTACACATTACTATTTTTGCTAAATAGTATGTAATTATTAAATAATGAGCTTCTCTCTAATAAATTAAATTCATTATGATTTACATACAGTGTGCTCGCTATTGACTTTATATAAATCAGTCGATTTACTCCTATTTAATGGTGGAATCGTTTGGTTTTCTTAACGTTAATAATATTTACATTAATTTTACGACCCTTATGACTTAATATACCCTTAAATTACCTTCTTATCATAGCAATATATATATATATATATATATATATATATATTGTCGTGTTATTCGATTTTAGGATTAACAAGCCCCTACGATGGGCGTCATGAAATTGCTATGATATAGCCCCACGATTGGGCATGTCTTACAATTTGTCGTGTTACTCGCCCCAGCGTTGGACCGTCATAAAATTCGCTATGTTTTGCCCTATGATTGGTGTGTCATAAAATTTGCTGTGATATTAGCGTCTGATTCCTTTATTATTTTAAGCCTTTTTGTTATGAAATTAGGCTTTTACCACGAATAAATCTTATTGAATCAAATAAAGCAATTCGATAATACACAAAGTAATCATTGATAATATTTACAACTCTCAAAATTTTCCCTTTTCACAGAATATCTACATGTACCAAATTTATGGTTTTTTGAAGGTCAGCAAAAATATGTTTTACTTATTCAGGGACCTTCGAACGTTCCAAGATACCTATTCCCTTGTCATAAATTATTAAATGACCCTTTTTGATGACTTTTACAAATACACAATGTGATAAATATTAAATTAAATCAGTTTTCAATAATAAAGTGTATTCAGATTGCTAACCTGGAATGGGTTCTGTAGTTCCATCTTAGTCCATGATCTACATTCTTATTCTGTGTCCGTTTTCCTTATTAATGTGCCTGCCCCATAAATCGTTTCCAATTAAAATCGTACCAAGTTAGAATATGTCCAAATTAGAATACTATCTCCAAAATTTGAGTATGTTCAAATTTCGAAGTCCCAAATTCAAGTCGTCTTAAATATTCCAATTTAGAGCCATCTCAATTAAAATATGTCTTCGATCGAAAGTCGAAATTAAAAACCCAAAATTAAAGTCCAGATTGAAAGCCGTTTATTTATAGCTCGACCTATTTTTGTTGCATCTATTCTCGCACTTTTTAATTCTGATTTACTTTGATTTTTGCTTTACTGGTTACGTAGGTTCTTAACACTTTTGAATATAGTCGTTGCTCAGTTTGAATATAGACTAAACTGTCGTTCCGCGTCTATCGTATATATAAGGCCTACCTCTACCTTATTTCATTGGCTTATTTACATTCTGGGACGATACTTCTGCTTATGTATTGGAAATACCTTGGGATTTTTACCAATTGTTTAGTTTAAATCTTTCAATGCATGCCTTGACTGTCACGTATGCTTCCCGCATAACGTGGTATTATTTGAGGATTTCCCAGTTTTGGCTTTCATTAGCTCACGTATTCTGATGTTTGTTAAATTTTATCGTCTAAATTGAATTGCCCGGTGCTTGTTTATTTCTACAGAATATTGGATTTTTGAACAAATGTGATTTCTTTCAGCCACGTGACGATTTTCTAGTAAGAAATTATTTTGAATGCGTGTACGATGATATTTTTAACGCAATTGTTACATCTTTGCAATGCCAATTTATCTAGGTTTTTCGGTGATTTGATTTTGATGCAATTTGTTGCGTTTTACAATCTTATATTTACTTGTAAACTACTCTTACACCTCTTTATGTTCTCATGCATTTATTTCACTGTATTTTATATACAGTGTGCTCTCAATTAACTATATGTAGGGTGACCGTTTTGCTCTTATCATTTCTGGAATTATGTGCTTTTCCAAAAGTCGAAGTTGACTACATTTATTCTACAACCCCCATGACTTAACCTACCCCTAAACTACCTCATTATCATAGCAATATATATATATATATATATATATATATATATATATATATATATATATATATATATATTTATATATATCGCTCATACTGGTAAACATATACGTAGATTGTAAATACTGTTGCATGTGACGATAGAACCGAATAGTAAGCATGAGACTTATATTTGTTTAATGTTACAGCTCAACATTGCATGGCACCTTTGAATAAATAGAAAGCCAGGAGCAGGAAAAAATTGTTCTGCACTGTATGACTGGTGTGCCTCTATAAAGTGGCACTCGTAACTGATCGTTAGCCACAGCTACCGACATCTTATTGAGGGGTTTCAAACCAACACTGAATTGCTTCTGTTCGTGAATGGAAATTGCTTTTTGATTTTGTAAAGCCAGAATCGCTGCATATGTTTACACTGTTAGGTATTTCGTCTTGAACTTTTGCGATTAGGGGTATCGTTGGAACTTTGCGTGATGGGAAAGCCGAGAACAAATTTTAGGCGTGACCGGTAGAGATCGATTCTTTGACAAACTAAGCCCCATCTAACAGCCGGTTACCCAGGTAATATTGAAATACTGAAAGTCTTTGTAAAGTATCGAAGGGAAACTAACGTTTCGATAAGTTCATTTTTAAATATCGCGCCGAACAACCAGTGATTCTACGTCAAGTGTACATTATGGTGGTTTTTTAGGATCGTAGACACAACTATCGATTGTCGATGCGCCTAGCGACATCTTAGTGGTTTCTCAACCAACTTTAATAGAGTACGTCGATGTTTAAATTTATTCCTGTAATGAAAACTGAGATTTGTGTGATCATATGTATTATAGATTCTGTATCATGTACACGCGCTAAAATACAGAGGGAGTTACAGGGTGCAAGTAATTCTATCAGAGTGCACACTGTCAGATGCAAATTTAAAATGTAGGAATTTTTTTATAGCACCCAGATATTAGCATAACTGAATTCATAGAATTTTTGGAAAATCTTGGACACAATAAAACAGCTAACAGCTTTATTTGTTGAGGTCTTTAGTCCTGTTGGCATTAAACAATGGGTTGATTACACCATCCATGGTTGATGTTTTTGAGTTATGAATATTTAGATAAGATGCAATAGTTTCTTAATTTAGTAAAAGCTTTAGTTACAAATTAATGCGGCTTTGCTCTAGGTTAGTAATTTTGAGATTTGTGCCTCGGTGCATGTGCATTACTGAAACACATACATTTGCTGAACGCATGCCAGTTTTTTGTAAAATAAGTGGAGTGATCAGCTATAGTTAAAACTATGAAAAAGGGTAGTTAACATCTTTCATTGTATGTGATATGTAGACAGAAAATTTTAAAATCAGTCATGTATGATGGGGATATTTGCTGAGGCGCTTTTATACGTAGTAAAGGCTCTATGCTCAATTAACTTTAGTTCGTTTTTAGCTTGAAGAGTTAAATGTAAGCCATAGGCCAAACGCCTATACTATAAACGCTAATAATCGACACTGTCTTGTGTTGTTGAAATAAAAGTCTTTGTATAAGTTCAAATTAAAAAAAAATGAGTACAATTACGTTCACGCGTTCATTAAGCATGTATTGAATAATTGAAAAAGCATTTATTAATTAAAGTTGAATAAATGAGCTTTCCGCAAAAACACTCTTGGAATTTTCTAGAAATTTGGGCAGTTTACATTATATAAAAGGACTATTTCAATACGATATTTAAATTAGGACAAGTAAACAAACTAAAAAGCACCTAGTGCATTGTTATGTTTATTTTGAACATTCCGTACATTTTTTTCTGTTAATAAGAAATACGCGGTCTAATAATTTTCAACTCAAATCTCTTTGTCGTTAAAAACGAAAATTAATTCAGTAGATTAAAATAACCCTTTCACGTGTTAATTCGTTTATCTATTTGTATAAATTCGATTCCTATTGTTACATCCTAAAGTCTAATTAATAATAAATACTCCTTCTAAGAATTCCTCAACGTAAAGTTTATGCTAAAATTAAAAAGGCGATAACTGGTTCTAGGCGTCTGATAATTGATTCTTGTGTTTTCCATTGAAAGCTTCGTCGAATTAAAAGCGCGTATTATCCCGATATACCGTGTTCTTCTAGTTTTATATCCTTAACAACAATATTATTTTGAGCTCTGGTCATTAGTGAAACGAAACTAATATTTACTTGCTTTTTAATCTACACAACAAAAACACATGTAGAATGGTTGGTTGTTACCGTTTTTCTGTGTGAAAAGTTTGCGCACGTCTTACAGCGTGCTCCTTCCGGTGGCCTTTAAAGCCAATATGAATGGTCGCTCCTTGTTGTGATGGGAGGACCACCCCAAAGCGAGATCACGCGTACCCCTGTTTCGCACCGTCTTTACAGACGGTAGGAGGCAACACGACGGTGGTGGCACGAGGGTGAGTGTTTATACACAAATTTTCTTGTATGGGTACTCGGTAGTTGTTGGAAACATGTACACGGGTCTACGGATGCATCACCTAGTAGGTAGTAAAATGACTGGTTGTTTGTATGTGCGGGGATATTATAATGTTTACTGATTTATTTATTAGGATAATTTTATGTATAGAATTTGTAACGTGCATTTTTAATCGTTTAACATTTTACGATTTTTCTCAATTAGTAAATACTTTTCTGCAATTACTATTTCTATATTTTATATTTATTAACCTCTTGGGCAAATGCGTCGTATTATAATGTGTGGATCGCTGTTTGTATAAAGGAAATACTTTCGAATAGTTCAGATTTGTATGCAATTTAACTCGTGTGTATTAATTTAAAAATAGATTAATTGAAGATTGATTTTCATTAATTAATAAATTGCGAGGAACGAATTTTAAATGGGATTATTCGTAAATTACATTCCAACTTATCGGAAATGATAAACCGCTGTAATTAATTATTTAGACATGATTGCGGCATTCACGTTTTGGTTGTTCCTTATGTTATTAGCGAAGGAGATAATAGTCGATAAGAGGTTGTGGTAACAACTATTGAATAGAAACAGATTAGAGAGTTGTAGTTTGTGTTTTGTTCCGATAATTACGTTAAAAATGCTGTTTCCTTTTTGCTTTGAAAATAGTGTAGTTCTGATGGCGATTGAAATAGTATCTTTTATAGGCGAACGTGTTTGGTCGACGCACGTGTGTTTTAAGGTCATTGACTGACGGTTTTACTGATACGCGTAGCTTTACTAAGTGTTTTTTTGTTGTTTTTCTGTTGAAAATAAAAGGAGTAGTTGGAGTTTGTTCTTGGTTCCTAGATATTAATTACGTGAAAAGTACTGTTTTCTTGTTGCTTTAAAAATAGTGAGAATTAATGCGGGATAAATTTACTAATTGTGTTTTTAGTTGTCTTTCTTGTGAAATGAAAAGTTGTATATTAACTGTAGCAGCGTAGTTCTGTTTACCATTTGAAGGAAATATGGTTGATATGTAACGTGTTTGACGTGCTTGTTTACGGAACACGGACGGTTTTAGTGATACGCGTTGCTTTACTAATTGTGTTTTTTTTTGGCGTTGTCCTTTTCTTATTTGAGTAGTTCATACTTTGGATTATCCAAATACTGTTGATACTGTAGTTTCTGAATTTTCTAACCCCAAAGAATCCCCAACAGATCTTTACTTGCGCAAATTTCGTTATTTGCGAAATATAACAGATTACCGGTTTACAAAGGTATTGGTTGAAGTTTCTAACTGCTTTTGGGATGTTTATGAAGATAATAAACATTTGGTCCCAGTTGAAATTAAACTAGTGCTACAACATATTTCGAAATTATTGCCTCAGGAAATAGAAGTAACAAGAAATTTATCAATGCTACATAGGTCCGTCGCGTGATAATGCCTGTTGCCAACACCAGTGAAATACGTAGGTGTGATTAGGGTAACGTGTGATAAGTTCCATCAACACCCTCCCAGTAAAGGGGTGAAGTGCTTCGCTAGTGCAGGACCTCGTGAATCCCACACTTCAAATGCAAGGAAGCGTTCCTGAAGGACTTTTTGTAAGTTGAACTATTTCCTACTTATTATTACTTTAAATATCTATCCGTTGTTTTGCCATATCTTCGTCGTCCTGATACCTTTTACAATAGACTTGCCTGCGATTAAGAAAAAAAAAGAAAAAAAAAATCAATACTGCTGAATTACTCATATCAATTGTGTCTTATCTATTTATCTTTTGTTAATATTTTGTCTGATTTATGTTTAATTGGTGTGTGAGGAAACGTTTCTGTTACTCCCCAATATTACCTCACTTTGTACTAAATATTTTTGTATTGCTTTTACCGTTGTTGTATTATATAGTTATCTAAACAGTTTTTATTTACATTCTACAAAGTACTGAATAACTTAAACGTTGCATTGCTGCTATTCTTTTTCTTTATTTCAGGTTTGCAGGACTAATCTTTTTTATTGTAGGTTTGCTATTCTAATTTCTTTTATTGCAGGTACTGTTACTAACTCCTTACCGCCGCATACATCATAGGTCAGTCTGCTTTCTACAACCCCCCCTACTCTCCGATTGAGCCCGGTCATTTCTTTGACTTTCTTTGTGTTACGTAGCATAAATTTGGCGTCCAACGTGGCTGCCACGAAAGAAACGTAACAGAAATTTGGCGCCCAACGTGGGGCCACGAAAAAAAACTTAGCAAATTCCGTACTTACAATGCTGATTTCGAGCTGTGATTTTTAGTGGGGTAATTTTGTTTCTTTTTTTTTGTTTGAAGATTGATATAGGGGGTGACCTAAAAACTGCAGCTCGCCATGTTAAAAATTATTCTTTTTTTTGTAAATATGTATATTGTGTACCTACAAATTGTTTATTTTTGGTACTATTGTGTTTTATATATAATTTTGTTTCTTTTAAATTAAAGGTTTTTGGTTTGTAAATGTTTGATTGTGCGTGAGTAAGTATATTTTTATTTCAGGTCTCCCTTAATTTTTTTTTGTAGGTATAATACCCCGCCCACTCGCCGATTGAGCCCGGTCAATTTCTTCTCTTTCTTCCTCGTTTTTATTTTGTTTTTTAGACTACGTCGCTGAACGTAGCATAATTACTGACGCCTTGGCGTGGGGCTGTGAGTTTGTTTAGTTAATTTTGATGTGCTTGTTATTTGGTTTCGTGTAACTTTGGCCCCAATTTTGTTGTAGTTAATTTTTTTGTTGCTTTGATTTTGGTTTTCGTTAATTGGTGTTCCGATTTAGTTCCGCTTAATTTCTGGCCCAATTTCTGTTTTGCTTCTGGCCTAATTTTTTTATTTGCGTCCCAAGTTACTACCGTATCCTTTTCTTGGCCTGATAATATATATGTTTTCGTCCTTTACGTTTGAGCTTCTATTTATTTCTTCTTGAATTTCAGATTATTAGACTTGTGTATTCGCCAATAATCCTAGTCCATTGAAAACGCTGGCGCCAAAGAATTTTCTTTTTCTTTCCTTCCCTCTCTGTATATTTTGTCCTCCCCATCAAGTTTAGAGTTCCTTTTTTTTCCTCCGATTTTTTTTTCTTTTATTGTACAGCCCTATTCTATTTTGTTGTTTCGCTCTTATTAGTATTCTCGAAGTTTATCCGTCGGATATATTTAAATTGTCACGTATTCGCAATAATTTTCTTTTGATTTCTTTTGAGTTACGGTTAGACTTTATTTAGTTACTTTCTACCAATTTCTTTCTTGTTCGTATTCAAAAAGACTTCTTTTTCGACTTCCCATCAAGGCCTTTTAGTGTGGGAGTGGAATTAAAAATTTTCTGGTGCCCTGAACACTCTTACCGTATATGATTTTTGAGATGGGTCAAAGAACTCCGACGAACTCACCATGTGTCTGAATTGCAATTATTTGAGTCTGCAGTAGATTTGTTTGAGTCGAAAGCTTTACTTTGGTATCGTGGTTTTCGGAATATGTTTTCCGACTGGAAGTTGTTGCCTAATTTACTGATTCAACATTTTTAACCACCGGATTTCGCTGCTACTACTGAGGAAAATACTTTTTCTTTACATCACCGATTTGTTAAGATTTCTCCTACGCCTATGGGTAGATCCGATACTTCTTCCGTACGTTCAACTGTTCTTCTTCCTAGTTCTGCTTCTACTCGTCAGGTTAACTGCTTTAATTGCGACAAACCTGGTCATGTTTCGACACGGTGTACTCGTCCTCAAGTACTCCATTGCCATGGTTGCAGTTATAAGGGAGTTTCTCGCCGCAACTGTCCAAACTGTCACCCTACTACTAATAGGTTTTCAAATAATACTTTAACTTTTGTTCTCAGCTCTAGGAGCCAAACGTTTTCTGCTTCTCACTCTACGTTCTCTTCTGTCCCTCATCTAGATCATCCTGCTACTGCTATCTAAACATACCCTTATTCGGCAAATATAGTTTCAAACCAAATTCACTCCGTTTCTAGTTCTACATTCTATTGTACACCTCCTTCTGGTCGCCCTACTTAGCCACTCTCGCCCCAAACTGTGCCTCCGCCACTCTTACAACCCATGCTGTGAATTAGTGACTTGCAGGTAGCTTCTCAAGAGTTTGTTCCCGCTTTCTTAAACGATTCTGCCCAAGATTTTTCTGTCGTGTCTGTAAGCACAAATGTCGCTGAAGTGACGATAATTTCTAATTTAGTCAGCGAAGGTCCTGTTGAAGTTAGGGAACTTGTAGCTATAATGCCTGTTGCTGTCATCGTCAAAGTTCTACCTGATTATGTTCTTTTATGTAATGTTACTGATGTGTTAGCGGATTCTGCTCCTTTTCCTAATGTTGATATTCCTACAGCCAATGCTGTTTCCTGTCCAAACTGTGATACTTCTAGTCCTTTATCTAACGTCTCGTTTCTGTCCCTTTAATTAACCTAACTGTTGCCTACTCTGCTTGTGTTTCTCTTAGTAAAGTTGATTCTCGTACATCCAGTTCTTTTTCTCTTTCTACTGTGAATGTTCGGACAAACTATGATGGTTCCTTTTCTACTATTGACTTTCTTACCACCATTCTAAAAACAAACGACCTTCTTCTATAACGTGCTCTGAGTTTCATAAATTACGACAACCACTACTATCTCCATCTTCGCCACCTCTTTCTCAACCTCGTGTTACAACTCCTGCACTCCTTGCTGTTCCTGGTTGGCAAGAAAGCTGCCCACAAAAGGCAGACATTATTCTATGCTCCTTCCGAACCTGAGGACATATGCGGGCGAAACCCTAATGTCATTGATCTCGTTTCGTTCTCCTTCTGGCGGCGTAAGCGCCTTAAACCCAATACCTAGTCCTCGCGCTCCAGATTATGACGACGTTGCCTTCCTTCGGACATAATTTTTGGACATTACGATTTCGGTTTACTTTCCGGTTTTGTTGGGTTTTCTTTTGTTTGCATTTTTTTTTCATTCACCCAGTGTGGGTCCGGGAACAGAATAGTCCCACGGTACGACCTGCCTTTCGTAAGAGGCGACTACAGCGCGGTCCAACGCATACACATACACACTTCATACACACATACACACACTCCATAAACGCACACACTTTATACATCCACATATTTCTGTTTGGTTCTCCTTTCTTTTGTTCTTTTCTTGTTTTTTTTACCCGTGTGGGTCCGGAAATACAATAGCCCTATGGTACGACCTGCCCGTCGTAAGAGGCGGCTACAGCGATCTAATACATACATACACGCACACTTTATACACGCATAACACATACACACGCATTTCTTACACAATCACACACACACACACACCTACACACACACGCACGCACACGCACCCACCTGCTCATACATAACTACACTGGGACTCTTTTTTATTTTCTTTTATGCGATTCTGAGTTTTTTTGTGTTTTATACTTGGTGTTGGTGTTATTCTTTTTGGTTTTTCTTTTTTTTTTCGTTCCTTTCTTTTCTTCGGTTCTACGGCTTCGACTACCACAGTTGATATTGCATCGTTCCTTTTACCAGCACTCCTCCTCTCTTGCTCTCGTTCTCCCTTGTTGTTCCCTTACATACTTGAAGCTAGACCTTTGGGTCCTGTTTTGGCTTACACTGTTGGTTTTCCTGCTTGTTCCGTTTTTTTGAGGTCGAAAATTTTCCTGTTTTTTTTACAAGAAACATTCGTCTTTGACGACTTTTCTTCTGTGCTGAGGACGTTCCACCTTAATTCTCATTGATTGTGCATTTCCTTTCCTTTCTTCCTTCCTTCTTTTTTTGTTCTTTCTTTTTCTTTCTCTCTTCTATTATTGGTCCGTCGAGCCGGACAAGAATTATTTATTTTTTTTGGGGTATCCCTTTTTTTCTTTGGTTTTTTTGTTTAGTTGTGGTTTTCGTAACAAGTTTCGTTTTTATTTTTTTTGCAAGCGAATATTTTTTGTTTGGGTTTCTTTTTTGTAGATTGGTACTGCCCGCTTCTTTACTTTGGCTTTACTACCCCGACCTGATAATATTGCTGGGGGGAAATTTTTAACGTTTATTTTGAACATCCCGTACATTTTTTTCTGTTAATAAGAAATACGCGGTCTAATAATTTTCAACTCAAATCCCTTTGGCGTTAAAAAAGCAAATTAATTCAGTAAATTAAAATAACCCTTTCACGTGTTAATTTATTTATTTATTTGTATAGATTCGATTCCTATTGTTACATTCTAGAGGCTAATGAATAATAAATAAACCCGATGGTGGTGACTCGGAGTGAGTGTTTATACACTAATTTTCTTATATGGGTACCCGGTAGTTGTTGGAAACAACATTTGTACACGGGTCTACGGATGCATCACCTTGTGCGTGTGGTAAAATGATTGGCTGTTTGCATGTGCGAAAATATTATAATGTTTACTGATTTCTTTATTAGGATAATTTTATGTATAGAATTCCGTACTTAAAATGCTGATTTCGAGCAGTAATTTTTTGTGAGGTAATTTTGTTCCTTTTTCTTGTTTGAAGATTAATATGAGGGGGGACCTAAAACTGCAGCTCGCCATGTTAAAAATTATTCTTTTTTTATTCGTAAATATGTATATTGTGTACCTACGAATTGTTCATTTTTGGTACTATTGTGTTTTGTATATAATTTTGTTTTTTTAAATTAGAGGTTTTTAGTTTGTAAATGTTTGATCGTGCGTGAGTAGTACATTTTTATTTCAAGCCTCCCTTAATTTTATTTGTAGGTATAATACCCCGCCCACTCGCCGATTGAGCCCCGTCAATTTCTTTCTTTTCTTCCTCGTTTTTATTTTCTTTTTTAGACTACGTCGCTGAATGTGGTAGCATTTTTGTATAAATTGAAATGACAATAATGATTTTACACTAGTTGTAATCGCTTAGAAAGATTACCAATAAAAATTGAAGACATTTCAAAAAAAAATATTTGTATCAATTCACATGGCATGTAAAAACCACAACAACCACAGAACACTAAAATCTCATAAAAATTAATGCGTTCACACTATTTGAAAACATTGAACTTGACCCTACGAAAGCAATAGTCACATATTGTGTGAATACGAAATCAAGAATTTTAATAGAAAGGAGGGAAGATGTAACATAACGATTAAGTTCTGTGGTAAAGTGAAGAAGAACGAAAATATAGTTTACGAGTAAGGGACGTGTATAGAGGGTAAGGATCTCTTGAAAAAGTGGCCGATGACAAACTGCTTTGAGCTTTACTGAATGAACTGGTAAGGAAGTTCAAACGCGCGTAGTTTGCGTGATTTAAATTGAATCAGTAGTGTACTAAAAAGCAACAGATGGGTTTACAATTAACAACTATATTGAAATGAGGGCCGTACGTGCTGAGGAAATATTCAGTCACTCACTGAAGTTAACCTCAAAATCCCTAAAATACTAAATTGTGAGTGCTGTTTTGCTCGACGCTTGATAAATATGTACATGCAAAGTTGTAAATATAAGTTATAATTGGTTCGTAGTGTGACGGAATTAGTTGTTTACAGTTAAAGATATGGTTATTGGAAAGAAGGTTTAAAATCGTTGAAACGCTAAGATGAATATGAGTACTAAGAAAAGCGCAAGCTTTAATTGTAAGGTGTATTGCTAATACCTTTCGATGTGTAAATTTCAAATATTTAATGGACTTCTGAATGGTGAAAGCAGAAGTTAGTATTGTGCTATGAATTTGTAAGTATCGCCGTGAAGGGAATTTCCAAGTAAATTGCACTTAAAAATGCCGAATAGAGCAATTTAGGAATCTGTTCCAATGAAAGGGTAGTATCACTTACAAAATAATGTTATTTCAGGAGCTCTGTTAATATTATCTGGCCAGTGGAGGTTATATTAGGTTATTTTTACGATCATTGTACGCGCAATTATATTATCGAGAATTACTGTTTAAACATAGATAGAATTATATATTTATAGAATAGGTAAAAGTGATCATTAAGAAAGAATATCCAGTTCGTCCCGTGGGTAGTCACAATTGGGGAGACCTTTACTGAGAAATGTTCTGTAATTTGAAAAAAAGTCAACGAGTGTTTTAAGATATGGTTACGTAAGGCAACAACTGAGGTGATGAGATTTTGGAACTTCGTAAGCAAGGAGAGCCATCCTGAAAAACCGTCCTCCGGGTAGCGAGTATAGCAAAGAAATTGCTCGAGACTGTTTGGCCCCCTTTATTTTGGACAATTGGTAAACCCATTTAGGGTAAGCGGTAGTTTTATATTTTGGCAAATTTTAGATATTTATCGTATTTTATTTTGAACATTTTTACATAGGAACGAACGCCTTAAAATTTAGCCCATGCACCTATAAAATTGTTACTTCTAAGCAAATCGAAATTCATAACGTAACATTATTTTTACTCATAACACACATTTATGCTTTCTTAAATATTTCAATAAATAATTCAAACACTATGGTAAAGCTTGAAGCGTTTAATCTTCATTACAAGTTAATGAACATATTTCAAGTTTTTTAAATAAAGTTAATACGGAAATATGAGGATTAAATTTTGAACCTTATCCAGAAGTTTCTATATGGTCAGTTTAAAATATACAATGAATTCCTTTAAAATGTTTAATTTTTTTAAATTTGTCTTTACCTCACTCTTAAGGCACCATAAACTGAAACCAGAGGGTGGCATAGGGCGCGTTTGATTTATTATCATTTAACACGATATATACAAGACACATACTTATGCAGCTATTTTTGGGTTGTAGATTTGTATGGTTAAGATAAACCCGCTTCTTTATGATATTACCATTGAAAAATCTGCAAATAAAGAAAAGAAAAGTTGAAGTGGTTTGCGTTCACAATTATAACCAAGATTATTCCAAGAATCAAAGTATTGGCACACTAACAACTGCGCTTTCCAGGTACAAGTACAACAAGTGATAGTAATGAAGCTGATCTTAAGTAGATGTATTAGAAGGCTTGTATTGTAACACTCGTGCGTGAATTAGGCATTCATTTGTAAATAGAAAAGCATTTTGTTACGTTAAATTTCTGAAAGTGATCGTTTATTTAGGGACACCCTATCAAATTTAGAACTTCCCACTTATTAAGTGATTTAATAAGCTTGACTTTCTCTCGCTTGAGTTGGGTACTTATTTAAATGTGCTATAGTTTTCAGTACAACGGTAAATACTGAAATCCATTCTATAATAATCTCATTAT
This sequence comes from Platerodrilus igneus, assembly GCA_036346225.1. NCBI lineage: Eukaryota > Metazoa > Arthropoda > Insecta > Coleoptera > Lycidae > Platerodrilus > Platerodrilus igneus. Next base: position 2,744,081 of record JARFIW010000765.1, on the reverse strand, counting down.
AAATTCTCTGAAATAAGTTAAACACCTGCATTAAATAGTTTTGTGGTTTCCTTTAAAAGATTAAAAAGTCAGCGATTACAAATTCTTCGAAACGGTATTCTGTTATCTCGCAGGTGTTCAACCCACTCAGTTGTACGAGCAATAAAACTGCTCCCATGTTAGCAATTCTTGGAAATCGTTATGGTATCTCTGTGTGCAAGTCGTGCTTTAAAAATATTTCTCAGCTGTTGTATTGAAAAGTCTTACAGGTGCTGTTTGTAAAAATATTTTACACTTTTACAATGGTAATTGTTTTTGAAAACGGAGACACGTTGGTTTTCTCCCTATAAATACAGACTGAGTTGTTAAAGCTCAAATTCTATACAGAGCACTTTTTTCGCAAAGAACTCTGTAAGTCGCGGTGCTAATTAAGATGTTTTCTTCTTAAGATGCATTGTTTTACTGCAGTGGTTACTAAAAAACTTAGTCTTGTGCAATAGTTTCATAGTGTATACAATCCGTTGGCAGGTGCATACGCACTTTCAAATCTACTACGATGGTACCAAAGGCAGACAGTTATCCCTTTTAGGATGCTTAAATGTATAATTTTGTTGTGTTGACGCTATTGTTTATATCATGCTTTTACAGGGCGATTACGAAATGTTTGATTTGATTTTTGTAAATATTCTTTTTGCTACTATGTTTGTTAGCTAACAGTTTGTAAATAAATCTATTTATGAGGTTTCCAATTTTTATTTCTGTGTAACCCATCCCACTCTACGATGTATTGAAATCGCACAGAATCCAATTCTTTTGGATTTCTATTCTACCTTTCTGTTTTGTTGCGGTATTCGGTGTGGGCGATTTTCTTTAGTTAGTATACTACTTTCTTTCTTGCATTCACGGAATACCGTAACAATTTATTAATTTCAGTTAGTTTAATGAGCTTTAGTAACAAAATATTCTTAAAATTTTATAGAAGCTAAAGGAATTTACTTTTTATAAAGGGGCCATTTTAACATGATGGTAAACTAGGAAAAGAAAATTTACCCAAAAAACACTTTGTATAGTTTTATCTAAAGAGAAATGACGATTGGGATTTTACACTAGTCGTATTCAGTTGGTAATGTCACCAGTAAGATCAGGGACATTACAGTCTACAACAATATGTATCAGTTCGCATTGGTGTTTTGGTTTCACTGAGTTAGCCTTCGTAGTGGGCATGATGTATTTCTCTATTTATGTGTTGTTTATAATTTACAGGACAAAATCACTTAATTTGTCTGGTAAAAGGCATTTAATTTATAAACGTACTTTATTGCGCTCCAATTGTTTCAGTGCTTTTAATAAACAAGAGCAAATAGGTTTTTTTTAGTTACAAATTCAAGTTTCTATTAATTATTAAAAAAGATCAGCATTTCTATTTTAAATTTATAGTTACACTATTGATTAGGTATGACGTTATTACTTAATAATTTTTTGTTACAGCTGCTGCGAAATGCATCTCAGCCAGTGGATGGTTCTTTTTTCTTTTATTACTGTTGTCTACTAATACATCATTTCTAGCATTTATTCGTCACTTGTGGACATTATGTACGTATGCATATTATGTTTTATTAATATTTAAAATTGTATGATACCGGTGACTGGGAATAATTCATAACATACACTTTTTTTGTTTTATGTAAACGATAGTATTGAGGTTAGAAATTAGTTTGAGGTATTTAAGAAGTGTGTTGATTGTTTTTGCAAAGCTTTTTGTACCGTGTAAATCTTCCGGGATAGGTTGAATAAATATTGTTTCCTTCGCGGGTTGGTTTTCCTTTTTTTAAGAAGGTTTTTAATTAAAGGTTGTTTAAATAAAATTCCGATTTTGGAAAGAAAAAATATGAAATAGTTACGTATAGCTCCTGCATTTGAATTTTGATTAGCGAGTTCAACTGTTTTTTTAATTTAAACGATTACTTATTCATCACACCGTGGAGTTTTATTAAAATATGCAGCTATAGTAAAAATTCTTCAATCTATATTTTTGTACAGATCGTGTAAATGTGGTATTCGATTATCAATAACATTTGCTTATATTCGTATTGTTTAGGGTTATTAAACCATGAAAGGGTGATAAATTAGTTTCATTCGTCAACGTAAGTTGGAGTTTAAATAGATGGAATGAGATGACCCAACATGCCAATGGGATTTCTGGAAATCCCTTCTCTTTCTTTTAGAAATAGTTTGGGAAATTCAAACCTTGAGTACCATATGAGCCTTTTGTTTGTTTATAAATTATAATTATGTACCTGCGAATTTAAATGAAAATGGATTATATATGGGCAGTAAAAAACTAACTTTCTGTTACATAATTATTCTGTTGCACTATAAAATAACGACTGAAACAGTTTTATTTAATTTAAGCATAATATTATTAGTAAAGAAAGTTTGAATACTTTTAATGTTCATTGGAATGGTTAAGTCAAAAGTTTGTATTGCGCTGTTTTTCTCAGTACTGTTGTGAGAGGAATTTTCAAATAAATGCAATTTAAAATTTCGTATTGATCAGTTTGTGCCTTCCTAAATTTGCCTTGTACTCTTGGCGTCCCTTAGATCTTGTGGTGAGTGAAGAGCAATAATAATGAGGTAAATGCATGTAAGAATTTATTAATTTCAGTTAGCTTAATGAACTTCAGTAAGAAAAAGGCGTTTAAATTTTATAAAAGCTAAAGGAGATTAAATTTTATAATGAAGCTATTTTTACATGCAGGTGAATTAGGACAGGAGAAATAAGCCTAGAAATACCCAGTACATTTTTATTTAAACAACAATGATGATGGAGATTTTACACTAATCGTATTCCGTTGGAGAAATTGCCGATAAAACCAGGGGCATTTCCGTATACAGTAATACATTTTAGTTCACATTGGGTACAAAACACCCAACAACCAAAGAACAATAATATGTCAAAATTAATTCGGTGGCATGATATGAAAACATTAAACATGGCCATACGAAAGCATTAGACGCATAAAGTGTGAGAACGGAATTCAGAATTTTAGCAGAAATGAAGGAGATTGTAGTATGACGATTGATCTTGAAATTAAAGTCAAGAGGAACGATAATAAGGGTTTTTTGGGCAGGTGGCCAGCTAATTGCTTTTAGCTTTTCTAAATAATTGGCCAGTAAGTTTAAACACGCGGGTGTTGCGTGTGTTTAAATCGTATCGGTGGTGTACTAAAAGAGTGATACGTAAGTTTAATCTACAACTATACGTTGGATATTAAATCAGTGGAATAGGAACCAATGTGCAATTAAAATAATCGATCAATCAACAGAATTGTGCTCGTAGCTCTTAAATTATTAAACTGTTACGTGTTAAATGAATTAACCCGTAACATGCTTTTTCAATTACTGGATATCCAAACTTCTGCTTATTATATCTATTGTATTTTGCACAAAGTAAATGAAATCCTTTAGTTTTTTAATTTGGTCTTGAATAGGTTATAAATTATTAGTTACATTGTAAGGATAAAATGGTTTGCACATGCATACATATATTAAGAAACTTCCCCACGAGGATCTCTATCGCTCATGGGTAAGTGATGTGAACATACGCTTTTCAAGTGACGTTCTAATTGCACGTAAGACATCATCTGGTTTGAATGGTATACTTCAGTGAAGAATAAGAAAGGGTTCTAATACAACTACGAGTTACGTCAACACTTTAGTGTCAGATTTTACGGGTGCAACTGTGTTTTCTGTGGAGTGCCGTTATTGCGAGCCTCGTACGTACTGTTTTATTTTTTTTGCACCTGTTTCTTTTAGTAGGGCGCTATGGCGATGATTAGTAGGCAACAATGTAAGAAATATAGGAATAAGTTGGTAAGTTACAAAAAGAAAGAGATGATGTTTGAATGACAGCGGACATGTCTTTGACAGAAAACTGTTTGGGGCCGATGTCGAATTGGTTTAAATATTGCTGGATACGGATGTGAGAAAGATCAAGCACGTGAACCGTAAACTTTATATACGTGCTGGTTAGGGTTAATAAACTATGAAAGGGAGTTAAATTAGTTACATTCGTCAACAGAAGTTGGAGTTTAAATAAATGAATGAGATGATCCAACGTGCCAAGAAAGTAAAAGTCGGGTAAATCATTGGCGTCCGTGGAAATTCTCTGTTACGGCAACTTTCTGAAATAGAAAGATTCTGCATGAAATTGCAACAACCGTAACTAAAAACGCTAATCTAAGCCCCTTCGTATGTGTTATTGTTTCTAATAATCCTAACTTAACGAATATTCAAATATTAAAACCGCATAAAAATGTTTCTCAATACGTGGAATATAGTATACCCTATAATCATTTATCAATTTGTTAAAAATAAACAAGCATTTGCCTTTGCAAAACACATATAATTCGTAAAAAATTTTTACTCTTCAAATGACTTTAAATAGTGTATCTTCCTTGAAAGTACGTGCTCGTTATTTTCAAATAATCATTCGTTGAAATATTTGCTAGGATAAACCACTTCCAAAACCTCGAAGCTCACCTTTAGAAACTCTTCGCAAAACATTCTAACCATCGTTTGTTATTTCAATATTCAATTCGTTAAAACAAACAAATATTTTGCTTTTAGTAGATTTTTGGAAAGATTAAATACTTTAATGTTTGGTTAACGGAACGTTTGCCATGAAATTCTACTTTACTATATCTACACGGAATCGTTTCTCAAATTTTATGGGCAATTAAACTGGTCTTCCTAATTAATTATTTCGTAGTATACTTGTAGCGTGGATCGATAGTCATACAAACTTCTATTCTTTTCTAAAAGTCAGGAAACGTTATCTGCACGCCTGTGTTACTAATTGCATAACTTCCAAAAATATTTTAAAATGTACTTTGCTTTCCCATTCGTGCAACGAATTCAATGGAATTAATTATCGTATTTTGCTTTCTTTAATAGTTTGCATTCTACGAAGGTTTTTGTCGTTGAAAATATATTTTCCCTAGTCTTCTCAGAATAGTCTACACCAATATTGAAAAGAATAGTTTTACGTTTCCCTCCATGGTTTCAAAGTTGTATAAATAGAAGTCCAACTTTAAAAAGCTCTCTATTATTTATTTGACTACTCTTTTATTTTATTCGACTTCGCTCTTTGCTTCGACTCTTCTGTTATACAACGTCCTGTATGCGTTGTTAAGTCGGGTTTTTAAATGCGTTTGTGCTAGTACAATATAGTCAAGTTGTTCTAGCTCTTAGTTGCATTTCCTGAGATGGTACCAAAAAAAAAGATAGCTCCACCTACAATATGTTTTTCTGTTTGTTTTATTTTGTGTTGCTGTTTTGGAAGACAGATATTTGCTTTTGATTCATCCCGCAATAAATTGCCGACGTTAGCGCACGCTTACCAATCGACCAATTGTGTACTAATTTTGTATTGATATTTAAAATTTTACTTGGTTTAGAGTGCTTTTCTACTGATTGCTTTGTACTGTATAAATTAATGTAAACGTCAGCAATCACCTCTTTAAAACTTTAAGATAACGAAATGCTCTTCCTACAGCAAAATTTTTACTTTCTATAGCATTATTTCGATATTTCTTGTACCTATTTAGGGTTGGAACACATTAAAATATCCTTATATTTAGATAGTAAAATTTTATTTTAAATATTTTTAAAGATTAGGTTATACTGTGTTATATGTAAATTGACGCTCTATGTACATCACGTTGTAACGAACAATTACGAAAATGCGTTTTCGACGTTTGTAAACATTCTTTTGGGGCTGTACGTTTTCATATATGATCGTAGTAATTGAGATTTCCAATTCTTTTCTTTCTTGGTTACCCACCTCACTGTACAACGTTTCTGAGCTAGCCCAAACTCTGATGCATTTGGAGTTCGATTCTGTCCCTATGTTTTGTTGCGGTATTTGGTATAGGTGATTTTATACTACTTCCTGTGTTGGGTTCTTTTTTGTCCGCACAGAATACCCTAACACCTTTGTCTTTAGTCTTGGAACAAATCTGGAAAATTCAAACTCTGAGTGCCGTAGAGCTTTTTGTTTGTTCATAATGTATAATTATGTACCTGTGAACTTAAATGAAAATGGCTTAAGTCTGGGTTGTGGAAAACTAACATTCTGTTACATAATTATCTGTTGGACTATGAAATAGTGTTTAAAATATGTTTATTGAATTTAAGGATAACATTATTAGTGAGGAATGTTTAAATACCTTAAAGGAGTAAGAAATATTTAAATGCAGGACCAATTGTGGAATTATTGTTAGTTAAAAAGTACAAACTCGGTATTTTTAATGGACATTAGTATGGTTAAATAAAAAGTTGGTATTGCGTTATTTCTCCTCTGTACTGTTGTGGAAAGCAGTTGAAAATAAATGAAAATTAGGATGTTGTATAGATCAATTTGGGAAATGAGAACAATAGAATGGTAGTATTATTTAAGCATTAATGTTAATGTTAATATACGTGCAAGTTTACTGTTAATGGAGTATAAACTTAGATATAATTTTATTTGGAGCATTTAAAATACGGCTAAAAATAGGAAGAAAATTGTGAAAGGATATCGACCTACTCCACTAATAAAGTCGCATTTGTGCGAGGCCGTTATTTTGAAAATGTTTTTAATTTGATAAAACGTTAATAAGTATTTTTAAGGTGCGGAAGATAAACGTTGAGTATGAGGTGACGAGATATAGGAAAACCAAAAACACGTAAAGCCATATAGAATCGCCATATTCTGGATGACAAAAGTATTGTAGGAATTGCTGGGACTAGATGGTATAGTGCCCTTGTTTTTGGACTAGTGAGATCTTTTAATGTAAGTCGTACCTGTATAATAGTTTTGTATTTAGGCTATTTTACATTTTATAATTCTATTTTGACATTTTTTCTTTTTCGCACCACCTTAGTTAGCTGGCGCACCTAATAAATTGTTACGGGGTTCACGCACCTTCTGAGCAAATCGAAATTCATACAGTAACGTCGTTTTCACCCGTAACGTATGTGAAGTATTTAAAATAAAACACAATGCTGGGATGAAGAAAAATTGTATGGTTTCAGTAATAAGAAGTACATTACATCGTAATTGCAAATGTATGAGCGTGTGTTTCATTTATTCCCTCTTGTATCAACTCAGATAATTATTTTAAATACAAATACTAATTTCTTATTTTTATGTGAAAGCTTGAAAGCAGGCAGTTGATTTGTTACTACGTATTATTTGGTTTCAAAGATTGAGTAAAATAAATTTTACTAATTATTACCAAACGATTATTTCCTACGTTGCTATTTGTATAAACTTTTAACAAGTTTGCTTAATAAATTTTAAATTCTTGATCTTATTGATTCAACAAACAAATCTAAATGTTACACTAATTGCTATCTTCAATGTTATTGCTTGTTCCATGCCAGAAATCTGCGTTTTATTTGAAATACAGTTGACAAGTGTACTAAACAACAAATTAATAAAAATGTGTTAATAGAACGTTCAATACATATTGCTAAGTGATAATATCTAGGTAAATGTGATAACCATTGAGGATATCTTAATTGAAATTAGCAGAGTGTCATATAATGATATTCTAGGTTAAAGGCATTTATTTGTAGTATTCATATCAAAGCTGCATAAAAAGCATTTAGCGAGAACTTCACAGAGGTTTGAGATATTCTGAAACATGTCCACTAGATATTGACATCTAGAGGCAATGTGCAATTTAAAATTGCACTCTAGACACGATCACTCTTTAGTAAGCGGACTATGAATATATATCTGTACCGATTGCGCCTTCTGGATGCATAGGAACTACGTACAACTACAATCCCAAGGCGTCAGGTTTGATTCACAACACGAACCCCTTCAAAAATGTTATGCGAGTATTTTACATAAAACTACGCGAGTTACGTCTCGGGCCTTGGGAGCTGCCTTTTTAAAAAATCTTCTTCCAAAACTTCTTCTAACAATTTATGTATTAAACAGAAATTATATGTAGAATTTTGACAAACTATATAACTTTATACTAAGTCAAAATTAATAAGAACTGGAGTATATATTAGGGCATGTAGCCTAAGCAAACAACAATGTAATAGCTAAAATACTCAAAACTGATTGATTGATCTGGGGCTCCAGGGGTATTTATGTTGTCCCCCCCCTCACATTTCTGTGGGAATCGCAGAGCTCGTCTGCTTATTTCTTTATTCTATTCATTATACAATGTAACAATCTTAATTTCTAATAATTGCGGTTTCCTAACCGTCTGTGACCTGCACCTACAGTATCACTAACGTCTGAAATACAATGTATTCACATCCGTTCTCACAACTTGCTTGTGAACTTTTAATAACCTTTTCTTATTTATCTTTGAATTTACAATATTGCAACTAACTTAAGTTTCTATATAATTTCCTAATAATTTCTATTTATTTGTACATACGAGGGTGGTTTGAAAAGTTCGCGAAACCAAGGGGAAAATAAAAAAATTTGTTTGTAAGATGTAGTTTATTTTTCAACATAATCTCCGTTAAGTTGAATACACTTCATCTAGCGATGTTCCAAACCTATTATGCCATCACGAAAATGCGATTCTTTAAGGGCTCCAAAATAGTCGTGGACAGCTGCTTTTACTTCTTCGTCCGTAGAAAATCGTTTTCCCCAAGGAAAACTTTTAGTCGTGGAAATAGGTGGAAGTCAGAAGGAGCCAAATCAGACTAATAAGTTGGATGTAGCAACAGATCGTACTTCAGATCATTCAATTTTTGCATTGCTACTGCACTTGTGTGTGGACATGCATTATCATGATGGAAAATGATTTTCTTACGCAATGCAGGTCTTTTTTCACGAATATTTTTATCCAGTTGGCCTAGAAGTTTAGCGTAATATTGGCCGTTTATTGTTTGTCCCTTGGAAAGATAGTCAATTAGTAGGACACCCTTAGCATCCCAAAAAACTGAAGCCATAACTTTTCCAGCCAATTTCACGGACATTGCTTTCTTTGGTGGTGGAGAAACCCAATGTCTTCATTGTTTAGATTGTTGCTTGGTTTCAGAGGTATACTAGTGAACCCAAGTTTCATCTGTCCTAACAAATGTCGGACGAAATCGGTTTCATCGGAGTTAAGGCGGTCTAAACTCTGTTGGCAAATCTCTTCCTCTGAAGGTTTTGATCAATTGTCAATATACGCGGCACTCATCTTGCCGAAAGTTTTTTCATACCTAACTCCGCAGTTACGATATTAAATGCCCTTTCATCTGAGATACCTGAATTTAAATTCCGTCACCCACTTGTACACAGTTGTAAATGATGAAGCGGAGTCTCCTAATGTATCCTGCATATCTTTATGTATTTCTGTTGCTTTCCAACCCTTTTTTACAAAATATTTGATAACAGTGCGCGTTTCAGTTTTATCCATTTTGAAAAACTCACAAAACTAACTTTATATAGCACCAAATCAATACTACTTGACAGAATAATGTCAAATTCAACATCTGCGCACTAGACAGTTAGATCCATTAATTGCATATATTTTATTCGACCTGATGCTGCCATCTGTGCGTCATTTCGCGAACTTTTCAAACTACCCTCGTATATGGATTGGGGGATAGGTAAATCGCGCTCCTTCAGATAAAAGGTTAACTGAAGATCAGGTTTACGACTGTTACTGCGTACCCTAAAAAACCTTTACCTTGATTCGTATGCTACCGTTCGGTTAAATTCAATATTTTCAGGTAAACACTCGGCTTCTGACAGGTGTGACACTTTTGCGCAGAATTTCGATTGTTACAGACGGGTGTAGACAGACAAAAAACTAACAAATGCCCAAAACTAAGTTGTTCTTACATAACAGACATCGAGACTACTTGGCAACTGTGTCGCACCATGCCCTTTTACTGTTATAGTCATGTTTTGAAGGTAAGTGGTAATGAGCATAATCATACCACCTGGTCATCTCATGGGGTTTTATAGAGGTCAGTTTCATCTAGCGCTAGGTGGCATGACAATGCGCTCTATCACCTAGACCTAACGCAATTAACCTAGCAGAAATTCTACGATCTCTCCATGCAAATGTTGTGATCTCATACTACATAGCTTGAACCCCTATTGACTGTATAAAGTATTTCGCACTAGTTAAGGCACTCTCGTGTGTGCACATACTTTTGCGCCCTTTCCTGTAACTTCCTTCAGGCTGTATTTAATCTAATTTCCAAGTCTTCATCTTGAGGCTGTACATCCCATGATTTTTCGGGAGAACGTTTCTCATTAATGTAATAAGAGATTCTTCAGTAGCAGTAAGATTGAAGTATTTCTCCACTTTGGCGAGATTATTTTCCCAACTTCTGTGATCTTAAAATGACATGGTCCATAGAAATGTGCATGTTTCTTGTATGGATCTCTCAGCTGGATTGCCTTGCGGATGCCGAATACTGCAGAAGACGACCCCTATCTTTTGATCTTCCCAATGAGATTGTTGATGTATGTGGTATTGTCAGATAAAATTTTTTGAATTTTCCCACTTCCTGGATAAAATTGCTCCAATTATTTCTATGGTACCTATAGTGGTACAATCTTATGCAGCAAACAATCTCGTATATTTTGAGAAGAGATCAACTATGCCCAAGATATGCTTGTTTCGTTTCCTACTAGGTACCAAATTGCTTAGATAGTCTATAGCTATGAAGTTCAAAGGATCATCTACCTGAATACTCTTTATTATGTTTCCACTAGTGGAGTTTTTATACTTTCCTAGTATACATAAATGACACACACTGATACCTCCTTGATGATCCTCAAATTTCGATTCACGTAAATACTTTCCCGAAGCAAGTTACATATCCCTCAAAATCAATATATATATATATATATATATATATATATATATATATGTATGTATTGCCGTGTAACTTACTGAGCTCTGGTACTTGCCAGTTACAAAAAAAAATAAATTTTCACAAATAGAAAAATTCACAAAATTTTTCTTACCCGTATTCTGCTTCATTATATTATTTTCTTCAGCAGCTTCCCTGGCTAGCTCAGCTGTGCTTCTTCTCGTATACCTAAATTTACTCTCATTCTCTTTACCGTTTACACACCATACAATAAAATCACAAAATAATACAACAATTATACAATATTTATTAACCACTATTTACAAATAATAATTCAAAGTTATTTACAATTCGGTGCTCAAGTTACACCTCAATACATACTATCTTTGTAAAGTCCAAGTTTTTAAAATGAAAAATTTCTAACACATTTAATGCAACAGGAGTAAATGGGCCCCAAATAATACCTGAACTTGGTTTCTTACTACACACTGGAGTATGGTGAGCTCATGATAACCCAGTTTATCAATGTATGCTTTCCACTTTGTATACTATTACTACAAACTTAAAAAAACCCATGTACACTTAACAATTAAATTTAAATTCATCAAGCAATTCAATAAGCTTTACGTACACCTTTTGTTTTATATTCAAAATACCATATTAATAGTCAGCTATACGTATCCTTTTCAATACGTAAAATAACGAAAAATACCATCAAAGTTCACTCTCACACATCACAAAAATTTTAACAGTTTATAAAAAACAGCAAATTCTAATGCGTTACCTGGAAAAACTTGAAGATTCCATCTTCGTTGACGATGTATTATGTTCGTGAACCCCTCGGCCTAGTGGTTATGCGTGCTGCTCTAAAAGATGAACACCATCTAAGCTGCGCTTCATGCTACCCATCCAATATCAATTTCAATATCCAAATCCATGTATATTACACTTGTTTATTATCGCATTATTAATTTACTAGCTTGTTAAAGTATTCGTTGGACCTCAGTTAAATTTAAATAAACTCGACACGATTCGCGTTTCTAACTATAAGGCCACAATAATCTAATACTGTACTATTGAATTTACAAATTTCGAATACTTACAAGCCTCGTCAGTAGATTGTGTACGTTGTAAGCGATGCAAAATAAAAAAGATCGCTATTAATTTCCCTAGCGTATTTATATCATAAAACTAGGTCTCCTTGGCCACACTTTACGCGAAATACTTAATTGCAAAATAACATTTCCGCAAATTTTGTGAAACCGTTTTAAACTTCTAGAAATATTGCTCGTCAATACACTATATCACACAAATTATCACATCCACTTGTCGCGTGCTTGTCTGTTCTAAAAGTATCTATTTCGATTAATCCTACATTTCAGTGACGTCTTATAACCCCGCCTGTAATATCTCTATTCCCGTCTTATGCATATTTGATGTCGCGTTCTAACCTTGCTCGAGTGGTAGAAAATCGATATTACTGCCCGCATCTTATGTCTACCCCACGTGGATTGAATACGTGCCTACTAAAGTGCATGCTTCTATGCCCGTCCGATTCTGTAACATATTATTAATTGTGCATCCTTTCTGCTCTTTAAGAAGCTCTTGTTAGTGTTTATTACTAAACCACCGACGGTTAAACAATATTTCCTTGAAGCTCGCTTTGTTATCAACAGAAATAACCAGAAGGTGACCTTTCCAACGTGCAGCCGTGCCTAATTAATGATCGTTTAGAATAACATTTCTAGGAGTTTACGTTTCCCAGTATTTTTATATAACCGACGTCTGTCTGTCTGTTAAGAAAACTTTTCGCCTTGGTATTATTGATTTTTCATGCTCTTCTGCGTTCTCTGACGTTATAACCCGTTGAATTAAACTAAATTAAATTAATTAAAAATTTCTGTTGGCTTATAAGCTTGATTTTCTTTGTGAATCTATTACCTTCTAATCTCTAGTTATAAAATTATGCCAATACTTGTTAATTTAAATTAAATAAATGAAATTAATTTTGCGCGTATATAAATGGTTCCTTTTTTATACAGGGTGTTAGGAAATTGCTTTGTTGACCCCAAATTTAACCCTTTAAATCCACTACAATATATATATATATATATATATATATATGTATGTATAATCAAACAGAATTATTAAAACCTAAGTTAGATGCAACAATGTATAAATTGAAGGACGTAATAATAAGTTAATGAAAGTTTACAAACCCAACAATGAGAACGGAAACAGACATTGTATTCTAACAGCATGATACTGCAGGCGCAGGCCACAGTAGGTTATAAGACAGCAATTATTAGAATTAAGATTACTATGAAGTAGTACTTTGTATTGTATAAAGACAATAGCAGACATGAGCTCTGTAGTTTCTGCAAGCAATGTGAGAGGCAGGGAGAGCATAAATTCCTTCAGGTGTCAAAGATGGCTACTCAATCTAGAGCTTCACAACTTTAACATTGTTGGTTGTTCAAGCTACTCTATTTAGTTTAATTAATTGAATTAGTGAAAAGTAACTCTGATTATTAAACGTTAATGAATATAATACAACCACTTGTTAAATTCCATTGTAATTTCTGTTGTAATAAAATTGATAGAAGAGTTTTTGGGAGAAGCTTTTCTGAAAAGCCGTTCCAAGACGCCCAAAATCTATCTGGCACAGCCGGTAGCATTTCAGAAGGGCACTAGCAAATCCAAAATCGAGGAAACTCGTGGTCTTGAATCTTTATTCTTCACCTGAAAAACAAACAAAAATTTGGACCAAGTACAAAATTGACCAAGCCCAAGGAAAGAAAACTGATGGAAATGGCAATAAAAATTATGTACGTTCATTAATCCTAACCATTTTCAATTATTAATATTAGCTAGTAAAGCAACGAAACAATTTATATATGCATGTTTTGCACAATTTATTAATATATTTTATCGCAATTTACTATGAAAGAATTTACTCAGCAAATTCATTTTTAGCAAAAGAATTTATATATACGCATTTATGCACAAGTATTACAATTTATTACAATTTATAAATGAAACAATTTCAGCAAAGTCTGAGTTTTAAAGTATAATTAGAACACAAGTCTAAGTACAGTTATTATAGCAAGTATTACGGAAACGATTTAGTCAAAACTTGAATCTCATCACATTTTATAATTAAACACTTTCAGTTCCACAAATTAACGAAGGTATACAATTATAGAAGCATTTTATGTAGTTTATTATTGAAACGATTTACTAACCGAAAGTCTGAAACAAAAGCGTATAGTTATAACGCAGTTCTCATACAATTTATTGCTTGGAGCTATTACTAAAATAAAATTATTTTGCATCAATTTGCAAGCTCTACAAAATTTATAATTATACATTTAACGCAACAGTAACTGCTGAGACAATTAATCAGCAAAACTTTTCCAATGTAATTATAGCACTTGATAATTACATATAAAGTATACGTAAAAGATAAACGATTCTTTAAATACCAACTTTAATACAATCTTAACACAATACAAACTTAACTGAAAAATAATTATAGAATTAATTGATATAAAAACAATGAACATGGAGAATATGCAGTTGTATCTCGATTCAATCCCCGTATACGACGGAAACCAAGCAATATTCGGTATCTTTATCGGTGCTTGTGAGACATTTTTAAAATCTTTTATAAAATAGGTGACATCGACCCCAACGTCATGCTTATACGCCTCATTCTCAGTAAATTAACTCGAATAGCATTAACACTAACTGCAAGCCGCGATGACCTTGAACAGTGGGAAGATTTCAAATGGCTGTTGATAGCGTATTTCGGCGACCAGAGAAACATCAAATGTCCGGTGAGAGCCTTAATAAACCTTCGGATGAAACCCAATCAATCACCTTACCAATTTGGAATGGATGCCGAGATGTGAAGAGCTTAATCTTAACCAAATTAAAAATCAAAAAATCCGACCAAAATATACGTTTACTAAAGACAAAAACGTACGACGAAACAGCTTTAGACGCACTCGTCAATGCATTAGTTGAACAGCTATCGGACAAAATAAGATTTGAACATCCCCAAAATTTAGAAGAAGCAATGAACATGATAGTGGAGAAAGAAAACGTTATGTATTACCCAAACGGGATATATAACCCTAATGCAAACAAAAATTACTCACCTACGAAAACAATACAAGAAGCGAAACAATTACCAAGCCGACAGAAACTTACATCCCTTAATGCACTAACGAACCAATTTCGAATGAACAATTCAAATTTTAATAACACAAATTTCCACAACCAATTTAGACAATTTCCAAGACCCACATTTAACTCAAACTTTACAAAATGTGTATTTACACCAAGGTTTAATCAAAACGTGAACCAACCAAGACAAACATTTGGCGCAAATTTCAACAGAAACACACCTATGACAAATAACAATAACAACCCCAACCGTTATTACAAACCAACTTCTTTGGACACTTCATCTGGTAACACTATACAAAACACAAAAATATCGCAAATCAAACCAAACTATGACCAAAAACAAAACTTCACTCCCGAAAAAGTATTCCACCAAGAAGTAGAAGACTTTGACTACCCGGACGCGAATAATGACGCAACTTCGAGTAGAGACGATGAGACAAATTACGAATGCCGCAACCCCTATAAAAAATACGAAGAGGACGAAGAAGGAAATGGGTACTCAAAATTTCAAGTAGACCGATTCAAGTAAGACCAAACGTAAATAATTTAAATAACATCAATCAACACATTTTTCCCCACATAGAAATACCTCACGCAGAACTCAAATTACTAATCGATACCGAATCTTCAAAAACTTTAATTAGCACCAGAACCGTACAGACACATTATTTAGATTTTGTAGAAAGAAATCCCTTCAAAATCAAGACAGCCCACCAAACGACAATACGCTAATTTATAGCAAACATACACCTACCAAAAACTTTTAACGTAAAAATAAAACATAAATTTTGCATCTTTGAATTTAACGACAAATACGACGTATTAATAGGCATGGATCTCCTAAGAAAATTAGGAGCAAACGCTGACATAAAAAGCCGATTACTGAAAATCAAACACGGACAAATTCCCATTAAATTCCAAAAGTAATATTCAAACCGATCAAAAATACACAATCTAACCCATGACAGAAAAACAAATAAAAGTTTTAGTAAACTCAAAAAACGACATAGGCATCATAAATCACATGGCATTTCAACAAGGAGTAGAAACACTAGCCCCGCTAGTACAAATAAAAGACAGTTACGCCAACACAACAATTCTAAATTCAAACGATTACCCTACAGAACTATCATTGACGTAGAAGAAGTAAATTTTATCGCAATGGAAATTGACGAGGAATATGAAAGCGATTCCAATCCTACAAGACACGATAGAATGTAAAAAGAAAATTTAATTAACATTCATTTTAATGAAGATATTAATAACGAAGAAGAAAGAGTATATCACTAATTTAATTTCATACGCACTAATTGCTTACAACAACACAATCCACTCATTAACTAACTTACACCCCTTCGAATTAACATTAGAACACTCAAATTCCCGCAACCCTTACGATATACACTATAACAAAGAAGTTTACCAACAGTATGCAAAAGATCACAAAGAGAAATTAAAAATAACTTATGGCACGGTAAAAAAATAAATTAGATAACAATAAAGAACGTATTACAAAAACCCGCAACGAAAACACCAATATAAATAGAATTCTCAGTAGGACAAACCGTGTATGAAAAAAAGTTTAAAGGTAAGAGACACAAAGCGGCCCCCAGAAACGTAAGTTCGTTTAAAATCAAAACGATCTCTTATAAAAATGTAGCCGTAGTAGTAAACGGAAAAATTGTAAAATACATTCACTTAAATAATCTAAGACACTCTGTAGTTTCAGATGGACAGTCATCACCCTTGCTGTCAACCTCCACCCAGGTAGAACGGACGACAGTGACATAATAGTGGAAGACATTAATAACAAGCCCGATGTACTACAAGTAAAATTGGAAAGTATGCAAAATACAATAGATTACTGGACATTCGCACAGAAAGTTGATTTAACCAAACTAAAACAAGAATTTTATATAATTAGAGATAATTACTGCAGACTGAAACAATCAATGGAAACAGCCAAATTCGGAAAAAAATACGCGATAGGAATGCTTAACTAGAAAAATATAATGGAGAACATCTTAAAAAACATAAACGACAAATTCCCTTGATTAATCCCAACAGACCAAATTACAAGACAGAAAGGAGGATTTATTAACGGACTCGGTAATATTATAAAAGCAATCACAGGTAATTTGGACAATTAAGATGCTGAAAGATATGACAACGCAATACAACAACTAATTAAAAACGAGAATGGCAAAAAATATTGTTAGAAATCAAATATTCTTAACCCAGTCAACCATAATAAAATTCAATGATACATTAAGTAAATTAGTAAAAAACCAAGACAGTATAACTAACAGAATACTAACCCTTAAAAGTAGCATGCAAACCACAATGCTAGGAGTGCGAGACTTAATAAGATTTAACACGATATTCAATCAGATGATATCAACTATTACCATAACTCAACAAATTTTAGCCATGTTAAAGAACGCTGTAACATTTGCTAAATTAAACACATTACATGCTGGTATAATAGAACCTATTGATTTATTAAATGATTTATTAGGAATTAGATCACTCATAACTAACGTAAACTTTGAGGTAACGTAAACCAACATACTTTTATTTGAAAAATAGCTAAAGTAAAAGGTCATGTAAAGAATCATGAAATTAGGTTTTTAATAGAAATCCCCATAGTAGAAATTAACCCTTATTATTATTATCGTTTATTTGCTTTCGCCATAAAAGTTGCTAGCCCGTATCAAGTTATTATTCCTAAAACTAAGTTCCTTTCCCTAAATGAACTTAGGTATGGCTTCACGAATGAAAAGTGCAAAGAAGTGGCACCCAGCCAATATTTATGTCAATCATTGACGACGACAGCTATTTAAACAGGTAGCCCTTGTGAAGTACAATTATTAAGAATTATGAATATGAAAATTCAGAAAGTCACGGACAACAAATGGATTGCTGTATTTCCGTAAGAAGTAATAGCAACCGCCCATTGCAACTAAGACGAAAGAAGTCTAGCCTGATTGGATGTGAAGTAATTACCCTAAAAGGAAATTGCTATTTAAAATTAAACGAAATTTTGCGAGTATATCAAGACCCACCAGTAACGAAGAAATTCGCAAATTTACCCGAACTACAGTTTAAGATTACACAAACCAAAGACGGCGAAATCATCAAGAAACCAATGCAACATCTAGACCTAGATAACCTCAATCAAGCCGTTAAGTTAATATACAGTTATAAAGAATTAAACGTGCCAAAATTACATTACAATATCAGTGTTTGGAAAATTTTATTGATTATTATAATAATTTTATTCACTGTATTTTTATTGCATAAAATGTATCTTAGATATAGAAATAAGGAAACAAATTTTAGTCATAAAAAAAAGAAACAAAGGTAAATAAAGAAATAATAAATGAACCCTTAGGTACAATGAGTTTTAAAAATTAAGTAAATCCCTTAATTTTTATCTACGTCGGGACGAGTTACATATACCCCAAATCAATAGATATGTATATAAATGAAACTATTAAGTCTTAAGAATAATTGTACATTGTATAATTAAAGGACATATAAGAAAAGGTTAGTGAAAGTTCACAAACCAGACATGAGAACAGAAACAGTTACTTTGTATTCCAGACGTAATATGACACTGCAGGTGCAGATCACAGTAGAATACAAGACAGCAATTATTAGAATCAAGATTATTAAAATGTAGTACTTTATATTGTATCAAGAAATAGAAACCATGAGATCAGCATTTCCCACAAAGAGCAAGGATAGCATAAATACCCTCAAGAGCCCAAGATGGCCAGTCAGTTTGAGAACTTCGTAACTTTAGCATTGCTAGTATTCAAAGCTACTCATTTGTAAATATTAGTTATTGATTTTAATTATTAATTATTGAATATCAACTTTGACTATTTTGAAACTAAGTCGTTAATGAATATAACGTACAACTTGTAAAAATCACCATTGTAATTATTATAAGTAAATGTGATAAAAGTGTTTTTTGGAAGAAAAGTCTTTTTAAAAAGAAGCTCTAAGAGGTCCAAAACCTATCTTGCTTCGTACCCTAAAAACATTTGTCTTGTATGCTACCTTTCGGTTAAATTCGATATTTTTAGGTAAATAAACGGCTTCTGAAAGGTGTGGCACCTTTGCGCGGAATTTCATAGGTTTCAGACGGGTGTAGATTGACAAAAGACTGACAAAAGTCCAAAACTATGACAGACATCGAAACTAGTTGGCAATTGTGTCTCACCATGCCCTTTTACTGTTATAATCATGTTTTGAACGTAAGTGGCAATGAGCATAATTATACCACTTGGGCATCTCATGGGATTTTATAAAGGTTAGTTTAATCTAGCGTTAGGTGGCATGACAATGCGCCCTATCACTTAGATCTAACGCAAATGACCTAACAGAAACCCTACGATCTATCCATGCAAATGCTGTGATCTCATACTACATAGCTTGAACCCCTATTCACTGCACAGAGGATTTCGCACTAGTTAAGCCACTCTCGTGTGTGTGTGCACATACTTTTGCGTCCTTTCCTGTAATTTTCTTCGGGCTGTATTTAATCTAATTTCGAAGTCTTCATCTTGAGGCCGAACATCTCATGATTTTTTCGGGAGAATGTTTCTCATTAATGTAATAGGAGATTTCTCGGTAGCCGTATGAGGCGTATGATTGAGGTATTTTTCCACTTTGGCCAGATTATTTTCCCAACTTCTGTGATCTTAAAATGACATGGTCCTTAGAAATGTGCACGTCTGTTGTATGAATCTCTCAACTGAATCGCCCTGCGGATGCCGAATGCTACAGAAGACGACCCCTATCTTTTGATCTTCTCAATCAGATATGAAACTTGCATTGTTATAGTATGTGGCATTGTCAGCTAAAATTTTCTGCAATTTTCCCACTTCCTGGATAAATTCTTCTAATTCTTTCTATGGAACCTATAGTGGTACAATCCTTTGCAGCAAACAATCTCGTATATTTTGAGAAGAGATCAACTATGACCAAGATGTGCTTATTTCGTTTCCTACTAGGTATCAAACTGCTTAGATAGTCTATAGCTATGAAGTTCAAAGGATCGTCTACCAGAACACTCTTTATTATGTTTCCACTAGTGTAGTTTTTATACTTTCGTAATGTACATAAATGACACACATTGATCACCTTGTTACGTTTATTTTCAGCAATAATTGGTTATTTTATTTACATAAATCCCTTTTCTAGTATTAAATTCTTCAACAATACCCGATATATTATACCTGTTCAGATAAGTTTGCGTTACCATAATTTTGAACTCAAACCTGTTTTTTATTCATTATCCGTTCGTATAAATTCCACGTCTATTGTTAAATCCTTCCCCATAATTAATAATAAATACTCTTTTTAACAATTTTTCAACGTAAATCTAGTTGTTTTGAAACGACAAGTTTATTCTACAATTAATGAGTCAAGATCCTGTTTAGATATCCGTGAGCGCGTTATACCTTCCGATAACGTATAATTGCGTTCTAGTGGGTTTTCCATGTAAAGATTTGTCGAAATAATATATCCTACTATTTTTCGATAAAACCGTGTTTTCCAGTTTCAATCGCATTTCGATAACGCGAAGGTTTGTTTTTCGAGTTCGTGTTATTTTAAACTCCTTTTATACTTTGACTATGCAGCTTGTGCGTTGATGCACTCGTAAAAACTACTCGTTCTGTTACTCAAAGAACGATGCAGGTTTCTCCTCAATCAAATGTGTAGATTTGGTGTATATCGGTAAGCGCTCCTGAGTTGTTAATATTAGTAAGATTTTCCTTTTTTTAGCTCGTAGATGGAGGCTAAATTGCTTGTTGCGTAGCCCGATTATTCCTTTATGTAGATCAACTGTTCTTGCATGTAGACCGTCGTTGAAATTACGGTAGTGCATGATTGTTGCTGACTACCCCGACGATGCTGTGTCAATTCGCTTCCGAGGGCTGACCAGATAAGTATTCCGACACATGTGTGTGACTTGTTTTCCTTTTCTAACATATACTGGGATAAACGCAATTTAAAATTAGATACGCAAAAGTTTGTTCTGGTAAAATCCTTACTAGAAAAGTTTCGAACTTTAGTGCTTTTATTTTATGTACTTAACCCATCTGCTTATGCTAAAGTATCAGCAGTTTCTTTTTTTTACTGGTTAGAGTTATAAAAAATGCTTTGTATGGTAAAATTCTTACTAGAAATGTTTCTAAATTTAATGTTTTCTTTAATTAACCCATCCGCTTATACGAAAGTATCAGCGTTATTCTTTTTGGTACTGATTAGATTTATTGCATGTTAGCTACAAATTGCGCACTTCGTAGAACAATTAGTAAACTTGTCTATAGAGTAAAATTTTTTATTAAATAGTAACCTTAGTTAATTTTGTTTTGCTGTTTCGATAGAAATTTTTATATTTGTGTTTATTTATTGTAAATAGAAAATCGTTAGCGATGTATTATTTTTGTGTTGCTAGGAACCCCTCCCCTCACCGCATTGGTAGTTAGCCTGGTATATTTATGTTTTCTTCCGGCTACGTCATGGTACGTAGCATAATTTCTGACGCCCTGGCATGGGGAAGCGATTTTTTTTTATAAGTAATTTCTGCTTTGAGTTTGTTTTAGTTAATTTGTGCTCCGATATTTTTTTAATGTTAGTGCCGAAGTTCCTACATGACCCGTATTTTTTCTGATACTACTTATATTTCGTCTCTTATGCTCAATATTATTGGTGGGTTAATTTCAGATTATTAAACTTGTGTCTTCGCCAATAATCCTAGTCCATTGAAAACGCTGACACCCAAGATTTTCCTTTTTCTTCCTTCTTTCTCTGTATATTTTGTTCTCCCCATCAAGTGTAGAGTTGGTTTTTTCTTTTTTTCTTTCTATTTTTCTATTCTACCGCCCGTCCTTTCGACGTTGTGGGTTCTATACTATGCTACGGGTCACCAAATCGTTTTGTTATTGGTAGGACGTAAGGGTTGAAATACCATTTATTATTACGTTGTTTCTTTTCTTGGTGTACCATGGCATATTGGCGCATTCATGTAAATCGGTTGCGAAAAACCGAGCTATAATACGAACTAGCATCTTGAGGCTTAGACCCCCGAGGATAATGTCGACGAGTTACGCAGATCCGTACCGCATGGAACGCGAACTAGAATTTAGTCCTGTTCTCGTGGAGCCTGATTTCGCTTCCGAACTGGTAGCGGTTGCGGTTGCTGTCCAAGAGCTAAAACAGACTCTGGTTATATTTTGTGTTTACATTTGAGTTTACTTGTAATTCCTTTCGTTACTGTTTAGCTCACCAAACACATCCCTCACCCCTGAATATTACTCACTGTCTCATGCTCTCGGAAGGTCTATTAATTGACCGTTATATAAATTTGGCTTTTTTGAATTGGCCGGTGTAATAATTTTGACAATAATTTGCCGTTATAGCTATTTGCCGTGTTATACTAATTAGTTTTAAGTCTCCTCTTTGGTCATAAAT
Source organism: Platerodrilus igneus (assembly GCA_036346225.1). NCBI lineage: Eukaryota > Metazoa > Arthropoda > Insecta > Coleoptera > Lycidae > Platerodrilus > Platerodrilus igneus. Next base: position 2,721,581 of record JARFIW010000765.1, on the reverse strand, counting down.
ATCAAAAATTTGGAACATCAGATAAACGAATTCTTAAGCCATTTTTCAAGGGAAAGGTAGTTTGGTTGTTTTAGAGCAACGGTAATATAAAGTAACATCTCAAAGACAATTCCAGACGAGAAAATAAATACTTGACCATTTTTGGTTTTGAGTATTGTTTAGATAAGACAAAATCTCAAAGATAGCTCGAATGAGAAAGACGAGTAGCAAACCATTTGTAGGTCTAAATATGAAATAGATAATGTAAAATCTCAGAGATATATTCACGCAAGGATAACTAACCATCAACTATTTATGGTTACATGCTAATTAGATAAGGTAAAATCTACAAGATATTTTCATATAGAATGATAAACACAAAATGTTTATGATTTAACCTAATAATAATATAAATTATGCATTAAGAAGAAAATTCATAGAAAAATAACGTAACCATCAATTTTGATCCGACGGCTCTACATCTGACAAGGTACACCGCCCTTGCAACAAATTTAAAAACAGAAAGAAACTTCCAAAGGAGTAGAGTGATCCGGTAGGATCATGTAGGGGTTTTTGTACATAGGTACCCTCCAAAGAGACAAGACAAATAGCATTTATAGATTAGGTAAGAATGGTATGCGCAGTCCATGCATCCATAAGTCGATTAAGAGGATCAGCCAGCGAGTCCAATCAGTAGGAAATTTACTGTCGACTATTTTACGTAAATTCAGCGGAACACAGTGTAGCTACACAGCTAGACGAAGACCCCCATGCCCAAGGCCCAATGTCGTGAAGTAACAACCCTCTAACTATGGGGCGACTTCGAAAGTAAAAGAAAGAAATAAAAGATACAAAAATTAAAGAAAGAGATGAGATACTTGATGCTTTATAGCCATCATGTAGAGGAGACAAGTGAAAGGGCTCGCATTGAGCAAAAGCTACAGAAGCAACGGTGTATAACGAAGCACTACCCGACTATCCAAAGTGTAGTCAGCAACCGGTAGTGGGAAAGCACCACTCTTATATGATGAAAGGTTGTTTAGGGACTAAGATAAATCAAACACAAGAAAAAATAAAATTGAAGACAGAGATAGAGAGCCAAAAAGAAGTAGAATTTTTAGGATACGCCAGCTAGAGAAAGGGTAGAAAGTAAAGAATATCGCTATTAAAAGAAATCGGTCTGAAAAACCACTTGCAACGGTAGCCATAAGATAACATCTATACTAACACGCCGATAATTAAAAATAACTGATCTTCACCTGCGTTTAAACGCTATACCTCCCTATGGCTACATACCGAACGACGCTGTTCGAAAATGTCTTCAACGCAGGAGAACCGCCAAGCCCATAATCAATTACTGCTGTCCTTGGCTAATCTCCGCGGCCCCTTTGACACAAAAATAAAAAAAATTCCTCATACTGTTACGTTATCTGAAACTCCGATGCTACTTCTAGCCCGGCACACACTACAAATGTCGATTCCGATCAACCTCCTTTGATCACTTTCGACTCGGAATCTAAACCTGAACCGGAATCCGCTTCCGCTACTTCTTTGTCAGCTTTCCACCAACACATCACTGTGTGGGAGGGGAATTAAAAATTTTCTGGTGCCCCGAACATTCTTAACGTACATGATTTTTTGAGACGAGTCAAAAAACTCCGACGAACCCACCATGTGCCAGAATTGCAGTTATTTGAGTCTGCAGTGGACTTGTTCGAGGCTAAAGCGTTACTTTGGTATCGTGGTTACCGGAATAGGTTTTCTAAGTGAAGTCGTTGTCTAATTTACTGATTCAACATATTGAACCCCCGGATTTTGCTGATAAGTTTGCTATTACTGAGGAAAATGCTTTTGCTTCACATGACCGAGTTGTTAGGATTTTTCCGACGCCTACGAGAGGATTCGATACTTTTTCCGTACGTTCTACTGTTCTTCTTCCTACTTTTATTTCTACTCGTCAGGTCGTATGCTTTAATTGCAATAAACCTGGTCATGTTTCGACAAGTTTTACTCGTCCTCAAGTACTCCATTGCCATGGTTGCGGAGATAAGGGAGCTTCTCGCCGCAACTGTCCAAACTGTCACCCTACTACTAATAGGTCTTCAAATAATACTTCAACTTCTGTTCTCAGCTCTAGGAGCCAAACTTCTTTTTCTTCTAATTCTAAGTTCTCTTCTGTATCTCATCCAGGTCGTCCAGCTACTACTATCAAAACCTACTCTTCTTCGGTAAATATAGCTTCTAACAAATTTCCTCCGTTTCTAGTTTTACATTATATTCTACACTTCGTTCTCCTCGCTCTACTTATTCACTCTCACCCCAAACTTTGCCTCCACCACCATCGCAACCCGTACTTTGACTTAGTGACTTGCAGCTAGCTTCTCAAGAGTTTGTTCCCGTTTTCTTAGACGATTCTAGTCAAGAAATTCCTGTCGTGTCTGCAAGCACACATGTCGCTGAAGTGACGATAATTTCTAATTCAGTCAGCGAGGGTCCTGTTGAAGTCCATGGACCTGCATCGTTAATGCTTGTTTCCGTTTTTGTCAAAATTATACATGATTCTGCTTTCTTAAATTGTTCAACTCAAGAAATTTCTGTCGTGTCTACAATAACAGCTGTAGCTGAAGTGACGATAATTCCTAATACGGATAGAGAAGGTCCTGTTGAAGTTAGGGAACCCGTAGCTATAATGCCTATTGCTGTTGCCGTCAAAGTTTTACCTGATCCTGTTTCGTTACCTACTCTTACTCATTTTTTTCATGCTGACAAAATGCTACTTGCTTCTGTTATTTTAACTAAGGTTGGTGAAATCCTAGCAAATGTCCTGTTATCTAATGTTGACGAAGGTCAACCTGATTCTGCTTTTTCATCTATCGTGGATGAAGTTCTCCCTGATGCTGTTTGTTTTTGTAAAGTTGACGAAATTCTACCTGATTCTGTTTCCTTGTGTAATGTTACCGAAGTGTTACCGGATTCTGCTCCTTTTCCTAGGGTTGATATTCCTACAGCCAATGTTGTTCTCTTTCCTGTGATACTTCTAGTCCTCTATCTAACGTCGTTATAATTTTATCTACTTCAATCCTCTAGTTAACGTAACTGAAGTGTGCTCTGCTTGTGTTTCTTTTCGTAAGGTTGATTCTCGTATGTCTCATACTTTTTCTCTTTCTACCGTTGACTTTCTTACCTTCAGTTCCAACAACAAACAACTTTCTTCTTTAGCTCGTTTCGAGTTTCATAAACTACCCTTGCCATCTCCTATATCGCGTGCTATAACTCCTACACCACCTGCTGTCCCTGTTTTGCAGAGAGCTGCCTCTAAGAGCCAGACATTATTCTATGCTCCTTCCGAAACGGAAGGTGTTGGTCGACGAAATCCTAATTTCCTTGATTTTATTTCGATGTCCTTCTGGCGCCGTGAACGCCTTAAGCCCAATATCTAGTCCTCGCGCCCCAGTTTCTTATGCCGACTTTGCGCTCTTTAGGTTTTGATTTTTGGAGGTTACGACTTCGTTTTACTTGGTTCTCCTTTCTTTCTTTTTCTTTTACCCGTGTGGGTCTGGGAATAAAATAGTCCCACGACTTGCCTGTCGTAAGAGGCGACTACAGCGGTCAAACACATACACACACAAACACTCTATACACGCATGACATATACACACACCCTTCTCCCCCCTCACACACACCTACTCATACATACACGCAGGGTCACGCTCATACTTACTCATACATAACTACACTGGGATTATGTTTTGTTTTCTTTTGTAGAATTTTAGTTTCTTTCGGTTTTAGACTTGGTGTTGGTGTTATTCTTTTTAGTTTTTTTCTTTTTCTCGTTCCTTTCGTTCCACTTTTCTTTCCCTATTCTTTTGCTGGTCTTCTTTGCTGTCGGTCCCTATTCCGATTGTGTTTCGTACATCCACTCCTGTGGTAGGTGCTTTCTAGACAGTTTTTCTTTCTTCGGAAGGCACGACTTAGTGGACTCTAGAACTAGTTAGCTATTCTTTTCTTTGGTTCTTCAGTTGCGATTCTTGGTTACCACAGTTGATAATACAGCGTTTCTTTTACCAGCTGATTAGATTTATTGCATGTTAGCTACGAATTGCGTACTTTGTGGAACAGTTAGTGAATTTGTCCATAGAGTAAAATTGTTTTATTAAATAGTAACCTTAGTTAATTTTGTTTTGCAGTTCCGATAGAAATTTCTATATTTGTGTGTTTTTATTGTAAATAGAAAATTGTTAGCGATGTATTATTTTTGTGTTGCTAGGAACCACTCCCCTCACCGCATTGGTAGTAATGATCCTCAAATTTCGATCCGCGTAAAAATTTTCCCTAAGCAGAAACCATAATTTTTTTTATTCCAATATGCTCACACTTAACATGCAAATCTGAAATGAATTACCTTGCGTGTGTCCGATCCAACACATATAACTCTCTATCATTAAGTTGTTTTATGAGAAAGCCACCAATCATCTCTAAACCCTATCATGCCTTAGATTGTGCATTGCAATGAAAATGTCTTCTCTTTTTATGTTGTTATTCTTCTTGTTACGACTTAAGGCGTCAGCAACCACATGATCTCTTCCTTTTACGTATCGAATCCTAAAATCGTAATCTTGCAACAAAAGACTCCACCTGCATACTCTGTTGTTTGTATATCTCGTATTGAGCAATGAACATAAGACCGAATGGTCTGTTTATACAATGAAGTGCCTGCCTATGAGATACTATTTTAATTTAGTCACAGCGAATACCACCGCAGCCATCTTCTTCTCACTGATAGTGTAGCTCAATTTATGTGCTCTTAACGTCCTCGATATAAATGAGATGGGCAAAACCATTTTCTCTTGAACTTGGTATAATTCTGCTGCTAAGGCACAATCGGAGGCGTCTTTACGGGTGTCCCCATATTACTTGATGATAAAATTGCTCAATTAAACTTAAGTATGCTTGCTCGTAAACTTTGTCGCATGACCATCTAACTCCTTTCATTAATAACCCAAATAATGGAACTGTTTATTGAGAGAAGGACGGAACAAACTTATTGTGAAAGTTCATCACTCTTAAAAAAGCCGTTAATGTCCAAATATTTTTACGTCTGGAATATTCTGGAATTTCGATAGGGGATCTTTGTTGATAAATATGCCTCGTCTACTAATTTGATATCTCAAAAAGCTCACTTGATGCTGAAAGAATTCACATTTTTCTAGATTTAATAGATGCTAGATTCAATTCGAGTAAAATTCTCTAAAATACACAGTGCTGTGATATATTTTCACTGGATATTAGGATATCATCTACGTAGTGGATACAGAACTCCCTGTACGGTCCCAAAATGCACTGCATTGCCTTAACTAGGGTCACGGTACTCGTAGATAAACCAAATGGGACAACTTCGAAATGGTAGATGCACGTTTCTACCGAAAATTCCTTATACTTCCTTTTTCTTTTGAAAGTGGAATTAACGAGAGCGAATTTGTAAGATCAATCTTTGAAAGGACCTTCTTATTGCCTATTCTTGCCAAATTACTGTTCATTGAGGGTGGACAACTATATTGGGGGTTTGTACGCTAGGCAAATAGAAATTTCACACGCAATGTCATTTTTACCTATCACAGGGCATTTTTATATACTTGGTATAAAAGAGTTTTTTGCTTCGGTCCATCATTTTAACTGTTAAAACTCCCTGCAATTTTAGTTTGTATTCAGCTTTTTTCAGAGCACCTGATGAGATCCTTCTTGTAATCAGACCTATGATTTATACAATCTTGAGGGTATTGATGTTTTATTCCATCTTTTTCTGGTCGTTCTAATCTTTCCAATTGATTATGATCCTCTAATTTTAAGCTCATCATCTCTGATCCCTACTTTTTAATCTCAGCTCTTTTTTGTGTGCATTGAAAGTTACAAATGGAGATGAATTTTGTATTTGATATTTATAACCTTTTGCGCTATATTCTGTTAGTTTTCCTTTTTTTAACGTTCTTGAAATTTTCAACTCCAGCCTGGTATTTTTTCCACAGTATCTAATATCATTTGAAGAATTGCGTGTGGAGTAGTGTTGTCAAAGTTCTTTTTTACACTATTTCTATTGGCAGAGGAACGACATAGGGACGGGAGATTTTTCTATGACACTGCATCTCCTGAAAGTATCAGCATCGTGTAACGGGCATTTTTAATGGATTAACCTTTCTGCAACTACTATCTCTATATTTAATATTTATTAACTCCTTAGGCGAATGTGTCGTATTGTAATGAGTGGATTGCATCGTTTCCTTTGAATCGCTGTTTGTATCAAGTAAATACGTCCGAATAGTTTTCATATTGTATGCAATTTAACTCGCGTGTATTAATTTTAAAAGATAGATAAATTGAAGATTAATTCTCATTAATAAATAAATTCCAACTTATTGAAAACGATAAACAGTCTGTAACTAATTGTTAGATACGATTGCGGCATTTCACGTTTTGTATGTTGTTTATGTTATTATACCAGTCTAGATAAGAAGTCGATAAGCGGTTGTAATAGCGAGCAGTTTGTAGTTTGTGTTTGATTTCGAGATATTACGCTCAAAATACTGTTTCCTTGTGGCTTTATTAATTGTGTTTGGAGTTGTAGTTTTGTGCTTCGTTCCTAGAGATTGTTTTACGTTAAAAATACTGTTTACTTGTTGCTTTGAAAAACTGTGACTTAATGGTATTCGCTGTCTTTACTATAATGTTTATTATGCTGTGGTTTGTTTACTGTTTGCTTTTGCTTTGAAGAGAGTGTGGAAAAATGCGATGTTGTTTGTTGAACCCAAGCTCGTTTTTCACTAAATAAACTGTGATAAAATACAAAGAACGGTATATAATTTGTTATAACGTGCTTATAATGTGTATTTAAAGTGGTTTTGCGTATTAGTAATATTTACTTGTTCGGGGTACCCAATGTAAAATCTGCAAAATCGCTCTTTTTATTGTGAACCTATCTTCATTTTTACAAGGTCGTTCTAAATGTCTATGTGGTTGGCGCGGAGTTTGAATTGGTAATCATAACCTATTCAATTATATTCCTAGGTGTCTAATTCTTGTATAATGTTGTTTACGGAACATTTGACGGACTTGCTTAGTGTTTGCACGTGCTTTACTAATGGTGTTTTTGTTGATTTATCTTTTTAAATTGGAACTATTTGTGCAAATTTCGTTATTCAAAAACATTAGATTTTTCTTTGTTACAAGATGTAGCAAATAAAACACCTCACATTACTGTTAGTATAATGCAAGAACTTATCAGATGACATGCATTACATCGTGCCTTGAAAGCACATGGTTCTAAATTCTTATTACTATTTTGCTTTACAATTTGTATTACAAAATATTTCGGAATTATTGTCTCAGGAAATAGAATTACCAAGAAATTTACCAATGCTACATAGTTCCATCAGCGTGATATTGTCTGCTGCTAACCCCAGTGAAATACGTAGGTGTGATTAGTGTAACGTGTGATTAGTTCCATCAACACCCTCACAATCAAGGGTGAAGTGCTTCGTTAGTGCAGGACATCGGGAATCCCACATTCAATTGCGAGGAAGCGTTGCGGAAGGACTTTTTGTAAGTTGAACTATTTCTTACTTGTTATTGCTTTAAATATCTATCCCAATAGACTTGCCTGCGATTAAGAAAAAAAAAATCAATACTACTGAATTACCATATTAATTGTGTTTACCTATTTATATTTTGTTAAAATTTTATCTGCTTTATGTCTAATTGGTGTGTGAGGAAACGTTTCTGCTACTCTCCAATATTACCTCACTTTGTACTAAAAATTTTTGGTATTGCTTTTACCGTTGTTATATTATATAAATTATCTAAACAGTTTCTTTGTTTTTCATTCTACATAGTACTGAATAACTTAGACTTTTCATTACTGCTATGCTTTTTCTTTATTTCAGGTTTGCAGGACTAATCTTTTTTTATTGCAGGTTTGCTATTCTAATTTCTTTTATTGCAGGTACTGTTACTAACTCCTTACCGCCGCATACATCATATGTTCGTCTGCTTTCTACAACCCCCCTACTCTCCGATTGAGCCGGGTCATTGCTTTGGCTTTCTTTGTGTTACGTAACATAAATTTGGCGCCCAATGTGGGGCCACGAAAAAAAACGTAATAATCGTTGGGGTCTGAGGATAGTACCACAGTGGTAAGAGTTAGCGTGTTAAACATTTATTCTCTATGATTTGCATTCTTTGAAAGTGCAAATCGTTTAGAATAAAAACCAAAGGTGTGATGATGAAAAATCGTACGACTTCAGTAATAAGAAATACAATAGCTCATAATTGCTAATGTGCGGGCAGGTGTTTAATTTATCCCCAATTGACGTTAGTTACCTAAATCAAATGTGTACTTGACAAAGGACACGTAAAAGATAAATGCACCAGCAAGCTTTCAGTGGCGAGGTGGTGGGTTCTATAGTAAAAATGCAACTCGCTTTAAGAGTATACAAATGGTAAGATTTTCACTAAATACTCTGACTCCCACCAAGTGAGGTTTTTGAACTTTATGTCTAATAAAACACATTGAACGCCAACTTACCTAAATTTCAGTGTTTCCGTAGAAAATGTGTGATTCATGGTTTTTACTACAATATAGGTTGATGGAGTTATGTGTGCACTTCTTTCTCATTTTATACTAACTTAAAACAAACACAAATAACAAGAAAACTCCAAGTAGCTTACCTAACCTATATTTCTAAGCACGAATGTTACAGTATATAACAAGAGCAACAAAACAAAAACTAAGCTTTATTTCTAATTCGCTAAATATGGGTTTAGCTAAAAGAAATAAGATTTCTTAAATATATCCAACTAAATAACTGATACACATAAATTTTTGCAGATACAACAGTGTTGCTCATCCATATAAGAATGTTCTGATTAGAATACGCTTTAACTAAGCGTGCACCAACGTAAAAGTCTACTTAATAAAATTAGTTTCATACTAATCAATCATTAAATATAAATCAGTCCAAAATGTGTAAAAATTAAAAACTTACACATTAGCTAAGCTTGTACAAAAGCTAGAAGTACCTTGTACAATAAGTGAAAAGGATTGCAGTAATCCAATAATTCAACTCCGTGTTGTAGTAGAGCCTCTGCCACAGAAGTACTTTTACCTGTAACGGTGATTTTGAATTCTCGTATATCTTCGCGTTTGGATACCCTTTTCTCTACAACCGCAAATTTTAACCATCGTCACTTGAACTACTCTACGTATAATTCGCGTGGTGATGGTTGCGACAATGGAATAACTAACTATAAAAAGCTTAAATGTTTTATTTATTATGTGCCGTATCTATTTATAAGTTACGATGTTTCATGGAATTACCCGGTTTCGTCCCGTTCATTTAGATTGTGCGTCTAAAGCTGTCCTATTATTGAGTTAAATGTCATTATGCTTAGGTCTGGTTGTCAGGTTATTGAAAACGACCTAGTTGTTTGTGTTTGCAACACAAATTTTATGACTGCAAATTTTCGGCTTTAAGTCCATTTGGGTAATTTCCTATGGTCTCGGTTTCGTTAAACTCGTGTGAATGTTTACGAATACGCTTTCTTAGGTTGGTTGTTTACCGAAAATCTGTGTGTAGATTTTTTATTTTATATGTAGAGCATAAAGTTCTCGTCTTTATTGCTGGTTGTATTTAATATGCATTACATGCTTGGCTGTTTATTTCTGTGTCCTATTTTAATATTATAATGAAACACTCATGTCATTTTAGTAAACTAGCAAAACTTTTATATACTTTTCAGGGCATTTTTCCCCAAAGCCCATTTAACAAACACAAAATTTATTCTTATCTATTAGCTAATGTTTACTAAATAACGCACTAGAGTTACACCTATCTCGGAGTGAGTATATTATTCACTTTTAAAAGTCTCATTCTCTGTTGTAATCCAGTCAGGTAATTATTTTACACATCAACACTAATTTATTGTTTCCATCTTAAAGTTTGAAGCAAGGACTTTATTTGCCTACTACGTATTATTTGAATTTAAAGTTTGAATAAAATAAATTATTATACCAATTGTTATCAATCGATTATTTCCTACGTTACTGTTTGTAAAAAACTAACAAATTTGCTTAATAAATTTTAAATTCTATACTTTATTGGTTCAGCAAACAAATCCAAATGTTACACTAATTGTTATCGTCAATGTTATGGCTGGTTTCATGCCAGAAGTCTCACTTTTATTTGAAATACAGTTGACAAGTGAACTAAACAACAAATTAATAGAAATGTGTTAATAGAACGTTCAATATATATTGCTCTGTAATAATATCTAGGTAAATGTGATAACCATGGGGGATATCTTAATTGAAATTAGCAGGGAGTCATATAATGATATTCTAGGTTAGAAATACTTATTTGTAGCATTAATAACAAAACTGCATAAAAAGGATTTACCGAGAACTGCACGGAGGTTTGAGATATTTGAGACATGTCTACTAGATATCGCCATCAAGGAGGACGATGTGCAATTTAAAATTGCATCTTACACACGATCACTCTCTAGTAAGTGGACTATGAATATGTTTCTGTACCGATTGCGCCTTGTAGATGCATAGGAACTACGTACAACTACAATTCCAAGGTGTCAGGTTCGATACACAACACGAACCCCTTCAAAAATGTTAGACAAGTATTTTACATAAAACTACGCCCTCTTTCAGGTACAAGGTTCAATGAAGATCAGGTTTACTACTGTTGCTGCGTACCTAAAAACTTTAACCCTGCATTTTATGCAACTGTTGGGTTAAATTCAAACTTTTTAGGTAAACACTGGCTTGTGACAGGTGTGGCATCTTTGCGCAGAATTTCGAAGGTTGCAGACGGGTGTAGACCAATGACTGACAAAAGCCCAAAACTAAGTTGTTCTGACATGACAGGCACCGCAACTACATAGCAACTGTGTCGCACCATGTCCTTTTACTGCTATAGCCATGTTTTGAACGTAAGTGGTAAGGAGCATAATCACACCACCAGGGCTTTTCATTGGATTTTATAGAGGTTTGTTTTATCTAGCTCTAGCTGGTATAACAATGCACTCTATCACGTGGACTTAACGCAAATAACCTAACACAAATTCTAAGATTTATCCATTCAAACGTCTTGATCTAATACTACCTAGTTTGAACCCCTGACTGCACAGCGGATTTCGCACTAGTTAAGCAACTCTCGTGTGTGTGTGTGTGTGTATGTGTGTGTGTGTGTGTGTGTGTGTGTGTGTGTGTGTGCGCGCGTGTGCCTTACAAGTATACACGTGTCGGTAGAACAAAACATTCCTAGCGGTATAGCCCTACTAGGAACAAAGCAAGTTCTTTGAACAGTGCCAACAGTCCACATTCCACCTTGGCCTCGATTTCGACCAAAGAGTAGGTTGAGTATAACCTACCTTTTACTTTTTTGGTTTTCGTTTCTTGAGATAGAGAGCCATACACTAAATTTGATTGTTCAGTTTTCCACCCAAAGGTGCTACATTGACCAGGAAGCCAGTTTTTACCTGGGAATTTTGAATTTTGCCGAACCCTTGCTGTTCTAAGCAAGGTAAGGATGTTTAATGTGCGTAACAATACTCACAGATTATTTCTCACATCCGAACGATGGCGTATTTTTGTAAAAAATGCTCGCCCAACATTTTTCAATGGACCTTGCAGGGATCCAAACCCGGGACCTTAGGCTTAGTAGTTATGTGCTTACCAAATAAGTCACAGAGTCACCTAAGAAGTTAGGCAGCAGGCTCTGAGCAGGTGTGGCATAGGTACCCTTACATTTAACTTTCCAGTGCTTTACGCGAAGGTACTACACTGGTCAGGAAGTGAATCTTCCTTTCTTGAAAATTTTAAATCTTCCGAACCTTTGCTGTCTAGTGTGCGTTGTAACACTCACACACAGGGCATGCATTTTACCTATCAACCCAACGAAGGCGAATTTTTGTAAAAAATTGTGGCCTAACAGTTTTTAAGCGGTCCGTGTTGCGAAGCGCACCTGGAACTTTGGACTTGGTAGTCACTCGTAGACAAACTAAACCACGAAACGATCTGTGGCGTAAGTACTAAGTGTATTTTCTGAAGTGTGGGTATCGTATGTAATTTGCTTTTAAAAAACATTTTCCTTTTATCCTTGGTGTCCGTTAGGTCTAATGGTAAGTGGAGAACATAAATAATGAGGAAATTGTATGACTTAGGGTTTGCTTAGTATCTGATTTTTCTGGGCTTAATTTTGTTACGTTGGCTCGTAGCCGTGCGTAACACAAAGAAAGTCAAGGAATGACCGGGCTCAATCGGAGATTAGGGGTGTAGAAAGCAGACTGACCTATGATGTATGCGGCGGTAGGGAGTTAGTAACGGTACCTGCAAGTGAAATAGTTAAGCAAACCTGAAAAAAAAAGAATAAGTATAGCAGCAATGAGAAGTCTAAGTCATTCAGTATTATGTAGAATGAAAAAAAAAGAAACTGTTTTGATAGTCTATATAATATAACAACGGTAAAAGCAATAAAAAAATATTTAGTACAAAGTGAGGTAATATTGGGGAGTAGCAGAAACGTTTCCTCACACACCAATTAAACATAAATCAGATAAAATGTTGACAAAAGATAAATAGATAAGTCACAATTGATATGAGTAATTCAGTTTGATTGTTCTTTCTTTCTTTTTTGTTTTGTTTTAAAATAGCATGCAGGTCTATTGTAAAAGGTATCAGAACGACGAAGAATATTGCAAAACAAACGGATAGATATTTACAGTAATAACAAGTATGAAATAGTTCAACTTACAAAAAGTCCTTCCGCAACGCTTCCTTGCAACGGAAGTGTGGGATTCAGCGATGTCCTGCACTAATGAAGCACTTCACCCTTGACTGTGAGGGTGTGGATGGAATTGCTTACACTTTACACTAACTCACACCTACGCGTTTCACTGGTGTTAGCAGCAGACATCATCATACTGATGGAACCATGTAGCATTGATAAATTTCTTGTTAATTCTATTTCCTGAGACAATAATTTCGAAGTATTTTGTAACACAAATCGCAAAAATTGTAGTAAAAATTTAGAATTTAGAATCACGGTCTTTCAAGGCACGATGTAATGCTTGTCATCTGATAAGTTCTTGCATTAAACTAGCAGTAACGCGAGGTGTTTTATTTGCTACATATGGTAACAAAGAAAAATCTAATGCTTTTGCATAACGAAATTTGCACAAATAGTGATCTATTTTAGATTCTTTGGTAGTAAAAAAAAATTCAGAACTACAGTATCAACTGTATTTACATGTGAATGAGATACATATTTATAAGAAGCAACCTTTTTTGTTCATCTACTAAACCTGCTACAACTGTATCATCATTTTTAGAACCAAAACCCAAACTTAAAACTGCATTTGGATAATCCAAAGTATGCACTGCACTGATAAAAACAGGTAACGAAACGAGATCGCACACACATTAATCCTAAAGAAAGAATCGATCAAGTTTCACAAGTTCTACAACGTTTTTCCCACAAGAAAAACAACTAAAACCACAATTAGTAAAAACGTGTAAACATTAATTAAGTCCGTCAAATGTTCCGTAACGCACGTTATTTCAAAAGAAAAACTCAACTAAGAAACACAATCGGTAACCGCACGTGTGGTTGTGTAAAACACGTCCGCATATAAAGCATCCTTCATTCAATGCAATCAGAACTACACTCTCTACAGTTAATAAACAACGTTTACTTCCACGTAAAACAATCTATAGGAACGAGCCACAAACTACAAACGTAACGTAATTAAGATCTAGAAAACTAAGCACAAACTAGAACTCAAAAACACAATTTGTCAAGCAACAGGGAAACATTTTTTTTAACGTAATCTCGGAACGAAGAGCAAACGACAACTCCTCGTCCGCTTATCTCCATCGTTGTTATACCAACCGCTTATCGCCTATCAAGACTCGTATATTCACTTAAGGAACAACATTTATATCAGCGGTTAGACAAGAAACGATGCAATTTATTTATTAATTAAAAATCAAATATAGAAATTATCTACTTTTAAAGTAATACCGACGAGTTAAATTGCATACAAATCTGAATTATTCTGAAGTATTTCCTTTATACAAATAGCGATCTCAAAGAAACAATTTATTTTTAAGTACGTTAACAGAAAGGAAGCGAAAAATGTTAAACTATTAAAAATGCCCGTTACAATTTGTTGGTTGCTTTTTCCACGAACTTGTATCTTGGCTATACTCTTTCTTTCTCTTTATCCCCGTTTTTCTCCCATTCGCTCCCGCTCTCTCTCTCTCTCTCTCTCACCCTCTTTCTCCCCCTCTCTCTCTCACACCCTCTTTCTCCCGCTCTCGCTTTCTTTCTCTCTCTTTTTCTCTCTCTCTCTTCTTCTCCCCCGATCGATTTTTCCTTTTTCTCTCTTAACCAAGTCAAAGCCGAATCATTGAACTCCTTTCAAAAATGATAACAATTACAGCTCCTTAAAATATTATCGGAGCTGAATGGGCAGAGCTTAATTACACAGAGTGTATCGTAGGTCTTCGGACTTAATAAATAGGGCATTGACTTTAGTTCCACCATACCTATTGAAGGTTAATTTCACTGACGTTTAATAGCAGGGACAACTGATAGTGGTGAAAATGACCTTACATTACGAATTTCGACTTGCCCTCAAGAGGCTGGAAAACCGTAACAATTTTATAGGTGTACCGACTAAAAACATAGATGCAGAAGAGAGTTTCTATGAAAAAAATTAAAAGGCAAGTAATAAAACTATAAAATGTAAAACGGTCAAAAGACACAGCTACTCTATATTACCACTTACCTTGAAATGGTTTACCAATTGTCGAAAATGAGAGTGCCAAACTGCCTTATCCAACAATTTCCTCTGTATTTTCGCTACCTAGCGTACTACAGCAACACTGTTAAGGTACATACGCACTGTGAGTAGTGATATTTTGTAGTCGCGTTGTGCCAAACTGGCAATGGTTTGCATTGCCTTTGTCACGTAGTTACACGTTGTAGTGATTATAATTGAGATTTTCCTGCAGTGTCACTCCTAAGTATTTGGGAGTTAGTGCTCGTGCAGTTGGTTTATTGTCTGTTTAAATGCGTGGGTTGCGTTTATAGGTTCCCTTGGTTACTGTGTATGTTGCTATTGCCTGTTAACAGTCCAATTGTGTAGTTTTAGTTGGGTGCTCTTCGCTTTGTCTTCGAGAGTTCTCCTGGAGCCCTCTTCCAATGCGATCAAGATGTCGTTTGCATAGGCTATGAGAGACAACACTTTCTGGAGCTTCCACAATTTCCATTAGTCCCTCGAGCTTAATATCTTAAAAGAGTGAGTCGTGTACCAAACCCTGTAGGCAACCCTTTGCTAATTTCTTGGTAACACTGCGAATATTTGGTCCCGTGGACTGCAATGTCACGTATCCGTGTTGGCAGTAGCTCCTAAACACGTGATGCAGTTGTTGTATACATCTTAGGTGCTTTAAGCGAACAAAAAGTGAAAGCCAGCATAAGTTGTTGAACGCATCCTCGATGTCCACCTTGACAAGTTTCACGTATTTTTGGGTTGCCTTCGTCAAGATGTCTGTTGTGGCGTTTACTACGTGTTCTGTCGATCGTCTTCCACAAAACCAGTGCTGTCTTAGATGCATGCGCAACTGGTATATGTGTTTACGCATCTTTTCGAGTATTAGTCGTTCAAACATTTTACGTTTGTGTTCAGTATGCATATTCGTATGTACGAGTTCATATTTTTCGAATCTTTCCGTTTACCTTTCTGGATAATAACAACATCTGCCTGCTTCCAAATGTTCGAAAATATATCTTGGTTTAGACATTTGTTATAAAGACTACGAAAAGCGGGTACCGGTACTAGTGTCTCCATCATTTCCGCCTGTACCACGTCTGGTCCTGGAGTTTTGTGCGGATTTGAGCTCCTTATTGCAGAAGTATCCTCTTCGTTCGTGTAGGCTTGAATGGTCACGCCAATCCGGTTCCATGGTCTATTGCCACGGCCGTTTCGTTTAGTTACTTGTGTACATTTGCCAGTTTGTTCGGGTGTTTCATCTTGTAGTTTGTCGTCGAGTAGTACTGGTGTCATGAGAATATCCGCTGTCACCTCCCAGTTTGTTGCCTCCGTGCCGTCGGGTTTTTTTATAGTTGAATATGTTATTGGTCTTTTCAATTTCTCAGTTACTACTTTGAGCGGCTGTCCCCATGGATCAACCTGTGCTCTTTTTAAAGACTCTTCGGGTATGCCGTTTTATTTTGTATATTTACTTTATGTAGCTATGTTTGGTTTCACGGTATATAATCAGGTGGTACTGTCATTCTGCCTTTGTCACGGATTTTTTGTAATTTGTCCTCGTCGTCCAGCATAATTTTTAAGTTCGGTTAGTTCTGTCGTCCATTGAACCTGTTCTAGTACAGTGTTGACTCTTTGTCAGGGTTTTATGCGCCAAGCAGTCCTTATTGCGTAGTTCCCTTGTTTGGTATATTCATGTGTCACCTCAATGTGTTGTGGGCGTTGACGTTTGAAAAGTATTCCTAACTTTTTGCCAATTACATTTTTTAATGTGCTATGTGGTTGTATGTGGGTGTTCTGGCGAAGTTGGTTCCCATTTGGTACAGGACCAAGTGTGATCGCTGATAGTCTCGTTGTCGGTCACTTTCCAGTTGAGCATTTTTCCATTTGCTTTGTCGTTGGTAAGTATTATGTCGACGTTTGCTTCAGCTCCAGCCCTACTGCTGTATGTCGGTTAGTTGTTAGGTTTATTCAGTACGTCTAGTTAATGTGCGTATATCAGTTCCTTTATTTGTTTTCGTCTGTCGTCCGTTGTATCATTGTGTTACTGGGAAGATTTGCAGTTTGCGCTCGTTTCGACTCTTGTCGGTTTGTTCGCAAGGACGCCAATAATTCCCGCAAAATTGTCCAGGTATAGCCTCGAGTTGTGTCAAAATTAAAAGTATGTGTTTGTGGTGATCCATATTCTTGTGGTGCTGGATTATATTTTTGAACACAAGCAAATTACCTTGGTGTATTTGCCTATTTTTGTCACCGTGAGGTTTTTGTTGTGGTAGTCGTCAGGTTGTCTCGCTTGCTAATTATCATCGATTGTATTCGATGGTATTCCAGGAATTTTACCGTTTTCTTTGTTTAAAGTTCTTGTATTAGTAATATATCCAGTTGGTATTGTTTCGAGAATTTTCGTAATTCGTGCATTACTCTTGCGCTACGCATGACGTTGATTTGTCTAATTCAAAGCCATTTGAATGGAATGTGCAGATTGCGCATTCTGGCCACTTTTCATGTGTTGTTTGTCCATTTCCAATATCGGGTTTTATAATACGTATCCGCTGTTCGTCTTGTCCGTGTCACTTGTGGTCACGAATATATCTCTCAAGTCTCGCTAGCAGTGCTTTTTCAAGATCATTAGTGATTGTTTGCTCAATGCGTGCCGTGGTAGTCCTGCTATTACTCTGTGTAGCTCTGTCAGTCGTGTGATGCCGGTCTCGGGGTTTGTTAATGATGTGGTTATATGTCTAAGTACACGTTTTTGGGTCCGTTTAGTCTGTGAGGGTTGTTTTTGTCTTTGCTTCGTTGGTTTATGCCGTGTTTACTGCTCTGTTGCGGGTAGTTCTAAATCGTGATGGTTTTCCACATATATGTCAGTCCGTAAGGATTATTGTCCGTGTTTGTTTTCTGTATGAGTCGTTCTAACATCATCTTGTATGTGAAACAGTCCTTAATGTATTGTGCGCATTTCTTGCTTCGCTTTTGGCAAGGAATGTACACAGCTTTGTAACTTTTTGCGGTAATTTCGATAGCTACTGATGGTAGAAAAAAGTGGACATGTATACGAAAATTAAAATAACTGATAATAAACAAAACAATTAATTAAGGATTTTAAACAAGACAAACAATTCCTTCAAACACTTTCCTTTGTGGTTATAACGAAGCGAATCGTATTTATTTTATTTTATAATGGTCGTTCTAAATGAAATGCGGTCGTAACACTGTTGGCGGCGTCCGTCTAGTACGGAATACTAAAAGCGATTGTTCTATGTTGCGAAGCGTAGCATAAGTAATTTTTGCCGGCTTCTACCACGAAAACCCGATACTGCAATGCCTCGTGTGTTCTCCAAGGCGATAAGAAACTTCTTGTACATGCGAAGAACAAGTTTATCGATATCCCGGCATTTTGTACAGGCGCTGTGTTTGAAGTAATACACGGGACATTTCTATAACATTTTAATATACCGGGCGGACGTAAATAATTAACAAATTCCATCTTTGAAAATAAATTAAGCTGTAAATTATACAATATAAACGGAACATAAATTAAACGGTAAATTATATACTATATAAACGGAACATACCGCCTATCAAAATGCAAGGCATTTTAAAGAAATAATAATTAAAAGGCGGGAGTGCGAAATAAAAAAGCAAAGAGAAAAGATTTACAAAAAACAAAAAAAAAGAATTCTTTTTCTCTATTGAGGGCAAAGCTTTGACACAGTACGCCTCAGCTCGCCATAAGCGGTTTTAAGTGTGAACAACCTAACAACACCATTCGTTTCAGGATGCACAGCCACAACACGGCCGAGGGATCAACAAAGTGGGGAAACATTAGCGGTCTTAATCAGCACTAAGGTGCCTAACACAACTTGAGGAGACGGTGTGTGCCACTTGGAGCGTTGTTGTAGCAAGTGCAAATATTCTTTGGATCAACGGGACCAAAAATCTTGTTGAACTCGTTGCAGTAATTGCCAGCGAGAGAGGAGGTTAAACAGAAGGTGAAAAAGGGCGGGCTCCGGGATGGCGGTTAAAAAAGCTAAAGTTAAAAATTGACCTGGCGTAAGGCAGTTCAAATCATTGGGGTCAGTGCTCAAAGAAGTAAGAGGACGTGAGTTCAGGATAGCGTCAATATGGATAAAGACGGTGGCCAACTCCTCAAAAGTCAACACTTGCTCACCAATAGTACGAAGAAGCAAGGTTTTTACAGATTTCACTCCCGTTTCCCATGAGCCACCAAAATGAGGTGAAGCCGGCGGTAAAATGCCAGGCGTAGTTAGTATGTGTGTGACTTCTACGCCCAAGGTCCCAGGTTCGAATCCCGACACCGTCTGCTTGAAAAATGTTAGGCGGGCATTTTTCACCAAAATACACCCTTGTTCAGATGAGAGGTAAAATGGAGGTCTCGTGTGCGAGTATTGTCACGCACGTTAAAGATCCCTACCTTGCTTGGAAGAGCAAGGGTTCGGCAAAATTTCAAATTTTCCAGGTAAAAAGAATTCGTTTCCTGACCAATGTAGTACCTTCGAGTGGAGCATTGGAAAATCACATGTAAGGTATAAAATGCCACAAAATATGGTCCTTGGAAGCAGCAAGCTCGGCGAGATTAATTAACTGTTTATAAGCACCCACAAAATTTGTGACACAATCACTATAGAAGTGATCACATCGACCACGCCTGGCAATAAGTCAACGCAGAGCCGAGAGAAAGGCGTCCGTTGACTAGTCGGATACAATTCAAGATGCAGCGCCTTGGTAGCCATACAAATAGAAAGACATAAATACGATTTTACAAGTTTGGCGCTCCAAAGTCGAGACATGGTAATCGAAAGGACACCAGCGAAGTTGTCACCCGTACTCAAAAAAGGTTTGACTTGAGTAATTCGGAATGAAGGCAAGCTGCCCATAGGAGGTTGCAATGGGACCGGATTGGTTTTCCAGCGCGCTAGACAATGACTGAAAACACGACGGATAGATTGCCTTCCAGAAATAATCTGACTGACGAGAAAATGGACAATTTGAGCACTCGCGCGGAAGTATTTTAAATGAACGTAAGGAACATAAAGATCAGTAAATAGACTTTTGCTAGGTAACAAAGCGGGAAATTTACGGTCAGAGGATAAAGACGCGTGAGCTAGGCGATCTCCGACTCGCAAGATATGGAATAAAACTGGACAACTCTTTTTTAAACTCTTTTTTAAAGGGGATCCGGAATGAAAGGCCTCAAGCTCGATAGCAAAATAAGATTGTTGAGTATACGCAAGCAAAGGGATCAAAGCATTGTGCAACTCAGAAGATGACATAGGTCCGGAGTACCTTTCGAGTGGGTGACGTAGATTATGACGAAAACGGAAAATTCAAGCAACAATGCGCGTAACAAAGGGAAAGGAAGACTGATTTTATAGAATTGATTAACTCTAACAGGAGGTTACGACAGAGGATAAAACAATAGAGCGTTGTTCAATGAGAACTTCGGGAGTATCTGAAGTCGGAATATGTGGACTGTATTTTTCTTCATCTTCTTTGGGAATTAAACCACATCTTTATTTACGTTTCGATCCATGACCTAGGATCGTTGCTAAAATTATTTTGACAACGATTCTAGGTCATAAATCGAAACGTAAACAAAGATGATTTTAAAAACTATGAGTGTTACTTCCCAAAGAGGATTAAGAAAAGTGCCAAACAAGCCACAATAAACGTACAGCGAGTATTTATGTGGATTGTAGTTTTCCAATCATCGATACAAGGTTGGTGAAGTCACCTACCATAAAGAACATTGGCATAAGGCGGTAGGGAGTAAACTATATGACCCGACATCGGCAAAACTTTCGCAGGAGGGGATGTGATGCCAAGAGGCGTGAGACGTGTTTGCCTGAATGTAAGCAGCACGAGTGGCGACGAAAGTCTTCCAATGTTGCGGCGGGGAACGAATCCACGAAAGTACTACCATGGAGTCAAACCAAGCGTAAATTTTATGAAAGGTAAGGTTAGAATCAAAGGTTTTGAGAACAAAGAATAATAATTTGGATGCCAATGCGGCGGCCAACAATTTGAGCCAGGGCAAAAAGATTGTACGAAGAGATGCGACCTTAGACCTAGCGCACACAAAGCGAAGCTCAACAGGTTTAAACGAAACGCGATCGAAATGCAATTAGGAATGATGACGTTGATTGCATTGGCGGCATGAAAAAATAGACTGGCATTTATTTAAAGTATGAGAATTGCTAATGCAATTAATGCAAAGAAGTTTTTTGAAAAATTGTGGCGATTTTGCGACGAAGGCTTGACGAAATCATTACAGCGATAAAGATTGCGATCTTGTTTGCAAAACAGACATTTATTAACATAGGCTTCGTCTGGACTAACATGGAAACGGCGGATCGAGGCTTAGACGGGTTGCTGGAATGAATAACTTTGTTTAAATCAGTTTTATGATTTACCGACAAATTGGATAAGGATTTACACGTATTTTCCATATAAGCAATTAACTCTTTATATGATGGGATAACGGTCGGATTTTAATGCAATTCAAAACTACGGGCAGTGTGTACATCAAGGCAATTTAACATCATTTGTACAAGAATAAAATCCTATTGCCACAAATCAAATTTCTCAAGCGCTTGTAAATTTGCGGTAAAGGTATCGACTAATTCTTGCAAACCCGTGGAGTTATCGGAATTCAATTTGGGAGATTTATCAATATTGTTCCATAGAGCATAATGTGGTGAATATTACGATATTTTTCGCAAAGTTTATTGTATGCAAGAGGGTAATTGGCTTAGGTCAAAGTTTTTAATGGTTAAGAGTGCGGAATCTTTTAGTGCTGATTGTAGATACGAAAATTTATCCACGTTCGACAAATTGTTATTAAGATGAACAAAAAAACTATCAAAGCGGTCAATAAAGCTTTCAAACAAACAACTTTCCCATCAAACGCAGGGAGGGTCAGCGGGGGGAAGCAAAACTTTGGACTTAAAGGTATCTAGCGACGCGGACACATTAGCCCGAGACGACGATTGGCTCGGGCATAGCTTGAAATAGAGCACTTTTATTTGAAAGAAATGGTTATCGAAGCGTTTACGAATAGCGTCTTCCGTTTCAAATTGTTTATCAGCGTCATCTGCAGAAGTAATAACACCTACTGTAAAATTATGGTGAACAAAAAAAGTTTCTCGTACAGTTTCGACAGATTAGAACTGTGTACGCGAAATAAATCAAAAAAGGTTGGTTTAACGGTAGATTTTTGCGCGATTTCAAACATTTCCTCCAGCGAATTAATTGCAATATTCGTAGAAAACAGATACGTTTCAATTTTTCTGCCATGGTTAAAAATTAAGTAAATACAAAAGACAGACGAAATGAAACGGACATTTCGATGTTTAAAATAACCTTGCGGCGATAACAAATACGTAAGCCTAGTACAAATTCTGATACCAAACCATATATCTAGAAAACTCGTAAACAATTCTAACGAAAGAAATGATGTTATTAAAACTTGCAATGCATAAGCGCTATGCTATCATATGAAATTGATTATCTTTTAAAATTTGTTGTTTATTCAGATCTGGCGAGAAGTAAACCAATACAACTTTCTGCGGTAATTTCGATAGCTACTGATGGTAGAGAAAAGTGGACACGTATACGAAAATTAAAATAACTGATAATAAACAAAACAATTAATTAAGGATTTTAAACCAGACAAACAATTACTTCAAACACTTACCTTTGTGGGTATAACGAAGCAAAGCATATTTATTTTATTTTATAGCGGTCATTCTAAACGAAATGCGGTTGTAACACTGTTATAGGCGTCCGTCTAGTACGGAATACTAAAAGCGACTCTTCTATGTGGTGAAGCGTAGCACAAGTAATTTTTGCGGTCTTCTACCACGAACATCGATACTGCAACGCCTCGTGTGTTCTCGAAGGTGATAAGAAACTTCTTGTACATGCGAAGATCAAGTTTATCGATATCGCCGCACTTTCTACAGGCGCTGTGTTTGAAATAATACACGGGACATTTCAATAACATTTTAATATACCGGGCGGACGTAAATAATCAACAAATTCCAACTTCGAAAATAAATTAATCTGTAAATAATACAATATAAACGGAACATAAATTAAGCGGTAAATTATATACAATTTAAAGCAGAACAAGTTTTTGATTCGTTCCTGTGCAGTCGTGTTTTCGGCGTTTAGAGTCACCAACTTCGCAATGTTCGCATGTCTCTATTGTGTTCTAGCAATGTTTGGTAAGGTCTAGATCTTGACAACGCATGCACCTAAGCTCCAATAAGCTTTAACTACTAAACATCGATACAAGTATGTTCCTTATTTTCTCGCTCACTGCAGCCACGCGATGTACGGTGGCTCTGCCCTTAGGCTCGGTTTTGAAAAACAGAATGAATTCCCTGTCAAATTTCTCATGGTTCATTTTATGTTCGAAATTTTGATTGTACGTTTTTTACAGAACATAATTTTAAGTAAACGCCCGGAAGAGTCCTTTTCGCAGGAAGTCGATTTTTGATGTACTCGTATAGGTAGTAGAAGTGTACGTATTATAAAAGTTGCTTCTGTTAGTGCAAGGACAATAGTAACAAGTAAGTTTTATTTAGAATACATTAAAGCTCCTCCAAAGCTTTGCAAACAGTATGCACAATCGTTTCTAATTAATTCGTTTTATGTTATTTTATCGAAAACTCGTAATAACTATCTCTACACGTAGTCGCAGCTATTTTTGGATTAAGATCAGGTTAAAATAAGCGCCAACATTAAATTTAAAGATGTTAGCAGCTTTTTCGGTACTTAGAGTGACTGAGACCATAGGGATCGGTATGACATTCTAAGACAGACTAATGCGATGTGAATGCCTACGGGAGACCACCACATTACCTCTCAAGTACACTGCGTACAGAAATTATTAGTAAACATGATGGCATCCTTTGGACTAAATAATTCCGGAGGTAAAATAGTCCCCCATTTGGATCTCTGGGAGGGGACTACTTCGGGGGATGTGATCCGAAAGTATAGAAAAGGATCCATGAACATTTTGCGAGTCGGAGCGTGGAATGTCAGAAATATGAAACAAGTAGGTAAGCAAGAGAACCTGAAACTCGAAATGGATAGGTTGGCACTAGACATAGTAGGAATCAGCGAAGTCCGCTGGCCAGAGGCGGGGGATTTTTGGAGTGGAGACTTCAGGGTAATTTATACAGAATCAAAGGAAGGAAATTTGGGTGTGGGGATAGTTATGCGAAAAAAGATAGGACGACGTGTAGAAAACTACTTACAAAAGTACGAAAGAGTACCCATGGTTAGATTAGAATCTAAACCGGTAAATACAGTAATAATACAAGTATACATGGCCACCTCTAGCTACAGTGAGGAAGAGATAGAGGCGATTTACAAAAATATCGAAAACATACTAAGATACGTAAAAGAACATGAAAATTTAATAATTACGAGGGATTTTATTGCAATGGTAGGTGAGGTAAGGGAACGAGCGTTGGTAGGTTTATTTGGTTTAGGCGCGAGAAATGACAGGGAAAATAAGCTGGTAGAATTTTGCGACAAGAACAACTTAACCATCACAAAACATCATGCTTGAATACGATACACGTGAAAGATGCCAGGAGATATAGCAAGATATCAAGTAGATTACATTAACGTTTGACAACGGTTTAGAAATCAAGTAAAAGACTAGAAGCTACCCAGAAGCAGATATAGACACTGACCACAGCATCATAATTATGAAGACCACAATTAGATTAAAAAATTGAAAAAGAGGAACGGAAAAAGGCACTTTGACTTTGAAAAGCTAAAAGATAAAGATATCCACAAAAGATTCGAAAAAAAATCAAATGTATTGTTGAAAGATAGCGGGAAAATTTCTGATACTAAGGAAGTGGAAACAGAATGGAATAACACTTGATCCAGTTTAGACATGGCGGTCAGAGATATTCTGGGGCATACAAGAAAAGAAAATAAGAAACCCTGGTTAACAAAGAATATTCTGAATTTAATAAAGGAAAGGCGAAAATACAAAAACAGATCAGATGAAACAGGAAAACAAAAATGCAAAGCCATAAAATGGGAAATTATTCGCAAATGCAGGAAAGCTAAAGAACAATGGATTGATGAAAAGTGCAAAGAGGTACAAACTAAGATGGAAATAGGAAAGACAGACGAAGCATACAAATTAATTAGACTAAATTTTAGAGATATAAAACCATATAGCAAAAATATAAGGGACGCGGTAGGAAACGTCATTATAGAAAATGTAGAGAAAGTAGATAGATGACAGGAATATATAGGGAATTTATATTCAGGAAAGGAACTAACAGTATTAGAACAGGAATCAGACATTGAAAATGATGATGTGGGATGTCCTATACTTAGAAATGAGTTTGAATTAGCATTAAAAGGTTTGAAAAATGATAAGGCGCCGGGTACAGATACGGTGCAAACAGAAACTCTAAAAGCCTCTGGATAAGCAGTAACAGAATGTCTTTTCCGACTTGTAAGCTATGTATGAGACAGCCGAGATACCCAAAGATTTTAAATGTAACATCATAGTAACTATACCAAAAAAAAGAAGCGCGAGATAGATGTGAAAATTTTCGAACAATAAGTTTGACCGCACACGTTTCAAAAATATTAACTAAAATTGTACAAAGACGAATGGAAAAACGAGCTGAAGAAATACTGGGAGAAGATCAGTTTGGGTTTAGACGAAACAGGAAAACACGGGAGGCTATTTTAACTCTGAGGGTGATAATGAAGAAAACAATAGAGAAGGGGTTTGTAGATCTGGAAAAAGCATTCGACAATGTAAAATGGAAAAAAAAATGTTTGAAATACTCAACAAGATTGGAATGAGTTTTAGGGATAGACGGATAGTTCATTGCTTATACAAAGAGCAAATAGCGGTAATAGAATTAGAGCAAAAAAGTAGAAAAGTAAATATTAGGAAATGGGTGAGGCAGGGATGTGCCTTATCTCTATTAATTTTTAACTTGTACATAGAAGACGCAATGAATACTGTCAAATGTAGGAAGACATGTGGAATTAATATGCAGGGACAAAAGATCGATATGCTTATATTTGCAGATGATAGAAGCGGCATTAGCATCTAGCAAAGTAGAGTTAGAAGCTGCTCTTAATGAAATGGAAACAGTTCTAACGCACTGATATGGTATGAAAATTTACAAAACTAAAACTAAAGTTCTAGTATGCAAAGGAGGGGAAAATAAATCAAAAACAAGAATACAAGTCGGTAACGAGAACGTACAAGAGGTTAAGGATTTCTGCTACCTAGGATGTCAAATAACGCAAGATGGGAAAAGCAGAAAAGATATAAAATTAATATTAGCCCAAGGTCGTACTACTTTTAACAAGAAAAAGCAACTACTGTGTTCAAAGACCACAAACATTGAAACATATACGTGTGGAGCACAGCACTGTATGGCTGTGAAGCCTGGACAGTAGGAGAATCAGACAAGAAAAGGTAGAAACCTTTGAAATGTGGTGCTACAGACGTATGATGAAGATATTATGGACAGACCAAGTTAAGAACAGAAAGGTACTGGAAATGGTAGAGGAAGAAAGAAATATGTGGAAAACAGTAAAAAATAGGAGAGATAGGATTGTAGACCACATACTACGGCATGAGGGAATAGTGCGGAAGATATTACAAGCAGAGACAGGAAAAAGAGAACTACAGGTAGACCTAGGTTATACTACTGCACACAGATAGTGAAAGATGTAGGCTGTGAGAATTTCAGGGAAATGTGTAGACTAGTTCAGAATAAAAATCAATGGAAGTACGCTTCCAACCTGTCGCAAGATGGAAAAGTAATGACAAAAATAATAACTGTACCTAAACATGGTGATTAATATAAACAACTACAGATATTGGTTTTGCAATACTCTCAACTAATGTTAATTGTGCGAAAAAATTTACTGGAAAACTATACGGCAAATGCCTAAGTGTTGGGGTTCCTTGGCAGCCACAGGCTGCTTAACCCACTTCACATAACTTACATGTTATTTTCTAATGCTCCACCCGAAGGTACTACATTGGCCAGGAAACGAGTTTTTTTACCTGGAAAATTTGGAATTTTGCCGAACTCTTGCTGTTCCAAACAAGGTGGGAATCTTTAACGTGTGTGACAACACTCACACACGGGACCTCCATTTTACCTCTCATCCGAACGAGGGCGTATTTTTGTAAAAAATGCTCGCCTAACATTTTTCGAGCGGACCGTGTCAGGATTTGAACCCGGAACCTTTGGTGTAGTAGTCACACACATACCACTACGCCAGGTGCCGCCACCCTTCACATACCACTGAATCTCGGTGACGTAGGGCATGTAATTAGAAAAAAATAGAAGGAAATCGAACTGTGTATAGGCAGTTGTGAGAGTTTCTGGTAACTGGGTAGGCTTGCTCAGAACATAAATAAGCTGAGGTACAAATCCAACCAGTTTCTAGATGCAAAATCCAATGACGAAAAATAAGTGCTCTTAAATCTGATGATTATTATAAACAACTACAGGTGTTGTGAAATATTGTCAACTAATGTTGATTGTGCGAAAGGATAAATTGGAAAAACTATTAATTCGACAAAGGTTCGAGTGCTGGGGGAACTTGGCAGCCAAAGGCTGCTTACCCCCCTTCGCATACCGCTGAATATCAGGGAAATAGGGTATATAACTGTAAAACTATAGAAGGTGACCAAACTGCATCAAACAACAAAGAATAGCAGCTATGTTCAACGACAGCGAACATAGATACAAGAGGAAAGCTGTTCAAAGCATAGTGTGGAGCACAGCACAGTACATCTATGAAATAGCGGTAGCAGGAAAAGCAGATAGAAAGAGATAGAGGCCTTCTGGAATGTTGGGCTTAAGATGTATAAGGCTGGTAGCATGGACGGACAAAGTTAATAACGAATTGGTTGTAGAAATAGTAGAGGAATAAAGATATCTGTGGAAAACGAAAAAAATAGAAGAAATAAAGGATAGGATACGTTCTAAGGCATTTCTGGGGAATAGTACGGGATATATTAGAAGCAGAGATGGGAGAAAGTAGGTAGAGGTAGACCGAGATCAGACTTTCGCACACAGATAGGGATAGATGCAGGCTGTGCAAATTTCAGGAAAATGTGTAGGTTGGTTCAGACTAGGAAACAATGAGGGTACGCGTGCAACCAGTTCTACGACTAAAGACCTAATGATGATAACGAGTGAATTTAATATCTAAATTGTAAGGTATTAAAGATTCTTTAAATTAGACGAGTTTACCAGAACGTTAAAAAGTCTATAAATAGTTTGCCGGGAAAATTTGTATGGAATCAAATCGCCGTTCATGAATAGTTTTTAGTGGTGCAACATTAACGCATTTTTCGAAATAAATTGTATTTTGCGGTAGTGCCAATATCAAAGTGGTAAGTCGATTGAAATACGTTTCATTAGACAAAATGCATTCAAAATAGTTAAATTAAACAAAATTTTTTGCTTATGTTCAGTTTAATTGTACTAAGTAATTATATATACGGAAGCTGGTCGGAAACTTGCGGCTTAAGAAATCAAAATATCCTGAACGTTATCAGACTTTGTTTCTAAAGGCTTGGTTAAGGTGAAAAAAATTAATTGCTAATTTTGAATGCACCAGAGAAAATTGTCGAAAACGGAATATGTTTAACGAAATTCATACAATATTTTGTGAAACTGAAATAAAATTCATTTCTATATAACATAAATAGTATAATATATTCGGACGTTGTGGAAATGTAATAATTAAATAAGCTATCAGCATCTTACCTTTAGAAGGTCGTTCAGATCACATTTGCGCTTAACGCGGACCATTGTTTTACAAAAATTTAACTGGCGTAACAGCTTTTCGTTGTTAAAATTATTTTTGAACAAACGTGCGTTTTACACACTTTGAAAATATTTCACTACTCGCTTACAAGAAATCCCGTACGTTGTTTAGTTACATTCGCGTGAGAATCTAACTAGCGTTTGTTATGTACTTTCAGTTTTATCTAAGACATCGTAAATATATCGCTCAAAACTTGACACATACGTCACAGATTTTTATTTCCTCCTACTAAAAACTACATATACGTAAGTAAAGATTTCCATAGGTATTTGTGTTGGTATTGCTTAAGAGATTGTCGGAAGTTATTTTAGTTTACGTTAGCGTAGAAACTTTACGGTAAAATGGGGGAACTTCGACATGTTTTGAGCATATTTTGCCTTCTTCACAGGACACTTACCACTTTAAAACCGTCGCTGATATGCCATCATAACAATTGATGTTTTGGCTCTTTATTACCAAAAAATTATTTTCCTCCACCCTCCACCCCCTTCCCTCTTTTTTAAAAGTTCTATTTTGGTGTCGAAGTTACCCTAGCCAAGGGGTAACTTCGACACAAGATGCAATTAAAGGAAAGAATGCAAAGTTAAGTCGCTTTAGTGCAACTTCGACATGAAAATATTGTATAAATTATTATAATTAACGAATGATTGATATTAATAAAGTCTGAAGCCTAAATAAAGCAAATGTGTCAACAAAAATTATATTTGCATAAACTTATTTATTATAAAGTTGTTGAAAATAATTGTTTATTTAAAACCTTTGCAGTGTGCGTTTTTCTAATTTGGTTATGTTGCTTGGGTTCCAAAGAAATGTTGTTGATTTTATACATATGTCAGTTGCAGTATTTTATAAAACATGTATGTCATAATTTAATGTTTTTCCATATTTAATAGATTAATTTACATCGTTTCTTATTCATTGCATCAAACCACTCTGTGATTCTAGCATTGTAGAAAACCACAAGAGTTTTCCATATTGTCTAGAAAACCACAAGAGGTTATGGGCCCAGGTTACGTATCATCTATGCGTTATAAGTTTTGATGTAATTATGGAATTAGATCGAGTAAAAATTAATCTACTTCGTGGAGCTGAAAATTGGACAATATGGAAAACCAACATCGTGTTGATGTTAAAGCGGAAGCATGTCTACGAGGCAATACTACCTACGTACAAAGACAGTGAGCCTACCATGCCCGCACCTGATGCTGATGCAACCATAAGTTCAACCTATGAAACTGCAAAACTGAAATATGTGGATACAGATTTGGATGCCCAAATCTTAATCCGTACTTCGATCAGTGAGGATTTGTGTTCAATGTTGTCAACTTGTTCAAATGCAAGTTCTATGTGGGACAAACTTCTGAGCATCTATGAACAACGCTCTGGACAACGGTTAGATCTACTCTATACGAAATTGTTCACTTATGTGAAAGATCCCAGCGTTAACATTGCCATGCATTGCCATGCCATAGAAAGTATTGCAAAAGAAATCAAAGACGAAGTTGGCTCTATGACGGTGGAAGAAGTAATTGACTCAGTTGTTATAAATCGTATTTTGAATACACTGCCTCAAGAGTATTTTGAGTTTAAGGACACCTGGTCTGCAATGCCTAAAGAAAAGCAAACAATGCAAAAACTGCTTGAGCGACTATGCCTTAAGGAGCTCTCTCTAAAAAATCGCGATGGCGGTGAGTCGGTTACAGATGCAATGTATCTTAATACAGAGAAGAGTGATCCAAAAGTGGGCGAGTCTAAGCAAAACAATAGCCGACGTCATAGGAAAATATCGGTTCAATGTTTTGCCTGTAAAAAATTTGGTCACATAATGAAAGACTGTACCAATGAGAAAGCTTTGAAGAAACACGCTGAATATAAACAGCGTAAGCAGCAGCAACAATTTAGTGAAAAACCAGTTCAAGAAGGAATTTTAGCTGAATGTATACTTTCTGACTCGACTAACTGCTACATACTTGAATCAACGTCGACTGTATCTGAAGAGTGGATTCTGGATTCAGGAGCGTCCGTCATCTATGTAATAGGCGAGAATGGTTTCAATCGCTCACCTTACTAAAGGTCCCTGGAGTTGTTCGAGTAGGTAATGCAGAAGCTATCTATGCATTTGCAGAGGGTGACATTCAAGTTCAAACAAAAATAGGTAATAAATGGAAAGTAATCTGGCTACGTGGTGTTTGGTATGTTCCAAAATCGTCAAAAACATTGTATCTGTTGGAGTCGTCACAGCTCGAGGCTGTAGTTGTGTCTATGTTGGTGGAAAGTGCTCTATCACACGATCCAGTCAAACAATTGTAACAGGCAAAAGGTAAATGGAATATACAAACTAGCAATTAAAGCGAACGTTTCAAACACATCTTCTACCTGCGAGGTTAACATAAGTGAAGATGTGCAATTGCAGATGTGGCATGAAAGGTTAGCTCATCAAAACAAACGTCATGTCAAGTCGTTTCTGCGCCTAGAGGGTATTGATGTGAATGAGGATAACGAATTCTGCGAAGGTTGTGTTTACGGTAAACAACATCGTTCATCTTATAGATCTAGGCCCAATCGTACAACTAAAGTGTGTGAACTTGTCAGTACTGATGTTTGTGGACCAATGGATGTACCTTCACTATCTGGTAAGCGACTCTATGTGGAGTTCAAAGATGATTACTCCAAATTTCGCATGGTATATTTTATTAAAGAAAAATCTGAAGTTATTGATCGGACTCGTGAATTTATTGCTCATGCTAAACAAAGTGGACATGTGATAAAAACAATGTTGTCAGATGGTGGTAAAGAATATGACAATTCTGAGTACCACAA
Organism: Platerodrilus igneus; assembly: GCA_036346225.1. NCBI lineage: Eukaryota > Metazoa > Arthropoda > Insecta > Coleoptera > Lycidae > Platerodrilus > Platerodrilus igneus. The sequence goes on along the minus strand of JARFIW010000765.1, from coordinate 2,690,063 downwards.
ACTACTTGCTGATAATGGGATCATTTTTAGGAAATCGGCCCCGTATACTCCGGAGCAAAATGGTGCTGCTGAGCGTGAAAACCGTACCCTATGTGAATTAGCAAGATCCATGATCCATACAATGAATTTATCTAAAAAGCTATGGGCTGAAGCGGTAAATACTGCCATGTACGTTCTTAATCGGACCGGTAATACACCAGTTAGTGGTAAAACGCCATATGAATTGTGGTATGGAAGAAAGGCGAAATTTGACCACTTAAAGATATTTGGAACTGAATGCTATGTACATGTTCCTAAGCAAAATCGAAAGAAATTTGATAGAAAAGGAGACAAAGGTATTTTTGTTGGTTATCACGGCGATTATGACGGATATCGTGTTTATGTACCACACAAAAATCAAGTACGCATATCAAGAGATGTCAAATTTACAACAGAAGTGACAGTTGAACAATCAACTATTGTAAATATGCCGTCCTCTAGTTCATGGTTCCAAACTAATGCTCCTGTGGTAGTGAAACCAGATGATACATCGTTAAGCGACAACATTGCACCTATAGAGTCTCAACATCATGAAGGCACACGGCAACTGCGAAATCGTAATATGTTGAAGAAACCCGCTCGCTACTATGATGGCTGTGATGATGAAGATGAGGTTCTTATTTCCTATGATGAACCGACCAAGTATAGTGAAGCAATAGAGTCAAATGAGTCATCACAATGGAAAAGTGCTATGGATGATGAAATGGATTCACTAAATGAAAACAAAACATGGAAACTGGTTAAGCTTCCAGAAAACCGAAAACTTGTTAAAAGTCGATGGGTTTATAAGGTCAAGGTAAATGCAGATGGAAGTATTGGTCGCTATAAAGCTCGACTTGTAGCAAAAGGGTTTACCCAGAGAGCTGGCGTCGACTATGAAGAAACTTTTAGTCCAGTAGCAAGGATGGATACAATCAGGTCACTCATTAGTATAGCAGCTGCAAAAGGTATAAAAATGCGTCAGTTTGATGTAAAAACCGCGTTCCTTTATGGAGATCTTCAGGAGGAGATTTACATGGAGCAACCTGATGGCTACAATGATGGCTCTGGCCGTGTGTGTTTACTTCAAAAAGGTCTATATGGTTTGAAACAAGCTTCCCGTTGCTGGAATTCAAAATTCACATCAGTTTTATTGAAATATGGGCTCAAACAAAGTATGTCTGACCCGTGTTTGTTTATAGGTTATTACAATGGTGAAAAACTGATGATAGCCATCTATGTTGATGACGGTTTAGTATTGTCTACAACCGAACAAACGGCAAAGCAGTTTCTTGAGGAATTGAAACGAGCGTTTAAAATCACAATTGGTGAAGATTTACATTATCTCGGACTATGTATTCAGCATAATAGTGATGGTTCAATTACTGTCCATCAAAAGGGTTACATTGAGCATACTCTTACAATGTTTGGAATGAATGATTGTAAGCCAGTTATGACTCCAATTAGTAAACCCTTGTCTTGTGACAGTGACAGTGAAGTATCTGTAGATGTTCCTTATCGACAAGTCATTGGTCGATTAATGTATGCTCATTGCACTCGCCCAGATATTATGTTTGCAGTGAACTACTGGTCAAGATTTGTCGAAAAACCAACTAGTCATACGTGGATTGGTGTTAAGCGGATTCTTAGATACCTTGCAGGTACAAAGGACTATCAACTCACTTACCGCCATGGCCATGACATGCTTGAAATCTACAGCGATGCAGACTTCGCCAGTGGTAGTGATCGGAAGTCTACCAGTGGAGTTTTGTTTAAGTATGGTGACGCAGCAATCTGCTGGATGAGCAGGAAACAATCTGATATCGCTCTATCCACAATGGAAGCGGAATTCGTGGCAAGTTGTGAAGCTGCTAAACATGCCATGTGGATCAAGCGACTTTTCTTCGAGTTAGTCAATTATGATGAAGTTCCTGTTATTAATATCGATAACCAAAGTGCAATTCAAGTTATCAATAACCCAGAGCTGCACCGCAGTACAAAACATATTGAAATTCGTTATTTCTTCGTTCGCAAAAAGGTTCAAGACGGTCAACTTAAAGTATCATATGTGGAAACAAAAAATCAAGCCGCAGACGGGTTAACGAAAGGGTTGGAACGTTGCCGTTTGGTTCAAGTTAACAATCTTCTCGGATTGCTTTAACGATATAAAAACTAAACAATTAGGGGAAGTGTTGAAAATAATTGTTTATTTAAAACCTTTGCAGTGTGCGTTTCTCTAATTTGGTTATGTTGCTTGGTTTCCAAAGAAATGTTGTTGATTTTATATACATATGTCAGTTGCAGTATTTTATAAAACATGTATGTCATAATTTAATGTTTTTCCATATTTAATAGATTAATTTACATCGTTTCTTATTCATTGCATCAAACCACTCTGTGATTCTAGCATTGTAGAAAACCACAAGAGTTTTCCATATTGTCTAGAAAACCACAAGAAAAGTCATAAAAAACAGTATAAAAATAGGTACCTATCAAAACTAAATATCATATTTCTATGATAACTATAAACCCTAGAAGCAATCTATACAAATATTCTACCTGGCTAGGTAAGTATATATAAAAATAGAACATAAAAAATGTAGGTATTTTATTGGCCGTCGAAGCATGCGGTACATTCGTAGCTCACTTGCTTGGAACCTCCGTTGCAATGTCCACACACCCATTTTCCACAAGTCACGCACTTGATCCAGGCATTCTGATTTGTGTACTCGGAGAATTGTATCAGACAAATGGAACAAGAACTGCAAGTAGGACATTCATACTGAGGGTTATTCGAGCCAAGGTTGCAAACCCCACACACCCACTGCAAAGAAGAAACACAACAAATCTAGTCTTTGTTGTCAGTATGATTTGCATAAGAACAAATGCATACAGAGCAGAAAGGGTCGTCATTAGTGTCTGTAATTCTGTTTCTTGTTCCACGAACAGTCCAGGCTCATCAACTTTCATTTTAATTTTAGGTTCAGGCTCATCATTTTTAGGTATAGAGCGGTTCTTCATCCTTTTTCTTTCTTTTTTCTTGGTCTTTTCGCTATGAGAAATCATCGGATCATCAATTTCTTCCTGTACTGCTTTTTGTAAGGAGGATGGAGTGTTCGTTTCAGATGACGTTACTTGCATTGGTTGGCCTGGTCTGGTTGTGACTTTTTCCCTCTCTTAAAAGGCATTATAAATTTTTTTGCTATATCCTCTCGACTCCTTTAAAAGCTCTAGTAGATTTGAATCTAGGTCCCTTTCGGAATTAGATATTTCGCTAAGAATTGTTTACTAACACCGTTTCAGGACTAAAGGGGTTTAGGTCTGTTATCTGAAAACCAGATTGTAGATTTGTAGCAGCATTTCCTTCTAGGTGACACCATAATCGATTTAGCAAATTTGGAAATTGTTTTTTGGAAATGCTCCCCTTTCGACGATTTTCCTTCCTCCGCGAATCTAAGATGTCTCACTATTTTCGTTTCATAGAAACAAAAGAACCCACATCGAGGGGCTGCATTAAGTGAGTTGTATTAACTGGTAATGGGGTTATATAAATATTATTTGCTAATGTTGCTTCAATAACACGGGGAGAAAAATGTGAGGCGAGGTTATTTCCAATTATAACTTTTTGTTGCTCTGAGGTGCTATTAGTGTTTATGTGGGGAATCAAAATTTGAAAAATCCACGTCTCAAATGTAGTCATATCAAACCAACCACTTGGCGTAACATCATACACTGTACCCACAGGACAACCAGACGTCCAATTTTCGTACAAGTACTGTGCCGTGTAAATCGTCATGGGAGGCAACAAGTCGCCCTTAGCTGTTCCGCATACCATTAACCTTACAGATGTTCTAGAGTGCTCCTGAACACGCTCCACTCTTTTAGCTCCTCTGGGAACCAACATTTTTTTTGCACCAGGATCATCAGTTATGTTGGTTTCATTGTAGTTATAGATATGATCGGGCAAAACATTTTCTAACGCACTTTTAATGTTGTTAAAAAATTCTATTAGCTCCGGTTTACCTACAGGAGTTCGTTGACGTTTTATGTTGGTAGCTAAGCGGCTAGTCAGATTGTTCCTTGAAGCAAATGCTTGTATAAAATTTATACCGAATTGATTGTTCTTTCGTTCCTTAATGGTCCTGCCCTGCTTGGTAACGAATTTTGCTATTGCTTAACGAATATCTTGGTGTATCATTGGAAAGCTCCAATCGTTTACCGTACCAAGTGTTTTTGCTACTAAATGTTCTTCATCACTAGTTAACACACACGGACGTCCCGGTTTTAAAGTAAGATGTCTATGAATTTTATCGATCAAGGTTGTTCTGGAGACTTTAAACTTTCAACACGCTTGTAGCTTCGACATGCCATGTTTTACAGCATCGATGGTTTTGTTCATGTTTTGCTGTTATAGTTGAGATAAGATTTTCCCTCCCAACTTTTTCACGTACCTACGAGGCATTCTTTTTATAAATAACTAATCTGAAACAAAAAAAAATTAGGATAAAGAATATTAAAAACAAAATAATATTAATAACCATAGTAATGACAAATATTGTTATTGTTATTATTATTATTTGTGTAATCAACAAAAATAGTGTAGAATGTAAAAAAGAATCAACAAACCAATCAATAACTTTGAAACAATCAATACAAAGAATAAAATTTTATGTTAAAAGTATAACTGTTGAAGTTACCCCGGCTGTCAAAGTTCCCCCATTTTACGGTAACTGAAGAGTTTCTTCGAAATTATGATTATTCAAAAATATCTGGATTTAAATTCTTAGGTTTTCGTGATAAGGTAAAAACTAAGTATATCGCACCTTCCAGAGGTTGTAGCGACAAACGAATAACTCGGTCACAAACACGATAAAAGAACTAGACAATAAATCACTATATTGTTAATACACCGTGTAGGTGACCTATTTCAATTACAAAAGGGCCAGGAGATTTCGTTTGTTTGCCCATTCCTAAACTATTGGTTAATATTCTTTTACTAAAACTTTTTTCTACAAGTACTAGTATTTTCATATTTAGTGAATTTAATATAAAATGTTTTTTCTCATTAACAACGAGACGTCTATCGTGGCTGTACTAAGAGAAATAATGTATATGAATTCAATCTACTCGGAAATTCATCCTTACATGTGATTTTCCAATGCTCCACCCGAAGGTACTACATTGGCAAGGAAGCGAGACTTTTTTACCTGGAAAATTTGGAATTTTTGCTGAACCCCTGCTGTTCCAAGTAAGGTAGGAATGTTTAACGTGCGTGACAACACTCACACACGGTACCTCCATTTTACCTCTCATCCGAACGAGGGTGTATTTTTGTGAAAAATGTTCGCCTAACATTTTTCAAGCGGACCGTGTCGGAATTCAAAACCGGGACCTTGGGGAAATTCATTCACTATAACTTTGGAAACTACCACTGCACAATTTTTAACGTAGCGATTAATGAAAGGAGTGCCGGTAGCTCAAATTGGTCAACTTAGACATACTTTGATGATATTGGTTTGCGGCGTTCGAAGTATAAATCCTAAAATCACTTTGTGAAAGCTATTGATATCTTCTTAATTTTTCTTGGGTACTAAACCACTCAGAGTTTTTAAAATTGTCTTTGTTTACGTTTTGATCCATGACCTAGGATCGTTCCCAAAATAATAAAAATTCTTTAAGTTTGACATTTATGACACAAATTGAAGGTGATCTTGGTGTATTAATTTTTGATATAAATACATTTGGTGAAAATTTTAAAATTTAGTTTGTGTTGCGCCCTGGGAGCGGCTTTTTAAGATAGCCAATACGCTTAATGTGAAGGCAGCTGATTAATTTTTCATCATAATCATTAGGTCTTCAGTCCTGGAACTGGTTAGAGGCGTACCCTCATTGTTTCCTATTCTGAACTAACCTACACATTTCCCTGAAATTTGCACAGTCTGCATCTATAACTATTTGATCTAGGTCTACATTTACCTCTTTTTTCCTATCCTTGCTTGTAATATATCCCATACTATTCCTCAAAAATGCCTTAGAACGTGTTCTGCCTTTCTGTTTCTCCTATTTTTTCACAGATATCTTTATTCTCCTACTATCTCTATAACCTATTTGTTATTAACCTTGTCTGACCATGCTATCATCTTCATACATCTGAAGCACAACATTCCAAAAAGCTGCTATCGCTTTTCTAATTGCTTTTCCTACTTCCCGTATTTCATTGGCATACTCTGTTGTGCTCCACTTATATGCTTTCAACAATTTTCTTCTTATTTCTGTTTGTTGTCTTTTATCATAGGCGTTGTTCTTTCTTGTTAGATGCAGTTTGGTCCCCTTGTACTGTTTTACAAATACATACCCTATTTTTCCGACTTTCAGTGGTTATGAAAGGGGAGGCGGCTCCGTGGCGTAGTGGTAAGAGTGTGACTATTACGCCCTAGGTACCAGGTTCAAATCCCGACACGGACCGCTTGAAAAATGATAGGCGAGCATTTTTCACAAAAATACACCCTTGTTCGGATGTGAGGTAAAATAGAGGTCCCGTGTGTGAGTGTTGTCACGCACGTTAAAGATCCTTACCTTGCTTGGAACAGCAAGGGTTTGGCAAAATTCCAAATTTTCCAGGTAAAAAAAAATTCCCTTCCTGGCCAATGTAGTAGCTTCGGGTGGGGCATTGGAAAATCACATGTAAGGTTATGAAGGAGGAGGCGGCTCCGTGTAGTTAGTATGCGTGTGACTACTACGCCCAAGGTCCCAGGTTCGAATCCCGACACGGTCAGCTTGAAAAATGTTAGACGAGCATTTTTCACAAAAATACACCCTCGTTCGGATGAGAGGTAAAACGGAGGTTCCGTGTGTGAGTATTGTCACGCAATTTAAAAATCCCTACCTTGCTTGAAACAGCAAGGGTTCGGCAAGATTCCAAATTTTCCAGGTAAAAAAAACTCGCTTCCTGGCCTATGTAGTACTTTCGGTCGGAGCACTGGAAAATCACATGTGAGGTTGTGAAGAGGGGTAAGCAGCCGGTGGCTGCCAAAATCCCCCAGCACCTGAACATTTGCCGATTTAATATTCTTTTCAATATATCTTTTCGCACATTCAACATTAGTTGCAGATATTTCACAACCAACACCTGTAGTTGTCTATAATAATCATAAGATTTATCTGCGCTTATTTTTTTCGTCATTAGTTTGCCGTCTCGAAACAGGTTGGACACGTACCTCCACTTATTTACATTCTGAGCTAGCCTACACAGTCGCCTGAAATTCTCACACAGCCTATATACAACTAGGTTCCCCTTCTATTGCTTTCTAACTACATGCCCTATTTCACTGTGATTCAGTGGTATGTGAAGGAGGTAAGCAGCCTGTGGCTTAGATCCGCAAACACGGATGTTTGCTAAATTAATAGTTTTCCAGTAACTGCTTTCTCTTATATTTGCACTATTACCATTATTTTTAAACTTCTCTATCACGACTTCCACAAAATATAATTATTTAATTTCACTATGTTTATTTCGCGTGATTTTCTGACTTGAACTGCTGTGGAGCGTGCCTTGGTTTGAGAAAAACTGACTGTTTATCAAATTCGTGTAGTATATAAAACAACGCCTCCATCTGATATTATTGGTTTATCTGCGTCCATTGGTCAAAGTTTGAGGCGTGCTATAGGTTATTGTCCATACCTTACACTTTCTGTGGTATTAACTTGAAATCCCAACACGTTCCGCTTAAAAAAATGATAGGCGAGCATTTTTCACAAAAATACATCCTCGTTCGGATGAGAGGTAAAATGGAGGTCCCGTGTGTGAGTGTTGTCACGCACGTTAAAGATCCCTACCTTGCTTGGAACAGCAAGGGTTCAGCAAAATCCAAAATTCTCCAGGTAAAAAAAAACTCGCTTCCTGGCCAATGTAGTACCTTCGGGTGGAGCATTGGAAAATCACATGTATGGTATTAACATGATAATAGCTTGTTGAATTGCTGGCGTCGGTCACCTATACATCCAGTTTGTATAGGGTAAACCTATAGCCATTGTACTTTCACCCGTCATGCCTTGTTTTGATGTAGGAAATTATAATTCGACCTCGCACATAGACAACGTACGGACTTTATTTCTATCAAGGTAATTTTTGGGTTTTGTATCGACTGTATGTTAAAGATCACGTAGGCGAAATTTTTACACTGACGTAAATTAAAAATGCGTTTATTTACTTCTGCGTTTATGAAACATGTTTGTTTTAAAGATGTGCTTATTGCGAGGAGTATGGTTATTTCCTTGCCCTAATGTGTATTTATTTCAATAAGATTCGTTTCATGATTTTCTTGCTTCAGATGCCTCTAATGCGTATTCCTTTAAAGTTTATGAATGCCTTGCTGGTTTAAAATGAATTTGATTGCATACAGAGTTATTTATCTTACTGAGTGTGATTGTATTATTGAAGATGAGCTTCCTTTCATTTATTACAGTTAATTGTGATTCTTATACAGTGTGCTTGATATTAGCTTTTTGCATAATTGGCGAATTACTTCCATTTTTTGATGAAATCGTTTAGTTTTCTAAACTTTAGCGCTATTTACATGTAGTGTACAATCCTTATGACTCAATATATCCCTAAATAACCCTATTATCATAGCAATATATATATATATATATATATATATATTGGTTTAATTATAGGGTAGTTTAGGGTAGGTTAAGTTATAGGGGTCGTTGAATAAATAAAAGCAACTTCCAGTTAACAAAAGCACATAATTCCAGATATGATAAGAGTAAATAGGTCACTATACATATTGTTAATTGAGAGCACACTGTATATAAAAATACATTGGATTATATGCATAAGAATATAGAAATATCCAAGAGTAGTTTACAAGTTAAGATAAGATTTGAAAACGCAACAAAATGCATCAAAATTAAATCAACGGAAAACCTATATGAATTGGCTTTACAAATATTTAGCAATTGCGTTAAAAATATCATCGTACACGCAATCTAAATTATGCATTATTAGAAAATCGTACGTGACATGAAGAATCACATTTGTTCAAAATCCAATATTAGTTAGGAAATAAACGAGCACCAGATTATTTCGGTTTAAATTATAATGAATAACAAACACTGAATACGTGATTTAATAAAAGAAAATTATTGGGATTTCTCAAATAATACCATGATATGTGAGTGTATTACGTGACGAGCCAGGCATCCATTCGAATATTTGGACTAAATAATTGGTGAAAATCCCGAAGTACACAAAGATAAAGGCAAAAGGTGTCCCAACACGTGAATGAACGAATGAAAAGCAAGTAGAGGTACGGCTTTAAATACGATAAGAATGAAGCGACGAGTTTAGTATACATTTAAACTGGCCGACGACTATGTTCTGAAGTTTAAATTATTAAAATGGTCTAAATACCTACATAAATGGGATTTTAATATCTACATCGAAGTTGTTCTCATACCGATTTTTAAAATTAGATACTAATACCGATTTGGATTGTATTTTGGTTTTGATGTTGATTCCAAATTCGACTCTCAATTTGGACATAGCCAGGACAGAACTACAGAACCATTCCAGGTTAGCGATCTTGATATAATTTATTATTGAAAACTGTTTTAATTCAAAATTTATCATTTTATCTGTAAGAGTCAACAAAACATAGTAGCTTCATTGATCAATTTATGACAAAGGCAATAGGTATCTTGGAACGTTTTAAAGGTCCCTAAATATAAGCAAAAAGGCTAGTTTTGCTAGCTTCAATTTTATAAATCTGGTATATGTAAATATTCTGAAAAGGGGAAAATTTTAACGTTGTAAATATTTAATCATTATATTGTGTATTGTAGAATTGCTTTATTTAATTAAATTGGCTAGTTGGGGCAAAAACCATAACTTAACATTTCACATCATAGGTGCTTCATTATTAGGGGTAAATTTCACAACAAAATTTATGATGGTTCAGCGCTGGGATTAATATCACAGCAATTTTATATTAGACCCAAATTGTGGGAAAGAATAACATTGCATTTTCTGACGTCCATCGTAGGGGCTCGTTGATGATCCTAATAAAAATATCACAGCATTTTATGGTACGCCCAATAGTGCAGGGCCTAATATAAAGGGGATATCACTGCATTTTATTACGCCCAAATCGTGGGGCTGGAATAACACAGCAATACATATATATATATATATATATATATATATATATAACGTATATAAATATTATCTTACCTTGTGTAATAACTATCTAATAATATTTATATATATTACTGCAAAAGCTGCTCTGATTCGAACTCTGGTTCTGATGATGTCACTCGTTCATGGATGCCAAAATGCTACCAACCTTTGGTGCTACTTATATACCTAAAAACTGAAAATTTTCTGCTTTGCAATGAAGTTTACCACAGCTGCTCAGCTGCTTTCTGAAATTCAACTAACTACAAAAAAAATAGCGCTACGGTAAATCACATACTTTTATTACATACTCAAAGAAAAATACACGCCAAATCACAAGTAAACTCCTTGTTCACACAATTTTTTTACATTATATACATCCCCTTTTAAAATAATACATTTCGAGAACAATAATTACCCCAGATTAATTACTTCCAATTAATTATCAGAGAAAGTAACAGGGCTTCACCATTTGTTTTATATCAACCTTGGTTCAATCAGAGCTCATAGTAAACCTTAACCTTTCGTGCTAATATTTACACATCAATCAGCAATAAATTTTTTTTACCTTGTACAAAAAACCAAATATTACTAATATCATAAATCCGTTCTTAACATGAATTCCCACATAAAGAAGTTTAATTCGCAAATCTTTCATATTTGGCACTTTTTAAGCACCAGCTTATACACATAGGCAAATAAAAGCAACAGTTACCTAGATTTTATCACTACATACGCCCTGCTATCATTCTTTTCAAAACTGCAGCATATAGGAACACACCAACCTGGTTTGTAATAACCATAACTGTCAGCTGCAACCATTAGACCACGAAGACATTTCATCTACCAGTTTGAACGTACATCCAAATTTCCCAAGCTCTGCAACTAATACCATTGGCTGTAGATAAATCACCAAGTTGACCAACGACTGACATCTACTCCATTTCCATTTGTATACTTTTGCACACTTAGAGCAAATTAAAATTAAAACAATTTTTACTTAGGTAGAGTACTCTTTTATTCAACTCAAAGTATTTTACTCTTGGAGCCATCAGCTGATTGTAAACCAAGAGAAAGCTTTACGCGATTTGAACTCAGAGACTAAGTCATAAAGAGACTAACGAGAGCCCACAACAATCTCTTGGTGTTTATATATCCTTCTTCCCCTTTCAAAGCATATTAGAATTCTTCAAACTTTCTACAATACAAACATTCAATTCTACGTACACTTTCAACGGTTACCCAATTCTTAAAACACTCTAACTATCTTACACAAACAAATTCCAACGGCCATCAAATTTCTCGAAATTAGCCTCACACCAACAAACTCACGTAAACATTTCTCTGCATTTCTTTTCCACCTGAAACTCACTTCATAGAATAAACCACTTAAACATACAAACAGGCACGCCTAACTAACCGATTTTCGTCGAATTTCAACAATCTCACTTTTGTATATTCATCCAACAGGCAAAAATTAATGTTTAAATGCGCCCCTAATGCAACACATGTTATACCCATTGCGATCTAACATATGCTCTACTCTCAACTATTTTTTTACTTTGTTTTCACACCACTAAACCCAGTATTGACTCACCTAAGCCAACGAACGCTATTGTTCACCTACACCTACCTTACTTATACCTATTCTATCTAATAATCTCTTCTTGTTTTCTTGTTTGCAAGTCGCATTTGTAACTAACAACGGCTGTTTACCCATTCCACCTATAAATCTATTTAATTGACAGTGATAACCAACACTACCTAGAATTTGCTTTCGTTTGTTCAATGTTATCTACGCCCTTTAATAATAATACCAGGAAAGTTAAGACAGTTATCCTCGTTTATTATTTCATGTTGCTAGGAGCGCTTAGACAAACAGTTTCAAGCTTTCAACAAATATAGCAGCCACCTGATTTTATAAACAATACGCAAAAACTAAAAACGATTTAAACTACTAAAGCGTTTGAAAATATACATCCACCTTTGCTATAATTTAACTATGAAGGTTAAATTGGTGTATAATATAAAATGTAGATGCTCGCTTCTTCCCATACACGTTCTAAATGCTTTTGGAGAATATTCCTATACTTAAGTACAACTGTTAAAATATGTTTATGACTTTTTAAATGTTATCTTACCCACGGAATGTTTATATTATAACATACAAAATAATTATGCAAAATTACATTTTAGCTTCTTGAAATATTATTGTAAAATTCTGAATTTCTAATCTAATGATTTAAAAAGCGTTTTAAAATTTTTATTTATATTTTCACGTACCGAATCAAGAAGTAAATTGCAAAAATAAATACATAATGCCCTTTTAACCTCCAAACATCGCAGTAATATATATATATATATATTATATATATATATATATATATATATATATATATATACTCATATTTAGACCAGGGTAGAAAATTAAATAATCACATCAAATAATTTTAATCACCGTGTATAAGGAATTGTATTAAATAATACGCTTTATTAAAACCTTGAAGCATAAATAAACTCGGTTGTTTCAGTAAAAATAAGAAATTTAAAGTATGTACAAGACGCTTTATATCAACAGAAACAAATGGAAATTACGTGCAAAGTTTATATTAATTAACCTTATTTTAAGTAACCGGTAGTAAAACAAAGTGTACATATAATAATTAATATTTAAGTTGTATTCGCTAAAAATGAAAAGGATAGAAATCAATTTTAATTGGAGTTAATTAAACCGTTAATAACATATAATACCTATAGAAACTTGTAAAAACCCAAGATTAAAATACCACGGAATAAGGCTCTGAGAATTAATATTATATTTGAACACCTGCGTAGTTTAAATGTCACATTCGGCGTAAAGTTTGCAGATAATTAATGTTTCAAAGAATCTTGGGAAAACGTCGCATAATAGTTACGAGAATTGCTAAAGCTGGGTTATTTCACACTCCATGTGGACTGAAATAATCGATAATAAAGAATATCAATTTGCACCAATACGAACAGGTTAGAGAAGGAAAGAGAAAATGCGTCAAGCAAAGACACATATTGTAAAAGGCGGGATTTAAACAACGTCACGAGGGTCACAATTGGTTGAAAATAGGATGCAAATATCAGAGGTAGAACAACAATTTCTGTACAAAATTAATTAGTTTTTCTCGGACATGCTTGCGTGCCGTGTGGAAATTTTCTGAGATTTAAATGGGGCGAGTGAAATTTCGTAAAAATCGACGCGTGAGCGACAGACTGGGAACATGGCATGAGAAATTCTTTAGAATTACCCGTTTTGGAGAACAGACCGATAGACAGGCTTTTTGCTATATATACCGAGATGAAGATAAACAAGCCCTCTTAGACTTTTGACGATTCGATGCGTTAAAAGCTCGTACATACGCGACTTGATTGAAGATGTTAAACCGTGCATTTTAGTTTGATTAAATAATTTAAAGTTTGCTAGTATATTTTAGTGATTCAAAATAGCTTGTTATTTACGTGCTAACATGAATGTATTTCAGTGCACTTAGATAAAAGGTAATAAAATTTAGTTTCACTGTACCAATTAGCAAAATTTACAACGACGAATGTGTACACAAAAGTAGGCAGTTTTGGCGTATATATAGGTGACAGAAGCATGAATTTCTTTGCTATTTTTCGGGGGTGTTAATAATTAAATGGTTCAAATACGTGTCTGGATCCATGAAACAAGGGTCAGATAAACACAGATGAGTTCCGGAAAGGCCCAGAAACAACTTTGAATGGATGGTGATGGAGAAAATTTTAAAAGCGTAGAGAATCAGAAGCCGTAAATATAATCCTGTTGAATGGTGTGATTAACTAAAGAAACGATACTTCGAAGCTACGAGGACAGTAACCTTCAGGTAAATTATACTATTTTGTTTGACATTTTTGTGTGTATTGAATGACTTTATAATTGATTTACTTTAAATGGACATTAGTGAAATTGTTCTAACCATAAAAGTTTAATTTTAAGATGAAATTTGCTTGTTTAAGTTAAAAGGGGTATTTTGTTTTGATGTTCGGGAATATGATGAAAATTTAGGGTATGTCTTTGAGCTCAATTAGACGAACCTGGTTAATTAACGTAAAGGGGTGGTAGATGGTCCCTTTATACTCAGACTCCGGTCTGCTTATATTGTTATATTAATTAGTAGGCATCCAACAAGGACTTTAATTTTGGATGCACAGTAAAATGATAATAAAATTAATCTTGAAATTCTTTTTAAAACTGAAATTTATGCTGAGTGTTAATTTTGAAATATTAATGTATTCTGAATATTGATGTAAATAGAGTTAACGTTGATGTTTTTGGTAGGAATGTGTTGTTTTTTTTTTATGAATGAGGAGGTTTATAACATTAAGTGAGCAGCCGAGGCGAAAAGCGTAGTTCACGGATTTTAAAGGTATCACAGCAAATTTGGCGACCCAAAAGTGAGGCTCGAGTTCCAAATAAAATTTTTGTGATTTTATTCCAGGAAACTGGCGATCTGAGAGAGAGAGTTTTTCTGTGTGTATAAATTTAAGAGTATTTTAGAGTGTGTGTGAGTGATTAGAACGTATGCAGAGAAAAGAGTGGTTAAGGAGTCAAGGAGTGGAAATTGGAAGTGACGATAGTGCATTGTGTGAGAAAAATTCTAAAATGGAAGAAGCTGGAGGCAGTAGAGATCAGTCGAGGACGGAATCAGGGGATCAAGGAAACGAGATGATATTGAGAATGTTAGAGAGGATGAGTGAAGAATCCAATAGAAAATTAGAACAGCTAAGCGATGAATCTAATAGAGCTAGGGAAGAATCGAACAGGAAGTTAGAAGAGATTAGAGAAATGAGTGAGGAATCGAATCGTAAGTTTGAGCAAATTAGTCAGAAAATAGATAAGACGAATCAAGAAGTTTCAGAATTTAAAAATAGTCTTACCGTAAAGATGGGGGAAGTTGAAAATAGGGTTGAAAAAAATGAACGTGATATTACAGGTCTTCGACAGGAAATGGGACATTTAAGGACCAACACATGAAGTTTTATGGCGATAACAGGGTAAATCCACAAATTTTTATTAATAGTGTAAGAAATCTAGTGGGAAATTTATTTGACGAACAGACTCAACTAAATACGATAAAGGCTTTATTAAAGGACAATGCGGAGGCATGGTACAATTTAGTAGGACAGGACATAGACACGTATCAGGACTTTGAAAACAAATTTTTACAACATTAATGGAGTGATCACAAACAGGATCAGATTAGGGACGACTTGATTACAGGAAAATTTAAGGGAGAGTTTGCAGGTTCTAGGGAGCAATATGCCATCCGCAAATACAGTGTGGCCAAACAACTGAATCCACCATTGACGGACAGACAGATAATCAAGTACCTATCACGACATTTTGAACTGGAAATTAGACAACACGTGGCCTTACAAAACATCACAGAACGGGAGACGTTTTGGAATACTTACAGAGATATGACGATGTATGTGTTGGACGGACAAGAGAGATACGAGAACGAAACGTTAACACAGTTAGGTTTGACAACAGGACACCGAATTATCCGAGACGGCCTGACTACAACAGAAATTTTCGACAGAATTGGGAACGACGAGGACAGGAATACAGAAGTAATAGTGCGAATAGGGGACCGACGCCAAGACCTAGTTACACGCGACAGAACAGTTTACCGGAAGTAAACAGGACTGTGACCAGCACGCCGAATAGAGACAGGGACACGGATATTAACACGAGGAGGACGTACGCACAGGTTGTAGAAGGACAACCAGGACCAAGCACGGAAAACAGGATGGGACAGGATTTTTAGAACGCGACAGACCACTAGATTTCTGTGTAAATGTATACGAACATCCACGTGAATTTTTCAAAATTGAGGAGGAAGTAGAGCCAGAAACTGTAGAAAAATTATGTTTGCCAGTTATTAATTTAGAAATTTTTGAGAATAATGTAGAAGTATTACTTGATACAGGGGCAGAGCCGAGTTTAATATCGGAGGAATTCGTCAGCAAAATTAGGGATAAGGTTTGTGATAGAATTATGCCTATAAAGCGTAGCCATTTAGTAGCTCCAAATAAAAAGAAGTTTGCTGTAGTAAATAGTGTTGTGGTGCTTAGGATAGATATAGGAGGTTTTAGCTATGAACAGGAGTTTGTAATTGTACCTGGACTGAAGTTTCAGAGCATTTTAGGTGTTGACTGTATGATGAAGTTAGGGGTTTTGATAGATATGGAAAGGAAGGTAGTAAGGATTAAGGATAGGGTAGTGCCATGGAAGGGCAGTTATGAAGTCACAGAGGATGACACAGGGTTGAGTATTAATGTAGTAGAGGTAGAAGATGATGAAGTTAAACAGATCAACACAATAAGATGTCCAGAGGATAGGAGAGTAGAGGTTCAAGCTTTATTACAAAAACATGCAGAATTAGTGGGGGTAGAAGCAAGCACAGCGTTAGGCTATGAGCACAGATTGGAAGT
The DNA here is from genome assembly GCA_036346225.1 of Platerodrilus igneus. Classification (NCBI taxonomy): domain Eukaryota; kingdom Metazoa; phylum Arthropoda; class Insecta; order Coleoptera; family Lycidae; genus Platerodrilus; species Platerodrilus igneus. The sequence goes on along the minus strand of JARFIW010000765.1, from coordinate 2,673,379 downwards.
GGATAATTCAGAACCGTTCAACGCAAAGGTTTATCCAATTCCAGCAGCATATCGGGAGCAGGTGAAGGCAGAATTAAATAAAATGTTGGAAGATGGCATAATAGAGGTATCAAACACTCATTTCATAAATTCGTTGGTAGTAGTTAAGAAAAAGGATGATAGCATTCGTTTATGTTTAGATGCACGAAAAATTAATCAACGGACCAAACCACAATTCCATTGTCCACCATCCATGGACACACTTTTGACGAGATTAAGTGGCAAGTTTATTTTTAGTAAATTAGATTTAAGGAATTCATTCTGGCTGATTCCATTACACAAAGATTCTAGAAGGTACACAGGATTTTCCGTAGAGGGAAAAATCTATAATTTTAAGGTAGTACCGTATGGTTTGTCAACGTCAAGTGCAGCATTAATTAAGGCAATGCAAGCAATTTTAGGAGCATATGAGCAATTCTGCATACACTATGTGGATGATATTTTAATTTTAGTGAAACTGAGGAACAACATTACTCTCATTTAGAACGGATATTATTAGAGCTTAAATTAGCAGGATTGAGGCTGAATATAGAAAAATGTGAATTTTTTCAAAACCGTTAAATTTCTGGGGTATGTGGTGAACACTCAAGGTATGTGTATCGATAAAGAAAGATTGTCCGAACTTTTGACATATCCGAGACCTAATAACATTAGGAAATTAAGAGCTTTTTGGGGTCCTTAACTTTTATAAAAGTTTGTACCGGGATTTGCTGAAAAAGCGGGTCCATTGTTTAAACTTCTGAAGAAGGGAGTAAGATGGAGTTGGACGGAAAGTCAAGAGGCAGCATATTTAACACTGTTGAAACAATTTCACGACCAACTAATTTTGAGGCATCCCAGATTTGATGTAGGTTTCGTACTGAGGACGGATGCATCGGATAGTGCATTAGCAGCAGAGTTGTACCAAGTACAAGAGGGGGAAGAGGTGCCCATATCTTTTGTTTCACGCACACTGAAGCCGCATGAAGTAAATTACACGATTAGTGAAAAGGAGATGGCTGCAGTGGTGTTTGGTGTTACGAAGTTAAAATTTTTTTTGATAGGAAGACATTTTGTAATCGAAACGGATCATTCGGCGTTGTGTGCGTTGATAAATACGAGATTTTCGAACAATCGAGTATATCGATGGGGGTTGTTACTACAGGAGTTTGACTTTGAGATTAGGTATATTAAGGGAGAAAATAATTTTATAGCAGACGCGTTTAGTAGAAACAGGGACATGAATAACAAAAGACCGTGTGACATCATGATTGCCATGAACAGTCTACTACAAAATGATTCAGTATATGGAGAAGAGGAGATCTTGAGGAACCAGAGGCAGAGTGAGGAACTACAGATTGTTAGAACGAAGTTAGAAAATGAACCGGGATTTAAAACTTCCATATGATAAACGGCTTTTGTGTAAAAAATTCAAGAATTGGAAGTGTATGTAGTGGATAGGGTACAAGCAAAATTAATTATCAAAGATCTGCACTTAAGATATGGTCACATAGGAATCCGAAAGACATGGTTAATTTTAGGGAAACGTTTTTCAACTAAAGACTTAGGATTAGTAAAGTCAGTCATCAACACTTGTCACTTATGTACTTTAGGAAAGTACAAAAATAGTACGAGTCAGGATGTGGTACAAAGTATACACGTACAAAATCCCTGGACTTAGTTGCTATTGATTATTTGAGCAATCTAGTCCGAAGTACAAAAGGACACAAACATGTGCTGATTGTGACTGATGTGTTTTCGAAATTTACCAAATTATATCCCACTCGGGATTGTAACACAGTCGGAACAAACAAGAAATTGGAACAATTTTGTAGGAAGTAGGAACTTTTAAACAGTATTAGCAGACAATGCTACTTATTTTAATAATCAAAGATTTAGAGATTATTGGAGAGGCAAAACATTAAAGTGGTGTTTTGTAGCATAAGGCATCCTCAAGCGAATCCAGCTGAGCGATATATTCAAGAGACGGTTAAGTTTTTGCGTTTAGCTTCACATAGGAATCATCGTTTATGGGAGGACAATTTGTCCAAGGTTGAATCTTTTATCAATGAAACCCTAGTACCGTGACAGAAACCAGTCCCATCATGCTGATCAAGCAACAGTATCCCGAAAGACCATGGCAAATTGTGCCTAAGGACGATGAATTCCAACAACTTTTGGTAGATGTGAGGAGAGGTTAAGGAAGAGAGCTGAAAATATACAAGAAAGATGAACGCAAGAATTAGAAAGAGGGTAAAATTTAAAGTGGGAGACCAGGTAGTAGTAAAAGCTTGAGAGTAGGGAAGAGAGATAGGATGACATGTGCTAAACTACACTTGCCATATGAGGGACCTTTTGAGATAGGTGAAGTAGTAGGAGTGCACATATTTATTAAGGAAGTAGGTACGGAAATGAGAGGACGGTTTCACGTCAACCTACTATTCCCTTATACCGGAGAACCAGCACCACAGGAGAAATAGGTGTATAATATAGTAAAATTTAAATAGGATAAGAATAGAGAATAGGTGTATATAGAAGAGTAGAAGTAGGTGTTGATAGAAAATAGAGCTAGATATAGGATAAATATGGGAGATAAGTAGAAATAGGTTTAGGATGAGAATAAAGAGTAAATGTAGGAAGAAAATAAGATAGGTTAAGTATAGATATTTCATATAAGATTAGTGGCGAGTTAGGAATAGAGTAAGAGTAGGATAGGTATATAGGATTAGGTAGGGGGAAGTGAAGTATAGTGAAGATTAGTTAAAAGTTAGGAATAGGATAGGGATATAGGATAGATGTAAATATTTTTTGGGTTGAATAAGTTAGGTAAGTTAGATAGATAAGGGTAGAGAGAGATAGGCAATTTTTTTTGTAATTTTTTTTGTCTAAATGTTTTATATTTGCATTCAAATAAGTGGGATTATTTGTATTCAAATAGGGGGAAAATACTCATATTTAGACCAGGGTAGAAAATTAAATAATCACATCAAATAATTTTAATCACCGTGTATAAGGAATTGTATTAAATAATACGCTTTATTAAAACCTTGAAGCATAAATAAACTCGGTCGTTTCAGTAAAAATAAGAAATTTAAAGTATGTACAAGACGCTTTATATCAACAGAAACAAATGGAAATTACGTGCAAAGTTTATATTAATTAACCTTATTTTAAGTAACCGGTAGTAAAACAAAGTGTACATATAATAATTAATATTTAAGTTGTATTCGCTAAAAATGAAAAGGATAGAAATCAATTTTAATTGGAGTTAATTAAACCGTTAATAACATATAATACCTATAGAAACTTGTAAAAACCCAAGATTAAAATACCACGGAATAAGGCTCTGAGAATTAATATTATATTTGAACACCTGCGTAGTTTAAATGTCACATTTGGCGTAAAGTTTGCAGATAATTAATGTTTCAAAGAATCTTGGGGAAAACGTCGCATAATAGTTACGAGAATTGCTAAAGCTGGGTTATTTCACACTCCATGTGGACTGAAATAATCGATAATAAAGAATATCAATTTGCACCAATACGAACAGGTTAGAGAAGGAAAGAGAAAATGCGTCAAGCAAAGACACATATTGTAAAAGGCGGGATTTAAACAACGTCACGAGGGTTACAATTGGTTGAAAATAGGATGCAAATATCAGAGGTAGAACAACAATTTCTGTACAAAATTAATTAGTTTTTCTCGGACATGCTTGCGTGCCGTGTGGAAATTTTCTGAGATTTAAATGGGGCGAGTGAAATTTCGTAAAAATCGACGCGTGAGCGACAGACTGGGAACATGGCATGAGAAATTCTTTAGAATTACCCGTTTTGGGGAACAGACCGATAGACAGGCTTTTTGCTATATATACCGAGATGAAGATAAACAAGCTCTCTTAGACTTTTGACGATTCGATGCGTTAAAAGCTCGTACATACGCGACTTGATTGAAGATGTTAAACCGTGCATTTTAGTTTGATTAAATAATTTAAAGTTTGCTAGTATATTTTAGTGATTCAAAATAGCTTGTTATTTACGTGCTAACATGAATGTATTTCAGTGCACTTAGATAAAAGGTAATAAAATTTAGTTTCACTGTACCAATTAGCAAAATTTACAACGACGAATGTATACACAAAAGTAGGCAGTTTTGGCGTATATATAGGTGACAGAAGCATGAATTTCTTTGCTATTTTTCGGGGGTGTTAATAATTAAATGGTTCAAATACGTGTCTGGATCCATGAAACAAGGGTCAGATAAACACAGATGAGTTCCGGAAAGGCCCAGAAACGACTTTGAATGGATGGTGATGGAGAAAATTTTAAAAGCGTAGAGAATCAGAAGCCGTAAATATAATCCTGTTGAATGGTGTGATTAACTAAAGAAACGATACTTCGAAGCTACGAGGACAGTAACCTTCAGGTAAATTATACTATTTTGTTTGACATTTTTGTGTGTATTGAATGACTTTATAATTGATTTACTTTAAATGGACATTAGTGAAATTGTTCTAACCATAAAAGTTTAATTTTAAGATGAAATTTGCTTGTTTAAGTTAAAAGGGGTATTTTGTTTTGATGTTCGGGAATATGATGAAAATTTGGGTATGTCTTTGAGCTCAATTAGACGAACCTGGTTAATTAACGTAAAGGGGTGGTAGATGCTCCCTTTATACTCAGACTCCGGTCTGCTTATATTGTTATATTAATTAGTAGGCATCCAACAAGGACTTTAATTTTGGATGCACAGTAAAATGATAATAAAATTAATCTTGAAATTCTTTTTAAAACTGAAATTTATGCTGAGTGTTAATTTTGAAATATTAATGTATTCTGAATATTGATGTAAATAGAGTTAACGTTGATGTTTTTGGTAGGAATGTGTTGTTTTTTTTTTATGAATGAGGAGGTTTATAACATTAAGTGAGCAGCCGAGGCGAAAAGCGTAGTTCACGGATTTTAAAGGTATCACAGCAATATATATATATATATATATATTATATAATATATATATATATATTTATATATATTGCTGTGATACTAACTCTTATGATTGGTTATTTTGGCTATTTTAATTGCTGTAAATGTCGACCCCTTTTAAAATCCTATAAATTCGTAAATTTATTTTTCCACGGCTAGCTCAATCTATCAAACACTGAATGCCCTACTTCACGACAATAAAAATTGTTTAACCTTTTTTTCTACTACCTAACTGTTAGAATAATCTAAATGAAGCAATCCAAAATTATACAGTATAATGATTGAGAACATGTATAGTTTTATGTCAATTTAAAAATTAACCCCTGAATAAATTATTCATATTCACCAAATTTAGTTTTTCTGAAAGCCAGCAGAAATATCTTTGTAATTACTCCTAAGTACCTTTCGAACGTCTAAAGATGCTATTTTTATTTTTGAAATTTTTAATTGATCTTTTTGTTGCCTTTACAGGTATATAATATATAGCAAATATTAAAATTAAAAGTCTTTAACAAATGAAATATTTAAGATCTTTAAACTGCGTTTTCCGTGCATGTCACTGGAATTGCCTCAGAGTCTCAGTGGTCGGCACCCCTTGATTCTTACAGTTCGACTTGCTTCACCTGTTGGTTAGAATGACAGATTAATGGTTGCTTGTATTTTTCCCCTAGGATTTCTGGAGTAACTTTTGGTATTTTTACGTTAATTTCCTTGTAAGTATTTTTGAAATATCTTTGGATATAGAAATACATTTAAATCATTAGATATACTTTTTAATCTACATTTAGATTTTTATTCGGATCTTTATTCGTATCTTTATTCGAAGCCCTAAATTTGTTAAATATTAAAATAAAATTCAATTAATAGTAGTTTATCTTACGTTTACGCTTAGAATGACTATTCTTCGTTGCACATATTGGCACTTTCAATTTTTTCACTTTTCATAAATTATTGACTTTTCACTAATTGTTACTGGTACGTAATTTTCCACTTTAAATCGACTTGGTTTGTGCTTTGTTGAAGATGTACTGTTTATTTTCGAGTTTCCTATGGTATCTATAAGCCCTACCTTTCAATGTTTTAATTGGCGCGTTCGTTGATCAAGGCTTGTACTTTGCGCCTATCTATGTAGAACCCGGTATTTCTCAAAATTCCCCGGCTTTAATTGTTGTTACTTCAGTAGATGTTCAAAATTTTGTCGTATATTCTCAGAATCTCCAAATATTTATGGCATTCTGTCACGTATTTTATATTTGTGTCGTTATTAGTCTAAACTTTTAACATATTGCGGACCGATTGATATTTATTGTTTGTTATTTCAAATATGTTGAATTTTCATGTAAAAATGATATTCCAGTCACGTACTCATTTTTCTAATACTGATGCATTTCAATGCGTTTTCTTATTTATGCGTTGACATTTTTAATGAAAATTAAAAAAGCTAGAATGCCAGGTTGCAAATCTTTACAGATTACGTGTTTATTTTGATGAAAATTGATGTATTTAAAATATTACCTTTGTTCGTTGGGTATATAAATATTAAGAAAGTCTATCATGGTTAAAATTTGGTTGAACCCGTGTGTGTACAAATAACTTTAATATGCCGGTTATTTTCCGAGTGCTTATCTTGTAATTTTTATTACGAAGAGTGTAAAATTCTATCTTCATTAAGGTTTGTATTTAATATGTTGGGTGCACTTTTTTGCATATTCCTGTATCCTAATTTAATGTTACACGAATTGACCACGTCTTTCAATGTAACAACCAGAGTCTCTATAAGTTTTGACGGTGCTTCTGTGCTAAAAGCGACTTTGACCACCTAAAACTAATTAACTCATTCTACCGCTTAAGTGCCTAATGAAGTAATAGAGTCGTGTTACAATTTCGATCGTAAATATAAATAGCTACAACAACTCGTGCACTTTGTACCCTAATAAATAATGACACAAATTACGACACATTTCATATGCTCTTTTTATAAAAAAGTGTTTTCTCCAAGTTAACTATGAGTACGGTTAATATAAATAACTTTATTTCTAGAACAATCTTAGTACAATAGTTCCATCCTTTGCGTTTTAGGAAAAATAACGATACACCAGTAACTCAGCCACAAACGCAGTAAATGATACAGTCAAAAACGCACAATATAATATAAAGACACCATATAAGTGACTCATTTCAATTGCAAATGGCTCCAAAGTCTTCGTTCGTTTACTCCTTTTCAAACCTGAGCTCAGTATTTTTGTATTAAAACCTTTTTCTGTAAGCTCTCGTAATTTTGCATTTAGTAAACCTAATATAAAATGCCCTTTTCTCATTGACAAATACATGTCAGCCGATATAGATGAAATAAACGGAATAACATCTATTAATTCATTGTACTCCAAAACTTGGTCCGCCACACGTTTAGAAATGGTTACCGCGCAGTTCTTGTAAGTAGCGACTATTGGAAGTAGTTTATCCAAATCAAACCCTTGTACGGAAATAAAGCTTGGGCTAGGTTTTGGGAACACTGGAGTATAAATTGGAAAACCTGTTTCTTCGAACTCCCTAAATGTTGTAACTCCGGGTTCATACTGTGTCCGTGTCAATGCACTCATTAATCTGGCCTGAAACAAAGTGCAAATCTGTATGCTAAAAATATAAAATACAGTCCAGAATTTTAAAGTATGTGTTCTCGGTGAGTTGCTGGAAAAAGATAGCATCGAACTTAAGATTATTATAAAGCATGTTGACAATTTGTAGAAGCTTGTACTAAGTTTCAAAAGTTTAGCAGATAGCCAAATCGCTATTGTGAATATTAACATCGTAGCAAAAATTGCACACCATAGTGATCGTTTGAAGACCTTTGTCAAAAGCTTAACTTGTGATAGTTTAGCAGGTTTCGGTACCGCAAGAAGGATTTCGTCTATGAAAATAGCATCACTAACATCATAATCTATATAGGCCTGTGTGGTGCGATGTATGTTATGTTGTAACGTAATGAAGCCATTACTTACATGACTATAAATAGCAGTTTTGAGTTATTTACAATAGATTGAAATAAACTTGCATTCAAAATCTTCACAACTAATTCTAATGTGCTAATTGTAGGTTTGAACAGTATCGTTGCTTTAGGTGAAACGTACCATGACGAATCAGTGACCAACAGAAAATTACAACCTATGGAATTTTGAATCTTTTTAAATAAGGAGACACTAGAACAATTTTGTAACACATCCAATATTGGTACTGTCAAACAATTACTTAACGGCAAATTAGGCTTATAAAGGGCAGGCACTGTTTCTACAGTTTTCCATATAAACACCACGTTTGTGACATGGAATCTCCACAAAATCACAAGCAGGTCGTTTAAGGCTTCGTATGTATCAGTAGCGATTACAAATCTGGATTTTGTCAGACTCGGCGTTTGAGTGACACTTGTGAGGAGGTTTCGAATATAATGAATTAAAGCAGTTGAATTTCTTGAATGGAAGACATATCCTTTAGAAGGACCAATTTCTGGTAACGTTGCGTTGTAAGTTGAAATGATCTTCAATTGCTTAGTGTCTTCAGGTATTACTTCGTTATTGTTTTCCTCTGTGAAAAAGTGAATAGTATAATCAAGCGGGAATGAATGCGTTATAATGTCTTTTAAACATTCTTTCAAACAGAGTTCGTGCGGTCTAAGAAAGAGGTTCTTGAAACCAATAGCACTTGAGATACTGATACTAACCAATATCGATCTATACATGATATCAAAGATGGGTTTTAGTAAGTTTAAACAATCGCATACCCACGTGTTAACAAGACTTAAAACAAACTGAGAAAGTTTCTACCTGCACATAACATCAAATTACAGGCAACTACGACATGTAAATTACAAATCCGTTACTCGACATTAACCATTAGAACTTTTGTTGCGGGAAGTTAAGTATATTATAATAGTAACCAAAAACATTTAGGTTTTTATTGTTAGGAGCGGAAAATTACATACTCCAGTGACGTTCAACGTTGTTAAGTTGAATTTTTTAGGTGAAAATGGAGTTTTTCTAAACGTCTTGTCATTATACACATAATGTTTGAGAAAAATCTTTTATAGTATTTCAATATGAAGACAAGTAATTTGACATTAGGTCTGTATTCGACTCTCATTTAAATTTATTTATTGACCAGGGGTCAATTTTTGAGCGTTCGCAACTACTGACATTTATAGCAACTTTACGAAACCATATGATTTCCTATTTTTGAGCGTGTGCATCTTTAAGTATTCGCAACCTCATGTGCGCTTATTTGCTAGCGGCTTGTTAGTGGCGTAATTGTCAAGTTTATTCGTATGTTGTAGGTTAGGTTTTGCAAAATTTACTTTTATTGGATAAAGTGACGTTGTATCTTTAATTATTGTTTATTGACAGAAATTAGTGTACAATATTAAAAACGGATGAGTTGATGAACGTTCTTGTAATAAGTAGCTTGGAGCACACGGAAAATAACTATCGACCTAATGTAATGCATAAGCCAAAAGATCCTTTCACAGAATTAAATGAAAGACAATTTGTAAATATGTTTAGATTATCGAAGGAGCTATGCCGATACTTAATAAAATATTTAGAACCCTATATGCGTCCTCAGCTGCGATCAACTGATTTAGATTTGCAGTCAAGGGTAAAGTTGAAAATGTATAATGCGACGTTCTTTTAACTCTAATTATTAGGTATTGGCTGCATTGAGATTTTTTGGAAGTGGAAGTTATCAGTTAGATGTAGGATCGAATAAATGTATTGAGTTATTTCAATCCAGTGTCAGCAAGTGTGTGAAAGAAGTTGTAACCGCATTGGGACAACCATTTGACGAATGGGTGAAATTTCCAAAAGATTTTGAAGAACTTAACAAAGTGCGACAGAGGTGAGTGGTCAAAATAAGTAATGCTGTTAATGCATGCGTATATTCAGTTAAAGTATAAGTTCTAAACTATCAAATATTTTTTTAGATTTTATGAGCAACATGGCTTTCCAAGTGTAATTGGCTGCATAGACTGAACTCACGTTGCTATTGTACCACCAGGTTCAGATGATCTAGAACATCCTGAGCACCTATATGTAAACCAAAGAAACTATCATTCTATTAATGTACAATTGGTAACAATAATAATACATGTTAGCATTTCATTTAAACTGCAATAAATATGTCTTAGATATGTGATTCCAACTTAAAAATAATTAACGTTAATGCTAAATATCCTGGCAGTACCAACGATGCCTTTATTTGGGGCTGCTCAAATGTGCAGAATGTACTAAGAAATATACATGCACGTGGTAGTACAGATTATTTTTTGTTAGGTAAGTATTTTTAATCATATGATGTTCATAAAATTGTATTCATTATTTGTATATTTTAAATAGGAGATTCTGGTTATCCCCTTCGTACATGGTTATTAACACCGTTTAACGAAGTAGAAGATGATAGTCCAGAGAGCTATTACAACACCGTACACAAGAACACACGGGTTAAAATTGAATGCTGTAATGGTGTATTGAAAGCAAGGTTTCGTTGTTTACATAAAACCGAGTGCTCCATTATGCACCTGAAATAGCTAGCATGTAATATTATAATTGCCTACGTAGTATTACATAATATATGTCTGGAATACAGAGATCCTCAACCGGACGATATTGCAGATGCAGAAGAAAATATTGATGAAGATGGCAATCCATTTAGTGAGGAAGACAATTTAACAAGAAAAATAAATCCTGAATTGGCTAATGGAAGAAGAGCTAGGATGAAACTTGTCCGTTCTCTAAATGCAGCACGAGGAAATTAATGCATTACAAGTTTTTTCTAATACAATTTCTATCTATAAATGGAAATCAATAAACACATTTGTATCGTATTGTTTATTTAATTTAATTACATAGATATGTTTCACTAGAGTGTAATATCATAAATAATACTGAAGTTATTCTGAAACTGAAACCTAGCATACATCAAATAAGTATTTACATATTATACAAACAGCAGTACTTCCTTACAAACTAACGTTTTGTGCAAGTTTCTTTAAACTCTCAGCGATTGACTCAAGGGCATTCACTTTTCTGGCTTTCAGTGATTCGATGTTCTCTTTAAGCAAGAAATCTTTTCTTTATAGTATTCCCTTTTCAGGTCTAATTTCTCATTCAAGTTGTCCTTGAATGCAGTAGCTGCGTCGGCAGAGTTAATTAAATTTTCCAATTTTTTGGGAATGTTTTTTTTACCAATATGTCTCTTGTGTAAATCCTGTTTCGGTTGATCCAATTTAATCATTTTAGGTAACTCCACTTCTGCCAGAGTTAGTGTGGATGAACAAGACGGTTTCACTAATGGTGTATATATTGGGGACTTATTTTTGTTAACAATTGTAGTTGAACCCATAATTGCTCTTGTCGTTAACATTTGGTCGTCATTTTCTTCTTCAGCATCACTTTCCACTTCAAAAATAATTGTGTCGTCATTAAATTGAAAGTTAACGCTTGATTCTTTAGCATCGTGTCCTCTACAGACACTTTTTAATTATTTCAATACATCATCTTCCAACGAAGTTAACGTATCATTAATAAGTGGTCCACCTCCAGTTTGTCTATAATTACTATTATTTTTGGCCTGTTTAATTTTAGTTCTGCTGCGAATATCATGTCATGCCTATAATAAAGCATATTGAGAATAATGTATAGATTAAGAGAAGCAAACTCACTTTCCGCCAACCTTTCCAATCCTTAATAGCTCCGGGAGTACTATTTAAAATATTTGTAATATTCATCCAATCATTAGTGGCATTTTTCATTGAATAAGTGGCTGTTTGATTCCTACTAATCAATTGTGGCTTCTTTCTTACAAACTCCACTAATAACTCTTTTTGCTTGCTTGACGCATTCATTCCACGTTTTTTCAAGGCTGCCATTTTAAAGGAAATATGGTTTAATATTTTGAGTAATAAATAATACAGCAAACTTCTATATCACATTGATAAGTGAGGTTATGTTATGCTTATTTTAGTTCTAGTTCACAAGCGGTAGTTTAAACATACATCCTTCGGCAATGTTGTCAAATCGATAATGAGTTTTCTAGCGAATCGTATTTTTGTACTTGCGTAGGCTCTTCAAAAATTGACTTTAACAAACGTATACGTTTTATTTCATGCATAACTTTACGTATTCGCAAATAACCGAACATTCTCAAAAATTGACCCCCAGGAACAAATCCAAGCCCATTACTGCGACGTAGGCTACAAGTACATAATAGCATTAGAATCTAATAATTCAAACGAATAAGTTGAATTAATTTTATTCTATCTGTTATTTTCTAGTTTTTAAATAACTAATTTCAGTAAATAATAAATGAACACATTGCGACACATTTCAAATGAAATATAAACAGCGCCTGTTTACAAATTATTTAAAACTAGATAAATCTTTTTACTTCTAAATGATTACATCGTCAACAAAGCTTTAAAGGTTAGTTATAGAAGAGATTATTAAGAAACCATTGTGAGAATATTTCCTCACGATGTACGCTGGAGTAGTAGTATAACTATGGAGAAGCTGGGACAGCCCTTTTTAAAGGGTCATAAATATCTTGTAAAGGGTGTGTGAATTATGGAAAAGAGAAGTATGTATGTGTGAAGGTCATGTATGTGTAGGTGTGTGTGTGTGTTAGTATTAGTTAGGTTTGAGGATAACGATAGTATGGCTATGGAAAAGCTGGCCGGCCCTTTTTAAAAGGATCATAAATATCTTGTAAAGGGTGTGCGTATTATATAAAAGAGAGGTATGTATGTGCAGGTGTGTGCGTGTAGGGTGTAGGGTATGTATGGTTTGTCGGTGATGTTAACGTGGAAGTCGTGCCGCCCTCGTGATAAAAGTGTGTGTGTAGATATCGATCGGGGGGGCGGTATTGTTGTTGTTTTATTTTGGAAAAGAAAGGTATGTATCGTTATGTGTATAGGTGTGTAGGGGGCGTGCGTGTTTTAGTCTAAGACGAAATATCGTAAGGGCGCGCAAGTGGTGCGAACGTGTTTTTGTTTTAAGAGTGTGTTTTCGGGGGTGGTGGTCGCGATCGAGAATAAGTCTGGGTAAATAACCGCAAGGGTTTTTTTATTACAGGTGTCGATAAGAAAAAATTGCGATGGCCCTTTAAAAGGGCTGTCTCAGCTTCTCCAGAGCTATACTACTGACGTAATCGTATTTTTGCTCAAGATGGTTCGATCGATGACGTGTGCGTGTATTTTTGCCCTCCGAGAGAAGATGATGAAAGTGCGCTATTTAATTCGTATACAAATACGGGGTCATGATTATCTCATCGGACACACGTGCAAGACGTTTCAAGTAAACTTTTAATAATTTGGAAATGTTACGCTCGATGTTTTCGTAGGCAATTATGATGAAGTATTTAAAATAACGCAGAGATTTCAGATCGTCGGGCAAGAGAAAAAAAAACGGGGTTGCGATTATCTCATCGGACACGTGCAAGACGTTTTAAATGTAATTGTTTCGGTATAAATGGTAAAAAAGTTCTTCCTTAATTTTGTGTGCATTATATGAACCCAAAGCATATACGATGACGAAATCGTATTTTTGCCGAGAAATAAAAAGTGGTCGTAAATTTTGTATAGTATACATTCATTATATAAAGCGGAAGTTAAAATATAAATGATCGAGTATGTTTGTATAATTATTTTTTATTATCGAAGTCGGGAATCGCTTTTGTTAAAACATTGTATGTATAAAAGATAGCTTCTTGGAACGCGTTAAGAAAATACTGTAGTTTAAGATTACATCATTCGTGAGTAAGTTTTAATTTCAGTACACATCGTTTTGAATCATTAATTATATAGGAACCCATTACTTTTAACAAATATGGTTTATAAATCCTCGAAATATAGACGATTGAAATTTTTTATATTCTTTTATCGATGCCGAGTCGGCGAAAATGTCTTTGTTACTTACATATTTGAATAAAAAATATGCTCATTAATTTTTATGAGATTTCAATATCCGCATAATAAAAGATAACGTTCTTAATTTGAATGAGCTTTTTTTGTCCAAAACAAGGGCAATGCTATTTAATTCTAATGAATTGCTATCGTTAATGTCTGAATCGTGTATGTGGGGAGCGGTTTTCATATGCGTAATAAATTGTACGTCATTCGGAGTGATATAAATAGAGGATCCCTTGTAAGGCTTTTTTATCTTGTAAAATATAAGTTTGAGAGTCGTGCAACGTGTTTTGTCATCGTGCAGCTTGCATTAAAAAACAGGTAATAATTGTAAATATATTTTTTAACTTTATGTAATTATATTCGTAATTAGAATTAAAATATGGAGTTAATTAAAAAAATCAATTCAGTAAGCCGCATCGATAGGAAGAAGACCGTAAAAGTCAAAGATCTCGAGCTACAGCGCCCTTATCCGGTTTTAAGCATCAAATCTCTTCAGTCAAAGAAGAATTCTCGGCTCATTCTCGTCGAATTAGAAGAATGCGTTGTGTTCCTTCCGCAGAGAATCGCGGACGTAATTAGCGACAAAGATATCGAAGAGCTGAATAAACAGGAATGCCTTTGTTTGCACTACCTAGGATCGTTCGAAGTTGGTTAGTATTTAATATTTTAATTTTTTATTTAAAAAACTAATACGAAATTGGTTTATTTTAAAGGTAAACCTAATCCTGCAGCGAGTATTTCCTTCTGCTGCATGGGCGAAAAACAAAAGGATCCATCATCATCAGCCCTCACGGATCCTCCCAAGGAAAATCAAGAACGGCAAGAGCAAAAAAAGCCATCCGTATCGTCATCACACTAGAATACCTACCTATACATGGTAATTAATTTTTATAATTTTAGTATTTTTTACATCTTGATTTTTTAAAGTTATGAGTATTGAATATAGAATTAGATCAGCAACCCATTACAATCGTGATATGCTAATTGCGGATTATCCACATAATTTTTATAGAATCGCATGCAAGGAATTGCCTGCTTATTTAAAAGACTTTAAATATCGGGACGGTTTTTTGATTGGGTCTCGAGCCCTTTTCTATTTTGCATGCAATTTAATTTGTTCGACAATTTAACGTGCTTAGAAGATTCGTATTCTAACACAATAGCGTTTTGCTTCACCGACGTGTCTCGTATGAAAGAAAAGCTTTTTAATTTATGTAATTACGACCGAAGGGAATTTAATAATATTAGCGAAAGCATCTCGGCCGGTATTAGGTTGTTTACATTTGTAGATCAATCTGCCGTATCGCCATTAAAAACAGTGTTTAATTTTCAGTATAAATGTGAAAGTGACATTTTCTTTTATGCAATTCTAAGAACCGATTGCCTATACGTGGACTTAAAAAATAGAGAATTCGTGTTTTCAACTCAATTTATTAATTCTATGTTGATTTGCAGAAAAACCCTCCGCATGCGCTTGCATGAAATCGGCGATTTATTTGTCTATAGTAAATGTGTTAGAACGACAGATGTATTTTCTATAAAATCAACTAAAAATTACAGATTCAGAAAAATATGCTATAGACTTATCCTTTTGTATAAGATTTTTAAACTCGTACAAATTGTTAGAATAACACGGGAACTGCATGCCGAATTAGAAGCCATTTTATGGTCCTGCGATTTATCGCCCAAAGACGATACGCCGAACGTATTAGTAAAATTGCACGGTTCAAAATACAGAAAGTTGGCATTGAAATACGAAAAAAAATGTTAACTAACAGAAAAATCGAAGCGGACGCGGGCGTTTCGATGTGTTGTGATCAGATGCTACAGTTGTATCGAAAAGTGCACGCAATTTTAACGAAATGTCGTAAAACTAAAGTATTTCGCAATTGGGTTCGAATATTAAAATCACACATTCACAACACCGAATCGATTTTAAGAACGGTGAAACAAACTTCTTCTTCGCTCTCGGCTAGTTATCTGAATCTATTCGAAAATCTTCTATGCCATATGAAAAGATATAAAATGCTATTTAAAAATCTATTAAAAAAACTACTGCGGCAGAATGTTCCTAAACAATGGATGTATTCTCGGAGCACGCCTCGACATTCTGAATTGGTTTGGAAGCCGATCGTGTCTGCGTTTAAATCGAGAATTCAAACAGCTCAAATTATTAATGTTGCACATAAAGATCTTAATTTATTTATCGAAGATTGTAAAAAACTAATTTTATCCAAATTGTATACGATTTTTAAAAATCACTCAGTAAACCTTAAAATTAATGTCGTGTTAGCGTGCGATTTTTCAAATTTTCCGTCGCGCTCAACGAAAATGAGTTTCAAACTAGGTATTTTTCGACGCCCAACTTTTTAATTTGTTTCGGCAATTTAGAAAGTTTAACGAGTGGTTTGCGTGCAATATCGCAACACGCTTGTTGGATAAAATAGAGAACGACGCAATGCACGGGTCAGGATTCACGCTATCCGAAATATTATTTTAAATGTTAATATTAATAAATGCTATGATATGTTTCACGCGAGTTGTTTCATGCCTCTTCCTATCGCAATTCAAAACAAAAAGGCCTGTTTAAACATTAGAAACAATGATTTTTCATGCTTTTATTGGAGCGTTTTAGCCGGAATAATTAAGCCTACAGCAGGTAAGCATGCTAATCGCACAACTTCGTATCCGCATTTTGCAGAAATTTTTAATATGAAAAATTTCGTCAGCCCCATGTTTATATCGGATATATCGAAATTCGAAAAGCAGAATGATATTTCTGTAAATGTTTTTGCTCTTATTTTAAAACGCGCTCGATACATCGTAACACCGGTACAATTAACTAGCCAAAACGAGATAAACACGTTAATCTGTTAATTGTTGAAGATGCGTATGTCGACGAGTCGTCAAAATTTAATTCTGACGACGGCGAAGACGTCAACGGCGACGAGGACGACGACGACGGCGACGAGGCCGATAAAGTTGGAAAAAGTTTGGAAGAATTAAAAAAAAATATTAAAGATTATAAACGGGGCGTTAGATATCATTATTGTCTTATAAAAATTTAGCCTCACTTGTGAGAGGTCAATTAACTAAACATA
Organism: Platerodrilus igneus; assembly: GCA_036346225.1. Lineage (NCBI taxonomy): Eukaryota > Metazoa > Arthropoda > Insecta > Coleoptera > Lycidae > Platerodrilus > Platerodrilus igneus. The sequence continues at coordinate 2,656,331 of JARFIW010000765.1, read as the reverse complement.
CGGGTCACTTTTACGTATGCGATAGATGTCTCTTCTATTTTTACGATCGCAAACGTCTCGATGCCCACGAGCAAGTATGCGAAAAACTTAACGAGTGTCGTGTTATTTTACCTCCGAAAAAACAAATATTTACAATTTAAAGATTTTAAGTATAAAATACCTGTGCCGATGGTGGTTTATTCTGACATAGAATGCCTTATTAAAAACCGAAAGAGCTTCCGAATCAGAACGCACTTTCAAATACCAGGAACATATTCCGTTTTCAATAGGATATTATTTTTATTGTGGATATGACGAATCTCTTTCATATTACAGTTCATACACGGGCACAGACTGCATTTCTTGGTTTGTGCGACAATTAAAACATATTGCCATATGTTATGGGAGCGCATTTTTAAAAACGAGCCTGCTACGTCCTCTATAGATGCCTCGACGGCAAAAACGTGCTTTATTTGCGAAGTCGATTTCTTGCCGGACGACGAAAAGGTTATCGATCACGATCACATGAATGGTTCTGTAAGAGGTGTTGCGCATAGCAGCTGTAATTTAAATTTTAGGTTATTTCCAATTATTCCGTAGTCTATCATAATTTGAGCAATTATGATGCTCATTTTATTATTAAAGAGCTTGCTAACGCTTTCGAAGGCCCCATGAATATAATACCCTTGAATAATGAAAAATACATAACATTTTCTAAAAAATACAACGACGCAAATGTGACGTTCAGATTCATAGATTCCTTTCGCTTTATGGCAATGTCATTGGAAAAATTAGCATGCGAGTTGTCTTTCGATGACTTTAAAGTTTTAAAAAAGGAATTTAGCTCGCTAAACCCGGATCGCATTAAATTGCTAATGCGCAAGGGTATTTTTCCCTACGAGTATTTGGATGACATTTTGAAATTAAGCGAAGAAAATCTTCCTCCTATAGAATGTTTTTATAGCAATCTTAATGAATCACATATTGAAGAATCGGAATATATTCATGCGCAAACCGTATGGAGCACTTTTAAATGCAAAAATTTAGGCGACTACGCGGACCTATATTTAAAATGCGACATTCTTTTACTTTGCGATATATTCCAAGACTTTAGAAAAAATTGTCTTGAAACATACAAATTGGATCCCTTAAATTTTGTGACTTTGGCGAGCTACTCGTGGTCTAGCATGTTATTATATACTAAAATCAGGCTAGAACTAATTTGTGACGTCGACATGTTTTTAATGATCGAAAGAGGCATTCGGGGGGGGGCTTACTCAAGTCGTAAAACGATATGTAGAATCCAATAATAAATATTATCCCCAAACGTATGATCCATCCAAGCCGAATAAATTTTTATTTTACGGAGATATTAATAATCTCTATGGTCATGCCGAATCTTGCTATTTGCCTTACGGGGATTTCAAATGGCTAACGCCTGAAGAAATATTAAAATTTAATGTTACAACGGTGAGCATTACGAGCGATAAAGGTTATATTATCGAATGCGACTTGGAATTTCCTACGGACATTCACGACGCTCAGAAAGAGTTGCCGATGTGCCCAGAACAGGACACGCCTCCGGGCTCGAAATTTTCAAAATTAATGTGCACTCTCACGAAAAGTTCAACTACGTTGTGCATTACAGAAATCTCCAGGTTTATTTATCTGCGGGCGTAGTTATGACGCGCGTTCATAAGGTTTTAGAATTCGGTCAGTCTCCTTGGTTGAGACCGTTTGTCGAATTAAATACAAGAATGCGCACGGAAGCTAAAACGGAATTTGCACAAAATCTATATAAATTTGCAAACAATTCCATTTTGGTAAAACAATGGAGAATGTTAGGAAAAGACGCGTCATAAAATTAGTGACTCATTGGAGCGGTCGGTATGGTGCTCTATCTTTAATTTCCAAACCAAATTTCCATTCGGCAACGATTTTTGACAAAAATCTGGTCGCGATCGAATTGAGCAAAACAGAGATAGAGTTCAACAAACCTATCTACATAGGTATGGCCATCTTAGAATTATCAAAATTGAATTATATAATTTTCACTACGATTTCATGAAGGCAAAATTTGCAAATAATTGCGAATTATGCTACATGGACACCGACAGCCTTTTGTATAGTGTGACGTGCAATGATTTCTATGAAGAGTGTATAAAGACGAATCTAGAAAAATTTGATACGAGCGCTTATGATCCCGATAACATCTATAAAATTCCTTTAATTAATAAAAAAGTCATTGGTCTTATGAAAGACGAAACTAGAGGTCGTATTTTAACGCACTTTGTAGGCCTTCGATCGAAAATGTACTCTTTAAAAATAGAAGGCCGTGAGATAATAAAGAAGGCTAAGGGTGTTAAAAGTACATTATCGATCAGCAAATCTGTTTCGATCACTATCTCGATACGTTACGAAATAAAGTAGTTATAGAACGAGACCAAAATAGCATACGATCATATTTGCATAAGGTATATTCCATACGTCAGACGAAAATTGCTTTAAGTTATCAAGATGATAAAAGATACATTTTATCTAACGGAATAGATACTTTGCCTCATGGGCACTATCTAATAAAGGACCTTTGAATAAAACCATATTTTATTTTGTGAATTGCATGTTTATTATAAAAAATAATTAAAATCTTGTAACGAGAAAGAAATTGCATTGTCTTTTGTATTTTTATATTATAAAAACCGCATTGTATTTTTTTAATTTTTATATTATGTATAAAATTAATTTAAAATATATTTTAAGCGCTGTTGTAGAGGCTCTCTTTGTTATATTGTAATCAAGAAAAAGCATTGTATTTTGTTATTTTGTTATATTTATTATAAAATTAATTAAAATATTGTAACAAGCCAAGATAAAAAACTGCATTGTATTTTTATTTTTTATATTATGTATAAAATAAACTAAAATAATACATTTTAAGTGCTGCTGCATGTCAAAGTATCGCAGTTGTAGCGTCTCTATCTTTCTTATTTTTACAAGATCAAAAAATGTATAATAAAAATCAAACAAAAAAAGAAACAAATTTTTATTTTTGAAATGTAACATATTTATATAATAAAAATATAAAAACAAATGTTTTATTTTTAAATGTAACAATCTATATAAGATCAGCTTTTTGAATCCAGGAAGGCTCTTGGAAGCCCAACCATTTGACGAGAATTTTGGTTCCTTTCGCCTTAGTATTTTCTCGATAAGGTAAATATTTGGAACTCTCGTTTTCTGCAGCTCAGCTTCATAAAACTGTCCCAATACTGGATCGCCATGCATGTCGACGAGTAAATAAGTAGTCGGATTTGCTCGAAACACTTTACATATTTTAAACGTCTCCTCGCTCCAGTTTGCATTGTAGCCCTTAGAAAAATACTTCTATATTTTGAAATGCGTACAAAGTCGTCCACGGCATAACGAGGTTTTCTAGTCGCCAGTTTTAATTTATCGTAAACTTTCAGACGCGTTTTCGCGGTCACATTTTTGGGTTTTCTTTTAGTGGTCGAATGCACCGTGTCGTTGTATTTCGATACAATCGAATCGATTATATCAATCCACTTCCATTTGCCTCTCAGACTAAAAGCTTTATACAGTTTGTTTTTTATCGTTCTGATTGCACGTTCTACGATGGCGGCTTTGATTGAGCTATATGTGGAGTAATGATTAATATCTCCATATTCCTTCATCAGCCGTGCAAATTGGCCGTTATAAAATTCTGTACCATTATCTGTTTGCAGATTTTTCGGTAAAGGCGGCCGCGATCTTTTAATTTCATTTAGAATCTCGCGCATCGCAGATGTGACTTCATGACCATTCTTGGATTTAAGCGGTCTCGTCCATAAATATTTCGAATAGCAATCGATCACGAGTAGAATATACTTATGCCCTTTATTATATTTCGAATATGGAATAAATTCAGCAATATCGGCTTGGAATAAGTCGTGATAAGATTTGATGATCGTTCTTCGACGTGGAAAATTTATTCCTAACCCCTCTGTGCAGTTCATCCACTAGTATTTCCTTATCGTTATATTTCTTAGACATTTTAAGGTTTGACACGAGTATGAGAGTTAGACGACGAGGCTTTATCTTGCTCCAATAACACGTGCAGGTGTCTTATAACGTCGGTATTAATTTTGTGAAATTGTAAATCGTCTCCAGCAGACGTCTTGACTCCGTCTAATTTCAAGTGGTTGAAAATCAGGAAGTTCGTGTTTAAAACAACTTCGTTCAACACTTGAACGACCGATTGCAATACATCTCGAATGATCACGTTATCGCGGTGAATGGCGACACCTTCGATAAGATTTTGTATTCTCGCGTTCACATAGAACTTAGAAGCGGCATCGTGCTCATCTTTGGCCTCGCCTATGTTGACAATTCTCAAGCCTCGAGAGTCGAAGTTCTTGGCCTTACCGTCGTCGATCGTGGTTAGTTTCATAAAATTTTGCGCTTTTTCTGACAACGTCGAGTCCACGTATCTCTTGTTAACGGCATCGCCGAGCTCTGCGGGGTCGTGCAAATTTACAATGGATCGCGATTTGGCGTCAAATTTAAGTTTCTTATTAGCATGCGTTTTTCCCGAAGATGAAGCGGTCAAACATATTTCCAATGCTTTGCCTATACGCAGATTGAGTTCTTCGCTGCAAAATTTTAAGTTTACGCCGTCGTTTGACTTTTAGGATCGGCCAAATTCACTATTCTAAAATCCTTCAAGTTAACTATTTTCTCGTCCTCGTCCAATACCAAGGCGCTTCGTTTATTTACCGCATCCGTTCCGGTCACGGGATTGCCTACGTTCCAAAGTTTTCTATTTTCTATGTTGAAATCGCCTTCCGGAGTTAGTTTAAAGCCTACACCAGGAGGCCCGCGCGCAGCGGTATTACCAAACCCTCCGCCTCCAGAGTCTCTGGCAACATACGCTCTTCCAAATTTATCGACGACCATTTTATTTCTGAGACTATTCTATAGAACGTGTATATTTTATTAGGCGATTAATTTCGCCTCCTTTAATTCGGATATAATAGAAAGAAATTCGTTTTGATTCTGAGAGCTATTGTTGCCCGCCGAACGTTCGGCCATCAACAAACGAAGCCGGCTCACCAGCTCGGCCGGCGAGTCCCAATGAACGTATTCTATCTCATGATTAGAATTATCGAATTTTTTGTATCGCCAAATTCTGCTTATATTACTCGATGGCTGTCTTTTTCGATAAATTATCCATACCGAGACCTTTCTTTTCTTCGTTATTTTGGATCGTAATTGCATGGGAATCGTAGGAGTCGCCGATGCTGTATTCATCTCTCTTGACGACAACGACGACGGTGACGGCGACGAAGCATGCTGCGGCGAGGAGGAGGCGTAGATATTGTAGTCGCCACGGGCGACGGTGTTAAATTCGGAACGATATAATTTTTATATTTGGGCGTTTTAGGCAGATCCTTGCGAAACAGTTTATTATATGCATTGGTTTTCTTCAAAATATCGATGTAATTTTTTACATCTAGCTCGGAAGGATTGCCAGCAGGCGTTTTCTTATTCGAAGGGATTTTCTTATAAGTTAACAATCGAAGTAAGCCCTCCGTAATAGAATATTTTTTATTTCTAATATTAATCGTAGATCCGTCGTCTGCAATAGCTAACTCTGAATTGCCCATAGACCATTTATTCGAAAGGTCGTCGTATTGAATGCCGATTCCGGTATCGTCTATATTGGGATCCTCGCTTTTGGACAGGATGTCGGCATACTTTTTAAGTAAGGCATCTGAACCGTCGCCGACATTATCAGATTCGTGCTCCGCATTCTGACGTCGAATATAATTAGGATTTTTACTTGCAGAGAATTTTGATAGCGATTTTAACGGTTCTAGTAATTGAGCATGCTTCATTCCGTATTTTAATTGAGCTCGATTTTGATCTCGTTTAAAATCTAAAACTTTTTCTTATCGTTTTAGTGGCCTGCACTACGGCTCGATTTAAATTCGTAGAGTGACGTCGTCGTCGTCCTCGTCTCATCGCAGCCGCAGACATTGCGTTGATGAAAGTTCGCTCGAACGTCGTGATTTTAAATACATATGTAATGATCGAATCCTTTACGGTAGCGGCCCTCGTTTATGGCTTTTCTTTGTCTACCACTAAGAATCCGTATCTGGCTTTATTGCCATCGCCGTCTTTTTTTCCCACGCTAGACGGCACATCTTTTGAAATCTTCGAAGCTCATGTCGGTATTAATGTGCTCCGAATAGATATGTCTTAAGTTCATTTCGTCTTGCAAAAAACTATAATTAAATTTGTATTGTCGCGAATAAGATGCTTCGGTATTCTTGCATACGATTGGCTGAGGTAGAACGCGTCTATATTCTTATGACGGCTCATTGAAAATATTGACGAATTGCGTTTTGTTCGTGACATTGAATGTCGTCGAAAATGAAAATCGAATTACTCTTAGCATCTTGCGGTGAAATTATTTCAGAATTTTCGCTAAATTCGTAATAGCCTAGTCCCTTGATCGGTCTCAAAACTCGACTCAAAAATCGTATTTGGGCTGAAATAGCGACTTGGAGTAAATGTAAACGTTTTCAAATTCCAATCCGTTGGGTGCCAGTAACAAACTCAAAATCAGGTTTGTTTTACCGCACGCAGAAGGTCCGCATACGATGCATCTTATGCTGGCCGGTAAGAGATCTCCGTGCTTTTGCGCGTTCCAAAATAGGAATAAGGATCATCCTGCTCGACCGTTAGATCCATATTTGCAACCGGTAGAGATTGTTTCTGTTTAATAACCTTCATGTCTATTATTCGCTAATATGACGCGTAACGATTTCCGTAAACGGATCGTATTCGAATATAGAGTCGTGCAAAATTAAGCAGTATGCTTTAGTGGTTTGATCGAAAATGTTGCTGGATTCGATTTCGAGACGTATATCGACGGCCGAATTTTTAATAGATTCTTCTTGACGACTGCAATCGATCACGAACACGGGACAATTGCCAAATTGCTGATAGTCGTTCAAACAACACAGAGCGTAGCTCAAATTGCTCGCGCCTGCATAATAGTTTTCCGGAAATTTCGAATAGTGCATGAACGGGGTCGAATAATCGTTATTGGCAAAGTCCGAATTCATATCTTGAAGTGGAAATTCTTGGGAATTAAGGTATAGTTTTAAATTTGTCAGATTGCAGTGATCGAACTGGGCTGCCGATTGCTTCGCATTATCATACTTGCCATGCTGAAGAGTAAATAGAATCCATCGAGGTTTTTCTAATTCGTTCGAATTCTTAATACGCCAAACGTGAATTTTCGAAGACGGAAAGGACGGCAACTCGTGAAGCTCCCAGCGACGAAAGTAAACCACAATTCTGGGATTTTATGCAAATGATGGAATAAATTTAATTTCGATTCATCGCTAAGCTTTAAATGCGGAACCTCCACGATATTTTAGTAATTTTAAATGTTAGCTCGTTTTCGTCGCTCTTGTAACAATTGACGTCGCTCTTGGATCTAATTAAAACAAGCTCTTGCGGCATGTTTACGACGGCTCGTTTATAATCCTCGCAAAATCCAAAAATATGCTTTAGAGGCACATTGCACGAGAAGCGTCCGTTCTTAAAAATGTCGGCGTTTGTATCTCCTCGAGGGTCCCAGGTGCTATTGCTCAAACCGTTGAATTTTTTGTGATACGAAGCGAGACCCTTCATCGTGCACGTTATACCAGGCTGCTTACAAACGTCGACCACATGCGTGCTCCCCATTTTGTACTGTATTTCATCGAACAAGAATAATATTGCGTTGTTCGTTATCGTATACGGTTTACCTTCGGTTTTCACCGAAAACGTTCCCTTAATATTAATGTAACTGTCGTAGGTTGCGGTTATAGCATCGGAATTTTGGATTTCTATAATCACTCTATCGCTGTGGTCTGTGTTTCGCGTGAAGGGTAAATACGAATAATAATCTTCTTTCGAAATTGTCTCTTCGTAGCGAGGCCTTTTGAATACGTCTAATTTGGCCACCTCGTCGAAACGTAATTTCTTCAAAGGAGAACTAATCACCGACGAGATGTGATCTGCGACCATTTTCGTGCTACTACCAAAATCACCACGTATTTTACCGCCACGTTTAGCCATTTCTAGTACTTTTTCTATCTCGTATTCAAAAGCTTGTAGCCGAGCGCTTTTAAGAAACTTGCGTCTGCGCGACTAAGAGCGAGGTTCTTCTTCCTCTTCTTTTAATATGATGTCGCTTTTCACACCTCTTCCGCTTTTTATTTCGTTATGGCCTAACGATGATTTGCGTGCGACTGCAGATTTCGAGAACGTTTTTGCGTTTTATATAGGTTTGTTTTGAGGAAGAAGAAGAAGAAGAAGAAGACTTCGGCAGCAACGACGATAACAATGCCCAACGCGCGGATTTTTCTTAGGTATATTGACGACTGCGGCTAACGTCTGTTGCTGCTGCTGCTGATGCTGACGCTCGTCATCGTAAACGACGCCCATTTTAACTTAATAATAATTTTATTATTCGCGTCTTAGCTCTAGGCGAACGCAAAGGTACGTATCCTTCGAAAAATTAACCGCTTCACCCGTATGATCCACCAGTCTCAACGTAATGTTATCGAATTCGTCCACGCACAGAGGGAAACGAATTATATTGCTGGGTTGTTGTTCTATGCTGTAGCCTGGGGGCACGGTTAGGCCAAATTCGTAAATGCTATGACAAAGTTGGTTATTGCGGTACGCTCCCGTCGTAATGTTAGTATCTACGAAAATATTAGATACCGAAATTATTTCCACATCGCGATCGGACGTATGCGAACGACCTTCCTCTAAAATTCGATCATAAAATCCCAGCATTCGACCGATGTTGCCGCGCTTCGTGAAGTCTACGGAGTATTTCGATTTTATTTCGCACTTTAGGGTATTATTATTAGCTCTTAAAGAAAACAAGCCGTCGACCAATCCGTCGTCGTCCAAAGTTACGGACGAATTAATTTCTTTGTTGGCTTTAGCCGACTCCAATATCTTTTTTCTCAGGAATGTGTTTAGCTCGTCTATTTCGTAGCATCCCTCGTCGATGGTGATTTCTTTATCTTTATCGTAATAGAACTTATTATTTCCCTCGTAAATATTTTGAACGGTGTTGCACGTGTAAAGACCCACCAAGCCGCAGGTGTACGTACCGCCATCGTTCAGTCTCACAGGTGGGTATAGCGTACCGCTGCTGATGGTATTTCCATACCCGAATATCGTGAATGTCCTAGACATGACTGTAGCGCTCCGAGGGCATTATGGTTCTTTTATGTAAAAATTTCAACACTAAATGACCACACACGATCGTGTTAAAGTCTTGCTCCCTTTCCACGTTATAATATATATCGCTACCGTGAAAATATCTTAAGACTTCCTCGGAGGCCTCAGGTCTCCGAAACTATCGAAGTATATCACCGTATTGGCCCTTTTTTTATAACCGACCCAATGCGTGCCCGGACCGGATCCATCGTCTAAATTTATAATACCACTTTCGTTTCGCCACGGCGGTGCTAAGCTTCCGTCGCGTCTTTTAGCGGCAACTCGTCTCGCATGTACACGCCTCTAAAATACGGAACACCTTTAGCATATTTGTGCAGATCGAGATCGGTCAATGCGCGCATGGGAGGTGTAAGGGTGGTGGTGGTGGTGGTGGCGAGCTTAGCATTCCTCGGCACCATCGAAGTCATCCGTTTTTTGAATCCCCCGGATAAGGTTTCAAGTACAAGGCGCTACCTTTCTTGTGAGGCTTTAAATACAATCCGCTGCCGACTTTTTTCTCTTCCATGGCTCTGTTGTGACGCGCGTTCTCGTCGAAATACCTCTTTGCATTTTTGGCCGAATTGATGGCGTTTGCGACGCTCGACGCTCCGCCGGCCAGTGCTCCGAGCGCCGAAAGACCCGCAAATATCGGAATCAAAGGCAATAAGCCTCCTCGCTTGGGCACCGGTATTATGCGCGGTACTTTAATTTTCGAACGACCTCCCATCCTGTTGACTATAATTTTGCAGCATTCATCGCGCTCGAAATGAGACGATTATGCGAAGCATCTCCGTGTCCTTTACTCTTGATGCTTTGTTTTCTGATTTCTTTAGATATTTTACTTATAAGACCGCCTCTGAAGGAGCATTTTCTGCCGACGTTACCGTTATTGTCTTTGAATTTACCCGAGCATCGACGTACTCGACGTCGTCGTTTTTGTCGTCGTCGTCGTCCTCCTCGCTGTCGACGATCCAGTTTCACGGCCATTTTCTTGTCTATTCCCATTCCTAGTTTGCGTTTCGCTTTCATTGCAGCCATTACGCCCAACGCTGCGAGCTTCTCGGACCACTTAGAATCTTTGGCCTTGACTCGCCGCCAAGCCGCTTCTTGCAAGACCTTGTCGGCCTCGTGCCTGCGCTCCACGTCTTTGTGATGCGAATACGCGATGTCGTGCTGCTTGCACGCTTCGTCTTGAGGATTAATACCTTTGTCTCCGCGATTTAAACGCTCTTGTAGCCTGGTTCCGGGACCGCAGAAGTTATGACCAGGAAGGTGCAGTTCGAAGGGCGATTTATTTAAGAGGTTGTTGAACAACCCTTCACCCCCGTGTACCAACATTGACTAACATCTCTCCTGCAATAACGTAACAATTTAAATATATATATATATATATATATATAAAAAAATAACCATACAGAATAAATTTTATTTACAAAAAAGGATCATACACTATCTTTAAAATACAAAGGTTTCATTTCGACATTTAAATTCTTTTGATATAAACATAATACGTCATCGACAATTTCGTGAGGGAAATGGCGCGTGATTTCTAATAAGCCGAGTCTGTTGATGTCGTAAAGAACGTTTAGGGTACTTAGGGATGGATTTCCAAATACGTATTCGCTTATCATCTCGACTCGACATAAGATTTGATTCTGCACGTTCGAATAAAGTCCAGCATCCTCGAGGAGGGGGACGCCTTCACCTCCATCGTCGTCGCCGTCGCCGCTACTGCTCTTGCACCTGTTATACGCGTAAGCTCCGAACTCTTCGGGAAGGCAAGTGGCGACGCACTCTATATTTCTATCGTAGAACTCTTGAAAATCATGTCCTTTCAATATTTCTAATTTGAGCATTATAAGAGGCGCTAGAGTAAACACTTTTGCAAATTCTTCGCGGGAGAGAAAAATTCGCGCAACATTGTATCCGGATCCTGTTGTTGTTGATTCTAATGCGGCGAGAGCCGCAAGCAGTTTTGCACCTCGACTCTATGAATGGACTCGTATTCGTCTTTAAATTCCACTTCCAAGTATCCGTCGATCGTCTGATGCATTTCACGCCTCCAGTGCCATACGTCTGCGACTACGGAGGCGGCGGTAGCGCCTGCAGATGCAACCGTGGCAGTATCCGAGCGGTTGGAAAAAAATTTTCTAAATTTATGTTCGATATTGATAGACGACAAATCTTTCCACTCGTTTTCGTCCATTTGCAATTCGCCTTCTTTACAAAATCTGTTGGGGCATATAAGTCTGATAACAGGGCTAAAATCCATATTGCTCTTTCGTTTGGTTAAGCCCACTTCGATCGTATGACCGTGAGCGCACCATTGCGCATTCTCCTTGGAGGAATTCAATCGGTATTCGGTGCTACATATCAGAGGATCCATCGCCTGATCGTTATCGTAGACATGAATACCTGACAAAACTTGCGGCGATCCAGATACTGCACACGTAGATGATGATGATGATGACGAAATTACGTCATCATCATCGTTATTTAAAAATACTTGACTGTCGTCACCACTTGTATGATTATTTTCGTCTTGAATATACTTCACCATAATTGCTATTTAATTAAGTGCAAAATTTCACGCGCACATACACACCCTGAACGAAGATACCTCCCGGTTAGAACTGAAAATTATTTTGCATGCGTAGGTTTTCGTTCGAGCTCAAACGATGTTGCTCATGCGCGCATAGTTTATTTTTATATTTGTAATAGATGTAGTATGCCCACGCTCCTATTAATTGCATAAGTACGATGTGTTCTAAATACGTCCATACACCATCTGAACTATCAAATTCTCGATCTTTTTTTTTTCTCGCTCTCTCTTTCTCTTTCGAAGGCGATTCGTTTATGATTCCATGGCATGACGTACCATTCGGTCTCCGTAAAACTGCTATTATATTTAAATCTTATTTTAAACATCGGAAAAGGATCGATGCCAACTCCGTCTCCGACACAATCGCCCGCGGATCCATTGTTCAACCATTCGGCACCGTCGTCGTCGTCGTCGTCGCCGTCCTCGCCGTCGCCGGATCCATCTACGTTTTCTATTTCTCGTCGTCGTTGAAGGCGTCCTCCTCCTCCTCCTAGATAACTTTTATAAATTAAAAGGTCTCTCGATACCGCGGACGATGACGACGACGACGACGTCTCTGATGATGGCGATAAGGGAACCTCTTCCGAATGGTTCTGTTGCTGCTGCTGCCATTGCTGTTGCAGCTGCATGGTAATTAATTCCATACGTTTCCAATCTTTAGAGCGAGAGCATCTTATTTGTTGTTGTTGTTGTGACGACTCGGACTTCGACAATGCCAAAACGTCTTTATTTTCAACAACCTCGAAACATACGAATGCATTCGGAGGATCTACGGAACCGGATTTCTTTGCCAGGAGGGCACGCTCGGTTTAAATATGTATAGGTAATTATTACATATTAAAGAGTAGGTGAGATATGCTGCGACGGCTGCGGGCGGTCCTTTAGGAGTCATTTCGAACAATGAGCATTTTTAATTGCATTCATAGGTTTTTATTGCAGGGCTGCGATGTGTTGTTGTGCGCGCGTACATATGGGGTAGAACATGCGCATTCAGGACACGATTTTATTTGCAGAGGAGGTCCATCTATCTGATCTGCATGCGACGACGATTGTAAGCCATGCGCTAAACAATAGCGATGCGTCCATAATTGTTTTGCAAATACTCCGGTAATTTATCGAAATTTCTGGCGACGTCTTTACTTGCATGCCTCTCGATATACTCGAGCGGTAATTTCGTAAGATCCTCGACCGTCAACATTCTTCTATATTACAAACGTATATGATTATTAAAAATAAACATATCATCTCGTAGACAATTTTCTTATCCCCCTTCCTTAAGAATGCATACTATAGGTTCCTGCATGATTTATATTGACGCCTAAATTTAATATTCTCGAAAGAGCTAACCCGCTCTGCTTTTCGGTATATTCGTCCAGTTTATTGTTCAATTCCTGAATGGCTTCGGGTTTAACTTGAGTTTGAAAGTCTTCAATTTTTAAAATTTTATAGTTTTTAGTAGTAAAATGTCTGAGCGATGACGACGATGATGATGATGACGATGTATCCACGGTTTCTGAAGACGATGATGTTGATGCGTTGGGCTTTACGTATTCACCGTTAAACACGAAATTAATTTTAAGAGATCCAAATTTTCTCAAACATTTTCTCAAACGTCGCTCTATTAGGGCGAATGCATCTTCTAAAAATTGCATGGGATCTATGTGATATAAATTGACCACAGCACTCGAACGTATCCTGCGGGCGAAAGCCGATTTCAAATCGACCCACACGATATTGTTCGACGTTCTACGTCTTTTGACATTCTTCTTTGATGTTAATCTATCGAAATTTTCAGCAGGATCGTCGACTTCGACGTCGTTCGCATAACCCTCGTCGTCGTCCTTCGCACTAGTATTATCGCCGGATCCATTCTTTTACTAATACCTGCCCTCTGATCGCCCTATCACGCTTGCTTTTGCATTAGAAACGATCTGATTACATTTCAGATTTAGCAGCATCGATTCATAGTGACGTTTTCGACCTATGTTGCAAGCACTTTTCAATTGTTTTAAAATTGCACGCGTTGAGGTAGCCGCGTCTGGAATTTTTAATTCGTCCGAAGCTTGAGACATTTTTACACTTTCGACACACGATGTTTACCGTTCGAATAATTACACAATAATAAATAGAAAAATATTTTGGATATTCTTTTACCAAGACGACGAAACTATTATTCGTAGTAGGGGAGAAATTTTTTTCAAATACAAACGCAGCACGCAATTTTTCTTATCGACACCTGTAATAAAACCTTGCGGTTATTTCCCCAGCCTTATTCTTCTTATACTTCATCATAATTGCCTACGACACATCGAGCCTAACATTTTTCAAATTATTAAAAGATTACTTGAAACGTCTTGCACGTGTCCGATGAGATAATCCCGAAAACACACTCTTAAAACAAAACACGTTCGCACCACTTGCGCGCCCTTACGATATTTCGTCTTAGACTAAAACACGCACGCCCCCTACACACCTATACACATAACGATACATACCTTTCTTTTCCAAAATAAAACAACAACAACACCGCCCCCCCGATCGATATCTACACACACACTTTTATCACGAGGGCGGCACGACTTCCACGTTAACATCACCGACAAACTATACATACCCTACACCCTACACGCACACACCTGCACATACATACCTCTCTTTTATATAATACGCACACCCTTTACAAGATATTTATGATCCTTTTAAAAAGGGCCGGCCAGCTTCTCCATAGCCATACTATCGTTATCCTCAAACCTAACTAATACTAACACACACACACACCTACACATACATGACCTTCACACATACATACTTCTCTTTTCCATAATACACACACCCTTTACAAGATATTTATGACCCTTTAAAAAGGGCTGTCCCAGCTTCTCCATAGTTATACTACTTGGAGTACCTACTACTAAAATGTACTCAAAATATTTTACGGTTCATTATTGCCTCAAAAGTACCGCCACGATGTTACAATATGAATTTGTCGTTACAAATCAACCCACCAGTGGTGGAGAGGTCGAAGTAAATGGAAAACTAGGGTGGAGAAAGTACCTTGTAGTGAAACACACAAAAAGCTCTTGGTTTTCCCGAATAAGTGAAAGTTTAACGAAGGGTTGATAGAATAATAAATATACTAAATCTTAAAATTTTATGAGGATTTCCTATGAATATAAATGTGCATATTGTAAAAGAATGATGACAAAAGACTCTAGAAATAAAGAAACATATGTGATACAACATTGTTGTCTACTATAGCCAAACAAGAACGAAAGCACAATAACTTACAATAGTTGATTTTTATTCCGAACTAAATCAAGCGTAGCTTACAGCCAAATAAATTTTGCTTGCTTCTTAATAACTAAAAACTTTAATACCACTGACATTCATCGCGTTCAAGTAACTGCTTCATATAAAGTGAATATTAAAGTCCAATAGTCAGTTCTTCTCGACTGCCTGACTGCCTAATTCACAGTTCTAGCCTTAAAGAGCAGGAATGAACCAATGTTCTTTCCATGGTTAGATTAGAAATTGAAACTTTACACCTATTGACATTTCAAGCCAATTGCTTGCATACAGGTTTAGTTCACGAGACTGGATTAAAAACATACATAATTATAAACGAATGTCAATTGTTTCAATTAAAAGGATATAATTATAAACTAGTTGGAGTTTAGTCGGCGAAAGAATGAGTGAGTAGGGAAAAATTATGAAGACATATTAAAGAGGGGGGCGCTGCACCTAAGCGGTTTTAATAATATAAAAACCCTTTAAATATATGATGAAATCAAGTGGAAATAGAAATTATTAAATTTTGTTATTCAAATATTTTTCAAGGTTTACATTAATTTTGGGAAGCGGTCTCGGTACACTAAGATGCAACGCGCTTGCTTGATTTTAAAAATACAGTAGATAGGAAAAAATTAATTTTGCAGAGCCAAAATAAAGATGTACGCAGTCTCTATATAGTGAGATTTTACCAACGATAAACGTTAATTAAGCATGAGCTTTCAAAGTATTGTTTGTATAAAAGTAATTCAGATAATTGGGTATAACACTGTTTTATTTTAAATACACTGCAAACCTTAACAATCCAGAACAAAGCATTATTTCAGACACGTAACCAAACAGAGATCTATATGTTACAAGAAACTGCGAATGCGTTCCCCATAGAATGATAAATTTTAAATAATCGGTTGTTATACAGTAACCTTGTCGTCAACATAGATAAAAAATGTTTCGTTATAAGAACAGAATTGGTAGAAAGAAAAATCAAATTTAACAACTGAGCTTGACAAGCAGAAAGTAAAGTTCAAAAAGAAAAGTAGAAATGTAACCACAAGAGGTAGGTCACACCGAGTTAGAAGTGTCCCATGCGCGACCGTGGTACTTTAGATTTGTAGTGAAGCAACAAGTCACTGTCACGTGTTAGTGGATTTATACGCTCGGTTCAGTAGAATAAAAATCCGTAAGTACTATGGGAACGCAAAATGTAAGGATTGGGACTCGCGAGCTTGTAACTGTCCAGAAATGGGAATTTGGCATCATTTTATGTGAGTTTGTGACCTAGTAAAAATGTGAACCATTGGTGCTCTTGGACGTCCTTAATCAAGACAATAAAATAAACGAGAGTAGGTAGTACTTTTTAAATGTCTTAAGAATGGGTTAGTGTTAAATTGAGATGCGAATTATATTTGGCGAACCTTTATTTATACGGAATTAGCATAATTATATCACAATTTATTTTTGATCTTGCTATAGGATGCGGTAGCATAATATTTTCTTTCATTTCTTTAAGTTACTATAATTGATCCATAATCAAAATCGTGACTTCCTGTGAATCGAATTTCAGGTTAGTTGTATATACGGTAAGTTGAGGAACTTTATCCATTTAAAGCATAGTCTACATCGCAGGTAACCAACCCTATATATGGGAAAAAGCAACACTGGCGCTCTGGAGTAAGCGCTACTTTTGATAACTGAAGTTTATTAAATTTTCTTAAATATTCAATCTTATTCTGAACTTGTCAGTTTGGTTTGATCACGTAGTTGTATATAGTTCAACTTTTCCCTTGTCCGATAAAGAAGAGTCCTATTAATTGTCATTCAAACACTTATGGTTGATGTCGTGTATATTTCATTACGGGTCTTACTAGAATTTGTTAGTGTTATAAAAAATATTTATTAAACTTTTATTTTAATCTTTAACAATGGCGGAAACTTATCAAATTGTGTACGTATATAAAGAAAAATTGGAATATTAATTAAGTATAAGCGGGTTAGAAAGAAGTAGACCCATTTCAGAAAAAATTGTGTCGTCTTTTAGCAAAAAGAACTTGCAAAATATGGTTGCTTAAATAATTTTTCAAAATAAAATGTGAAATGTTCTGTGAAGTGTAACAAAATTAATTTAATGTAAGAGTCAGTGAGGAGTGTTTTGCTCGTGTTCGAATATGATTCTTTGGGCTTAAATTTTAAATGAGGTCAATTAAGGTTCATTAGTTTATCTTGTAATAAAAATTTTTCCCTCGTGAATATCACTATATCAGATAGCAAATTGGATCTCCATAAAACAAAAACGACTACCTAACCTGATATCACAAGGTAGAGAATTTCTTATTAATGAAGGAAGCCCAAAGTAAAGTTGGATGGAAAACGGCTTAAGGAAAAGAAAAGCTCTTTAGAGATAAACGGCTAGTAGAGTGTTAGCTCTGGGTAGATCATGAGCTTGGGTCATGGGTTGTCTGTTGACCAAAAATATAGATAAAGAGCGCCACCGTATTTTTCAATACAACAACATACGAAGATACATGTACTTGTATTAGAAGAATGCGGAAACCTGAAGTCTACATCGCTTATATAGTCACAAAACTTATATATCAATCTTGCAAAGCACTTACCAAAATATCAATTGCCAGATGTGTTACAGATGTTTCGATTTAACCTGTGAACAAACAAATGCACAACATGGACACCGTTTGTGTCTTTGAAAACATTCACCAAAAATAATATAATTGAATTTAAGTTCAAAAAATATATTCACCCAGGGTATTTGTCATCTTTAGACACAATTAACCTTTTGCTTATTAAGAACCTATAAATTTCACTTGAATTTTTAATAATAAAAGAATTAAGCAAAAATAAATTGTATTCAATTAAATTGTCTTAGCTTGTTTCAGCATTAACTTTTTCAACAAAAAATTACATAAAAAGAAACTAGTATGGTTCTGTCTTAAAAAAAACACAAAGATCTCTAAATTGAATACTTCTACATAAGTTTACTATAAGGTTTATGCTTTCTTAATAACTCATATTTCAAATTTTAATTATAGTCATCTGTAGCACTACGGTCGACTTTACAAGTGAGAAATTAGATTATTTTACGTCTTATAAAAATGTATCATTCAAACAAAGAGTTAGCTTTACTTTATATCTTACAAAAAAATTCATCATGTTCTTTAAAATTAAATTACATGACCTCAAAATAACCAAAGAAATTTTTAATGTAACGCAAAATAACATGTGGTAATTATGTTGAATAACTGGATATTTTTGACATCATATGTCAATAACAACTTTTCTAGTGTAGCCACCACTGTCTGTTTGTGAAACAAATACGATAGGCAAACTACGTAGCCATCTTTAAAATTTTGTAAAGTTACAAGAATAGTGCAGGATGTTTCTTTTTCTAAATGAATTTTAAGATAACTAAATCAAAGTAGAATTTTAAGCTTCGATTATTCGTAAAACATTTAAATAAATATAACTGGAATTAAAGGTTAAATGACACTCATGTGCCGAAGTACAGTTCAATCAAAAAAACTTGAGCTTTTGGACTAGAACCAAATAACACCAGATGTGGACTATACGCAACAAGAAAACATACCATTATGACTGAATTTTACGCTGAAATTATAAAAGATTTTTCGAAAATATTATGTAACCAAACCAAATCTCCATCAAGTATGTCCTATTATTTTCTTATATTCTAAATTTCAAAATAAATTTTGATTTCAGTGGTATTGCATGTTTTAATGATGGGACCTTCTATCTTCTTCGATCTGCAGGAATCAACTAACTTTGCTGAAGGTGGAATACAGAATAAAACCATCACCCAAAAGCTGTCAGGGACCACATTCAGACACGAAGGTTGAACTAATTAAACTTTCTTACGAACTTTATTGCAGGCCACGTGCCTCATCATATTGACCTTTCTACGCTGCGAAAAGCAGCTTACTTGTTCAAGCACTGATAGAAAAGTGACACGAAATGACAGACAAATGATTTGTATTGTAGAAACTTAGACATCGAAAGCAAAGGGGCGCATAATCCATTATATATTCTATGAATTATTTTAAGTGATCAGACATTTATAAATTATATTTTTATTTTATTGAAACATTATATTAGATTAATAAGGAAAGTGTAACTGAGTAAAAAAATACTTTACAATCTGGTTGTGTAAAACTTATAAAGCTCCAATTAAATTTTTTGGAGTTATCATAACTAACCCCGTGAATTGAACTTCATGCTAGTCATCGGTACTGTGAGTAGGAAAGTTTCGTCTATCTAAAAAATCGTCCAAACCATCGGAACCCCATATACCGGAAAAAGTACAAAATGCCCAGAACTAAAGCCTGTTTAGTTTTAAGTATTCTACTGTTAGGAGTTAAAATTTAAATATTTTCAAAAGGATTAATTAGGATGGGTGTGGTAACCTTAAGGTGGGTTTTACATGTGGCATAGTGCCGGTTAAGTAGTAAACGACACACGTTGGTAATTTTAAAGGACTATTGAATGTAGACATGAATAGCCTGCATTGACCCACTTTTCGTTTATAGCTAAGTTGGCATTTCCAGAAATGGGATTTTAACGATTTCCATTTTTTGTTGGTACCTGGCCAGTCCGATGCTAGTAAGCTAAGTTGGTTTTAAGAAAATATATGTATTTTTGTGGTAATTATTTAATGCCAATAGAGATTAAACAGAGGTTGAATTTTACTTGTGTTTATGAACTAGGTACACATAGATAAATTTGTAAAAAGATATCTATCCACCCCAGTGATGGAGTCGTATTTGTGGAAAGGCTTTTTATTATACAATTTTCTTTAATTAGATCAAAATTTAATGTGTTTTAAGATATTTTAGGAAAAGGTTAAGTAAACCATTTCAAATGTATATCGTTTTATTATTTTTGTTTCAAACCCACTCCCACAGCACTGTAGTTCGTTGGTGCACCTTTAAAATTGTTACGAGGTCTCCGTCCCTTAAAGGCAAATCGAGATTTTAACATAATCAATCATATTATTCGTAAAAAATGTTAACCAGACAATTTAAGCATAAAGAAATGAAACACACAGTTTTAATTGTATTGAAGTAAACAACAACTCTCTTGCAATCTCATTTATAGCATACGCTATCGATCACTAAAAAATAATAAATTGTCACACAAACAGCTTCAATAATGAATTACTCTAATTTTCATTCCCTTTTGAGAAACTTTCAATTCTTGGTGGTGCAGGCGAGATGTTTTTAATTTCCTGGATAAACTAACTATTCAACAACCAAAAGAAATAACAGAAAATTCTAAATTTAATGTGCTTTTTATAACTACACAAACTTTTTTTATCAACATTAGGTAGAAATGGTAACAAATTTTTAGCGCTCATGGGTTTGAGGTCTGGTGTCTATTTTGTAAGCTAAATAAAAACTAATTTGTTATATTAGACATTTCAGTTTCAAAACAACTAAAAACTTTTTTAGCAAAAGTAATAATTTGTTTCAATGTGTGCATATCGTTTACAGTTTTTTTCTACTCCAAGAACTTGATTTGAAACTAAAATTTCTAAATAAATCATTTTAAAAAAAAAACGAAATTAGGAAGTTATGGACATTAATAAAAATAAACATATTACCGATTACTTACATTTGTTTATTTTCATTTTCATCTCGTCGTTTGACTAGTTATTAAAACTTTTTGGTGATAATGCCAGTAGGGTAAAATCAAGAATACTGGGCCCACATTTGCTCCAGCATCCACATTTGCTCCCACATCTGGACCAAAAAGTTTTCTTCGACTAACCATTTTTCATCTTTCGAGATAAATATATCTTAATTTTTCATCTTTCGAGATAAATGAGCATCCTCATTTCCTCCCACATCTGAACCAAAAAGTTTTCTTCAACTAGCCATTTTTTTATCTTTCATCTGAACCAAATAGTTTTCTTTGTCTAGCCATTGCATCTTTCGAGATAAACCTATCTTGTTTGGTATCAATTAATATTAGAATTTTCTCAGCTACCCGAATCTTTAGGAATTTTTCAGATATCATCACCCCCAAGGGTGCTACCCCAATTTTAAGATTTCTTACCTGTAGCGACTTTTGAGCGTTCTTATAAATTTTTTTAGTCATGCGATACATCTTGTTAGTCTAGAATTTTAGATATAGAATCCAAATCTGCAAACAGATTTGAAATCGGACCACGCCCTGCAAAGTTACACATATACCCTCTGCGAGATAAATCTTTCTCCACATTTCCACCCACGAGATAAACCTACCTTGTTTGGTATCAATTAACATTAGATTTTTCTCAGCTACCCGAATCTCTAGAATTTTTCAGATAGCATCACCCCCAAGGGACCTACCCTGATTTTAAGATTTCTTAACTGTAGCGACTTTTGATCGTTCTTATAAATTTTTATACATGCAATACATCTTGTTAGTCTAGAATTTTATGTAGAATCCGAATCTGTAAACAGATTTAAAACAGGACCACCCCTTACCATTTTACACACACCTTCCAAATTATAACTTTCCTGCAGCTCATATCTAAAAGAAAATCTAAAGCCCATTCTTAAAACTTTTTATTACAGACAATTTTTACTAATACAGTTTTAATTTTGTAAACCACATTTCTAAATACATATTCACAATTTTTTATCCTTAACCTAGAACTTCTCATATCGGCTCATACTTATTAATATTTATTTCTAAATAGAGCACTTTTTCCAAAGACCAACCGAACCCACATGTTTCAAATTCCTCTGATTTTGTTCTTATGGTCTCGCTTAAGACCTTATACATATTCTCCAAATTACTAGAAGACGTTATAACAACATTTTTTGTGTTAAAGGATTTCACATCGGACTTCTCTACCCCTATTTTGGTGTAAACGCCGTAGAGTTCGCAATAGACTTTTATTGCTGTATGATGTATTCTTTTTTCATTAATTAATCGAATAAATCGCTCTTTCTGCTTCCAAAGAAACTCGGGCACTCCATCGTCGGCACTGGCGTTCTTTATGCGATAGCTAGCCATACGGTTGTTAAACGCTGTACTAACCATTTCTACACAATCGTCGTTAGTAGCGGTAACTGATGCATTTTTATGTCTGTTGCTTCTCAAGTGTGCGGCATAGGTAGTCTTTTCCATTTCGAAATCGCATACTTTACACATAATTCGTGGTTGTTTCGTACAAGGCCCTTTAACAGCTAGCGGGGCTGAACGTTTACGGCTTAATGACATACCGTGCTGTTTTTCCTTGTGTCGCTGTAAGTTGCCAATTCTCGTAAAAGCGATACTGCAAGACCCACAGTTAAAGAACTTTGCTGCGGACGGATGTATAAGCTTAACCTTGGACGATGTTACGCCACGACATTTCTTTTGGTGCCGTTTGAGAGCATTTTTCCAGGTATAGGAAGCACCGCAAGAGTTGCACTTAAAAACGTTTGCAGATACCATTTTAGTACAAAACAAAATCCGCACTATAAGACTTGACTTGTAAGCGAACTAACTTATAACTAAAGAATTTATTCTAGCGTACCTGCTTTATGTACCCTATAGAATGCAAACCGAAGGTTTCCGAAGACACCCGAACGAAGTTGAGGATTCATCGGGGAACTAAATGACGTCATAATCCTTGCTGCTTGTCCAATACATTTAGCGCCAATGCATGCACCCGGTTCGCATCGTCGATGGTGCGAATGCCGTTAGTAGAAACATCGGAAACGTCTTCCATGTTATACGGATTGCGTGCATATTAAAAATCCAAAAGGGTGATAGCACACGCACACAAATTGTGTGCAAGTCGTGCTGTAGAAGATGCAGTGCTACTATAACCAAAAACACTTTAAACCATTACTAAGAAAATACCAACTTGCTGTCTACAGGATACTTACTAATAAAGTAATTTAATTTTAAATAGCTTCTACGTCATATTTTAGGTAGGCTTGAATATTTTCCAAATGAATCACCAAGCGAAAGTATATGCTTAGCAGTATTAAAATTAACCATTAATTTCCCATTTTTACGACCATAGTTAATTATAGATTAAAATTTAATTTGTGCACGTACGAGCTTCTCGTAAACTAACATATTTTATAGCAACAATGCGCTGTATAATACATGCATACCCTTCTCTGCGCTACTGCTATTCTTGTAATTGCTAGAAAAGTCACTCTCCTTTTTATTGTTAGGACCGATGCAAAGCACCATTTTTTTATACTTTCTATAGCACATCGCGCACTTTTCGTCTGATAATTAAATTTTGCTTCTGTAGGCTTTTACACTTTCGCATAGCGGTCGGCCGCACGTAATGATTTCTAAAACCGGTAAGTACTTGATATCGTCCAAATAGAGAATTAAATGCTCGATGTCTGTCAACTTCCAATTCCCTTGTAAAGGTAGAAAAACTCGGTCAATCATCCATCTAACTTAAACTTCGACTCGCTCCCGTTCTGATAAATTTCCAAACATTTTTCAAACGACAATAGGCCGAAATTTTAAACCTCCGAGGATCTTTAAGTCGTGATCAATTACACATCCGAGCTACGCGTAAACTAACATATTTTGCAGCAACTGTATAATACATGCATATCCTTCTCTGCGCTACTGCTATTCTTGTAGTTGCTTTGGAAAAGTCAGTCGCCCTTTTTACTGCTAGGGCCGCCAAAAGCACCATTCCATACTTTCTCTATAAGTGTAGCACATCGCGCACTTTTTGTCGGTTAATTAATTTTTGTTTATGTAGGCCTTTACACTTTCGCTTATTTAAACATCTAATACGAGCGATTAACCACTTTCGATTATTCTAACGGGAACCACTACATCCCACCGCACCGTTCTTTTTAATCCAACGATCCTATGGGCACACTAACACCTGACGTATCTTTCCTACTATTTGTTAAACAAAAACCACCGGTATCACCATTGTGGACGTAAACAGATGTTTGTGGATGTGTACGAGGTATGTAACCATATACATTAACCAGTCTAAGCTATTTTATTTAGTCCACGAAACCTACTATTTTCTAAACCACAATTAATAATCGCCTTTATAGGTTCCACATTTCGACCATTACCCAATGACTGGTGCTACGTACATGGAAACTTTAATTTCTTATTGGAAGAATTCTTATTCTCCCGCACTGCGCGTAGTTGCATGCCTACCCTTTTGGAGGTATATGCTCGTTATAGGTTGTAAGACCCTCGGTTTTACTTAACTACAATTCGTGAAACCCTTTAATCTTTTTAATCGTATCTTTCTCGCCTACATTACAGTAGGACTTAGCCCTATTACCAACAAATTCTAATACTGGACCCCCATTAAATACGTCTTTAATTTTCCTACAACTTTTTGTTGACAAGTGTTATATTGTATTTATTATACGCAGGGTAGTCACTCTTTTAAGATAAATATATTTTGCTAGGTATCAACTAATATTAAATTTTTCTAGGGACCCCAAATCTGTAAACAGATTTTAAATAGGACCACCCATACAAAGTTATGCGTTTTAAAGACTAATTTTGCTCATCTTTATTTAACACCATCTTTAGAACCCTTTTTGCTATGCAAGACATATGCCTTAGCTAACCATCTCCCGGAAATCTAAAACCGCCGTGTCTCGCGAATACCACGTGGAGATAACACGTATACTCTGTCAACCAGGATAGAAGCCGGAAGGATTTGGAAGGTGGGAGAAGAACTTAAAATTATGGAATTTTAAAACTAATATATACAAATATAAACAACTATCTTATATCTTTACGCCCCATGCGTAGATTGTTGTACTATTAGGAATGATGTACCTTTGTCATCTTCCTCGATAAACTAATTTTATTAATAAGCTGCGTATGCAAATCGTATTCTTTTACTCCGGATACATACGCAGACAAGTACTCGATACCATCAAATAAAGGTTTGGATGCTTGGTGACTGTTAACATCCGCTTCCCTCGTGTACGCCAGACACATCCCAGCCCATGAGCACCCCTGCCCTGCCCACGCACCCCTGCGCGTGCACCCTACCCTGCGCGCTGCCCGCACCCCTCACTGTGCGACTGCTATTTGGGGTAACGTCACAGCCTTTATAATAAAGAACAATGTTATATACTATTATAAAATGTTTATTCTGACATTATACATAACAAATTTAAAAATATTTAATGCCAAGCATGGGGTCATTTAAACTTAATTTTAATACAAGTTATACACAGAAGACAGTCCTTTCTTTATGTTTGTTTGAGTGGCTTTAATTTTATCTAATTTTATTCCAGCTTAAAATTTAAATCGATACCCAAGTCCTCTATCTCCTTTTCTAACCAATAGTTTGATACATAGAGACCGTCTAGGTTTTCGAATTGTAAAATGTACCGAAGTTTGCCTCTATATTTAAAGTCTTTGATTCCGCCGACAACCAGATCCATTCCTTCGTGTAATTCTTGCAGCTTGTGACAATCTTTTAATCGCAGCTTTCCACTATATCCTGCATACGTATCTTGTTAGCTTGATCGACTTCTTCTTGTCGGTATTGGAGGAAATCCTTATTCTCCACAGACTGTTGCGTAGTTGCATGTCCACCACTTTTGGGAATATATGGTTGTTATAGGTTGTAAGACCCTCGGTTTTAAATGATCCAAGGTTCTTTACTAGGCAAATATACAATGTTTAACGGACCCCTTTGCGTGTGGTGTACGCAAAGATTACAAACCCATTCCTTAGTTCGTCTTTGTTATCTGCCATTTTGATAAATACGTTTTATAATAACCTTTTAAAAATATACGGTTTAGTACCATCCTTTTCCGCAAGGACGCCTACATAACTAAAAGAGTCTTTTTACTAACCACAAATGCATACAACTTAGAAACCAGATGTATCTAAGTCAGTCCATCGGCACATAAAATAATCTTTTAATTCTTCCTCATTTTCTCTAATAAGATGTTCTTTGTCTAACACATCTTTGTATTGATCGCGTATTGTCGCAGTGTTTTCCATGTAGTCAATTTTCGTCTTTTGCATCCATTTCCTCTAATTCCAGCTGTCTTTCCTTCCACTTACAGCGTATGGTATACATAATGGGGCAATTTCCTTTAGCGTAAACGGATAGAGTTTACTACCAATATTTACGCGTTGTCGTACAACCTCTGGATGAATGTTAGGCGTATCTATCAATCCCAAGTCCGAAATTACTATTTCTTTTGGAATTGTAGAATATGGTGTTGCAAATTGTGTAAAATATGTACTACCTGCTTTAATGTAGCACTTGTGTAAGATTTTATTTTATCTTGGTTGTCTTCCTCCTCTACTATCTCCAAATAATTTACAGGTAAATAGTTAAAACATAATAACCAGCACATACTTTATCAATTTTCCCTTTCCTCTGGTTTTTGGACAACAATTTGCAAGCCTGTCAATTTCTTTGTATTGCCATTCCCCAATACGTACTGTAGCAGGTTATTATACACTAAACAGCAGCTATTTTGTAGCTTGTCCGATAACTTACTCCACATTTTGGTAAGTGGTACCGAGTACATTGGCGCCTTTAGGAAGTATAACACTATCTTCCAATAAGGTTAAACAGTCTTTTAAGGGTTTATACACCCGTTCCGCACTGACATAGCTTCAATTGCACATAATTTATAGGAACACTGTGGCACGATTTAAATAAAATTAAATAAAACCCTTAACCACAAAAATATTTAAATTACTAGATACGTATTTCGACCACTATGTGGTCATCATCAGTAGGAAAAAAAAAAAAAAAAAAATTAGCTGTATAATTTACTATATTGTTGCTTTAAACACTATCGAGGATATTCTCCTCACCCGCAGGCTGGTGTTCTCAACAACAAACAAGTGTGTGACATTATAACAATCTACTTAATTTATACTAATTCTAAATCTACTGAAGCGGAACCAGTTTAATCAGCTTTCTCATTGGTTGTTGACAATAGGAAAGCAAAGCAATGACTCTATTGGCCTTTATCGGTGTTTAAGAGGGTCCTTTATGTTTAACAATTTTAATTGATTCATAGGCATTTAAGGAGGAAAACGTTGGTACCACTTTTAACAATTTAACATTTTCTAGTTTAACGGGTGGCTGGTTTCAAATATATGTTTGGCGACCTGAGACCTTTCATATTTACCATATTTGAAGTGAGCAATGTGTTCTTTAAATCTTGTTGTTATATTCCTCTTGGTCTGACCAATATATTTTGAAAACACCTGGCCCTGCACACAATTCTAAATCCCGACTTTTGCAATTTTCCACCTTGTCTTTTGGATTACCTAGCAAATCTTTAATTTTATTATTATTAGTGAAAGCAATTTTGAAATTACACTGTTTGAATATTTTATCAAGACTCTTTGTGGTTTTGTGAAACGGAAGTTTAACATATTTAACATTATCGTTAGAGGTGGTTGATTGCAAAGTCGTTGATTTACGGATGTTGATCCTATTTTTAACTTTCTAAAAATATTTCTATAATATCAGAAGAGAAACCATTGTAATTCGCTATTTGTTTAATAAAACAAATTCCTTATTAAATCTGTTTTTATTTAAAGGAAATTCAATAATCTATTAATTAAAAGTTAAATGAAGCCAACTTATGTTGTATGCTATGATTAAAGAAGACAAAATAAAGCGATTTACATTGGTTTCTTTTCTATAAATGTCAAATTCTAATTTATTACCATTTCTAATTACTAATGTATCTAAAAAGGGTAATTGTCCATTATTCTCTAGTTCATACGTAATACCACGTACTTTAACATATTTAAAGGATGTTCTTATAGATAGTGATATTGATGATGATAAAGTTGAGGACTATATCAAGCTTGTTTCGCATTGCATGTCCCAGAACTGTTTTCAATTCAACAACAAGTTGTACGAACAACATGAAGGCACAGCAATGGGAAATAGCTTATCACCTTTCATAGCAAATTTATTTATGTCTCGTTTTGAAACCCAGTTAAAAGAAAACTCCAAATACTTCCCAAGAATATGGTTAAGGTACGTGGATGATATTTTGCAGTTTTTGACACTTCTAAATCAAATGTTGATTATTTTCTTAAAGAAATTAATTCAAAATTTCAAAGCATAAAATTTACGTATGAACTAGAGAATAATGGACAATTACCCTTTTTAGATACATTAGTAATTAGAAATGGTAATAAATTAAATTTGACATTTATAGAAAAGAAACCAATGTAAATCGCTTTTTTTGTCTTCCTCTAATCAAGCATAAACATAAGTTGGTTCATTTAACTTTAATTAATAATTTTTTTCCTTTTAAAAAAAACGGATTTAATAAGGGGTTTAAAACAAATAGGCAATGGTTTTCTTCTGATATTATGTAATTTTTAGAAAGTGTAAAAAGGGATCAACATCCGTTCCGACGCAATCAACCACCTCTAACGATAATTTAAATAAAACTTCCGTTTCAAAAACCACAAAGGGTTTGGATAAAATATTCAAACAGTGTAATTTCAAAATTGCTTTCCCAATAATAATAAAATTAAAGAAGGAAAAAAAAAGGGGGAAAAAAAAGGCCCTTTGGGGAATTTTTTGGTTTGGGGGGTTTTAAAAAAATTTTGGAAAAAAAAAAAATTTAAAGGGTTTTAACCAAATTTTTTAAAAAAGGAAACCCCAAAAATTTTAAAAAAAATTTAAATAAAATTTAAATTTTTAAAAACCCCTTTTTCCAAAAATTTTTTAAAAAATTTTTTTCCATTTTTCCCCAAAAAAAACCCCCTTTTTTGGTTTTTTTTAAAACCCCCCCTTTTTAAAAATTTCCCAAAAATTTAAATTGGTTAAATATTAAATTCCTTTTAAAAAGGTCGTAAAATACCATGTTTTTGGCCAAATAAAAATGTTTCCCTTAAAGACATTGGACAACGTAAAATTGTTGTGAGCCAAGTTGTTTTTAAAAATTTTATTGGCAACAAATTTGTTTAAACAATTCTTCATTGGTTTTAGCCAGTTAAACAATAATCCCCAGACTTGTAACTAAAATTAATTTTCTTCGTTTCCCCTTAAGCAAATTATTATGTTAAATAAAACCCTCTTTAAAACCTGCAAAATCTTGGGTTTCTCCATGTCAAAATAGAAATAATCTTTCGCTTCGTTAATATATTGGTAGTTTAATAAAGTTTCAACAACACTTGTTTTTGTTGGAACACATTAGGATTTGAATTTTTATTAATGCATTCGGTCTTCTTTTCCGATAATTTCTTTTACTCTCCCTTTTGTTACCCAGGGGCTTAGCTTTAACACCATGCCTAGCGGAAACAAATCGGTCGAACCTTCGTAAATAGCTGTTAAATGCCACAAATTTCTTTTTTTTTTTTGTTTGCAGATGCTTGTTCGGTGTCAGAAAGGTTTTTAACCAACATTATATTGTCACAAAATGGTTTGTAATTGGTGTGTTAGTCCGCCAGTCAGCATCTTTTCGCCTTCGACATAACAAATATTCCAATATCTGTCACCAGATTATTGTTGCAATATTTTCTGCCAACCCATTCCAAATTTTTGTCGGTTTCACTTTATTCCCAAAAGTTGAAAACGTTAATCACCTTGGAGACGCTCATGTTTACCGTGTCAAATACTAAATTGAATACGAAAACTTGTTCCTTTTATCCTACAGGTGGGGCGTATATTACCGAAAATAGTCGAATATGTTGTTAAAATGTCTTACTATAACTGCTCAACCCAAAACTACTTCCTTTATAAAATTTAATCTCCCTGCTCACATAACCACAACCAATGACCATATGACCAATGACCACATGACCACAACCACATGACCACATGACCATGACCCATGACCAATACCATTGAAATGACCACGACCATATGGACCACAACCAATGACCGCATGACCAATGACCTAATTGCTTTTTTTTTTTAAAAACCAAGTGTGGACCTAGGTTAGATAAAAGGAAAAATTAATAGGTTAGGCCAGCGCCGCGGCGGTCATGTGGTCATATGGTCATGTGGTCATACGGTCATATGGTCATGTGGTCATGTGGTCATATGGTCATGTGGTCATGTGGTCATGTGGTCATGTGGTCATGGGTCATATGGTCATATGGTCATGTGGTTATGTGAGCAGGAGATTAAATTTGGTATATAAGGAAGTAGTTTTGGGTTGAGCTTAGTTATAGTAAGACATTTTAACAACATATTCGACTATTTTCGGTAATATACGCCCACTCTGTAGGATACATAAGGAACAAATTTTCGTATTCAATTTAGTATTTGACGGTAGCTAGAACGGTAAACATGAGCGTCTCCAAGGTGATTAACGTTTCTCAACTTCTTGGGAATAAAGTGAAACCGACAAATGAGCGATTTGGATTATGGCTGTTGGCAGAAAATATGTGCAAAATAATCTGGTGACAGATATTGGTAATATTTGTTATGTCGAAGGCGAAAAGATGCTGGGCGGACTACACACCAATTACAGAACCATTTTTGACAATATAATGTTGGTTAAAATTTGCGACCTTTCTGACACCGAACAAGCATCTGCAAACAAAAAATGTTTATCCTAAAAAGAAATTTGTGGTTTTAACAGCTATCTACGAAGAAAGTTCGACCGATTTGTTTCCGCTAGGCATGGTGTTAAAGCTTTCCGTTTTCTGGAGAGCAGTAACAAGATAGGCCAGAGAGTAAAAGAAATTATTGGAAAAGAAGACCTCGAATGCATTAATAAAAATTCCAAAATCCTATATGTGTTCCATACAAAGTGGAACTAGCAGATGTTAAGTTGGAAACTTTATTGGAGGAACTACCAGATATATTAGACGAAGTCGAAAAAGATTATTTCTATCTTTTGACATGGATGTAACCCAAGATTTTGCAGGCATATTTAGCAAGATGGAGATTGTAATTATTTAACTACAAAGCATAACTTTTGCTATAAGGGAGAATACGAAGAAAAGTGTAATATTATAGTTGACAACGATAAACTGCGGGGATTGATTGTTTAACTGGCTAACAACCAATACAAGAATTAAGATTTACAACAAATTTGTGTGCCAGATAACAAGTCCTGGTGTTAATAAACAACTTGGCAATCATATACTAGATTTTTACGTTGTCCAGATGTACGTTTAAGGGAAACATTTGCGTTTTAAAGAACATGGTATTACGCGATTGGAAGCGACACTATAAACCAAAACTGGGGTGTATAAACCCTTAAAAGACTGTTTAACCTTATTGGAAGATAGTGTTATACTTCCTAAAGGCGCCAATGTACTCGGTACCACTTACCAAAATGTGGAGTAAGCTATCGGACAAGCTACAAAATAGCTGCTGTTTAGTGTATAATAACCTGCTACAGTACGTGTATTGGGGGAATGGCAATACAAAGAAATTGACAGGCTTGCAAATTGTTGTCCAAAACCAGAGGAAAGGGAAAAATTGATAAAGTATGTGCTTTCGGTTATTATGTTTTAACTATTTACCTGTAAATTATTTGGAGATAGTAGAGGAGGAAGACAACCAAGATAAAATAAAAATCTTACACAAGTGCTACATTAAAGCAGGTAGTACATATTTTACACAATCTGCAACACCATATTCTACAATTCCAAAAGAAAATAATTTCGGACTTGGGATTGATAGATACGCCTAACATTCGTCCAGAGGTTGTACGACAACGCGTAAATATTGGTAGTAAACTCTATCCGTTTACGCTAAAGGAAATTGCCCATTATGTATACCATACGCTAAAATGGCAGATAACAAAGACGAACTAAGGAATGGGGTTTCGTAATCTTTGCGTACACCACACGCAAAGGGGTCCGTTAAACATTGTATATTTGCCTAGTAAAGAACCTTGGATCATTTAAAACCGAGGGTCTTACAACCTATAACAACCATATATTCCCAAAAGTGGTGGACATGCAACTACGCAACAGTCTGTGGGAGAATAAGTTTCCTCCAATACCGACAAGAAGAAGTCGATCAAGCTAACAAGATACGTATGCAGGATATAGTGGGAAAGCTGCGATTAAAAGATTGTCACAAGCTGCAAGAATTACACGAAGGAATGGATCTGGTTGTCGGCGGAATCAAAGACTTTAAATATAGAGGCAAACTTCGGTACATTTTACAATTCGAAAACCTAGACGGTCTCTATGTATCAAACTATTGGTTAGAAAAGGAGATAGAGGACTTGGGTATCGATTTAAATTTTAAGCTGCGAATAAAATTAGATAAAATTAAAGCCACTCCAAACAAACATAAAGAAAGGACTGTCTTCTGTGTATAACTTGTATTAAAATTAAGTTTAAATGACCCCATGCTTGGCATTAAATATTTTTAAATTTGTTATGTATAATGTCAGAATAAACATTTTATAATAGTATATAACATTGTTCTTTATTTATAAAAGGCTGTGACGTTACCCCGAAATAGCAGTCGCACAGTGAGGGGTGCGCATGGGCAGCGCGCATGGGCAGGAGTGTGCACGCGCAGGGGTGCGCATGGGCAAGGGTGTGCATGCGCAGGGGTGCTCATGGGCTGGGATGTGTCTGGGCGTACACGAGGGAAGCGGATGTTAAAGTCACCAAGCATCCAAACCTTTATTTGGATGGTATCGAGTACTTGTCTGCGTATGTATCCGGAGTAAAGAATACGATTTGCATACGCAGCTTATTAATAAAATTAGTTTATCGAGGAAGATGACAAAGGTACATCATTCCTAATAGTACAACAATCTACGCATGGGGGCGTAAAGATATAAGATAGTTGTTTATATTTGTATATATTAGTTTTAAAATTCCATAATTTTAAGTTCTTCTCCCACCTTCCAAATCCTTCCGGCTTCTATCCTGGTTGACAGAGTATACGTGTTATCTCCACGTGGTATTCGCGAGACACGGCGGTTTTAGATTTCTCGGGAGATGGTTAGCTAAGGCATATGTCTTGCATAGCCTAAAGATGGTGTTAAATAAAGATGAGCAAAATTAGTCTTTAAAACGCATAACTTTGTATGGGTGGTCCTATTTAAAATTTGTTTACAGATTTGGGGTCCTAGAAAATTTAATATTAGTTGATACCTAGCAAAATATATTTTCTTAAAGAGTGACTACCCGGTATAATAAATACAATATAACACTTGTCAACAAAAAAGTTGTAGGAAAATTAAAGACGTATTTAATGGGGTCCAGTATTAGAATTTGTTGGTAATAGGCTAAGTCCTACTGTAATGTAGGCGAGAAAGATACGATTAAAAAGATTAAAGGGTTTCACGAATTGTAGTTAATAAAACCGAGGGTCTTACAACCTATAACGAGCATATACCCAAAAGGGTAGGAATGCAACTACGCGGCAGTGCGCGGGAGAATAAGAATTCTCCAATAAGAAATTAAAGTTTCCATGTACGTAGCACCAGTCATTGGGTAATGGTCGAAATGTGGAACCTATAAAGGCGATTATTAATTGTGGTTTAGAAAAATAGTAGGTTTCGTGGACTAAATAAAATAGCTTAGACTGGTTAATGTATATGGTTACATACTCGTACACATCCACAAACATCTGTTTACGTCCACAATGGTGATACCGGTGGTTTTGTTTAACAAATAGTAGGAAAGATACGTCAGGTGTTAGTGCGGAAGCCCATAGGATCGTTGGATTCAAAAGAACGGTGCGGTGGGATGTATGGTGGTTCCCCGTTAGAATAATCGAAAGTGGTTAATCGCTCGTATTAGATGTTTAAATAAGCGAAAGTGTAAAGGCCTACATAAACAAAAATTAATTAACCGACAAAAAGTGCGCGATGTGCTACACTTATAGAGAAAGTATGGAATGGTGCTTTTGGCGGCCCTAGCAGTAAAAGGGCGACTGACTTTTCCAAAGCAACTACAAAAATAGCAGTAGCGCAGAGAAGGGATATGCATGTATTATACAGTTGCTGCAAAATATGTTGTTTACGCGTAGCTCGGATGTGTAATTGATCACGACTTAAAGATCCTCGAAGGTTTAAAATTCTCGGCCTATTGTCGTTTGAAAAATGTTTGGAAATTTATCAGAACGGGAGCGAGTCGAAGTTTAAGTTAGATGGATGATTGACCGAGTTTTTCTACCTTTACGAGGGAATTGGAAGTTGACAGACATCGAGCATTTAATTCTCTATTTGGACGATATCAAGTACTTACCGGTTCTAGAAATCATTACGTGCGGCCGACCGCTATGCGAAAGTGTAAAAGCCTACAGAAGCAAAATTTAATTATCAGACGAAAAGTGCGCGATGTGCTATAGAAAGTATAAAAAAATGGTGCTTTGCATCGGTCCTAACAATAAAAGGAGAGTGACTTTTCTAGCAATTACAAGAATAGCAGTAGCGCAGAGAAGGGGTATGCATGTATTATACAGCGCATTGTTGCTATAAAATATGTTAGTTTACGAGAAGCTCGTACGTGCACAAATTAAATTTTAATCTATAATTAACTATGGTCGTAAAAATGGGAAATTAATGGTTAATTTTAATACTGCTAAGCATATACTTTCGCTTGGTGATTCATTTGGAAAATATTCAAGCTTACCTAAAATATGACGTAGAAGCTATTTAAAATTAAATTACTTTATTAGTAAGTATCCTGTAGACAGCAAGTTGGTATTTTCTTAGTAATGGTTTAAAGTGTTTTTGGTTATAGTAGCACTGCATCTTCTACAGCACGACTTGCACACAATTTGTGTGCGTGTGCTATCACCCTTTTGGATTTTTAATATGCACGCAATCCGTATAACATGGAAGACGTTTCCGATGTTTCTACTAACGGCATTCGCACCATCGACGATGCGAACCGGGTGCATGCATTGGCGCTAAATGTATTGGACGAGCAGCAAGGATTATGACGTCATTTAGTTCCCCGATGAATCCTCAACTTCGTTCGGGTGTCTTCGGAAACCTTCGGTTTGCATTCTATAGGGTACATAAAGCAGGTATGCTGGAATAAATTCTTTAGTTATAAGTTAGTTCGCTTACAAGTCAAGTCTTATAGTGCGGATTTTGTTTTGTACTAAAATGGTATCTGCAAACGTTTTTAAGTGCAACTCTTGCGGTGCTTCCTATACCTGGAAAAATGCTCTCAAACGGCACCAGAAGAAATGTCGTGGCGTAACATCGTCCAAGGTTAAGCTTATACATCCGTCCGCAGCAAAGTTCTTTAACTGTGGGTCTTGCAGTATCGCTTTTACGAGAATGGGCAACTTACAGCGACACAAGGAAAAACAGCACGGTATGTCATTAAGCCGTAAACGTTCAGCCCCGCTAGCTGTTAAAGGGCCTTGTACGAAACAACCGCGAATTATGTGTAAAGTATGCGATTTCGAAATGGAAAAGACTACCTATGCCGCATACTTGAGAAGCAACAGACATAAAAATGCATCAGTTACCGTTACTAACGACGATTGTGTAGAAATGGTTAGTACAGCGTTTAACAACCGTATGGCTAGCTATCGCATAAAGAACGCCAGTGCCGACGATGGAGTGCCCGAGTTTCTTTGGAAGCAGAAAGAGCGATTTATTCGATTAATTAATGAAAAAAGAATACATCATACAGCAATAAAAGTCTATTGCGAACTCTACGGCGTTTACACCAAAATAGGGGAAGAGAAGTCCGATGTGAAATCCTTTAACACAAAAAATGTTGTTATAACGTCTTCTAGTAATTTGGAAAATATGTATAAGGTCTTAAGCGAGACCATAAGAACAAAATCAGAGGAATTTGAAACATGTGGGTTCGGTTGGTCTTTGGAAAAAGTGCTCTATTTAGAAATAAATATTAATAAGTATGAGCCGATATGAGAAGTTCTAGGTTAAGGATAAAAAATTGTGAATATGTATTTAGAAATGTGGTTTACAAAATTTAAACTGTATTAGTAAAAATTGTCTGTAATAAAAAGTTTTAAGAATGGGCTTTAGATTTTCTTTTAGATATGAGCTGCAGGAAAGTTATAATTTGGAGGGTGTGTGTAAAATGGTAAGGGGTGGTCCTGTTTTAAATCTGTTTACAGATTCGGATTCTACATAAAATTCTAGACTAACAAGATGTATTGCATGTATAAAAAATTTATAAGAACGATCAAAAGTCGCTACAGGTAAGAAATCTTAAAATCAGGGTAGGTCCCTTGGGGGGTGATGCTATCTGAAAAATTCCTAGAGATTCGGGTAGCTGAGAAAAATCTAATGTTAATTGATACCAAACAAGGTAGGTTTATCTCGTGGGTGGAAATGTGGAGAAAGATTTATCTCGCAGAGGGTATATGTGTAACTTTGCAGGGCGTGGTCCGATTTCAAATCTGTTTGCAGATTTGGATTCATATAAAATTTTAGACTAACAAGATGTATCGCATGACTAAAAAATTTATAAGAACGCTCAAAAGTCGCTACAGGTAAGAAATCTTAAAATTGGGGTAGCACCCTTGGGGGTGATGATATCTGAAAAATTCCTAAAGATTCGGGTAGCCGAGAAAATTCTAATATTAATTGATACCAAACAAGATAGGTTTATCTCGAAAGATGCAATGGCTAGACAAAGAAAACTATTTGGTTCAGATGAAAGATAAAAAAAAATGGCTAGTCGAAGAAAACTTTTTGGTTCAGATGTGGGAGGAAATGAGGATGCTCATTTATCTTGAAAGATGAAAAATTAAGATATATTTATCTCAAAAGATGAAAAATGGTTAGTCGAAGAAAACTTTTTGGTCCAGATGTGGGAGCAAATG
Organism: Platerodrilus igneus; assembly: GCA_036346225.1. Taxonomy (NCBI): domain Eukaryota; kingdom Metazoa; phylum Arthropoda; class Insecta; order Coleoptera; family Lycidae; genus Platerodrilus; species Platerodrilus igneus. Next base: position 2,619,441 of record JARFIW010000765.1, on the reverse strand, counting down.
TGGATGCTGGAGCAAATGTGGGCCCAGTATTCTTGATTTTACCCTACTAATGCCATTCATGCTATCGTGTAGGAGATTTGAAACAGTCACTGATTAGTTGATAACATTCGAGTACAGACGGTGCGTGAGAAATATTTTGTACTTGTAAATACATCATGATTTGTGTGTAATTCAAGAACTTTTTGGTTTCTGCAGAAAGATGTGTCCGTATAACGAGCTGCAACAACAGCGAAACCTGTCGTGGGCTTTTCTTTTTTCAAAATAACTAACAATTGTACATTAATTTTTGTTGAATATGCCCGAATTACTTTCCGTATGTCAGGCAAAATTATTCTTTTCTAACGTATATGAAGTTTTGAAATTTAAATGGCAAGCATTTAGGTAAAAGGCAGGTTTTATAATTTGCCATCTACGATAGAACTGCATAGTTAATCTTCGAGTACCGTACGAGATGTCCGCAGCTCCACGTGTAGTTTAACAACATGTCTCAAACCTTAGAATAGAAAGTAACATACTTTCACGTGCGTCAAAGTGATTATCTTCCTTGGTGGTTGAAAAAAGCGTAGTTTATAAACAAATATACACGGTATTGTATAAATTAGTATTATCTTAAAAATAGTTAAAGTAGTTGATATTCTCCCTACGTTTATTACTTAAATTAATGTACGTATGTTCTAAAACAAAACAACTTGGTTAGGTACTGAGCTAAACCTTTTCGACATCCGCCCCGTTTTTATGTTTAGTTACATCCAACCAAATAGCACAATTTCGTATTTTACACAATTACGGATTAAATATTCAAACGACGAATTAAAGACCATATCCAATTTGGCGTGCTACAAAATGTAAGCGTTGTCTAAAAAACAAAAATTTTATTAATTTTCAAAGACACCATTGATTAAACAGAAATACCTAATTAAAACGTCATATAAAATAATAATGATCCCCTATGAACACGATGTGTCTGTCTACCAGGCACTCTTGTCAAAATACCAATGTATTCTCACCAGCTCTTAATTTTCAAACTGACCAAACCCTGGTCAAAAATGGACCTCCTAAACAATACATAACATCGAAGGTCCAATGTACACTAATAGGATGAACCAATAGAAAATTCGTTACGAAAACCCAATGTGAACCAAAAAAACCTTTTTTCGACGCGATGACCAATATATACTAGTAGCAAAAAAAAATCGTTTCAGAAAACACAACGAAAACTATAAAAATGAAAAACAAAGGATTTTCATGGGGCTCGATGAACCAATACACTGAACCAGATCATAAATACCCCACAACCTTTGAACACACGATTACGTAATATTACTTTGATCATAAGAGTATATTCACTAAGTAGGCTTGTAATCTACACAGTAAATAGTGATGCTGGTATATATTAGTTTTAAAAGTTTTCAACAGTAACAACATAATTTTGTAATCTTAAATGTTGTTAGATCAATAAAGAATATATCCAGGTCAAAATGATGCGCCCCGTGGTAGCATTTAAAAGGGACCCTTATGTTAACTATTTCAATTTATTTATAGGCATTCACAGAAGAAAACCTTGGTACCATATTTAACAGTTTGTTATCTTCTAGTTCATTAGAGCGGCTGGTTTTAATAGTTTGCCTGGGGATTTGAGCTTATTGTGTGATACAAAAGTTTGATGAAGCGAACAACGTGCTTTTGCAGCCTGTGCAATACGTTTTTCTTAGTCTACTGATATATTGTTAATAATATTTGAATTAAGCACATCCAGTAATGCCAATGATTTACCTTTACTACTCGATCATCGAGGTCAATGTCTTTTTATTTCTGTGAACGATTATTTTGGAAGGCACTTTTACATTGGCTACAGTGTGCTGCGATATCTATTTTCGTTACCAACAAACTTTTTGTGACTGTAATATATGTATTGGGAGAATCTGTCATGGTTACGATTGCTTTGAATCCGTTTGTGTACAAATAACTTTAATATGACGGTTACTTCCCGAGTGGCTTTTTTGTAGCTTTTCTTACGAAGCGTTTAAAATCCCATCTTCATTCAGGTTTGTGTTTAATACGTTGGGTGCATTTTCTTGTATATTCCTGTATTCTAATTAAATGTTACATGAATTGGCTACGTCTTTAAATGTAACAACCTGAGCTTCTACAAATTCTTCATGGTGCTTCTGTGCTAAAAGCGACTTTCATCACCTGAAATTAATTAACTCATTTCTACCGCTAACTGCCAATGTTTCATAAAGTAATAGACTTGTGTTACAATTTCGATCGTAAATATAACTAGCTACAACAACTCGCGTACTTTTGAGCATTATAAATAGTAACACAAATTACAACACATTTCTTATGTCATTTTTATAAAAAGTGTTTTCGTCAAGTTAACTACGAGTACGGTTGCTATAAATAACTTTATTTTCAGAACAATCTTAGTACAATAGTTCCATCCTTTGCGTTTCAGGGAAAATAACGATAAACCAATAACTCAGCCACAAACGCAGTAAGTGATATAGTCAAAAACGCACACCACAGTGATCGTTTGAAGACCTTTGTCAAAAGCTTAACTTGTGATAGTTTAGCAGGTTTCGGTACCACAAGAACGATTTCGTCTATGAAAATAGCATCACTAACATCATAATCTATATAGGTCTGTGTGGTGCGAAGTAGGTTACGTTGTAGCGTAATGAAGCCATAACATGACTGTAAATAGCAGTTTTTGAGTTATTTACAATAGATTGAAATAAACTTGCATTGAAAATCTTCACAACTAATTCTAATGTGCTAATTGTAGGTTTGATCAGTATTATTGCTTTAGGTGATGGGTACCATGACGAATCACTGACCAACAGAAAATTACAACCTATGGAATTTTGTATCTTTTTAAATAAGGAGACATTAGAACAATTTTGCAACACATCCAATGTTGGTACCGTCAAACATTTACTTAACGGCAAATTAGGCTTATACAGTATTGCCCGAAATAAACAGTACTAAAATTGTAATTGTTTTGTATATTTAAAAAATACATCTTATTGACACTTTATTATATGTTCTAAATGTGCACCTCCTCGTTCGAGACAGACTTCATAACGATGTTCTAAGTTTCTGGTCATGTTATTGAATAAGGGTTGTCTCAGGGCTGCGAAGAAGACTCTAACGGCATCCTTTAATTCATCGATGGTTTGTGGTGCCCGTTTGAAAACGGCATTTTTAGCCATGCCCCAAATGTATGCGTCTGGAGGTGTGAGGTCTGGAGAATGTGAAGGATAAGGGAAGTCAGTAAATCGTGATATGAATTTGCTTGGAAAATGTTCTTGAAGAAATTGACGAATTGCGGCAGCAGTATGGCAAGTTGCCCCGTCCTGCTGAAAAATTGGTTTCGAAATGCCAAGTTACGTGCACGACAGAATTGACGTAGATCAGGGATAAATCGTGTTAAAATTTGTCTGTACCTCTGTTGATTAAGTGTGACTTGCCTACCATTCTCTTCGATAAAGTACGGACCAATGATTCCGTGTCCGGAAACAGCACACCAGACACTCACTTTTTCACTATGTAAAGGAACCTCTTGAACCTCATCGGGTCTGGCAAAGCCCAGAAATCGATTTGTGCGACGATTCACATAGCCTGACAAGTGAAAATGTGCTTCGTCTGAAAACCAAACATTTTTCAAAAATTCAGGATTTTCATACTGTAACGCGAGAATTCTGGCGCAATATTCCACTCTACTGCGATAATCCCGAGGATGTAGTTGTTGATGTACCTGAATCACATACGAAAATGTACCCAGCTCCTTCAGGATTCTTTGAAAGGAAGTTCTTTTAAATCAAGTTGTAACGCTGTCCTTGCCTGGCTGACTTTCGGATTTTCTAAGATTTGCTCAAAACACGTTCATGGTTATTGTTGTTGTTAACTGTCCTGGGACGCCCTGAGTTTCCTTTTCGTTGGCACAATACACTACCTGTATTTCTAAACTTTTCAATAACCTTCAAAATTACAGCATTACTTGGAAAACGTTTATTAAACCTTTGTGTGAATTGATCAGACACGTATAGCAAACTTGCACCATTACGTCGGCCGATTCCGTATGAACGAAAATAATGCTCTACCAGAAACACTTTCTCCTCTGTACTTAACACCATTTTTAACAATTAGGCCCTACTAATTACTTGTTTGAGGTTTACTTGACAGGTCTATACTAGCTAACTTGAGTGTGACAGCGCACGCATAAAAACACCGCCAACTTAGTTTCAGTACTGTTTATTTCGGGCAATACTGTAAAAGGCAGGCGCTGTTTCTACAGTTTTCCATATAAACACCACGTTTATGACATGAAATCTCCACAAAATCACAAGCAGGTCGTTTAAGGCTTCGTATGAATCAGTAGCGATTACAAATCTGGATTTTGTCATACTCGCCGATTGAGTGACACTTGCGAGGAGGTTTCGAATATAATGAATTAAAGCAGTTGAATTTCTTGAATGGAAGACATATCCTTTAGAAAGACCAATTTCTGGTAACGTTGCGTTGTAAGTTGAAATGATCTTCAATTGCTTAGTGTCTCCAGATATTACTTCATTATTGTTTTCCTCTGTGAAGAAGTGAATAGTATAATCAAGCGGGAATGAATGCGTTATAATGTCTTTATGACATTCTTTTAAACAGAGCTCGTGCCCTCGAAGAAAGAGGTTCTTGAAACCAATTGCACCTCACTGATACTAACCAATATCAATCTATACATGATAGCGAAGATGGGTTTTAATAAGTTTAAACAATCGCATACCCACGTGTTAACAAGACTTAAAACAAACTCAGAAAGTTCCTACCGGAATAACCTCAAATTACAGGCAACTACGACATGTAAATTACAAATCCGTTACTCGACATTAACCATTAGAACTTTTGTTGCGGGAAGTTAAGTATATTGTTGCGATCCACTATTAGGCAACCCGTCAAACATACAAACGCCCGGGGCACAGCGTATTCTTCAGCATTCGAGAATCCTTCTACAAAGTTCTAGATAATGAGTCATATCTTAATGCAGGGTATATATAAGGCCGCTTATGAATGTAAGAGTTAGTCTATTCTTGAATGTCTAATATAAATTATATCGTTGTAAAGTAAACGTAGTTGAGTTTTTAGAATATATACATAAATGATATGCTGTGTCTAATGTGCATGCAGCTTGCAGTATACATAAATAAATAGAAGTGTATAAACAAATAGTTGTGTTAGTGTGGTTATTGGACCTAGGGTAAAGAAGTTAGTTTAAGAAGATATTAGTGCTTGTAAATTCATTAGTGTAATAGTGCTTCATTGTTAAGTGGACTGAAAACATCTATAAATAAGGCATATATTGTTAATTAGACTTGTGAACAGTGAGTAATAAAGACCATTATTATTACTTGTTTTAAATTAAAGAAACGCGGTAGTAGTAGCGCGTTACAATATTATAATAACAACCCAAAACATTTAGGTTTTATTGTTAGGAGAGTAAAATTACATAGGTACTCCAGTGACGTTCAACGTTGTTAAGTTGATTTTTTAGGTGAAAATGGGGTTTTCTCTAAACGGCTCGTCATTATACACATAATGTTTGAGAAAAATCTTTGATAGTATTTCAATAAGAAGACAAGTAATTTGGCATTAGGTCTGTATTCGACTCTCATTTAAATTTATTTATTGACCAGGAACAAACCCAAGCCCATTACTGTGATGTAGGCTACAAGTACATAATAGCATTAGAACCTAATAATTCAAACGAATAAGTTGAATTAATTTTATTCTATCTGTTATTTTCTAGTTTTTAAATAACTAATTTCAGTAAATATTGAAAGAACATATTGCGACACATTTCAAATGAAATATAAACAGCGCCTGTTTACAAATTATTTGAAACTTCAAAATTGTTATCATCGTCAACAAAGCTTTAAAAATTAGTTATAGAAGAGATTATTAAGAAACAATTGTGAGAATATTTCACCACGATGTACGCTGGATTACCTACTACTAAAATGTACTCAAAATATTTTACGGTTCATTATTGCCTCAAAAGTACCGCCACGATGTTACAATATGAATTTCTCGTTACAAATCAACCCACCAGTGTTGGAGAGGTTGAAGTAAATGGAAAACTAGGCTAGAGAGAGTACCTTGTAGTGAGTTGGTTTTCCCGAATAAATGATCAAAGTTTAACGAAGGGTTGATAGAATAATAAAAATATTAAATCTTAAAATTTTGCAACGATTTCCTATGGATATAAATATACATATATCAAAGGAATGATGACAAATGGCTCTAGAAATAAATAAACCTCTGTGTAACGACCTTGTTGTTTACTACAACCAAACAAAAGATGAAAGAAATTATCATCTAGCTAAGAATTTGCAGTAATTGATTTATATCCCGAACTAAATCAAGGGCAGCTTACAACAGAATAATATTTGTTTGCTCGTTAATAATTAAAACTTTTAATACCACCGACAGGCATCGCGTTCAAGTGACTACTTCTTGTAAAGTGGACATTAGCATCTAATAGACAGGTCCACTCGACTGCTTGACTGCCTAATTCACTGTGCAAGCCCGAGAGAGCAGGAAGGAACCAATGTTCCTTCCATAGTCAGATTAAAAATTGAAACTTTACCTCTGTTGACATTTCCATCCAATTGCCAGTTGATGTTGTTTTTCTCCGCGTATACGGCTTTAAGTGGGAACAAAGAAGTATTTCGAAGATGAATTAAAACATCTAAACCGGTCACGAGTAAATAGTATTGCCTGCATACAGGTTTAATTCACGAATTATGTTTGGAAACATACAGATTACAAACGTCTGTCATTTGTTTAATTAAAAAAGTGTTTATATAAAACCAGTTATTAAATATAATTACAAACTAGCTGAGTTTACAAAACGAAAGAATGAGTGAGTGGGGAAAGGATTTAGAAGACCGATAGAAGAGTGGAGTGTGCCATCTAAACGGCTTTAATAATATAGAAAGGGAGGTAGAGACCCTTCAAGTGTATGATGAAACCAAGTGGAAATAGTACTAAACTTTGTTATGTAATTATTTTTCAAAATTTGCGTTAATTTTGGGCAGCGGTTTCGGTACACTAAGATGCAACGCGCTTGCATGATTTTAAATATACAACAGACAGGAAAAAATTAATTTTGCCGTGACAAAATAAAGCTATACGCACTTTCTATATAGTGAGATTTTACCAACAACAAACGTTAATTAGTCTTGAACTTTCAAAGTATTGTTTCTATAAAGGTAATACAGATAATTGGGTATAACACTATTTCTTTTTAAATATACTGTAAACCTTAACAATCCATAAGGAAGCCTTATCTCAGACACGTAAATAAAAAGAGATCTATATGCTACAAGAAACTGCGAATGCGTTCCCCATAGAATGATAAATAATCGGTTGTTGTACATTAACCCTCTATTCAACATAGATAAAAAATGTTTCATTATAACAACGAAATTGATAGAAGGAAAAATCAAATATAACGACTAAGCTTGACAAGCAGAAAGTAAAGTCCAAAAAGAGAAGTCGAAATGTAACCATAAGAGGTAGGCCACACGCAGTTAAAAGTGTCTCATGCGCGACCGTGGTACGTTGGATTTGTAGTAAGGTAACAAATCACTCTCACGTGTTAGTGGATTTTACGGTCTGTTCAGTGGAATAAAAATCTATAACGTATTATGGAAACGTAAAATGCAAGAGTTCGGACTCGCGGGTTTGTAACTGTCCAGAAATGTGAATTTGGCATTATTTGATGTGAGTTGGTGACCTAGTAAGAATGTGAACCATTGGTGCACTTGGACATCCTTATTCAAAGCTGTAAAATAAACGAGAGTAGGTATTCCTTTTTAAATGATGTAGAAATAGGTTAGTGTTAAATTGAGATGTAAAATATATTGGTGTACCTTTGCTTATACGAAGTTAGCGTAATTGCATTGTAAAATAATTGCGGTGTAAATTTCGATAACCAATTAGGAGAGATAAAGTGGACTGTATATAATTTAAATTGATAATTTACAAACAACAGATAATTAAATGTTCCTACTCAAATAATCAAATCAAAGCAAAGCGTTTACTATAAAGCACTCACCTGGTTGTTTACAAAGTCGTGGTAATTCAAAAAACGATGTAACAAATACGACTCTTCTCTTTGGCGGCTGGATCAAAGCACATTTAAAAATGATAGCCGCGTTTTACAAACAAGCGGTTTATGTACACTTAATTGGTTCCATGTAGAGCGATTACCATAGCGATGCGGTGTGTTCGACGGAGGAATCGATACTCTGCATGTAGGACGTGTACGATCGATGCGGTCAATTCGAAAGACGAAACTATACTCTGTATAGAGCGGTTACGATAACGATGCGATGTATTCCACGGACGACTCGATACTCCTCGCTTCGTGGATTTTCCAATCGATACTTGTTGTACATGCGAAATAACACACAGAGCTTTATCACTTACTGCTGGTTGGCGGGTGCTTCAAGTAAACTCAAGGAAATTCCACTCTAAATAATTTTGAATATACCGCGGCGGATTTAAAATAACCAACAAACTCAATGAAATAAAATTTAGCTATGAATTATTTACATAAAAACGGAACATACAACATAATTTATTTTTGATCATGCTTTAAGATGCGGTAGCGCAATGTTTTCTTTTAATTTCTTTGAGTTACTATAATTGACCCATAACAAACTCATGACCTGTTGTGAATTGAACTTCAGGTTATTTGGGGAGTTTCATCCACCTGAAGTCTATAAAGCGGCCAACCAACCCCGTATGCCGTTAAATGCAACACTAATGCCGTGGCGTGAGCTCAATTTTTTGATAGCTTAATTTTATTAAATTTATAAATATTCAATCTGATACTAACCTTGTCAGTTTGGTTTGATCGCGTGGTTGTATATATATCAACTTTTGTCTTGTCCTATGCAGAATATTCCTATTGTCACTTATACACTTACGGTTGATGTCATATATATTTCATTAGGAGTCGTATTAGAATTTGTTGGTGTTATAGAAGAAAATGCCGAAAATAATTTTTATTTTAATTTTTAAAATGACGGAAAATTATCAAATTATATATTTACATAAAGAGAAATTGGAATATTAGAATATGCGGTCTAGAAAGTATTAGACCCGTTTAAGAAAAAAAATTCAAGTCGTCTTTTAGCAAACGAAGTTGTAAAATGTGGTTGCCTAATTAATTTTTCAGAATAAAATGTGGAATGTTCTGTGGAATGTAACAAAATTAATTCTTCATTAATGTCAGTGCGAACTATTTTGCTCGTGTTTAAATATAATTCTTTGGCCTGAAATTTTCAGTAAGGTCCTTCAAGGTGCTTTCGCTTATTTGATCGTGTAAAACTTATAAAGCTCCATTGAAAAATTAAATTTTTTGGAGTTATCAAAACTAACTACTGTGAATTGAACTTCAAGATAGTCGTTGGTACTGTAAGTATGGGAGTTTCGTCCATCTAAAAGATCGTCGATATCACGGGAAGCCCTATACCGGAAAAAAGCACAAAGTGTCCAAAACTGAAGCTTGTTTAGTTTTAAATATGCACTGTTGGAAATTGAAATTGAAATATTTTCAACAGGATTAATTGGGATGTGTATGGTAAGTTTTATCGCAGATTTTACATGCGTCATAGTGCCGATTAAGTAGTAAACGACATACGTTGGTAATTTTAAGGGATTATTGAATGTAGACATTAAAAGCTTGCATTGACCCACTTTTCGTTTTTAGCTAAGTTGACAGTTCCAGAAAGGAATTCAGAATATAACTATCAATATTTGTTAAACTAGAAAAATCGGTTCGATAATTGTAGTATTTATTTTTCTTTCAACGATTTCCATTTTTTAAGTACCTGGCCAGTCTGATGCTAGCAAACTAAGTTGTTTTTTATGAAAATATCTGTATTTTTGGGGTAATTATTTAATGCCAATAAAGATTAAATGTAGGTTGAATTATATTTTTGTTTATAAACTAGGTATACATTGATAAATTCGTAAAAAGATATCTACCCACCTCAGTGATGGAGTCGTATTTGCGGAAAAGTCTTTTATTATACAAGTTGCTTTAATTATACCAAAGTTTAATGTGTTTATAAGATATTTTAGGGAAATGTTAAGTATATTGTGAAAAATTTAAGAAACTGAAAAGCGCAGAAGGCCAATCCGCAATAACCGTCTGTCAGGTAGGGTAACTAGCGAAGGGATCGCTGAGACGAACAGTTTGTAATTGAAAAAGTCTTCCAAGGTAAGTGACTATTGCAACGCATTTTTTGTATTTCAACCGTTTTAAATGTATATTGTTTTATTATTTTTTTATCTATTTCTCCTTGAAATCTACTCCCACAACATTGTAGTCAGCCGGTGTACCTTTACAATTACTAAGGGGTCCCCGCCCCTTAAAGACAAATCGAGATTTATAAAGTATCAATCATATTATTCGTAAAAAATATTAACTAGACAATTTAAGCATTAAAAAATGAAACGCACAGTTTTAATTGTCTTAAAGTAAACAACTAACAACCCTCTTGCAATCTCATTTATATCATACGCTATCGATCACTAGAAAATAATAAATTGCCACACAAACAGCTTTAATAATGAATTATCCTAATTTTCATTCTCTGTTAAAGAAACTTCCAATTTTTGGTGGTGCAGGCAAGAGGTTTTTAATTTCCCAGATAAACTAGCAATTCAACAACCAAAAGATAGAGTTGAAAATTCTAAATTTAATATGTTTCTTATAACTATACAAACTTTTTGTCAACACAAGGTAGAAATAGTAAAAGAAATTTTAGCGCTCAAAGGCTTGAGCGCTGGTATCAATTTTTTAAGCTAAACAAAAACTAATTTGTTGTCTTAGACATTTCAGTTTCCAAAGCAACTTAAATTTTTAATAACAAAATGAATAATCCGTTTTAATGTGGGCACATCGTTTACAAATCTTGTTTACTCCAAGAACTTGATTAAGAACGTAAAATTTCTAAATCAATCATTTTAAAAAAAAACGAAATTACGAAGTTAATAGACATTAATGAAAATAAATAAATTACCGATTATTTACATTTGTTTAATGTTATTTTCATCTCGTCGTTTGACTAGTCATTAAATCTTTGTCTGATAATATCATCTTGTTACGTTTATTTTCGACGATAGATTCAAATACGTCCTTTTCTATGGTAATTCGTTTTTCATTCACTTAATATCTGTTTCTATTCAAAATCCCATCCTGTATTTTTACCTCGTTACAATAGTACGCGCAATCATAACATTTCTTTCAAATCTATTCATTCTAAAACGAAAATTTATTCGATAAATTAAATAGTCAATACCTTGTTTTAGGTATCCATTAATTTGTTAAAAATTCCAATAACCTATAATTGCTTTCTCTTGTGTTTTTCATCTAAAGACTTGTCAAAGTAATGGATCCTACTATTATTTGATAGTGTGTTCTCCAGTTTGCTAATCGCGCTCTGCTAACGCGAAGATTACAGTTCGAACTCGCGTTGTTTGAACCAATTTTTATTTTGATTCCGCAGCTTGTGCGTTGAAATATTTTCTACAGCAATGCACGTTTTGTTGTTCAGCAAGAAAGAGATACCTTGCGTGTATTCGCTCTTAGCTGGAGGCCAAATTGGTTCCTTTTTATGTAGGCAGGCAAAATTATTCATGACTAACGTATATGAGGTTTTTAATTTAAATGGTCAACATTTAGGTAAAAGGCAGATTTTATAATTTGCTATCCACGATAGAACCACATAGTCAATCCTTGGGTACTGAGCGGGATGTCCGCAGCCCAACATGTAGATTAACAACATGTCTCAGGTCTTAGAATAGAAAGTATCATTCCTCCACGTGCGTCAGATTATCTTCCTTGGTGGCTGAAAAACGCGTAGTTTATAAACAAACATACACAGCCTTGTATAAATTAGTATCATGTTAAAGATATTTACAATAGTTGATATTCTCAATATGTTTATTACTAAAATTAATGTACGTAAGTTCTAATACAAAATAACTTGGCTAGGTACTGAACTAAACCTTTTCGCTATCCTCCCAGCTCCATGCTTATTTACATCTATCACAAAACAATTCCGTATTTTACAAAATAGCGACTAAACATTCAAACGACAAATTAAAGACCATACCTAATTCGGTGTGTTACAAAACGCAAGAGTCTAAAAACGAATATTTTGTTACTCTTCAAAGACTTACTATTGAATGTACAGAAATACTCAATTAGACCATTTTATAAAATAATAATGATCACATACGAGTACTAAGTACCTACCAGGCACTCTTGTCGCCTCCAAGTACCAATGCATTCTCACCAGCTCCTAATTTTCAAACTGGCCAAACAATGGTCAAGAATGGACCTCCTAAACCACACAAAACATCGAAGGTCCAATTTACACTAATAGGATGAACCAAAAAGAAAATTCGTTACTGAAAACTCAAGGTATACCAAAAAAACAAAACAAAATTTTCGACTTTAGTACCAATATACACTGATAGCAAAAACAAAAAAATAATCGTTTCAGAAAACACAATGAAAACTATAAAAATGAAAAAAAAAGGATTTTAATGCGGCTCGATGAACCAATCCACTGAAACAATTCATGAATACGTCTCAACCTTTAAACATACAATTATGTAATATTTTTTTGTTCACATGAGTATATTCACAATGTAGACTTGTAATCTCCACAGTAAATAGTGACGCTGGTATATATTAGTTTTAAAAGTTTTCAACAGTAACAACATAATTTTGTAATCTTAGATGTTGTTAGATCAATAAAGAATATATACCGGTCAAAGTGATGCGCCCCGTGTTGGTATTTGAAAGGGGTCTTTATGTAAACTATTTCAATTTATTTGTAGGTGTTCACAGAAGAAAACCTCGGTACCATATTTAACAGTTTGTTATTTTCTAGTTTACTAGAGTGGCTGGTTGAAATAGTTTGCCTGGGGATTTGAGCTTATTGTATGACATAAAAGTTTGATGAAGCGAGCAACGTGTTTTTGCAGCCTGTGCGATACGTTTTTCTTAGTCTGCCGATATATTATTAATAACATTTGAATTAAGCACATCCAGTAATGCCAATGATTCACCTTTTTATTGACAATCGACAGGTAGTTTACTCTATTGTATCTATATAAATTCAAACTATTGTTGAAGATTGAAATTCGTTCATCGCTTTTACATTAACTAATATCATTCTCCGATGATCGCCCACATGAATGTGAGTTTCATGATTCTCACCCGCTGAGCTTTCTGGCCTGCTTATTCACTAAAGTTCAAAGCCAATTTATCGTGGACGACTTCCATCGAGCGGTTTAAGGCATATACACCTGCTGTCAGTTACCCAACTTTAATTTCTTTGCTTACCTACTTTTGCGAACCTAGTTCTAACAGAGAGATACGGTATGAAAAATAACAAAACTAAAACTAAAGTTCTAGTTTGCAAAGGTGGGGAAAATAAATCAAAAACAAGAATACAAGTATTTAACACGAACTTACAAGAGGTTAAGGATTTCTGCTACCTAGGAAGCCAAATAACGCAAGATGGGAAAAGCACAAGAGATATAAAACAAAGATTAGCACAAGGTCGTGCTACATTTAACATGAAAAAGCAACCTCTGTGCTCAAAGACCACAAACATAGAAACAAGGAAAAGATTGCTTAAAACATATGTGTGGAGCACAACACTGTACGGCTGTGAAGCCTGGACAGTAGGAGAAGCGGACAAGAAAAAGGTAGAAGCCTTTGAAATGTGGTGTTACAGGCGTATGATGAAGATATCATGGATAGACAAAGTTAAGAACGAAGAGGTACTAAAAATGGTAGGGGAAGAAAGAAATATGTGGAAAACGGTAAAAAATAGGAGAGATAGGATGATAGGCCACATACTACGGCATGAGGGAATAGTGCGGAATATATTAGAAGCAGAGATAGGAAAAAAGAGAAGAAGAGGCAGACCTAGATTAGACTACTGCACACAGATAGTAAAAGATGTAGGCTGTAGAGGTTTCAGGGAGATGTGTAGGCTAGCCCAGAATAGAAATCAATGGAGGTACGCATCCAACCAATCCCAAGATGGATAAACTAATGACGAAAAGATAACTGTGCTTAAACATAATGATTATTATAAGTAACTACAAGAATTGGTTGGGCAATGTTCTCGAATAATGTTAAGTGTGTGAAAGGATTTACTGGAAAACCATTATTTCGGCAAATGTCTAAGTGTTGGGGGATCTTGGTAGCCACAGGTTGCTTAACCTCCTTCACTGAATCTCGGTAAAATAGGGTATAAAATTAGAAAACAATAGAAAGGGGAACGAGTTGAATACACATACTCCCCTGAAAAGAAGAAAAGAAGAAAAAGAAGAAAACCACCAAAAACGCAAAATCAAAGAAGCTGCTTATATAACCTTACATAAAAATAACTGAGTTGCAAATGAATCCGTGACTTTCAGTAAACAATGGATTCCATTACTAAAAGAAATAACAAATGAAAATCAAATGCCCACAATATCTAGGTAGCATTGCAAGTTTTTCCTGGGTTTTCCTTGCAATATTAACATGAAATATAGCCTACATACATGATTTCTATTTATACATAAAATAACTAATTACATAAAAATAAGCATATTAACAATCCTTGTAAAACAGCATTGGTATCTGACAAGTATAAATCCACAATAAGTTTACGTCAAAACCATATACAATCTCCGTTGAACAGTATTGGTATCTGACAAGTGTAAACCCGCCATCGGGTTGCCTCAGATCCATATACAATCTTCATAGAACAACATTGGTATCTGACAAGTGTAAACCCGCCATAGAGTCGCCTCAGAACCATGTTAAAATCTACCAAAGAGGTAACTTAAATCATAATGAATGTTCCCCCTCAAAATAAATATAAAAAAACGACTACTTAAGCCTTTCAATAATGCAATCGCACACTTCTTTAATAACCATCCTCTCAATTGTATAAATAGAACATGTTAAAAAATGTTTTCCAATTCCAAGTTATTGAATTTATATAAAATTCACCAATAAAAATTAATCAGCTGATTTCACGTTAAGCGTGTTGACTACCTAAAGAAAGCCGATCCCAGGTCGCAACACAAATTGAAGGCAATCATTCTGTTAAACTTTAAAATTTTTTGCTTAATATACTCAAACCAAATATTTCAAACATCAATAAATCAAAGTCACCTTCAATTTATGTCATAAACGTCAAACTTGAAGTTTTATTATTTTGACAACGATCCTAGGTCATGGATCGAAACGTAAATAAAGTTGATTTTAAAAACTACGAGTGGTTTAATTCCCAAAGAAGATTAACCTGAATACACATGCTGTGTGAGAATTTCAGGGAACTATGTAGGCTAGCTCAGAATATAAATAAGTGCAGGTACGTGTCCAACCAGTTTTGAGATGGAAAACCTAATGACGAAAAAATAAGCGCAGATAAACCTGATGATTAGTATAAACAACTAGTTGTTGGTTGCGAAATACCTGCAACTAATGTTGACTGTGCGAAAAGATAAATTGGAAAATATATTAAATCGCCAAATGGTTAAGTGTTGGGGGAACTTGGCAGCCACAGGCTGCTTACCTCCCTTCACAACCATTGAAGGTTGGAGAAATATGGCATATAACTGTAAAACAATAGAAAGTGATCGAACTGCATCTAACAAGAAAGAACATCATCTATGAGGAAAGACAACAAACATAGAATAAGAAGAAAATTGTTGAAAGCATATGTGTGGAGCACAGCACAGTATGCCTATTAAATACAGGAAGTCTGAAACGCAGACAGAAAAACGGTAGCAGACTTTTGAAATGCTGTGCTTCAGATGTATGAGGACGATAGCATGGACAGACAAAGATAATAACAAATAAGTTACAGAAATAGTAGGGGAACAAGGATATCTGGGGAAAAAGAGAAATAGTAGGGCGGAATACGTTCTAAGGCATTTCTGGGGAATAGTATGTGATATATTATAAGCAGAGATAGGAAAAAAGAGGTAGATGTAGACCTAGATCAGACAGTTATAGATGCAAACTGTGCATATTTCAGGGAAATCTGTAGGTTAGATCAGAATAGGGAACAATGATGGTACGCGTCTAACCAGTTCTAGGACTGAAGACCTAATGATGATGAGTTGTTATATAACATTCTCCCTTCTTTGAAATTCCATTTTAACACTTTGTGCAACTACTCGATCATCGATTTCAATGTCCTTTTGTTTCTGTTAACGATAATTTTGTCACGTACTTTAACATTGGCTACAGGAATCTGCGCTATCTATTTTCGTTACCGGGTATATAACTATTGGGAGAATCTGTCATGGTTACGATTTCTTTGAATTCGTTTGTGCACAAATAACTTTAATATGCCGGTTATTTACTGAGTGCCTTTCTTGTAATTTTCGTTACGAAGCGTTTAAAATCCCATCTTCATTCAGGTTTGTGTTTAATATGTTGGGTGCATTTCCTTGTATATTTCTGTATCTTAATTTAATGTTACATGAATTGGCCACGGCTTTAAATGTAACAACCAGAGCTTCTATAAATTCTTGATGGTGCTTCTGTGCTAAAAACGACTTTGATTACCTGAAATTAATTAACTTATTTCTACCGCTAACTGCTAATGTTTCATGAAGTAATAGACTAGTGTTACAATTTCGATCGTAAACATAAATAGCTACAACAACTCGCGTACCTTTGTAGCCTAATAAATAGTAACACAAATTACGACACATTTCTTATGTCCTTTTTAAAAAGTGTTTTCCCCAAGTTAACTATGAATACGGTTGCTACAAATAACTTTAGTTCCAGAACAATCTTTGTACAATAGTTCCACCTTTTTTTGTTTCAAGGAAAATAACGAGAAACCAATAACTCAGCCATAAACGCAGTCAATGATACAGTCAAAAACGCACAATATAGTATAAAGACACCATGTAAGTGTTTCATTTCGATTGCAAATGGCTCCAAAGTCTCCCATCGTTTACTTTTTTTTAAACCTGAGCTCAGTATTTTTGTATTAAAACCTTTCTCTGTAAGCTCTAGTAATTTTTCATTTAGCAAATCTAATATAAAATGCCCCTTTCTCATTGAGAATGACACGTCAGCCGATATAGATGAAATAAACGGAATAACATCTATGAATTCATTGTACTCTGAAATTCGGTCCGCCACACTTTTAGGAATGGTTATCGCGCAGTTTTTGTAAGTAGCCACTATCGGAAGCAGTTTATCCAATTCAAACCCTTTTACGGAAATAAAGCGTGGGCCAGGCTTTGGGAACACAGGAGTATAAATTGGAAAACCTGTTTCTTCGAACTCCCTAAATGTTGTAATTCCGGGTTCATACTGTGTCTGTGTCAATGCACTCATTAATCTGGCCTGAAACAAAGTGCAAATCTGTATGCTAAAAATATAAAATATAGTCCAGAATTTTAGAGTATGTGTTCTCGGTGAGTTGCTGGAAAAAGATATCATCGAACTTAAGATTATTACAAAACATGTTGACAATTTGTAGAAGCTTGTACTAAGCTTCAAGAGTTTAGCAGATAGCCAAATCGCTATTGTAAATATTAGCATCGTAGCAAAAATTGCACACCACAGTGATCGTTTGAAGACCATTGTCAAAAGCTTAACTTGTGATAGTTTAGCAGGTTTGGGTACCACAAGAACGATTTCGTCTATGAAAATAGCATCACTAACATCATAATCTATATAGGCCTGTGTGGTGCGAAGTATGTTACGTTGTAACGTAATGAAGCCATTACTTACATGACTATAAATAGCAGTTTCAGAATTATTTACAATAGATTGAAATAAACTTGCATTCAAAATTGTTACAACTAATTCTAATGTATTAATTGTGGGTTTAAACAGTGCCGTTGCTTTAGGTGAAGCGTACCATGACGAATCAGTGACCAACAGAAAATTACAACCTATGGAATTTTGTATCTTTTTAAATAAGGAGAGACTAGAACAATTTTGTAACACATCCAATATTGGTACCGTCAGACAATTACTTAACGGCAAATTAGGCTTATAAAGGACAGGTGCTGGTTCTACGGTTTTCCATATAAACACCACATTTATGACATGGAATCTCCACAAAATCACAAGCAGGTCGTTTAAGGCTTCGTATGAATCAGTAGCGATTACAAATCTGGATTTTGTCAGACTCGGCGATTGAGTGATACTTGTAAGGAGGTTTCGAATATAATGAATTAAAGCAGTTGAATTTCTTGAATGAAAGACATATCCTTTAGAAGGACCAATTTGTGGTAACGTTGCGTTGTAAGTTGAAATGATCTTCAATTGCTTAGTCTCTCCAGATATTACTTCATTATTGTTTTCCTCTGTGAAGAAGTGAATAGTATAATCAAGCGGGAATGAATGCGTTATAATCTCTTTTAGACATTCTTTCACACAGAGTTCTTGCCCTCTAAGAAAAAGGTTCTCGAAGCCAATAGCACGTGAGATACTGATACTAACCAATATCAATCTATACATGATATCGAAGTTGGGCTTTAGTAAGTTTAAACAATCGCATACCCACGTGTTAACAAGACTTAAAACAAAGGTGAACTGAGAAAGCTCCTACCTGCAAATAACCCTAAATTACAGGCAACTACGACATGTAAATTACAAATCAGTTACTTGACATTAACCATTAGGACTTTTGTTGCGGGAAGTTAAATATATTATAATAGCAACCCAAAACACATAGATTTCTACTATTAGAAGAGTAAAATTGCATACTCCAGTGACGTTTAAAATTGTTAAGTTGATTTTTTAAGTGGAAATGGGTTTTCCTAAGCGAATTGCCATTATACACATAATGTTTGGGAAAAATCATTTATACTATTTTAATATGAAGATAAGTAATTTGGTATTAGGTCTGTATTCGACTCTCGGCTAATAAATAGGTTTATTTAGGCGACATTAATAGTTATTTATGCTACAAGTGAGTAAAGTAATACTTTTTTCACGAATAGGAAAATTTGACCGCACGAGCCGAAGGTGAGTGCGGCAATTCCTATGAGTGAAAAAAAGTTACTTTACCCAAAAGTTTCATACAAAATTTTTTCTACGTCCGTAGATAAATAAATTCGATAAAAACGTCATTCATTTTTATTTATTTAGTAACACTAATATTAAATGTACAATTTTGAGCATTAATAAATTGTAGTGAAGGTGAAGGTAAAGGTGCTAAATTGTATTCAAATTGTCAACTTTTAATAAGTTTATAGAAATAATATGCTCTATATTTGTAGCTATCTCAGAACGTTCAAGAACCGTTTTGACAGTTTAGATGATTAATTGATGACATAGAGCAAAGCATTTAAAGTACACTACGTTTGCACAAAAATTTTTAATTGCGGTAACAAATGACACGCTTCGACTCTTTTTTTAACACAAAAGCGTGAAAAAATGAACCGCTAGGAAACTTTTTTTAACGCCTTTTGATCGATTCAATAATCACATACTTTATGAACGGAATATAATTCTAAAAATGCGAGTTTTATAGCGGACGTAGAAAAAATTTATTTATAGATCAGGAACAAACCCAAGTCCATTACTGCAACGTACTCTACAAGTAATATGTAGCATTAGAACCTAATAATTCAAACGAATAAGTTGAATTAATTTAGTCTTTGTTATTTTCTAGTTTTTAATTAATTAATTTCAGTAAATATTAAATAATTTGCCTTATTCTCGTCACTACACTGTTTAAATTCAAATGAATATAATTCGCGCCTAATTCGCGCATGTGCGCCAATATAGTTTTTCCGTTTTTCTGATAGGGTAAAATGTATTGTAATGTCGGCCTTTGTTCTGTTAAATAGAAAGTGAAATAAAAATTTTGTTTTTGATTTGTAGTTACTAAAATGGCGATTCATTTCATAATAGATATTCAAATTGTCTGTCATTGAATTTAATTATTCACAAGTGGTATCGGAGCAGTCAAAGCAGTTAGAAAGTACTAGGAATAATTAACAAAAGTCAGCGCCGCCACGTGTTTTGTAAAAGGACTTATTTGTAGTTACGCCCCTATCCCTAAAACAAGGTGCCTCAAACTTGAGTAAAAACAAAATTATAGTTTATTTCCTAAAATTCGTATTTGAGTTTTTATACATTATGGAGGCTGTAAAAGATTCAGCAATGACATTCAAGAAACTTAACAATTCCAACTACACAAATTGGAAAATATATTGTACTGTATTACTCAGGGACAGGAACCTATTTAAATTTATATAGAAACAGCAGCCCCCGTTAGCACATCCTGCATCGCACAAGGATCTAGAGGAACATGAAGTTAAACGCGAACGCGCAAGCACTATTTATTTAACACTTGGAGAAGAAATACATCCCTTACTTACCAATATAGAAGACCCATTTGATGTTTGGACCGTATTGCAAAACAAAATTGAACCAACATCCTTACTTCGAGTTGCATCAATTTATCGAAATTTATTTACAGTTACAAAACACGATTTAGAATCTATGGGGGATTATATCTCTAGGATATTAAGAACTGCAAATGAACTAGAACGTTTAGAGGAAGAAGTCTCTGACAGGTTAGTACTTATAGTAATTCTATTAGGTTTAGGTTACATGTATGATATTGTTGCACAGTCGATATGCCAGATACCACCTGCAAAATTAACTACAAAGATAGTTAGGGATTGAAGAAAACCGTTTAGTTCCAAAGATGAAAATTAGGCGGTTGAAGGTATTTCAGATCCTAATATATCAACCCTGTAGCGCGCCCATTCTGTTGTTTACATGTATTATTTCTTTAAAATGTGTTGCTGTAAGAATATCGTATTTCCGTTAGGTTAAGTAGAACGTCGGCTAGTAGTTATTTGCACGTAAATTATATTGTTTGTTGCCTTCCTTAGCGAAGGGTATGTTTTCACCAAGGTTGTCGGATACAAGGGGGATCAGTCGGGTGCTGGCTACGCAACTGGGAGTATATGGGCCCTTAGTACGGGCATTATACGTGTGTAGTTAGAAAGTGATTTATGTAACAATTGTTGATTTGTAATATGATTAAATTAGTAAAGTAATGTAAATGTGCTGGCGAGATTATACTAATTTTTAGTTACGCCATAATTCTAACCGTGTAGTAATTGTGTCTGCTGGGCGTAGTACCTATGCGCATCGTCATGTTTTAAGATTGGGGTTCGAGAAATTTCATTGCTGTAAGTTAAGTTGTAATCTGCGCTGCGTGGATTCTAGCGCTTTGAAGAGACTTTGTAAGTACTTTACATTGTTTAATTGCCGTTTATGTTGCGCCTTGCTGTTTAATCAACGCCTTGCAATTAGTTAATTAACACGTTATGTATACTGCTTTGTGAACATTTAATTTGTCCATGTTATGAATACAGTAATTTTTGAATGAGTGACTGTTATTTCAAATTTACTCTCTACTCATTACCTTTAACAAGACAATAGAGGAACGTTGCAATCCTAAACATAAGTAAGAAAGAAAGTGTAAAATGTTACAAGTGTAGAAAAATTGGACATTTAAAAAAGAACTGCTATATTAAGTTAGAAAGTAAGGTTAATTATAATAGTAAACATCGAGGATCCAGAAAGAATGGACCCAATAAGAATGCTGCCAACACTGAAGATAACCCCGGTACAACATTTCATTTTATTTGCATGTTAGTAGGTTCAGTAACGTCCTCAAAACAATTTCAAAATAATTGGACTGTAGATAAGAGGGCAACACATCATTTTTGTAGTAGTAAAGGTTTATTTACTAATTATTCAAAAATTGACCCAATTCCTGTTACCCTAGGTCATGGTAATGTGGTTGCTGTTGGTAAGGGAACTGTTGCTTTGCCTAATCAAACAGATTAGGGCAGGAAGGGTGCACTAGAATTATATAATGTTTACCATATTCCAAATTTATGTCGCAATCCGATATCGATATATGTACTAGTAGAAAATGAATTCCAGGTTGATTTCAAAAAGGAATCGTTTAAACTATCAGATAAAGACGAAAATACCATCAATGTATTATCTGAAAATCGATTATTCTAACCAATACCAGGTTCTAAAATTAAAACCTCACCTAACGATACAGAATTAATGGTTTATAATTCTGAGTCTGCGATAGGATCTTATCTAAATTTGCCATATACTCAGCTTAATTTACCAGTTAGAAAAAATTCATTATTGCTCTAGCACTGACGATTACGGCACATAGCCACTAATTCCATTAAAAGTTTGTTTGAATATGATGCAATAAGAGGGAAATGTCATTAATAGATTATTTAGGTCATTGCGAAAGTTGTTGCTTGATCAAAGTGCTATGCAGCCCTCGAAGCGGCTGCATGGTAATAGATCTCAATTCCCTTTAGAGCTGCTTTTCATGGATCTTTGGGGTCCTGCTCCGGTAACTTTGATGGGAGGAGCACGATACTTCCTGAGTATAATAGGCGATTATAGTCGATATATCGTTGTAATAGCATTAAAGGATAAATCACAAGTCTGTGAGGCATTAAAGCTATTGAAATCTAAATTAGAACTCTTGTTCCAGTCGAAATAATAGAAATCCAAACCAACAACGGCTCGGAATTCTATAATCAAAAGCTGAAATCATTATCTGATGAGGCTGGCATTCAAGATCGAACCACTTCGACTTATACACACCAACAGAATGGTGTTGTAGTAAAACCAAATAGGGATCTGCTCGATGGAGTTCGATCACTATTAGTAGATTCTAAATTTCCCCCGGAATTTTGGGTGGAAGCTTTGTTCACAATTGTGTACACAGGAAATAGAATAATTCACGCTGCACTTGGAAATAAAACTCCTTTTGAGTTATGACATGGTCATAAACCTTGCATTAAATATCTGAAAAGGTTTGGCGCTTTGGAATTTTAGCATGTACTTGGGTACCGCGTTGAAATAAACTACAACACCCAGCAAAGTATGGAATCATATGCTATTAAAACACGAGAGTTCAAGATTTATGATCCTTGTACCAGATCTGTAATAGAAACAAAATATGCATGGTTCGATGAATCGAAGGTAGTGTTTGAATATTTACAGAACTTAGATAAAGACGATTTTTCAATATTCGATCCTTTGTCATGTAAGGAATTAGTCGATGACGATATGTTTAATAGACCAGAATAGAATATAGAAACCGAAATAGAAGGCAGTAATTCTAAAAGAGGGAAACATCTGAGTGGACCAGAACAGTTTGCACAAATCTAAGGAAAACCAGGATGCTTATTGTTCTTATAATAACTCGTCCAGGTTACAGTCAGTGTCATATGTTAGGGAATTTTGCAAAAATGCGATTTTATACTTTGATGAAAACTTATTCGTCTTTAGAAAGTCTCATAGTCGAGCTATTGACCAATCTATAGGCCAAATGATATTGACAAGGGACCTAATAATCAAATAGAGAATAATTTTAATGAACCTGAAGCATACACTCAATTTGCACAAAATGACCCCTTACTTTTTGCAGGCTTGGTAGAGGTTCTATCTTCTTATGAAAAAGCATTAATATCTAAAAATAAGAATAAATGGTTTGAAGCCATGAATACTGCACGCTAAAAGAAAGCAAGGCCGAGAAATTGTCCCTCAAAATAACAATTTTAAGGTTATTACAAATCGTTAGGTGTTTACGCACAAAGTTGGTTGTGATGCGAAACCTAACCGATTTAAGGCCAGGCTTGTTGCTCATGGTATTCGGCAACAATATGGAGTCAATTTTCTAGATGTTTTCTCACCAGCAATCGAATTTAATCTTGTAAAACTTTTCCTCGCATATTTAGCATGCATCGTAGGCTTTGTAGATGCACATTTGGATATAAAGTGTGCGTATCTATATGCAGTTCTTCGCGAATCTATATACATGGAGCAGCCAAAAGGGATTGCGAAAGGTTCCCCAGGACGATTTGTCTTAAAGCTTAATAAAGCTTTGTACGGCCTAAAGCAGGCTGGCAGAGAATGAAACCCACTTTAATCAAATTTTATTAAAACTAGGCTTTAACACGCTTGACTATTGTCCATGCTAATATCAAAAGAATGCTAACATATCTATCCTAATTTATGTCGATAGCAGGGCAGTCTTTGCCAAAAACAATAAGCTACTGGATCATATTGTTGCAGATTTAAAACTTGAATTAGAATGTGTGAACCTAGGGCCAATTAAAAATTTCTTTGGTGTTGAATTTGAAAGGACTAAAAACAAAACCATTTTGCACCAAAGAACTTATATTGATGAACTTGCAATCAAGTTTGTAATCGACAAAGAAAAGTATTCTTTTAAATCTTTTTATCTTCTTATACAGGGAGTATAGACAAAGAAAAGGTTTCGTTGACTCCTTTAAATCCTGGGGTTAACCTTAAAGATTTAGATTATGCCAAACAGGAATTTTCTTATCCTTTTAACAGTTAATTGGAAGTCTACTGTTTATTGCATCCCGAACTAGGCCAAATATTAGAATAGCCACAATTCAGCTCGCACAATTTAATTCAAATCCCTATAGTTCTATTTGGATATTATTATTAGGCGTATTACAATACATTTATTCGACAAGACATCTGTCTATAAATATATCTAATGTTACAGAAGGTAACATTAGGATGTTCACGGATGCTTCGTTTGGCACATCGCTAAATAACTGAAAATCCATAAGTTGGTTTCTATTGTTTTTAAATTTTATTCTTATAGAGTGGCGTTGCTCATTTCAGCGTTGTATCAGTAAATCTTCTATGGAAGCTGAATATGTGGCCATGAGTTGTGCAACCACTGAACTACAGTGGATAATATGAATTTTAAAAGGATGTTCTTTAGGGAAAGGATTAAAATCGCCCACTTTGTATGCCGATAATCAAAGCGCTATTGGTGATCTAGTAGGAATGTGAACCATTGATGCACTTGGACGTCCTTATTCAAGGCTGTGAAATAAACGAGAGTAGGTAATTCTTTTTAAATGTCGTAAAAATAGGTTAGTGTTAAATTGAGATGCGAATTATACTTGGCGTACCTTTATTTATACGAGGTTAGCATAATTATATCACAACTTAATTTTGATCATGCTTTAAGATGCGGTAGCACAATATTTTCTTTTCTTTGAGTTACTATAATTGACGCATAATCAAAACCAGACCTCCTGTGAATCGAACTTTAGGTTAGTTGTATATACGGTAAGTTGGGGAGTTTCATCTACTTGAAGCAATGTCTATATCGCAGGTAACCTACACCGTATATGGGAAAAAGCAACACTAGCGCCCTGGCGTGAACGCTATTTTTTGATAATTAAATTCTATTAAATTTTTTTAAATATTCAATCTGATCCTGAACTTGTCAGTTTGGTTCGATCACGTAGTTGTATATATTTCAACTTTTTCCTTGTCCTATGAAGAAGATTCCTATTGTCATTCAAACACTTATGGTTTATGTCGTGTATATTTCATTACGGGTCTTATTAGAATTTGTTAGTGTTATAAAAAATACCCATATAATTTTTAATTTAATCTTTGAAAATGGCGGAAACTTATCAAATTGTGTACTTATATAGAGAGAAATTGGAATATTAATTAAGTATAAGCGGGTTAGAAGGATGTACACCCTTTTCTGAAAAAAATTGTAAGTCGTCTTTGAGCAAAAGAGGTTGCTTAATTAATTTTTGAAATTAAAATGTAAAATGTTCTGTGAAGTGTAACAAAATTAATTTAACGTTAGAGTCAGTGAGGGGTGTCTTGCTCGTGTTCGAATATGATTCTTTGGGCTTAAATTTTAAATGAGGTCAATTAAAGTTCATTAGCTTATCTGGTCGAGTGAAACTTATAAAGCTCCAATTTAATTTCTTGGGGTTATTATAACTAACTCCCGTGAATTGAACTTCAAGCTAGTCGTCGGAACTGTAAGTAGGAAAGTTTCGTCCATCTAAAGGATTGTTCAAACCATCGGAAACCCCATATTCCTGAAAAAGTACAAAGTTCCCAGAACTAAAGCCTGTTTAGTTTTAAGTATTCTACTTTTGGAGGTTAAAATTTAAATATTTTCAAAAGGATTAATTAGGATAAATATGGTAATTTTTAAGATGAGTTTTACATGTGGCAAAGTGCCGGTTAAGTACTAAACAACACACGTTGGTAATTTTAAGGGATTATTGAATGTAGACATGAAAAGCTTGCATTGACCCACTTTTCGTTTATAGCTAAGTTGACATTTCCAGAAATGGGATTCAGAATATAACTATTAATATTTGTTAAACTAGAAATTTCTTTTAACGATTTCCATTTTTTGTTGATACCTGGCCAGTCCGATGCTAGTAAGCTAAGTTGTCTTTAGGAAAGTATATGTATTTTTGAGGTAATTATTTAATGCCAATAGAAATTAAATAGAGGTTGAATTTTATTTTTGTTTATGAACTAGGTACACATAGATAAGTTTGGGAAAAGATATCTAGCCACCCCAGTGATGGAGTAGTATTTGTGGAAAGACCCATTATTATACAATTTTCTTTAATTACCCAAAATATTTTACGGTTCATTTTTGCCACGATGTTAAAATGTGAATTTCTCGTTACAAATTAACGTACCAGAGGTGGAGAAGTTGATGTATATGGAAAACTCGGGAAGAAAGAGTAACTTGTAGTAAAAATATTGTACTGCACACAGAAAGCTCTTGGCTTGCCCGAATAAGTGAGAAAAGTATAACCAAGGGTTAATTAATTTAAATAAAAAAAATATTAAATCTTATAATTTTGTGACGATTTCCTATGTATATAAATGTACATATAGTAAAAGATTGATGACAAAAACCTCTAGAAATAAAGAAACCTCACTGATATGACATTGTTGGCTACTACAATCAAACAAAGGCGAAAGATTAATTTGTATCTCGAAATAAATCAAAGGTAGCTTACAACCAAATAATTTTTGCTTGCTTGTTTATAACTAAAAACTTTAATACTACTAACAGTCATGGTGTTCAAGTAACTTAGTCTTATAAAGTGGAAATAAAAACCCAATAGTCAAGTCTACTCGACCGACTGTCTACTTATTTCACAGTGCTAGTCAGAAAGAGCAGGAATGAACCAATTAAAAATTGAAACTTTACAGCTGTTGAGATTTGGAATTAATTCTCAGTTGATGCTATTTTCCTCCGCGTATACGGCTTTAAATAGGAACAAAGAATTATTTCGAAAATGCATTAAAACATCTAAACCGGTCGCGAGTAAATGGTATTGCCTAAATACAGGTTTAGTACTCTATTTAGGTTTAATACATACAAATTACAGAACGGATGTCAATTATTTCAAAAATGTTTGTATAGAACCAGCTATTAAATATAACTATAAACAAGCTGGTGTTTAGTCAGTGAAACAATGAGTGAGTGGGGAAAGGATTAAGAAGACCGATAAAAGAGGGGAAGGCTCCACCTAAACGGTTTTAATAATATAGAAAGAAAGTTAGAAACCCTTCAAATAATTGATGATGCAAGTGGAAATAGATATTACTAAATGTTGTTATCTAAATATTTTTCAAGATCTACTTTGATTTTGGAGAGCGGTCTCGGTACAGATAGGTAAAAAAATTGTTTTGCAGGGACAAAATGAAGATATACACACCCTTTATAGTGAGATTTTACCAACAATAAACGTTAATTAAGCATGCCATTTTAAAGTACTGTTTCTATAAAGGTAATTTAGATAATTAGGTATAACACTATTTACCTTTAAATACATTGTAAACGCTAACAATCTAGAAACGTAGATAAACGTAAATAAAAGGTGTCTATATGCTACATGAATAATAAATTACAAATAATCGGTTGTTGTACAGCAACCTTGTATTAAGAATGGATATAAATGTTTCATGATGAGAGCAGAATTGGTAAAAGAAAAATCAAATATAACAACTAAGCTTGACAAGTAGAAAGTAAATTTCAAAAAGAGAAGTCCAAGTGTAACCACAAGAGTAGGTCACGCTGAGTTAAAAGTGTTCCATCCGCGACCGTGATACATTTGATTTGTAGTAATGCAACAAATCACTCTCACGTATTAGTGGATTTTATGGTCGGTTCAGTGAAATAAAAATCCATAATATACTATTTGAACACAAATAAACATAAGGGTTGGGACTTACGAGCTTGTAGCTTTCCAGAAATGGGTATTTGGCATAGTTTTATGTAAGTTGGTGAGCTAGTAGGAATGTAAACCATTGCTGCTCTTGGACGTCTTTATTCAAGGCTGTAAAATAAACAGGAGTAAGTAACACTTTTTAAATAACGTACAAACAGGTTAGTGTTAAATTGAGATGCGAATTATAGTTGGTGTACTTTTGTTCATACGAAGTTAGCATAATTATATCACAATTTATTTTTGAGCATACTCTAAGACGCGGTAGCGCACTATTTTCCTTTAATTTCTTTGAGTTATAATAATTGGCCCATAATCAAACTCATGACCTCCTGTGAACTTCAGGTTATTTGTAGATACGGTAGGTTGGAGGGTTTCATTCACCTGAAGCATAGTCTATATCACAGATAACTAACCCCGTATACCGGGAAAAACAAGACGAGCGCCCTGGCGTGAGCTCAATTTTTCGATAACATAATTTTTTAAAATTTTGTTAAATGTCCAATCTGATTATAACATTGTCAGTTTAGTTTGATCATGTAGTTGTATGTATTTCAACTTTTCTCTTCTCCTATAAAGAAGATACTTATTGTCACTTAATATGATTGATGTCGTATATATTTCACTACGAGTTTTATTAGAATTTGTTAGTGGTTTAAAAAGGAAATACCCACCATAGTTTATAATTTTAATTTTTAAAAATGGGGGAAATCTATCAAATTGAGTACTTACATACGGAGAACTCGGATTATTATTTAAACATACGCGAGTTAGAAACTGGTAGACCCGTTTAAAAAAATGCAAGTTGTCTTTTAGCAAAAGAAGTTGTAAAATATGGTTACTTGATTAATCTTTCAGAATAAAATGTGTAATGTTCTGTGGAGTGTATCGAAATTAATTCAACGTTCAGGTCAGTGAGGAGTGTTTTGCTCGTGTTTGAATATGATTGTTTAGGCTCAACTTTTAAATGAGGTCAATCAAGGCTAATTCGCTTATCTGGTCGTCTGACACGTATAAAGTCCATTGGAAGATTGAATTTTTTGGAGTTATTATAATTAATTCCAGTAAATTAAACTTAAAACTAAAATCGTTGGCACTGTAAGTTGGGGAGTTTCTTTCATCTGACGGATCGTCCATATCACGGAAAGTCACATATACAGAAAAAACAGCAAGTGAACAGAATTACAGCTTGTTTAATTGTAAGTTTGCTATTGTAGAAAGTTGAAATTAAAACATTTTCAAAAGCATTAATCAGGTAATGTTTAGGGTAGGTTTTACAGGTGGTGTAGTGCCGGTTAAGCAGTGAGCGGGTGGAAATTTTAAGGGACTATGGAATGCGAGCATGAAAAACTTGTACTGACCCACGTTTCCGTTTATTGCTAAGGTGAAATTTTCAGTGAACGGGAACACCTTGGTAATTTTAACGGACTATGAAATGCGGACATAAGGGTGCATGAGAAATATTTTGTACTTATAAATACATCATGATATGTGTGTAATTCAGAAACTTGCTTGGGTTTTTTGCAGAAAGAGAAGCGTCTGTCTGGCGTGCTCCAACAACAGAGAAACGGGAAGCGGACTCTTTTTTTTGCAAAATAACCAACAACTTTACTTAATTTTCGTTTGATATGCCCGAATTACTTTCCCTATGCCAGGAAAACTATTCATTTTTGACGTATATGAAGTTTTTAAATTTAAATGGCAAGTATTTAGGTAAAAGGCAAGTTTTATAATTTGCCATTCACGATAGAACCATATCGTCAATCCTTGGGTACTGAGCGGGATGTCCGCAACTCCATATGTAGTTTAACATGTCTTAGGCCTTAGAATAGAAAGTAACATACCTCCACGTGCGTCATAGTAATTATCTTCCTTAGTGGCTGAAAAAAGCCTAGTTTATGAACAAACACATACGGTATTGTATAAATTAGTATCAGCTAAAAGATAGTTAAAGCAGTTGATATTCCCAATATGTTTATTACTAAAATTAATGTACCTAAGTTCTAAAACAAAATAACTTGGTTAGGTACTGAACTAAAGCTTTTCGGTATCCGCCCAGTTCCATGCTTGGTTACATCTAACACAACACAATTTCGTATTTGAAACAATTACGGACTAGACTTTCAACCGACAAATTAAAGGCCACACTTAATTGGATGTGTTACAAAATGCAAGCGTTGTTTAAAAACGAAAATTTTGTTACTTCCCATTGATTGAACAGAAATACTTAATTAAACCATCTTATAGAATAATAATGATCGCATATGTGCACCAAGTGCCTACCAGGCACTCTTGTCGCCGCCAAGTACCAATGCATTCTCACCAGTTCTTAATTTTCAAACTGGTCAAACACTGGTTAAGAATGGACCTCCTAAACCATATAAAACATTGAAGATCCAATTTACACTAATAGGATGAACCAAAAAGAAAATCGTTACAGAAAACCCAAGGTATACCAAAAAATAAGAAAAAATTTTTTTAGTCGAAGACCAACATACAATAATAGCAAAAACAAAAAAAAAATCGTTTCAGAAAACACAATGAAAACTATAAAAATGAAAAAAAAGAGGGATTTTCATGCAGCTTGGTGAACCAATGCATTGAATATTACTTTGATCACATGAGTATATTCACCATGTAGGCCGGTAATTTCCACAGTGAACAGTGATGCTGGTTTATATTATTTCTAAAAGCTTTCCAGAGTATCAACATAATTTTGTAATCTTAAATGTTGTTAGATTAATAAAAAATATATACCGGTCAAAGTGATGGGCCCCATGTTGGTATTAAAAAAGGGGCTTTATGTTAACTATTTTGATTTATTTGTAGGCATTCAAAGAAGAAAACTTTAGTATCATATTAACAGTTTGCTATATTCTAGTTCACTAGAGTACTGTTCTTAATCTTCTTTGGGGATTAAACCACTCATAGTTTTTAAAATTATCTTTATTAACGTTTCGATCCATAACCTAGGATCGTTTTCAAAATAATAAAAACTTCAAGTTTGACATTTATGACACAAATTGAAGGTGACTTTGATTTATTGATGTTTGAAATATTTGGTTTGAGTACACTAAGCAAAAATTTTTAAAGTTTAAATGAATAATTGCCTTCAATTTGTGTTACGGCCTGGGACCGACTTTTTAGGTAGCCAATACGCTTAACGTGAAATCAGCTGATTAATTTTATTGTAAAATTCAATAACTTGGGAATTGGAAAACATTTTTAACATGTTTCTATTTACACAATTTAGAGGATGGTTATTAAAGAATGTGTAATTGCATTATTAAAGGCTTAAGTAGTCGTTTTTATATTTATTTTGAAGGGGAAATCATTATGATTTAGGCTACCTCTTTGGTAGATTTAAACATTGTTCTGAGGTAACCTTATGGTGGGTTTACACTTGTCAGATACCAATACTGTTTAACGGAGATTGTATATGGTTGTGAGGCAACCTTATTGCGGGTTTACACTTGTCAGATACCAATGCTGTTTTACAGGGGTTGTTAATATGCTTCATCATCATCATCATTGGATCTTCATCTCAAAACTGGTTGGACACGTACCTGCACTTATTTATATTCTGAGTTAGCTTCCTTTCTATTGTTTTCTAATTTTATGTTTTATTTCACCGAGATTCAGTGAAGGGGGTTAAGCAACCTGTGGCTACCAAGATCCCCCAACACTTAGATATTTGCCGAAATAATGGTTTTCTAGTTAATATGCTTATTGTTATATAATTAGTTATTGTATGTATAAATAGAAATCATGTATGTAGGCTGTATTTCATGTTAATATCGCAAGGAAAACCCAGGAAAAACTTGCAATGCTACCTAGATATTGGGGGCATTTGATTTTCATTTGTTATTTCTTTTAGTAATGGAATCCATTGTTTACTGAAAGTTACGGATTCGTTTGCAACGCAGTTATTTTATGTAAGGTTATATAAGCAGCTTCTTTGATTTTGCGTTTTGGTGGTTTTCTTCTTTGTCGATAATTTTGCGTCCTCCCATTTTATTTTATGACTGGAGTCCCATGCATGTTGGCAAATCATGGATTTTTCAAATTTTCTATTTTTTATATATGATTTATGTTCTTTTAATCGAACTTCAAATGATCTGGAACTTTCCCCTATATAAAACTTATTACATTCGCACGGTATTTTGTAGATACGATTTTTTGAACTTTGTATTGCGTTTTTGGGTTTTGTTTTTGTTAATTGTGCTCTTAGTGTATTGTTGGTTCTAAATACTGTTTTAATTCTAAATTTGTTTCCTATTCTTTGAATTTTTTCGAAGAATCCTTTTATGTATGGTATTGAGAGCATTTTGTTGTGTGTATCATCGTTTTTGTTTTCTTTTTCTTTATTTTTAGGGTTTTTATTCATTTCTTTCTCTATTATTCTTTTAGGATATTTGTTTTCTATTAGTGTACATCTGATTAGGTCTTTCTCTTTCTTTAAAATAGAACCAACTATTAAATTCACATATGAATTAGAACAACATGGAAAACTTCCGTTTTTAGATATTCTCGTTAGCAAAAACGATACAGCAATTAATACATCGGTATATAGAAAACCAACGCACACAAACAGATACTTAAACTTCGATTCAAACCACCCACACTGTGTCAAACGAGGAATTACCAAAACCATGTATGATAGAGCAAAATTAATATCACCAAACAAAGAAATTTTAAAGAAAGAGAAAGACCTAATCAGATGTACACTAATAGAAAACAAATATCCTAAAAGAATAATAGAGAAAGAAATGAATAAAAACCCTAAAAATAAAGAAAAAGAAAACAAAAACGATGATACACACAACAAAATGCTCTCAATACCATACATAAAAGGATTCTTCGAAAAAAATTCAAAGAATAGGAAACAAATTTAGAATTAAAACAGTATTTAGAACCAACAATACACTAAGAGCACAATTAACAAAAACAAAACCCAAAAACGCAATACAAAGTTCAAAAAATTGTATCTACAAAATACCGTGCGAATGTAATATGTTTTATATAGGGGAAAGTTCCAGACCATTTGAAGTTCGATTAAAAGAACATAAATCATATATAAAAAATAGAAAATTTGAAAAATCCATGATTTGCCAACATGCATGGGACTCCAGTCATAAAATAAAATGGGAGGACGCAAAAATTATTGACAAAGAAGAAAACCACCAAAAACGCAAAATCAAAGAAGCTGCTTATATAACCTTACATTAAAATAACTGCGTTGCAAACGAATCCGTAACTTTCAGTAAACAATGGATTCCATTATAGAAAGAAATAACAAATGAAAATCAAATGCCCCCAATATCTAGGTAGCATTGCAAGTTTTTCCTGGGTTTTCCTTGCGATATTAACATGAAATACAGCCTACATACATGATTTCTATTTATACATACAATAACTAATTATATAACAATAAGCATATTAACTAGAAAACCATTATTTCGGCAAATATCTAAGTGTTGGGGGATCTTGGTAGCCACAGGTTGCTTAACCCCCTTCACTGAATCTCGGTGAAATAAAACATAAAATTAGAAAACAATAGAAGGGAAGCTAACTCAGAATATAAATAAGTGCAGGTACGTGTCCAACCAGTTTTGAGATGAAGATCCAATGATGATGATGATGAAGCATATTAACAACCCCTGTAAAACAGCATTGGTATCTGACAAGTGTAAACCCGCAATAAGGTTGCCTCACAACCATATACAATCTCCGTTAAACAGTATTGGTATCTGACAAGTGTAAACCCGCCATAGGGTCGCCTCAGATCCATATACAACCTTCATAGAACAACATTGGTATCTGACAAGTGTAAACCCACCATAAGGTTACCGCAGAACAATGTTAAAATCTACCAAAGAGGTAGCCTAAATCATAATAATTTCCCCTTCAAAATAAATATAAAAAAAAAACGACTACTTAAGCCTTTTAATAATGCAATTACACACTTCTTTAATAACCATCCTCTAAATTGTGTAAATAGAAACATGTTAAAAATGTTTTCCAATTCCCAAGTTATTGAATTTTACAATAAAATTAATCAGCTGATTTCACGTTAAGCGTATTGGCTACCTAAAAAAGTCGGTCCCAGGCCGTAACACAAATTGAAGGCAATTATTCATTTAAACTTTAAAAATTTTTGCTTAGTGTACTCAAACCAAATATTTCAAACATCAATAAATCAAAGTCACCTTCAATTTGTGTCATAAATGTCAAACTTGAAGTTTTTATTATTTTGAAAACGATCCTAGGTTATGGATCGAAACGTTAATAAAGATAATTTTAAAAACTATGAGTGGTTTAATCCCCAAAGAAGATTAAGAACAATACTAAACAAACCACAACAAACATACAGGGGGTATTCACTAGAGTAGCTGGATTTAATAGTTTGCCTGGGGATTTGAGCTTATTTGTGTGATACAATATTTGATGAAGCAAGCAATGTGTTTTGCAGCTTGCGCGATACGTTCTACTTAGTCTCGATATATTGTTAATAAGAATTGAATTAAGCACATCCAGTAATACCAATGATTCATTTTTATATTGACCATCGACACGCAGTTCACCCCATTCCCTCAATTTAAATTCAAACTGTTGTTAAAGAATGAAATCCGTTTATCGCTTTTACATTAACTATTGTCATTGTCCGATGATCGACCCACACGAATGTGAGTTCCACGATACTCACGTGCTTGAGCGTCTTGATCTGCTTATCAAGGAAAGTTTAAAGATAATTTATCGTCGGCGAACTCCATCAAGCGGCTTATGGTATATACACCTGCTGTCATTTAATCAACTTTAATTTCTTTACTTACCTACTTTTGCGAACATAGTTGTTATATAATATACCCCTTCTTCAAAATTTCGTCCTCATACCTTGTGCGTATAACTGCTCCATTATTGAGGTCAACGTCGTGCTGTTTATGTCAATGGTCGTCTTGTTTCTCACATTTTACATTGGCTACAGACAGCTGCGCTATGCATTTACGTTACCAACACACTTTTGTGACTAATTTATGGTTATATGAATATTGGGTGTAATCTATCGTAAATGAAGTTTCTATGAATCCGTGCAAATGAGTACAAATAATTTTAACTTGCCGGTTATTACCCGAGTGCCTATCGTGTAATTTTTCTAATCTTAATACAAATAGTGTAAAATCCATATCTATATTGGGGTTTGCATTTAATATATTGTGCGCACTTTCCTGTATATTTCAGTATCTTAATTTAATGAATTGGTCACTTTTAAATGTAACTAACCAAACCTTCTAGAAATTCTTCACGGTGTTACCGTGCTAAAAGCTATTTTGACTACCTGAAATTAATTAACTCATTTCTACTGCCTATGTTTCATGAAGCAAGAATTTCGAGCGTAAATACAAATAGCAACACAGCTTTGTACTTTGTAGCCTAATAAATAATGACAGAAGTTACGACACGTTTCTTATGTTCTTCTTATAAAAAGTGCTTTCACAAAGATAACTTTAAATATGGTTGATATAATTAATTTTGTTTTCACAGCAATCTTTGTACAAGCTTTCCCAACTACTTAGAAACCTTTGCGTTCTCAGCGAAAATAACAATGAACCAGTACCTCAGCAACAAATACAGTAAATGAGACAGTCAAAAACGCACAATATAATATAAAGACACCATGTAAGTGACTCATTTCAATTGCAAATGGCTCCAAAGTCTCCGTTCGTTTACTCCCTTTCAAGTCTGAGCTCAGTATTTTTGTATTAAAACCTTTTTCTGCAAGCTCTCGTAATTTTGCATTTAGCAGACTTAATATAAAATGCCCCTTTCTCATTGATAATGACACGTCAACCAATATAGTTGAACTAAACGGAATAACGTCTATTAATCCATTGTACTCTGAGACTTGGTCCACCACACTTTTAGAAATGGTTATCGCGCAGTTTTTGTAAGTAGCGACTATTGGAAGTAGTTTATCCAATTCAAAAGGTTGTACGGAAATAAACCTTGAATTAGGTTTTGGGAATACTGGAGTATAAATTAAAAAACCTGTTTTTACGAGCTCCGTAAATGTTGTAATTCCGGGTTCATACTGTGTCCGTGTCAATGCACTCATTAATCTGGCTTGAAACAAAGTGCAAATCTGTATGCTAAAAATAAAAAATATAGTCCAGAATTTTAGAGTATGTGTTCTCGGTGAGTTGCTGGAAAAAGATAGCATCGAACTTAAGATTATTATAAAACATGTTGACAATTTGTAGAAGCTGGAGCTAAGTTTCAAAAGTTTAGCAGATAGCCAAATCGCTATTGTAAATATTAACATCGTAGCAAAAATTGCACACCACAGTGATCGTTTAAAGACCTTTCCCAAAAGCTTAATTTGTGATAGTTTAGCAGGTTTCGGTACCACAAGAACGATTTCGTCTATGAAAATCGCATCACTAACATCATAATTTTGATAGGCATTTGTGGAACGAATTATGTTACGTTGAAGTGTAATAGAACCATTATCTACATTACTATAAATTGCAGTTTTTGAGTTATTTACAATAGATTGAAATAAACTTGCATTCAAAATCTTCACAACTAATTCTAATATGTTAATTGTAGGTTTGAATAGGAACAGTGTTTCAGACGAAGTGTACCATGACGACTCACTGACAAACAGAAAATTACAACCAATAGAATTTTGTATCTTTTTAAATATGGAGACACTAGAACAATTTTGTAACATGTCCAATACTGGTACCGTCAAACAGTTACTTAACGACAGGTTAGGCCTATAGAGCGCAGGTGCTGTTTCCACGGTTTCCCAAATAAACACCAGGTTTATGACATGGAATCTCCATAAAATCACTAGCAGGTCCTTTAAGGCTTCGTATGAGTTAGTAGCGATTATGAACCTGGATCTTGTTAGATTCGTCGATTGAGTTACACTTGTAAGAAAATTCCGAATATAATGAGTTAAGGCAGTTGAATTTTTTGAATGGAAGATAAATCCTGTAGAAGGGTCATTTTCTGGTAACGTTGCGTCGTACGTTGAAATTATCTTCATTTGGTTTGTGTTATCGGGTATAATTTCGTTATTGTTTTTCTCGGTGAAAAAGTGAATAGTATAATCAAGCGGAAATGAATGCGTTACGATCTCTTTTAAACATTCTTTCACACCTAGTTCTTGCTCTCTAAGAAAGAAGTCCTTGAATCCAATAACATTTGAGCTGCTGATAATAAGCAATATTAATATATACATGATTTCAAATATGAGCTTCAGTAATTTTAAACATTCGGATACCTGCGTGTTAACGACACTTAAAACAAAACTAAACTGACAGGGTTCTTGCTAGAAAAAAACCCAAATTACAGGCAACTACAGACATGTAAATTACAAAGTGCATTATTCTCCATTAGCCATTAGAGGTTTTGTTGTGAGAAGTTAAGTATCTATGGATAGCAATCCAAACCACGTAGGTTTTTATTATTAGGAAAGGAAAATTGTTTACTCGAGTGTCGTTCATTATCGTTAAGTTAAATTTTTTAGGTAAAATGTGTTTTCTGTACATGCCATAACGTATGGGAAAAAATACTTTAAATATTTCAATAAGAAAATAAATAATTTGGTATTAGGTCTGTGTTCGGCTCTCAGTTAATAATAGTGTTTATTTTAGAATACACATGTAAATTTATTTATTGAACTGGAACAATCACACCTCCATCACTGCGACTAATATCATTAAAACCTAATAAATCTACTGAATAAGTTGAAAGCAATTTCCTAACAATTTTATTACTTACTGTAT
Organism: Platerodrilus igneus; assembly: GCA_036346225.1. NCBI lineage: Eukaryota > Metazoa > Arthropoda > Insecta > Coleoptera > Lycidae > Platerodrilus > Platerodrilus igneus. Next base: position 2,581,447 of record JARFIW010000765.1, on the reverse strand, counting down.
TTTAAATATGAACGCATCTATTATATTCTAGTTTATAAATCATTAGGTTCTATAAATATTAAATAAGCACGTTTCAAATAAAATATTAAAAATCCAATAATTACAAATTATTTTAAACTAGATAGATATTTTGACTAGCAAGAAAAATTGATAGGTTAGGTCAGCGCCGCGGCGTTGACCTAACCTATTAAATTTTCCTGCTAACTAACCTAAGTCCGCACAAGTCCAACTAACCAAACTTAACCCCAGACAACACAAGCTATTCTAACTCCTAACAAGTTCAACTAAGCTAACCTAACTTCAGATACCACCGACTAACCTAACTCCAAATAACGTAAACTAACCTAAACCGTCCTCCCTCCACCCTACTTTGTCCTGCTCTCCTCTCGCATCCGTACGACATACATTCAAACTATATCCGACATATGTCCAATATACATTCTGTAACATGTTTAATTTGAGCAATAATTATTCGCATTGAATTACGAGGATAATGCGCTAAGAGTGCTTTATTCTTTATTAATCTTCTTATATTAAAATATCTGTGTGACATAAAGTTACTTCGTCAAGCATCTCTAGCTGTTTATTTCGTATTTCCCCACCTTTAACGTCGCTATCATTCGGTTCTCGCTTTGTCGAGTGAGTCGCCCGCTAGCAACCGCCTTATCAAGATGTATTCCCGGCTAGAGGCATGCGACCTTCGGTTAAGTTACTTATGTAAGCGGTCCAGGTCGTGCTAGACCTGAAACCACTTTGATAACTTCTACTAGCGGTTGGTAAATTATACATTTTACGAACTAATTTAATTTGGTTTCATTTATTTAGCGCGTCAACGAAGAATTCGCCATAGAAGAATGATAGATAAAGTACGAGTGAAGATGTTGGTTTTGATTGCAGTCGTCCCATGTTAGAAATGGCTTGTAACATTGTTTAGAGCTTATGAATTTCCGTCCAGATTTGTCTTGGAGAAACAGAGGCAGTTCGGTTCGTAATTATATATAAGAAATTTTTGCATCTGTTTTGAATGTCGTAAAAATTTGATAAACAGACTATCATATAAAAAGCACGAAAAGTTGCTATTATGTTTACGAACATATAATCTGTTTAATTCTCAATTTTTGTTGAACTGGTTTTACAAGCCGTAGAACGAAATTTTGTCAAGTTAGGTTTATATAATTACAAGCTTTGTTTCATTTGAACCTCAGCTAGATTTTAAGGTATATTTTCGATGTCATACTTTTTTGTGTTGCAGCACAGTTGACAGATGTTGCCGTGAAAGCAGATGCTTCGTGCAGCTGTCATAAAATTTAAATTAAACATTCCTCAATCTTGTAATTAGCTTTTATTTACAGATAAAATATAAAATCTAAATATGAAAATTTAGATACACGCTGCGTAATAATTTAGAAACTGTAATCTACCTGAAATATCTGCCCAGGTTAGAAGCATTAATTCAGTGAATTGTGGTTACAAATTATTTTAATCAAATGTTTAAAGCAAGTTTATGTTTGAAGAGCAGTCTTTTGCTTTAAAAAGCCAAAATCTTGACTTTGTTAAAGATGTTATTGATGAAATTTTTTTTACCTGTTAAAAAGTTTTGAAATTTTAAAAGAGAGTTTTTTTTAGTAAACAATTAGTTAAACTTTGAGACTTTTATTTTGGTCAAATGCGATCAAATCTGATAACATAAAGGTAGAATATTTGAGTAATAATTTTGTGCCAATATCACATTGGATATACATTTTTTTAATTTTTGATTCTTTTATAGGACACAAATGGTGTTCTACATTTTGATTTATTTAATCTTTGTATTTTCTTACAGGAGCTGTGTCTTATTTTCTTAGGACATGTTTTTGTTAACGAAGGCGATCGTTTTATCTTTGGGTTTCCACGTCCGCCCTTAGAATTGTGCCTTGCTATTATCGTGATTATCTCAGGACTTGGTGGCGCCTATTTAACTTAGTTTAGCTTAGGTTTGCACACAAACTTTGACTCCCCCCCCACTTCTTATTGCTCTACCCAGGAATAGACCCCTAGCTATGTCGGAAGATTTTTGTTCACTGGCGTCCAACCCATCATTATAAAAAAAAACAACAGAAAAAGAAAGTTACACTGACGCCTCAACGTGTAGGGCCTCGAAATTTGTTTGCTCAAATTTGCTATTGGTCTAGAAATTTGTTTGCTCAAATTCGCTATTGTTCTCGAAATTTGTTTTGGCACAAATTTAGTTGAGACATTGACTTTTCTTCAGTCAGTTAATTACTTTAGTCAAATTTATTTTTAACTTTAATTTTATTTTGGCCTAATAAAGATTTTATTCGATATTGTTTTGGCAAAAATCTATTTTTACCGAATTCACCTTTTTGACTTTGATTTTTCGTGACGCAAATTTGCTTTGACAATTTTCTTAAGGTTTGAATCATTTAGATTTATCAATTTGATTTCATTAAAATATTAGACTATAACAATTATGTCTGAAAAATTCCAAATTGTTTGTTTACTTAAAGAGGAACTGGAATATGAACTTAGGATTAGAGGAGTAGTGAGTGAGAGACCAGTTCTTGAGAAAAGAAAAATTTTAGGTAGACTATTAGCTAAAGAAGTTGATAATCCTGGTTGCCTGATAGATCTTTCGAGTTACGAAATAGATTTTGCGACAGAAAGTAAAGAGATTTCTGTTTCGGTTGAGTCAGTTCAAAATGTTTTGTCCGAATTTGACGGTGATTCGTCGGATTCAATTTTTAAGAGAGCTTGTGCAAGGTTGATTCACCTTTCTGATCGAGTTAAGTGTATGAACATTCCTTTAATAAATTCAGAGGAAGCTATTAAGTTCAGAAATGAAACCGTAGCAACCATACTTACCCTAGAAACTGAGTTATATGATAAAGTCAATAAGAGTACAGAGTCCACTAATTTTGATCGGTCTATTGTAGTATCACCTTCAGTTGATAGTGTGCCTACCCATTCAATTTCGTATGTAGCACCTTCTTTACCTATAGGTTCGTGGCCCGTAAAATTTTTAGGCGATCCTAAACAATTATATTCATTCTTAGATAGAGTCAGCGAACTAGCGCAATCTCGTAAGGTACTCGAAGTTGATTTATTTGGATCAGCATGTGAACTTTTTGTGGAAAATGCTTTAATTTGGTTTAGAACTGTGAAAAATTCGTTGAAGGATTGGAATTCCTTATTAGAACGCTTAAAGGAAGATTTTTACCTGGTTTTTCAGATGATGATACTTGGGAAAAAATTAAAAATCGTCGTCAAGGAAGGGATGAAAGTATTGTTTTATTTGTTGCGCATATGCAAACCTTATTCAGTAGACTTACTAATGAGCCAGCAGAAGTAACTAAAGTTAGGATGATAAGAAAAAATTTAATTCCGGACTTTATTTCAGCACTTGCGTTGTCCGACATTTAAGATGTACCTACCTTAGTAAGGTTGTGCAAAAAATTAGAAGAAGTTTTTTTGATGAAACTAAACTCAGTTTCTGCATCTTCTAGTAAGCCTGACAAGTATTTTAGTTTTTCTAAGCATCTATTTGAGATTAAACATCCCGTTTCGAATGAAAAAGTTTATGCAGTTAAAAGTCGGGTTTATCAAAATAAATCAGTTATCCCTCAAGTACAAGTAGTTGATAATGGTACTTCTGAGCCTTCAGTTCCTAATTCGTTTGGTCCTGATAAGAAGAATGGTTTTGCTTGTTGGAATTGCTCACGTGGTGGACATTGGTTTAAGGATTGTAGAGCACCCAAAAGGATTTTTTGTTTTGGATGTGGTCGAATAGGTGTTAAGACAACTTCGTGTCCACAATGTTCAAAAAAACTAGTAAAGCGGCAGGTGCATGGTGGTCGGCATTTTGTTTCGCATGATAAGGCTACTGTTATGTTGTGTAAACAAGAAAAATATTTTTGCAAAGATGATTGGTCGAAATGGCTTGCAGTTGTAAAAAATTTTTGTCGGATTTTTTCAAAGCCTAAGACTAATTCATTGTTTATAGAAAAGGAGTGTGATAATCGACCTTACATTATGGTAAAATTATTTTATAGAGATATTACCGGCCTTTTAGATTTCGGATGTACTACCTCAGTGGTTGGATCTTTAGCTCTTCCTATAATTGAAAAGTTAGACTTAAAAATTTTTAATTCAGCAAAGACAGGTATTACTATTGCTGATGGATCAGTAAAGTCTGTTTTAGGTTTGGTCGATTTACCAATTTGTGTGGGTAATGATCGTCGTATTCTTAATGTATTGGTGGTCCCGTCCCTACCTCATGCTTTTATATTTGGTAGTGATTTTGCAAAATTATTTGGTGTAGTTGCCGATTTCAAGAACAATAAATGGTTTATTCAGAGTAATATTGAGAATAGTATTGTGTATTTAGGTTGATCTTCTATCCCTTTGAGCACTAATGATTACTTGTTTGATTTGCATGACCTCTCGAATGTTTAGCGTGTGCAAGCACAAGAGATAATAGATTCATTCAATGAAATTAGCAGTGATGATAGGTTGGGACGTACTAACTTGATCGAAATGGATATAGATACAGGTAATGCTAAGCCCTTCCGTAAGAAACCGTATGTGATGTCACCGTATATGAGTAAGATATTAAACGATGAACTGGACGACATGCTTAGACTCAAAATCATTGAACCGTGTATTAGTCCGTGGTCATCTCCAGTATTGTTGGTTAAGAAGGCAGATGGAGAATATCGTTTCTGTTTTGATGGTAGAACCTTGAACGACCTAACCGTTCACGATTCGTATCCGCTTGCAAATGTAGATAGAATTCTCAATATGCTGAGAGGTGCAAATTATATTTCGTCACTTGATTTAAGAAAATCGTTTTGGCAAGTCCCTCTTAGTGAGTCATCTAAAGATAAGACGGCTTTTAGTATTATTTCGCGAAGACAGTATAGATTCACGTGTATGCCATTTGGTTTGAAGAATGCTGCGCAGACGCAACAGCGATTAGTAGGTGCGTTTTTTGGTCCACGTTTTGAACCCCATGTGTTTTGCTATTTGGACGATATAATACTATGTTCGTCGTCGTTTGAAGAACATTTGAAATTATTGTCAGAGGTTAAGCAACATCTAAAAGAGGCTAACCTTACTATAAATGTAGAAAAATGTGAATTCTTCAAAAAGTCACTTAAATTTTTGGGTTATATAGTAGGTTCAAATTCACTTCGCACAGACCCCGATAAAGTGTTAGCTATGGTTAACTTTCCTCGACCGAAAACTACAACGGAAGTTAAAAGGTTCATAGGAATATGTAGTTGGTATCGCCGCTTTATAGAAAATTTTTCGTCATTAGTTTCGCCCATTAATGATCTCGTCAAGAAAAAGAAAAAAGGTCAAACTATAACTTGGAGCCCGGAGGCAGAAAATTCATTTGTGTTAATCAAACAAGCCTTAGTTTCTGCACCTCTTCTTTCGCAGCCAGATTATTCGGCCCCCTTTATAGTCGAATGCGACGCCAGTAACACTGGGTTAGGTGCTGGTCTGATACAGAATATAAACGGAGAAGAACGTGTAATTTCGTACGCAAGTAAAACCCTAAGCCGTACGGAGCGCAATTATTCCACCACAGAAAAAGAGTGCTTAGCAGTCATTTTTGCAATTGACAAATTTCGTCCGTGGGTGGAAGGGGTTGGATTTACAGTTGTTACTGATCATTTTTCGTTACTTTGGTTGAGTAATCTTCAGAATCCCACTGGAAAACTTGCCAGATGGTCTGTTCGATTAAGGCAACATTCATTTGATTTAGTACACAGGAAAGGAAAATTCAATATAGTCCCAGATTGTCTTAGTCGTGCTGTTCCTGTAGAAAATCCTGAAATTAATTAAGTAGAGATCAAACTTGATGATGTAGGTTTGTGGTATGAATCTTTAAGGAAGAAAATTTTGTCGTCGCCTAAAAGCTACCCACAATGGAAAGTGGAAGATGGTTTTATTTTTAAGTTAATTCCTTCTAAATTACCTCATTCGGCGAATATTGTAGAGTGGAAGCACTTAGTACCAAAATCTCAGCGTGAAAATGTCATTCGATCATGTCATGACCCCCTTACAGCAGGACATTTTGGTTCTTTAAAAACCTTGTCTCGTGTCCAAGAATTGTATTATTGGCCAAAAATGATTTTTGATGTACGTAAGTTTTGTTGGAAGTGTTTGATTTGTGGTGCTCAAAAACCATCAAATACAGGTCCTCTTGGCAGGCTGGGAAAAGTAAAAGAGGTTAGACTGCCGTTCCAAACCATTGCCTTAGATTTTATGGGTCCGTTCCCTCGTTCCAAACGCGGACATAAATGGCTTTTAATTGTTGGCGACTGGTTTTCAAAGTATTCGATTCTACAACCTTTGCGCAGTGCCAAGGCACATTTGATTGAAAAATTTTTAGAAGAAAAAGTGTTTCTTGTTTACGGCGTACCACAATTTGTTATTTGTGATAATGGTCCACAGTTGACTGGTCGCGTTTTTAAGGCTTTGTGTGCAAAGTACGAAATCCAAAAGATTTGGTACAATGCTGTTTATGCTCCTCAGTGCAATTTTGTGGGAAGAATTAATAAGACAGTTGGTACTGCAATCCGTTCATACGTAGAAGAACATGATACGTGGGATATTGAGATATCAAAGATTCAGTATGCAGTCAATTCAGCGAAACACGAATCCACCAACTATTCGCCAAATTTTTTAGTCTTTGGTCGTCAGGTATCCTTAAGTGGAAGAGCTTATAGTGACAATTTTGAGCCCGGAAAAGATGTTGATGTTGTTTTTAGCAGTAGATCTTCCTATGTTCTGGATCGTCAATCTTTGTTTGATATTTTTGAGAATGTCCGTGAAAATTTAAATGTAGCTTACCAACGTTCGAGTAAACGCTACAATCTTAGAAGAAGAGACATTTCATTTCAAGTTGGAGAGAGAGTATGGAGGACTAATAAGGTACTTTCGAGTGCAGGTGATAAATTCTCTGCTAAGTTATCTCCAAAATTTGTTTTGTGGAAAGTTAGTAAAAAACATTCCAATTTAGTATATGGATTAGAGAATGAAGATGGATCAAAAGCAGGGAAATGGCATGTTAAAGATTTGAAGCCCTTTGCTGCATCTGACCCAGATGAGGAAGATGATCTTGAAGATTAGTTTCAGTTCTGTCATTTCTTTGATTATAAGTAAATCAGTTATTTGCTTGTTTCGTTTTGTTCTGGTTTTTGATTTAGTATGGTTATAACTTATACTAAATGAAGATTGTCCTTTTACAACTTGTTTCGTTTGGGAATTTTGTATGGTTATGGAAACTTATAGTCGAAATTTAGTAGCGGTTTTGTGGTGTACGTTCATGTACGTACTAGTTTAGTTTGACGCGCGCTAGTAGAAGATATTGTTTGAAAGTAGAAATAAGTCGACTATATAAATTGTTAGTCCTGATTTCTACATATTTAGGTAGAGAGAATATTGGCGTATTCTTTCCCTTGATTCTGACTTTTCTTTGAATATTTTTTTTGTTCGGTATGGTCAGAGGTTTGCATGGTAAACCTCACCATTTGATCAGTCATTAATAGGTGATGATATTTGAAAATTAGTGATGGTATAATCAGTAGGGTGAAGGAGATCTCAGCCCCGACTGGTTCGGTTTGGCGTTAAGAGTTTTGTTTTGTGGAGTATTTGTGTAGAAGTTTAAGTTTAGTAGAAACAAAACTTCTAACACTTTGAGTTATAGTGGTGATGAGCACTCACCGCCATTTTTGTAAGTAACCTGTTAGTTAGTTTATCTTGGTTTTGGTTATCACTTTGAGCTGATAGTATTTTGTATTAAGATGCTGTTTTGATATAGTAGCGTCCTTTTTTGGTTGGTAAAGTTACTAAAACTCCAAGAAGTAGAGTTAGTATTTTTGGAAGTTTGAATATTTTATGTTGTGTTTAGCTATAGTTAGTATGTACTGGCTTCAGTAGGAGTAAGAAAATTCTTGCTCTGATAAAAGAATTCCTTTAAACTTAAATTAATTTTTTTGTCCCGTGGAGTGTTTGACTTTTTGATTTGACTTCTCTCGATTTTGACCTATACCGGTTATGACTTCCCGATTTAGTTTCCCAATGGACGTTTGGTACACGTAGTTACCGGCACACTCAAATTTATATATATATTAGTCCCTCTCGTTTTCATAATTTTCGTAGTTATTCTAGATGATGATTAAGTAAGTATTGCTAATTCGTAAACTGTGATGTTTTGCAAATAATTGTGATGTTAGTTAGGAGTTTGATAAAAGCTCATAAAAAAAATAAAAAAAATCTTTTGTTTTTAGCTTAAAATTTGTTTGTTATAAAAGATTTTTTTTCTTTTGGGAAAGGAGTAGTGTGACATGTTTAATTTGAGCAATAATTATTCGCATTGAATTACGAGGATAATGCGCTAAGCGTGCCTTATTCTTTATTGATCTTCTTATATTAAAATACCTGTGTGACATAAAGTTACTTCGTCAAGCATCTCTAGCTGTTTCTTTCGTATTTCCCCACCTTTAACGTCGCTATCATTCGGTTCTCGCTTTGTCAAGTGAGTCGCCCGCTAGCAACCGCCTTATCAAGATGTATTCCCGGCTAGAGGCATCCGACCTTCGGCTAAATTACTTATGTAAGCGGTTCAGGTCGTGCTAGACCTGAAACCACTTTGATAACTTCTACTAACGGTTGGTAAATTATACATTTTACGAACTAATTTAATTTGGTTTCATTTATTTAGCGCGTCAACGAAGAATTCGCCATCGAAGAACGATAGATAAAGTACGAGTGAAGATGTTGGTTTTGATTGCAGTCGTCCCATATTAGAAATAGCTTGTAACATTGTTTGGAGCTTATGAATTTTCGTCCAGATTTGTCTTGGAGAAACAGAGGCAGTTTGGTTCGTAATTATATATAAGAAATTTTTGCATCTGTTTTGAATGTCGTAAAAATTTGATAAACAGACTATCATATAAAAAGCACGAAAAGTTGCTATTATGTTTACGAACATATAATCTGTTTAATTCTCAATTATTGTTGAACTGGTTTTACAAGCCGTAGAACGAAATTTTGTCAAGTTAGGTTTATATAATTACAAGCTTTGTTCCATTTGAACCTTAGCTAGATTTTAAGGTATATTTTCGATGTCATACTTTTTTGTGTTGCAGCACAGTTGACAGATGTTGCCGTGAAAGCAGATGCTTCGTGCAGCTGTCATAAAATTTAAATTAAACATTCCTCAATCTTGTAATTAGCTTTTATTTACAGATAAAATATAAAATTTAAATATGAAAATTTAAATACACGCTTCGTAATAATTTAGAAACTGTAATCTACTTGAAAAGATCTGCCCAGGTTAGAAGCGTTAATTCAGTGTATTGTGGTTACAAATTATTTTAATCAAATGTTTAAAGCAAGTTTATGTTTGAAGAGCAGTCTTTTGCTTTAAAAAGCCAAAATCTTGACTTTGTTAAAGATGTTATTGATGAAATTTTTTTTAACTGTTAAAAAGTTTTGAAATTTTAAAAGAGAGTTTTTTTTACTAAACAATTAGTTAAACTTTGAGACTTTTATTTTGGTCAAACGCGATCAAATCTGATAACATAAAGGTAGAATATTTGAGTAATAATTTTGTGCCAATATCACATTGGATATACATTTTTTTTATTTTTGATACTTTTATAGGACACAAATGGTGTTCTACATTTTTATTTATTTAATCTTTGTATTTTCTTACAGAAGCTGTGTCTTATTTTCATAGGACAGGTTTTTGTTAACGAAGGCGATCGTTTTATCTTTGGGTTTCCACGTCCGCCCTTAGAATTGTGCTTTGCTATTATCGTGATTATCTCAGGACTTGGTGGCGCCTATTTAACTTAGTTTAGCTTAGGTTTGCAAACAAAATTTGACTCCCCCCACACTTCTTATTGCTCTACCCAGGAATAGACCCCTAGCTATGTCGGAAAATTTTTGTTCACTGGCGTCCAACCCATCATTATAAAAAAAACAACAAAAAAGAAAGTTACAATCCTACATATATCCGACATATATCCGGACATATGTCGATGCGCACTCTTGCTCAGTCCGACCTAGGTCGGATTTAATCCGAACTATATCGGATTTTAATCTGACCAAGATTGGATTTTATGTTAAAGCTAAGCCTCCGTTGTCTCTGGAAAGCACTAACAAGATGGGTCAGGTAGTAAAAGAAATTATCGGAAAAGAAGGTCTCGAAAGCATTAATAAAATATTCCAAAATCCTATATGTGTTTTGTACAAAGTGGAACTAGCAGTTGTTAAGTTGGAAACTTTATTGGAAGAACTACCAAATATATTAGGCAGACTTAAAAAAGATTATTACTATCTTTTTGACATGGATGTAACCCAAGATTTTGCTGGCATATTTAGTAAGATGAAGATGTGTAATTATTTAACTACAAACAATAACTTTTGCTACATGGGCGAATACCAAGAAAACTGCAATATTATAATTGACAACGATAAAACTGTGAGAATCGATTGTTTAACATGGTTAACAACCAATGCAGAATCAAGAACAAATTTGCGTCAGATACCAAGTCCTGGTGTTAATAAACGACTTGGAAATCATACACTAGATTTTTTACGTTGTCCAGATGTACGTTTAAGGGAAACATTTGCGTCTACTTTGGCCAAAGAACATGGTGTTACGCGATTGGAAGCAACAATATACAACTGAACAATTGGAAACTATGTCAGTTCAGAACAGGTGCATAACCCCTTAAAAGGCTGTTTAACCTTATTGGAAGATAGTAAGGTATACTTCGTAAAGGCGCCAATGTACTCGGTACCACTTGCTAAAATGTGGAGTAAGCTTTCGGAGAAGCTACAAAATAGCTTCTTTTTAGTGTATAATAACCAACTACAGTACGTGTATTCGGGGAATAGCAATACAAAGAAATTGACTGGCTTGCAAATTAAGTTGTCCGAAAAACCAGAGAAAAGGAAAAAATGATAAAGTATGTGCTTTCGGCTTTTAATTTTAACTATTTATCTGTAAATTATTGGGAGATGTAGAGGAGGAAGACAGCTAAGATAAAATAAAAATCTTATACAAGTGCTACATTAAAGCAAGTAGTACATATTTTACACAATCTGCAACACCATATTCTACAATACCAAAAGAAATAATTATTTTAGAATTGTGGTTGATAAATACGCCTAACATTCGCCCAGTGGTTGTACGACAACGCGTAAATATTGGCAGTAAACTCTATCCGTTTACGCTAAAGGAAATTGTTCCATTATGCACGCTTACGCTGTAAGTAGAAGAAAAAGACAGCTGGAATTAGAGGAAATGGATGCAAAAAAGGCGAACGTTGGACTACATATAAAACACTGCGACAATACGCGAACAATACAAAGATGTGTTAGACAACGAGCATCTTATTAGGGAAAATGAGGAAGAATTGAGAAATTATTTTGTGTGCCGATACACTGACTTAGATATATCCGGGTTCTACAAGCTGTATGCATTTGTGGTTGGTAAGAAAGACCCTTTTGGTTATGTAGGAGTCCTTGCGAAAAAGTATGGTACTAAATTCGTATACTTCTTAAAAGGTTATTCTATAAACGTATTTATCAAAATAGCAGATAACATAAACGAACTAATGAATGCTGGTTTCGTAACCTTGGCGTATACCACACGCAAAGAGGTTTCGCTACACATTATATATTTGCATAGTAAAGATCCTTTCGGATCATTTAAAACCAAGGATCGTACAACCTATAACGACCATATATTTTCAAAAGTGGTAGACATGCAACTACGCAACTGTGAGTGGGAGAATAAGGATTCCCTACAATGCCGACAAGAAGAAGTCGATCAAGCTAACAAGATACGTATGCAAGATATAGTGGGAGAGCCGCGATTAAAAGATTGTCACAAGCTGCAATAATTACACGAAAGAATGGATTTGGTTGTCGGTGGAATCAAAGACTTTATATATAGAAACAAACTTCGGTACATTTTACAATTCAAAAACCTAGACGGTCTCTATGTATCAAACTATTGGCTAGAAAAGGAGATAGAGGACTTTGGTGTCGATTTAAATTTTAAGCTGCGAATAGAATTAGATAAAATTAAAACCACTCCAAACAAACATAAAGAAAGGACTGTTTTCTATGTATAACTTTGTATTAAAATTAAGTTTAAATGGCTCCATGATTGGCATTAAATATTTTTAAATTTTGTTATGTATAATGTCAGAATAAAAATTTTAGAATAGTATTTTGTAGCTTTTTATTTATAAAAGACTATGACGTCACCGCGACCTTGAAAAAGTAGCCGAAACTAGCGAAGTGGTGATTTTTCCTATATGAAAATTTGCTAACACTAAACACTTGAAATGCTAAACAATGAACGTTTTTATTCACAAGTAAAATCAAACAGATTTAACACAAGTTTCCTTTGTATTTATACACCTCAAGAAAGTATTAATTAAGTGTTTTTTTACGTTCACCTTATTAAACAGGCTAAAACTAGTTGTTAGAATTGTTTGGAGAATTTCTAAACTACTTAGTAAGTCATGAACAATATGTGAAAGTTGTGTGAAGTGATGTGGAGGAATGTGGAGGGATGTGGAGTGATGTGAAGTGAAGTGGAGGGATGTGGAGTGATGTACAGGGATCTGGAGTGATGTGGAGATATGTGGTGTAATGTGGAAGAATGTGGAGCGATGTAAAATGATGCGGAGGGATTTGGAGTGATGTGGAGTGATGTGGAGTGATGTGGTGGGATGCTGAGGGGTGTCGAGTGATGTGGAGGAATGTGAAGGGATGTGGAAAGATGTGGAGGGATGCGGAGGGATGTGAAGGGATGTTTAGAGATGTCGAGGGATGTGGATGGAGCCAGGAGCTGCCTCATGCCTCAACCCTCCCGGAGAGTCTACTAAGTTATTTCTGAGGACCTAGATTTATTTATATTTAAGTAAATTCAGACGCGTTGTGTAGAATAAAACAAGAGATAAACATCTAAAGTAATACTGACTGTATTTAGCTGTAACATGGCAATTTGCCCTAAGCAAAATGGTATGTTACAATATGCTACGTATATTAACGTAACTTAAAAAAAAACAAGAAAAAGAAAGAAAGAATGACCGGGCTCAATCGGTGAGTGGGCGGGGTTTTATACAGTTTTGACAGTAATATTGAATATAGTTTTAGTAATTTATAACCAAATAGTAAAGCAGTACGAAAAGAGCAGGAAATACCCAAAATCGTTCAATAATTTTCGTATGTATGAATTAAATTCAAAAATGCCATAGTTCAACGATACAATCACAGGCGTTCTGGTTCCGAAGTAAGAAGCGGATACAAAGAAAAATAGAACTCACCCTCGAGCTACCGACATCGGAGTGGAGTCAGTCGCTGGTCTACGTCAGCGAGATGGTAGGCTTACGCCCAGGCAGAACGCATTTGACCTCCCAATACCGTAAAAAAGACAGCTCAAGGGATTAACGTGTTCCCCGCAGGAACCTAAAATAATTACGAACAATAGATTAATTTATTAAAACCAAAAAGTACCGTTTTATTAACCCTATATACTCACCACGCTATATTGGACGCTAGCAATTCGCATAAAGAAAACGAAACGAAGCAAAACAGGATGGATGTTTTCTAGTTGCTAGTCGAACAGAAAATCAATATTAAATATGTTAAAGCACAAAATCTCAACGTAAACTTGTCGTCAAGGAAATAACACAGGAAAATCCTTATTTTATTGAAATAAATTCACCAATTTCTTTAAAAAAGGAAAACACATCAGCATTTAATTAGTGACTACTTGGAAAGACGCCTATCTAATTATGGCGTAAATTCCACGTTATGAAATTTTTAGAAAGGATATTTATTTTTTTAATGAGCAGAAAGATTTATCAAGTAACATATATAGGATGTTTATTATTAATTACAATACAAATTTTAATACACGAAAGGGGATTTAAGTTAAAAATTATTGCATATAAACTACTCAATTATTTATGAAAATGAACGTAACAAATCCCCCCCCCCCCAGCAAAATGAAATGGTCGGGGTTGGGAAGCAAAATAATGGGAGTGAGTAGGATCAACAAAAAAAAATCGCTTGGAACTAAAAGAAAACTCTTTACAACAAAAAAACTAAAGAAAACACTCCAACAACAAACAAACAAACTAAAAAGAATTCTCATCCGGCTCGATGGACCAAGGAAGCGATCAAAACCAAAAATGAAAATGACATATTAAAAGGAAAAGGAGAGGTAACAAGCGTTGAGGACAAAGATGGAATGTCATGGACACTAAAAAGTCTTCAGAGGACGGATGTATCTCAAAAACAAGCAGGAAAAGGTTATCAACCTCAAAAGAAGAACCGGAACGAGGAAGAAAACCAACAGTGCAAACCAAAATGACAAAGGTGTCAAGCCTGAAGTAAGAAAAAAAGGACAACAAGGGAGCACGAGAAGCAAAGAGAAGGAACGCTGGTAAAAGAAAACGATGTACTTTAAACTGTGGTAGCAAAGGAACGCAACAAACGAAAAACTGACGAGAAGGAATGCTGACTAGTCCTAACGTCGACTGAGTCGTGACTCCCGAAGGAAGAAAGACGGACTAGAAAGCACCTACCACAGGAGCGGATGAACGAAGCACAATCGGTAAAGAGACCGACGGCAAAGAAGACCAGCAAAAGGATAGGGAAAGGAAAGTGGAACAAAAGGAACGGGAGAAAAAGAAAAAAAAATCAAAAAGAATAACAACAACACCAAGTATAAACCCAAAAACAAAGTAAAATCGTACAAGAGGAAATAAAACTGAATCCCAGTGTAGTTATGTATGAGCAAGTGTGGGCGTGTGCGTGCGTGTGTATGTATATATATGGGTGTGGGTGTGTGTAGGTGTTATGAGTGTATAAAGTGTGCGTGTATGTATGTGTTTGGCCGCTGTAGTCGCCTCTTACGACAGGCAGGTCGTACCATGGGGCTATTTTATTCCCGAACCCACACGGTTGAAAGCAGTACAAGGAGAGAACGGAGGAAAAAAGAACCAAGAAGAGAACGGAAGAAAGGAGAATGAAGTAGAACTGTGTGTTTATGAAATGTGTGGGTGTATGTGTGTGTGTGTGTGTATAAAGTGTGGGTGTGTGTGTAGGTGTTGGACCGCTGTAGTCACCTCTTACGACAGGCAGGTCGTACCATGGGGCTATTCTATTCTCGGACCTACACAGGTGAAGAAGAATAAGGAAAGCAAACGAAAGAAGCCCCAATAAAATCGGAAAGTAAACCGAAATCGCCATATCCAAAAATCATGTCCGAAGGAGAGCAAAGTCGTCATATGAATCGGGGGCACGAGGACTAGGAATGGGGCTTAAAGCGTTTACGCCGCCAAAAAGAGAACGAAACAAGATCGAGGACATTAGTGTTTTGCCGACCTATATCTTCAGGTTCGGAAGGAGCACAGAATAAAGTCTGCTTTTTTTGGGCAGTTTTCTGCCGAATAGGAATAGCAGGGGTGTAGTAGTTATAGCACCAGGTTTATGATGTAACAAGGGTAGTTTAGAGAACTCCAAACGCGTCATAGAAAGACGTTGTTTATTGTTAGGAAGGCAGAAAAGGAATAATCATAGGTTGTCAGCAGATTAACGGTGGAAGAAGAAAAAGGATTGACTGTACAAGAACCAACCGGACGGAAAGAAACACAAGCGGAACACACTTCAGTTACGTTAGTGAAAGGGACAGAAGTAGATAAAATTTCATTGACGTTATGTGCAGGACTAGAAGTATCACAGTTAGAAAAGAAAACAGTATTGGCTGTGGAAGTATCCACCTCAAGAAAAGGAGCAGAATCATGTAGAAGTTCGTCAGCATTAGATAACAGAACATCAGTTAGGATGTCACCAACCTTAGTTAAAAGAACAGAAGTAAGTAGCATTTTGTCAGCATGAGAAAAAGGAGTAAGAGTAGGTAACGAAACAGGATCAGGTAAACAGCAGGTTAACAACAACAGCAACAGGTATCACAGCTACGGGTTCACTAACTTTAACCGGACCTTTTCTATCCGTATTAGGAATTATCTTCACTTCAGCTGCGGCTGTGATTGCCGGCACAACAGGAATTTCTTCAGTCGAAGCATTTAAGAAAGCAGAAACAGGTAAAATTTTGACAAAAACAGGAAGAGGCATTAAAGATATGGGTTCATGGACTTCAACAGTACCTTCGCAGACTGAATTAGAAGTTATCGTCACTTCAGCTACGGCTGTTTTTGTAGACACGACAGAAATTTCTAGAGTTGAACAGTTTAGGGAAGCAGAAACATGTAAAATTTTGACAGCAACCGCAACAGATACTAAGGATACAGGTTCGTGAACTTCGACAGAACCTTCGCTGATTAAATTAGGAGTAATCGTTAATTTAAGCTGTTATTGTAGGTACAACAGCAATTTCTTGACTAGAATCATTTAAGAAAGCAGGAACAAGTAAAATGTTGACAAAAATGGCAGGAGGCATTAAAGATACAGGTCAATGGGCTGCCGGAGGGCGCTCGCAGACTAAATTAGAAGTTATGGTCATTACAGCGACCTTTGTGCTTGCAGACAGGACACAAAATTCTTTGGTAGAATCGTTTAGGAAAGGGGGAACAAACTCTTGAGAAGCTAGCTGCAAGTCACTAATTCGAAGCATGGGTTGTAAGCGTGATGGAGGCACATTTTGGGGTGAGAGTGAATAAGTAGGGCGAGCATAAGAAGGAGTAGAATAGGAGGCAGAACTAGAAACGGAAGAAATTTTGGTTAGAAGCTATATTTGCCGAAGAAAAGTAGGTTTTGATAGTAGGAGCGGGAAGACCTAACTGAAGTATCGAAGAGAACGTAGAATGAGAAGTAGAAGAAGTTAGGCAACTAGAGGTCAGGGCCGAATTTGAAGGATTATTCGAAGACCTATTAGTAGTAGGATGACAGTTGGGACAGTTGTGGCGAGTAACTCCTTTATGTCCGCAACCATAACAATGGAGTACTTTAGGACGAGTACAACGAGTCGAAACATGACCAGGTTTGTCGCAATTAAAGCAAACGACCTGACGAGTAGGAGTAGAAATAGGAGGAAGAACAGTAGAACGTACGGAAAAAGTATCGGATCTACTCGTAGACGTAGGAGAAACCTCAACAATTCGGTCATGTGAAGCAAAAGTATTTTTCTCAATCGTAGTAGCCTTATAAATAAGCTGTGTTCAAAATGAAGAATTAGTAAATTAGACAAGGACTTCTAGTCAGAAAGCCTATGCCGAAAACCACGATACCAAAATAAAGCATCAGCTTCGAACAAATCCACTGCAGACTCAAATAAATACAATTCTGACACATGGTGAGCTCGTCGGAGTTTTTCGACTCGTTCCAAAAAATCACGTAGGTAAGAGTATTTGGGACACCAGAAAATTTCAAATTCCACTCCTATACAGGAAGACCGTGGTAGGAAGCCAAAAAAGAAGTTATTTTGAATACGAACAAGAAATAAATGGGTAGAAAGTAACTAAATAAAGAGTAACCGTAGCTCAGTAGAAGCTCAAAAGGAAAAGAAAATTGTTGCAAATACAGGACAATTAAAGACATCCGACGGATAAACTTCGAAAACACCAATAAGAGCGAAACAACAAAATAGAAATTAAAATAGGGTTGTAGAGTAAAGGAAAAAAAAATTGGAGAAAAAAACTAACTCTAGAAGTGACGGGGAGAACAATGTGTACAGAGAGGGGAGGAAAGAAAAAAAATCTTGGGCGCCAGAGTTTTCAACGGACTAGGATTATTGGCGAAAACAGAATACCAATAATCTGAAATTAACCCACCAATAATATCAAACGTAAGGGACGAATCGTAAGTAATATTAGGCCGAGAAAATGCACGTCATGTAGGAACTTAGACACTAACAATAATAAACAAAAAATCGGAGCAAAAATTAACTAAAACGAACTCGGAGCCAAATTAACTAAAATAAAATTGGAGCCAAAGTTACATGGAACAAAATCGCAGCACAAGAAAATTAACGAAAACCAAATCGCAGAAGAAATTAATTAAACAAAATCGCAACCGAAATTAAACACAAAAAGAATCGCAGCAAAAGTTAATTGCCAAACAATCGCAGCCCCACGCCAGGGCGTCAATATTTTATGCTACGTACATTGACGTAACTTAAAAAAACAAGAAAAAAAAAGAAAGGATGACCAGGCTCAATCGATGAGTGGTCGGGGTCATATACCTATGGGTAAAAGGAAACCTGAAATAAATAGAGAAAAAATATATAAACACTCTCTCATTCACACTCAGAACAAAACATACAAAAGCAAGGAAAGAACTTATAATTAAACAAAATATTTACACAACACAGTAAAAAAATTACTCAAGAAAATGGCGAGCTGTAGTTTTTAGGCAACTACGCTCTGACAGTAACTAGAAAAGAAAGAAACAAACGCAACCCTAAAACCCACAGCTCTAGATCATCGTAAATATAAACTTAAACTATATGTACATACATAATGGCAACATTTTCAAATGTACCCGCAAGTCTTTAAGCAGTTTTTACAGTAATAATTAGTATAGTATTAGTAATTTAGAACCAAATAGTAAAGCAGTACGAAAAGAGCAGGAAATACCCAAAATAGTTCAATAATTTTTGTATGTATGAATTAAATTTAGCAATGCCATAGTTGAACGGTACAATCTCAGGCGTTCTGGTTCTGAAGTAAGAAGCGGATACAAAGAAAAAAAGAACTCACCCTCGAGTTACTGACATCGGGGTGGAGTCAGTCGCTGGTTTACGTCGGCGAGTAGGTAGGCTTACGCCCAGGCAGAACGCATTTGACCTCCCATTACGGGAAGAAACGACAGCTCAAGGGATTAACGTGTCCCCCGCAGGAAGCTAGAATAATTACGAACAATAGATTAATTTTTTAAAACCAAAAAGTACCGTTTTATTAACCCTATATACTCACCACGCTATAATGCGTGCCAGCAATTCGCATAAAGAAAACGAAACGAAGCAAAACAGGACGGATGTTTTCTGGTTGCTGTCGAACAGAAAGTCAATATTAAATATGATGAATCACCAAAGCTCAACGTAAACTTGTCGTTAAGGAAATAACACAGGAAACCCT
Source organism: Platerodrilus igneus (assembly GCA_036346225.1). Taxonomy (NCBI): domain Eukaryota; kingdom Metazoa; phylum Arthropoda; class Insecta; order Coleoptera; family Lycidae; genus Platerodrilus; species Platerodrilus igneus. The sequence goes on along the minus strand of JARFIW010000765.1, from coordinate 2,562,302 downwards.
GAATTTTATTGAAATAAATTCGGCGAATTCTTTATTAAGTAACATATATAGGATGTTTATTATTAACTACAATACAATTTTAATACACGAAAGGGGATTTAAGTTAAAAATTATTGTATATAAACTACTCGATTATTTACGAAAATGAACGTAACAAATAGAAATTAAAAACAGTTGAAATGTCATGCTTATTTAGCACTACTACTCGTGAGAGCATAATGTATGGGGTAGATTCGCATTTATTCGGTCCATTTCAAATTAATTTTTTCCTTTCCTATTTAGTTTATATCTGAAGTAAGGCAAATGCGTTAAAATACTGCTAGTTAGTTAAAAAACAAGTTAGTGTATTGCTATGCGAACAATATATAAGCATGATGATAAAAACTGCGCTAATTGTGTGTATATTTACTGGCTTTCTAAAGCATCAAAATATTGCCTCTTCCTCCAACTTCCTCCAACTTTTCGTTTCAGTGTTCGTCGAGAGCGTGCAACACAACAACGACTAAATAAGTATAAACGTTCGTGTGTTCCATTTCCTTTGTATTTACAAATGTAAGCTAAATCTCTACACCTTATTGCTGTTGAAGAATCCAAATATTATACATTTTGGTAACCTTCTACACCGGATACGAAAATGCACCTATTAGCTTTATCCTATAATTTATCATACTAACTTAAAAACCGCGTATCAATGTGCTGTATTAGTATAATTCAATTTGATTGCATCTGGTTGTTGTGGTTTAAGCTTCCTTATGTCTGGCTTATTAATCTTTGTATCTCCAGTCTTTTTACAAGTTACTAATATTAATTGCCTACTTTGTCCCATTTTTTGAGACGAGAGTCAATTGCACTTTTGTATTATTTTTTTGCGTAGAGTTATTATTTTCCTTTGACTTTGTTAGGTTACCAATCGCTCTGTCTTTCAAAATCTTGTTTTTAATTTATTGTACAGAACTTGTTATTCTTCTACAGCTTTGGTAGTAACCGGCGAGTGTGATTTTAAGACGTTTCACAATCGCTTACAATATGATTGTTGCAGAAAAATTAAAATGCTTTACTTATAGCACTTTAAGATTAACCAATCTAGGGTATCTTTGCAATATTAACCAAAATTGAGTAAAACACGGTTTATTGTATATAACTCTTTGGTGAACACTATGATCAATTCTAAGATGCTTTTCTGCCAATGTAGTAAATCATTGAGACAGCAGCAGTCGCCAACGATACCAACGAGCAATTTAAAAAGCGTACCTCATTGGAAAAGGCTTTTGCAATCCGCTTTGATTAAAGCGCTTTGCTAGAAATCACTTTATATTAACTATATCCATTTTTAAGGTTATGTACCCGTTTTATATTCGCTTAAAAACTCAGCGTATTTGTGATTGTAATTTAGTTGTAATATTTTTAATTAGGTGCTAGGTTGTAGTCATATCTTGTACGCCAGCGACAGTACCAATGTACCGACAATTCGGCCACAAACACAATGAACGAAACACCAAGTAGAACACCGAACAAAATCAATACACCGTGTAAGTTGTTCATCTTAATTACATACGCACCAGCAGGTTTTACTGATTTGCTCTTTCTCAAACTTTCTTCCAGTATCTTTTTATTAAACCCCTTTTCGGACAATTCCCGTAGTTTAGTATTTAGCAAGTCCAGTATAAAATGCCCTTTCTTCATTACCAACGACACATCTAAGTCTGCAGTCGAACTAAAAGCTATAACGTCGACAAACTCCAGGTACTGTGGAAATCCATTTAATGCAAGCTTTGAACCTGCTACTGCACAATTTCTGTACGTAGCAACGATCGGAAGCAGTACTGATAAGTTATATTGGTCGTCAAAAATATACCTAGGACCTCCAGGTTTTGCGATGACTGGAGCATAAATTTGAAGATTACTTTTCCAAAGTTCTTCAAATGTTGTAATTCCAGGTTCGTGTTCTACTCGTGTTAAGGCGCTAATTAATCTGGCTTGAAACAATGAACAAACATGTATGCCAAAAATGTAGAAAACAACCCACAATCGAAGGACGCCGGTTTTAGGTATATTGGTGGCAAAACAAAGTGCAGCGCATACCACTGTCAAAAAACAGGTGGAAAATTCTCTAAACCTATTATTAAGTTTTAGACGGCTTGCTATAAACCAAAGCGCTCCTGAACCTGCGAGTGTTATTACTACAATCGCAATCCAAGATTCTCGACTGAAAACGTTTTTTAAAAGTCTAACTTCTGATACCTTTTGTGATTTTGGTACAGCGATGGCTATTTCATCCATGAAGATGGCAACAGTTGCACTATATTCTAGATGTAATTTTAAGGTGCGAAATATTTGGGGCGTCAAAGTAATAAACCTAATGTCTTCATCGCGATTTACAGAATCTACCAGATTATCTACTAGAACACGCGAGACACTTGCATTTAACATATTGGCCGTCAACTCCAAGATGTAGGCGACAGGTTTTAGTAAAACCAAGCTTTCTGAGTTTTTCCAAAGTGGAAATTGACTTACCAATTTGAAATTACATCCAATGGAACTTTTAATTTTGTCAAATAAATGAGTGTTGGAACAATTACGTACTGTGTCCAAAATGCAGACTGTCAGACAGCTGCTTAAGGACATGTTTGGCTTGTACAGAATAGGTGCAGCACCTTCATTTTCCCATACAAAAATTACGTTTAGTATATGGTACTTCCAGAAAATCGGAAGCAAGCTTTCGATTACGTTAAAAGTGTTAGTTACGACAACAAACTTGGATTTAGTTATGCTAGTTTCTTGAGTAAAATTTCCAAGTGAGTTGTGCGTGAATTGAATTAGCGAAGTAGAATTTCTTAGATGAATAATATATTCGCTCGGATACTTAATTCCTATCGGCATTGCATCGGAGGTGGAAATAACAGTTAACTGCTCGATATCTTCCGGAATAAAGAAGTCATAGTTTTTCCCAATAATGAAGTGAATTGTACTGTCCATTGAAAAGGAATTTGTAATTACATCCTTTAAACAATCTTTTACGTCAGAGTACGGCAGCTTACTGAAGAGACCTTTAAATCCAAAGACGTGCAATAGTGTGACGCTTATCAATAATAATCCTATAAACATCTCTGCTTTCACGGGAACTTTTTACGATCTAATAAAACTGTAATACTTAATATGTTCTCGCACTAATAATCAAATTTTGCTTTTACTTACAAACATGGAGTATTTAGGATTTTTTTGGAATACCTAAGTAGCCTTTGATAATACCTTTAGAAACTAGGGTTTTCATAATTAGGATGGTAAACATAAGAGCTAGCCTAAGTTGTATGTTTTATTTACTTTGTATTACCAAATAGAAAATTTTCCCTACGATATATGTTATTAATAAACTAGTGTCACAAACAACCACTTAATCGGAGGTTATGTAATCTGAGCGTCAACAACATGAAAGCAGGACGTCAGAAAGCACCATAATTGTAACGACATTACTATTTTTTTCACAACCGTAGCACTAAGGAAAGCTGTTGTTTCGTTTCTCCAACATTCAGAAAAGCTTATTTAGAACCCTGAATTAATTAGTTAACGAAATATTTGTAGCAAAGACAAGGCGAACAAAGTCATCTTATTCCTTCTGCACTTATATTTATATTGTTACGGCATTTTGTGCGGGCATGGAAAACTAACGGCGCAACGAAAATAATAAGCAGCGAGTTACCGCAACAAAAAAAAAAGGAATCGAATGAATGCCGTAGTAGCTAGAAAGTCGTAGAGTGGAGCGGATAACAAAAAAAGAAATAAAAACCTTCAAGACAGAAAGTTTATTTACAAAACCTTTAATAAAAAAATATGTTACCAAAAAGAAAACCAACCCTCGGACGAACAATACTTATCTAATATATCCCTGAGGATTTACACAGCACCAAAAATTTCCGTTAAAATAACCAATACCCTCTTTAGGCACCTTTAACTAATTTTTACCCTCGATACAGAAATTAACAAAAATATTGTAAGGCATACTTTCAGCTATTTGTTTAATACAATTTCTTAAATACTTTATGTTTACATAAAACAAAAATTAATTTATAACTCCGTTCCTACAATACTTATGAAACTAACAAAAAAGCTTACCTGGTCTCCTGAATCTCAAACTTCTCCTAACTGCCAGGATGCCGTAATCTGAAGGACAAATACTTCCCTACAATCCTATCCAAAATAACACAACTATCAAAATACATCACACTCAATATACACGAAATAAAATTTACATCTTCTTAAACTCTTTTCATTATAACTGTTTACTGATATACAATAATATAACTTTGATTAGAAACATTTCATTTCTTAAAAATGTGTTTGGATTAATTATTTTCATCATACATATACCCTATTAAAGTAAGTGGGCTAACCTCATACCTGACTTAAACCTTATCTTAATATAAGCTCACAGTAAACTTCTTTTAACCTGTGTGCAAAATTATAGCACTCCAATAATAAAAAGTCCCCTTTACTTTGTACAAAACAGCCTTGTTATCCTTAGAGTAAGTATCCCTCTCTACCTAAACATGTTTTCATTTACATATAATGTTCAATAAAATTTTAAGTCCATCAAATTCATAGAAAAAACCACTCAAAAACAGAAAAAGTTAAAGCACATTAAATAAACACCAGAACAAAGTTTTATAAAAAGCAGTTACCTAGAAACCATTATACTGCAAGCATCTGCAAACCAGCCCTCGATGATGTTGCCGTTTAGAATGACCCTAGGCTATGGAACCGCTCCCCAACTTGAGTCATACCATTCCCCTCGGCACGTTGCTATCCAAATCTCTCCTAATTTACCAATGAAAGTGCATCGAAACCTCCGAAATTTCCCATTACAATTCCATTTACAATCAACAAATCGATACTTGAAACATTCACGATTACCATTCCATCTTATAACGCCTTGTACGCTCCAGCCACCAAATAGCAATTGTTTGTACTTACGTACTTTATAAAAGCCTCGCTTTTAATTCAGAATTTACTTAAAGATTTTCAAAAACGCCAATTAATTACCACGACACACCTACTTGCGTGAAATTACAACTAACAATATCTATTATAAAATCACTGAATAATATTCACTACTACTTAAGTTAACCTCGATAACGGGCGAAGAAAGTAAGAGAACCCCACCCTACTTCTAAGGTGTTTATATAGAGCCAAAAGTACTCCACTGTTTTCAAGTTTTGCACAATTCCAGTACAGATAAACAAACATTTTCGATATTCTGCCAACCGTCGGCTAGCTTCTTAAAATTCTAATCAAAACCGCCACAAAATTCCACCTAATTTTGTCAACAAACACCAACGGTTTTCACCTTCCATAAAATTTAACGTACGAACACAGAAAAATACCTAAGAAATCGTTCCTACTTTTCCAACGGTTAGTGTCTTCGCCAAAAAACTAGCCTCAACGAAAACGAATTCCTGTTAGCTTCACGCCTTACAATTGAAACGAATCTAGTCCTTTCTCTCTTTCTCTCATCTACAGTCATTTTCTTTGTCATGTTTCGTTGTTACGAATCCCACTCGGATGTGTGCTTCTCTAACTTTTAAACCTTCACGCCTCTACTTGTAACATCCAATTATATCTTTTAATTTCTCTCCCTATTTTAAATCGATACAAACATGTTCTATCCTACTCCCGCTTATAGCTTCTAGTTTATCCTTGCCCCCTTGCTTGTTACGAAGTCTAACCGATATTTGACATTTGCATCGCCGTCCTTCTCATGTTGTAACAAAGTCCGTCCTTGTTTGTGGCATCGATCCGTGTTTGCCTTAACGTTTATTTGTATTCGTAAAAAATATTGATTTTTTTCCCTATCCATAACAAGCTCGAGTTTTCAACTGCTATCTTACGTTAAACGGTATTGAAATGTCTCCACTTTACTAAAAGATGCCCTTTAAATTATGGATCCTACGCTAAAGAAATTTGAAAAAGCTTTTTAACCACTGTACATTATTTATATTATAATTAAAGCTGCGTTTTTATCCTGTACACTTACTAATTGAACCTTCTTGATAGATGTTTAACATTTATCGTCCTAAATATAAATAAAATAACAATTTTTTACAAGTAAGTGTAAATCTGAAACTATATTGAAACTAACTCTAAAGTTCCTACATTAAATTGAATAATCATTACCTTAAAATCTTAAAACACCTAATTAACTTTAGAATCAGTGGTATCTACACACGCTAGCTTGACCTATGACCTATCTATCTATTTCTAACCTTCAAATTACATAGTAATATATATATATATATATATATATATATATATATATTATAATGTCTAAGGGAGCTACTAAGAGTTATAAGGGTTGTTTAGTACAAGGTAGTATATGCCAAACAAAAATAATCCACATATTTGACCACATAAACTTAAAAATGTATGTTTGCCGTATTTTATGTATACTAAAATACCATTCAAATATAGTAGTTGAAATTAAGTGCCAAAAGGTAATTTTAAAATGACTGAATGACGTAGTAAGATGTGCAGTGCTCAAGGGTTTATACCGAGTTGAATTTTAAAAAAGGCCTTTGAAAGTACATTTGCCGTCCAAAAGCCGGATGCGTCTATGAATGTTCACTATCAACATGCATCCAGGGTCAAGTATAATTTATTTTGGTTTCATTTATGTAGAATCAACTTTTGGACAATATTTGTAAACTCAAAATTATTAGTTATAACAACGTAAAATATGATTGGTGGAATGTAAAGATTTAGGACATATATTAGAATTTAATGTGATTATGAAATTGTATAAAAGACATGAACTTTGGTATGTGCGACACGAACGTAGTTATTTGTTATGAACTTTAAGATGTAGTGGGCTAGTAGAGAGTTAACATGGTCGCCTTAGAGAGTAAACAAAGGAGATTATTTTCGAACCAATTTTGTAAAAAGACGTGTTTTCACAACTGTGCTAATTTGTATCAAGATATTTAAAAGTAAATAAAAATAGTTGTTTTAAAAGGAGTTTTCAATTGAATAAAGTGGTAAAGAAACAAGCATCGAAAGTATAAAGAGTAGTAGTGATTGTGCGACGGTAAATTATTGGATTTGGAGAGTGGGTTAAAAGGTATCAGGTCATCGAGAGTGGTTATATAGATTTGAAGTGATATTGGAGAGCGGTTTAAAAGGTAGCAGGACATCGGGAGTGGATATACATAGAAAGAAGTTGGATATTGGAGAGCGGTTTAAAAGGTAGCAGGACATCGGGAGTGGATATACATAGAAAGAAGTTGGATATTGGAGAGCGGTTTAAAAGTTAGAAGGACATCGAGAGTGGATATACAAAGGAAAGAAGTTGGATATTGGAGAGCAGTTTAAAGGTAGCAGGAGCATCGAGCAAAAAGATACAGGAACGAGTAGATTGGGATTAGATACGGAGAAGCGGACGGATTTATAGAGAAAACAAGGATTCGAAACGGAGATTAGCACAAGGGAAGTTGTAGCACTGATTTTTCTAAATTCTAAATTTGGGTTAATCATTTCAGGTATTGGGGAGCAGTTAAAATTCAAGGACACCTGGAAGCGGCACGAAAATTCAAGAACATCATTGTGAAGACGCATACGGTGATAAGGATTTTGAGCCAGCATTCAGGAAGGCATCAACGGAGTATAGACCAGGTGAGTGTTTAAATATATCTTTAATACGTCAAAAATAGTCATACAAATTTTGGTTGTAATTGAATTTGGCACATAGCAACTTTGATCTTATTAGAAAATTTGGCATATACAAAAGTAGAGTATCAATTTTAGTAGTAAAACAAAAGAGTGCACTTTGGTTGGACTTAGCACATCTACTTATAACGGAACCCACTATAAGTAGCTTGAACACCCTGAGATTAAGAGCTTAAATAGTCGAGGCATTGCAATAAATAGATAATAAAAGAACCAACCAAACGGTGCAAGTACGGGGCGTGCATTAGGTGTGCACATTTTAAAAGTTTATAAAATAAAGGGTAGAATATAGGTGGAACTCAAAGTAGGGCGGGTTAATATATGTTTAAACACAAAAGGGGGGTGGATAGGATATAATATATGTGGCAAACCCAACGTGGGGCTGAAAAAAAGGCTAGATTGAGTTGAAATTAGACAGAAATAGTAGTAGGATACAGGATCCAGAGATTAGGTGGGGCCCGCAGTTTTTTTTTCTTTATTTTTCAGGCATACGAGTTAAAAGACAGGCTACAGAGATGACGGACCCAGCAATGAAACGGATTACGAGATCGGGACTGATATACGGAATTGAAGCAGAAATCACTACACTAAACGATGAACTTAGGACACAGGACATAGAGCTAGACGCAGGAGGAGACATCCAGGAGACGGAGGCGAGGCAGACAGACCCGGAGGCGTCAGACAAGGACACGGACCAGCCGACGGCACCGGAGGTAAGAGTTGCAGAAACCGCCGGAACCCAGGACCTAATACGACTCATAATGAGTTTGCACGAAAAAATTGAACAGTCAAATACAAATTTATCGAACGATTTTAAAACTTCAAACACGGAACTGAAGGCGGAACTATCGGACAGAATTCAAACTTCACGCACTGAACAAAAAGAGGCAAATACGCATTTAAATAACAAAATAACGACTTTAACAAACCGAATTGAAGATTCACACACTGAGTTAACCAATAAAATTGTAGATTCACACATCGAACTGAGAAACGAGTTTAGGACAGCACACACGGAAATAATGAACCAAATTAACGAATGGCAGACAGAGTTTGAGACGACACGCACGGAACTAAAAACGGGTCTGACTGACACAATTACAGAGTCACACACGGAACTACAAACGGACGTAACATACAAAACTGAACAGTCGCCGACAGAGGTAAAGACATCACACACGGAGAAACAAACGGAGTTAACAGACCAGACTGCAGAAATACATACAGAACTACAAACGGACCTAACAGACAAAACCGAACAGTCGCGGACAGATGTTAAGACCTCACACGCGGAACTACACACGGAATTAACAGACCAATTTGCAAAGTCGCGGACAAAGGACGAACGCAGGACTAAGCTACAAGACAACGAAGACCGCGTAGACGACGAGACTGAAAATACACTGGTACAATTGCAGGGACAGACACAGCACTTGACACCGAAATTGGGCGCGGACGACACGGTATTACTACTCACAGGACAAGTGGTACTAAATGTAAAAACACTACGGAAATTTTTAGGCGTCATGACAAACTTCGATTTAGCAACGGCACTGGAGGCAAAAACACGGACTAGTTATTGGGATCAAAACCGGGGTTATAGGGATGACAACCGACGACATATGTACCACGAACAGCGACCCAACCATAGACAGGACAATTTCCATCACGAACATCGACCCAACTACCGACAGGACTATTTTAACCACGGACACCGAATTCACTGGGGACACGACGGAAACAGGAGACCATACTACAATAGGGAACACCGGGAGAACGCCATACAAAGACAAAACAGGTACCAGCGCGACGACAACGCGGATGACGGCCGGACGACGGGAGGAGGAACCCAGCACGGATATAGCCGGACGGACAGGGACGCGAATGTCCACCACATAACGACCAGCGCAAGGACTCAGGACACGGATCAAATTGAAGTGGTGCAGATACACGAGGCACCCGCAGAAAAAAAAAAACGCAAAATTTTGGAAGAATAAATGTATAGGATTAAATGTCGACGTGGTTTATAGTTTAAAAGACTTGTTGTTAAATAATTATAATTTGAATAAAAAGAACCTTTTGTTCATTAATATTAGTTTAAATGAGTGTTTATATGTTGCTTTAGTTGATAGTGGTTCACAGTTGTCGCTGGTTGATGAGAAGGTGGTGATAAAACATGCTGACTTTTTAAAAGGTAGAATAGAAGCGATTGATGGGGTTAATTTATGGTCGGCTATGAATAAAAAGTTAACAACGATTTATAGGATCATCCGTGTACCGATATTTGTAGGGGATAAAAATGCAGGAGAGGCAGAATTTTTAATTACAAAGGGGTTGCATATAGATTTCATATTAGGAATGGACTTTATAGAGGATTTTGGATTGAATATAGATGGTAAGGATAAGTCGATTCGAATTTTTGATAAAGATAAGTTATGGATGGTGTCTACGGTTAGTGAGGAATATAGGAATGGAGATAATATAGATAAGTCGGGATTAGGAATGGATAGGACAAGTGATTATAGACAGGTTAAAATACGTTTATGTAATATGTTTATGAGATTAATTAAGGATGAACAGATTGGAAAAGTGAGTAGTGAGATAAAGGCGAAGCTAGAAGAATTATTTAATAAATATGTAGGGTTATTTAATGAAGAGCCAAGATTGGCGAGGCGATATATGCATAAGTTAGAGGTCACGGAAGACAACGGGTTTAATACAAAGGTGTATCCAATTCCGTTTGCTATTAGAAATAGGGTTAAAGCCGAGATTAACAAGATGTTACGAGATGGAATAATAGAACCAGCGAAAACTCAATATGTGAACCCGGTAGTTATTGTTCCTAAACCAAATAAAAGGGATATAAGGATTTGTTTGGATGCGAGGAAGTTGAATTCGATTACGAAACCGCAGTATGAACAACCGCAGGGGTTGGATAATTTGTTGTACAAAGTGTATGAGATGAAGTTTTTCAGTAAATTAGATTTAAAAATTCATTTTGGTTAATTCCGTTGCATGAAGACAGTAAGAAGTTTACAGGGTTTAGTATTGAAGGAGAGATTTACATGTTTTCTGTAGTTCCGTTTGGGTTAAGTAGTTCTTCCGCAGCACTTGTAAGGGCCATGCAGAAGCTGTTTAACGAGTACGAATGTTTCTGTTCGCACTATGTGGATGATTTGTTGATTTTTTCAAGGAACGAACAAGAACACCTGGAGCATTTAGAAAAGGTGATCCAGAGGCTGGACGAAGAGGGTTTGAAGTTGAACGTGGAGAAATGCGAATTGTTCAAGAACAAAGTTACATATTTAGGGTTTGAAATCAGTGAGAATGGGATGAAAATTTGTAATAAAAGGTTGGACGAGTTGAAAAAGATTGCTCAACCAAAGAACGTGAGAGGATTACGAGGGTTTTAGGGTTCTAAATTATTATAAACGATTTATACCGCGATATTCCGAGTTGTGTGTGCCGTTGGTGAGTTTATTGAAGAAAATGAAAGATGGAAATGGACTGCTGATCGAGAGAAGGCGTTCCAGGATTTAAAAAGTGCATTTTATAAAGAGTTGTCATTAAAATATCCAAATTTCAAAGACGAATTTATTTTAAGAACGGATGCGTCGAAATATGCGATAGGGGCTGAGTTGGTGCAGATCCAGGACGGAGCTGAGGTACCAATTGTATTTATTTCGAGGGTATTAAAAGACTGCGAAACCAGATATGCGACGGCAGAGAAGGAAATGTTGGCTATAGTATATGCAGTGAAAAAGTTGCGTTTTTATCTGCTAGGTAACAAATTTTAATAGAATCCGACAACACGGTGGTAACATTTATGAAGAAAAGGAGTTTCTAAACAGCAGGTTGTACAGATGGGCGTTAGTATTACAGGAATACGATTTTGAAATCAAGCACAAGCCAGGCAAGGAGAATGTGACGGCGGATTTTCTAAGCAGACCGCAGGTGGAAAAAAATAAAGACGTGAAGAATTGTTTAGTTGCTTTGCAGGAGTTCAGGGATGTTGGTCGGTGGACAAACGCCAAGCTTATGGAAACGCAAAGGCACAGTGAGGTGAGCTCGATCCGCGAGAGATTAACAAGCGAAAATGTGGAGGAGTACCGTGGATTTACCATCGTAGGGCAGTTCGTAGTAAAAAGGATAGGTGAGGCAGAGCTGGTAGTGGTATCCAGAGACGCGGCTGTGGAAATTATAGATGAAATTCATTTAAATTTTGGACATATAGGTATAAGAAAAACATTTTTGGTATTCAGGAGGCGTTTTATGCACGGAACGATATCACAGTGGTTAAGGAAAGGATTAATCGTTGCAAAATTTGTATCTTAGGAAAGACAAGAACGTGGTGTTGCAGAATGTACCGATGAGTGTGAGCGTGAGCGGACCATTGGAATTGGTAGCTATTGATTACTTAAGCAACCTGATTACGAGTGAACAGGGTATCGGCACATATTAGTAATGGTGGACGTTTTTCAAAATTTGTTAAATTATTTCCGGCAAGGCGAAGCAACACGGTGCACGCTTTACAGTCGATTAAAGAATTTGGAAGCCAGGTAGGGAGAATGGAAAGGATTTTGGTAGACAACGCAACTTATTTTAACAACCAAAGATTTAGGAACGGGTTAAATCGAGCGCACATTAAGGTGTCATTTAGCAGTATACGGCATCCGAAAGCAAATCCATGCGAACGATATATACGGGAGGTAATAAAATATCTACGGTTAGCAACGCAAGAGCACCATAATAGATGGGTTAGATATCTGCCGCAGATTGAAAATTTCATGAATTGTGTACCGAGTTCAGTTACAAAAACGTGTCCGATAACATTGATTCGGAGGATTATACCAGCTAGGCCATGGAGGGAAGAAGTCGAGGTACAAGACATCACAGAGTTGTTGGGCAGTGTTAGACGTAGGATCGAAAGGATGCAGCGTAGGGATATCGAGCGAAGGTGTAGCAGGATCAAAAAAAGGACAACTTTTGAAATAGGAGATATGGTGGTTGTGAAAAGGTTAAGAGTTTCGAACCGCGACAGGAACATTTGCGCGAAGTTGTTGTTTCCTTATGAAGGGCCGTACAAGATTACGCGTATTTTTTCGGAAGGAAATACATTTGAATTAGCTACTATGACGGTGGAATATCGTGGGCGTTTTCATTTGGAAAATCTATTCCCATATAAGGTTGTACAGGCAGAGGGTTTAGTAGAATAGTTGTTATATAGTTCATGCGACGGAAAGTTTAGTTTTGTTTTAGTTTATAAGTTAGGTTAGTATGTAGCATAGTTATACAGACATGTTGAGAATTAAAATAGGGGTTGAATAATTAAAATATGTAGGAATCCGAAAAGGGGTTTGTGTAAAAAGGTGAGAGGGGGTTTGATTTTAAATAAAACTAGAAATTATGCACACCAGGAAAGAGTAAAGCCGACGCAATTTCCAATTTCATTCAAAATCAGTGGGGCCAATATAATGTCTAAGGGAGCTACTAAGAGTTATAAGGGTTGTTTAGTACAAGGTAGTATATGCCAAACAAAAATAATCCACATATTTGACCACATAAACTTAAAAATGTATGTTTGCCGTATTTTATGTATACTAAAATACCATTCAAATATAGTAGTTGAAATTAAGTGCCAAAAGGTAATTTTAAAATGACTGAATGACGTAGTAAGATGTGCAGTGCTCAAGGGTTTATACCGAGTTGAATTTTAAAAAAGGCCTTTGAAAGTACATTTGCCGTCCAAAAGCCGGATGCGTCTATGAATGTTCACTATCAACATGCATCCAGGGTCAAGTATAATTTATTTTGGTTTCATTTTATGTAGAATCAACTTTTGGACAATATTTGTAAACTCAAAATTATTAGTTATAACAACGTAAAATATGATTGGTGGAATGTAAAGATTTAGGACATATATTAGAATTTAATGTGATTATGAAATTGTATAAAAGACATGAACTTTGGTATGTGCGACACGTACGTAGTTATTTGTTATGAACTTTAAGATGTAGTGGGCTAGTAGAGAGTTAACATGGTCGCCTTAGAGAGTAAACAAAGGAGATTATTTTCGAACCAATTTTGTAAAAAGACGTGTTTTCACAACTGTGCTAATTTGTATCAAGATATTTAAAAGTAAATAAAAATAGTTGTTTTAAAAGGAGTTTTCAATTGAATAAAGTGGTAAAGAAACAAGCATCGAAAGTATAAAGAGTAGTAGTGATTGTGCGACGGTAAATTATTGGATTTGGAGAGTGGGTTAAAAGGTAGCAGGTCATCGAGAGTGGTTATATAGATTTGAAGTGATATTGGAGAGCGGTTTAAAAGGTAGCAGGACATCGGGAGTGGATATACATAGAAAGAAGTTGGATATTGGAGAGCGGTTTAAAAGGTAGCAGGACATCGGGAGTGGATATACATAGAAAGAAGTTGGATATTGGAGAGCGGTTTAAAAGTTAGAAGGACATCGAGAGTGGATATACAAAGGAAAGAAGTTGGATATTGGAGAGCAGTTTAAAGGTAGCAGGAGCATCGAGCAAAAAGATACAGGAACGAGTAGATTGGGATTAGATACGGAGAAGCGGACGGATTTATAGAGAAAACAAGGATTCGAAACGGAGATTAGCACAAGGGAAGTTGTAGCACTGATTTTTCTAAATTCTAAATTTGGGTTAATCATTTCAGGTATTGGGGAGCAGTTAAAATTCAAGGACACCTGGAAGCGGCACGAAAATTCAAGATCATCATTGTGAAGACGCATACGGTGATAAAGATTTTGAGCCAGCATTCAGGAAGGCATCAACGGAGTATAGACCAGGTGAGTGTTTAAATATATCTTTAATACGTCAAAAAATAGTCATACAAATTTTGGTTGTAATTGAATTTGGCACATAGCAACTTTGATCTTATTAGAAAATTTGGCATATACAAAAGTAGAGTATCAATTTTAGTAGTAAAACAAAAGAGTGCACTTTGGTTGGACTTAGCACATCTACTTATAACGGAACCCACTATAAGTAGCTTGAACACCCTGAGATTAAGAGCTTAAATAGTCGAGGCATTGCAATAAATAGATAATAAAAGAACCAACCAAACGGTGCAAGTACGGGGCGTGCATTAGGTGTGCACATTTTAAAAGTTTATAAAATAAGGGTAGAATATAGGTGGAACTCAAAGTAGGGCGGGTTAATATATGTTTAAACACAAAAGGGGGGTGGATAGGATATAATATAATATATATATATATATATATATATATATATATATATATATATTACTCAAATTTAAACCAGGGTAGAAAATTAATTAACGACATCAAATAATTTTAATCACCGTGTATAAGGAAGCTTTGGGTAATAATACGCTTCATTTAAAGGCATATTGGATAAATTCGTCATTTACTTCTAAACATAGGGTTTATATTGTTAGATAATGTTAAACACCGTGTATATTAAAGCAGTGGAAAATAGTACGCTTAATTAAAGGCCTACTGTGTATATTTAAATTATTCAATTAGAATGTAGGGTTTGTATATAATCATAATCAACGTGTAGAAGGAAGTAATTAATGTAGAATTTCATTAGATAATAAGCATTATTAAAACCATGGAGCATAAAAATTTATTCGTTTCGTTAAAAATAAGAGGTTTAGATTATTCACTGGACGCTTTCTATAAAAAGAAGCCGAGTTAAAATGTTCAACTTGTATTTAATTTAATCCTTCCAAGTACTAAAGCTATCGAGAAATTATAACGACGTGGGGAAGTCACGCAAAAGCCTTCAGCGTATTAGAACTAAGAACACCTGCAAAAATAACGATGTATACGATAGTCGATAAGCTCCAAGCTATATGAGTGCAAGTAAGAAAGCAAGTTTGTGGTATAAAGACAAGCGAGAGAGAATGCATTGGTAGTTAAATGAGGGGAAATATGTAAAACAAGAGCACAGGTTGTAGATAGAACAAACAGACTAGATTGGCGATTAAGGTTGAAATAAGATGCAAACATGAGAGGTAGAAGCATAGCAATTTCTATGTAAAATTAATTAGTGGTTCGCGGACGTGTTGCGAGGCGTGTGGAAATTTCTTAGATTTCAACTCGGACGAGTGCAAATTTCAGTAGAATCATTGTGCCGAGCCATCGGAAGAGAAAATAGAATGCGAATTTCTGAAAATCGTCCGTCGCGGGACAAATTCGACTTGCAAGCGAGCCATTATATAAGAAGTCGGGGTGGAGAGTGTTCTCGACTCCGTTAAAGTTTTTCGAGCTGTTTGTAAACCCCTATATTTGCTTTTTCAATGCTCCACTACATTAGCCAGGAGGCGAGTTTTTATCTGTAAATTTTGAATTTCGCCGAATTTTTTCTATTCCAAGCAAGGTAGGGATGTTTAACGTGTGCAACGACACTCACACGGGACCTACATTTTATCTTTCATTGGAACGATATTTTTGTGAAAAATGCAAACCTAACATTTTTTAAGCGGTCCGTGTCGAGAATCAAACCTGGGATCTTAGACTTGGTAGTCACACGCGAACCAGCTAGGCCACGGATGCGCCTGCTGTTTGTAAACCTTACATTTTGATTTTCCTATGTTCTACCCGAAGGTGCTGCATTGGCCAGGTAGCGAGTTTTTTTACCTGGAAATGCACGTTACCTTTCATCCGGACGCAGGCGTATTTTTGTGAAAAATGCTAGCCCAACATTTTTCTAGCGGTTCGTGTCGAAATCAAACCTGGGATCTTGGGCTTAGTAGTAACGCAAACCAGCTAAGTCACGGATCCGCTTGCAATTTGTAGACCACTACATTTGATTTTCCAATGCTTCGTAGGAAGGTACTACATTGCCCAGGGAGCGAGTTCTTGTTACCTGAAAATTTTGAATTTTGCGAATCTTTGCTGTTCCAAGTAATGTAGTAGTCTTTAACGTGCGTGAAAACACTCATACATGCAACCTACATTTTATTTCTTAATCAAACGAGGGCGTATTTTTGTAAAAAAATGCTCGCCTAATACTTTTTAAACGGACCGTGTCGGGATTCGAACCCGGTACCATAAGCTCAGTGGTCACACGCATACCAATTGAGCCACAGAGCAGTCTGCTGTTTGCAAACCGCAGGCTAGGGGACAGTAGGTGGAATAGGCGGTTTGTTATCTGGGATTTGCGGTCGGTAATGGTTCAATGGCGGGAAAAGTTTTTTTCGAGGAGTCAGATCGGGAAGTGGAAAGCAGGGATCGAAGTCTAATACGATCTTAAAGCAGTTAGGGCAATGAAGTAGTAGGTGATTATGGGTTTCGAGCGTGTTTTGGGAATTGCAGAGACAGAATGGAAGTCAAATCAGATTGAAAAAAATACAGTTTGTGTCGGAATTTGCTGCAACCGGTGAGGAATTGAATACTTGTTCTACTGGAATGTTGAATATGGGCGGGGGATATTAGTGATGGAAAAAATTTGATACGCATATTGAAGGGTGTTGGAACAGAACCAGAAAGTTTGTCAATCATGGAGTATGGAGTTATGGATGCGGGATTTTACTTCAGTGTTTGGGATGTACGGTAGTAGCGGGGGAAAGAATTTTGTTATGTAG
This sequence comes from Platerodrilus igneus, assembly GCA_036346225.1. Taxonomy (NCBI): domain Eukaryota; kingdom Metazoa; phylum Arthropoda; class Insecta; order Coleoptera; family Lycidae; genus Platerodrilus; species Platerodrilus igneus. The sequence continues at coordinate 2,545,004 of JARFIW010000765.1, read as the reverse complement.
TTGGACAGATCAATAGAATTTTAGGTTACGGATTTGTAAAGCGGAGTTTAGTTGAAGTTCTAAGGGTGGGATGTCCAGTATTGTGTAAAAGGCCGCAGCGGAGATGGTACGGAATGCTCGGAAGATATATTGGAGATATGGGCGCAGTATTGGGTTAAGAATTCTTCTAAAGTAAAGAGTTGTAAGCGAGTACCAGAAATCTATAGCATAACAGATAGTAGGGATGATGATGTTGTTTAGGATATCTTCTTGTGAATTGGGTAGTAAAAGTAATTTGTGTAGGATTGTTGAATGTTAAATAGAATCAGTTTGAATTTTGTCGGTGGGTGTGCATTTTAAGTCTGGTTTCTAGATGGATTCCCCCACTAGAAAACGGAGTTGTAAAAAGTAAGGGATGCTCCTAGTTTATGGATTTTTGGACTGTGACGAAGGTGTAGGAAACCTAAGTAACAATTTCAATTAGAAGTGGAGACAGGTTGTTTATTGTGGCGTCACCAGACTTCGACTTATTCGATTAGGGTGGTGGCGGTGGATTCTAGTTTGAGACGGGCATTTCGACGAATCAGGAAAGGTCGTCGTCGTAAGCGAGAGTATCTGTGTTAGGAATATTAAGATTAAGGAGGGGATTGATGGGTATGTCCTATAGGGTGGGTGACAGAACAGACCTACGAGGGCAGCCATGGGATAGGAGTGTGGTACAGGAGTAACGGTTGAAACTTAGGGTAGCTGTTCGGTCAGGTAAGTTTGATTTTATGATGGAAAAGGTATTAGGTGGAAATTTCAGGATTTTGATTTAGGATGTTGGGCCATCCCAGGAAACCAAAGCAGAGTGGAAATCAAGGAAAATTGCTAGGACATATTTGTGTTCCAATGCTCGGAATTTGGTAATTAGTAAGTGGATTGTTTGTTCTGCATTGTGTTAGGGCCGAAAACCATGTTGGCTGATAGATATCAAGTAGTTTGTTTCAATCTGGGATTAGAACTTCTGTAAGATTAATTTTTCTAGGAGTTTTCTAATGGATGAGAGTAAGTCAATCGGCTTATAAGAAGTAGGATCTTCAGGAGGTCTGGAAGGTGTCAAGTTGTTCGTTTTAAGATGTCAGGAAAGGAGATATTTTTTAAACAAGTAGGGAACAAGGGATGAATAGATTGTCGAATTACGGGCGATATTTTTGAACAATTGTATTGGAAATGTGATCGAGACCAGGAGATTTGTTAGGAATTAATTTGGAAATTAATAAGTTAAGAAAATTGGTGTCAAGGGCGTCGTCAGGCGATATATTAGGAGGGGTTAAGCTATTATTGCTTATTTGTTGTTGGGAGTATGTCGGTATATCTACAGGGGAAAGAGGCTAACTGTATTTTAGAGTAGTGATAGTGAATTTTAGATGGTTGGGTTCAATAGCAAAGTAGTGGCTGTTTAGATGCGATTTGGAGAGGATTCAAATAATGTGCGAAAGTTGTCCAAGGATCTGCATTAGGATGATCGATGATATTCTGGAGATGTGGTTTCTTCGCCTTACACACTTCTTTCTTATATTGCGATTTCTGATGCCTATTTTCTAGAACCATGGTTGACAGATGTTGCTCATTCACAGCATTAGTACAAATAAAAGACAGTTACGCCACTACAACAATTTTAAACTCAAATGACTACCCCATAGAACTATCATTGACAAACCCAATATACATACAAGAAGTAAATTTCAACGAGATGGAAATCGACGAAAAATATGAAAACAATTCAGACTCTACGAGACATGACAGAATGTTAAAAGAAAACTTAATTAGCATCCGTTTTAATGAAAATATTAATACCGAAAAAGAGAGAGCAATAAAGGAATTATGTTTCGAATACCGAGATATATTCCACAGTGGAGGAATACCTTTAACCTTTACTAACACCCTCAAACACAACATAGAATTAACAGATAACAAGTCAATTTTTACCAAAGCATATAGACTACCTCAAACAAGTCAAGAAGAAGCAGATAGACAGGTAGCAGATCTATTGAAGCAGGACATCATACAACATTCAAACTCACCATGGACCAGCACCGTATTAATAGCACCAAAGGAATTAGATGCCTCAGGCAAACGCAAGTACAGAATGGTAATAGACTACAGAAAACTTAACGAGAAAACGGTAGACGACAAATATCCGTTACCCAATATTACGGAAATCTTAGACAAATTAAGAAAGTGTCAGTACTTTTCAACGTTAGACTTCGCCTCAGGATATCACCAAGTAGAGATGGACGGGAAGGACACAACCAAAACAGCTTTTAGTACACCCAGAGGACACTACGAATGCAAACGCGTGTCGTTTGGATTAAAGAACGCACCCCCTACTTTTCAAAGAGTAATGGACAATATTCTAAGAGGAATACACAATGAAAAATTATCGTATACTCAACATCAGTGACCGAACACATCGAAAAATTACAAGAAGTCTTCGAGAGACTATGAAAAGCACATTTTAAAGTTCAATTAGACAAAAGGAATTTTCGCAAAAAGAAGTATCATTTTTAGGACACATAATAATTACACAAGGAGTTATGCCAAACCCCGACAAAACAAACGCAGTATTAAGTTACCCCCTACCCAAAACTAATAAAGAAATTAAAGGATTTTTAGGACTCGGTGGTTGTTACCGAAAACTCATCAAAGGTTACGTACAGATAACCAAACCACTAACAATTTTAAAAAGGCAAATAAGATTTAACACACCCCAGAAATTATTAAAGCCGTAGAGAAAATTAAATGCATACTTACGAATCACCCTGTATTAGAATATCCAGACTTTTCGAAACTATTTATATTTACAACCGACGCATCGAACGCAGCACTAGGCGCAGTATTGTGCCAAGGAAAGGTAGGTAGCGATAAACCAATCAGCTACTCATCTAGAACACTAAACGAGACGGAACAAAAGTACAGCACAATCGAGAAACAATTATTAGCAATAATTTGGGCAACGAAATATTTTAAACCATACCTTTATGGAAGAAAATTCTAGATATACACCGACCATAGACCATTAGTATGGTTATGTAAACTTAAGGAACCAAATTCAAAATTACAAAGATAGAGAATTAGATTAGAGGAATATTATTATGGAATCATATATAAAAAAGAAATTTATAACAATAACGCAGATGCACTAAGCAGAATACAACTCAACGCAATAGAAACAGAGTCAATTATAGTTAATGTAGATAAAACAGACATAAGAGAAGACCCAGAAGAAATAGACACTATTCACTCAACACAAAACGAAGAACCAAAAACCGCGATTAACGTTTTAAATGAAGCTATAGGCATAAAATCAAATCAATTCATAATTACCGAAGTTTTAAACCAACCCCAACCCAGCAAAATATTCAAAAATAGATAATAAGAAAATTTATCAAATTCAAATAGCTAAAGACGACAACGAAGAGCAGATAATTAAAATTTTAAAAAAATATACCCCAGAGAAAAAAAGTTTTTATTTTTATTTTAACACCGAACATTTATACAAGAGATCCTCAGAATTATATATCAGATTATTCAATAACTCGGGCCCCGAAATTATTAGATGTACAAAAAAATTAATAACTTTAGATAACCCTGGCGAAATAAACGACGTGATTAGAAATTAACACGAAGGCAAAACTAACCATCGTGGAATCAAGAAACCCTAAAACAATTCATAAGGAGATATTACTTGGTAATAAAAAAGGAATCGACATTCTATATTTTGGGTTAAACAATAAATAATTGCGTCCTAATTTGGCTGTTGTGAAAAATATACGGATGCATGTATATTATATATTTCTCGTTTTTTTGACGAGTAAATAAACACCTCTATCGTATATGATTACTGTGCTTCTAAGCTATTCAGAAATATGTTTGGCCATAGATTATTTTCCAATTACCTTGTAGTTAAATCTACATCCATCATGTCCACACAGGGTGACTTTATAATACAAAATGCAAATTTGGCACTACAGTCATTAATCAAACCGGATTATACTTGAGTAGTAAAACGCGATAGAATTTTTAAGCATCAGTATCTGTATGTTTATTTATGACGTGCCATGGATTAGTAATTTGATGCTGGCTCCAACGTATTTACTTTTGCGTAAAACGCTTTTATCGTAAAACTTGAATTTACGCTCAATTTAAGCTCAGACGCTTTTACCAAAGCGTTGAATTTATCAGCGTTAACGAGTCTTGACTTTGTGGCTAAATCTCTTTATTTGCCAAAATGTGGCTCCATTGTCAGTACAAGAATAGAATAGTAAATTTTGACCTACGTTACCTAATATACGACCTGCATAAAAATATCTGCTATAAAGGCATCATTAGAAGGAATTTGATATCGAATACGACCCTTGAATAAAAAATTTGTTAGGTCAATTTCAGTAAATACTAGGGTTCACAGAGAAGGAAAAGCTAAAGGTCGCGGAGTAAAATAGCTTGGCTGAAATTTCTTTGTTTTCTTTGAGAAATTACCGAATACATTCTCGCTAAGAAATGTTAAAAGGTTTTTAAATATCGTCTGTAGTGAACCAAATTAATGCCAGTATAATATATTAATTCTTATATCTCATAATTCAATTTAGTTTTGTTCGTAGTAAATAATATGATTTTTGACAAAACACAATATTAATTGATTTTTACTTTCAATAAATGTCTTTCTTTATATACATATTTTAGTAAATGTCTTTTATAATATACATCTATTTTAAACACTACGGTTCATCAGCAACACTACTAAGCGTGGAAGTACAAAAATTGATCCGAAACTACATCGTGGTTCTATAGATGGCTATACAAGTAAGTTTGGCCATTGAGATTTGTGGAATGTTAGTGCAAAATTTATTTGCAACAATAACATACTTTCTCGTGGCGACGCCCGTATTTTGCCCCATAGGCAAATCATAATAATAACAAGACAAGTTATTTGCAGTCCCCAATAAGGAATTTGTGTAGAACACAATAAAAAATAAGATGTATAGCGGTTGTATGCGGACTGCAAATAACTTGTCTTGTTATTATTATGATTTGCCTATGGGGCAAGAAACGAGCTTCGCCACGAGAACGTATGTTATTGTTGCAAATAAATTTTGCACTAACATTCCACAAATTTCAATGGCCAAACTTACTTGAACTTACTTATAGAACCACGATGTAGTTTCGGATCAATTTTTGTACTTCCACGCTTAGCAGTGTTGGTGTTTTACCACCTGATGGCGATATTATTATTGACTTTTGCCATAGTACAAAGATTCCTTCGACATTATATCAGTATAATAGCTTCGATTACTTCATGGGGTTGTTGGAAACTAATCTACTCTAACGAAGCTTAAAGAAGCTAGAACCGGTAAGTGGATGTTTCTTCCGCTTGTGAAATAATAAAGCTATTGTTTTGTTAATGGCTATACAACTAATAGCTTGATTTGTATAAGTCAATAAGCTCTTATTATTCTCATAAGAGTATATTACAGGTACATCTTATTTTTTATTGTGTTCTATATATATATATATATATATATATATATATATATATATATATATATATTGCTGTGATAAGGGGTTGTTTAAGGCACTTATTTAGTAAAGAATTGAAAAATGGAGATAGTTTGTAAATAGTAAGCAGTCAACACCCTATATATAAAGTATAAATAGTTTTAAGTGACGCAAATAAACATAGGAAGACGCATAGTTAGCGTAGAAACCAGGAACACATGCATTAGGTAAATAGTAAATATTTAATACCCTGTCGAAAAAGTTTTAGGTAATTTAGGCAATGCAGATAATGACATTTTTCAGTGGAAGCACGCGTAATTTATATGTAAACATAATAAAGTGTAATTAAACACGCATTGAAAATACTTCCAAACAATTAGGTTAATATGGAGATAAGAAATAGAACTTCAAGAAGCATAAATGTGAATGCGTATAAGTAGTTAAGAACTTTGATAAAGAAAGGAGATTAAAAATTGCGTGAACAACAGGCAGATATGAAAATTAAAATTCGAATTGCATCAGTTGTTTATGGAAAAGCAATTACATTCATCAAAACACCGCATGTTGATAACGAAGACAGCTGCAAGCAGGTTACAATTATTGGGAAGCATAGAAAATTACATCAGAAACTACTTTAAATGTAATTATTTGATTGGTCAAAAAGGAGCGACGGGTTTCTAGACCATACTTACTGACGGCGTAGGGGAGAAAAGATATATTAACAGGTACAGTGATAACGAAGTCAGTTTGCAACTCAACAAAGGCCGAAGTGCGCCGCTATGAAATAAAGTGATACGTAATAATTTTAAAGTGAATGATAGTATAAGTGCCAAGATGAAAATTATAATTGCCGATTAAACGTAACTAGATTTTGGGGAATTTTATTTTAAACTAAAACATATTAATAATAGGGCTTCGAGTCAGGGGACAATGATATTACGACTTCTATTCGAGTCCGTGGAGAATAAATGTAACTTTGAGTAAGGGGAGAAACTAAACTACGATTTCGAGTCCGTGAAGAATAAATGTAACTTCGAGTACGGGGAGAAAAATTTAATTTTTAAGTCAAGGGAAAATAAATGATGATACTCCAACTCTAAGTTTGGGGAAATTGATGAGAATAAGAATTAATAAGTCTGAATAAGATGACAATAAATTGGGGTGCATAACTATAAGTTAATGGTAGTCCAGAGGGTGATGGAAATAATTTAAATGCAATGACTCAAGGGTGTGGATAAACAATATTTTGAATGGGCATGTAATAATCCTGAATTGGGGAAGATAATTTTTATTCAAATGGATGGCTTAATGCATGGGAAATATTAGTGGATGCGTCAATTGCAAGAAGAAAATAGACCAGGTTAGATTTTAGTTGTAAGACATTATTTTTCTATATTTTTTTATTTAAATATTGAATTTGCTTAATATAAATTAATGTGACGTAGTTCACCAAAAACAAAGGATTTAAATACGCATAAAGTGCGTGATATGATAAGAAGTTTTGAACGTTCCAAGCTTTTTCCTTTATAAAGATAATAGGGTTTTTTTGGTGACTTTGGGTTTTGAGTAAAAAGTATATGATTTTGATAAATGAGATTTGCGAACATTAATTAATTGAAAAGTGTATTTTAAATAATTTACAAAAGCTGTACATAATATTGGTTTCATTATATAAAATCGAATTACCTGAATTTTATAATTCCAAATAAATGCTAGTCGAGGTTATAAGATAAAGTCAATGGGAGTAATTTGATAATTTAAACAGTTCAAGGACGAGCTACAATTTGAATAGGAAATTGATAACGAGGAAGGCGGTAACGTATCAAATTTTGTTATTGGTAGACAAGGTTGGTTCAAGATAAAATCCAGTCAAGTTTCTGGAGGGAATTTATAGCGATATTAATAAGACGGCCCAACGTCGGAGGAGATAATTACAATCTTGTTTATACATAGTAATATTAATATGGTCGCCCAAATTATGGAGCGCGAATAATTTAGAGGGACATAACAATAATAATATAACAGCCCAACGCAGGGCTTGATAATTCCAGTAGTTCATAGCAATAAATAATATGGCGCACAACGACGGGGCGCAAATAATTTAGGGAGCATAGCAATATATATATATATATATATATATATATATATATATATCTCCTGTAATTTGTAGCTTATTGTAGATATATAAGGTCATAAGTTAAGCTCGGAGGTATAGTAATCACTTACGAGAAAGTCAATTAGGCAGGGCTTGATAATTCCAGTAGTTCATAGCAATAAATAATATGGCGCACAACGACGGGGCGCAAATAATTTAGGGAGCATAGCAATATATATATATATATATATATATATATATCTCCTGTAATTTGTAGCTTATTGTAGATATATAAGGTCATAAGTTAAGCTCGGAGGTATAGTAATCACTTACGAGAAAGTCAATTAGGCATTCTAGATAATTTGGTATTTTAAATAATTAAAATAGAGCTTAGTCAACTTATGAAAAATACCACTTTGGATTAATTTTAGGTAGTATACGAAAACGTAAATGCTTTTCATATTCGCCAGAGTAGGATTATTATTTTGAAAAGTAAAACCAGAAACGTTTCAAAGCATAGTGTACAAACTAAAAGGAGAAAAATATTTCAAGATAACAAGTAACGATAAATAAGCCTATAAAGTTTAATGAGTTACAAGAAGGAAAGAGACGGTTAGAAGTTAGTATAGCCAACATACGACAAGGACAGAACAGAAAACATAAGTATGACGAAGACGTAATATGTTTGTATAAGATGTCGATTTTAATCATAAAGGTAGTATAGGAGGGAAGCTAAAACAAACTGTCATGGAGGAACAAGTTCGGAGCAGAAACGCAAGAATATAAGTGATAAGCAGTATATGTTGGAATTTAATTATAGATGCAGTATAGCAGGGAGACGACGAACAAACCTATTTTGGAGAGGGCAACAAAATCAATAATTTCTAGGAATATTATAAGCAGACACGGATCGATTGAAAGCAAAGAAGAGAAATTGGCCGAGATGATTGGACGATACAGGCATACGCGCAACAGTTTTGTATTAGGTAGAGCAAATATCAAGCTGGTGGAAGCATATGTGTGAAAAGGGACTATATGAGCAAGAGGGATGAAAAGTGTTTGTTTTAGTTTAAAGGCGTAAACGTAGTGGGAATCGATTTTCGATGGAGGCTAGCTTTCGCTGAATAGCATGGACGGTTAGCCATTGTAAATATTTTACCAAGTATTTTAACGCGTTTGTTGTCATAATCAAGGAAAACAAAGAGCCGTTGGAGCATTTCACGATAATATAGAGACGGTTAGGCGAGTAATTTTAGGAAATGAAGAACGGTTAGCGCTTTTACATAGAATATGGTTGTACGTTAAAAAGTTTACGTGCGAATTTGAAAACAGGGGGAGGTGTAGCAAGCCTATATAACCCACATTCAACGTGGGTGGCGCTCTTTTAATTTTTCTTCATTTCTTTGCGTATATTCGAGTTACTGTGACTGAAAATATTTAGTGAATTTATGTATAATTGAACATAAATAATGTGATGACAAATCAAGTCAATTAAAAATCAAATAACGCATTTTAAGCGAAAACTAGATAAAGGATGTAAGTACAGACGATTACGATTTTGGTTTTAGAATGTCTGAAAATTATTAAAATTTGAAAGTATTTGATAGTGAACGCAGTGATCTTTGATTAAATTATTGTAAATGGGAATTCGAAGAGTAAATTTTGGAAGTTGGATGATTATGGTTTTATTTTAAATAAAAAGATTTTGGGGTATCAACATACACAGAGTGATGGTGATTCAACCGGGGAGCTGTTTCATGGACTAGTGCCATACTCCACGGCTTCATCTGCAAGGGCTGGTTGGCGGATACCTGTTGGAAGATAGTTACCAGGTAACCAACTGCATAAAAACATTTTGTGGTAAATATGTGCTATGGTTCTGTTACCTTATTTTTGTTAACTATAAATTCTTCTTAAAGAATATAGTATGTCCGCTCTACCATATAGGCGGCAGAGCCTCGATAGATTATGAGGGGTTCCTGTTTGACGGTCAAGCCAAGGGTAAAAAGGATGTTGAATGGCTTTCAGAAAAAAGGGTCCCTCTAAAGAGTTCTTCCAGCCAGCTAAGCTTCTTCAGCTTAGGGCAGAGCTATGAATTACTGTCGTAGGATGGTATACGATAAAACAAAAAAAATTTTATTGGACGCCACCGTATCTTAATGAATGTTATAATTCGAAACTATTCGAAGATCAGATACGGAAATATTCGGAAAAAGAAGAAAAATTTACGACGAGCAACGTAAACAAAAATACTTACTTTAATCTCTGCAACCTGGAATGGGAACGACGATCTCGTGCTATCTGAAAATTTAACCACACCTAAACATGTTCAAACTAGGACTTCGTTAGAGCCTAGTCACTTTATCACAAAAAATTATAAAAAAAGTCCACTAGTTAAAATTATTGTTAAAAAAAAGTTTTAACTTTAACACCAATAATACTTTTCTTCAATACTACAATTTCATATTGCTAAACTGTTTGCTTCTGTAGGACAATTACTGTTGACTTTAAAGAATGAAAATTTTACGATTACTTAAAAATTTTCTATTGATTTCTAAAAAAAAATGTCTATGTACATCGTTTATATAAACTTATCTATATGGAGACTTTCGAAATAGTTTTGTTATTACAGTTTAATAGAAATCTCTAAACATTCGTGGAATGATTTTTCTATTTATTATTTAGTTACATAAATTACTTCAGTTCTCCACAAGAACTATATGACTTTCAGTTTATATTACAGTGATTTCATGCTACTAGAATAGGATCCTGTTCAGTGTACAAGAAACAAATTACATATTCAGAAAAAATTCGCAGGTTATGGCTCTATAGTTTTAATAGTTATCTGTAATAAACTCAAAGGGCTAAGAAAAATACTTATTGTCGACATGGAACTATACTTCAGGTATACTAACACAATGGGTTTTACCCAATGCTTCTGCAAACAATTCTTATCATATCATATGTTTTGTAAAGCAAACCTTTTATTACAACTTTGTAACTTCAAACATAATTTTACAAAAATACTTAGAAAATATTAAGGTCAAATATGCCTTATCCAAATACTAAATTTTCACACTAAATTTTATTTCAAGCAAATTAATTGAGCTATGAACTTTTGCAAAAATATCAAGAATTAATTTTAAATAAGCTTGTGTATAGCTACTTCGAAAATTATTTGTGTTTTTTAAATGAAAGTTCTTTTGAAATAGTATAGGTATAAAAATGGAGGATGACTCACCGCTGGCTATCCGTTTGTCTGCCGGTTTTCTTTCTTTTAAAAATCTTTTTTAAACATCTGCGTCCCTACCCTTACCGTTGTACGTGGCTGACGCAGGGGTCCGGAATTGACCTTCATTCAAACCAATCCCATGTGAGGGTTTCCACTTTCTTGCCTAGCAACAATTAAAGCGGCCTTCCAATTTTGTGCTTGCCTTAGAATTAACGATTGTTTTTTTCTTATAATACATAATTTCCAGTGTTTAATAACGTGTTACTTAAATTTAACATTTTAGAACTCGAAATTAAATTGTCTCCATATTCCAAAATTAGTATTTTAATCCTTAAAACTCTAAACTAATAAAAAAAACTTGCGCTGAAATCAAACGAGAGAATAGAATTTTTGAGGTACGTTTGAGAAATATTTTCTTACCGTAAAAAATATATTTACAATCATCTTAGGTCGATGCTGCCATCAAAACTAAACTTATGGAATTCGTTGACACCACTTGACCCTTCTTTGGGGCGGCATGTTTAATTAAAAACCTGCAGGCCCTGGATAATACTGGTTTTCGGACTACATCTCATATTAAAATGGCTTTCTCCACGAGGCGATGTTAGCTATTTCAGCATGCGCCGAGAGGGGGAATATTGAATCAAGATACAAGCAAATAGAAGTTCGCTTAAAGTTTACTTGGGCTATTCTAATGTAGAAGGCGTACTATGTATGAATTCATAATAAAAGGTTTCAATAGAAATTTGATATTTATTGACTCGGTGTATTGAATAAAATTGTATATTTGAATAACAGAAAATCGTAATTGTTACAGTTCTTTTCATTTCTTTTGTGCTTTGGAGTGTTTCTTATTTGATGTATGTAATGAACTGAAAATTTATGAGAGTTTAGATATAAATGAAATTTATTTAGGTAGTTTAGGATAATTAATTTACAGATAACCAGGATATGTTGTAAAAGGTATAGAGGGCTTATTTTATTTTTGGGGTGCGGTAAATTTGCACTCACATTTATAGAGTTTTGCTATGAGCTCATGATAAGACAAAGGGGTTAACGTAAGGTGTGAGGAACGCCTTCTTACTTTAATAAAATATTTGTTTAATAAAGTAATCGAATGGAATTACTTTTGAAAAATGAAACTGTTGACATTATTAATAACACGAGTCTACATAATGAAAGGTATTTTAAAAAAATGTAATGTTCATTTCATGTAAATAGAGTGGGATTGTGAATTGCGTTATTTTGAGTGTGTGGGTAGGGTGTGAATATCTTATAGGTTATAGCATAAACGCAGTGAGCGGGAGTTTTTAGATTCAGCGGTATCAAGTAAGCGTCTGAGTTAGTTTAACCGGTTTTTGTGAATTTAGGAGTCAAGAGCGTAGCAGCCGAGAAAAAAATAAATCCGCAGAATTTATGACGACCCAACGCTGGGGCTCGATGATTTCCAAAAGAAGCCTCGCCGAAATATATATATATATATATATATATATATATATATTGTTATCGATTTTAATAATCAAGTAGCCATGATACGCTTTTACATATGATAAGATAAGTAATGTTTCAGGTCAAACCAATGACGAGGTTGAACTAATGACCGGGAAAAACGGGCGATATAAAAGTTAGTTTATGATTAAAACAGCGGTACGTACAATTATAGTTATTGCTATCTAAGAGGCCAGTTTACTAAAAACTTCTGCTCTCTGAGCTTTCTTTTAAATTTCGATGTTGTTTTCAAATACTCCCTTCGAACGCTGATTAGTAGAAACAGAGATTTTAATTCAAGCTGTATATGCAAGGTGTAAACTATTTCCTGCAAGTTTCAGAAAAAGAACAAATTTACCATAATGTATTAGAGCTTCTTCTATGTAATTTTAGATATAACAAAAATATGTAGTTGCCATATTTTAGTTCTAGTCGTAATAAATCCCGGATATGAAATAAATTAAATCCTTTGGATAAAATTTTTTATCTCTGTAAACTTTTCTTTGTAGCAAAGACTTGCTTATCGGCTACAAATCTTCCCTTGACGGTTTTTATTGGTGAACGTTACAAAAAAATCATATATATTTCTCTAAAGTAATAACTTACGGCTTGAAATAAATTTCATCAGAACTATGTAAGGAACCGTAAACTTTTCCATAACTCTGCATATAAACTTTATAGCTGGGTATGGAAGTCAGTTGGGCGCATTTGTCTTAGGGGTTTGTTTTTCATGAAACTGCAATTTTCAAGAAAAATTGGCGAAATGTTTCTCGAATAGTATATCAAGTTGAAAGAATGAGAAAAATTGTATGAAGTGGAAGCTCTGTTGCACATTCGTAAAGAATTATGTGCTGTTTTGGGTGAACGATGAGTTATATTATTAAATTTGGAATTGTCCAGAAGGGGCGGGAATGCAGTAACAAATTAAGTGTACACCGGTTAACTACAGTGGTGCAAGCGTTGGTCCCTATAGAAATAATAAAATAAATAGCGCGAAAATCGAAAAATTTAATAATTAACTAGAGGCAATTTGAGGTTTACGTTACCAATAATATTTACCTTGTAGGGTTTTTAACAATGTAAAACTAATGGGTCTCAGCTTGTCTGTTCTAATGCTAATCTCGTGGAAAGCAATTCCTGGAAATTTTAATTACGTTGACCATCCAGTGAAATGGAGTTCTTCTCACAATCAATCGATATTTTTAATGAAGATAACCCAGTCACCGCGTCACTGAAATTAATTTTTAAAACAGCATTCCATTATTTTTCCTGTAAACTAAAATTTTTAAGGTCACTATATAAAGTTTATCACACAATTCACATAACAATATTTTCGAAAACATGTACATACAGCTATTGCAATAGAATTAAATGTAACTAGCATAACAATCTTCCGGCGTACCGGTACGCAAACGGTATTTGAGACTACATAAAAAAGCCACTTTTGTTTGGTCACACTTTTTTGTTTACCTATAATTATTTAACTGCAGCATCCACGGGATATATTAAACTACACCGCTACCTAATCTTTCAAGCAGTGTTCCGATGACACATAGAATATATGACTTTGAATCTTTTCCGGGACTTCAAATCCATCTTTATCTGTGCCTCTATATAAAGATACGAACAAATCATAACTCGCGCTAGACCTTTGTTTATTATCACAAGCATAACTGTTTGTTCGTCTCACTACTTGCCGTCCTTCGACATTACCGTCGTCATCACTATCATAGGATGCTAACCGGTTGACACGTACAGCTGTTGTTCCTCCTTTTGAGAGCTTACAAAACCGATATGCCTCGTTGTTGATCCTCTTTACGACTTCGTACGGACCATCCCAATATATTTGTAGCTTTGGCGGCAATTCACGCCTTGTCTGGGGTTGTACAGCTTGACGCGGTTGCCATACTGAAAACCAGACTTACGTCTTGATGTCATATTTGGTTTTCATTCGATCGTTTGCAATCTGGATATTATTTCGAACGTCATCATGGATGTCGTGCATCTTGCGTTTAAGCTTCTTGATGTAGCTTTTGCCCAAGATCTCATCTCCGGGTTTACACCAAAATTCAAAATCACAGCATAGCACAAGCAGGTGTCTGTTCAGTGCTATCATCAACAAGAGACCAATAAGACAATGAAACTAGATACAAACATTGAAACCAGTCTCTTTGATGTTGGGACACGAATTTAGAAACGTATTTGTTCAAAGTGTATTTCATGCGCTCTATCATACCAATCGATTGCGGGTGCAATGGTGTTTTTTGTTTCCTCCTCTTCCACTGCATGGAATAACATTGACCTAAAATATCTACCTTGATCGGCGTGCAACTCCACAGGAACTTCAAAGACAAAACAGTTCCTTTACCAGCACGTCGGCGACAGTGTAGCTTCTTGGTTTGGTATGGTATACGCTTTCGTCCACTTCGTAAAATAGCCCATGGTTAACAAGATGTACCTATTCCTAGAGTCAAATACAAGGAATGGACCGAAAAGGTAATACCGACTGCCACTCTCTCAAAAGGGCTTCCTACTTGCACTGCCTTATTAGAGCATTACGGCTTTGCAATATTGTTTACAGCTAATACTTGTGACACCACTTTTTACATCGTCCTTGCAGCCAACCCAGTAAAATATTTCCCGGACTTCTTAACGCCGAAGTGTCCACCCGAGGTGCCATTATGCAGATGTACCAAAACTTCCGACATTCGTATTTAGGAACTACTATCTGAAGCGTGCTCACGAATCCATCTAGATTTTTCAAGGATCGCACCAAATTTCTATTCTGTACTTTTAAGGAATTTCATTGTGTCCAGTACGACATCAGATTGCTACTCGACGAGCTAGTGTTCTGCCAGGATATATATTCCCCTCTGGCTTTCAACCCATAATGACACCTAGGTCTTTGTCATATTTCTATTCCGTTTGTAACGGTCCTGGCTGCTAAACATCGTTGATCTCTGTTGTCAGACCAACAAAATAACATTTTACCCGCGCGACACGGAAGACGGTTTACGGTGCAAAATCTGTACAGGTGGACTTACGCTCCGTTCTGTTGACCCCCTTCTATTAATTTTGGCACTTTAACTTTTTTAAGCCGTTTAGATCGGTTCTGCCTGTGTTTACATCCGCGGTTCTGGCGTCGTTAGGCGGTTCCGTGGCGTAGTGGTATGTGTGTGACCACTACGCCCAAAGTTCCTGATTCAAATCCCGACACGGTCCGCTTGAAAAATGTTAAGCAAGTATTTTTCACAAAAATACACCCTCGTTCGGATGAGAGGTAAAATGGAGGTCGCGTGTGTAAGTGTTGTCACGCACGTTGAAGATCCCTACTTTGCTTGAAACAGCAAGCATTCGGCAAAATTCCTGGCCAATGTATTACCTTCGGCGGAGCATTGGAAAATCACATGTAAGGTTCTGGCGTCGTTGTAGATCGCACGATGGTAACATAGGAAATGATAGGGCCGATGAACTAGATAGAAAAGCCGCGACGGGCGACTTTCGGATATCACATTCGTCGATACTGAGGTCTCTGATTAAAAAAAAACTATGCGAAAAGTCAAACCGACAATGGAAAGAGAGGTGGAACAACGCTGCCACGAGCAGGTTGACACACAAATTCATACCGAGTATAGTAGCTATAAATGAGATCGAGGTGAAACCATAAAATGTTGCAGCTGATAACAGGGTACGGCGCCCTTGAAAGCGTCTTTGCAATGATTTGGTTTAACCGACAACGACCGCTGCGTATGCGGTGAGAGCGCAGAAAGCACAGAGCACGTGCTCTTCGACTGCCCGCTCGAGTTGGCAAATCGCGGGTTGGCTGATAGGAAATTAGCTATCGTAGGGCTAGAATGGCCAAAGAACCTAGAAGAAATCGGGAAAGTGGATAACCAGTAGACGTTCTGGAAAGCCTTTAAAGAGTTTGCGGGATGGTTCGCGAGATTAGATGGTGATAACCGCGCATAAATTGGGGAAGGGGAGGATTAGAAAACTTTAGGTTATGACTCAACACGGAAATGATGTATGAGCAGGATACTCCTAAAATCTATTAAAAATGAAGGCCAAAGAGAAATAACCATATGTCTTAATATGCACTACAAACCCCCCACACTACTAAAACAATCATTATCTCACCTTATATGCGCGGAAAATCGAAATCGGAAATAAACAAAAACAAATAAATAATAACAAAATAAATCAAAAACCTCTAATTAAATTAAATTAATAAAATAAACAAAGAAATAGAGCTGAACCCCGGATCCCCCCAGAGCTTGTGACCCCCATTTACTGCATACCCATTTGGGCAGTGCATAGTATCCATCTTCCTTAGCAGTAAGTAGGCAGACAACCAGATCCTCAGATGCTGGAAAACTTTTTATCAATGAATGGATAAAATTGTGACGGAAATCCTATCTGCTTTTGACCGCTGCAAAAGTCCAAGTCAAACCGACTTCCTTGCCTACTGCATGTTTGTATTTCTACATTTCGGCCTTTTTAACTACTTTCCGAACTTGACTTCTATCAATGATAACATTTCATTTGATTCCTCGTTATCAGCGTATGAGCAATTAATTAACTGTTTTTGTCCGGTATCTAGCTTTCAGTTTTTATACTAATCTATATGTTTATGAGGGGTGTGTCATTGTATTATGGACTTAATATTGCGCTAGTGTTAAATCACGTGTAAAATTTGTGATTTTGTATGGTTTGATGTGTGATTAATGCCATCATATGTACTCCACAATTCTACAAATGGGTATGTTGTATAGTATGCCATAAATAGTTAGATCATTTGTAACATGATACCTATGACTTTCAGTAAACTATTATCTGAATCTATGCGATTAAACTATACTGTAATGCTATTGCGGATAACTATTTATATGAACGATAATTTTGTTTTTACACTTTTGTTAAAATTCGCAAGAGCATTTTTTATGCCTATAATTTATGATATTTCTACTATTAGGCGTAATCTACAATAGTCACAGTGGTCACGTGTATTTCTATACTACGGCTTTTTTTAATTTCTTTCTCAACTTAATTTCTATCAATGATTACATTTCATCTGATTTCTCGTTAGCGGCCCACGAGCAATTAATTAATTGTTTTTGTTCACTATCTAGCTTTTGTCTTTTTATTATATTCCACATGCGTTTGAGATGCACGTCATTCTATTACGGTCTTAAACTTCAGCTTGTGATAAATCACGTGTAAAATGTCTTATTTTGTATGGTTTGATGTGTGATTAATGTCATCGTATGTACTCCACAATCCTGCAAGTAGGTATGTTGTATAGTATGCCACGTATAGTTAGATCATCTGTAACATATTTCTGACTTTCACTAAACCATTATCTAAATCTAAGCGATTAAACTATACTGCAATGCTATTGCGGTTATTTTGTCTAAGAGTTACTTTGCTTTTAACTACACTTGTTCCCCTGTCACATTAATTTTGCGCAATTCCACTAAAATTATTAAAGTTTCTATAATTTTTAGGGTAATTTGTGTACCAAACGTGTATGTTTATAATTTCACTGTTACTCACTTTTTTAATTAATTTAGAAGTTTTCTTAAAGTAGCATGATCGCATTATGAAAGCTTACTATTGTAATTATTTGATTAACTCAAACTAGTTCCGCAATTACCCATGCTTGCGTCTTTGTCATTGACTTTGTAACGCGTAATATTGAAAGCTGTTTTCCGTTTTACGGCTTGAAATAATTTATTGACCTGAGTTACGCTTAACTGTGTACTATACCAAAAAATATAACCATAGTTTTGTGGTTTAAGTTTATTGACTGAATTCCAAACGCGCTACAGTTCTTTTTATACAAGGGCGTAAGATCGGTGTTTAAACGAAGGTAACGACTTTCATTTAAATATGTCTTTTTACTAGTTGGAGCTTTAATAAAGTTAGCCAATCTTCAACATTGACTTTTTCATGTTGTAGCAATCTTGCGCACAAACTTGTGAACATCTTATTTGAAAACATAAGAGGATACTTATAATATAAATGGGCCATAGGTCCTATAACTATTCTTCTATAAATGCCTGTTTTTATATCATGACAAACCAAATGATTTCCAGAAAGCGTTATATAAACAATACTAGCTTGATATCACAAAGAACAATTTACGTATTTCTGGATGGACGAGGTAACATTTAATATGTGTCAAATAAGAACCCCTTCTACAGTTTAAAACGTTTCCACTTGAGGTTTTCATGCTGATTCCGTCAGCTAGCCTGTCAACCGCCGTTTATTTCGTAATCTCATTGCAATGATTAAAACAAGGAACGCAGTAGGAAACTGCTACATCAGGCCGAAGAAGAATCCCGCAGTTTAATACGGAATATCGCAAAGTAATTAGTGCGTGACTGTTTATTATACAACGAAATATAGCACAATGAAGAACTAGTTTATATTATTAAAACACCCTTGAGGAATTGCTCTTTTATGTTAACTGCATCGTTGCTATGTTATGACAGTTTAAATTCTCTACATCGAATCATCTATCCGGGCTGAAGTGTTCTATTTTTTACATACTGTTAAGCTACAAAGTGTTACGACTGCAATAACTATATACAAGAGCTTTTGATATAAAATCTAACTGTTAATGTGGCGCCCGATTTGTGAACCTTTATTTTAATGATAATATCGTTTTCACATAAACGATGATGTTTACACAGCGACCTCTCATACTGAGGATCTATTCTATTAAAACATAACTTGCAGGAGTAAAATGCGATATTGTTTAATATTGTATGGAAGTTTCTATTGCGTAGATTAAACATCGGCCTCAGGCTTAATCCACTATCAAAATGCCAAAGGATTGTACAAAAACTATGACTCTAGACTCTATTAATCCCCCTTAAGAATAGAAAGACATCAATCAATTTGTAGTAGTAAATTTGGTATCCATTAGCTTTTACGATGTTTAGGTTGCACTAACTCTTCTAAGCTCACGCAGTTTCACTTGAAGCTGTAATAGAATTAAAAAAATACGTTATACACAATTTGGGCTTGCAAACACTTGGAAAAATATTTCTAGAATCACAAGTTTAGAACGTGCGTTTTGTTACCAAAATCAGGCGCACGCATTGTGCTCGATTTCTAACGCTAGTGCGTTACTTAAGCAATCATTAGGTAATAGGAAAAGATTTATTAGCTTTCAGCAGAAAAGTATGCTGAAAAACCGATAGAAGCTTTTGTAGTTTGTACTAACATGGCTATTCATTATATATTAAATTAGGACACAGAAATAAATAGAAAATCACCTAATGCGTATTAAATACAGCCAGTAATAAAGATCGGTGCCCTACAGCTTTCGTATAACCATCTATAAAACCACGACGTAGTTTCGGATCAATTTTTGTACTTCCACGCTTAGTAGTGTTGGCGTTTTACCACCAGATGGCGATATTATATACTTTTGCCATAGTACAAAGATTCCCTCAAAATATATCATTATAATAGCTTCGATTACTTCATATTTGTTAGAAACTAATCCGCTCTGACGAAGCTTTAAAAAGCTGAAACCGTTAAATGGATGTTTCCTCCCCTTGTGAAGTAATAAAACTATCGTTTTGTTAATACTTACACAACTATTAGCCCGATTTGTATAGGTCAATAAGCTCTTATTGTTTTCATAAGAGTTTATTTACAGGTACATCTTATTTTTTATTTTGTTCTTTACAAATTCCTTATTGCGGACTACAAATAACTTGTCTTATATATATATATATATATATATATATATATATATATATATATTACTCATATTTAGACCAGGGTAGAAAATTAAATAATCAAATCAAATAATTTTAATTACCGTGTATAAGGAATTTCATTAAATAATACGCTTTATTAAAACCTTGAAGCATAAATAAACTCGGTCGTTTCAGTAAAAATAAGAAATTTAAATTATCTATAAGACGCTTTACATCAAAAGAAGCAGTATTGAAAAGCGCAGTGGATAATTTAATTATTCCTAAACAAATGGAAATTACGTGCAAAGTTTATATTAATTAACCCTATTTTAAGTAACCGGTAGTAAAACAAAGTGTACATATAATAATTAATATTTAAGTTGTATTCGCTAAAAAATGAAAAGGATAGAAATCAATTTAAGTGGAGTTAATTAAACCGTTAATAACATATAATATAAGCATAGAAACTTGTGAAAACCCAATAATAGTCAAATCGTAGGAAGGTTATTTAAAATGTTACGTTTGAACACCCCTGCGTGTTTTAAAAGGCAATTTCAAGTTAATTTGTTTGGATAAACATGTTGATTCTAAGGATATTGGAAACGATCAGATGCTTTAGCAGGAAATGCAGAACACCTGCGTATTTTTAAAAAGCTCATTCTGCGTAAATTTGGCAAATAATTAATGTTTCAAAGAATCTTGGAGAAACCGGGACTTAGTATTCACGAGAATGTGCGATACGGGTTTATTAAACCCAGATAACAGTCCGCGTGGACTAAAATATAATCGATAATAAAGAATATAAATTTGCACCAATACGAACAGGTTAGAAAAGGAAAGAGAAAATGCGTCAAGCAAAGACACATATTGTAAAAGGGCGGGATTTAAGCAACGTCAAGGGTGGCGATTGGTTAAAATAGGATGCATATATCAGAGGTAGAACAACAATTTCTGTATAAAAGTAATTAGTTTTCTCGGACAACTTTGCGGGCCGTGTTGAAATTTTCTGAGATCTCAATGGGGTGAGTACTAAATTCATAAAATCGACGTGCAGGCTACAGACTGGGAACGTAGAATAAGGAATTCGTTGGAATTACCCGTTTTAGGAACAAAGCGACGTGTCGGCTATTCGCTATATATACAGGCGGGAATATGTGTTTCTCTCTTAGACTCTTAGACTTTCGACGATTCGATGCGTTAAAAGCTCGTGCATCCGCGACTTGATATTAAACAGTGCATTTTAGTTTGATTAAATAATTTAAAGTGTGCTAGTATATTTTAGTGACTCAAAATAGTTGGTTATTTTACGTGCTAACATGAATGTACTTCAGTGCACTTAGATACAAGGTAATAAAAGTTTATTATCACGGTACCAATTAGTAAAATTTACAACGACAAATGTATACCCAAAAGTAGGCAGTTTTGGCGTATATTGGTAATATTGGTAAAAGGAAGTATGAATTTCTTTGCTATTTTGCGGGGTGTTAATGACTAAATGGTTCGTAAATGTGTCTGCATCCACTGAACCAGAGGCAGATATACACAGATGAGTTCCGGAAAAGCCTAGAAACAACTTTAAATTAATGGTGATGGAGAACATTTTTAAAGCGTTGACAACTTGAAGCTGTAAATAGAATCCGGTTGGAATGGTGTGATTTACAAAGGGACGATTACACTGAAGCTACGAGGACAATAACCTTCAGGTAAATTGTACTATTTTGTTTGACATTTTTGTGTGTATTGAATGACTTTATAATTGATTTACTTTAAATGGACATTAGTGGAATTTTTCTAACCATAAAAATTTAATTTTAAGATGAAATTTGCTTGTTTAAGTAAAAGGGTATTTTGTTTTGATGTTCGGGAATAGGATGAAACTTTGGGTAGGTCTTTGAGCTCAATTAGACAAACCTGGTTAATTAACGTAAAGGGTGGTAGATGCTCCCTTTATACTCCGACTCCGGTCTGCTTATCTTGTTATATTAATTAGTAGGCATCCAACAAGGACTTTAATTTTGGATGCACAGTAAAATGATAATAAAATTAATCCGGAAATTCTTTTTAAAACTGAATTTTATGTTCAAATTTAATTGAAAATTTAATGTATTCTGAATATTGATGTAAATAGAGTTAACGTTGATGTTTGTGGTAGGAATGTGTTGTTTAATTTTTATGATTGAGAATGGAAGTTATCTAGAAGAGCAGCCGAGGCGATTAACAGAAGGAATCAACGGACCAGGTGATTTAAAAGGTTTCACAGCATTCTTGACGCCCAAACTGTGGGGCTCGAATGTTTTTTTTTAAAGGGCCAGTACCTGCAGATAATGAGAAGATTCACAGCATTCTTGGCGCCCAATTCGTGAGGCTCGATTGGAAAACCTTAGTTTATGATTAATGGAGAGAATTTTTAGAAGATTCACAGCATTCTTGGCGACCCAAAAGTGAGGCTCGAGTTCCAAATAAAATTTTTGTGATTTTATTCCAGGAAACTGGCGATCTGAGAAAGAGAGTTTCGGTGTGTGTATAAATTTAAGAGTATTTTAGAGTGTGTGAGAGTGATTAGAACGTATGCAGAGAAAGGAGTGGTTAAGGAGTCAAGGAGTGGAAATTGGAAGTGACGATAGTGCATTGGGTGGGAAAAATTCGAAAATGGAAGAAGCTGGAGGCAGTAGAGATCAGTCGAGGACGGAATCAGGAGAAACAGGAAATGAGTTAATGATGAGAATGTTAGAGGAAATGCGATTAGCTAGGGAAGAATCGAATAGAGCGATGGAGGAGTCTAACAGAAAATTAGAACTGCTAAGCGATGAATCGAATAGAGCGAGAGAGGACTCAAATCGAAAATTTGACCGAATGAGTGAAGAATCGAACAGGAAGTTAGAGGAGATTAGTCAGAAAATAGATAAGACGAATCAAGAAGTTTCAGAATTTAAAAATAGTCTTACTGTAAAGATGGGGGGAGTTGAAAATAGGGTTGATAAAAATGAGCGTGATATTACAGGTCTTCGACAGGAAATGGGACATTTAAGGTCTGAAGTACGCATTTTCTGTGAAGAAGAAATAAACGTAAAAATGACTGAAGTAACGGACTCATGTAGGGATCAGTTAGGCAGGGTAGAACGTGAAGTTAGTAGTATTAAATACAACATGTCAAATTTAACGGGGGATGGTCCCAGATTTTATACAGGTGGAGTATCATTGGACCAACACATGAAGTTTTATGGCGATAACAGGGTAAATCCACAAATTTTTATAAATAGTGTAAGAAATCTAGTGGGAAATTTATTTGACGAACAGACTAAACTAAATACGATAAAGGCTTTATTAAAGGACAATGCGGAGGCATGGTACAATTTAGTAGGACAGGACATAGACACGTATCAGGACTTTGAAAACAAATTTTTACAACATTACTGGAGTGATCACAAACAGGATCAGATTAGGGACGACTTGATTACAGGAAAATTTAAGGAGAGTTTGCAGGTTCTAGGAGCAATATGCCATCCGCAAGTACAGTGTGGCCAAACAACTGAATCCACCATTGACGGACAGACAGATAATCAAGTACCTATCACGACATTTTGAACTGGAAATTAGACAACACGTGGCCTTACAAAACATCACAGAACGGGAGACATTTTTAGAGTATTTACAGAGATATGACGATGTATGTGTTGGACGGACAAGAGAGATACGAGAACGAAACGTTAACACAGTTAGGTTTGACAACAGGACACCGAATTATCCGAGACGGCCTGACTACAACAGAAATTTTCGACCGAATTGGGAACGACGAGGACAGGAATACAGGAGCAATAGTGCGACTAGGGGACCGACGCCAAGACCTAGTTACACGCGACAGAACAGTTTACCGGAGGTAAACAGGACTGTGACCAGCACGCCGAATAGAGACAGGGACACGGATATTAACACGAGGAGGACGTACGCACAGGTTGTAGAAGGACAACCAGGACCAAGCACGGAAAACAGGATGAGACAGGATTTTTAGAACGCGACAGACCACTAGATTTCTGTGTAAATGTATACGAACATCCACGTGAATTTTTCAAAATTGAGGAGGAAGTAGAGCCAGAAACTGAGGAAAAATTATGTTTGCCAATTATTAATTTAGAAATTTTTGAGAATAATGTAGAAGTATTACTTGATACAGGGGCAGAGGCGAGTTTAATATCGGAGGAATTCGTCAGCAAAATTAGGGATAAGGTTTGTGATAGAATTATGCCTATAAAACGTAGCCATTTAGTAGCTCCAAATAAAAAGAAGTTTGCTGTAGTAAATAGTGTTGTGGTGCTTAGGATAGATATAGGAGATTTAAGCTGTGAACAGGAGTTTGTAATTGTACCTGGACTGAAGTTTCAGAGCATTTTAGGTGTTGACTGTATGATGAAGTTAGGGGTTTTGATAGATATGGAAAGGAAGGTAATAAGAATTAAGGATAGGGTAGTGCCATGGAAAGGCAGTTATGAAGTCACAGAGGATGACACGGGGTTTAGTATTAATGTAGTAGAGGTAGAGGATGATGCAGGTAAACAGATCAACACGATAAGATGTCCAGAGGAAAGGAAAGTAGAGGTTCAAGCTTTAATACAAAAACACGCAGAAGTAGTGGGGGTAGAAGCAGCATATCAGGAGCAGGTGAAGGCGAAATTAAGTAAAGATGGCAAGTTTGTTTTAATCAAGTAGATTTAAGGGATTCATTCTGGCGGATTCCATTACACAAGCATTCTAGCAGGTACAGAGGATTTTCCGTAGAGGAAAATTTGATAATTGTAAAGTAGTATCGTTTGGTTTGTCGGCAGAAAGGAAACAAGAATAAATGAGAAACAGACAAGTGTAGGGACTGAAGAAGAAGTTATATTTAAGAGTCAGGATAAGAGGGATGATAAGTTTATTGTATGTGAGATAATAGAGATGTTAAGTATAGATATATAAGGGGGAGAGATAGGGATGAAGAGTATTAGGTTGGTGAGAAGAAAGACTTGGAGGGTCAAGAAGAGAGTTAGATTTAAATAGGATAGGGATAGCATAGGTGTATATAAAAGAGTAGAAGTAAGTGGTTATAGAAAATAAAGCTAGATATAGGACACATATGGGAGATAATTAGGAATAGGTTTAGGATGAGGATAAAGAGTAAATGTAGGAAGAAAATAAGATAGGTTAAGTATAGATATTTTATATAAGATTAGTGGAGAGTTAGGAATAGAGTAAGAGTAGGATAGGCATATAGGATTAGGTAGGGAAGTAAAGTATAGTGAAGAGTAGTTAAAAGTTAGGAATAGGATAGGTATATAGGATGTATATAGGATTAGATGGATAAGTAGGATGAAGTTAGGGATAATTTCAGTTTATAGAAGTAGGTGAGAGTTAGGAATAGGATAGGGATATAGGATAGGTGTAAATATTTTTTTGGATTGGAGACAAAGTAGGTAAGTTAGATAGATAATGATAGAGAGATAGGCAAAATTTTGTAAAGATTTTTGTCAGTCTAAATATTTGATATTTGCATTCAAATAAGTGGGATTATTTGTATTCAAATAGGGGGAAAATACTCATATTTAGACCAGGGTAGAAAATTAAATAATCAAATCAAATAATTTTAATTACCGTGTATAAGGAATTTCATTAAATAATACGCTTTATTAAAACCTTGAAGCATAAATAAACTCGGTCGTTTCAGTAAAATAAGAAATTTAAATTATCTATAAGACGCTTTACATCAAAAGAAGCAGTATTGAAAAGCGCAGTGGATAATTTAATTATTCCTAAACAAATGGAAATTACGTGCAAAGTTTATATTAATTAACCCTATTTTAAGTAACCGGTAGTAAAACAAAGTGTACATATAATAATTAATATTTAAGTTGTATTCGCTAAAAATGAAAAGGATAGAAATCAATTTAAGTGGAGTTAATTAAACCGTTAATAACATATAATATAAGCATAGAAACTTGTGAAAACCCAATAATAGTCAAATCGTAGGAAGGTTATTTAAAATGTTACGTTTGAACACCCTGCGTGTTTTTAAAAGGCAATTTCAAGTTAATTTGTTTGGATAAACATGTTGATTCTAAGGATATTGGAAACGATCAGATGCTTTAGCAGGAAATACAGAACACCTGCGTATTTTTAAAAAGCTCATTCTGCGTAAATTTGGCAAATAATTAATGTTTCAAAGAATCTTGGAGAAACCGGGACTTAGTATTCACGAGAATGTGCGATACGGGTTTATTAAACCCAGATAACAGTCCGCGTGGACTAAAATATAATCGATAATAAAGAATATAAATTTGCACCAATACGAACAGGTTAGAAAAGGAAAGAGAAATGCGTCAAGCAAAGACACATATTGTAAAAGGGCGGGATTTAAGCAACGTCAAGGGGTGGCGATTGGTTAAAATAGGATGCATATATCAGAGGTAGAACAACAATTTCTGTATAAAAGTAATTAGTTTTCTCGGACAACTTTGCGGGCCGTGTTGAAATTTTCTGAGATCTCAATGGGGTGAGTACTAAATTCATAAAAATCGACGTGCAGGCTACAGACTGGGAACGTAGAATGAGGAATTCGTTGGAATTACCCGTTTTAGGGAACAAAGCGACGTGTCGGCTATTCGCTATATATACAGGCGGGAATATGTGTTTCTCTCTTAGACTCTTAGACTTTCGACGATTCGATGCGTTAAAAGCTCGTGCATCCGCGACTTGATATTAAACAGTGCATTTTAGTTTGATTAAATAATTTAAAGTGTGCTAGTATATTTTAGTGACTCAAAATAGTTGGTTATTTTACGTGCTAACATGAATGTACTTCAGTGCACTTAGATACAAGGTAATAAAAGTTTATTATCACGGTACCAATTAGTAAAATTTACAACGACAAATGTATACCCAAAAGTAGGCAGTTTTGGCGTATATTGGTAATATTGGTAAAGGAAGTATGAATTTCTTTGCTATTTTGCGGGGTGTTAATGACTAAATGGTTCGTAAATGTGTCTGCATCCACTGAACCAGAGGCAGATATACACAGATGAGTTCCGGAAAAGCCTAGAAACAACTTTAAATTAATGGTGATGGAGAACATTTTAAAGCGTTGACAACTTGAAGCTGTAAATAGAATCCGGTTGGAATGGTGTGATTTACAAAAGGGACGATTACACTGAAGCTACGAGGACAATAACCTTCAGGTAAATTGTACTATTTTGTTTGACATTTTTGTGTGTATTGAATGACTTTATAATTGATTTACTTTAAATGGACATTAGTGAAATTTTTCTAACCATAAAATTTAATTTTAAGATAAAATTTGCTTGTTTAAGTAAAAGGGTATTTTGTTTTGATGTTCGGGAATAGGATGAAACTTTGGGTAGGTCTTTGAGCTCAATTAGACAAACCTGGTTAATTAACGTAAAGGGTGGTAGATGCTCCTTTATACTCCGACTCCGGTCTGCTTATCTTGTTATATTAATTAGTAGGCATCCAACAAGGACTTTAATTTTGGATGCACAGTAAAATGATAATAAAATTAATCCGGAAATTCTTTTAAAACTGAATTTTATGTTCAAATTTAATTGAAAATTTAATGTATTCTGAATATTGATGTAAATAGAGTTAACGTTGATGTTTGTGGTAGGAATGTGTTGTTTAATTTTTATGATTGAGAATGGAAGTTATCTAGAAGAGCAGCCGAGGCGATTAACAGAAGGAATCAACGGACCAGGTGATTTAAAAGGTTTCACAGCATTCTTGACGCCCAAACTGTGGGGCTCGAATGTTTTTTTTAAAGGGCCAGTACCTGCAGATAATGAGAAGATTCACAGCATTCTTGGCGCCCAATTCGTGAGGCTCGATTGGAAAACCTTAGTTTATGATTAATGGAGAGAATTTTTAGAAGATTCACAGCAATATATATTGCTGTGAAACCACCAAAATCCGGGTACTCCGCTTTTCGAATCGAGCCCCACAGATTGGGCGTTAAGAATGCTGTGTTTCTCTGTATTATAATCGAGCCTCACTTTTGGGCGTCAAGAATGCTGTGAATCCTACAAAAAGCTATTCATTACCTTAACTGTGTTGGTCCATTGACTTTCTTCTGTTACTCGCCTCTTTACTCTTTTCCGCCTCGGCTGCTCACCTAGTTAAACCTTCATCCTCTTTCATAAAAACAAACAAACACATTCCTACCACAAACATCAACGTTAACTCTATTTACATTAATATTCACAATACATTAAAATTTCAAAATTAAAATTCAGCATAAATTTCAGTATCAGAAAATTTCAAGATTAAATTTGTTATCATTTTAAAGTGCATCCAAAATTAAAGTCCTTGTAGGATGCTTACTAATTACTATAACAATATATGCAGACCTGAGTCTGAGTACAAAGGGAGCATCTACCACCCCTTTACGTTAATTAATTAACCAGGTTCGTCTAATTGAGCTCAAAGACATACCCAAATTTTCATCATAATCCAGAACATAAATACTAAATACCCCTTTCTACTTAAACAAGAAAATGTCACCTTAAAATTAAAATTCTGTTGTTAGTACAATTTCACTACTGTCCATTTTAAATAAACAAATTATAAAGTTATTCAACACACACCAAAACATCAAAGTTCGAACAAAATAGCATAATTTACCTGAAGGTTACTGCACTCGTAGCTTCAATGTACATCGTCCCTTTTGTTAATCACACCATTCAAACTGGGTTATATTTACGGCTTTTGATTCGCAACGCTTTTAAAATTTTCTCCACCACCATTCATCTAAAGTTGTTTCAGGGCTTTTCCGGAACTCATCTGTGTATATCTGACCCTTGTTTTGTGGATCCAGACACGTTTATGAACCATTTAATTATTAACACCCCCGAAAAATAGCAAAGAAATTCATACTTCTTTCACAAATATACGCCAAAACTGCCTACTTTTGTGTATTCATTTGTCGTTGCAAATTAGACTAATTGGTACAGTGATACTAGATTTTATTACCTTGTATCTTCTTTTCTAAGTGCACTAAAGTACATTCATTGTAGCACGTAAAGAACAAACTGTTTTAAATCACCAAAATATACGAGCAAACTTTAAATTATTCTATCAAACTCGGAAAACTAAAAAGCACTGTTTAACGTATTGAATCAAGTCGCAGATCTAAGAGAGCTTGTTCATATTCACTTGGGTATATATAGAGGTTAGCCTGTCTGTCGGTCTAGTCCCCAAAACGGACAATTCTTAAGAATTTCGCATGCTATGTTCCCATTCCGCAGCCCGGCATGCGATTTTTACGAAATTTGCACTCACACCAGTTAAATCTCAGAAATTTCGACACGGCTCGCAACGTCTGGAAATAACTAATTGAATTTTATACAGAAATGTTATTTTTACCTCTCAATTTTGCCTTTTATTTTCACCCAATCGCAATCCAGTGACGTTGCTCCACTCACGCTTTTTACTATATGTGTCTCGGTCTTGCGCATATTATCTGTCTCTATCTACACTGTTCTTATTGGTGCAAATTGATATTCTTTATTATCGATTATTTCAGTCCATGTGGATTGTGAAATAACCCACCTTTAGCATTTCCCGTAACTATTAAGCTACGGTTTCTCCAAGATTCTCTGTAACCATTAATTATCTGCAAAATTTACGCAGAATGAGATTTTTAAAAATACGCAGGTGTTCAAACATAATAACACTTCTACGATTTGCATTTTATTGGGTTTTTTCAAGTTTTTATAGATATTATATGTTACTAATGGTTCAATTAACTTCAATTAAAATTAATACCCTTTAATTTTTAGTGACTCCTAATCAAATATTAATTATTATCTGTACATTTTGTTTAATACCGGTTACTTAAAATAGAGTTAATTAATATAAATTTTGCACGTAATTTCTCTTTGTTTCTTTACTAGGAATAATTAAATTACACGTAGCTTTTTAATACTGCTTCCTTTTTTTTTATAGCAAGCGTCTTGTACATAATTTAACTCCCTTATTTCTAATGAAACGAATGAATTTTTATGCTTCACGGTTTTTAATAACGCGTACCTTTTCCCAAAGCTTCTACGGTGATTAAAATTATTTGATGTGATTATTTAATTTTCTACCCTGGTCTAAATATGAGTAATATATATATATATATATATATATATATATATATATATATATATAACAGAACGGTTATTTGCAGTCCGCAATAAGAAATTGTGTAAAACAATATATAAAATAAGATGTATCTGTAAACAAACTCTATGAGTAATAGAGCCTATTGACGAATACAAATCGGGCTGGTAGTTATATAGCCATTAACAAAACATTAGCTAATGTTTTGTTAATGGCTATATAACTACCAGCCCGATTTGTATTCGTCAATAGGCTCTATTATTTTCATAGAGTTTGTTTACAGATACATCTTATTTTATATATATATATATATATATATATTACTCTAATTTAGACCAGGGTAAAAAATTAATAAAGACATCAAATAATTTTAATCACCGTGTATAAGGAAGCTTTGGGTACTAATACGCTTCATTTAAAGGCATATTGGATAAATTCGTCATTTACTTCTAAATATAGGGTTTATATTGTTTAGATAATGTTAAACACCGTGTATATCAAAGCAGTGTAAAATAGTACGCTTAATTAAAGGCCTACTGTGTAGATTTAAATCATTCAATTAGAATGTAGGGTTTGTATATAATCATAATCAATGTGTAGAAGGAAGTTATGTAGAATTTCAGTAGATAATACGCATTATTAAAGCCGTGTAGCCTAAAATTTATTCGTTTCGTTAGAAATAAGGGGTTTAGATTATTCACTGGACGCTTTCTATAAAAAGAAGCCGAATTAAAACGTTCAACTTGTATTTAATTTAATCTTTCCAAGTACTAAAGCTATAGAGAAATGATAAACGACGTGGGGATGTCACCTAGGAGCCTTCAGCGTATTAGAACTAAGAACACCTGCAAAGATAACGATGTATATGATAGTCGATAAGCTTCAAGCTATATGAGTGTACGTACGAAAGCAAGTTTGTGTCATAAAGACAAGCGAGATGAGATGCAAACTTGAAGGGGAATCGACAGGCGGGGCTATAGCTAGTCTCTACAAATCTTTTAACATAAGAGGGGGAAACATATCAGTTTCTGTGTAAAATTAATTGGTTGTTCTCGGACGTGATGCGAGGCGTGTGAAAATTTCTTAGATTTCAACTCGGACGAGTGCAAATTTCAGGAGAATCGTTGTGCCGAGCCATCGGAAGGGAAAATTGAATGCAAATTTCTTAAAATCGTCCGTCGCGGGACAAATTCGACTCGCAAGCGTGCCATTATATAAACCCGTGCTGGTAGGAGCTCTCTCTCTTTTTTTTTATTCGATACTTCAAGCAGACTACATGGTAATTACGTGCTACGATAAAAGTTATTGTGCATTAGTGCACTTAGAGAAGATAGATAAAGGTAATAAAGTCTAGTTATATTTACGGGTATTACTGTACCAATTATCCAATACATAGATGAGTTCCTGAGAAGCCCTGAAACCTTTTGGACGAATGGTGGTGTATAAAAATTTTTTAAAGGCGGCCAGAAATCCGAAGACGTAAACATAAACCAGCTGGAATGGTGGGGTTAGCAAGGACGATGTACATTGGATCCACGAGTGCATTAACCTTTAGGTAACTTATGCAGTAAATTTGTATAAACAAAAATTTTAATTTTAAGGTAAAATTTTCTTGTATAAGTAGAAAGGAGTATTTATCAGGTTTATGCTTTTGATTATGATGAAAATTTGGCTCAATTAGACTAACCTGTTTAATTAACGTAAAGGGGTGGGAGATGCTCCCTTTTATTCAGACTCAGGTCTGCAAATAGTGTTTACTTAATTAGTATGCATCCTACAAGGACTCTAATTCCGGATGCAAATTAAAATGATGACAAATTTGAACTTGAAATTTTATGATGCTGAAATTTATGCTGAAATTTAATTTTGAAATTTTAATGTATTGTGAATATTGGTGTAAATAGAGTTAACGTTGATGTTTGTGGTAGGAATGTGTTTTTTTAATGAATGAGGATGAAAGTTTCATCTAGGTGTGCAGCCGACGCGGAAGGAAGTCAAGAGGCGATATTCAGGTAAGAAATCGATTATCAGATTAAATTCAACGGACAAGAGAGGATCACAGCAACCGTTCTGTGTTTTCACTTCAATCTTACTAATTTTATTATTATGCCACGGCTAGCCCTTTTTAATCTACACAGAGTGCACAACGTTACGATGATCAATTTTCCCTTTTCACCCTTTTATAATTACTTATTTGAATTGATTAAATGAAGTCAATTAATTTTAAAATAATAAAAGAAAATAATATTTACAATTTTTGAAATTCTTTAAATACACCCTACAATCAATTAATATCATATGTATCATTTATCCCAAAATTTATATACTTCTAATTCAACACAAAGTCACCAAAAACTACCTCTTTACAAAGGAATCTGGAACGTTCTAGACCTCTAAGATTTATTACGTAAGTTTAACGTATGCAAATGTGTCTTGTTGACTTTATTACAAGTTTGGATAAAGTGAATAAATTTAGTATTAAAATTTAAATTGAAAAATATCTTAAAATTAAGTAGATCTGACCTGTGATATGTTGTTCGTGTTGTGGATCAACACCCCCTCGCTGTCTTAATCTAATACCAATGATCTGCTTAGTTGAACCAATATTTGAGTACAGTTACCTCTTGTTTTCCAAAAATTACCTCGTGTTTCTTTATTTTATATTTCCCTGCATATGCTTTGAATTTTTTTCCTTAAATGCTTTTGTCGCAGATTAGAATTGTAGCAGAATTGTACCAGATTTCGTTTAGAATTATCCCCTTAGAATTCTATTAGAATTAGAATTTTCCACTTAGAATCCACTTATAATTAGAACTTCCTTTCGACGCAGCTTTGAATTGTCCAGAAATATACCAGAAGTATCATTCTCAACGCAGATTTGAAACCGTTTTCTATAAAAAGCGACAAAAACTTTTCATATATGCTTAACGTAATTGTTGCACTATTTTCACTGTAACTTAAATTTGATCTATTATACTTTATTTATTTTACGCGTGGATTTGTGGTTAACAGTGTCGTAGTTTCGACGTGCGTCAGTTGTGGACTGACTTGTGTTATCACTGAATAGGTGTTAAATAGTCTTTTCCCACTTCCTTTGGGTTAGGTTTTTAAGCAGTTCTGCAGATTTTTTCAACCAACCAGGTTTTGTTTTTAATATTACCTGTATTTTGAAGCTGTTTCTGATGTAATTAATTCGGATTTCCATGTAATGGTGTTTACTTGCGGTCTTTGATACTTTATTGTTCGTTATCTTTGCCAAACGTTATTTTGTGTAGATATCGCCTTTTGATAATTGTACAAAATAAATGATGTAACTTTAATGCTGTTTTCGTTTGTGTATTTATGCATTTTTGTAACTGCGTTTTTCATCAAAACGCTCATCGTTCTAGCGTAATTGCATAAAGCTTTGGTAGGTTTTATCTACTCTACTGCGTATTTATTTTATAAATTGTAGAACACTTTGCAACGCGTGTTTAATTACATGTACGATTATTTCTCTGCTGAATACGCGTTCTATTGTTAAAAGATATGCTCACTGGCATGACTTAAAATTAATAACGGTCTATATACAGGGTGTTAAATTCTTGCTATTTACATAATGTATGAATTATCTATTTTCTGCTAAATACGCGTTCTATTGTTGTAAGATATGCTTACTTGCAGCGTTTAAAGTTAATTACGGTCCATATACAGGGTGTTAAATGCTTGCTATTTACATAATGTGCGAATTGCTTATTTTTCTGCTAAATAAATGAAGTTTTCTGATTCCTATTGCTATTTATAGTTGCTACACGACCCTTACTACTTAACACACCCTTAAACAACCCCTTATCACAGCAATATATTAATGTGACATATGGGGGCTGGAAGGGTATTATTTTTCATTTTGAAAGTGATTTCGCATTCAGCATGTGAAAATACATCAAATAACTCTTTTAAACTAAATAGTTTAAAATGTAACAATTTTTAATAAATTTCGGGAAGTTAAAATTTAAATTTCATAATCTTTCAGATAATTACTCGGTTAATATAGCGCAGGATATACAAGAAATATCCCGTGTATAATACGTCATTTATATTTCAGTTTTTTAAACACAAATTTAACCTTCGTATTAAATTACAGACAAGTTGGTAGGAATATTTTAAAAAGCTTTTAGTTCGATTTCAAACCGCTATATTTTTCCTTGTATTATTAGAGGAGATAAGACCTTAACAAAACAACAGCAATTCCAGGTAGTTTAGTTGACGTTGTCAATTAGTGGCGCAATAAACAAATTTATGACTTCTAAAAAGAACATACAACTTGAGGATAAGCAGAATTAGATGGGGCTAGCGATCGTTCGTTATACAAATATTGCAAACTAGATAACAGAGAAAGGCGATTTGAGTGCGTAAGTAGAAGTGAGATGGAAATAACACGTGTTCGTTAGAAGCGTAGCTTAGATGTTAGTTAATGTTTACTTGGGGTAAATGTCAAGGCTGTTTTAGTATCGATTTTTAAAAATACTACGAAAACTCTAGTACACGTGCGGGTTGTTGTTCGTTGCAAATGATTTTGCAAATTGTGTAACTAAGAGTGATGGTTGGAAAGGATATGTAGAATTGTTGTGAACGTGAGTTGTTGTGAGTGTGGAGCGGTTTGTAGAAGGCAAGAATTTGGCCTCGGTGATTTCAGGAATTGTAGCAGTTTTGGAGGTGGGGAATTTAAATATAAGCCACAAGGGTTTGATTAGAAGCTCTCTTAATTTACAACGTTCTTACGTTTTTAGTCTATTAGTATACTACGACTTTGAGACTCCGATATGCTTATACGATTGGATAATCCTTTTGAACTACGATAAACGCTTTTAAGTAAAAGCAATTTAATTTTATTTTGCACTTATTGTAGAAATAATGCAATTAGTATGGAGTAAATGTCGGTGCCTAATCAATTTGTTTTATTATCGAAAACTATGGTTATAGAAGACGAGGTTTGAGGTACCGCAGTAGAGAGAAAGAGGAGACCAATTTCGTTTTGTGCTGTATAAGATAAATGTTGTCTATTTCCAGTAGCAGAATTTTTCGAGTAGAGAGTTTATTTTCAGGAAAGTGAGCAAAAAGCTGCGGCATAGGTCCCAGAACGTGGAGCACCGAAGAGCGCAGTATAAATGACAACAAAGTCGTGCAGCTTGTAGCAACAATAGACACATACAGGGACTCTTCGCAGTTACATATATATATATATATATATATATATATATTTTAATGATAAGGTGGTAGTATTTTGGGTATGAAGTCCAAGGAATAAAAGTTGGTTTGAAATTCAAAGTTTATTTTATTTTCTTTACGTTTCGGCGATCCTTTTCGCCTTTATCAAAGAATCGTATAGAATTCATGATTGTCAAAAATTATTTGACAATCATGAATTCTATACGATTCTTTTGATAAAGGCGAAAAGGATCGCCGAAACGTAAAGAAAATAAAATAAACTTTTGAATTTCAAACCAACTTTTATTCCTTGGACTTCATACCAAAATACTACCACCTTATCATTAAAATATTTATGCTGACCAGTCCATTATTCATATATATATATATATATATATATATATATATATATATATATATATATATAGTTTAGAGATAATGACCTTGTATAAATTTGATGATATATTATTAATGGGTTTAAGGTCAGCTGTAGGAAAGTAAACTCTTTTTTAAGGCCTAAATTTTCGAATTTTATTTAAATTCTTGATCACAAGCTTTCTTTAATTCTTTAATTTCTTTCTTTAACCTCGTCTTGTAAGTTACTATCAATTCATTTATATGTTAGCCTAGTTAATTGTAACATTTTAGAAAGCATGTGATCAAGAATCTAAATAAAATTCGAAAATTTATACCTTAAAAAAGAGTTTACTTTCCTACAGCTAACCTCAAACCCATTAATAATATATCATCATATATATATATATATATATATATATATTATATATATATATATATAATGTGTTTGAATAATGACCTTGCAATGAGTATAATCAATATTCTTCAATGATGGGTTTAAGGTCAGCTGGTAAAAAGGGGAAATTTTTAAATAAAATTAAATAAAAAAAAAAAAAAAATTACTAATAATTTACCATATGTGGCTTTAAAAAAAAACTAATAAATATTCTTTAAACCCGCAGGGCTGGTGTTCTCAACAACAAACAAGTGAATTCACTTGTTTGTTGTTGAGAACACCAGCCTGCGGGTGAGGAGAATATCCTCGATAGTGTTTAAAGCTACAAATAGTAAATTATTCAGCTAATTTTTTTTTTTATTTCTTTTTAAATTTTGCCTTTAAATTTTTTCGGATTTTATTTTATCCTTGATCACAGGCTTTTCTAAAATAATGTTAACTAGGCTAAAGTTTACATAAAATAAATACAACTTACAAATTGAGAAAATAAAATTGACATCTAAATGAATGGATTTTCTATATAAAAGTTTTAGATTTTAATGCTTTTTGAAGTTGTAAAATTGTATAATTTGTAAAAGTATAAAAATGTCAAAAAAATTTTTGTTTCTAAATCGATGATTGTATGATTTTGTATGTGTGCCTGCGAATTTCTGTTTGTAGGAGTGTTTGTGCGCATGTTTGCTTGTGTTGTGTGTATGCATGTGTGTGAGTGCATGTGTATGCGTTCGTGTGTGTGTGTTTGTGCGTGCATGTGTGAGTGCGTGAGTGAGTGTGTGTATGTGTGTGTGTGTGTGTTAGAGAGAGAGAATGAGTGAATATATACATGTTAGTGTTACTTGAGTTATGTGTTTATGTACTAACAATTCTTGCATTAACTATTTATCAACTATTGCTCTAAAATTAAGTAGATAGGTATAAATCGAACTTAAGCCATTAATATCAGTTCTTTTATTTATTGCATTTTGATTTCGAAAGATATGACACATTTCTAAGAACAATCTTTTCTGTTTATTTTTTTTCAAATTCTAAAATTTGAGGATTTTTAAAATCCATTTTGTGATTAGAAGTAATTAAATGTGGCAATAAAGCACAGGAATTTGGTTTGACTTTAATGTCACTTTTATGTTGTGTTATACGTTGACTTAGGCATTGTGAGGTTTGGCCAATGTATAAATTATCGCAATCTAAACAGTTAATTTGATATACAATGTTTCTTTGTTGGAGTTTTGGAGTTTTATCTTTTAATTTTGAGAAAAGAGTATTTATTGTTAATATATTTTTTTTAGCAAATTTAAAATTATTATTTTTAAAGACTTGAATTAATTTTTGAGTTAGGTGTTCGATGTGTGGTAGTGTTTTGTGTATATGGTTACTTTCGGGATTAATATTGTTATTATTAAGTGTTATGGTTTGTATTTATATTTATTTGGGGATTATATAATAATTTCGTTATTAATGAAGGTGGATAATTGTTAGTTATTAAAATATGTTTTAGCTTTTGGATACTTTTATTATAAAAATTAGGATGTGATATCTTTTTAATTCTATTCTTCAATGCAAGAATAAAATTTATTTTTGTTTTGAAAGGGTGGTAGGAAAAATAATTTAAATACCTATTTGAGTGTGTAGGTTTCTGGTACCAATCTAAAATAATTTTATTTTGGGCGTTTCTAATTAATAATGTATCTAAAAATGGTATCGATCTATTAGATTCAGTTTCTATTGTAAATTTAATATGGCTGTTATAACTAATGAAAATTTCTGAAGTTTCATTGATTTTGTTATTTGGAATAGCTGTCACTAAATCGTCTACAAATTTTTTTATAAAAGGTGGGTCAAATGGTAGCTGTAGAATAACTATGTATAATAATTCGTCCATTACTATCTGTGCTAAGATGGGACTTAGATTCGA
Organism: Platerodrilus igneus; assembly: GCA_036346225.1. Classification (NCBI taxonomy): domain Eukaryota; kingdom Metazoa; phylum Arthropoda; class Insecta; order Coleoptera; family Lycidae; genus Platerodrilus; species Platerodrilus igneus. The sequence goes on along the minus strand of JARFIW010000765.1, from coordinate 2,506,964 downwards.
TCCCATAGGGCATCCAAAAATCTGTGTGTAAAATTTATTATTAAAAGAAAAATAACAATTATCAAATAAAAATTCAATTATTTCTAAAAATATTATCTTAGAAAATTTACAATTTGGTTTAATTTTTTTCCATATTTTACTAATGTTGCTTATAACTAGTTCTTTTGATATATTTGTATATAGGGATTGAACGTCTAAACTTATAAGTATGTAGTCATTTGGTAATTGAAAATTATTAATTTGTTCAGCAAATTCAAAAGAGTCTTTTACATTATAATTTTTAGTAGAAACGGATTTTGCTAAAATTTCAGAAATGAATTTTGATAGTTGTTCCGTGGCAGAATTATTTGTAGCAACAATAGGACGGTATGGATTATTAATTTTATGAATTTTGAGGAGTCCGTAAAGTTTTGGAATTATACTACTGTAGTTGTTAAAGGATTTTGCTTCTAAATCATTTATCATTTTGTGTTGTTTTAATTTTTTTATTAATTCTTAGGTTTTCTTTTAAAATTTAGCTGTAGGATTAGTTTTAATTTCATTGTAAATTTTATCATCTTTTAGTAAATCTGTCATTGCTTTTATATAATTTGGTTTAGATATAGCAACTGTTACATTACCTTTATCGGCTTTTGTTATTAATAAATCTTCATGTTCCTTTAAGAAGATTTTGCACGGTATCTCTTATAGTTTAGGATATTCCTATAGTGTGCAATTAAAATATGGACACCCTGTATATACAACAGGTAAGTATTTTATGACCTTATTTTATTATATAATATAAGTAATGGGTTTATATATATATATATATATATATATATATACACAAATTGAACGTATATGTTCCTAGTGCTCCATTCAAGTACCGCTTTAAGTATTTTAAGTTTGTTTCAGCGAGGTATGATTTAAATTTCCACATTTTCCTTATGCAAGTAGTAATTGTATTCAAAAATACGGTGGTGTTATTTACCTTCTGTTTAGTTGTCAATTGAACCCTCGATACCTCTTTTAATTTACCCAGAGCTAATCTTCTACTAGCTGGAATCCTTTTAAGCGGCTTCTTTTCTATTAGTCTTTGTCCAACCAATTTTATCCTGGGCTACTTGTTCCTATAAGAACTCCCCCATGTTTAGATAAACTTAGAATTATATTTGGGACCAAGAAAACACTTAACGTTGCACTAGCAACCAAAATCAATTTGCATTGTAATGTGTGCTTAATTAACCCAAGAGTGTTATAAAATAGAGGCAGATTTCTGTAAATAACCGGCTTGGGAAAGTTATTCATAAACGTTCATGCGAGTTTAAAAATCCACCATTCAATCATGGAATTGGACCTACAAACCCTACAACGTCCAAAGTCATAAAATCCGTCATTCAAATTTAAAGTGTCGCACGTAAACCATGGAAGGAATTAGGAGCTTATAGGAATTTAAAAAAACCGAAAGCATAGTAAATTTTCCAGGAATGTACAGTCATAGGAAATGCAGTGCAAACATAAACAAACGCGCTTCCTTCAAAAGTGTAGGAGCAATATGACTGTGGACATGAACAAAATGACATTGAATTTGACACTAGGACAGTTTCAAATTAACATTCCGCAAGAACTGAAAAATCGGGTAATACCCTGGTTTGTTGTAGCTTATAAATACCGACGAATCATTAAAAAAAGAGCTTTTATTTTCAGTTATTCGAGACGAAAAAGCAGAACAACGTCGTGCAATTTAAGTTGTAGAACGGGCAGCAAAAGTAACGATGTATAAAATCTTGAGAGCATTACAGATGCGAGTCCCTAAACCCAAGTATAAGTGCGAAATTTAAAAATACCGCTACAGGTAAAAGTGTCCTTGTACTGCAAGATTTTATTCAACACTAAGTAGGAGTAGTGGTTTGCCTGCCACCGGTTCCTGCACTAAAACGTCGCTCGGAGTTTGATACTGGATCAACAAACCTCTCAGTTATTGATCTTTTCTTCCACTTGCTACACATTTCATGCTATTGCATACTAAACAGTTATGATTAGTTGTAATAATTCGGATGGATAAAATTTATTATTATCATTATTATTATTATTATTATTATTAAAATGACGTTTTACTTTTGTGCACGCTTATGGAAAGCGAAATGTAAACCAGAATTTCTTATATGGAATACGCCAAAATTGTATCGGCATAATTTGTATGTACTAGTTCATTTAGTTGGATGTTTATAACTGACAAATTTAAGATATTCTTTTTCTAGATACAAGCATATTTGGCCAATATGTGCTAGAACTTAGTTTATTTTTGTGTTTATCATTTGCTGTGATATTGCTGCTTAATAATATAGTTTAAGCACACAAAACTAAGTTTTTTTTATTATTAATATTTATTTTAAATTAGTGAACGGTCAGGAAACGTGTACACGAATCTTCATTAACTTGTAATGCACTAAGAACAATTAAAACTGTTTCTTGAAACACTCATCTTCCAGACAAGCATTTTCCATAAGGGTTGGTGTTTAGAGGCTTTATTAGAGAGTTTAAGGACTTTTCCGGATAGGTGTAAAAGTATATAGAGAAAGCGTTACAATTTGTGTACTTCTCAAAAGGTTTTCATTTACTTTTATAGAATCAACCTCCACTACTAAAAGATAGCTAGTGCACCATTTGCTATTACGTCACTTTGCTTCAAGGAGTAAATTAGTTCAGGTACCTAACATCAATTCCGCACGTAACAAATTTGTAGGTTCGTTAACCTTAAACCACCGATTTGTCAAACACTTGTTTCAGTTCTGCTTCAAATTCAAAGTACGTGTAACTCTATTACTCAAATAATATCCTTTCTTCTATGCACTATCAGATATATTGCGTTTGATCTAATATCATTAAGTTCGTGTATATAAATCAAATTCAGAGCACATTCTTTTTAAAGCAATATCTGCTTTGAAAAGAGGGTTTTATTTTTGCGACAACGTTTGGCTTCATGAGTTTCTGAAAAGCTTTAGAGGATTGGTATTGGCAAGATATACATTCGATTTATAAGCCCTTACGGTCGCTTCGTACAAATCTGATAAATTTAAAGATGAATTTGAAAGCAGAAGCAAAAGCTATTACCAGTTTCTTGATCCATAGGACACAACAAAGCTGTGATACTTTATATAGAACTCTAGAGCGAAAGCGAGACCTGGAAGGTCATGTCATGTGCCAACATTGTACACTAGAATATTCAGATAAAGAAATATTTTTAAAGGTAAATATAAGTATTTTGTAGGTTTCTATTAGTGTTGTATAATAAAATAAATAAACATTATTTTAAAATGATTCGATTGGTTACTATACGGCGAGAGACGAAAATGCAATAATTTCAGACCATTGGCATGCGCACATGAGTACAAAGAAGAATGTTTGGTTTTCTCTCTCAATCATTACCAGGTCATAACAGAAGGGTAGTTAAATTTTTAATGCGCTAGATAAAATCACTCGTTTTTCTTTTACCATTCTTCTGGCTTAATACAGACCTACAATGCAACGAAAAGTCCCACCTATGTAGAGCCATCCTATTTTAGTAAGTGGATCAACTTCAAGTTACTCGTACCACTGCCGCCAGTCTAATGAACGTTGTTACGTGCTGAACTGACGATAGGTGTCCAAATTAATTATATTTTAAGTAACATACTAGTAAATAGTGATTCGGCTAACTACGAGTTTGGGTTTTGTAAAAACAAATGCAACTCTTTTTAGTGGTTCAAAAATTCCAACGCTTTTACAAAATGCTGTTGCAGCTATCTGGACAGGACCTTAAACTCTGTATAACAAAACATTTGAGCGCCAACCCACCTGGATATTCTCAAATTCAAATAGACCAACTCGTATGGCGTGTGTCTCGAGTACCGATTTGAACAGTGCTTATTGCTGTAGATGTTGACGGAGCCTCGATTGCACTTTGTTACATCCTGCTTTTAAAATAATCAGATAGAAAGAACTTAATTCCACGTATATCTAACCTATATTAGAGCACAAAATTTCAAGATAGTAAATAGCAATAACATATACAAACAAGACGGATTATTTACCCTAATTTGGCCAAATACGCGAATTGCTATTAAAATTATTAATAACACAAGTTCGTGGAATTTTTATTGGGTAACTTCCTTCTAAACAAACGAGACTACCTATACAAATCTGATGCAGCACGCTCTAAATATAGGAAAGCGTGAACTAACATTAATAGTTCTTTGTGAGAATAAGCTCTAGACAGGTATGAACATTTACAAGCAATTTCAATTCTTTGCCACAACAGCCAGCATGTGATGGCTAGATTACTATTTAACTTAGAGCTTTTGATTTTATTCCTTCAACACTCCATCCACTTCCACAGCAGAACTAACAGATTAAATTCCAACCTATTCTCGTTAATAAAAGCTCTCTCACAGTGGCCGCTTCTTTATGTAACGAGTACATGATGTCTACGTCAATTGTGTTCGAAATGTTGTGCAATTACTGACAACAGTGTCGCGATCAGAGATACCGTCCCGCAACACTATCATTCCAGCCGCTGCCGTCGCGATTAGGTTTTGACAGGTTTCTGGCAAGTGCCTGATAATCTAATGGGAACTGCTCTTCTCCTTGTTGTACACGGGGGTTTTGTAAGTTGCAATTCTCCAGGGAATTACCCCAAGCCGCGTTCACAAGGATCGTGCGTCTTAAACTACCCAATTTTCGAGGTCAATGTCGTATTATTTATACGAACGGTAATTTTGTTCTTACACTTTTGATTGCGGCGCGTTTGCTAAAGTTTGCAGCACATTTTTTATGGCCATAATTTATGCGTTTGTTGCTATTAGGCGTAATCTACCACGGTTTCGGGTTTTTGAATTCAATTGATCGCAACAATGGTCCTACAATAGTCATGTATCTCTACACTACGGCTTTTTTAATTTCTTTCTCAACCTAACTTCTATCAATGATAACATTTCATCTGATTTCTCGTTATCAACTCATGAGTAATTAATTAATTGTTTTTGTCTGCTATCTAGCTTTCGTCTTTTTATCATATTCCACATGTGTTTGAGAGGTATGTCACTGTATTACGGTCTTAATATTGAGCTTGTGCTAAATCACGCGTAAAATGTAAGATTTTGTATGATTTGATGTGTGATTAATGCCATCGGATGTACTCCGCAATCTTGCAAATGGGTGTGTTGTATAGTATGCTATGTGTAGTTAGATCAGCTGTGATATGATATTTGCGACTTTCACTAAAACATTGTTGGAATATAACCGATAAAACTATTCTGTAATGCTATTACGGTTATCTTGTATAAAGGTTACTTTGTTTTCAACCGCATTTGTTTCCCTCTCACATTAATTTTGCGCAATTTCGCTAAATATTATTAGAGTTTCTATCATTTTTGAGGTAATTTGTGTACGAAACATTCTTATTTATAATCCCACTGTTCTTCACTCTTTCAATTAATCTAGAAGCTTTCTTAAAGTAGCATGATCGCACTGTGAAAACTTACTATTGTTATTATTTGATTTATTCAAACTGATTCCGCAATTACCCACGCTTGCGTCTTTGTCATTGACTTTGAAACGCGTAATATTGAAAGCTGTTTTTTGCTTTGCGGGATTGAAATAATTTATTTACCTGAGTTACGCTTAACTGTGTATTACACCAAAAAATATAACCATGGTTTTGTGGTTCAAGTTTATTGACCTAATTCCCTTTATGAAATTAAAATTTTTTCGAAATGTCCTACTTAATGGGAACTACTATACGTAAAATCATATTATACAGGCTGCACCCGTATTTATTCTGCCCTTTTAAGACTAATTCTTCTTTTTTTCATTTGCTTTTATATAACATAGGGCGAACGGGTTACAGTTCTTGAGATCGGTGTTTAAACCAAGGTAACGACTTACATTTAAATATGTCTTACTAGTTGGAGCTTTGATAAAGTTAGCCAATTACAACACTGACCTTTTTCATGACCTAGCACGCTTACACATATACTTGGGACATCTTATTTGAAAATATAAGGGGATATTTCTAATTTAAATGGGCAATAGGTCCTATAACTATTCTTCTATAAATGCCTGTTTCTATATCATGACAAACCAAATGATTTCTAGAAAGCGTTGCATAAACAATACTAGCTTGACATCACAATGAACGATTTACGTGTTTCTGGATCGACGAGGTAATATTTAATATGTGTCAAATAAGAACTCCTTCTACAGCTTAAAACGTTTCTACTTGAGGTTTTCATGCTGATTCCGTCAGCTAGCCTGTCAGCCGCCGTATATTTCGTAATCTCATTGCAATAATTAAAACAAGGAACGCAGTAGGAAACTGCTACATCAGGCCGAAGAAGAATCCCGCAGTTTAGTACGGAATATCGCAAATTAATTAGTGCGTAACTGTTAATTATACAACGAAATATGGCACAATGAAGAACTAGTTTATATTAAGGAAATACACCCTAGAGGAATTGCTCTTTTATGTTAACTGCTTCGTTGCTAGGTTATGGCAGTTTGATTTCTGCACATCGAATCATCTATCCGGACTGAAGTGTTCTATTTTTAACATACTGCTAAGCTACAAAATGTTATGACTGCAATAAGTATATACAAGAGCTTTTGGTATAAAATGTAACTGTATATGTGGCGCCCGATTTGTGAACCTTTATTTTATTGATAATATGGTTTCCACACAAACGATGATGTTTACATAGCGACTTTATATACTGATTATCTATTCTATTAAAGCTTAACTTGCAGGAGTTAATTGCGATATTGTTTAATATTGTATGGAAGTTTCTATTGCGTAGATTAATCATCGGTTTTAGGCTTAATTCACTATCAAAACGCCAAAAGGTTGTAGAAAAAAACTATAACCCTAGACTCTATTAATCCCGTTAAGAATAGGAACGTCATCAATCAATCTGTAGTAGTAAATTTGGTATCCATTAGCTTTTACGATGTTTGGGTTGCACTAACTCTTCTAAGATCACGCAGTACCACGTTTAGCTCATTGAAGCTGTAATAGAATTTAAAAAATACGATATATACAATTTGGTCTTGCAAACACTTAGAAAAAATATTTCTAGGATCACAAGTTTAGAATGCGCGTTTTGTTTCCAAAATCAGACGCAAACATTGTGCTCGATTTGTAACGCTAGTGCGTTATTTATGCAATCATTAGGTAATAGAAAAAAATTTATTAGCTTTCAGCAGGAAAATATCCTGAAAAAGTGATAGAAGTTTTTGTAGTTTGTATTAACATGGCTATTTCATTATAATATTAAATTAGGACTCAGAAATAAATAAGAAAGCACTTAATGTATATTAAATACAGCCTGTTATAAAGATTGGTGCCCTACACCATTCGTATAGCCATCTATAGAACAACGATGTAGTTTCGGATCAATTTTTGTACTTCTACGTTAAGTAGTGTTGGTGTTTTACCACCAGATGGCGATATCATGTACTTCTGCCATAGTACAAAGATTTCTTCGAAATTACATCATTATAATAGCTTCGATTACTTCATACTTGCTGGAAACTAATTCGCTCTGACGAAGTTTAAAGAAGCTGATGCCGTTAAGTGGATGTTTCCTTCCCTTGTGAATTAATAAAACAATTTTTGTTTGTTAATGGCTATACCACTATTAACCCGATTTGTATAGGTGAATAAGTTCTTATTGTTTTCATAAGAGCTTATTTACAGATACATCTTATTTTCTATTTTGTTCTTCACAAATTCTTTATTGCGGACTGCAAATAACTTGTCTTTTTATATTATGAATTGCCTATATGTCAAGAAACGGGTGTTGCCACGAGAAGGTCTGTTACTTTTGCAAATAAATTTTGCTCTAGCATTCCGTAAATCTCAAAGGCCAAAACGTACTTGTATAGCCATCTATAGAACCACGATGTAGTTTCGGATCAATTTTTGCACTTCCACGCTTAATAGTGTTGGTGTTTTACCACCAGATGGCGATATTACTTACTTTTGCTATAGTACAAAGATCCTTTTGAAATTATATCATTATAATAGTTTCGATTACTTCATACTTGTTGGAAACTAATTAGCTCTGACAAAGCTTAAGGTCGCTGAAACAGATAAGTGGGTGTTTCCTCCACTGGTAAAGTAATAAAACTATTGTTTTGTTAATGGCTATACAACTATTAGCCCGATTTGTATAGGTGAATAAGCTCTTATTGTTTCATTAGAATTTATTTACAGATACATCTTATTCTTTATTTTGTTCTTCACAAATTCCTTATTGCGGACTGCAAATAACTTGTCTTTTATATATATATATATATATTTATATATACATATATATATATATATATATATATATATATATATTATAGTGATTTTAAAGGGTTAAAAATAAATACAAACAAAGCAATTTCAACACACCCTGTATAAAGGAACAAACAGTAATTACGTGCGAAATTTATATTAATTTAATTCAATTTTTAAGTAACGGGTATTAATCAAATTGTACAAATAATAATTAAAAATGTAATAGCTTTGCAAAGAATTAAATGGCAGAAGTCAATGCCATGCATTTATTAATTTAATTGGAGTTAATTAAACAATTATTGATATATAATAAGCATAAGAGCCTGTGAAAGCCCAAGGTTAAACGCGTTGCTAAACAAACGGATATATCAGGAGGGTTGAAATACCATGAAACGAAGCTCGGAGAATTGTATTTAAAACGTTCATTACGATCGAACACCTGCAAACTTTTAAATGTCAGGTTCTAATAAATTTGAGCAGATAAACATGCAGCTTCTGCGTATATTGGAAACGGTTGAAAGTTTTAGCAGGAAATGCTAGATGAGGGGTTATTTTACTCACGTAGGAATCCACGTGGATTTAAATAGCATATTGACTGGAATATTGATTTTCTACCACAAAGACCAGGGTAGAAAAAGACAGAGAAAACGCATAAATAAGAGACACAAATAGGATAGGAGGGATTTGTGAAGCGTCACGAGGTCTACGATTGGTCGATATGTTAGTTTGATTTGAAACAAGCACGAGGATAGTGGAACATGATATTCTTGAAATTTTATAACAAAGTATTAAAATTCGCGGATTTGAAAATGGAGTGGAGTGCAAAATTTTGAGAATATGTGGTGTTAACAGAGGAGTTCGCGTTAAGCAGGTGTGGAGAGGTTACATTTGAGTGTATGAATGATTTGAGAGAACGTGGTGAGAGCCCTTAAGTTTTCGATCGCTCCAAACAACGTATCTAAGCATAACGAGTTGTAAGTATTACTGAATCCGTTAAATTATATTACAAGGTGATAGTCTCTTAATTAAATACGCGGTTGAGTGTGCCGAAATTACAGTTTACCAGAGATATCATCTATAATTATAATCAACTCGTGTCGGGACATTAAGTAGCGTGGTTTGAAGCATCTAATTAATGAAGAGATAATTTTAAATGGAATTTGGAATTGGTTACACCGGTTACACCGCATTTGCAGTTCAATTTGGATGGAGGTTTTTTCTAGTAACAGCCAGAAACGACCTGCGGAACGGACAGAAGAAATAGATGGCATCATCCTCAGAGCAGAGATCTACTATAAAATTCCAGGTAACGATTTGCATTGTGACTTTATAACTGTGAATATTGGGAAAACGTATGAAAGTAAAATTCCAAGGTAGTGTGTATTATTGAACTTAATACGTATAAAAACTTTATTATGGTATTTAACTAAAAAGTTGAAGGTGTCTATAAAGCTTTTAAACGTTCCTTCAGAACGTGCAATCTTTGTGAAGAGTACATGGCTTTGCTTTGTTATTTGTTTTAAAAGCATGCAAATGCATAATTAGCTGGGTTATTCTGAGTTCACCCTACCCCAGAGTTTAGTTAGAGTAAAATGAATAAATAAATTATAAGGAAGGAATTTTAGAAAAGGTATTATTCAAGGACCATTTACTCCGGGTACAATTTCTGTGTTTAATGATTTAAAAATAAAATACTGGACATTTTAAAATAAGGTTTTTCAGAAGTGTAACATGATCAATGGAATATGGACTATATTGCATTTCATTTGTAAATAGTTATAAATAAAAGCTTGTATGTTGGTTGTATTTGAGGTTTTATTGCTAGTATGAGTGTATGATTGAGAATATGCTAGTGAATCTAGATACCCAAGAGGAGATCCCAATGAGCTAGCCGGAAGCAGTTGAAGAAGGCCGTTCAACTGAGGAAGAGAGGAAAACGAGTAAGCATAATTTTTTTATGGATTAGTTAATTTTTGAAAATTGGTTTATTGTCGAATATGAAAATTTTATAAAAATTTCGAAAATAATTTATGATTAATAAGCAAATTACCCGAGATCCACGGCAATATATATATATATATATATATATATATATATATATATATTACTGTGACATATGGGGGTTGAAAGCGTATTATTTTTCATTTTGAAAGTGATTTGGCACTCAGCATGTAAAAATACATCAAATAATTCTTTTAAAGTAAATAGTTTAGGATGTAATAATTTTTCAATAAATTTCAGAAAGTTAAAATTTAAATTTCATAATCTTTCAAATAATTACTCATTAAATATAGCGCAGGATATACCAGAAATATCCCGTGTATAATACGGCATTTATATTTCAGATGTTTAAACACTAATTTAACCTTCGGATTAAATTACAGACAAGTTGAAAGGAGTATTTTGAAAAAGCTTTTAGCTCGATTTCAAACCGCTATATTTTTCCTTGTATTAATGGGGGAGATAAGACTTGAGCAAAACAATAGCAATTCTAGGTAGTTTAATTGCTGTCGACAATTAGTAGGACGATAAACAAATTTATGACTTCTAAAAAGGACGTAAAACTTGAGTATAAGCAGAATTGGATGCGTTTAGCGATCGTTCGTTATACAAATATTGCAAACTAGGTAACAGAAAAAGGTGATTTGAGTGCGTAAGTAGAAGCGCGATCGAAATAGCACGTGTTCGTTAGAGGCGTGGCTTAGATGTTAGTTGTTGTTGACTCGGGATAAATGCCAAGGCTGTTTTAGTGTCGATTTTTAAAAATACTACGAAAACCTTAGTACACGTACGGGTTGTTGTTCGTTGCAAGTGATTTTCAGAGAAGTGTTTTTAAAATTCTGTAACTAAGAGTGACGGTTGGAAAGAATACGTAGAATTGTTGTGAACGTGAGTTGTTGTGAGTGTGGGGCGGTTGGTGGAAAGCAAGAATTTGGTCTCGGTCATTACAGGAATTGTAGTAGTCTTTGGAGGCGGGGAACTTAAATATAAGCCGCAGGGTTTTGCTTAGAAGCTCTCTTAATTTACAATGTTCTTACGCTTTTTTAGTCTATTAGTATACTACGACTTTGAAACTCCGATATGCTTATACGATTGCATAATCCTTTTGAACTACGATAAACGCTTTTAAGTAAAAGCAATTTGATTTTATTTTGCACTTATTGTGAAAATAATGCAATTAGTATGCAGTAAATGTCGGTGCCTAATCAATTTGTTTTATTATTGAAAACTATGGTTATAGAAGAAGAGGTTTGAGGTACCGCAGCAGAGAGAAAGAGGAGACCAATTTTGTTTTGTGTTGTTTAAGATAAATGTTGTCTATTTCCCGTAGCAGAATTTTTCGAGGCGAGAGTTTATTTTCAGGAAAGTGAGCAAAAAGCTGTGGCAAAGGTCCCAGAACGTGGAGCACCGAAGAGCGCAGTATTAATGACAGCCAAGTCGTGGAGCTTGTAGCAATTATAAACACATACAGGGACTCTTTGCAGTTACATATATATATATATATATATATATATATATATATATATATATGTATATATATATACAGATTGAACGTGGATGTTCTTAGTGCTCCATTCAAGTACTGCTTTAAGTATTTTAAGTTTGTTTCAGCGAGGTATGATTTAAATTTCCACATTTCCCTTATGCAAGTAGTAATTGTATTCAAAAATACGGTGGTACTATTTTTCTTTTGTTTAGTTGTCAATAGAACCCTCGATACCTCTTTTAATTTACCCAGAGTTAATCTTCTACTAGCTGGAATCCCTTTAAAAGGCTTCTTTACTATTAGCCTTTGTCCAACCAATTTTATCCTGGACTACTTGTACCTATAAGAACTCTCCCATGTTTAGATAAACTTAGAATTATATTTGGGACCAAGAAAACACTTAACTTTGCACTAGCAACCAAAATCAATTTGCATTGTAATGTATGCTTAATTAACCCGAGAGTGTTATAAAATAGAGGCAGATTTCGGTAAATAACCGGCTTGGGAAAGTTATTCATAAATGTTTATGCGAGTTTAAAAATCCACTATTCAATCATGGAATTGGACCTACACACCCTACAATGTCCAAAGTCATAAAATCCGTAAACACAACATCAAAACAATCTAAAAACCCGCTAATAAAATTTCACAAATATTATCAATCCCAAAAGATCCAGATAACAGTTTTAAAGCCTCAGGCGTATATCTTGCAGCTGCGGTTTACTATACATAGAGAAACAGGACGGTCAGTACAAACTAGACTAAACGATTGTAAGCGATGCTTAAGAACAAGCCAGTACAATCGCTCAGCTGTGGCCGAACACCAACATGAAGCAGGCCATACCATTAACTTTGACAAGACCAAACTAATTGCCAGAATTTCACTTTTCTACAATATAAAAATCAAAGAATCCGTAGAAATCATTAAAAATTCTAACAATCTAAGCAAAGACGATAGCTAGTACATTTCTCCCATTTTGAAAACAAGACTATGTTCACAACGAAGCAATACTTGAATGTGAGTGTTACTTAAGTGTAGTCTAAGAATTGGGCCCTTAGTCTTTTTCATCACTAATTCTCACATTCCATGACTCTTCGTTTTGCTTGACTCGAAGATAATTTGCGCTGACTATTTATGGTCTATTTTCAATTAGTAAACATCTATTTATAACCGTTCCTGGATAGAAATCCATACTAGTTAGTAAAATATATACAATTTAAGTGAAATACATGTAAGCAAATAAACGACGATAATTTCAAAATGTGAGTTCTTTTTTTAAAGATGATGGTTGATCATGGTGTATGGAAATCTGCCGTTTTAATTAGTTTCCGATGAAGCAAGTACTCTTTTCGTCGCAGTGCCTGGATGCTTGATGTAGGGGAGTAAGCAATGGTGATGTGTAATGTGTGGAGTATGGGGTATGGGGTAGGTTTTGTATTAGAGTGTTTAATTGTGTTTAGAATGTGGGTGAGGAATTTCTTTAGTAGCTCAGGATTGTGCGTGATGAGGTGTGTTATGCTAGGTAGTGGAGTGAAGGAATCTAGGTTTAGTGCGGATTTGAAGTTTGAGCGGGAAGTGGATAAAAGTGAACATGTGTATATGAGATGGTTAGGAGTCGCAGGTGAGGAGTTGTCGCAAAAACAATATGGGTGTGGGGTGATGTTGAAGGAATAAAGTTTGGATCGAAATTTGCCGTGAGAGGTTAGTAATTGTATCGTTTGAGGGCCTGAGTAGGATACGTGTTGTGGGATTTCTAGTAGTTCGGGGAACAGGTCGTATGTGTATCTGCCGGATGGGGATGTCGACCAAAGTTGTTGCCGGGAATGGTTTAACGACGAACGATTGCGGGTTTCAATGTTGAACTTAGGTAGTGTTCTGTAGTTGTCAGGAGTTAGGATAGTGTTGTGGAGCTGGATAGGAAGTTTCGGATTTGTAGGGCTGCGAGTTACGTTTTGGGTCTTGAGAGCGGTGTTTTTAAAAACTACTTCCAAAAACTTCGTAACAATTTATTTGGTTAAAACATATTATATTGGAATTTTGACAATCTGAATTAAAATTACTCTAAGTCGAAAAATAATTAATAATTGAACTAATATGGGTGAGTAGCCTAAGCAAACTGCAATGTTAAAGCTGAAATACTTGAGACTGACTGACTGATCTGGGGCTCCCGGGGTATTTATGTTGTCCCTGCCCCTCACATGTCTGTAGGAACTTGCAGAGATCATGTCTGCTTATTTCGTAATTCTATTCATTATACAATGTAATAGTCTTACTTTCTAGGTAATCACAGTTCTTAACCGTCTGTGACCTGCTACCTGCAGTATCACTATCGCCTGGAATACATTGTATTGCATCCGCTCTCACAACTATTAATAACCTTTATTTAATTATCCTTAAATTACGTTGTTGTAATTGACTTAATAATTTCATGGTGTGAATGTGGACTTCGTAAAAGTTGAGTTGAACGTTGGTGTTGGAAATTGTTTGAGTTGATTATTAAAATTCGTGTTATTAAAATTTGAGTTATTACTTCGCAGTTGGTTCGTTTGTGCATTGAATGGTGTGAATTTTGGTTGAGTGGTTGTGTGTCTCGCGGCTTGTTAAATTTGTCACGGTTTTTAATTTTTTGAACGGTTCGTTTGTGGAATCATATTCTTGCAGTAATTTGTGTTATATTTTGTACGTTTTGTTGCGCCAGTTAGGTTTAATTACGTCTTTACTTCAGTCCTGCTGATTAATTGAGTGTCTGTAATGGTCAGTTGTTATTTCCGTCTCCGTAGGTGTTATAATTAATAAGTGTGTAAGATGTTTCTCGGTAACTATATTGTCTAGTTACCTTAACTGTTTTAAATATAGAGAAGCAAGTTTTCAGTCAATTGCTTTGTAACAATTATTGCATCAGTTTGTTTTATATTTATGCAATAAGTTGTTTAATTACAAAGTTCCATGTCTGCTGGATATGTAATTTCAGTCTAGGCTTTAAGTTTTGTTGCACTAAATTGCGTGGTGCTTTTATATAATTAGATATCTTCGTAATGAACATATGCAATTATACTTTTGAAGTTGCGAATGATTTTCTGAAAGGTTTTATTTCCAGTCGGTGATAATTTAAATAAATCGTGTCTTTACCAATTAATTACTACGTACTGAAATACTTAATCATAAAATGTTACGTTTAAATGTTGCTTTTTATAAAGTTGCGATGCGCGTTTTTGGAGTGAATTTTATTCAGTAATTGCTTCCTTATAATTAGATATATTCGTACTGAATGGTTTTCATTCAATGATGAGGGTTTGCGGTATGAATTTACACGCTTTGTTTCAATTCGTAATGAGTTAATTTATTAATAGATTGCAAAGTGCTTCTATAATTTAGACACTAAGGTGTTTAGTTTATAGAAATGTAATGAAGGTTACGTTTGAATAAATTGTTTCTATAATTCATCGTTATTGCGTTTGTATATTAAGATAAATCGGTAGACATTAATTGCGTTCTATTTTTAGTATTTTAAAATCGTTTTCATTTTGTTTCAATAATTCGTGCACCAGTTAGTTTTTGTATTAATTCGTAATAATTGTACTTTTCAGTCTTGTTTAAAATTCTCTTGCTTTAAAAATAAATTTTCTCAAAACAATTTTGAAAATAATTTCTCGTAATGGTTGCGTAAATTATTATCAAAAAATGGCATATATTGCAATAATAATAATTAAAATCTGTACATACATAGAGTAATAAAAAAAAAAACATTACTAGCTGATATCAATAAATTTGTCAAAAGAATCAATTGGTTTTAAGGAAAATGAACTTACATTAGCTTTGTCGTCGCTTTCATGGGCTCTGTGGATTTTTGTACTTCGTCCACGTTGGTTTGGTTTAGATTCGATCGGTGCTTATATATCGTCCAAGGTTTGTTTGGTTGGATTCGGTCCATGCTTGTACTTCTTCCAACTTTGTGTGGGTTCTTTCAGAATTGTAAATTGAAATTCTTGGTCACCAGTTTTCCAATTTTTGGATTCATAGTGGCTTTCTGGATCCTCCCGCTGCGCCAGTTACGTTTTGGGCCTTGGGAGTGGTGTTTCTAAAAACTACTTCCGAAAACTTCGTAACAATTTATTTGGTTTAACCGGACATTAATTTGGAATTTTGACAATCTGAATTAAAATTACTCTAAGTCAAAAAATAATTAATAATTGAACTAATATGAGTAAGTTGCCTAAGCAATGTTAAAGCTGAAATATTTGAGACTGGCTGACTGATCTGGGACTCCCGGGGTATTTAAGTTGTCCCTACCCCTCATATGTCTGTGGGAACTTGCAGAGCTCATGTCTACTTATTTCTTAATTCTATTTATTATACAATGTAACAATCTTTCTTTTTATGTAATCACGGTTCTTAACTGTCTGTGACCTGCCACCTGCAGTATCGCTATCGTCTGGGATACACTATATTGCATCCGTTCTCACAACTATTAATAACCTTTATTTAATTATCCTTGAATTACATTGTTGTACTTGACTTAATAATTTCTTTAACAATTTCTAATAATTTCCAATACTTTCTGTTAATGGCACATAAATATTGGGTATGCATAATTTGCGTTGAGTGATAATTTTATAGGACGGATTTGAGGAACGGTATACAGGGCTAGCGTGGATGTGGTTCTGTAGGCGCGGGATGTATATTGCAGGAACAAATTATTGTATTTAGTTTCGTGCTAAAAGAAGGTGGGGTTAATGTAAACTAGGTGTCGGATGCGTACTTTATGATAGGGATTATAATTTGAAAAAGAATCAGGCGTCTAGTGTATGTGGATAAATGTATTGAAGTTGGGAGCGATTGGTGAAGGTTCTTTAATATGGTCTGTGTTTTAGTTCTTAGTTTGGTTAACTGCGCGCGCGTATGCGTGTGTAGTCGTGTGTCTATATACGGTCCTAAGTATCGTACGTAAGGGGAGAATCTATGCGGGGTGTTTAAGATCTTAATCTTGGGAAGACGTTGTGCGTTTAGGAAGCCTTTCAGCAGGAGGAGTTTTGGTTTGAATGGGGAGTGTGGTTGCTTATTTAAGACGGACCAGGGTTCTATGTGGGATGTTAATGTTAGGGCTGTTTGTTCAATGGAGGATCTAGGGTTACCGTGGATAAGGAATGTGACATCATCTGCATATGCGAGGGTGGTGACGTTGGGTATTTTGTGTAGGAGTAAGGGATTAATGACTATGTTTTAGAGGGTGGGGGATAAACAGGAGCCTTGGAGGCATCCTTGGGAAAGTAATTTGGATATGCTGTTCTTGAGATTAGGAATAAGTTAATTATTTTGTATAGGTTCGGAGGTAAGTTGGATAGTCGTAGCTGGCATAGCAGATTAGGCCACCAGAGGAGGTCAAAAACGGATTTGAAGTCAAGAAAAAATGCGATGGTGAACTTGGATGTAAATTTTTGACTTGAAGGCAAATCGACCGGGGAAATCTGATCAGAACAAATTCTTATAGCTCACGCGCCGTGTGTATGAAACAAGTTGAAAACCTAGAGGTATACTGTTAATAATAAGGTGTTTACACGGACTTCAAAAGATTTTATTGCTATTTACGACTTTCTAAACCAGGTTTAAAACAGATGAATTGTTTTCTATACGATTGTGGGTACAAAATGTTGAACTTAGCCTTGCAATTTAACCAAACTATGAATTAATAGATCGCATGTGGTTTTAAACCCGGGTTCAAAGACTTATTAAGAATTTGAAAACCTATATAAATTTGCATATAAACATACTTGGCGAATTTGTTCAACTTTTTCTATTGCCTTAATATCTTTATGTTGTTCCGAAAATAATTTTTGTTACGAGGGACATTCAATTGGTCTTTAGAAAATCCAAGAGATAGCACTCGTAGTACCAAAAATAAAATTTTCACAGTAAGCAGCACTCCTAACTAGTCAGCTGTTACAGTTTCAGCCGTATCCATCGCGTAGTGTCATTTTTTTGTTGATTGAAGTAAAAACTTTCATTTGATTATAACAATGGATAAAAGTGAGTTTCGAGCAGTGACTAAACACTTGTATTTATAAGGGTTAACGGCGAAAGAAATCAAAGCTAAGTTGGACGAAGTTCATCGCACATGTGCTCCTGTGTTTGCAGCTGTTTACAATTGGATGAATAAGTTTAAACGTGGCCGAGCACCCACAAAAGGTGAACATCGTTCCGGACGCTCTGTGGAAGTTTTTACCCTAGAAATGATTGACAAAATCTACGATATGATTTTATATGATCAACGAATAAAAGTGCGCGAAATAGTTGAAGCTAGAGGCATATCGCAAGGCACAGTCGCTTCAATTTTGCACGAAAAACTGACTGCGAAAAATTTCGATAGGATGGGTGCCGCGTTTATCACAGTGGAGAATAAACGTAACCATGTTGTCGATTCTGAGACTGTTTTGGCGCTTTTCCGTTGCAATCCTGAGGATTTTCTGCATCACTACATTCCAGAGACGAAAGAACAGTCAAAACAGTGGATTTTTGAAGGCGAACGGGCTGCGAAGAAAGCAAAGACGGGGAAATTGGCCGGCAAGGTTATGGTCACAGTCTTTTGGGATGCACGCGAAATCATCTACATCGATTACTTGAAAAAGGGAAAAAAGATAACAGTAGAATATTTTGCGTCGTTATTGGACCGGCTGAGTGAAGAAATCAAGGAAAAACGTCCTCATTTGAAACGGAAAAAGATCCTCTTTCATCAAGACAATGTACGGGCGAACACCTGCGCAGTTGTGATTACAACATTCACCGTATTCGCCAGATTTGGCCACCATTGACGTTTTTTTATTTTTCAACTTGAAGAAATAGCTTGGTGGACATAGGTTTACGTCTAACTAGGAGTTCATCGCCCAAATAAATTTTGAAGAGTTTTCGAAATTCAATTTTTTGGACGGCTTAAAGAATTTGGAAAATCGCTTAGAAAAATGTATAGAGCTGAAGCGAGATTATGTTGAAAAAAAAATCTACCCAAAAGAAAGTATTTTTACTTTTTTCTAAGAACTTATTGAACGGTTCTCGTATTTAGCAAAAAATTGTTACAATTTTTTAAATATCTTTTTTAATTATGTTTTATTATGCATGTATCACGCCGACTCCCAATTTTATTTTGGAATCATAACTAATTTGTCTTAGTACAAAATAGTTGGTTCCTGGTTTGGTTTATTATCTAAGGATATTGTACTGTTAGGGTTTTTTGCAGCAACACAATTCCAAAGTCTGGTAGTTTATAAAATATGTTTAATCAAATTGCTTTTAAATTATGTGTATTTCTAGCTGCGAAACTGATATAAATACGCTTTGACGATTTAAGGTACAAACTGCATTTGGAACTTTTGTCAGATCTTGCAGTTGTCGATTTTCATTAAAATTGAACGTCGTACACGAATGGCATCTACAAAAGCCATGAGTAAATTGAAGCAGTTGAGGGTTTCCTTTATTAAAGCAGAAAGGGTAGGGAGGTCAACAAGAAACTTCCAAATACGTGAACAAATGGAGTGTTCATCATTGTCGTGTTAGTAACTTGGAAGGAAATCGTACGGTTAATAGCAGCTGAATGCGTAATAATGTGGTCGGCCGCAGGGAGTCTTTTGAATTATGCATAAACTTACCGCAGTCTCTGTATAAAAGGGTCCAATTTCGTTTAATTGTATTTTAAAATCCCTGCATTAATTTTTAACAGTACGATTTTCATTTCCGAATTTTATGCCTAAATAAATTTGAAAGCGACTGAATTAAGTACAATCTTCAAACGAATCATTATAAATATGGAGTATCTGAAAGACCCGTGTAGGTTTAGCTAGTTGCACGTTCATAGTTTTTTCACTGTATTAAGGGTTAGCATTAACCTCTTGAGTCCCAGAACTTACGCAGTGTTTGTCCTTGGTAATAGGAGGCTGACGACGTCGTCACTTTAAGAATACTTACATCACATAACACAAACTTTATTATGGAAACTGATATACATAACTTGAGCATTAAGTTTTAGGCAACCAACTATACAACTGAAGTATGGAGTTTAAACACTGCATAAAAGTAGCGCTGTAATCTTCGTAAACGATCGTCTCGTTCTGTTTGGCAATTTGTATTGTAATAGGTGACGCCAAGACAGTTAGAGGTTTTCTATGTTAAATTTAACTGCTATTGTATAATTTTTTGTTATATTGATTTTCAATTTTATGCTGTTATCGTTGGATTATAGGTCTATTCTGTAACTATTCCTTTAAAATTTAATGGACTTAAATTTTAGCGGCACCTAATACTATGTTTGTATTCACTAACACACTTTTCTGTTAAAAGTTTAGATTTCTTTTTAAAAGTCCATAATTTTAAAGGGATGTTAAAATAGTCTTCTATATTAATTAAAGGGTTGTTATCAATGTTATAGAGATGTCTTTCTATGGTGTTGTTGGTGAAGCTTCGGTAGAAGAGTTACAAGAAAATGAAGTGAGGTAAAATTTAGTTGTACTGGAATTATTATTGACTTTTCTCTATAATTTTATAGAAGAGGCTTTAAATTATATCAAAGAAAAATGGGAGATATGGCTAATCCATTTAAAATGCAAAACAGTTTGTTTAAAAGCATTATTCGTTTTCCCAAAGATGTAGCTATAATTATAATTAATATGCTTGAACCACATTTACAACGAAGCAAAAGAAACACCGAAATACCATCTCATTAAAAAATTTTAGCATCCCTGCATTTTCATGCAAGTGGGTGCTATTAATTAAACACCGGGCAAGGGTACAATTTTGCCATAAATCAACCAAGTACTAGTATATGCATTGAAGAAGTAATCAACATTATTACCAAACTGGTTTGTGTTTCGTGATACTGAAAATAAAAGAGCCAAGGTGAAAACTGGCTTTATCGATAAATTTAACTTCCCATGCTGCATCGAGTTATGTATTCCCCAATATATATGTACCATTAATAGAAAGTATTAGAAATTATTAAGAATTATAAAGAATTACTAAGTTAGATGCAACATTGTATATCAAGGATAATTAAACAAAGATTAATAGAAGTTCACAAGCAAGTTGTGATAACAGATTCAATACATTGTATTCCGGACCATATTGATACTTCAGGTGGCAGGTCACAGACGGTTAAAAACTGTGATTTCCTAGAAAGTAAGATTGTTACATTGAATAATGAATAGTATTAAGAAATAAGCAGACATGAGCTGTGCAAGTTTCCACAGATATGTGAGGGACAGGGACAACATAACTAACCCGGGAGCCCCACAACCAGTCAGTAAGTCTGAGTATTTCAGCTTTAACATTGTTGTTTACCTAGGCTACTTGCCCTCATATTAGTTCAATTAGTAATTATTTTTCGACAAAGTAATTTTGAACCAGTTGGTTAAAATTCCATAATTAATGTCTGATTAAACTAATTAAATTTGTTACAAGTTTTGGAAGTAGTTTTTAAAAACACCGCTCCCAAGGCTCCAAACATAACTGACGCAGCGGTTTAGTTCCAAAAGGGAATCGGAAGACTGGTGACCAAAAATTTCAATTCGCAATTCTGCAAGAACCCAAACAAAGTTGGAAAAAGTACAAGCATCGACCAAATCCAACTAAACAAACAAACATTTTATACAGTTATACAAACAACACCTACGGAGACGAGATAATTAAAGAAGACTCAATTAATCAGCAAGACAGGAATAAAATAAAATCATAACTGGCGCAGTAAAACGTACAAAGTGCAACGCAAATTATTGCAAGAAAATTAATCTACGTAGAAACCTTTCAGAAAATTAAAACCGTAACAACTTTAACATTCGCGAAGTATATATAAACGAATTTAAGGCTACAGCAATTAAACAGACATTTCCAAGCACAAATTCCGCAATTTAATTATAACACCGTATAACTACGTATAAAAAATAAATAAAGCAATACTTTTGATAAAAAATATCAATCAAACAAAAAATTAACGAACCAAGCTAAGAAGTAACAATATAAACCGCGAAATAAGTCCGAATTTTACAAAAATTTGAAATTAATTAAAAGCGAAAGCAACCCTTAACAATCATGAGTTCAAATATGAAAATTTATCTCGAAACCATCCCTACTTTTAATGGAGATCAAGCTTTGCTAAAAATTTCATTACAGCATGTGAAATATTTTTGAATACCTTTTACAAACCCGGGAGACAACAAAAGAAATATATTACTTTTACGCCTGATAATAAGTACTCTGACCTGACGGACACTAACATTAATAGCCAGCCGAGATGACTTAGAACAGCGGGAAGACTTTAAACGCATATTAATTGCATATTTTGAAGGCCGAAGGAACATAAAATGTCTTATCCGCGACCTAATAAACCTAAGAATGAAAAGTAACGAATCCCCATATTAATTTGGAATGAAATGCCAAGACGTAAAAAGTCTAATCTTAACAAAATTAAAAATTAAAGAACCCCGAACAAAATATCTGACTTTTAAAGACAAAAATGTATGACGGAATAGCACTGGACACCTACATAAATGCACTACCAGAACGACTATCAGATAAAATAAGATTCCAACATCCTCAAAATTTAGAAGAAGCCATGAATATGATAATAGTAAAAGAAGACGTAATGTATTATAGAAACAGACTATATAACCCTAACGCGAATTATTTACCAATAAAATCCATACAAGCCGCGGGACAAACAACCACCTAACCAAAAGTCACACCATTCAATGCACAAACAAATCAACCGCGAAGTAATAACTCAAATTTTAATAATACAAATTTTAATAATTCTAAATTTTAACGGAATAGTTACAGAATAGACCTTTTAGTCGATTATTTTCAGAAATAGAAACTTATAGAGTGCGAAATAAAAAGAATGTGTTGTGTTAGGGTGCAATGACACCGAGAGCAAGAGA
The DNA here is from genome assembly GCA_036346225.1 of Platerodrilus igneus. Classification (NCBI taxonomy): domain Eukaryota; kingdom Metazoa; phylum Arthropoda; class Insecta; order Coleoptera; family Lycidae; genus Platerodrilus; species Platerodrilus igneus. Next base: position 2,484,261 of record JARFIW010000765.1, on the reverse strand, counting down.
CGTTATTTCCCTAAAAATGATTAAGAACTGTTTGGGATATGGATTACAAATGTAAACAACCCCTTGTTATTAAATAAAACAATCAGTCAGATCTGCAGTAGTTATGTTGAATGCAATGGACATTTTTCAAAGGAATTTCTAGTTGAAGGTACAAAATGTGACTTGCGAAGAGATGCTTATCCTAATATCAATTTATAAGTACTATAAACTTTATATTATTATCATATTGGTGGCGTTTCGTCTCTAAACCCTTTTACCTAAGCTATCCTACAACAATGAGGAACCACAGTGGGTGCGTGTAATAGAAACACGTTTGGCGCGCATCATTTTATCATACAAGTGTCTGTTCGTCCAGTGGCCGTCCAGTTAACATGTGCTTTTTCGAGTAGCAACAAGTTTTCGCAGTATGTTCGTCGCAGAACCAACAATCAGTAAGTGTTTAAGTGCTCAATCATTTACATAAACATTTGAGTTATTAATTGCATCTACAGTCATATTTGGTGGTACCTTATTATCAAACATCCATTAGCAACCCTCAATAAGCTCCTTAATTAATCCGCATTCATAACAGGTGGTACCAAATAAATATTTATCTATCTATATGCTACTGTTATTTCAGTTTCATCATGCTCTTCACGAATATTTAATTTAATTCAAAATTTAAATTAAGTAACTATAAATACACACGCCACTTTTTTGCAGTGTTTAAACTCCGAACTTCAGTGTATTGTTGGTTGCATAAAACTAGATTTTAACATGGCAGTTACTATAATGAAGTGGGTGTTATGTGACTTACATCTTTCCATTTTGTCTGGTATTATAGTTCCTCTACTCTTGGACGTTCTGGTTGTAGGTGTCGATGCATTTCACTAATAATTATACTAGGATCAAGTGTGGTAGGTAGGGAACTAGTGTAGATGTAGGGTTGCAATATTCTGTTTAGTAGGTAGTAGATTGATTTTATGATATGCTCTAGTGCATTTTATTTTTTAGTACGTTTTAATTTCTGTGGTCTACATCTATATCCTTTTTCTCATCTCTGCTTGTAATATATTCCGTACTATTCCCTTTTATTTCTCCTACCTTTTCTACAGATATCTTTATTCCTCTACTGTTTCTATAACCTATTTGTTATTAACTTTATCTGTCTATGCTATCATCCTCATACATCTGAATCACAACATTCTAAAAAGCTGCTATTGTTTTTCTGTATGCTTTTCCTACCGCCCGTATTTTAGAGGCATACTGTGCTGCGCTGCACACATATGCTTTCGACAATTTTTTTTCGTTTCTATATTTGTTGTCTTTGATCATATGCGATGTTCTTTCTTGTTAGATGCAGTTCGGTTAGCTTCTATTGTTTTATAATTATATACCCTATTTCTCCGGCATTCAGAGGTTGTAAAGCAGGGTAAGTAGCCTGTGGCTGCCAAGTTCTCCCTGCACTTGTATATTTGCAGATTTAATATTTTCTGCAATATAACTTTTTGCACAGTCAACATTAGTTGCAGATATTTCACAACCAACCCCTGTAGTTGTTTATAATAATCATCAGATTTATTTGCGCTTGTTTTTTTTCGTCAATAGGTTTCCGTCTCAAAACTGGTTGGACACCTACCTCCACTTATTTATATTCTGAGCTAGTCTACACAGTTCCCAGAAATTCTCACACAGCCTACATACAACTCGGTTTCCTTTCTATTATTTTCTAATTATATGCCCTATTTCACTGAGATTCAGTTAAGCAGCCTGTGGCTGCCAAGATCCCCCAACACTTAGCCGTTTGCCGAATTAATAGTTTTCCAGTAAATCCTTTCACACAATTAACATTATTTGAGAATATTGCACAACCATACCTGTAGTTGCTTATAATAATCATCATGTTTAAGTACAGTTATTTTTTTCGTCATTAGTATATCCATCTTGGGACTGGTGGGATGCATAAGTCCATTGATTTCTATTCTGAGCTAGCCTACACATTTCTCTGAAATTCCTACAGCCCTCATATTTCACTATCTGTGTGCAATAGTCTAACCTAGGTCTACCTCTACCTCTTTTTTTCCCATCTCAGCTTCTAATATATTCCGCACTATTCTGTCATGCCGTAGTATGTGCACTATCTTCCTATCTTTCTTATTTTTACTGTTTTCCACATATTTATTTCTTCCCCTACCATTTCTAGCACCTCTTTGTTCCTAACTTTATCTGTCCACAATATCTTTATCATACGTCTGCAGTACCACATTTCAAACGCTTCTACCTTTTCCTTTGTTCGCTTCTCCTATTGTCCAGGTTTCACAGCCGTACAGTGTTGTATTCCATATATATGTTTTAAGCAATTCTTTCCTCGTTTTTTTGTTTGTTGTCTTTGAACACAGTAGCTACTTTTTCTTGTTAAATGTAACACGACCTTGTGCTAATCTTTGTTTTATATGTTTCGCGCTTTTTCCATCTTGCGTTATTTGGCTTCCTAAGTACCTTAACCTCTTGTTAGTTCTTGTCACCTATTTGTATTCTTGTTTTTGATTTATTGCCCCTTGTTTGCGTACTAGAACTTTAGTTTTATTTTATTTTTGTTAATTTACATACCGCATCTCTCTGTTAGAACGTTTCCATTTCATTAAGAGCAGCTTCTAACTCTTCCTTGCTATATGCTAATACCGCTATATCATCTGCAAATCTAAGCATATTAATATTTGTCCCTGCATAGTAATTTCAAATGTCTTCCTGCATTTATTAGTGTTCATTGCTTCTTCTACTTACAAGTAAAAAATTAATGGGGGTAAGGCACATCCCTGTCTCACCCCTTTCCTAATGTTTACTTCTCTACGTTTCTGCTCTAATTCTATCACTGCTGTTTGCTCTTTGTATAAGCTATGTACTAGTCGTCTATCCCACAATTTTATTAATCATTTTTCTAAATATATATGTATTTTACAAAATGTAGCTTAGATATAAGAATAAAGAAAACAATTTTAGACATAAGGAAACAAAAGTAAATAAAGAAGTAACAAATGTACTCTTAGGGATAATGAATTTTAAAAATTATGCAAAACTAAAACCCTTAATGTTTCATTTACGTCGGGAGGAGTTATGTATCCCCAGTATATATGAACCATTAATAGATATTATTTGGAGTTAGTAAGAATTATAAAAAATTATTAAGTTAGATGCAACATTGTATTTCAAGGATAATTAAATAAAGATTATTAAAAGTTGCCAAGCAAGTTGTGAGAACGGATGTAATACATTGTAATCTAGACCGCAGGTGCAGGTCACAGACGGTTAAGAAACCACAAGTACTTAGAAATTAAGATTGTTACATTATATAATAAATAGATTTAGGAAATAAGCAGACATGAGCTCTGCAAGTTTCCACAGACATGTGAGGGGCAGGGACAATATAAATACCACGGGGGCCCCAGATTAATCAGTCGGTCTACAGTGTTTCGACTTTAACATTGCCGCTTACTTAGGCTACTTGACCTAGTATTAATTCAATTATTATTTTATTTCCAGTTAGGATATTTTAATCCAGTTTCTCAAAATTCCATATTTAATATCTGTTTGAATAATAAAATTTGTTACATGAAATTTTGGAAGAAGTTTCTAAAAACCGATCCCAAGGTAACTCGTGTTGTAACGAAGTTTTAGACGTTGAAAAGGTTTTCTAGGATTTTCTTCAACTAATATCTAGAATATTGTTTCGCAACTTTGACGTAATAGTTAGAAGATGAAGGATACAAACCATCAACCTGTAAAAGTCCATAATATTGAGCGAAATAGACGACTGTGGGCTACGATTGTGTGCAACCATTTTGAATTTGTTGTCAGAGTCGATAAAATGTTAAATACAGTATAGGATAGACCGAATGACACTGTTGCCTTATCTTTACCCAGCTTTCTTAGTCATATTCTGAAGGTTAATTTGACGAAGATCCACGCTACTTCCCCTCTCCAGTGCCCTCTCTTGCCCTTAATTTAGTTCATAAAAATCAGATATAGCCTTACACAATTTTACTTTATTCTCTGACATACGTTTGTTACTGTTCTGTACACTGCTATATTATTCCATGACCAGCGTCATATCAAGCCTTCTATTAATAACACAAGTAACACCCATACTTTCCTGAACCATTCCTATCACTATATCGATAGTAATCTTGTCCGCTTATAGTTCCTGAAATTGTAACGCGTTGAAGTTGCTTCGGATATAAACCAAACAGGAAAGAAAATATTAATCTGTAATAAACCGTACAAGTCCAAACGTATCCTCTACATTATAATTTCACGAATAATGGTGTTAATTAAATATGGAATTTCAATTGTTGTTAGTTTCTTTAAAACGAAATTCAGGTAATAAACTTTAACCACGAAACCAGAAGCTTATTTTTTTATACAATACACTTGAACATAACTCAAGTTAGTGACTACCTTAAAACGGCAAAATGAAAACGACTTCCAATGTTACGCAGTACGAATCTGAATATAACGACGCAAGTATGTGTAATTCTAGTAGATAGTTTGGGTAAACAGACGAAATGCAACAGTAAATTTTTATAACGCAATCGTGTCTGATGTATTCCATTCAACTACTTTATAGTTTGTAAAAATTTGTACACTTTTTATTAGAAATGATGAAATTAAAAGTCACATAAAAACAGATGAGCTACAGTTACATAAAAGTAATGTTGCTACGGTATTATTACAGCACCTAGATTCAGTCGGATGGCCTATGCGGAGTTCACAAATATCATGCTACAGACTCTGTCAGCAGCCAAAATATAATGCAAAATGTTTTTAATGAAACAACTTACAGACTACCGAGAGGATGAAATAACAATAAACATGCGTCTTTCGCTCCTTATAATGATTGCAAAACAATGACATACTCCACAAAGCATAACAATTAAGGAAAGGAACGGGAGCTAATCCTTAGACAAAAGCAAAGAAATTAATTACTCTCGACCCCGTGTCTACATGTAACGGTAACCGTTGATAGAGAAGTCAAGGTAACCCCTTGGACTATGAGATTAAACGTTGATATACTCAGATCAAACCGACAACGACCCGACAACCAATGTAGAACTTTAGACAGATTGATTCCAAGACAACAGATGCTGGAAATCAATTACACGTCACAAAATGAATTCAAGCCTGGGTCAATGGAAATATTTATGTAGACTGACGTTCAAGCTGTAAAAATTATTAACTATTTATATTTCTTTGTTTTTGTTGGTGACATTTATGCTTTAAGCATGTTAAAATAGACATTGATAAAATTAGAAAATATCCGGCAAAGTTGTATAGTAAGGTTTATGTGGCTACAAAGATGAATTTGAATTTAAATAGTACATTTAACGATTTAAATAAATCTCGTTTGGTACACTAATACTATGACTGATCAAAGATAAGTCTATTTTAGGAAGTAGCTGTGTAAATTTATGTAAGGTACAAATTTTCGGCAATGTGAATCCGTCTATCCCTAAAACTCATTCCAATCTTTTTGAGTATTTTGAACGTTTTTTTCCATTTTACATTGTCGAATGCGTTTTCCAGATCAATAAACCTTATATACACGCTTTCCCCTTTTTCTATTGTTTTCTCCATTATTACTCTCAGAGCTAAAATAGCTTCCCGTGTTCCCCTGTTTCGCCTAAACTCAAATTGATCTTCTCCCAGTATTTCTTCAGCTCGTTTTTCCATTTGTCTTTGTACAATTCTAGTTATTATTTTTGACTCTTGTGCTGTCAAACTTATTGTTCGAAAATTTTCACATCTATCCGCGCTTTTCCTTTTTGGTATAGTTACTATGATGTTATATTTGAAATATTTGGGTATTTTGCCTGTCTCATACACATAGCTTACAAGTTAGAAGAGACGTTTAGTTACTACTTCTCTAGCAGCTTTTAGAGTTTTTGCTTGCACCTTATCTATACCCGGCGCCTCACCATTTTTCAGATCTTTTAATGCTAATTCAAACTCATCTCTAAGTATAGGATATTCCAAGTTATCGTTTTCAATGTCTAATTCCTGTTCTGATTGTGTTAGTTCCTCTCCTGCATATAAATTCCCTACATATTCTTGTCATCTACCCACTTTCTGTAAATTTTTTATATTGACGTTTCCTCCCGCGTTCTTTATATTTTTGCTATACGGTTTTATATCCCTAAAATTGATTCTAGTTAGTTTGTATGCTTCATCTGTTTTTCCTATTTCCATCTTAGTTTGTACCGCTTTACACTTTTATTAATCCATTATTCTTTAGCCTTCCTGCATTTCCGAATAATTTCCCATTTTATGGTTTTGTGTCTCTGTCTTCCTGGTTTGTCTGATTTATTTTTGTATTTTCGTCAAGCTTTTATTAAAATCAGGATAACTTTTGTTGTTCATGTTTTTTTTATTTTCTTTTTGTATATACCCTAGAATATCTCTGGCCGCCATCTCTAAGCTGGATTTAATGTTATTCCATTCTGTTTCTACTTCCTTAGTATCAGAAATTTTTCTGATATCTTTCAGCAATTCATTTGATCTTTTTTCGAATCTTTCTTGAATATTTATATCTTTTAGTTTCTCAAAGTTAAAGTGTTTTTTTCCGCTTTTTTCAAATTTTTAAATTTAAGTGCAACCTTCATAACGATTTTGTAGTCAGTGTCTATATCTGCTTTTAGGTAGCTTCTACTGTCTTTTACTTGATTCCTAAACCGTTGTCTAACAAGAATGTAGTCTATATCTCCTGACATCTTCTATGTATATCGTCTTCTAGCATGATGTTGAAATAATGTGTTTGTGATGATTAAATTGTTCTTGTCGCAAAATTCTACCAGCCTATTTCCCCTGTCGTTTTGCGTGCCTAAACCAAATAAACCTACTACCGCTTCTTCCATATCCTCACCTACCACTGCATTAAAATACCCTGTAATCATTAAATTTTCATGTCCTTTTACCTACCCAGTGTGCCTTCGATATATTTGTAGATGGCTTCTACCTCTTGTAACATTATTTTGTAATGTTTACTAATAAACAGATCAATTAATTAATTAAAATTCATTAACTTGCATAACTTATAGACAAAAATTCCACAATAAATTACTTCATATTTTAGTTAGGCTTCCTTATAATAAAAGACAAGGTTTACAAATAGCTTAAGGCTAAACTACAGAAATTCCAGCGGTGGTCTTCATAATTTAAAGCTCTACCTTTGTAAATCAAATACAATAACCCTCTTAAAGCTTAGGTTGGTTACAGATTGACGAATTTGATAAAATTAAAATGGAATAGTACCTTTTAACGTAAATAAAGAAAAGCAATTTTCAGTTGAAAAGCTTAATTTTCTTAATAATTTTTTTGATTGACAACGGGTTATAGAAAACGAAACATTATAAATAGCGAAAACTATTTCCAACTTGATTTGTTCAAAGATTGCAAGTAATTTTAAGTAGTCTGGAGACATCCATTGTATTTAAAATCTATTTCGGCTCAAGTGGGTTAACCGGTTTTTTGTTAATGGCAGACCACTGTCGCCAACGGGAATGGTCCACATTTCAATAATTAAGAAATTCTTAGAAGATACAACATATTTAAGCTCTTAGAAAAATAATTGCTTCCGTGATCCTCATCTTAAAAGGGGTTGCATTTGGTTTCTAAAATCTTGTTTTGGGGAGGTTCTGTTCAGTCATTGGATAACATAAATATGACGTAAATAATGGTTGGAGTAGGAATTAATCTATATAACTTACAGCGTTAGCAAAAGAGGAGATTATTCAATGGGGCTGTCCGTGGTCAAGAAGTAGAAAGAAACGTAGTTCGCGGGTAGCGTTCTCCGGCATCACAGACATGGAATTGCACTTAGTATCACGATAGTGAAATTGGAAAGGAGTGATAACTCTTCCAGTTCGCGAGGGTTACGCCCGTATGTTCGTGGATTTATAGTGATACAAGGTAAATAATAAAAAGCTTGTAGGCGTGTGACGCACAAGTTAAGTGATATTGTCAATAAGATCCTGCCGGGTTCGTGTGCCGCTGAATTATTTAAAAATTACAAACAAGAGCAACAAGCGAGATTCTCTCCCCCAATTTAAGAACTGTTCTACGTTGGAAGGCAAGCCATCAAACAATGGACGGTTTTTAGTAAGTAAGTTTTTATAGTTAAGTAGCATGACCAATTTTTAGTTAGTTTATTTGTTAGGACGTTTTGGCCATAAACCGTAGAATTAATTTAGTGTAAGATTTATAATATAAGTTTTCTTTCATATACAGTGTTTGGGAATTACTTATGTACGAAAAATTTTCATAATTCCATATTCACCTATTCAATTAAATTTCTAAATTAAAATCAATGAATGTAAGAGGTTCACGTTTATTGCTCTGTTAATTAAATAGTTTTGTTTGTCGTTGATTATCAATAGTTTTTTTTATTATTTTTTTATCATGGAAGTTGCATAAGTAGTAAAAAAGTTAGGAATTGATTAAAAGGAACAATTGTCCTCCTTGGGATGACAAGTCTCTCAAGGTTTTGCACGAACATTTGGACATTCTCGACTTGTCTGGCGCCCTTGGTAATTGTCATTAAGCCACAATATTTATGAAAGGTAAGTGCCAAATTTTTTTGTAGTATATTATAAATTAATTTAACCCTTTTTGCAAAATTTTAACCCTGTATATGATCCACGACCTTCCGCTAGCTAGTGCCGGTGACCTCCCTTTTATTTTTGTTTTACAGGCCGCCCCCATTTTATAATTTTACTGGAAAATACATACTTAGTAGCTTTTCCGCCTGTAATACTCTTCGTCACTGTAGCTAGAGATGGGCATGTATACTTGTATTATTTTACTGTGTTTACCGGTTTAGATTCTAATCTAACCACGAGTTCTCTTTCGTTCTTTTGTAAGTAATTTTTCTACACGGTGTCCAATCGTTTTTCGCATAACTATTCCCAGACCAGAATTTCCTTCCTCTGCTCCTGTAAGAATTACCCTGAAGTCTTGATCATTTCAATTTTTAGGTTCTCTAGCTTACCCACTTGCTTCATACTTGTAACATATTACGCCCCGACTCGCAAAATGTTTCCCACTTTTACAATTTATGTGCGCTGTGTACTTAGGAGGTAATGTGGTGGTTTCCCGTTGCCTTCCACATCGCGGTAGTATGTGTTAGACTGCCAAAGCGATCCCCATGGTCTCTGCCAATTTAAGTACCAAAAGAGCCGCTGCCCTCTTTCGGGGGCCTGTCTTAGTCTGGTTCCTCACTAAAGACCCTACTAATTTGGTTGAATCTGTAGTTTGGATTTTTAGATCACGAACGCGAGTTATGTATCCCCCAATTGGGATATATATAAAGAAATAGAATAAATTACGAAATTATTAGAAAGTGCCAAGTGAAGGGCAACAAAGTAAATCAAGGATAATTTATACAGTTTATTAACGTTCATGGGAACGGAAGCGCTACTTTGTATCGTAGACGATAGTGACACTGCAGATGTCAGGTCACACGCGGTTACAGACGGTCAGGTACTGTGATTACTTAGAAATTAAGATTACAACATTGTATTTATGAATAGTATTAAGTGGTAGCAGACATGAAATCTGCAAGTATTATAAAAAGCCCGGGAGCCCCAGTCGACGACAGTTAATCCATCGATCAGCTTTAACATTGCAGTTTGTTAGATTACTCATTTTTGTACAATTAATTAGTGTATTTCGATTAAAGTAACATACAACTAATTTGTCAAAATTCCAAGTCAATTTTGTATTACTAAAAATAAGTTTGTTATGAAGTTGGAAATGGTTTCTTAAAAAGGCCGCTTTCCAGCCACAACCTTAACTGGCGCAGACGGTAGGATGTCGAAAGGTCACTAGGAAACCCAAATTTGAAGAAGCTTTAGTCTGGAATTTCAATTCCAAATTTGACAGAACCAAACAGAAGTTGGAGGCGAACAAGAATCGTTCAAACCCAGCAAACAAACAGAAGTTGAAGGCAAAACAAAATCGTTCAAATTCAACAAAAGAAAAACCGTAGAAGATACAAGCATAGATCAAATCCGGAAACCAACGTGGAGAAAGCACTAGAATCGACGGACTCCATGAAAGCAATAAAACAATTAGTGTAAGTTTATTTTTCTTTGAACCAATTGAATTTTTATTTTATCTTACAAACATATTTGATATTTGCTAGTTTATGATTTATATATGTACATCGATTATTGATACCATTATTTTATGCAACTTGATGAAAATAATCTACTTAGCTATTGCAAGGGATTATCTTCAAGCTATTTTTGAAAAAAAAAATTTTTGTATAAAAGAGACATATAAAGAACTTGAGAAAATTAAATAAAGTTGCATTTCAAGCGCACTTGAGACCATATTTACTAAATTAACTGGCGTAAGAATTATTAGAAACAAAATAAAAACGAATTTCTAATTCAACAACACGGTATTAACTGCAGCAATACTCCGAAAATAAAAACAAAGTTAAATTACGACTTAAAAACGAAGTCTTTGTATATAACGCAGAAAGAATATTGAAATAAATTACCCAGACGCAAACTCATTGTATTCCGGAAAATAATAGACACAACTTGCAATCTATAATAACCTACATCTTCGTCACGAGAAATAACAAAGCGCGAAACGAAACGTGTCTCATCTTCCACCAAATTATTCACGCAACGTTATAAAACGACTATAGTTGGAAACGAATATATTTAATTATAACTACGAAACAATACTATCTTTAACTCCACAAACTATTCAAAACGCATCGCAAATCTAAATATAATCACGAAAACCTTTCAGAATAAGATTCAAGCATTATTAATTAAATTAAAGCCTAACGAAATTACGATCGAAAACTTTTATAAAACATCATCTTAAATAAGAAAGATTAGGTGTAATTATAAAACCAACTTAAGAAACCTATAAATAATCACGCAACTGAAAAACGCATATTGCAACCTCATTTAGACTTGACAATTATAATTAAACACTGCAACAATAAAAAAAAAGGTATAAGTTGTATTATACCACAGCATTCACTGAATTACACCTACAGTAGATTTAAAAATAACCTTGTAACAGAGACACTGACGCAACCAATTAAATGGCAACATCCTACCGTATTTTAAAACATTGTAATTAGCACAAAGAAACTATATGCAACTTTGAACAACGCAAAAAACGACACCTTGCAAACCTTAAAATTAACACTGATGTTCACGAGACGAAAAGCATCTTAGACACCTATAAATTACACAAACCCACGGGAAGAGATAATTATTACAGACAGAATTAAAATCAGCGGAAATAAAATAGAAAAGCTTTAACTGACGCAAAGCAAACGAAGTAAAATAAATTACCACAAAGATCACTCAATCACATTGAAACTTCAGAAATCAAACCTACAATAAAATTAAATTCAGCAAATTAAAAATAAACGTATTCAAGACAGTATCAAGAATAAAACCCCATGAAATAACTACAACACCGTGCAACTAAATACAAATAAGCAACTCAATTCTTTAAATAATCCGAAACAACCCAAGCTAAAAATAGCAAGTAACCCGACGCAATTTAAACGGAAAATCAATAAATCCAAGCAAGGAATAACATCACAAACAACGAAAAATGCAATGAAATCACACCAAATAAATATTTATGCCAATCATTGACAACGACAACAATTCAAGAAGACAGTCCTTGCGAAAATTGTAAAGCCAAACCAGTACAAATCACCAATGTGAAAATCTAGAAAGTAACCGAAAATACATGGATAGCAATTTTTCCCACAAAAGTAATAGCAACAATCTATTGTAATCAAGACAAAAACAACTTAGCATTAACTGGAAGTAAATTAATCACCCTTAAAAAAAATTGTTACTTAAAATTGAAAAATGAAATAATCAGAGTCTACCAAGGTCCCGTACAAACCAAGAAATTAGCAAACTTACCCGAATTACAAATCTAGATAACGCAAGACGAAGACGAAGAAATACTTCAAAAACTCATGCAACTTAAACATCTGGAATTAGACAACCTCAACCACGCCATGAAACTTATGGAAAATTATAAAGAACGTCTAAACGAACTTAAAACGCCCAAAATTACACTACGATAATATTAGTGTATGGACAATTGTATTAATTATTTTGACTATTTTGTTGATCATTTATGGAATTTACAAAATCTATATTAGGTATAAAAATAAAGGAAACAGTTTTAGATTTAAGGCAACCAAGGTAAACAAAGAAACGAATGTCCCTTAGAAAGTATGAATTTTAAGATATGAAATTAAATGAATTTTAAATTAAAAATCAAGAAAATGAAAACCCTTAATTTTTAATGTACGTCGGGAGGAGTTATGTAATCCCCCAATTGATATATGTATAAAGAAATAGAATAATTAGCAAATTATCAGAAATGTTAAGTGAAGTGCAACAAAGTAAATCAAAGACAATTTATACAGTTTATTAACGTTCATGAGAACGGAAGCGCTACTTTGTATCGCAGATGATAGTGACACTGCAGATGTCAGGTCACACGGTGTCACTGACGGTCAGGTACTGTGATTACTTAGAAATTAAGATTAAAACATTGTATTTATGAATAGTATTAAGTGTAAGCAGACATGAATTTATCAAAATTCCAAGTCAATTCTGTATTACTAAAAATAAATTTGTTAAGAAGTTGGAAATGGTTTTTAAAAGGCCGCTCCCCAGCTACGAACCTTAACTCGCGAAAGCCATTCCACCTGTTCTAGTAATCTAAAACTTTTTCAAGATGCAGGTCCATTCGGAATGGCATTCCGAATTACTCGAAGCATAAATCGAAATTGATCAAATTACTAAATCGATGTATAAAGACAATTAAACTTGAAAAACCTTCTCTACTTGGAATTTTGTGCTAATTAAAACCGATGCTTGACGACTAGTGTTGACCACGCGCCGTATTTATGAAACAACTTGGAAAATTTTATATATTTGTTAAAAATAACTTATTTATTCGAAATTCTTACTGATCAAGTACTATTTAAAAGAATTAACTTGCCGTTCATAGCAGGGTTTCATAAGCTTGTGGTATTATAATTTTATTATTGCAACAAAATATGGAATTTTACCTTGCGATAGAATTAATTAGAAACAACGAATGGTGTATTATTTTCCATATGGGACTAAAAATTTAATATGAATATTAAAAGTATATTTAAAATGGAAAATAAATAATCTTTAGCAAAATTTTTTCATTTTTCTTTTTCTTACTCAAGATTGTTACACTTTAAAAAAGAATTGCTACAATGATAAGTGACTACAATTACACTATTACTTCATATAATTTTTTTAGTAATACGTAGATAAATGCTCGTGTGTTGTATATTTAAAAAAAGAACCTTTAATAAAGATATATTCCGTAATCAGAGACTAACGGTGTAGCAAAATTTTAAACCTTAGAAATATGTGGGCAAAGGATTTATCTACTTGTCTGTAGAAAATCGTGGTTCCCCTGAAATCCACAGCTTGTATTTATGCAGGCAATTAAAGCTGCCAAGAAATAGCAGTGAATTACGTTAGTCGTGCTGGGTTTTAAATTTTTTAAACCTATGAAAAACAGAACAACGAACATCATCTCTAGAATTTTTATATTTTCTACATCTCAACAAATTTCTCAAAACTCAATAACTTATCCTGCTATTTGATAAACTCACTTTAGTTGGAAGAAGTGTATAAGAAAGCGTAGACAGTAAATTTAATACAACCATGAAACTGTAGCGATCTTTTAGCAGAGTTAAGGCGTACGTAATATCTTCTTTCAGAACTGTAACCTAATTTAGAATTTTGTAATTATATTGCCCAGCGTTGGATTAATTCTTAGAAACTTTGCCGGATATTTTATCTGTCTTACAGAAAACGCATGAGTAAGTAATTTCATGCTTAGTGAATGCACTGAAAGTAAAACCGCATCAGCAGATCTTTGTAACTTTGATGTTTTCACGAACAATATAAGAAGAAGTTTACAAGTTGGAGGATTAATCTACGCGGATGTTAGAAATGATCTTGGTCAATGGTTTTTATAAAACAAAAGCGTTGGATTTATCTTAGTTTGAAGGCAAAAGCTGGGTGTATTGGTTTATTTGCAATTTATGTTAACAGCTAGCTTTAAAATAAATAACGAATTAAAAATGAATGTTATGTGGTTCTGAAAGACTTGATTGAGTTTTAGTGAATTTCAATCAAAATCCGCTTATTGAATAATGTTTCCATTAATAGAAGTAATGCGTTCATTTCCTGATGCATTGTACTTGAATTAGTTTGGGTCTAGGATCATTCCAAAATACGGCAACGAGCGTGAATGCTTCACGGAATTCAGCATGAAGATTTTAAATACACTATCCTCTTCTAACTTTTTCGTTACTGATTTGTTTGGTTAATTAAATAATTAAAGTAACCCGTGGGTTCTTTAATATTCTCTGACGAAACCAGTGAACTTTAACGAAGGATTCCCTTAAAATGTTGGGACGCAACTATCTTCCGACTATGCTAGGGGTCAATTCCTCGGGTAGAGCTTATGAGGATTGGTCGTGGTTCTTTTTACAAAACATTATTTACTTACTGACTCTATACCAAAATAGGGGTATGGAAAGTGCGCCATCAAGTCATTAAGTTTTAAACACAGGGTTTTCCTAAGGGGACTTGGGAGTCCTTAGAGAGGAATATTGTATTTACTGCTTAAGCAGGAGCTGTAAAGAAAATTGGATTAAATTAACAAGAAACGACACAAGAGGTATACTCTTGCTACCTCATAAAAAGAAAAGCTATAAATATCAATTTGTTACATTTTTTTTCGTGGCATCCACGTTGGGCGCCAAAGTTATGTTACGTTGGCTCGTAGCCGTGCGTAACAAAAAGAAAATCAAAGAAAAAATGACCGGGTTCAATCGTTGAGTAGGGGGGGTTGTAGAAAGCAGACCAACACACCAAGTTCGCGGCCGTAAGGAGTTAGTGATAATACCTGCAATAAAATTAATTAGTTAGGCAAACCTGAAAAAAAAAAGAATAAGCATAGCAGCAATGAAACGTCTAAGTTATTCAGTACTTTGTAGAATGTAAATAAAAGAAACTGTTTAGATAAACTATATAATATAACAACGGTAAAAGCAATACAGGAAAATGTTTAGTACACAGTGAGGTAATATTGGGGAGTAGCACAAACGTTTCCTCACACACCAATTAAACATAAATCAGACAAAATGTTAAAAAAATAAATAGGTAAGACACAATTGATATGAGTAATTCAGTAAATAAATATGTAAGACACAATTGGTATGAGTAATTTAGTAGTATTGATTTTTCTTTCTTTCTTTTTTTTTATGTTTTAAAATAGCATGCAAGTCTATTGTAAAAGGTATCAGAACGACAAAGATATGGTAAAGCAACGGATAGATATTTAAAGTAATAACCAGTAGGAAATAGTTCAACTTACAAAAGTCCTTCAGCAACGCTTCCTTGCAACGGAAGTGTGAGATTCAACAATGTCCTGCACTAACGAAGTACTTCACTCTTGACACGTAAGGGTGTTGATGGAACTTATCACACGTTACACTAATCACCCCTACGTATTTCACTGGTGTTAGCCGCAGACATTATCACGCGTCGGAACTATGTAGCCTTGATAAATTTCTTGGTAATTCTATTTCCTAAGACAATAATTTCGAAATATTCTGAAGCACTAGTTTAATTTCAACTGGGACCAAAGGTATATTATTTTCATAACCATCCCAAAAAGCAGTGAGAAACTTCAAGCAATACCTTTGTAAGCCGGTAATCTGTTATATTTCACCAATAACGAAATTTGCGCAAGCAATGATCTATTTTAGATTCTTTGTTGTTAGAAAATTCAGAAACTACAGTATCACTGTATTTAAATAATCCAAAGTATGCGCTACTCTGAAAAGAAAAAAAAAAGACCGCGAAACTAGATCGCACACACACAGTTTTAATATCAAAAGACAAAACAACTAAAAAGAACCATAATGGGTAAAGCACGTGTATCACTTAAGTACGTCCGTCAAAATGTTCCGTAAAACACTTTTGTACAGTTAATATACAATTTTTATTTCACAAGAAAACAACTAAAAAATCGTGCCGTGCTCGTACATGAACAATACGAAAATTAAATCCCGCATTAATTCTCACTAGTCAAAGCAAAGAGGAAACAATATTTTTAACGTACTTAGTATATCGGAATCAAGAACAAAACACGACTCCTCGTCTGTTTATTCAACTCGTTCTCTTACAACCGCTTATCGTATCTTATCTAGACTTGTATATTCACATAAGGAACTAAATTTATACGACGGCCAGACAAAAACGATGCAATCTATAATTAATTACAAACTGTTTTATAATTTTCAATTTATCTATCTTTAAATTACTACACACGAGTTAATAAATATCAAATACAGAAACAGCAATTTGCAGAAATGCATTTCTAAATTGGGAAACAGCGTAAAAGTTTAAAACTACAAAAATTGCACGTTATAAATTCCCCCCTAGCAAAATAAAGACGTCGAGGTGAAAGAAAAAAAGAAAAAAAACGACAGACAAGGAACCAAACAAAAAAATTTTTATCCGGTTCGAAGGACCAACACCAGTATAAGAGAAAGAACATTTTTTCAAAAGAAGACAAAGTCATCCATCGTAACCAACAACGACAGAATAGGTAAAGAAAGCATTAAGTAAACACCCAATGAGGATTAAAGGTCTTAGCTACTTTTCAAAAGCGTCAAAAGACGGATGTCTCCAAAAGGGACATTTCTGTTTTCCACCTCAAAGAAAAGTTTTGGCTTCCCGCGAAGAAACTAAGAGGAAAGAAAAAAAACGAGGAAGAAAACTCGTAGCAAACCCACTAGACGACAAAGCTGTCAACCTCAAGTGTGCAGCAAAGAAAGAACCAAGACAAAGCAAAGGACAAAGGCAAGCTAGTACACCATCTAAAATACTTCCAACTGAGGTAACACAGATTCGTATGAAACGATTACTCAAGCAGAGTATGGCTAACAGACCTACAAAAGCGACCAAGTCGAAATTCCTAAAGGAAAAGAAAATAGATCTGAAGCCTACCTCAAGGAATGGATGTAGAAAGCGACTATAATAGTCAAATAGTGAACAAATGGTAGAACTAGCCAGAAGAAAAAGTCACGGGATGGGCTAGCTACAAAAAGATGAATAGGAATACGAAATGGGCGCCAGTGTTTTCGGACACAAACTTATCAGAGAAAACACAAGACCAATAAGCCAAAAAAAAAAAAAATTACAAGTCATTAGGAATAGCGATACGTAGGGATCAAAATAGAATCAGCCGTAGGGAGCCCATTAGGATCCGGCGGTTCAGGATCAATGTCTGGAGGGTCTAAAGTTTTATCGGGTTTGAGGTCCTTAATATGCCAAGTACCCAGATCGTTACCAGAATCATCCACTAAGATATAGGTCCAAGGAGAAAGTTTAGTTCTAATAGTAAAGGGACACACATATTTGGGAGCGAGTTTAGCATTGAAGTAGCGAGTAGCATCCGAAAGAACATAATTGCGTTTCCACACGCGATCGCCAGGAGATAAAGTTAAGGGAAGACGACGAAGATCGTAGTGTTTAGCATTTTTCTTGTATGCTAAGGAAAGGCGTTTCGAAATTTCTTCACGAAGGGATTCAAATTTGACTAAGTCAGTAGGAGGAATAGGACGTTCGGGATCCATAAGAACATCATCAGGATCAAGAGGTTTTCCAAAATGATCGCCGTAGAGAACATGTTCACGACCATATAGAGCAAAATACGGGGAGTAACCAATAACCTCATGTTTAAGCGTTCGAATAGCACAACCAATTTTTGCTAAATTAACGTCCCACCGACGTTGATTATCAGAAACGTAAGAAGAAATCATAGTTTTCAGGACTCTATTAATACGTTCGGCCGGATTCGCCTGAGGATGATAGCGAGCATTAAACAGAATTTTTGTTCGATAAGAATCACAGAGTTTAGTGAAAATATTACTACGAAATTGTACCCCATTGCCGCAATTAGATACTGAGGAGTACTATATACCAGAAAAATATTTTCCTCAATGGTTCGAGCAACAGCAGCGGCCGTAGACGCACGTAGAGGAAAGAAACAAGCATATTTTGTAAAACAATCGGCAACAACTAAAATGAAAGAATTTCCTTTAGAGGATCTAGGAAGGGGGTCCGACAATATCAGTACATAGGACTTGCCAAGGACGAGTGGCAGTAGCACGAGGAGACATAAAGTCAGGAGGTTTCTTTTGTTCGACTTTGTGTGCAGAGCAAATTTTACAACGACCGACGTATCGAGCAACAGCGGCTCTAAGTTTAGGCCAATAGTAACGCATGGAAATTTTAGAGACAGTTTTGTGGACACCAGGGTGACCTGAAGTAGGTAGATCATGATTTTCGTATAGAACCCTATTCCGTTGTTCGCTGGGAACTACTAACTTCCAATCGTCTTGAGGAGGTTGGAGCAAAGACTGTTTAGATTTTACATGTTTATATAGTAATTCGTTTTCCACATGCCAGTTACTGTATAGTTTAGGATTGGAATTAACACGAGCCCGTAGCTTAAGATACCAAGGATCCAAAATTGGCAGAGTAATAGAAGATTTAGGAAAGTTATCAATTAAGTCAATTTTAGGTACTGAGCGAGATAAAGCATCGGGGACGATGTTTTCTTTACCTTTACGATGTACGATGGTGAAGTTATATTGTTGAAATCGTACAGACCAACGATCTAAACGACCGTTGGGGCTTTGTAGATTATTCAGCCAGATAAGCGAGTGGTGATCCGTGATCACAGTAAAGTGAGAACCCTCGATATAGGGACGAAATTTCTCAATTGCCCATATAACACCAAGACATTCTTTTTCGGTGGCGCTATAGTTGCGTTCCGCCTTTTTAAGAGAACAGCTAATGTAGCTAATGACTTTTTCGTCATCACCCTGTTGTTGAGTCAGCACAGCACCCAGACCAAAATCAGAGGCATCAGTCTGTATAGTAAAGGGCAAAGAAAAATCAGGACAACTCATCACTGGAGCCGTTACCAAGTGTTCTTTCAGCAGCTTAAACCCCTGCTGACATTCCGAAGACCAATCAAATTTAGAATTTTTCTTAGTCAAAGCAGTAATTGGAGCAGTAAGAGCAGAAAAATTTGGGATAAAGCGACGATACCACGAGCACATACCAACTATGCCTCGTACTTCAGTTACAGTAGTAGGAGGAGGAAGATTAAGAATGGCCGAAACTTTTTCTGAGTCGACATGGAGTCCATGACGATTTACTACGTATCCCAGATAACGGAGTTCCGGTCGGCATATAATGCATTTATCTCTGCTAAGAAAAGACCTGCAGAATTTAAACGAAAAAGCACTTTCTGTAGTACCACCAAATGTTGTTCGAAAGTAGGGGTAGCGATGATCACATCATCTAAGTATGCGAAACAGAAAGGTTCGAGATCAGCACCAAGCACACGATCTATAAGTCGCTGAAATGTCGCTGGAGAATTATGAAAACCAAATGGCATTTTAGTAAACTGGTATAAACCTCTACCAGGCACCGTAAATGCAGTAATCGCCTTAGAATTAGAAGAAAGAGGTATTTGCCAATAAGCAGAGCGAATGTCCAAATTAGTTAAGAATTTTGCGTCTCTAAGACGGTCTAGAATCGTAGAAATATAAGGAAGGGGATAGGCATCTTTTCTGTAACATCATTGACCTTTCTGAAATCGATGCAGAAACGATATGTGCCATCTTTCTTAGGTACCATAACAATAGGGCTAGACCAAGCGCTATTAGATGGTTCTACAACACCACTTTCTAACATCTAATCCAGAGCTTGATTGACATGTCGAAGTACCGTAGGGGACATGGGATAATATCGTTGCTTGATAGGACTAGATGTAGTACGGATCTGATGTTCAATGAGATTAGTACAGCCCAAAGGTAAAGTATCATCTTTAGGAAACATCTGTTGGACTATACGAGACAATTCGGATTGTTGTATGTTCGATAGATCGGAAAGAGCATTGATCTGACTGATCGAGACAGTAGAAGAAGAACAGAAAGTCCATTGACCCGTTCGAAAATCCGGGACAACACCCATAGATTTCCAGAAGTCAATGCCTAAGATCAGAGACTGAGAAATAGAAGGAACGACTAGGACGTCAAGAAGAATAGTTTTATTCTCGACTGACATGGGTAAAGTAAGTGACCCGAGAATGTCAGTAGATTGACCATTGGCTACCGTACAGCTGTGGATCTCCGTTTGGGACAAAGGCAAAGAAAGAGAATAGAGAATATCCCAACCAGGACCACGAATAATAGTACGAGAAGCGCCAGAATCAAGTAAACCCTTAAATTCGATGTCAAAAATAGTAACAGTAAGATAAGGTCTGTCGTCCTCACGAGAACTAGCTAAAATAAAATCCAGAACATATTTAGATCGGTCATCAAGACCAGAGAAAGGATTTTCTGAGGAAATAATAGGTACCGAGACAACTGTAGAAGGAATCGGGTCGGTTTCTCGGCTTAGCGACCCGATCTGTAGTTTAAATTCTTGTTACAACTCGTACAATTGGTACGGGTAACATTAGGTTTACCACAACCATAGCAATAAAGTATTTGGGGTTTAGTACAGGAAGGAGACTTGTGTCCTCGTTGGCCACAGTTCCAACAAGTAACGGAAGAATTAGAAATATTTTTAGGAGCATCACTTGCACCAGGTGTAAGTGTTTTCGAAGTAGTAACACCAGAACGGGGAGGGACATAAGCAGAAGTAAGTTTGCTGCGGACCACAGGACCTGTATAAGCTAAGTCAGGCTCTAGGAGTTGAGAAAAGTTTGGAGCAGGAGGAGACTTGAAATTATCGGCTTGTATTTTGCGCTGTTCTAGTCTGCGACCTACACGCAAAAGTTCCGTAATAGTATTCAGATCCAGCAAAGCTAAGTTGGTTTGGTAGAAAGGGGTAAGATTTGGTAAAATAATATCGAGTTTCTGTAGTTCAGAGAGAGATTGTTAGACGAGCAAATAAATTTTCCATCGTAGCTAAATATACACCAATAGCCTCTGAGGGACCCATAGTACGTTGCTTTATTTCCTCTAAAAGTTTTCCGTTGTAATTAACGGGTTGAAATTCTTCCCTTAATAGCCGAATAACATCCTTCCAATTAGTTAGGGATTTTTTATGCGCTCTGAATAAAATTAAAGCTTTTCCCGAAAGTAAGTCTGATGCCGAAGAAAATAGTTGAGAAGCAGAAACGTTGCGTGCCGAGCATAATTCGTCCACGCGTAATAGAAATGCATTTAACGACATACGGTCATCACCCGAAAATTTTAAGTCCCATTTAGACACCAGCTGTCCATAACCAGACGTAGCAATTGATTTAGAAATAGATATAGGTATAGGTAATTCATCAGAAGATTCAGCAGAAGTAAGATCATCCTCAGTATCAGTAGTAGTCGGATTAATAGTAGCCGTAGAAACAAGTGGTACCCTAGGTGAAGTGGAAGAACGTCTAAAGCGACGGTATAATCTATCGCAATCACTGCGTAAATTACTAACACGTAGCAACAACTTTCGCTGTATTACCGTTTCAGCGTCAGAAGTAACATTCATGCGTTGGATTCTCCCTTTGAGATGCATAGCAAGGCTAATAATACGTTTGCCGTCGGCAGTTGAAATATCACCATTAAAATCTTTGCTCTTCGTAGTTAATTCAGTTAAACCCTCAGTCACGGCTTTATTATCAGTCTGAAAATCGATACCAGATTTAAATGGACTTAGAGTTTCAGAAGATTCCATTTTCAAAATGTTCCTCAAGGATTTACGAAGTTCGGATACAGGTATCTTTGCATCGAACCCACGAGAACCAACTTCATATTTGAGTTCAGCTTCATGTAACCGATCAACTTTTAATCTCCAGAAGTCACCCATTATTACAGAATCAACAAACAACACCCAAATATTTAAAGACACAAAAACGAATTATTAGGCTTGTTCGACTGAGAAACCAAATTAACGAAATAACTGACTACCAAACAAAATCCAGTTCCAACGAGAAGGAAAAAAAATAATTCGAGCCGATACACCAAAAAAAAAAATCAATGTCAAAAAACATCAAGGTCATAAAAAAAAAGTTAAAAAAAAATCAAGAGCAAATCAAAAAAAATCGGGCCGCTACGCTAAAAAAATCGATGTCAAAAAGAAATCGAGGTTCTAAAAAAATTAAAAAAAAAATCAAGGGAAAACCAAAAAAATCGGGCAAAAAAAAAATCGGTCCCCTCGTATATCGGGCGCCACGTTGGCCGCCAAATTTGTTACGTTTTTTATTTCGTGGCAGCCACGTTGGGCGCCAAAGTTATGTTACGTTGGCTCGTAGCCGTGCGTAACAAAAAGAAAATCAAAGAAGAAATGACCGGGCTCAAACGGAGAGTAGGGGGGATTGTAGAAAGCAGACCAACATACTATGTACGCGGCCGTAAGGAGTTAGTGATAATACCTGCAATAAAATTAATTAGTTAGGCAAACCTGAAAAAAAAAAGAATAAGCATAGCAGCAATGAAACGTCTAAGTTATTCAGTACTTTGTAGAATGTAAATAAAAGAAACTGTTTAGATAAACTATATAATATAACAACAATAAAACCAATACAGGAAAATGTTTAGTACACAGTGAGGTAATATTGGAGAGTAGCAGAAACGTTTCCTCACACACCAATTAAACATAAATCAGACAAAATGTTAAAAAAATAAATAGGTAAGACACAATTGATATGAGTAATTCAGTAAATAAATATGTAAGACACAATTGGTATGAGTAATTTAGTAGTATTGATTTTTCTTTCTTTCTCTTTTTTTATGTTTTAAAATAGCATGCAAGTCTATTGTAAAAGGTATCAGAACGACAAAGATATGGTAAAGCAACGGATAGATATTTAAAGTAATAACCAGTAGGAAATAGTTCAACTTACAAAAGTCCTTCAGCAACGCTTCCTTGCAACGGAAGTGTGAGATTCAACAATGTCCTGCACTAACGAAGCACTTCACTCTTGACACGTAAGGGTGTTGATGGAACTTATCACACGTTACACTAATCACACCTACGTATTTCACTGGTGTTAGCCGCAGACATTATCACGCGTCGGAACTATGTAGCCTTGATAAATTTCTTGGTAATTCTATTTCATAAGACAATAATTTCGAAATATTCTGAAGCACTAGTTTAATTTCAACTGGGACCAAAGGTATATTATTTTCATAAGCATCCCAAAAAGCAGTGAGAAACTTCAAGCAATACCTTTGTAAGCCGGTAATCTGTTATATTTCACTAATAACGAAATTTGCGCAAGCAATGATCTATTTTAGATTCTTTGTTGTTAGAAAATTCAGAAACTACAGTATCACTGTATTTAAATAATCCAAAGTATGCGCTACTCTGAAAAGAAAAAAAAAGGACCGCGAAACTAGATCGCACACACTCAGTTTTAATATCAAAAGACAAAACAACTAAAAAGAACCATAATGGGTAAAGCACGTGTATCACTTAAGTACGTCCGTCAAAATGTTCCGTAAAACACTTTTGTACGGTTAATATAAATTTTTATTTCACAAGAAAACAACTAAAAAATCGTGCCGTGCTCGTACATGAACAATACGAAAATTAAATCTCGCATTAATTCTCACTAGTCAAAACAAAGAGGAAACAGTATTTTTAACGTACTTAGTATATCGGAATCAAGAACAAAACACGACTCCTCGTCTGTTTATTCAACTCGTTCTCTTACAACGGCTTATCGTATCTTATCTAGACTTGTATATTCACATATGGAACTAAATTTATACGACGGCCAGACAAAAACGATGCAATCTATAATTAATTACAAACTGTTTTATAATTTTCAATTTATCTATCTAAATTACTACACACGAGTTAATAAATATCAAATACAGAAACAGCAATTTGCAGAAAAGCATTTCTAAATTGGGAAACAGCGTAAAAGTTTAAAACTACAAAAATTGCACGTTACAAATTAAGCACACACTTTTATAGACATAAATATTAGGCATCAAATTTTGAAAGCGCTATCAGTACTCCTTCTTCAAATGAAAGCTATAATAATCATTTTATTGCAGGTATGTATGCCTTTTGTTCCTTGATCCAATTACCCTATTTTTAAACTCACTTGTTGATAATAAAACAATTAATTAAGTAATGATTCTTTAAGTAAATGTTGCTTCCTGATTAAAAGTTGTATGTACAAAATTTACATATCAAAAATGGTACTTTAATTTCCTCTACAGAGATGTAGAATAATAAAATCAAATAAAATATCAAATATGTTAAGCATCTTTTTTTTGTTACAAAGTTATCTCAAATCAATACCGAAAATATCAGATCTGTAATTTGATTTACAGGTTTATATGGGAATTTTAAAATCTAATAATTTAACTTTCATATTTGCTTTAAGTATAATTACACATAAATGAAAACTTTAATCAGAACTCAATTAAGGTGTTTAAGTTTGTTTGTAATAATAACAGGTACAACCCTGGATTTAAATGTTGATAAATACATAACATCAAAAGTCCTATATAGTTTGTTAAGCAAAATAATAATCGTAGGTCATTACAATGTTATTTTTCATATGTCGCCTCGTATCAATTTTGCCAAATGCGGACGTAATTTAAAAATAATAAAGAAAGGCTTACCTTGTATAGCCAGGTTCTTGTTTACGTGACAGTGTTACTTTGTGTTAAACCAGATGTGCTTACATACTGTGCATCGACAAACAAATGGCGTCGCTGTCCGCATGTTGTGATGCAGTCAACCAACTGTACGCCTCATGGACCCATTTATTCAAACTTGAAGTGTATTTCTTCTACGCAAAAATAAAACAAACCAAAATCCAATACAACAGTTATCAAAAAATGCTATGTATCCTTCCTTCTTTTACGGAATTTCGTTTGTTACAAAACAATTATGTCGAGCGTAATTATCCACATTATTACTTGTAAATACCGGACATTTGCCAAGCATTTTCCTTCGAATCAAACATCATAGCAATTAAAGAATTATCGTAAATGTTAACTGTAGGACGTTTAGATTAAAACAAAAGAATTGCTATTAAATGCAAGAACATTCATTTTAAATCACAAGTATTACGGCCTCATTGAAGAACGTTTATATTAAATCTAAAATATTGCGTTCAAGTTGAAGGACGTTCATATTGGATCAAAAATTATTGTGGACACATTGAAGAACGTTCGTATTAAGCTAAAAATATTACAGTAAAATTGAAGGACGTTCATATTATATCAAGAATATTGCAGTCAAATTGAAAAGCGTTCAAAGTAAATGCTAAAATTGAAGAGCGTTATAACAAATTCATTTAGTTTGTATTAGAGATTAAATCTATGTGCTTACGATTACTAAAAACACTTATTCAAGTGCATGTTACACTTGAATTAAACACCTTGGCGTAAGGCCACACGCAAATTGCTGGCTAGAGCACTAATCTTCTCCATGATGTGTTCGTATCAGGTGCCCAAGCCAGAGTGACTGGTTGGCACGCTGCGCATAGTATTTCAAAGTCGTTTGACATTGAGGTATTTATTCAAACAGCCAGCGCCTATTATTAGCAACCAAATTAGCACTAAAGGATAATCTCTGTATTATGATTGGACTACATGATCCCAATACGAATATTTATATGAATGACGATATTTATTTGTTTAATCGAATAGACAAAAAGACGTATGTAACAAATAACTTATACGTGATTTGCAGTCGTCAAAAAAATTGTTACACTCTTACATAACCTCAACTAGAAGTTTTGAATTAACCGTGAATATTTAGATATTTAAAGATACACAAAGCAATATTATGTTTTAGTAAACTCGGTAAACATTACACAACAGTTAATAGTAAAAGTAAATTTTACGAAATCTAAATCCTTATAAAACAAAAATCACATGTGTATTATATCCAAACAAAAGTGTAAATACCTAATAATATAAATATAGTTATTGTAATCTTTTGCGGTAATTTCGATAGCTACTGATGGTAGAGAAAAGTCGACATGTATACGAAAAATAAAATAAATGATAATAAACAAACAAATAATTACTTCAAACACTTACCTTGTATGCGAGCGTAGTGAAGCACATTTATGTTCATGCGGCCGTTCAAACGGATAACGATAGTAAAAAAACTTTGTTGAATACGTCCGTTAAGTACGGATAACAAGGTTTTCTTGGGTTTTGCTTTGTGCAAAGGTGCAATGCAATGGTCCTGGTCCTAGAGGGGGAACGTAACACGAACATCAACCTCACAAACACAACACACGTACACACAACCCTCACCAACACACACACATACACATAACACACGCCCTCAAGCCCGCGCACATACACACACACACACACACTTTACTAACACAACCTATTTACACACTTATATTGCCTTTTCAACATCTGGATTTCCGGCTGCCGATGGTCTGGACTGACAAGGCAATATACGTCGAGCGTTCCTTTTTGACGACTGCGATATCCGGTTTCCGATGGTCCTGGTCCTAAAGGGGAACGTAACACTAATATCAACGTCACACACAACACACATACACACAACCCTCTCTCTCTCACACACACACACACACACACACCTTACAACACACATTTACATTGCCTTTTCAACATATGAATTTCCGACTGCCGATGGTACGGGCTGACATTACATGTGATTTTCCAATGCTCCACCCGAAGGTACTACACTGGCCAGGAAGCGAGTTTTTGTTACCTGGAAAATTTGAATTTTGCCGAACCCTTGCTGTTCCAAGCAAGGTAGGGATCTTTAACGTGCGTGACAACACTCACACACGGGACCTCCATTTTACCTCTCATCCGAACGAAGGTGTATTTTTGTGAAAAATGCTCGCCTAACATTTTTCAAGCTGACCGTGTCGGGATTCGAACCCGGGACCTTGGGCGTAGTAGTCACACACATACCACTACGCCACGGAGCCGCCTAGGTACGGGCTGACAATGCAATGTCCGTTGTGCGTTTTTCCTTGACGACTGGGATATCCGGCTGCCGATGGTCCTGGTCCTAGAGGGGAAACGTAACACGGACCAACATCACACACACAACACACATACACACAACCCCCCCCCCTCCACACACACATACACACACATAACACATGACGGTTACTTTCTGTGGGGAAGCCAGGTCTGCTTAAATTTCAGGTAGCAGACTACTGAAACGTTGGAATAAATAAATTAAAAAAAATGTGCATTTCAAGGTCGGTTATAATGAAATGTTGTTAGAATCGGGATAACGTGCTCAGCTGTTATTAGATAATAAAGTCAGATAAAACACTAGATCCTATTGATCATAAAACGCATTGTAGATTTTTGATATTGTAAAGTTTGGATCGTTTATCTGTGTGTTTGGTTTTGCATTGCGAGTGTTACTTTAAGCAAACAGCAGAAAATAGAAAGAATTTATTAATTTCGGTTAACTAAACGAGCCTTTCGCCCTAAATCACCCTGTAAAGTTAGAAGCTTTGGAAGTTATACATTACTAACGTGACTATTTCTATGTAATATTAAATTTTGATCCAGAAAAGATCCAAAATATTAAATACAAACGTTAACGACTATCAATATTTTACCCTCTTCGTATTTAATTTAGAAAACTTACAGGATAGGTCTCGGTAAATCACCGGGCATAGGAAAGTTTATCTGTACACAGTCACATGCGTTCAAAAACAAACTGTTAGATCATGGAATAATTCAACACACTCCACAACTATAATCATAAAATCAGCCATAAAAGTCAATGCGTTACATATAAACTCTAGGAGGATTTAAGAATTCACACGTATAGAACGACTTTGACCTCGACAACAGGACAGTTTAGACGCACAATGTGTTAGAACGAAATTTTGAAGCACTAAGTTTGGAACAGTTAAGAAAGAAATGGCGATGAAGTAACGGCGTATGTGTATAGACAGAATACTGCAGGGTTCCCTCAGTGAGGTGGACGACGACGAATTGTTGCTGAGCTTTGTTGGATATGTAGCTCGAAAATATCAATCACGTGTGTATCGTGGAATTTATGTTTACGTCAGTCGGGAAACAAGCAATGAAATTATCCTGATTTTACTTTTCAACAAAAGTTCAAATTTAAACAAATGAAATGGGGTGACAATGTGACGACTACAAAATAGGTGATTTATTGACGTTTCTAGATATTCGTATCTTTCAAGATAGACTAGAAATTAAATCGTGAGCAAAATATGAGCTTTTTTTTGTATATGATTTATTATGTACATGTGGGTTTTCAAAGCTAAATAGCACGAATTTATGTAGTGAAAAATTAACCTTCCGTTAAATAACTATTCTCTCAGACTACTAAATAGCAGCTAAGTTAGTTTTGTTTAAATTTCAGCGTAATATTATCGGCAGGGGAAGTATGAATATTTTAAAATAGTGAGAAATATGTAAATAAAAGTTTATTTGTAAGATTATTGTTGATCAAAAGCGGAAATTTATTATTTTTAAAAAATATTAGAATGGTTAATGAAAAATTTGCGATTGCGCTATATTATTCTGTGTATTGTTTTTAAGGTTATTCCTAGAACTGAAATTACAATGTTGCATAGATTAATTTTAGGCAGAAGTATTATTTATCGATCAATGGCCTTTCTAGGGATCTTTGTTAATAATACATGGGCAGTTGAATGTTATATTAGGTTTTTATTTAGCTCAACGTACGTGTATTAGTACTTCCGGAATTTACCGTTAACAGAGTTTAAGCGTAGTTGGATTTTACAAAGAGCTATTTTAATACAGGTAAAGACGATAATTGTGGAGCTATATCCAGCTACCCTAGTGAAGAAGTCAAATTTGGGAGAAGCCTTTACTTTGAAGATTTCTTTAGTTTGACAAAAACCTAATTTCTGTTGTTAAGGTACTGTAGGAAAGGGCAACGAAAAAAGTGGTAATTTATTATAACACCGAATGCAAAGAGATCCATCAGGAATACCCGAATTCCGGATAGTGAAAATATTAAAGGGATTGGCGCGACAAGACGGTTTGGCTACTCTTACTCTTTACAACTAGTAAAGCCTTGTAACTGGTACTTGTAAAGTAGTTTGATATTTTGGCCATTTCACATGGTTATTTATATTAGGTTTATCTTTTTCTTTCTATATAAACTCACCCCTTATCACTATAGTTAGCCGGTAGACCTTTAAATTATTATGGGATTCTCGCCCATTCTAGGAAAGTTAAAATTATTAACGTAGCGTATTTATGCTTCTAACAGATTTTATAAAAAAATATGTTAGTGACCAATCTATAATAAATTAAAGTATAATTAAGTGCGGCATGTATCACTCACGTAATGTGGAATCACAATGACCTCGCCAAAATGTCCTACCCGTAATGTATTCATTAGGATTAAAAATTGTTGAACCTTTAGTAGCTTTTTTTTAAATTTCTGTTAGCTGTTAGCAGCACTTTGGGTATTCTACAAATAAAGTACGCCAAAGTTCTAATTCAAAATTACAATATCATGCTGCGTCCCAATGCCACAGTACTGCCTGGTATGTTTTGTAATCTGTAAGTGACATTATTTATGAGGTCATTTGGTATCATAACAAACTCATCAAGTTGCGTATCAATTGCCCAGAAATCATAAATCTGCTTAAAAGTTTGACAACCAAGGTGATGCTCGTCACAGTTACGGTATACCTGCTTTAACTTGTCTTACACCCCTATGACCTTGATGATGCAAGCATTACGTCTGTTATCAGCAACCCTGTTACGTTCTGGATAGATATTAAGTTACTTAATTGTGTTTACTCAACAGGGAGCAAATTAGCATTATTTAATCCACATCGCGGTGGTGGCGTTGCGATTCAATTTGCAAGTCTTAATTGGATATTTGGTATTTAATAATCTAATTCGATTTAACCTTCTTTTCTTATCTGTGAGATCCTATAAGTTCTACGTCCTAGGGTTCATTACATGCTGTTTTCGTTCTTACAGATTGTGCGCCTAAACTGCCCTATTGTTGAAGTCATTGTCATTCTGTCTGTGTGAACCCTCATTTATTCCCACCATTTTTCATTACAATACTGATGGGCCGCGTTATTCATTGCGTTTTCAACACATATTTATTTACGTACTGTAGTATTTGAAGCAAATCGTTCCGTGATTCTGTAAACCCGTGTAAATATGTACAAATAACTTTAATATGAACCACTATTTTCAGGTTTTATCTGAGGTTTTTGAATTTAATACGAAGGGATGTTAAGTAGCAGTATTTACTACCGTTTGCATTTAATGTATCGGTTGCTATCCAATTTAATTTTTCATCCCAATTTAATGTTACATTGAAATAGCAACGTTATTAAATGTAAGCTACGCAAAACATACATTTTGCAGGGTGATTTATTTTAAAAGCTCATTTAACTAACTAAATTTAATAAATTCTTTTTCAGTACTTAATGCTTTCTTAGGTAGTGCGCTAGCGTTACAACCTCTATGAAGTTAGTGTAAAATTCATCGACGCCCGTATTTGTGAGCTATATTTGTACGGTAGTTAAAATAGGCATAATTGCGAAATTAAAACAAAGTATCATAGTTTTGCAAAGATATCCTTTCGGCTTAGCTCTAATCGCCAGGTGGTGAAAGCGCAACGCGCTTTTATTGCTTAACGCCATTATAATTTAACAGATCAACTGCTGATGTTCGTAAGTTTAAATATGGCATGATATGGGTGAGGGTTGTTTCGTATATATTCTTATTATTATTATTATTATTATTATTATTATTATTATTAAAATCCAAGTAACATCCCATATAAGGCGTAGCAACGACTGCATGGGAGAAGTTGAATTTCTTAGCCCATCAGCGCTAGTTACATATCCCCCAAATCAATATATGTACAATCAAATAGAAATTATTAAGAAACTTCAGTTAGATGCAACATTGTAATTTCAGGATAAATAAAGAAAAGTTGAATGAAAGTTCACAAGCAAGTTGTGAGAGCGGACGTGAATACATTGTATTCCAGACGTAAGTGATATTGCAGGTATAGGTCACAGACGGTTAAGAAACCGCAATTATTAGAATTAAGATTGTTACATTGTATAAATAAATTGAATAAAGAAATAAGCTGACATGAGCTCTGCAATTCCCACAGATATGTGAGGGGCAGGAACAACATAAATACCCTGGGAGCCCCAAACTAGTCGGTCAGTCTTGAGTATTTCAGCTTTTACATTGTTGGTGTCTTAAGCTACTCACCATAATTTAACTTCAATTATTAGTAAATTTCGACTTAGTATAATTTATGTAGTTTGTCAAAATTCCAACTGTAATTTCTGTTAAATAAATAAATTTGTTACAAGAAGTTTTGGAAAAAGACTTTTTAAAACGGTAGCTCCCAATACCCAACACGTAGCTCGCTCTATTAAATTAGGTAACGATTTAATATGCAACTAAATGTTAATAGATAATTTCCACTTCTGGGTAACTACAGAAAGCTTTTAATTATTTGCATTCGCAGACTGAATGCTCTTCTTACTGCCGAAGTTACCCCAACTTTACCATTACATTACAATAAATGCACATTCTTTGTACAAACATAAATTTTAAAATATTTCTGAAAACGTGAGTTAGTATTGCATGATGGCTTACAAACGAATTTTAAACGAGCAACGTTTCTCAAACTTCCACACTTGAGTCACGAAATTCAACAGTAAAACTATTGCTCAAGTACGTTTCTTGAATTACATTCTAAATAAATATACTGGAGCTACAGGGAGTTGAATGTATAACGTCCTGCAAGAGAAATTCTATATTTCCCTAGGGCTTTTCTACAAGTACATTTCTTTTTCATTTTGCTCACGTACAGACGAACGCCGTCTGGTTTGGCATCCATATTTTATGTACACGTCTGCACTATAAGTTGGTATATCTAGAATCTAATTTGTGCCATAAATGACACGTTGCAATAGAGGAGGAATTCACTTTACCTTACGGTTGAACTGTGACATTTCTACAAGTTTGAAAATGAAAAACACATGCAGTGTATGAAATACTGTAATTTTGTTACGGGTGAATGAATCGTTAGATTTTTAAACTTAAAAATGTTTGCAAAGTGCTGGAATACTGCGAAAGCTTAAAGGTGCAACCACTAGTTACAACGGTGCGAAAATGGGTTCCTATATTAACAAATTGAGAAATTGCAAAATGTAGTAGGGAAGTAAAAATTAGAAGTCTACAACAATATAAACACTTACCTTGAAATGGGGGTTTTCTCTGGTACTGTCTTAATTGATGGGCGCCAACTCATCTTGTCTGAGGAATCCTTTACAATTTACACTACATAGAAAGCGGTTATTCCGAATAGGCCTTTTATTCTTCTAGTTTATTACATTATACTTTACTTTGTGCTATAACTACGTACAAAAATTTATTAAAGTTGGTCTTGTCAAATAAATCTTTGAATTACAAGACCTCTTTCAAATACGACTCTATCACTGGGGTGGCTGGGTATCCTTTCACCAATTTATATATTTTTAGCTAGTTTATAAATAAGACCAAATAAAATTTAACGCACACCTAACATTTAATAGATACCATAAGGATACAAATATATTTTAAAGAAACTTTCCCGACATTCAATTGGCCTAAAAAACCTCGATAAATAATACTATTATTTTCTAGTGATTAATTGGGGGGGGGGGGTTAAGGAGATGATATAAATTGATAAAGATATGCTAATTACAGGGAAGCACCAATTGCTTTTTGCAAGCAATAACGATAGCAGTGGAGCGGTTATGTAATAACTACAACTACACCAAACTACTTAATAAAGGGTATAAATACCTTTTATCCTGTGCCGCTGGGGGCAATAAACATTCACACACAAAGAGCTTCCGACGGACCACCAGTAACACGCTCGACCGGGTGATGGTGTCGCTTTCAAAAGCTCTCACACGACCGTCTTCTGCAAGGGTTCGAAGGCGACTCGCTTCCGTAAAGGCTCGAGTACGACTGTCACTTCACGCACTCACTGCCGGTATATAATGTTTCACTGACAACTGTAGGATGCACGCACTGACGGTATTTATTGTCACAAAATACCGAATTGTTCGATGATGACGTAACATACCGCCCACCAAAATCATAGAATTTTGAAAAGGAGGGAAGTAGGTTGGGTGAAGGAAATCACATGGAATTTGACCTTGCTAGGAAAACAGGTAACGAAAGATAGGGTGGTGCACTACAGCGAGCGATATTACCAACTATGCAAAAATAAAATATATATGTAAATAAGCAAATATGTAAAATAATATACTACTATACATGTAAAAATGTGTATATACATCTAAACATAAAAATAAAACTAAAATACCGGTAGCGGCGCTAGTTTGACCAAAGGTCGTTTTAGTGTGCCATGTGCCGTTTTGACTTCAGCGACACGTATAATGCCGTCCGCACCGGGAAAGGTATTAATAATACGACCAAACTTCCATTGAAGTGGAGAAAGCTGGTCGTCCTTGATGAGGACAATAGTGTCCTTTTCCACTTTTCGGACACCTACCTTAGAGTGCCATTTAACTTTCTGGTTCAGAGTATGTAAGTACTCATGGCTCCAGCGAGCCCAAAAATCTTGGTGGAGTTTTGCAGGAGTTTCCACCTGCTTTTAATGGTAAAACGTTGGTTGAATGGTCCTCATCTGGTGGTGCAGAAAGAGGCTCCATAGTTAGGAAATGACCTGGTGTTAGGCAACGCAAGTCATTTGGATCCGAACTCAAAGCGCAGAGTGGCCTTGAATTTAGAACAGATTCAATTTGCGTAAGAACTGTGTAAAGTTCCTCAAAGGTAAGTTTTGTTCGCCGATTACGCGAGCTAGGTGTGTCTTTACCGACTTAACACCGCTTTCCCACAAGCCACCGAAGTGAGGGGCGCTAGGTGGATTAAACGACCACTTTATCTTTTCTGAGGTTACTGCACTATGCAGATAACTCATAAGCTGACGATAGGCACCTACAAAATTAGTACCGCAATCGCTAAATATTTGAGAACAGCGTCCTCGCCGTGCTATAAATCGTCGCAAAGCGGCAAGAAACGCGTCTGCCGACAAATCCGAAACAAGTTCAATATGTGCTGCCTTAGTGGCAAAACAAACAAAAATACAAATATAGGCCTTAAGAGTTTTAGAGCCTCGCAGGCGGTTAGCCTTTATTAAAGAGGGCCAGCAAAATCAACACCAACAATACTGAACGGTTTGATTTGGGTAATACGTGCTGCCGGTAGGTCTCCCATAGGAGGAGTTACCAGGACCGGTTTGGTACGAAAACATCTATGACATGATGATAAATAACTTCGGATTGAATTTTTAATGGAAAGGATCCAGAAATTCTGTTGGATAAGATACGCTGTGGTATTAACACCGGGATGGCAATACCTTTCATGAGTTGACCGAATGATAAGTTCGGTTAATCGGTGCCGCTGAGGCAATAACGCAGGAAACTTTTCGAAATAGGAAAGCGAAGAATGTGTCAAGCGCCCACCTACTCTTAAGATATTTTGTGGATCAACAAATGGAGAAAGTTTTCGCAAGCTTTTAGGTAATTTACGGTTTGCCTTGATCGAAGCTATTTCCTTTGAAAATGTAACATTTTGTACATGCCGAACGATAATCATGAGAGCATTGTGTAATTCAATGTCTGTTAAGGGACCCGTATGACGTTGAGCCATGGGTTTAGAAAATCTATAAATGTAAGCCACGATGCCTTGGATTTTATATAACGATGAAAAGCGACTTAGTAAAATGTCAATGACGTTTGGATCTGTTTGAGCGACAAATGTTAGGATCTTCTTTTCCGTAGTTACCTCAGCAATTGAGGTTGACAATGTTGGTTGAGGCGGCCACGAGTCACTAGGGTAGTGAAGCCATTCAGGCCCCGCCCACCATAGCGAACATGAAATAACCGCGCTTGGAATTAATCCCCGAGATGCAGGATCAGCCGGATTATGCGAAGATTTAATATAAAACCATCGGCTAGGTGCAATGATTTCTTGAATGTGGCTAACACGGTTTGCCACAAAAGTTTTCCAACGAAAAGGTGGAGAACGTATCCAAGTGAGAGCGACCGTAGAATCACTCCACGCTGAAACATCGGAGATGTCAATCAAGCCTTGATAAGAACGAATGGTAAAAGAAAGTAAATCGGTTAATAAAACGGCGGCACATAATTCCAAACGTGGAATTGAAATGCGCTTAATTGGAGCTACTTTTGTTTTAGCGGTTACAAATTGTACAGTTATTTCTCCAGTAGTTTGATTTATAAACTGGAAATACACTACCGCTGCATACCCTACCTCGCTAACATCGCAAAACCCATGCAAATGACAAGTAAAAGGATCCGAAGGGGGTAAACAACGTGGTAATTTTAATGACGATAATAACGGCAACTCTTCTTGGTATTGCTGCCATTGAGACGAAATGTCTGCTGGTGGGATGTCATCCCAATTTAAACCTAACATCCACAGATACTGGATTAGGCGTTTTGCAAAAAGTGTTAGTGGTGCTAAAAACCCTAATGGATCATATATTCTGGCAACTTGTGAAAGTATGTTGCGCTTTGTACATATTGGGTTTAATGGTTTAACCCGAAATGAAAAAATATCTTCTGTAGGTGACCATTGAAGACCTAATATTTTTATTGATTCGTCAGAATCGAAATCGAGAGAAGTATATTGGCAAAAATCTGACGGAATGCCTTCCAAAATAGAAACTGAATTAGAACTCCATTTTCGAAGTTCAAAACCAGCCAAATGTAAAAGTCGGATGAGTTGATCTTTAATTTCGCGGGCCGATTGTATAGAATCTCCACCGGCGACGAAATCGTCAATATATAGATTTGACCGTATAGCCTCAGCGGCTAACGGAAACCTTTTGCCTTCGTCAATGGCTAATTGCTGAAGAGTTTTTAATGCTAGATAAGGCGATGACTTAATACCATAGGTCACTGTATTAAGCTGATAAGTCTGAATGGGTTCTTCTGCGGAGAAACGCCAAACAATTAATTGAAACTTTCGATGTTTTTCGGTAACCAAAATTTGTCGATACATTTGGCGAACATCACAAGTAAAAACGAAACGATGAGAGCGAAATTTAAGTAAGATTGACGAAATGTCATTTTGGAGACTAGGTCCAGCCAATTGAGTGTCATTAAGTGACACGTTGTTTTTAGCCTTTGCAGAGGCGTCAAAACCACACGAATTTTAGAAGTATGACCTTCCTCTTTAAACACAGGGTGATGGGGTAAAAAATAATTATCGTTCCCAACGGGCGGAGAATCGAGTAATGCCATATGACCCGCATCAAGATAGTCCTGCATGAAATTGTTGTATTGGGCGCGTAGCTCCGGTTGAGCATGCAATTTGCGCTCCAACGAAAATAGTCTTTTTTTAGCCATCTCAAAGCAATTATCAAAAACGGGCAAAGTATCGTTGAACGGTAACGCAACAATAAAACGACCGCTAGGGTCACGAGAAAACGTGTTTTTAAAAATCAAATCTGTCTTTTCTTCTTCTGGAGAAGCATAAGGCTTGGATGGCAACTCTTCTATCTCCCAAAACCGCCTTAGGGTCTGGTCGATAGGATCTTCTACAGAAGTAAAAAATGCTTGGACAGTATCAGACTGCAAGCTTTTGTGGGACCAATAATAGTCCAACCAAAAATTGTATTTATGGCGGCAGGCTGAAGAAATTTGCCATGTATAACACCGCCATTGATGATGAACGGATAAACATCTGCTCCAAGGAGCATGTCAATAGTTCCTGGAGAGTTCCAGGTCGGGTCTGCAAGGTGCAGGCCGCATAAGTGTTCCCAATTATTAGGAACTTCAACGCTAGGTAATTTGCCAGATATTGACGAAAGCACAAAGGTTGTGACTTCTAGAGATTTTTTAGAGTCTAAAATAGAGCGAATGGTGCAGCTGACGGCACCCCTATTGACTGCTGAAGTTGTCTGCCCAAGTCCATAAATCGGAACTTGAGAACGTATGCGTGGAAGCCAAAGTTTGCTCACGCAATCGTCTCGAATAAAGCTAGCTTGAGAGCCAGGGTCTAAGAGTACCCTGATCGGTTTGTATCTACCAGACCGGTCTTGAACTTCCACAACAGCAGTGGAGAGTAAGACAGTAACCCCAAGATTTGAATTCGTCTGTGAAGACAAAACATTTGCCGGAATAGGAGAGGCTGACTGCGTCCTATTGGCATTTTTATGCATAGGTGTAGCGGTCGGTTCTGCTGAACGGCTAGATGCAGGTTGCGATTCAAAATGTAGCAAGGTATGATGCGGCTTGGCGCAAGTTCGACAGGAATTATAAGATTTGCATTGCATGGACGCATGGTCTGTTCGTAAGCAATTTAAACAAAGGCGTAAGCGTTTGACGATGTCGAAACGTTCTGTCGGAGTTTTCTTTAGAAACGATTGACATCTATAAATTAAGTGATTGCCCTTGCAAGAAGGACAATGGTGCGAAAATGAATTCTTTGAGTCACTGGAGCTACTTGGTGTGTCCAGTGAGACTACGTTAGAAGAAACTCTTGGTTTAAACTGAAACGCTGAGGATTTCTTAGGCACTGATGTGTGAGATGTATGGACAGTCGTCGAATAAGAAACAGGTGCGGTTGAAGAAAGGGTTTCCAACGCTGCACATTGTTGGGTTAAAAAATATCTCAAATCCTCGAAATTAGGTATTTGCTTCGGATCCGATTGGAGTTCGAAGCGTTTTCTAGTGAACGGATCAAGTTTTTCTAAAAGCAAATCGACTAGAATAAAGTTCCAATGTTCAGTGGGAAACTTTAAGTTAGTTAGAACAGCAAGGTTCTTTGAAAAACAATCAATAGGTGCCCTAAGTTTCTTAGGGTCTTCTGATTTTAAAGGTGGAAAGTCTTTCATTGCTTTCCAATGCAAGGTTGCCAATAAACGCGGGTTGCTAAATCGCTCACGCAAGGCGTTATAGGAAATAATAAAATTATCCCCCGAAATGGGTACAGATTTAACGATTCTTAAAGACTCCCCGCTACAACAATTAATAAGGTGATTTAATTTTTCGATATTGGTGAGTGACGCGTTATTATAGACCAGACTGTCAAATAAATCGATGAAAGATGGGAATTGGGTTACCTCATTATTAAAACTTGGGAGTTTTAACGGTACCAATTTTGATACCGTGCTGCTTGGAGCATTTTCGATGATTTGTGGTGCTTTCATTTCTTGCATAGTTTCGAGATGCAGCAGTATGCAAAAATAAGCGGAGTCTACTGCTTTCCGTACAGCGTTGTAATTTAATGATTCTACCTCGTCACATGAAGCTAAGACGTCAACTAAAGTTTTATTGAAATTTGTATAAAGGTCATGTACTGCCCTTGTTTGAATAAGGAACAACGTTTTTAAACTTGGGTCACTTTGAATAGCGTTACTAAGCTCAAACATTTCTATAATACGTGTTTTCAGTAATTGGAGCTCTGCTACATGTGCCTTCTTCGGAGCCATAGTGATTGTTATTGTGAAAAATCTACAATAAAATGTTGTTAAACGGTACCGCTCAAGATGTACACTGAGAAATATTAAAATATTATGAGTTTGTTCAAAGCACGAAAAGGTAAGACAGCGTATAAACCAATAAATCACGTTTTATGACCATTAGCTTGCAATGTGGGTCTTAAAACGAGACGTCGAAAACCTACCAGTTTGTCAAACAAAGCGTGAAGATAAGATTTACAGCTTAACAACCCGGGCGGTTACGGTCGGCCTTTACTTCAAAGCTCACAGAAACGTGGTTTTAACGTATTTGCCGAAAGATGCAGCTTAACGTGTTTGAAAGAAGCGTTCAGCTTTTACATTCTATTACCCTTTGCAGATGTTCAATATTTTACCGCAAACCGACTGAAAAGGTTGCATGTGAATCCAAAACGTGCAATAACTTTTAATGCAAAGAAAGCAAATTTTATATCAAGGATCTGTTTGTAATTAAAACGCTTGCTGGTTTCAATTACGGCGAAATCACTTAATTAGTCTAACGAAAGTATGTAGCTAATATTATACATATTTTAACCCGCTAAATATGGAGCTTGAACACAAATTTAAAACTAAAATAATTACTTAAAGCTCGCTGGTGTGCAAAATGATATTTAATTTAGGACATGCGTATACCATAGACTGGTGAATCCGGCTCGAAGGACCAATGATTAATGGGGGGTTAAGGAGATGATATAAATTGATAAAGATTTGCTAATTACAGGGAAGGACCAATTGCTTTTTGCAAGCAATAACGATAGCAGTGGAGCGGTTATGTAATAACTACAACTACACCAAACTACTTAATAAAGGGTATAAATACCTTTTATCCTGTGCCACTGGGGGCAATAAACATTCACACACAAAGAGCTTCCGACGGACCACCAGTAACACGCTCGACCGGGTGATGGTGTCGCTTTCAAAAGCTCTCACACGACCATCTTCTGCAAGGGTTCGAAGGCGACTCGCTTCCGTAAAGGCTCGAGTACGACTGTCACTTCACGCACTCACTGCCGGTATATAATGTTTCACTGACAACTGTAGGATGCACGCACTGACGGTATTTATTGTCACAAAATACCGAATTGTTCGATGATGACGTAACATCTAGTTTTACGAATATTTGTAGTTACACTCTGAATCCCATTTCCAAAATTGCTACCTTAACAATAAATAAAAACGTAGATCAATACAGTTTTTATGTATGTGTTCCATATTACCCTAAAATTATCAATTTGTTCGTTTCTCAACTGACACCATACCACATATAAAACCTGTGTTATAAACCATCTAGCATATCGTGATCAGTTTTTGAAAAATGTTCTAGTTTCAATTTCCTTCACTAGCATATTTAAAATTCAACAAGCCCTGGTTCTTAGCACTTTAGTCTACTAATATTCAAATAGTTCAACAAAATAATTGTGTTGGTATTATGACAGTTTCCTATTGATAAACTTATAAACAGATACCATCTTCAATCACATTTCAATGTAACATTATCATACCCCTACACTATTTAAAAAAGAAGGTCTACATACTCCTAGTTTATTTTACAGCGCTTGAAGTAGGACTTCCAGGAACACCAACTGTTCATATTCTTATTAGGCCACCAATTTAAATAAAACTATAAAAAAACTCCCATTTCTGGACGGGTGAAAGCTCGCAAAGTTCAATCTTTACATTATTTACGATCTCTTAATTACGTCATGGACGTTTGTACCACTGACACGTCAGTAAAAAATGTAAAAAACATGCAAGTGATTTGCCTTACTGCAAATAAAAACGCAGGACTCACCTTCAATCCCACGTGCACTTTTTACCCTACATATTTTTCTGGTTACAATTCAACTTCTGCTTTGTTTTAACTTCTTGCCAACTTATATCTCATTTGCTCTTTTACAAATTTTGCTTGCAGAATGTAACATATTTAATCTATGCTGAAAAAAAGGTTTTTGTCACTTTAATTATGTAAAGGTCACTTCTTTTGCAATTGCTGAACGTTTGGCCATGTTTTGCATTTTAGTGATTTTTGCGCTTCAGATGCATTAATTTATTTTATCAATGTGTACCCTGTAGTTTAGTCTATTACATAACGTCCAGCGTTTTATTTTAATCATAATTTTTAGTCTTGCATATTTAGCAATCTTCATCGACGTATTTGTTTATGAACATACATTGCATATTCTATGGCATCTTTTATTTCAGCAGTTTACATGTATTTGCGATTGATGCGGTTTTAATTATCGCTATGTATATCTAGTGATACTGTTATGTTCTCCTTTTATTTTATTAAAATGTTTCTATTTACTTTAAGCGATTTCCTTTTTATTGGTTGGTTATACTAACTGCCATATTTGAAATTATATTTTCTAAAAACAACAGAATTAAAATATCATGGTTAATTAATGTTCATTGTTCGTAAAAACTTAATATACAGGGTGCACCCATCTTCAATCTATTCGTGCACATTTCTTCTATCCTATCTTGTGTATATTTATAGTAACGCGAACACGTTAAGACTTTTAAGTTAATATATATATATATATATATATATATATATATATTGCTATAATTATAGGGTTAATTTAGGAGTAGGTTAAGTCACAGGGGTCGTAGAATAAATAAAAGAAACTTTCAGTTAACAAAAGCACATAATTACACATATTATAAGAGTAAATAGGTCACGATACATATTGTTAGTTGAGAGCACACTGTATATAAAAATACATTAGGTTAAACGCATAAGAATATAGAAATATCCAAGAGTAGTTACAAGTTAAGATAAGATTTGAAAGCGCAACAGAATGCATCAAAATTAAATCAACGGGAAACCTATATGAATTGGCTTTATAAATATTAAATGAGTGCGTTAAGAATATCATCGTCTACGCAATCTAAATTATGCATTATTTGAAAATCGTACGTGACATGAAGAATCACATTTGTTCAAAAATCCAATATTAACTAGGAAATAAACAAGCACCAGAATATTTCGGTTTAGATTAGAATAAATGGTAAACAATGAATACGCGAGATAATAAACAGAAATTCTTGGGATTTCTCAATTAATACCATGATATGTGAGTGTAATACGTCACAAGTCAAGCATTCATTCGATTATTTGAACTAAACAATTGGTGAAATTCCCGGAGTACATAAAGATAAAGGCAAAATGTGTCGTCCCAACACGAGAATGAACGAATGAAAAGCAAGAAAGATACGGCTTTAAATACGATAAGAATGGAGCGACGAGTTTGGTATACATTTTAAACTAGGCTACGACTATACTCTGAAGTGCTAAATTATTTTACGTAACCAGTGAGACGAAAGTTAAAGTAAAGAAATCTTGAAAAGTGTACGAATTGTGCAACGGGTGAGCCGATCTATTATAGACGTAAGGTAATAACGACTTAATAAAATTGTATTTCTAACATAAATAAAACAGGGCTCTTGTTAATTACTGACATGGAAAATCTTGTTAATTACGGACATGGAAAATCTGGTTAATTACTGACATGGAAGATCTTTTTAATTACTGACTTCTATTAATAATATGGAAAATGTTTTATTACTGATATTTAAATTGGTTCTTAATAGTGGTAGTTTAAACTGGATTAATTTATTACTGGCATCTTAAAACTGGTTTTAACATTGAAATTTAAATGGGATTTTAATTTATTAAATTGGATTCTAATAATGATTTGGGTTGTATTTTGGTTTTGATGTCGACTTCCAAATTTGACTCTCAATATTCAGACTGGGCACGAAAACTCTTGATGGATGCAGAGGAACTACAGAACCATTCCAGGTTAGCGATTTTGAGATAATTTATTACTGAAGGCTGTTTTAATTCAATATTTTTCGTATCTGTAAGAGTCAACAAAACAGAGTAGTTTCATTGATCAATTTATGAAAAAGTAATAGGCATCTTGAAACGTTTTAAATGTCTCTAAATATAAGCAAAAAGGGCTAGTTTTGCTGGCCTTAATTTTATAAATCTGCTATATGTAAATATTCTGAAAAGGGGAAGATATTAAAAGTTATAAATATTTAATCAATATATTGTGTATTGTAGAATTGCTTTATTTAATTGAATCAGATAGTTGAGGAAAAGAAAATCCATAACTTAACCTTTCACATCATAGGTGCTTGATTGAGCAAAGTGTAACATACTGTTTTAATACGCTCTAATAGTTCTATTATTTCTAAAAATAGTTATTTTCTAGTTTAATTTTAGCATTCTAATTACTAGAATGAAGGTCTTGTAGCTTAAATATGTCTGCAATTGTAACGGCTGCAAGCCAACCCAAGTAACGTCCTAGCGAAGTTTCCAGGAAGATCTAATCCAAGAGTTAATCAATTTTTCTAAAGGCACTTTACTTCAAAGGCACTAAACATGCCAGATTAGTTGCTATCTATGATTAGATGTCAATCATGTTTTAGGATTCTATTTATGTCAGGGTGGTCGGAAGCAATTTTTCAATTAGCGGAGTATTCGACTAAAATTAGTTCCGAGATCTACTTCTGTGGCTATCTTAGTGCAATTGGCAGTTTAATTAATCTTAAAGATTTACGACCGGCGTATCCTAAGTCGAGTATGAAAGCCAAGAAAGGGGTTATTTTTCAATTAACTTAAATGTATATAAGGATGCCAGCCGGTGGTAATCGGGGTTGTTTATTTCCAGACGCGTTAGAGTCTAAAGCTCGCGGACTTACGAGATTGAGTGAAGTGTGTTATTTCTCTGAATTCAAGTGCGTGCCGTTATGTTCAAAGTTAGTTATTTCTCTGAGTAAGTAATTATTATATATGGTATTACCATGAACTCAAGGCTGTGCTATGCATCATAGGTCATTTATTTGTTTAAATACAGTATCTGTCGACTTCCATAACATACCACTTCGGATTATAGCTCCGTTCAAGTAATTTAATCCCGTTAGGTTATTGTTAAAGACCGCATCTTTAGAAGGGTTTCCTATTTTATTGTGTTTCGACGTTGTCTGAGGCTTGTAATAACTAAGCCACAAATTCCGTTACTGTACTATTTGA
The DNA here is from genome assembly GCA_036346225.1 of Platerodrilus igneus. Lineage (NCBI taxonomy): Eukaryota > Metazoa > Arthropoda > Insecta > Coleoptera > Lycidae > Platerodrilus > Platerodrilus igneus. Next base: position 2,440,545 of record JARFIW010000765.1, on the reverse strand, counting down.
CCCGTGTGAAGGTTGTGTTTTTCCTGTTATTGATGACCCCGTGATTAAAGGAAGGTCGTTTCAGTATGCCAGTTTAGTAGACTACGGTAGCGTTAATTAATTATATGTATTGGGGTGTTTGCACCCAGAACTGTTGTTAATATTCATAAAATAAGGACTTTAGAATTGTTTAGTTAAGTTGTGTTTGTGCTAGCCGGAGACTTTAAAAGATTTGCCCCTGTGAAGTAAAGTATTTTCGGTCCTGCAATCTTGGTTCATCGCCACGAACAAAGTGCGACGAGAGCTATTACCGCGATCGGTCCATGGGCCGTTTAATTCCCATGGTGGCGCCCTAATGTAAATAATATTAATTACGGTATAATTTTGTATGCATATGTAATTAGGTTAAGTTAGTTAGTAGCCTATTAATAAAACAATCGGAATTTTGTTTTAGTGTGTTGTTGTTTAATGAACCTTCTCCTCTCACCGACTGCAGCAGCTTGCGAGGCAATGTCCCGAAACGTGAGGGTACTATAGTGTTAGAGGTCCTTCCCATTTATTATTTATTGTTAATTGGATACCCTCACGCGGTAGGTAAATATTTATTGATACAAAAGGAGCAAATAAAAATATCATAGCATTTTATGACGCCCATCGTAGGGACTCGTTGATTATAATAAGAGTAACACAGCATTTTATGTACGCCCAAATCGCGGGGCATAGTATAAAGGGGATAACACGGCATTTTATTACACCCAATCGTAGAGCTGAAATAATATCACAGCAATATATATATATTCTTATGCTGCACCCCGCCTTTTTATTTATTATTTAATTTTATATATGATATGAAAATATTTATTTTGTGTTTCATGCTTAATCTACGTTTGGTCGGTCTTATAAAACAAACTGTATTAATATGCCTCGACTATTTGAAAACTCGTCTTCTCAGGGTATTCACCTACTTACCGTTATTTTTGTACCTGTAATCTTTTTGTATATGCCAAAATTTTATAACAGATCCACGTTGCCTTGTGCCAAATAAATTAATATTACCTATTTATGACTTTGACGTTCAAAACACACAGTACTCACCTTTTCTACACGTCGTTGTCGGCGTCTATTAAAACTGGCTCAAAAATCTCACTCGCCGTATGCGTCTTTACAATGTGTGGCACTATCACTACGAAAAATCTGCTGTTCAGACTCCAGGTTTCTTTAAATATATTTTGCTATCCCCCAAATCTAAAATAAATATGACCAAATTTAGAATTTTGACTACCTTTTAATTTTACTTCCCCTGCGCTAATTTTCCTGATGTTATATCTTCTTTACTCGTACTGCTCCTGCTACTCCAATGCTTTCCTTTTTCAAATTATCTGCTCTTTCCAAATCACTGCTTTCTTCTTAATCCGCTCGTTCCAAATCAATACTTCCTTCTAATTACCACTCAATGCCCTTCTATCCATAATACCATATCCAAATCAATTCCAATAATATCTCCTTCAGTTTCATAAATCCTATTTAATACCTTTCTGCCTTTATCAATTCCGTTCCAATATCCGACTAACTATTCCGCCTGTTTCAAATCAATGCTTTCTTCTAATCTTATCACTTTCTATTCGTCGTTACTATTATTTTATTGTTATTACTCTCGCTTATCTGTACTCTTCCTTGTATATAAATTAAACTCGTAAACTTTCCAAATTTATTTATTAAATCTTTATATTCAAACTTTAGCGCAGTATACAAAAAACACGTCTTTCTACCAAAATATTTATAAATCGACTCCCTTATTTACCTTTTCCTAGGTGATTATTATAATTAAATATGCCTACTCTTCTATACATTTTTACCAATTCTACATCCAATAAAATCGTCGCAACAAGTTCGTGTCACTAATAACTTATAATCGTTCTTTTAGACTTTCCTATTTTATATCTAACTGTTCAATCATTGGTCCCTAATACTGTATCACCCTTCAATCATATTTGACAATGTTTTTCACTTATAAATTTGATATTACATGTTTGTCCAAAGGTTGATTCTACTAAAATAAGTGCCGAAATGTTTCACATATAAACCTGGATCTGTGTGGTGAATAGTGGAATTTCTACAGACGCATCCGGTTTATCGATTAGTAAATGTACATTCTATGGCTCATTAATATACAACTTAGTGTAAATCCTGTGCTTTATCACGTCATCAAGTCATTGTCTTACGTCTTGGCACTTATACTTTGACTAATATATTCCAAATACTTTAACACTTGTAAAGTACGGCAAACATAAATTTTTCAGTTACGGGATCTGATATTTGGCTTTCTTTGGCATACACTACCTTCATACAAATAACCTTTTTACCCTTTTAGCCCTTACTAACACTTTAATATATATATATATATATATATATATAAATATATATATATATATATTGCTGGATAACTCCTGTTAGCCCCTACGCTTGGACGCAATATTTATGCTATGATAATCGAGCCCCACGATTTAGGCTTGTCATATATATGCTGTGATAACTCGCCCCACGGCTTGGGCAAATATATTTATGTCGTGTTATCTTCCTGTAGGAAAAATAAAACCCTTGTTATTCTCGCCCCACGGTTGGGCAGATATATTTATGTCGTGATTTATTCTGTTATTACTCAAGCACTTGTAGAAATGTTAATTTATAATTTTCTTTGCCTCGACTAGCTGATTCAATTAAATAAAGCAATTCTATAATACACAGTATAATGATTAAATATTTACAACCTTTTTTAAATATCTTCTCCCTTTTTAAATTATATACATCTGTCAAATTTTTAGAAAATCAAGCCAGCAAAACGAGATTTTTATTACAATTAGAGACCTTTTGAAACGTTTCAAGATGTCTACTACTTTTCATAGATTTATACAAGAAACCCCAATTTGTCGGTTCTTACACTTTGAATTATTAATGAGATAAAAACAGTTTTTAGAAATAAATCACATCAAAATATCTAATCTGAAGTGGTTCAGTAGGTGCTCTGCATTCCCAAGAATTAAAGTCGACATCCAACCAAAATAGTATACAAATCGTTATTGGTGAGTTTATTCCAATGAAAGTTTTTTCATTTCCGTAATAGAATATTTACCATTTTCAGAGATTATCAAATTGCTTGAACAGGTAGTATTCTCCAGAGTCTCGTATCCAAAATTGTATGTAAGATCGTAATTAACAGGAGTCGTAACAAGATCTTTATTAGGGTCGTTATTTCGATTGTAATTTAAGATTGTAATTAAGATTGTAATTGAGATGGTAATTAAGATGGTAATTAAAGTGATGATTAAGATGGTAATTAAGATGGTAATTAAGATCCGCCTTTAAAAGTACGGCTCGCTTGCACAATTACACACTCTTTAATTTTTACTTTAATTTAATTTACTGTTCACGCAAGTATTCAGCACTTTCAAGTATAGTGACTGCCCAGTTTCTAAAGTATACTCATCGATATTCAATTGTCATAATATTTACAGGATCGGTCCCTTTTGTTTGCGATTCGTTGACTTTACGTGCTGGGAGAGACCAAGTATCTTATCTCATGTTATTTTGAAAAACTTTACCAATTGTATAGTTCAATTGCATGAAGTGATGCTAAGAATGTCACGTAATTCATTATAATACCTCACATTTCATTCAGAAATCCCAGGAATCTTCGTCCAACAAATCACGTACTATTGTTGTTGGCCTTATTCTAATCTAAATGGAATAAATTTGGTGTTTGTTTATTACCTAATTAAATTGGATTTTTAAACAAATGTGATACTTTTAAATCACGTACGTTTTTCAAATAATGCATAATTTCTGCGTGCGTTTAAGATGATATATGAACGCACTTTTTGAATATTTATCTAGCCAATTCATGCAGATTTTTCACTGATTTCATTTCAATGCGTTTCGTTACATTTTTAAATTCTTATCTTTGCTCGTAGCTACTCTTGGATATGTGTTTTAATCGCTTGTACTGCTATATACAGTGTGCTCTCAACTAATAATGTTCATAATGACCTATTTACTCTTCTAATATCGGTAATTATGTGCTTTTGTTACTTGAAAGTTTCTTTTGTTTATTCTACGACCCCTATGACTTAACCTACCCCTAAATTAACTCTTTAATTACAGCAATATATATATATATATATATATATATATATAAGGATATACAAGCGCTCCAAGCCATCCACTATCTCTTCCACGTTAAATTTAATTTCTTTCAACAGGTTATAGACAGCTTGTTTCTCTACGTTCACTCACGTGAAAAAATAATGCGGGTGCATTAACAAATTCTTTGGGGTTGAATAAAAAAATAATCTATTTACAATAAATTAGCACTTTATAAAAAAACTGTCAAAGCTAAAAATCACACAGTTTAAAATTAATTAAATTAATTGTTCAAAATGCTTCCCGTTCATATGTTACATGCCTAATTGACGATACATTGCTTAATTATTTTTACTTTATAAGGAGCAAAGTGACGTAGCAGTTAATCGGTGCATCTGTCAGCTTCCAGTGGTGCGCGGTGGTTCTATGAACTACAATACAATGCACTTGAAGGTATTCAAGTTTGGGCGCTTCTACCAACACCCATACGTTTACCTTGAAAGATCTTTGAACTAGCTTATATATGTTAAAGCCTACTCGGAAGGTGGCGGTTCTCACTGCTGTAGGAGGTTGTAGGGTTTTCATTACACCTTAAAAACTACTCACCTCTATGGCTAGTTTGTAATTAAAAAAAAAACACTACTTCATATCCACCTACGAAGCATAATTTCAACAGTAAATAACGAGGAAAAATACTAATATTTACCACTAATTAGCCAAATGCGCATTTCAATTAAAAAACCTATTACTATTAAAATTAGAATTTAATGAAGATTTAATCAATTGAGTTTTACGTGCTAAATTTGTTGCCAAAATAATATTTTAATTATATCTATACAATGAGCTTTAAATTGTTCTCGTACAACGCGTTAAATGAGGTGGGTTAAGTATTACATCCGCGTGTACTGACGCGCTCGAAAATCAGCATTTCGCAATTAAAGTCCCATTTTGATACAATCGCCTTGTACTACGTCTTCCTCACTTTAACGGGTGTCGGCATGTGGATACTAATTGAATTCTATAAGATGATTTCTCGTTTATACCGTCTGACATGAATTGACCGCCTCTTTAACATCCGTGGATTTTATTAGTTACTTCTCGAAGATGAATTGTATGCTCTACTCGTACTCACGGGTTGTGCCTCGAAGCTGTTCCATTTACAAAATCATTGTCATGATGTCAGTGTGAACCCTAATTTTATTCCACAATATTACATTGTAGTACTGATAGTGGGTCATCTGTACCGTCCTCAATACATTTTTATGGCTGCTTCGTGCGCTTTGTGGTTTTGAGATAGAGGGGATTCATGGTTGATAGTTTCTTTAATCCGTATGAATTGGTCCAAATTTAATACGAAGAGATGTAGAGTACCGATGTTTATTAATACTTCATTGGGTGCTTTCTCAATTTAATTCTTCCTCCTAATTTAATATTACAATGAAATAGAAACGTTATTAAATGTAAACTCCCACAGCCTATTAATTTTTCAACGTGTTTTCTTGTTTAATGTTTATCTGACCAATCTAAATTACTAAATTCTCTTCCACTATCTACCGTTTAGGCGAGTAGTGCACCAGAGTCACATACATTCAGGCAACGATAAAGTCTGTTTTCAAATTCTGTTTCGACTCGTTGAAAAATATTGGTAGTGCAACCTCGACACTAGCGAACAATCTCTTCTCGTAGACTATCTAACAACCCTATTGGAGTTTTAAACAATAGTTTTCAAATGACCCCCAAAAAGATCCAATCGTGGAGCTCTCCATTCTATTGAACTTCTAAGTTTCATCAATCTACCAGACAACGTGATGTTTAGATTTTGCTTTACTTCTAAATACCAAAACTGTGACACCCCATCCTGTTAAAAATGAAAATTTTTGTCTATATTCATTGCGTTGTTTTCTACAATATCTTCCATGTGTGGTATTATCTTGTTTCTAACTTTTATAAATATCGCAGACCTGTTAAACTTCCTCGTCAAGGAATGAATTCAGCTTCTGCGGATGCTGAGTGTGCTCTTTACGAAAAATATGGTGATTGAAGTCACTCCAATATCGGCAGTTATGCCTGACTAATCCATTAAGAAAAACAACAAAATAGACACTTACCTTGAAATGCTTTTTCTACGGCACTGTTTTAATTAACGGATGCCAATTCGTGTTGTCTGAGAAATTTTTTCCGATAATTTTCCTACACGGAAGACTGTTATTCCGAATAGGTCTTTTATGTTTTGTATTTGAAATTTATCACATTATACTTACCTTGTTCTGCGGCAACGTCCAAATACTCATTAAAGTTTGTCATATCAACGGCATGTTTAAAATAAAAGAGCCTCTTCTCAAATACGATTTTATAACCTCGGTGGCTGAGTACCTCTCTAAAAACTTATTTATTTTTAGCTAGCTCATAAACAAGGCTAAACACAATTCATCGTGCACTTAACATTAAATAAATACCATAAGAATACAAATATTTCTCAAAAAGTTTACTATCCCAACATCCAACTGGCCAGGTATTCCTAACAAAGAAAACCTTACAAAATAATAATACTACTATCAAACCGATGTTTCTAGTTTTACAAATATTGGTAGTTACATTTTGAACCTCATTTCTGTAAATGTCATCTTCACAATAAGCAAAAGCGTCGGTCAAAAAAAGCTTTTCATGTCGGCATTTCATAGTCCTTAAAATTAGTAACTTGTCGTTTGTTACTCAACTGACACTACATCATATATGGAACCTACCTTAAAAATTGTGCTACATATCTTAATTAATTGTTGAAAAATGTTCTAATTTCAATTTTCTGCACTAGCATACTTAAAATATTATACAAGCTGTTATTTTAGTCGCCAGAGCCCGTCGCTACTCAAATACTCATAGAAAACGATTGTGTTAGCATTATGTCAACTTTCCATTAATAAACGAACATCATCTACAATCGCATCTTAATTGGCATTATCATAGTTCTACAACATTTATATACTCCTACTATATTTTAAAGCGCCTGAAAAAGGACGTCTAGGAACACCAACGGTTTATATTCCTATTACGTTACCAATTCACATAAAACTATGACAAACTTGCATTTCTGGACGGGTAAAAGCTTGGAAAGTTTAACCTTTACATTATTTACGATTCCATAATTACGTTGTGGATTTTTAGACCACAGGCACCACAGTAAAATTCACATATACGTAAAAGTGATTTAATGCCTTACTGCAAATCAAAACACACCACGGGCGCGCAGAGCGCACTTTCAATCCTGCATGACCCTACATTTTGTAGTGGTTACATTTTGAATTCTACTTTTCTTTAATTCCTTTTAACTTGCTGCAAGCTTAGAAGTTGTATCTCATTTGCCCTTTCACAAATTTTGTTCTCACAATATAACATATTTGATCTATGATGAATAAAATGTAATTGCTACATCAGCTACGTAGAAGTCGCATTGGTTTGTATTGTTGCTGTTTCTTCGAACAAGATATGATTTTGCATGTTAGTTAGTTCTTGGTTTTTCAAGCATTATTTTATACGATCAATGCATACTTTGTAGTACAGTTTTTTACATGACACCCAGCGTTTTATTCTATTTATAATTTTGAATCCTACATATTTAACATACTTATACGACGTATTTATTTATGAACAACACATTGCATATTTTGTTGAATCTTTTATTTCAGCGGTACATATATATGCGATTTATGCAGTTTTAATTATTGTGAAGTTTATCCTAATAATGCTACAGCGTTTTCTTTCTATTTTATTAAAATGTGCCGATTTGTTATAAAAAAGTTCATTTTTATTGCTTTCATTACACTAACTGCCCTAATTGAAATTATATTATTTAAAAACTAAAGAATTAAAATGTCATGCTTAATTAACATGCATTGTTTGTAAAAATCTTAATAAATATGGTACGTTCATCTTTTATCTGTTTGTCCTAATTTTTTCTAACCATCTGGTCTATATCTATGGCAACGAGAACGCGTTGGTAGCCACAAACTAATTCTATGACTTGGGTACAGCTGAATTGTATTAATGAGGATGCAGTAGAAAATATAGAATTAGTATCTTACCGTGTCCTTTCCTTGCCTGGCAAGTCAGTGGAGAATATGTTGTGAATTTTATCAAAAGTAATTGAAACAGAAATATTAAAAAACATCTATGAACACCTTCTATATATTCAATAAACATATTTCTTTGACACACATTATCTAAATAATCTCTTATATAAACAAAAACAAATACTTCTTATAAATACAATTTACAGATTATGCTTTGGCGGAAAATTTTACCTAATGGTTAAAAACTTATTAAAATAAGCTTTACTTATTCCTTGTTAACAAGTGCAGAATCCCAAAACATCTTATATGTAAGTCGCAAAAATCTCTTTAAAATTCTAGACATAATTTACCTATACGTCCATTATCCTGTTTGTCAGTATAGTAGGCCAACGACGCCAGCAGAAAGTTAGACGAAGGTCAAAATGCTTCCAGCTCTGACTTTAGAAATTACTAGAATTTATCCGTTCACAAATAATTTTTATAAAATAAGAACTAATTTTAACTTAATTTACTGAATGATACTTAATATCGTTTTAGGTTACAAAAAAAAAACAAAATTATACTTGCAGCTGGTATTGTCAAATAGCGCATATAATAATGTCATTTTCATTGTGATCAGCGACATTAAGTACTTCCAGGGGCTGACTTGATGCCAGGCCAAACAAATTTTTGAGTTACCAGTTTCGTGGTTGCCTTTGTTCCTGGATGTGCTAAGTTGTGCATGCTTGCGAAAGCTTTTTATCGTAACTCTTTTGTAACGTATGGACGTACTATCGCGTTTGAAACGTCGCAGAAAATGTTTTGCTCAGAGTTTGATATTTAAATCAGTTTAAAGGTTAAACTGGTTTTGTTGTTTTCTCTGTATTTTCTGAATTCTTCGCCATTTTGTTGTGAATTGAATAGCTGCCTGTAGTCGATGCTATCAACTTTTGACAGTGCGTCTGCGACGATGTTTTCTTTCCCCGATGTATGTTCAATATTGGTTGAATATTGGCTTATGTAATCCAAATATCTAAATTTTCTGGGAGTACATTTTGTTGAAAGGCGAATTCTAGAGGTTAGTGGTCTGTATAGATCGTGAAGTATTTTCTCTCTAATATGTGGTTGAACGTTTGATAGTTAAATAGATCGCGAGAAGTTCTCGCTCGTAATTCGAATATTTTGTTTGGGCATTTATTAGTTTTTTGAAGAAAAAGCTAATGGTTGCCATTGTTTATTTACCAATTCCAGAGCAAATTCTGAAGCATGTGTGGCTATAGACAGTTTTGCGTTTAGGGGTAGATGCGTGAGCAGCGGAGCTTGTGCTAGCTGTGTATTGCACCTCTCGAAAGCTATGTTTGATTTGCTTGTTCAAGTTATTGGCGCCTTTTATTTTGCCTTTCAGTAGATCATTGATCATTGCTTGTGAGTCAGCGGGTCGTGGTATGAATCGTCTGTAATAATTCAACATGCCTAGGAATCGTCCAAGTTTTTTCGCTGTTTTTGGTTGTGTGTAATTTTGTATTATGCTGACCTTTTCTGATAGTGGGATGGTGCCATTTTTGGTGATGAGGTAGCCAATAAATTTGACTTTATATTGCCCGAAGATGCATTTGGCAGGGTTTCTGACCACGCCATAATCCTTTAATCTGTTGAAGAAGATTTTCAAGTGTCTGGTGTTCTTCGTCAGATTGAGATGCTACCAGCATGTCGTCTATGTAGCCGTAGCAGAATTCTAAACCACGTAAAACTTCGTCCATGAATCGCTGGAAAGTGTGTGCAGCATTTCTTTGACCGAAAGTCATGTATGCGAACTAGAATAGACCGAAAGGTGTCGTGATAGCTATCTTTTCTATATCTATTTTAGCTACTGGAATTTGGTGATATGCCCATGCAAGATCGATTGTAGAAAATTTTTTCTGCCTTGCAATTTTTGTGAAAAATCTTCGACAAATGAGATGCCATAAGTAGTGAGGTAGGGCCGGTCCTACTTCAAAACGCGACAGACGTATTTTCCATGTGTAGAATACGGCTGAATCGTTTTGAATTAGGATCAACCCTATATGATTTCAATGTAAAATAGTCGTGAAAACATTTCAATGTAAAATAGTTGTGAAAACATGAATTCTTCTATACTTTCAATGTAAAATGCTTGTGGGCACGTTTTGAATTAGGATCGGCTTTATATTACTTTCAATGAAACACACACGTATGTTGAAAAGTGCAGAGAAGAATGTGTGTAGCTGTTTTGAATTCGGTTTTCTATCGAGAAGTTAGACGTGCACCGTTTTGAATTAGGATCGGCGTTATATACTTTTAATGTAAAATGTGAAAACCTGAATTCTTTTCAAATGTAAAATACTTGTGGGCACGTTTTGAATTAGGATCGGCTTTATATTACTTTCAATGTAACACACGTATGTTGAAAAATGTAAGTGCAGAGAAAATATGTGTAGCTGTTTTGAATTCGGTTTTCTATCGAGAAGTTAGACGTGCACCGTTTTGAATTAGGATCGGCGTTATATACTTTTAATGTAAAATGTGAAAACCTGAATTCTTTTCAAATGTAAAATACTTGTGGGCACGTTTTGAATTAGGATCGGCTTTATATTACTTTCAATGTAACACACGTATGTTGAAAATGTAAGTGCAGAGAAAATGTGTGTAGCTGTTTTGAATTTGGTTTTCTAGTTAGAAGTTATAAAGTATGACAGATGCAAAAAATATCGCATTCAAGTCAATTGTGTTTAACACGTGCACCGTTTTGAATTAGGATCGGCGTTATATACTTTTAATGTAAAATGTGAAAACCTGAATTCTTTTCAAATGTAAAATACTTGTAGGCACGTTTTGAATTAGGATCGTCTTTATATTACTTTCAATGTAACATACGTATATTGAAAAATGTAAGTGCAGAGAAAATGTGTGTAGATGTTTTGAATTTGGTTTTCTAGCTAGAAGTTATAAAGTATGACAGATGCAAAATATTGCATTCAAGTCAATTGTGTTTAATTAAAGTGGATTCTGATTTATGTTTAGAGGCTGCAAATACACATGGGCCGGTTTCAATTCAAAATGTGTTCACTCTTGTGATAGGTTGAAAAGTGGGTTGGCTAAGTACGCAGATGGTGGTAATCTGCTATATAAGGAGATTTCTCCTAATATTAATTTAATTAGTCGAAGTTTACTGCATATATTTACATACAAACATGTATATAATCGATATTCAGGGATTTAAATACAAGAAAAACGAGTTTGTGTGCAAAGAAATTGCGGTTTTGGACTTGTTGTTAGGTGATGTTTGGCATCAAATTTTTAAACTGCCAATGCAGTCTAGTTGTTTGAGTCAAGATCATATAAAACATAATGACTGGGTGACAAGGAATATTCATGGTCTTTCTTGGGATGAATCTTCAACGGCTGGAATGGTGTCAACATATATAGCGCTTTATTTGAAGCAAATTATCCGACCCGGTGAAGAAGTATTTGTGAAGGGTCTAGAAAAGAAGAAATTGATTGAAACATATATAATGCAAAACTTTGTAACTGATATGCTTGCACTAGGTTGTCCTAAGCTATCGGAGTTAAAATCAACAATCGTTTAAAATATAACATACATTGTTGTAAACACAGCAATAACAATCTGCAATGTGCAAAACAAAATACCTTTTATTAAAAGAATGGCTTGATAATAATAAAAACAATAGAAAGATTTTGTTTGTATTATTTATTTTTAATATAATTTTACAATGTTAGCCTTATTAACTATTATTATAACAACTTCTAGCAAACATTATTTTTATCGATCCAGCTATTGTGTACGTTAGAGAAGCCTAACCATTTTACAAATACTTTATTTCCACTCTTTCTTAGAACTTTTTCTACCAGGTAAATTCCTGGATGTTTAACCTTTTGCAACTCCGTTTCATAAAATGCACCTTTGATTTCTTTCTCGTCTTGATCTTCTAATATATATGTTGTCGGATTGGTTACGTTTACCTTTTAATCTTAAAAATTTCATTTGACCAGTTTGGTGTGTAACCTTTCGTAAATGCTTCCTGTGTTTACTAATCCTCACACTGTCTTTAATTAAATATTTTGGTATTTTGGTTGCAAGTTTGATGTGGGTAAATGATGATTTAAGAATAGTTTTTCAATTGATTTATCAACTTTTACAGGTTTGACTCCGATAGTATTGTGAACTGTATTGTTGTATTGTTTCACAATATCGCTTAAATTTTTTATCCAATTGTAAGAACCGTTCAGGTTAAACAAGCGCCACATTTTTCCTTTTAAAGTTCTAATTACACGTTCCACAATGCATGCTTTCTTTGTAGAAAAACACTATAATGGTTTATGCCATATGTCCGCATTAAGGATTGAAAGTGTTTATTATAATATTCTTTACCAAAATCAGACTGCAAATTTCTTGGAGGATTTTAAATTTATTTAAAATTGTTTTCATTGCAGCAGTAACATCAATACCCGTTTTACTTTTAAGTGGTACAGCCCATACGTATTTGGAGAAACAATCAATAACTACTAAAATGTATTTAAATCCTTTGTTTGTTTGCGAATATGGTAGCATTTCAATCAAATCGGTCTGAAGAAGGTCATTTAAACCTTTTACTATCACTTTGCGTCTCTTGAAATTTATTCGTGCTGGTTTATGAAGTTCATTTACTATATCCTCTTTCACTTTTGATTGAGCAACTAACATAATACTTTTTTCTAATCAGGATTTATTAAATACAATTATTTAAGATACTTCTATGTTTGAATGTCGCGGGCTCCACTTGCTTTGAAAGGAACTTTTAATATAAAATCAAGAAACATTGTGGTATTGTTTATGATAGCACCGCTGTCACGAAAGCTGATTACATCCATACGTTTAAGCAAAAATCCTTGTAACTGTGGAATTACATAACTTTTTTCGTTTATAAGAATTTCAATGTCTTGCGGGTATCCTTTAATATTCTCAATGACTGCTTCCTCATAAGGAAATTCATAATTATGTTTAATGTTGAAAATAAGAAATGTCTTATCACCGTCGAGGAATGTATTAGAGTAAAACGTTGCTACTACCGTGTAATGTAGCATATGTAACTTATACTCAATCAAGGTTTCAAAACCTTCACTTTTGTTTTCATATTCCTGTTCACTTATATCTATTTTACGGTTATGTAAGTGCCTTCCAAATTTGTCAATTGTCATATCATCTAATTACTTGTGCCTCACGCAATTCTTCAATGATCGAATTTATTTCGTTGCCGTGACCTGTGTGTCCAGCAGTCTGTGATGAAACTAAAAGTCGTAATCTATCAACAAGTTCATTGGGATCATTCCAATATAAATAATCTATTGCGTTATTTGATACTTCCATTGTCATACCGTCTCCAAGACGCTTTCTATAGGGTAATGTTCTAGGTCTACGGGTGTTTGGGAAGTATGTTTAATGTAGATATTATATTTTTGTACTTATATGAAGTATTACCCTGAATTTGTTCTGTTTCAGAATAATATCTTCTATTAGCATTTGTTCTTTTCACAATATCAAGGTACGACTTTAGATCTTGCTGACTGTACCCGACAGGATATTTTTAAACAGTAGTTCGTATAATCCAGGAGTACCTGTATATTTCAAATCATTTATTAGAACATTTTCATCATCCAACGCGAAATTCGAATTGCCTATCATAAGACCATTCGAATCAGGGTTAAACCTAATACCATATTTATGATCAAATTCGTTCTTAACATCTTTAAACATATTGTAAATATATTCTCGAGGTAGCGGATGTAGCTGTTCGAGATAATGTGTCATACCAGGTGAATCGACAAAGCTTTGAATATATTCCTGAGCTTCTTGTGCATTTCGATTAATTTCTGCTTCGTATTCATTCTCAACATCATCATCATTTACCTCTAGGGCATCATTTTTTATATTTGGTATATGCTGTGCAATAACCGGCGAATCAATATAGTCAACGTTCCTTTCTAGCAATGTAGGTTTAATTTTTTCTACACTGCTATGAGGCAGTTCTTCTTCTTCTTTAAATTTTTCTTTCTTTACCACACTTTCTCCATCCAGTTTATTAGCAATAGTTTCTAATCGTGATGTTATGGGTAATATTGATTCCACTTGGACGACTTCATTATCTTTTAACTGACGCAATTTGTTTTTTACAATGTTTCTTTTCTTAATTAAAATTCTTTTAAGTTTTATCGACTCCTTATTCATTGCGTAAAAGTTTATTGTAATAAAAAAAATTCTTCGATGCTAACGATACTTGCGTCTCTCAAGGTTTAAATATGTATGAAGTGATCAAAACCTATTCGGTACCTTCCTTGATCTGGTTCACTATTTTTGTCTACAACTAAGAAACCGTATTTGTCTCGCCAACAAGCAGCACATATTTCACGGAATTTATCATACTTCATGTCAGTATTGACGTGATCGTCATATATATGTTTTAAGTTTAAATCATCTTGTTTAAATAAAACTAAAAGATTAGCATTATCACGTAGTAAGTGCTTAGGTATACGAGTATAACTTTGACAAAGGTAAAAACTGTCTACTTGTTTATGACGCCCCATACTAAAGTATTCCCTAATGATACCTTGTTTATCGCAAGCTACATCATCAAAACAAATATAGAATTATTTCGAGCATCAGATGGTGATATAATATTATCAGAACTGGAAAATGTATAATATTTGATCCCTTTATTGGTTGCAGTAGACTTTCAAGGTATTGATACTTTGGTTGATAAAGTGATTTAGAATAAACATATACGTTTTCAAACTTTAAACCATTAGGATGTTCTATCAACCCAATCATAACGTTGGTTTTACCGCAATTTGAAGGACCAACAACTAGACATCGAATAGATGCAGGTAGAAGAACGTTATGTTTTTCTTTTAGCTAAAGATTGCGCACCAATGTCATTATTGTTTATGGTTAAAGGTGTTGATTGTTTCACAACATGCATGTTTGCAAGTACTAAATTCGATTTGTAAAAAAAGTAGAATTATATATATATAAGAAACGGCTAGTATATATAGAATCATTAATTCATAATATTTTATTTATTTGCTGCACAGCTTGAGAGGATAGTTGTCCTCTAATGATTACATATAATAATTCTAAAACTACTGGGAACGGACTATTAAATACTGTAATTAACAATTTACCATTCGAAGCGCATATTCTAGGTTACAAATTTTGCGGTCCGGGTACAAAACTAATCGAACGGTTAGCTCGAGGAGACAAGGGAATAAACAAGTTAGACGAGGCTTGTAAGGAGCACGATATTGCATACTCCAAAGAAAAGGATCTATCTAAACGCCATCAAGCAGATTCGAAGTTAGCTCAGTTAGCTACAGAAAGACTAAATTCTGGTGACTCGTCTTTAGGTGAAAAAGTAGCAGCATTTGGAGTAGCTACCGCAATGAAAGCTAAAGTAAAACTTGGTATGGGTGCCTGTGCATCACTGAGAACAAAAAATATCAATAAAATAAGAAAACTGATAAAGAAACGTAAAATAAGAAGTACGCTAGGTATTAAAAGTATTATCAAACAAGCACGTACAGCTTTAAAAAGTCTAAAGGATCTAATGTTATGGATGCAATCAACATAGCAATTAAGGCAGCCAATACAGCAAAACAAAAGAAGCATATTAAATCAGCTCGTATTATATCAATTCCTAAAACAGGAGGTTTTCTACCACTAATACCAATTTTGCAGGCCTAAGCGCTCTTGGTACTCTTACTGGAGGTGCAGCTGCTGTTGCAAAAGCAGTTTCAGATACTAAAATAGCTAAGAAACAACTAGCGGAAAAACAGCGTCATAACAAGGCAATGGAGGACATTGCAGTCGGAAACGGCATGTACATCAAACCTTATAAAAAAGGTTTTGGTCTTTTTTTAGCCCCTGCAAAACCTCAAAGGAACGCAACTTGATTTTACCTAATCGTGCACTAAGCAATGTAGAATTAATAGAGTTTGTTAAGCAATTAGAAGTACCATATTTCCGTGGTGTGTTCATGAGAAACAATCTTCCCAAGAAAGTTAATTTTAAAGAATGTGGTATAATTAATTTAGATGGAATAGAAGGTTTAGGCACGCATTGGACCTCTTACAAAAGTACGGTAGTAGCGCTATTTACTATGACAGCTACGGAAACCTGCGACCGCCAACAGAGTTGATAAGTTATTTGAATAGCGGGGTAAATGTAGAATTCTTTATAACATTAACCAAGAACAATCGTACGGTACTGTGTTTTGCGGTCATTTATGCTTACAATTTCTAAGTAGCGCATAGAACTGCGTACGAAGTCGTTATGTCGTACACTTTTACTCTAACGGGAAACACTTCAGTTTTAACAAGCAATTTTAATCCACCTATAAACTTGGATAATGATTCGAGTACGTATTAGGATTAACAAATTTTGAGTCTTATAACACAATTCCAAACATAGAAAAGGAATAAATAATAAATTTTATTATGGATCTAACGGAGAATTCATAGAAATACCTGAAAGTGCTTATGAGATTAGAGAAATTAATAAATATCTTCAAAAGCTTTAGGTGATAAAAGATGGCGTGATCGTATGGAACAATCACGAAGCGCTAGAAAGACTCCAGTGTATATAGAAATTACAGCTGACAATAATACACTTAAATGTAGTATTAAATGTAGTCTAGATGTGGATTTTACCAAAAGGATTCAATTGATTCTCTACTTGGTTTCAATCCACAAAATTGCTAGCATTTGTCACGCATCAAGCAGACTACGCAATCAACATTTGTAAAGTGAATGCAGTTTTAATCGATTGTAATATTGCAAGCGGATCCTATTTAAATAGTAAACCAGCCCATGTAATACACGAATTTTTTCCGCAAGTACCTGCAGGTTTTAAAATTGTTGAGTGCCCACCTACGATTATATATCAACCAATCAAGTCACGTATAATAAATGAAATAATAGTTAAAGTGTTAGATCAAGATGGAAATTTAGTTAATTTCAGAGGAGAACTGCTAACTGTAAGGTTGCATTTAAAAAATCTGCAATAGCCATGGGTATTAAGTATAATGCACGCAACATGTCAAGAATTGCTATAAATGCTGGAAATTTCAAAGCAATCGACACTCGATTGATTGTTTCAAAACCGCTAACAACACAAAACCGGCAGTTTCTACAATCGTTAGGACTGCATTTATTTAATTAAAAAATAAAGTAGAATGAATAGTGAAATACTGAACGTGCGTGAAAAGTTTACTTCGATAATGCAATTGTTAATATTGAAAACATACTCATCAACCTTATGCTAACACATCTTTAAACAATAATGATGAAATTCGAATCCTATACAGCAACAAGATGTATACACCTTACCATCGAAGAGCATGCTGTACATAGAAGGCAAATTAATTAGAACAGATGGAACGCCGTCTCAGACAGCAAAGTTTGTAAATAATGGAATTTTGCTGCTTTTGATGAAATTAGATATGAGATTGGAGGTATCATTGTAGATCGTGTTCGGAATCCTGGATTAACGTCTATAATGAAGGGATATGTTTCATATAATAGCAATCAAAGTAAACATTTACAAAACGCTGGGTGGTCTCCTATGGATGATTCGCAAATAGTTGATGCCAATGGGAATTTTAATGTTGCAATAAACCTTTCAATGGTTCTCGGATTATGCGAAGATTTTAAAAAAATTATTTTAAACATACGTCATGAGTTAGTTTTACTACGTTCCAGTTTTGATACTAATGCTATAATTAATCCTACACCCGATGAAGAAATAAAAGTTGTTTTAAACAAAGTTTTATGGAAAATGCCGCATTTAGTCGTTGATGATACTCAACGAATTAATTTAATAGAATGCGTTGCACAAAATCAGGATTTGCATATTCCGTTTAGAGGATGGGAGTTGCATGAATATCAACTTCTACAAGAAACGCAACGTCATACATGGAACATTAAAACAACAACACAATTAGAAAAACCAAGATTTGTGATTGTCGGTTTCCAAACCAACCGAAAAAATACATACATGAGCAACTACAGTCGTTTTGATCATTGCTATTTAACCAACATGAAACTATATTTAAATTCAGAAATTTTCCTGTACGATAACTTAAATTTGAAGTTCGAGAATAAACAGACTGCGTTGTTATATGAGATGTATGCTCAGTTTCAGCAATCATACTACGAAAAGGAAAATGAACCACTTTTTAATCCTGAAGATTTACGAAGTATTGCACCATTAGTAGTCATAGATTGTTCTAGACAAAATGAAACGTTAAAATCTGGTACTGTCGATATTAGATTAGAATTTGAAACTAGCAGAAACGTTTTGCCAAATACATCTTGTCATTGCCTTATACTTCATGATAAGATAGTCAAATACAATCCACTCTCAAACAGCATAAGAATATTATAATTACTTTATTATTATTATTACTGTACCTTTACAAATTATGAAAAACAATAAATCATTTAGCAATCACAGTCTATTTATTAATATTTTTACATGCTTTTACAATATCTTTCACATATTATACATTTCTCAAAATAAACTAACTGGTATGTTATTAAGAAACTGGATTTTTTTTAAAACAGAACGGTTATTACTACTATTTTCTCTACAATACATTTATACTAATATAGTTCAAACTCAGGCAGATTGAAAGGTATCCTATTTTAGATACATCCAAAAAAAACGGTGTACTTGTGCAGGTATAAACATAACACTGAAGTTTTATAACTAAAAAATTATATGTTAATCGAGATAAAATAAATTGCATTCTTTATTTGAGCCAGCGGTTGAAGCTTCACAAGTCATTTCTGAGTGTATAGTTATACCCCAAGGTTTAGTATCAGTGGTTGAGGTACTAAGAATTCTTTTATCATCACTTGGATTAAGAACAATTTTGTTTTGTTTAATAGTAAAGACATCATGTTTGACTGATCTAATTAAACATTGTTGTTTCTGTACAGACTGGTTATAAAACAAAGCATTCTTATAATCACCAAAAGAAATTTGCTTAATACTTGCTAAGGAAGATCCCTTTGACTTTTTTTATTATCCTATCCTGAACTCTGTAAGTGTACATTTTAGATCTAAGCCCTACAAACTCTAGCATGATATCACCATTGTTTTCATCTTTCATAATACCAGGAACTTTTTTATTTGATAATGGAATATGATATTTGTTATGAGGATCGTAATCGGAAGTATCAAATCTATGAATATCTTGTTTGATATAAGAGTAAATATCTTCAACGCTAAACTCGTATATCAAACTATCCGTATCTGTATACAGTAACTTTGCTTTGTTAGCAAATTGCGATTTTATATAACTATAGTGAAATTCATATAAATAGGTTTTTGAAATATCTAGAATAGAGAAACCTACATAAATGGGTTTGTTTAAATAAACCTCTAATTTATTCATTTCTATTAAGACTAGATCTTTGTCTAACACAGTGCAACTATGAAAATTAGGCTTCGCTATGTAACTACGAGCTCCAAACCGCCCTTCCCATTTGCTCACTAATTTCACATCTTTCCTTTTCCGTACGTTTTCCATCATTTTTCCATAAACCGAATTTATCATATTTTTATAAAAGCATATATCGAAACTGTTTTTTGACTGTTGTCTTAATTTCGTATTCAAATCAATGTATTCTTTTAACCAAGGGGCTTGTTTAAATCGAAGTAGCTTATAAATTTTTTCCAGTTCTAAACCGTAGCTTAAATACATTTTTAAATTCCTATAGTGAATAATATAGTTGAATTTTGGATATAAAGTTGTAAGTAATTTCTTTAAGTTTGATTTATTTGAAGGTACTGGTGGTATCATATGTTCAGGCGCCAAAGGTAAGTCACTGTGTATTTCATGTAAAGATACTGGATAGTGTAAATCGCATTCAAAAATATATCCTACATCAGAATCATCGGGAATATTAAGTATGTCTAAACGTACTATATCTGGACTGGTACCATCTAAAAATTCAAAATCTCCATATGGAAGATATTCAGACATTGCAGCCCCATATAAATTATTAACATCAAAATACATTAAATATTTAGAATCGAAATTTGGATCATAATCTGCATTCATATATTTGTTATTTGCTTTAGCATATCTATTCGAACATTGAGAAACACCGCCACGAATTCCCCGTTCTAAAACATTATTTTTCAATATCAGTAAGCAACTCGAGTTTAACGTTCGTCGTTTTTAACATCGCATCTAGAGCTAAACCAGGAGCCGTAAAGTAGTGAAGCGGATCTAACTTATACGTGAACATACAAGTTTTTCTAAAGTTTTCAAATATATCAGACAAGAGCAGTACATCTGTTTTTAAATATAGGTCTGAATAGTCCTCTAGTGTTTTTATATTAAATGTTTGCCAAACGTGTTTAGCATGATTGTAGTCTTCATCTGATATTTCTTCATTGCGTAAACGATTAAAGAATGCTGTTTTACAGGGTAAATCGGTTTCATTGAGTCTATCCCAAGAGTTAATGTAATCATAGGAAATATGCCTTTGCGCGTAAGTAACTGAAACTCATTATCAGTGTTACAATTTTCCTGGTGATGGATTTTTATTATCATCTAAGTAGGAAGCTAATTTTTCGATACTAGATGCCATAAACCTGAATGAATCGATAAATCTAAAACTAACTTTCATACCTTTTACATATTTTGTAAAAGATATGTATTTTTCCTTATTTATTGGCAGAATGTTTAACGAACCTGACAACTCTAACGAGATTTTTTTAATAATGAAATGCGAATCGTAGCCTGATAAGTTATGAAAACTACCGGTATCATATAAGAATTATGATAATTGATGTTGCAATCTTGATGAGCCACTCCTCGAAATTCACCTGTAAAGTGGCAGTGATCGCGAACTCTAATATCATCTATACTAAAAGGTTTATTGCAAATGTGACAGTGAAGGGCAAATTTAAATGTTGACTTTTGTTCTTCCGTTAAAGGATTCATAGGTTTTGGGTTACAGAAAATTTTATTAGTCGTTTCTGAAATCAGTTTCAATTGAGCAACAAACCATTCTATACAATCCTTCCGCGATACAATTGAAATTTGGAATATTTATTATCATACGAGCATTTCAAATAATACGCTACACTAAAGGGTATATGCCTTTGGTAACGAACTGTGTTTAATATTACCTCAGACTCATTGCATGGTTCTAGTATACATTCGATATCTGCATAAACTACAAATGATACTTTTTCTTGATAGTGGAAATGTTTAAATGTTAGATACTTTTCAGATTCTTCAGGTAATCTTATTGAGCAAGTATTCTGTTTTTCGCAATAATTCGAATGACGCTTAAGTAATGCTGCTGTACTAAAATTATTTAAACAACTATAACAAAAAATTTTTTTATGGTGATGTGAAGACAACTGTTTTGCAAATAATTTTGACATATCCTTAATCCAAGTAAAATGAAAGTGATTCTCATTAGCATTTGTAGGACGAGCATATTGTAAGGAATCATTATTTAAAACTAACAGATTAATAGGTTCAATTTTTTTAAAATTTTTACTTAAACAAGTGGTAGTATTTTAGCATTTTCTATACAATATAGGTTAATTGCGAGATTGTTAAGCTTTTCAATTTTTTTTATGTCTTTTAATGCAATTGGAAACTGAATTGAATTGTAGCGTAATACTGTATCAAAATGTGGATAGCTAGATATTCTATGACTATTTTGTTTAGCAGGAAATAAAGCGGAAACCAAGCTCCAAAGAATGCAATGTTGATCGTTATTTATTACATTTACCACAGCTTTTTTCTTTTTTATAAAGTCCGGGACCGGTACAAACGTTGAACACCCTCCTTTAAGTGGATCATGATTGTTTATATGTACCTTCAAGTGTAAAACTTCTCGGATTGCCCAACCAGAATCTTTCTCGCAAAATTCTTCTAATCGCTTCGAAATCTTGTTCATTACGTTCTCCTTATACCATAACTTGAGATTGGTATTTATATCGATGTGACGATTTGCAGTAGGAAACGTTTTCAAATCCATTTCGCCAGTTGTAGGCTTAACAAAGTTAGCTGCAAATATTACATTAACTTTCAACATTGACTTTTTTAAGCAAGCAACAATCTTGCGTTTAAAACTAGCGAACGCCTTGTCTAAGAACACTAGAGGATCTCTATAATTTAAATTTGTAATAAGTCCCGTAATTATTCGACTTCCAAAACATGATTGTACATCATGCCAAATCAAATTTTTCGAGTATGACCTCTAGAAAGCGTTGAATCAACACCTTTTCCACGATATTCCAAAGAGCGTTTCAAGTGCCTCAATCGTACAAGGTAGCTTTTAAGATATGCTAAATTAGATTCCAGTTTACTAGGATTTTCTTGTCGATTGTCTTCGTATATCTTATTTTTAATAGCAAGCTTCAATATACTAATATTTGCTTTGATAACTAAAATGTGTTTCGTTATTTCATTCACTGTTTTCAATAAATTCACGCATTTTACAGTTAATCTCAAAATTGCTGCACTAATCTCGGATACGGTTTCAGCATTCATGATTCTATAGAAAATCAAAATACACTACTCAATATACGTATTTCTCTATTTAATATTTATACCAAATATCATCTGACGTAAGCAAAACAATTTCAAAAGGTTCATTCATCTGAGTTTACGGAAAACACGTAAGCAAAACAACTGTAAAAAGAAATAGCATCAAATCAAAATAATTGCATAGCGAATTGCTTTGAATGCAATTGTTAAAAAATCTCCTTTGTTTACGTTTTTATTCAAGATGATTTTCAAGCAGAGTTGCATTCAGTACGTAACTATTCGCTAAGCAAGCATTTCCAGTATTTACAAACTGAAGGCGACTTTGAGCAAAACAACTGTAATAGGAATTCGCATACAACATCATTTTTCATTCAGTTACGTTTACTATGAAAAATGTTTTATATGACCTTTGATTTTATGATGTGTATACAGAAAAATACACACAATCATTACAGCGCTATTTTTTATGGATACATATAAAAATGTGAAAACCTGAATTAGGATCGGCTTTATATTACTTTCAATGGAACATACATAATCATCTAGCGTTTACTACAAAAATTCAGCATGATTCGCACAAATTACTATATCCCTATATATGCAGCGCCTTTTTGCAATTTATTTTTCAGTCAATGAATGTAATTCATTATTTCTGCTGAGCAGTACCTTTTAAAAAATTCTTATACAGCGGTAATATAAACGAAATAAATATAATTTAGGGTTTTATTATGTGCATTCATTGCAATTTTTTTTTCATACAATGAAACTAATTCATTATTTCTGCTGAGGTATAATTATATTCGCTTACATACTGTTTTGTTTATTAGAATAGATTATAGAGCTGAATTTTCAGAAAACGAGGCAAATTTTTAATTTTTCTAACAGATCAGTTTATTATTTGAATGTAATTCATTATTTCTGCTTAGCAGTACCTTTAAAAAAATTCTTATACAGCGGTAATCTAAACGAAATAAATCTAATTTAGGGGTTTTATTATGTGCATTCATTGCAAATCTCTTTTTCATACAATGAAACTAATCCATTATTTTCTGCTGAGGTATAATTATATTCGCTTACATACTGTTTTGTTCATTAGAATAGATTACAGAGCTGAATTTTTTTCAGAAAACGATGCAAATTTTAATTTTTCTAACAGATCAGTTTATTATTTAATATAAATACTTCACGTAGATTTACCAACAGTATTCAATCAGATCTCTTGTATAATTATTAGTTACTATTACTAGCAACTTTTAAAAAAATGAGTAACTTGTCATCAGTCAAAAATTGTAATAGTACCAACGTAAAAGTTCTAGAGCAATTTATATTACATTCTGACGAAGACGTGATTAAAGAAGTTTTTGGTTGTTCTTCGGCTCAACTCGATACTGCTGCTATTTTTGATAGTGACGTAATAGATATATCACGGTAAGTGCTTTTCACATTTATACATGTGTTTTTAAAACACTACTAATTTATAAGTTACATTAGATCAAAAAACCATTCTGGAAATTCTGAGGCTATCGTAGAATCGTTGATACACTCTGAACCTCTCAGAAACATCAGGTAGTATACAAAAGAAAAGGTGAACCTACAATAATCTTTTATGTTATGCTCACAGATCAGGCAAAACATGTCGGCTATGAAAAGTTATGTACAGAATCAAATATGACTGTTTGCTGTGAAGATGACAAATCCTACGAAGATGATGCAGTAGAGTTGCTCAACGCATTTAAAAGCGTGGAGAGAAGCTACTGCGTCGTATATATTTGGAGCTAGAAATAATAAAGCAAAAAAAGATGAACTAGCGGTGAGGGAGCAGCAGTTACTTCAAGAACGTGAGTTAATAAATACTTTTCATTTATAAATAGTTAGATCAAAATATTCAACAATTTTGTAAAAATAAAAAGTATTTTATAATAGTTTCTCTTTTGAAACAAGACTTTCTTTAAACAAGGTAGTAAACTCAGTAAAACGCACATAAATCAGAATCCACTTTAATTTAATACATAATTTTTTATACAATCGACTTAGATGTGTTATAATAATAAACTAATTTCTTAAATTAGTGACATATTATTCTGAAAATTCTATGTTGACAGTTAGACCGATCGATCCCTTACTAGTTATGTATACGTGTTTGTTCGAGCCAATACTTTCATTTAATTGTTTCACTCCATGTGCTTGAAGGTATTCAAAATATCTCAATGGTAATATACTCTTGAACTCTTCTGTTTCCACTAATACTCTATCTCCATATTTTGTCTTGAGTGTTTCCACTTTTAAAACTTTAAACCTCTTATTCACTATAATATCTTTTGAATTTACATAAGGTTTGCGATATGTGGTTTTATTAAGAGTATTAAAATCCATATTGCTTTTCTTTGACTAATTAAATTAATATTAGGAGCAATCTCCTTATATAGCAGATTACCACCATCTGCGTACTTTGCCAACCCACTTTTCAACCTATCACAAAAGTGAACACATTTTGAATTGAAACCGGCCCATGTGTATTTGCAGCCTCTAAACATAAATCAGAATCCACTTTAATTAAACACAATTGACTTGAATGCAATATTTTGCATCTGTCATACTTTATAACTTCTAGCTAGAAAACCAAATTCAAAACATCTACACACATTTTCTCTGCACTTACATTTTCCAATATACGTGTGTTCCATTGAAAGTAATATAAAGCCGATCCTAATTCAAAACGTGCCTACAAGTATTTTACATTTGAAAAGAATTCAGGTTTTCACATTTTACATTAAAAGTATATAACGCCGATCCTAATTCAAAACGGTGCACGTCTAACTTCTCGATAGAAAACCGAATTCAAAACAGCTACACACATTCTTCTCTGCACTTTTCAACATACGTGTGTGTTTCATTGAAAGTAATATAAAGCCGATCCTAATTCAAAACGTGCCCACAAGCATTTTACATTGAAAGTATAGAAGAATTCATGTTTTCACAACTATTTTACATTGAAATGTTTTCACGACTATTTTACATTGAAATCATATAGGGCCGATCCTAATTCAAAACGATTCAGCCGTATTCTACACATGGAAAATACGTCTGTCGCGTTTTGAAGTAGGACCGGCCCTACCTCACTACTGGCATACCTATCTGGGATCGTGCGAGCGTTTAAGTCCCTGTAGTTGCCACAGGGTCGCCACTCTTTGTTCTGCTTGACCACTGAATGTAGGAGTGATGCCCATGGTAATTTGGATGGCTGTGCAGTTTCTAACTGAACCATCGTAGTAAATTCGTCTTTGACGATTTTGAGTTTGTCAGGCGCCAATCCTTGTGGACAACAGTATACGGGTGGCCTTTGTGATGTTAAGATGTGATGCCTGGTACAGTATTTTGCTAGTTTGAGAAGGCTGTTCGGAAGCGAGATGTCCGGGTATTTGGCTAGTATTTGTTGGTATTTCATTTTGGATATGTTAAAGTTGTGAAGCTTTAGACTGACTAGTCATCTAGGGCTCTCGAAGCTATCCTGCCCCTCACATTGCTTATGGGAACTGCAGAGCTTACATCTACTTATTTCTTAATTCATTACAAAGTATTACATTTTAATTATCTTAATTCTAATAATTGCTGTCTTTTGAAGATCCGGTGTCAATTGATAATTTGAGTTCTGCGTAAGGTATTTCTATAATAGGTAAAATATGTTGGTTAATGTTATTTAAATTAATTACGTTTGGTTGTATTTGAATCGGTCTAACTGAAAATTTAAGCACGCGTTTTATTTGTTGTCATCTTCGTAATTTTCACCAGGGTTGTGGTATTCATAGTTTGTTTCATCGTCTCTACTCGGAGTGGCGTCATTATTCGCGTCCGGGTTGTCAAAATCTTCTATTTCTTGGTGAAATAGTTCTTCAAAAATGGAGTTTCGTTTTTGGTTGTAGTTTGGTCTGATTTGCGATATTTTTGTATACTGTCTAGTCTTACCAGATGAAGTATCCATAGGAGTTGGTTTGTAATAACTGTTGAAGTTTTTATTGTTATTTTTCATCGATGCGTTTCTGTTGGGGTTTGCGCCGAATGTTTGCCTTGGATGATTTACGTTTAGATTAAATCTTGGAGTAAATGTGAGTTTTGTAAAATTTGAATTTGGTCTTGGAAATTGTCCAAATTGGTTGTGGAAATTTTTGTTATTAAAGTTTGGGTAGATAATTCGTGATTGATTCATTTGCGCGTTAAACGGTGCAAATTGTGGTGGTGTGGTTATTTGTCTCGCGGCTTGTATAGTGTTCATCGGTGCATAATTTTTGTTTGCGTTTGGGTTATACAGTCTATTTCTGTTGTACATAACATTTTCTTCCTCTATAATCATATTTATTGCTTCTTTTAAATTTTGGGGATGTTGGAATCTTATTTTGTCTGATAACCGTTCAGGTAAAGCATTGATGTATATGTCTAAAGTTATTTCGTCGTACATTTTCTTCTTCAACAATCGGATATTTTGGTTGGGTTCTTCAATTTTTAGTTTTGTCAAAATTAAACTTTGTACGTCATGACATTTCATACTTAATTGGTAGGGTAATTGGTTATTTTCTATCGGTAGGTTTATTAAATCGCGGACCAGACATTTGTCGTTTCGTTGGTCGTCGAAATATGCAGTTAATATGCGTTAGAAATCGTGCCACTCGATCAAATCATCGCGGCTGGTAATTAGTGTTAATGCCCTTCCGGCCAGTTTACTTATTACCAAACGTAAAAGTAAAACATTGCGTTCGCTGTCGCCAAATTTATAAAAAGATTTCAGAGATATTGTGCAAGCGGTGATGAAGATTGTAAATAATGCTTGATTTCCGTCGTATTGAGAAATGCTCTCAAGGTAAAGTTTCATATCAGAATTTATGGTCGTTAATGTTTGTTTTCAGTTCGGTTTGTATCAAGTTTTTTTTTTTTATAAACTAAGAGTTACTTTTTATTTAGTCTGTATATAACTATTTATAAAAACCTTTTACGTATATTTTGTATGTAATTATAAACTGCTATAATTACATTGAAAAATTTCTGCTTGGTAATTGCCTTATCAATCACTGTCGCGTTGAGTGTATATTTATAACTTTGCAGAAGTTACAATTGTTGCAAATTAAGTTTCAGGTTTTTCTGAGTAATAATTCCTGCAATAACTGAGTTATAATTATATGTTTTTATTTCAGACTTGTGCTGAGCAATTAAGTGCTGCAATAATAAAGTACATAAAATGCTTTTTATAATTATACGCTTCCGTTAGTTTGTTGCCTTGAAAGTGTTTAATTATAGAAAATGTGATGAGACGAATCGTTTTAGTAGTAATCGTTGTAATAAAATGGTACAGGTAATTGCGTTCTATTTATATATTAAAGTTTCAGGTTTGCTGAATAAATCGTTTCATTTATCGTAATAAATTGTAATAATTGTGCATCTAAATAAGTTCTCTGAGTAAATTTTTTTCAGATATGATAAAAATAATAAAATTGCGATAATAAAAATTGTGCAAAAAAATTTCTTACTAGCTAATATCAAATTTCCGTTGATAATGGTTAGGAAAATGAACTTTGGTATTTACAAGAGTTTGTTTACCAGTTCCGTTATATTCTATTTCTCTTTGCTTCTGGACTTTGTTTAGTCTTGTACTCTGCCCAGTTGGTTCTTTGTTCCAGATTAAGAATAGAGATACAAAACTACCAGTTTTCTCAATTCTGGACTCTGCTACTGCCCTTCTGGAATACTAACGACTGCGCCAGATAGGTTTTGGGCCTCTTGGAGCGGCTTTTTAAAAGGCCTCTACAAAAAAACTCTTCTATCAAATTTATTAAACAGAAATTTTCAATTAATTTTAATTTACAAATACGTTATATTCAGTAACGTGTGGAGATCGAAATAATTCTAAGTTGACTTCTACTATTTATATAAACTAAAATTACGGTGAGTAGCTAAACTACCAACAATGTTAAAGTTGTAAAGCTGTAGACTGACTGGCCATCTTGGGCTCTTGAGGGCATTTATGGTATCGCTTCTTCTCACAATGCCTATGGGAACTACAGAGCTCACGTCTGCTTATTTCTTTACTCATTACAAAGTATTACATTTTAATTATCTTAATTCTAATAATTGCTGTCTACTGTGACCTGCACCTGCAGTATCACGTTGCGTCTGGAATACAATGTCTGCTTTCGTTCTTAAGTCTGGCTTGTGAACTTTCCATAACCTTTTATTTATGGTCTTCAATTTTACATTGTTGTAGTTAAGTTTTAATAATTCTATTTAATTATACATATATATTGATTTAGGGATATGTAACTCACGGATCAACAGAGAGACCAGTTTCCAACTAAATATGAATTTGCTAGTATGTATAAATTATTGAACTAAAGCATTAAATAAATACGTTTATTGTGTATATACATAAATGCTTTTATATATAATCTTACATAGTTGAGCTCTAGTTCACAGAGTTACCAAGAGTTTATGGTAAACAAAGATTGTAATAATTATCATCAGCACATTAACGTTTCTGGGTTTGTGAGTAAACAAGTTTATGTTCGACCTATCAAAAACAGTTAAAAAACGTTGGATACGATGCATTTAAGTGCTACCTCCCGCACAAAAACGTGTTTACATTAGTTTAATTTTGGACTCAATTTTACATTTAAAAAGAATACAAATAAAAAGTTAGAAACCACTAAATTATGTGAAGGTACATTATCAGCTGGGGCCATATTAGCGCGACTAAAGCTGAACCGTAATCTCAACTTTAGAACGTAACTCAAGTAACCGATGTCACGTGCCTTAGATAAAATGGGAGTCCCTAAAATAAATCTTGAAACCTTAGATTGAATTGCTGGGGTTTGTTAAACATCATCCTTTATCAAAGTCGGTTAAGTTCAAAGAGCAACCACAAAAATTCTTCACGCTATTATTGGTTTGAGAAAGGTTCAATAAATGCATGGACGGCAGCGGGCAATTTGAAATAGATACGGATAATATTTCACTTCCGCTTGTGCGGTTGTTACCGAAGCGTCGTTTGTAATAAGGTAGCAGCTAATAATCTGTGGAATGCTGTTAACTTTGCAGTTTTGAGATTAGATTGTAGGTAAGTAGGCGGAATAGCAGGTCCTAGCAACGCCGCAATACTCCCGCACCCCGTTCTCCTCCAGGATTTATTCTTATTCATTTACCCAGGGTATTCCCTTTGTTTTTACAAAATGAAATAATTCAAAACGCTGTGCATGCAGAATTAACAAGGCGACAAAGTACTACCTAACATCCGTGACGAGAGATCTGTAGCCCGTTTCAAATTCAAACCAAAAATCTATTAACACCAAGATCCTTCTTGTTTTTTAAAATTATTATTAGTGGTAAACTAATCGCAGTTGGGGTTTGGAATCTTTACTGCGTATCATTTTTTACGAAATTTTCAATCTGGCGTCACTCCTTTATCATCTAGTATCTAAAACCCACTCCGAGCATTTTCCAGCATGCGTTATGTTATTTCTCAAAAATCGAGGTTTTGAATTTATTTTCTGTTTAAAGTTTCAATCTGGAAGCAATATTCACGGCACAAATACCTACGCTTTTAATTCTTCTCAACTGCGTAAAATAGGCTGGTATTTTCACTTCATTTTGCCATCACCTGTAAACAAAATCATAAACTTACCATTAAATCACAACCCTAGTAATGTTTACAGTCTACTGTTTGTGGTTAAGTTTCCAAATTAAAATCGTGCTTCTATTTTTGGGATACAACCACACAATTGAAGTCGAATAAAGTCACTGGATTTAAAAATCCCCTGATCTAACCTTACATACATCAGGCGTAAGTGGACAATGTTAGATAATAACCTTCATACTGCATTGATATAAAATCGAAAATACCTTTTCACCATTTGTGCTGTTTTTGAGTGATTCTTTTTTATTGCAGGCAAATATTTTTTCACCAAAACATTAAAGACACAAATTGCATACAAACGAAGACCTCCTCTAGACTAGGTGAAAAATACAAACCACAAATTGCCAAAATGACATATACATATTACTGTGATACTCCTATTAGGATCAACGAGCCCCTACGATGGGCGTCATAAAATGCTGTGAAACTCCAGCCCCACGATTTGGGCGTACCATAAAATGCTGTGTTATTTTTATTATATTAGGCCCCACGATTGGTCATGTCATAAAATGCTGTGATATTAATCCCAGCGTTGAGCCGTCTTAAAGTTTGTTGTGAAATTTATTCCTAATAATCAAGCACCTATGATGTGGAATGTTAAGTTATGGTTTTTGCCCCAACCAACTTATTCAATTAAACAAAGCAATTCTACAATACACAATATCATGATTAAATATTTACAACTTTAAATTTTCCCTTTTTCAGAATATTTACAGATACCAGATTTATGAAATTTGAAGTCAGCAAAACTGTCTTTTTGCTTATTTTTAGGGACCTTTGAAACGTTCCAAGATACCTATGACCTTTGTTATAAATTGATCAATGAACCTACTATGTTTTGTTGACTCTTACAGATAAAATGATAAGTATTGAATTAAAATAGTTTTCAATAATAAATTATATCAAGATCGTTAACCTGGAATGGTTCTGTAGTTCCTTCCTAGCTATGTCCAAATTGAGAGTCGAATTTGAAAGTCGACATCAAAACCAAAATACAATCCAAATCGGTATTAGAATCCAATTTTAAAAATTGGTGTGAGAACAACTTCGATGTAGTTATTAAAATCCCATTTATATGTAGGTACTTAGACCATTTCAAATTTAAAATCTTATTTGAATATCAGTGTTAAAAGCCAGTATTAAAATACCAGTAATAAAAGAATCCAGTTTAAAATACCATTATTAAAGTCCAATTTATATATCAGTAATAGAAGTCAGTAACAAAAGTCAGTAACAGAACATTTTCCATATCAGTAATAAAAGCGGTCTATAATAGATTGGCTTATTTGTTGCACAATTTGTACACTTTTCAAAATAATTTTACTTTAATTTTCTATTTACTGGTTACGTAAAATATTTAGCACTTCAGAACATAGTCGTGTCCCAGTTTAAGTGTATACTCAAATCGTCGCTTTATTTTTATCGTATTTAAAGCCGTACCTTTATCTGCTTTCATTAGTTCATTCACGTGTTGGGACGAAACCTTTGCCTTTTATCTTTGTGTACTTCGGGATTTTCATCAATTATTTAGTTCAAATATTCGGATAGATGCCTGACTTGTCACGTAATACTCTTTACATATCATGGTGTTATTTGAGAAATTCCAACAATTTCCTTTTATTAAGTTACGTATTCAATGTTTGTTATTTATTGTAATCTAAACCGAAATAATCTGGTGCTTGTTTATTTCCTAGTTAATATTGGATTTTTGAACAAATGTGATTCTTCATGTCACGTACGATTTTCTAATAATGCATAATTTAGATTGCGTATACGATGATATTTTTAACGCATTTGTTAAATATTTATTAAACCAATTCATTCAGGTTATTCGTTGATTTAATTTTGATGCATTTTGTTGCATTTTTAAATCTTATCTTAACTTGTAAACTACTTTTGTATATTTTTATGTCCTTATGCATTTAATCTCATGTATTTTTATATACAGTGTGCTCTCAATTAACAATATGTATAGTGACCTATTTATTCTTGTAATATTTGGAATTATGTCCTTTTGTTAACTGGAAGCTGCTGTTATTTGTTCTACGACCACTGTGACTTAACCTACCCCTAAACTACCCTATAATTATAGCTATATATATATATATATTGATGTAATAAAGAAGTTACGAGAGGTCATGGAAACTCAAATTCTATCAACAAAATCCACCAAAATCGAAAGAAACCGGAAAAATTAAAATTTCTAAATATTCACTGTTATACCCTGTATAAAAATGAGCATATTGTACAAAGCCATTAAATTCGATTCGTTTTAATAAAAAGCATATTTTTCCGTGTATGAAACAAATTTTATTGTATGTAATTTTAAATTACTAGATAGTTTTCCGTGTGTGTGTAAATAATCATTCTAAGAGATAAAATACATAGTTATGGTATTTATCAACAAAGCCCTCATTAATTAAAATACTAAGTAAATTTTGTATAAAAACCCGTTTAATTAACGTAAAAATCAATATTTCTTTAGAATTATTAATATGGAAATCTGTTTGTATTTCCAATACCGTTAGGAAAGCAATTGAAGCTTTATTTAATTAGCTCAATTGGCTTCCGTGTGTGTCGATATATCATTTAACTTCGTTTTAAAAGTTTTAAATAAAGAGCTTTTCTAGAACCTTCGTAATTAATAAAGAAACATACGTCATTTTTATTAGAAATGTTTTTAGAAAACCATTACATTAATGAAAGCTTCGATTCTAAGAGAACGAACATTATAACGCAAAGTAAATCGACAAGAATCATTTCATAGTTTCCTTGTCTTAATTAGATAAAATACGACGCGACCATTACCTTTGTTTATTATAAACGGCACGTTCTATTGCATACATAAATCCTAGTTGACACTAATTGGGTCGTTAAAACCACGACATTCGCGGAAATATTATATCACGTAAGAGAGTAAGATTTGAATTAAATCAAGAAAACTCTGAAGAATGTGTCGTAGTTAGATAATTTTGTATATAAGCGGAAGTAATTCAATTTATGGATTTGTTTTAATTTGCGAAATTGACCATGTTACATTGAGTAAAATCATTCATCATGTATGCAGTATGCATACAAACTTAGCACTGCATAAACATGCAACATAATTATTTTGTAAAATGCTACGAGAATTAAACAACCTTTGACATTAATAATCCTGATCCAAAAGCTACTCTGAATACAACTAATGAAAAATAAAGAAAGATGCACTTTTGCCAACTGATATTGTAAATGGACATTTGAAATAAAATAAACATTCTTGTAAGTTGAGATTTTAACGTTAATATAAAATGGAATCAGAAGCTTTTAATACCATTAATTATAAATTGGATAAGCGCTATTTGAATTTGCAAGTATAAATTTACATTTCTTTGTTTATAACTGATAAAAATATATCAGTATTTAATCATTTGTAAGCTAGAATAAGTGTAAATCCTATAATTTTTTGTTTTGCAAACGGATATTTACCAAAAAATTGAGGTCAAAGTTCAAATCATTTTGAGTAATAAATTAGCTCTCAAGGATTCTTGGCAAATCACCCTTACAAGCGTGTTAATAAAGGAGGTAGATTATCCACAAGAAAAGAGATTTGTGTTCTGTAAATGTTAACAAAAGAATTAGGTAAGGATTATCTAGTAATCATTTAGGAATAATTTTCTGTATGAACTGGAACAGCGAATTGTTTTACAAACTGTTTAGTATATATATATATATATATATATATATATAATTATATATATATATATATATATAATAATATAATAATAATATAATATAATAATAATAATAATAATAATAATAATAATAATAATATATATATATAATTATATATATATATATATATATATAATTGTTTTACAAACTGTTTAGTATAATTAAAAAATGCTTTCCTAAGATTGATGTATTTTACTTCATTTTATAAATTCAGTACCATAAATTTCTGTTGAGCTAACCAGGTAAAGAAAAGAAAAAAAAGGTAAGATAATAATTTCAAATTTACCATCTTTGTAGCCGTGTCAAAGCACTCTTTTAAAGGCGAGCTGAAGTTTCGGTCATGTCACAGCAATATAATATATGGTTTGACAAAAACAGGATACAGGTTCAAGTCCTGTCCAAGACCTTATATTTTCCATCTTTCAATTACTAGCTCGATTTGAAAATAATCATTTGGGCTTTGCATAAAAGTCTAAGTTATTATTTCATCTTATTCACTGTATTATTATAGTATTTATCAACCTACCTTGTGTAATTAACTATCTAAAATATTTATATATACATATATGTATATATATATATATATATATATATATATATTATAGTGGTTTTAAAAGATCAAAAATAAATATAAACGAAGCAATTTCAAAACACCCTGTATAAAGGAAAAACCAGAATTTACGTGCGAAAGTTATATTAGTTAGTTCATTTTTAAGTATCAGGTATTAACGAAATTTTACAAATAATGATAAATATTTAGTAGGTTTGCAAAGAAATTAAATGGTAGAAGCCAATGCCATTAATTTATTAATTAAAGTGAATTTAATTGAACGATTATTGATGTATAATATGCCTAAAAGCGTTTAAAAACCCAATAATACCAAGGTGAAACGCTTTGCTAACAAAACAAATATATCAGTAGGGTTGAAATACGTTGAAAATAAAATTCGTAAAAGTGTTATTTAAAACGTTACGATTGAACACCTGCGTATTTTCTAAATGTCAAGTTCTATTTAATTTGTAGATAACAAACAAATTATTCTAAGGATTGTCTAAACGGTCGGATGTTTTAGCATGAAGTGCTAATGAGGGAGTCCACGTGTGGTAGACAGCGCACAAACAAGAATATTGATATTTTACCACTCAAACCAGGTTAGAAAGAGACGTAGAAAACGCATAAGCATGAGACAACGGTAGGATAGGAGAGATTTGAGAAACGTCAGGGGGTCTACGATTGGACGATATGTTAGTTTGAGTTGATATAAACACGAGGATAGAGTAGCTTAATTTTCTTAAAATATTATAACGACGTACTGAAATTCGCGGATTTGAAAATCGGGGTGAGTGCAAAATTGTGGGAATGTGTTGTTGTGAGCAGGGGATTTCGGATAAATGTGGCCAGGAGAGATTATATTGGAAGGATATAAATACTCTAGAGAGCTAGCACTCGCTCTCTTCTCTTTTAACTTGGTGCCCTTATTATTTCGATCGTTCCAAAACAACGTATGAAAGTTAACACGAGTTGTAAGTATTATAAAATTATTTAAATTATATTTAATGGTGGTAGCCTCTTAATTAGTACGCGGTTAGTGTGCCGAGATTATAATTTTAATTGAGGTATCACCTATAATTTTTAACCAACTCGTGTCGGGACATTAAATAACGTAGATTACTGTAAATATTTGTGAAAGACGTATAATTAAAATGGAATTTGGAATTTTGTTGCACCGTGGAGGCGGCGTTTGCAGTTCAACTTAGATGGAGTTCGTCTAGTAACAGCTAGAAACGGCCTGCAGACCAGATAGCAGAAATAACTACTATCATCTACAGAGCGGAGATCGTCTAGAAATTTCCAGATAACGATTTGAAATTGTAATTCTTATAAACTGTAAATATTGGGTGACGTATGAGAGTGTTTTTCAAGGTAGTGTGGATTATTTACGTATTGAACATAATCCGTGTAAATAACTTTATTATGGTATTCAACTAGAAATTTGAAGGTGTTTATAAAGCTTTTAACGTTCCATCAGAACGTGAAATTTTTGTGAAGAGTACATGGCTTTGTTTTTTTATTTTTAGAGTATGCAAAGTAGTTAGGCATACATTATGCATCATTAGCTGGGTATCATGAGCTCACCCTACCCCAGAGTTTACTTAGATTAAAAAAATAAATAAATAAATTATAAAGAAGGAATTTTAGAAAAGGTATTATTCAAGGCCCATTTACTCCAGGTACATTTTATGTGTTTGATGTTTTTAAAAATAAAATACAGGACATTACAAAATAAAATTTACTGAAGTGTAACGTGAACAATTAAATATGGACAATATTGAATTTCTTTTGTAAATAGTAATAAATAAAAGATTGTATGTTTGTTGTATTTTGTAGTTTTATTGGGAGTGTGCGTGAATGATAGAATATGAGAGTGAATATAGATATTCAAAAGGAGGTTCACATGACATAGCCGGAAGCAGTTGAAAAAGGCCATTCAACCGAGGAAGAGAGGAAAACGGGTAAGAAATATTTTTTTGTATTATTTAATTTTGAATTTTCGAGTTTTAAAAATTAAAAAAAAAAATTTTCGAAAATATTTTTGTTGGTGAATATTTTACCCGAGTTCCACGGCAATTTTTGACGCCCAATTCGTGAGGCTCGATTCTTATAAGGTTCTACGGCAATATATATATATATATATATATGTATATATATATATATATATATTATATATATATATATATATATATATATTACTGTGACAATTCCTCGGGTTTGGGGTTTTTTCAAATTATACTGTAACTTGGGTATAGCAATGGAAAATTTGAAGTTGTTGCCTTACCTTCCTTGTCCCTACTTTGCTTTGGCTGGATATCTCAACGGAAATTATACTATAGAATTTACAGAATGGAATAAAACACAGCAATCTCAAGAGACATCTATACATTCTAAAACATTTTTCGTTCATACAAAAGTATATAGAACAGTGTACAGCTCAAGTTCAAACGCTTATCCAAAATCAACGGAATTAAATAACGTTAAAATCTCTTTCAGTTTATTAGTTTTCAAAATGCCTCCTCTACTTTTGGTTTATTAACTTCAGAGCCGGTCTTCTATCGAAGAGCGTTAAATCTTCAGTGTTTTTTTTATAAACCAAAGGAGGGTTCTTGAAATAATTGCATTTGATAACTTCTATGTTTGAAACTACTCAAATTTATAAGTTTCATATTTATTCAAAGTTCTACAGTACTAATTGCATATTGTAATATTATAAATTGTTGGAACTTATGCGATAAAATCTACACTCAAAGCTATATACTGTTTTGTTCAGGAGAAAATGACCCACAGTAAATTCTACATGTTACTTGGCCATAATAAATTTAACGCTAATACCATCTTCTAAATAAGTTCCGGTTTATATATTAAAATTAACTCTATACGTCATCGTTCGGGATCTTTCTTCATTCATTTGAAACATAACATACCCTGGTGATGAAACATTTCCACGAATTTCATGGTTTTAGTGACTAATTGATGTCAATTATGATTTATGTATCAGTAAAACGTGCCGCTTTATCCTTGTCCAATGCACGAGGTCAACGGTTGTGTCTTATTTTATCTTACTGAAATGCGTACAACTATAAAAATAATTCATATCTATTTCTACTGCATTTTAATGTTTGCTCGAGTTCTTCCAGCCGGCGTTTATTAATTAACTAATTTATACAATATTTCTTAGTAAAATTG
The DNA here is from genome assembly GCA_036346225.1 of Platerodrilus igneus. Lineage (NCBI taxonomy): Eukaryota > Metazoa > Arthropoda > Insecta > Coleoptera > Lycidae > Platerodrilus > Platerodrilus igneus. Next base: position 2,402,658 of record JARFIW010000765.1, on the reverse strand, counting down.
ATGTATCTTTTTCAGAATAAAATAGGTTCTGGATTAATATTTGAAACTCATAAGATGCCTGAAAATTCTAGAATATGGTTTTATTTAAAAAATTTTAAAACGAATTTAAACGTTATACATACGCATAATTATTAAGGACTTCTTTATTTGCATATGCAATAAGATTTGTGAGAATTTGTATTCTTAACAATTGTGAATGCAAAATGATTTGCTTTAATGGTAAATGAAACGTCTCCTAACACATTTTTATGCCTGGGGAATTTATCTAGTATTTTTAATTAATGAGGGTTTGTTGATAATGCAATAAAAACAAGTTTTAGCGAATACTTTATACACGGAAGTCAATTACATAATTGATTAAAGCTTGCAACTACATTCTTAATGATTGTAAATGCAATGAATGGCTTTGAATTTATTTAAAACTCCTAGGATGAAGTTCAATGATACGTCGAGACACACGAAAGTCAATTTAGCTAAATCAGGGGTGATTGATTGATTTTATTGGAAGGGTGGCAAAGCCACGCGTACTTAGGCCTCAATATGGGCCCATTGTGCTACCTTCTTATACCTGGTCCTCAATCACTCAGCCACCTAGCTTACAGATGCACCTGAGGATATCGGTCCAAAGCGTGTTACTAATTCTGACGGTGTCTGGCCAGAAGTCAGCTAAAATGGATCCTCGGAGATTGGCGAGTGCCGCGCAGGTGCCCCGTCAAAACACCTACTAAAAGTCGTAGTTTTGGCCTCTGCAAACCTATGCAAAGTTTCCCATTTTTAGTCGAAGGAGGCTTAATAAACATTTTTGCCTGTCAGCAATGTGTTTCCTTTGCCCACCTCTCGCAGTGGCAATGGTAGGTTCTGTCTTATCATAGTAAATAGCACAAATGACGAAAGAGAGACCGATGGCTCAAGTCGGACAAAACTCTGAGTCGATCCTTGTTTCGCCAAAGCGTCAGCCTGCTCATTACCGTATTTACCTGAGTGACCCTTGATCCAGGCCACCTCAAGGATATTAGAGTAAGAAGCCCGTTCAAGAGTGAGGTGGCACGGCAGTACCACCTCTGAAAGAATCTTCTTCATATTTAGGGCCATTAAAGCTGCCCTGCTATCTGTGAATATGCGTATAGTTTTATTTTGAATACCTCGTTCCAAAATAGAACTGGCACTTTGAGCGACCGCAGTGACTTCTGCTTGGAAAACAGTTGCCTGCATTCCCAACGCTATACTTTCGTGAAGATCTAGGTCATCTGAAAAGATGCTTACCCCTGTACCTTCCTTCGTTTTTGATCCATCTGTGAAGATGAATGCATTTGCTGGAATCACGTCTTCAAGGTTCACACAGACCCTGTACGCTTTCCTGAATATTAGTTTGGGTGTAATTGAGTCAACCCTGGCATTGTTAACAATGCTTCTCTTAAAATATCCTAATGTCTCCCACCGTTTCCCCTATTGTTTCACAATCCCTTAAATGTTAGTCTTAGTGCCACTCTTAGAGTCACCTTCTCCACATGCAGGTCTAGCGGAGGGAGACCCAAGATGGCTTCCAAGGCTTCAGTTGGTGTGGATTTTATTGCGCCCGTGATACTAAGTCGGGCTAGTCTTTGTATGTGCGTAAACTCTATAGCTGCATTAACTTGTCTAGTTCGAGGCCACCAAACAACAGCTTCATAACATAGCATAGGTCGTACTACTGTAGTGTATAGCCATAGAACAGCCTTTGGTAAAAGTCCTAAAAGTTTACCCATGACCTGTCTGCATTGCCAGAACACTGCACTAGTTTTCGTAGCTTTTACTTGTAAGTGTTTAACCCATTTCAGTTTTTTATCAAGTATAATACCCAAATACTTGACTTTCTCTGAGAGGGTTAAGGATCTTTGAAAAAGTGATGGTAATCTGGTTACCGTTCATTTTCATTTGCTCGTAAACAGGACTAACGAGATCTTGTGTGGATTTATGATCAAGGAGTTTTCCACACACCATTGTTCAATTAGCTTTAATGCTGTTTGCATTAAGTTGTACAGCACTCATATTTGCCAACTACTACAGTAGCAAGGTCATCAGCATACCCCACCGTGTAGAAGTCGGCCCCATTAAGACGATGTAGCAGGTTGTCTACTACTAGATTCTATAGTAGTGGTGACAATACGCCACCCTGAGGATAGCCCTTAGCTATCGCCCTGCATAAGGAAGTGGATCTCACACAGACACGTACTTCAGGACAGCGTAAGTACTGTTGGATTAACTGTTTGAGGGTATTATCCACTTCGTGTTCTCTCATAACTTTATCAATACTTTCAAAGGTGGTTGCACTAAACGCGCTTTCAATATCTATAAACACGCCTAAAGCTAACATGTTGTTCTTGAAGGATTTCTCGATTCGCCCTACCACAGCGTGTACGGCAGACTCTGTAGACCCCCTCATATATAGGCATGTTGGTTTGGGTGACGAGAATGGTACTGCCCAATCCCTTCCCTGATATCAATGTCGCACAATCTTTCCAGCGTCATTATCGAAAAGGACGTTAGAGTGATTGGACGATAGGATTTAGTCAAGGAGTAGTCCTTCCATCCCGGTTTGAGAATGAAGCCCACCCTGACCTTCCTCCAGCTTATGGGAATATATCCAAACGCAATACAGCCTCTGAACAGCCTCACAAGGTGAGGAAGCAACCTCTCCAAACCTCATTGCAGTAGGGCTTGAAAGATGCCATCCAATCCTGGGGACTTAAAAGGTTGAAAGGTTAAGACTGCCCATTTTACTTTTTCTTCCTCAACCACCCGGTTGGCTACTTCCTAGTCTGCCTCCTCTGGGGCCGGCCTGGGAGCATCCATCCTGGTGGTAGTTGATAAGGGTACATTTCCGGGGAAGTTATTTTTTTTATTTATTTTATTTTTATTTTTTATTTATTACAATTAGTCTGCTACTTAAAAATTACCGCAAACCTGTTACTCCTAAGAAATCTAACAGTATTATTTGCTACCTTAAGTTATATTGGTTAGTCTTAAATTATTTGCGTTTGGAAATACTCGTGTGTGTATGTCTGTGTCTGTGCGCATGTGTGGGTGCGTGAGTGTGTGTTTCTGTCTGTGGTAATGTCTTTGGGACTGCTTTCCTTCCCAACTTTCAACTGTCGGTAGCCGGAAGAGAGAAACCGAGAAGTTCGCATTCCTGTACGTGTCCTAGCCTTCGGCAGCCGGAAACCAGGGAAACCACGTACAGTCCCTGATGTGTATGTGTATGTGTGCGCGTGTGTGTATATGTCTGTGTCGTGTGCGTGTGCGTATGCGTGTGCGTGCAGGTTCGTGTACGTGTGTGTTTTGGTGCGTGTATGTGTGTTTTGTCGTGCCGGTGTGCTATAATGGTGTGTGTGTTTACTGTTTTCATGTAAGTGTGTGCGTGTGCTTATGTCTGTGGTGAGGTCCTGGAAAGAGTGTGTCTAGTAGTAATTTCGCTGACTTTTCCTCGTTGTTGGTAAACGAGCCATCCGCACGTTTGAGACCACATGGTTGCTGGCGCGGATCCTTAGACAAGATTCTATTTATTCGAGACGCGTCTTTGGCAGACTCAGCTGAGTTACAGAAGGTCTTCCATGAGTTCCTTTGTCGTTTTCTTATTGAAGCTTTGTATAGCCTTTGGTGATTTTTATAATTCTACCAGTCGACCATACTTTTGCTATTTTTTGCCCTATTGAACAGTTGGTTCACGATTTTCTTTAGCTTCTGAAGCTCGCTGCACTACCATGGAGCGTTGGAATGAGTAGAAGCTGTTCGAACCGGGCATGCCTGCTCAAAGGATTCTACAAAGGAGGTTTGAAGGAACTCAATACCTCCTTGTAACTTCTCTACGGTATTTAGATTGAACGCGTGTTGCGGTGTGTAAAGCCGTTCTTCCAGGCAGTTCACGTAAACCGCCCTATCTGTCGCTCTAGGGTTCCTGTATTCTTTACATAATACATTTGTTATTCCCCTTATTCTAAAGCTAAGCATTCTATGATCTGAAAGGGTTGCTGTAGGCAGCACCTGCAAGTTCGATATGTGGTAAGAAATATCAATAGAAGCCAAGGTGAGGTCGATAACCGTCTGACTACGGGATGTAACAAACGTCGGCTCGCACTCCTAATTTATGATTTCTAAATTCCTGCTTGTAATGTATTCAAGAAGTACTCTTCTTCGTGAGTTGATATTAGCACTGCCCCAGGTCGTAAGGTGCGGGTTAGAATCACATCCAATAATGAGGTGTTTTTTATTCCCCTCGCAGGAGTCAATGACCTCCATTAACTAATGGGGAGGGGAGTCATTTTCTGCTGCGAAGTAAGCAGAAACGAATACTAAATCAGTTTTTGCTCCGATATTACATTCAAGCTGGATGATCGTGGCGTCACGGCCACTCAGTTGAAACAATAAGAGAGCGTTAATATGCCTAGGTATGTATATACATGTTCTAGGCTTGGATAGGCTTTTATAGTAAGTGAAACGCCTCTTAACACATTTTTATACCTGGAGAATTTATCTAGTATTTTTAATTAATGAGGGTTTTGTTGCAATAAAAACATGTTTTAGCGAATATTTTATACACGGAAGTCAATTACATAATTGATTAAATCTCGCAATTACATTCTAAATGATTGTAAATGCAATGAATGGCTTTGTATTTATTTGAAACTCTTACGATGAAGATCAACGATACGTCGACACACACGAAAATCAATTTAGCAAAATGAGGGATTTGTAAATGTTTTGTAAATGCAACAAATTAATATTGTTTTTATATGGATATTATACACACAGAAAATTTATTTTATGCTTTTAAAGTACACGGAAAATATATTTCGCTTTGTTTTCTTAATGAGTGGTTTGTATACTAATAAAAGAATTTTGGCAAGAATGCATATTTTTAAAATCTACACTTGGGATTATTAACACCATTCTATGCCTGTCATTGAAGATAATTTGCTTTCGCCATGCAGTGCGTTCTTGTAGCTAATAAATCTGCTCCTAATCAGTAAAAATAATAAAACTAGGTAACACTATTTTCACAAAGGTGATATTGTAATAAAAAATTATTTCTTGCGTGATTTTTTATTATTAACTTTATCCTCGTGACTATCAGCTAAAAAATTACACCTTTAAATTTCTTAAACCCTAACCTGATAACACAAGGTCGAGAATTTCTTCTTATTAATGTAAGCCCAAGGTAAAGTTGGATGGAGAATGGCTTGAGATAAAGAAAAACTCTTAAGACATAAACGGCTAGTCGAGTGTTGGCTCTGGGTAGATCATGAGCTTGGGTCATGGGTTGTTAAAAGACCAAAAATATTTTTAATGAGCGCCACCGTATTTTTCAGTACAATAACCAACAAAATTTAACTGTGCTTGTATAAGGGTAATGCGGAAACCTTATCTTAACACCACTAACATAGCCATAAAACCTGAATTTCACTCTTTAAAACACACTTACCAAGACCTCAAACACCAGATGTCATACAGATGTCTCGGCTTGACCTGTGAACAAACAAAGGTACAACGTGGACACCATTTGCCAAAAATAAAATAATAGAATTTAGGTTTCTAAAATATATACCCAGGGAATTTGTTTTCATTACACACCATTTCTAATCAGGGATGACTTGTGATTTTTTACTTGAATTCTAAATAATAAAAAGTCATTCAAAAACAAAATAGATTCTATTTGAATAAATTTCTGGATTCATGTAATTATAATATTTAAATATGTATCTCTTAAAAAATTTTCTCTTAATTATTTTTCTAGAACAGAAATATACTAGTAAAGCTTTGAATTCAAAAATAGGAAGATCTCTGAATGGATATTTCTACCAAATTTAAATATACTGACTTGAAATTTTCTAAGTTACTCATAATACATAAATTTCTTTAAATCAATGAAGTACTTCCTTGATCTTCACAATAAAATTTAATTATCAAAGTGCTGATATTGTAGAAGGTAATTACTCTAAGTTATTTTTATTTAACAGTAAGTACGCAAATTTTACATGTCGATGAAAAATGCAAGTTCCTGACCTCAAAATATTTAAACATATTTTAAATTAAATTAAGACGACATGTGACGTCTAGATAGGACAACTGAATCTATGTTTTTTATATATCTGACATAAAATGTTATTCACAGCTTTACCAAATGTACACTTTTTGTACGTGTAAACATTCTGACACACAATAGATTTGTTATTTAATTTGCTGTTTCATTAAAAGCTTTTTACGTTACTCAAATTTTTAATGTTATATTTTTTATTGCAATTTAATTAATGTTCAAAATGATTAAATCCTAAGGTACACTCACGTGCTACGAAACTGCTCTGAACGAACGATATAGGACCTTGACATCAGCTGTCGGAAATTTCCATAACCATCGAATATCAAAGTTCTTCGGAATACAACTATTACATAAAGAAACCAACCTCAGCTTGATTGAATTTAATTCTCCAACAAAATTTTAGCTCCAAGATTTACTTATTTGATATTATTTATTGGAGAAGTTGACATTTACGGAACACATATGAAATTGCCTTCTATGATACTGCATTTTATATTATATAAGATGTAACCATATATGATCTTGCCTTAAAATATTGCCTTAAGATATTTCCTTAAGATATTGCACTAAGATGAAAAATATTAGTATAATCTATTTAATTAATTTATACCAACTGTATTAATGATGTCAAAGGGGGCTTCCATCTCAATCAATTAATCTTTTTTTTTCTAACACTGTTAGAAGCCACGTGCTTACACACTTGACTTCACTTATCCTGCAGAGCAGCTTGCCCATTCGAACGCTGATAATGAAGTGAACAAATTGACAACTCGACAGAGCTTAGTAACGAACTTTAGAGCATAAAGGTAAAGGAATCTATGTGTTATTATCAATTTTATGTATTAATTTCTATTGGACGGAAATTCACAAATTAAATATTTTAAATTATAGCTGTTTTATTTTTATTTTAAAGAACGAAGTGTAACTAGAAAAAAAATACGTTACAATATATCGGGTTAATGTTGTACAACCATGCACCGAAAGTTGCATAAATGACACCAAAAAGAAAAAAAAATTTGCCCAATTGTCTTTGGAATTTATAGAAATAAGGTTGTCGAAATCCCGTTTAATAAAACCGAACAAACAAAGCATTTACCAGGAATATACATAACATAACGTGTATAGCAAAAGTTTCAAAGTGTCATTGTGAAAATGAAAATTGTGTGAAATGCTAAAAGTTTTGAAACTTTTTATTTCGATTGGAGTTGTTATTTATTTCCTACGTTTTGAAAGCTGTAAACAAGTTGTCAGAAAACTTGAGAAGTATAATACAAGAAGTAAAAATCAAATAACCGTAAATCAAAGTTGATGACAATTGTTTACGAACGACGTGCAGCTTGATTGTTTACAATCATTTTACATAATCTCTTTTTCGAAAGAATCTCAAACAGTGGAGTTTGATTGCTTTGTATACGTTTAACTTAATAATCAACCTTTCGGAGAAGATTAAATGTTACACTGGGGTATTAGAAAAACTTAGAGTTAAAATTCGTTTTTATAAAGCTTTTCAGAAGGTTCGATTCAATTTATTGCGGTGCTTTTAATGAAGTATACAAATTAGAAAATGGACTGAAATGATGCTATTGTTGCAATGGAAGCATACACGACTGCCAGGTAATAAGAATTTTGGGCGACCAAAAAGTTCTACAAACTGTAGTTTAATGTCTACAAGCGTGCTCAAAATCTCCTGGTATTTACAAGATATATTTCAAATAATTAAACCATAGACTTCGCAATTGGTTGCATGCTACTATATACCGTTTAAATTAAAATATATTCATAATCTCACAAAATTCTCCAAAAGTGTACATTGATCGATTTCTAATAAGAACACCTCACTATAAATAATGAATACAATGTATCCGTACAAACATTCTGCCTTTCGACTTACTTCCAGCGTCATAATTTAATAATTTGCTACTAGACTTTGATAAAATATAAAATCAAATGCAGAAACTCAGAAAAACTAACTTCAAATCTTAAAGTTCGGTATTGTATAATCTTTATTCTTAATTTATTTCAAATTATTAGCGCAGATGTAAAGTGACAGAGATGGCTTGTTACAATCGGGCAACCGTTATACTGCGCAATTGTTATAGTTTTACGCGGTATAATACCCACCAATTGTAAATTATACCGCACACGTTTTAAAAGTGATGCAACCGCTTTTTAAGTCAATTTGCAAGCACAATTTAAATCAAAACAGATTACTTACATGGCGGCATATCATGAATTCGTCTCGGGCTTTCACGATGATTTAGCAGGATTGGTTCAATTCACGCCTCGTTGAATCAGCTTACATCCGTTCTTCCTGTGTCTTCTATGCTCGTAGGGGATAAAGGAACACCAGGTAGAAGTACAATAGAAGGTAAATATAGAAGGAACCTGCATACCTAAAAAAGAAAAGACACACTACGCCAAGATAGATGTTGCTTTGTCGAGGGCTCGTAACTTAATGGCGTCTTATAACACCACGCGCGCACTCCGAATTCTTTTGCGCAGACGCGACCGTCAGGGACGACGGAAATTGACATAGTCGTTTAAAAATACGCGGCAATTTATTTACGGGTTGGCATGTAACGGGCTTTGAAACCCCGTTTAATTGGCTATAGACCCAAAAGCATACGCTACATCATTTTATTGCTGTTTCGTACGAAAGAGATCATTATAATTAACCAAAAGTACAATATCTTGAAATTGGTGACAGCGTGACTTGCCAAAACACACTGCCTTAATAGACGATTAAATAAATAAATAGACAAGTCCGTAAACAAACTTGCAAATTAGCCGAATCCAACCTTTGTGACTAGCTGGCGGCGTAATTGGCTGGCTAACTTGTAGGACGGGAGGATAAAGTCCTCTAGTAACTAAATATAATCCGATAGCTTCTAAAGCACCAATGGTGCAAAGCTTAATTTTTTCTAGAAGCTTTTCATCATAATCAACTTGTTCAAACTTTTCATATCGTAGACGGATACTTTGTTACGCTTATTTTGAACATCCCGTACATTTTTACCGGTTAATAATCAATACGCGGTCCAATAATTTTCAAATCAAATCCCTTTACCTTTAAAAACGACAAGTTTAGGCAAAAATTAAATAGTTTATTTCCTGAATATTTTATTTTCTACAATAAATACGCTTTCGAATAATTCCTCAATTTAAATCTATTTGCTTCGAAACGTAAAGTTTATTATGCTATAATTAAATAAGTCAATATACTGTTAGGTATCTGTGAGCGCGCTATACTTTCCGATAACGTATAATTTCGTTGAAGTGAGTTTTTCACCTAAAGATTGGTCGAAGGAATATATCCTACTATTCTCCGATAAAACCGCGTTTTCCAGTTCCAATCGCGTTTCGGTAACACGGATGTTTAGATTTCGAATTGGTATCGTTTAAATTCATTCTGAATTTGATTCTGCAACCCGTGCGACGAAATATGTTTTACATTACTCGTTTTATTACTTTAAAGGCAATGCACGTTTATTGTTGTTCTGCCAATTGGAGATGTCTTACGTGTATTGGTGAGGGTTCCTGCGCTTACCCGATCTAACCAGATTCTATTTTTAGCTTTTTTTGCTGGAGGCCAAAGGCGGTCTTTCTGGGTGTAGCACACCTGTTCGTTGCCGTGGACCAGTTGCTGTAGTTACGATGGTAGCTACGTTGTTATGCAGAGTCTCCCCCCCCCCCGCGGTTGGTAAGTTAAGTATCCTGATGCAAAGAGGTATGTGCCTTGTATTCTGTTATGCATGTCAAGGATTTTTATTTATCAACGGTGGATGGTGTAAAACCAGTCCACCGTGCTTGTTGAACAGCTGGTGGCGCTGGTGCTTCTGGGTGTACGTCGTTAATTCTTGCTGCAACGTGGGCTGTATTTAATGCTTAAGTGCAACACCTGTACTAGATGGAGAACCTAAATTTACCTTTAATACCTCAAAATTTAACATACCTGCTAGGGAGTAAATTTACATTTAATACCTAAATGTAACATATTTGCGATTGGAAAATTTTAAGCATTAATTTTTTTTTACTGAGTTGTATTACATGTTAGCCACGAAATGAGCACTTCATATATCCACTATCCAATTTGTCCGTATAATATAATTGTTGGCGCTGAAATGATAACGCTTATTTTATTGCGTCCTCTTGTTTGTACCGAACTATGTATTTAATTTAATTATTTTCTTTATTTTGTTAATAGATAATTGTGGGCGATGAACTTTATTTTTTTAATATTTTTTTGGTATGTAGGCGTATCCCTCCACTCTCTGTGGTAGCAACTTCCTTAACAACATATCGAAAACTCTATGAGCTTTACATGGTGCCTAAGGTATCAATGCTAATTGTTATGGAGGTGATAGATCAGATAGTTTAGACCCGAAATACACTTTTTATCTTAGAAAATAGTTTTACGATTTGTAAGACAATTTAATTTGTTTATCTTGCTGATAGGTATATGTCTGTTAATCATTTTCAAAATGCCAACTTCCAGTTTAGTAATTCTCAATTGAAATTTTGTTTTATTTGTGATAAGGCGACCTTTACTTTTTCAACTAAATGTTTTCGTGTTATAATAAACCAACTCTATATGCCAACTCCAGATGTAAAAGTCTAATGGCGTTAAATCGGAGGATCTACTGTATTTATTCGACTTTCCAATGCTACATCCGTAGGTACTGCACTGGCCAGGAAACGAGTCTTTTCCCACCTGGAAATTTTGAATTTAGCCGAATTCTTGCTATTTCAAGCAAGATGAAATCTTTAACATGCATGATAACAACACGGTGACCTACATTTTATCTCTTATCTGAACAAGGGCGTTTTTTTGTGGAAAATGCTCGCCTAACATTTTTCAAACTGGTCGGTTTGAAAATCGAGCCTATAACCTTAGGATCTGTAGTCATACGCGAACCTGTCTGATCCGCAGAGCCGCCGATTTATCAGGTCCCTACATTTGATTTTGCAACCCGAAGTTACTACATTGACCACGAAGCAATTTGTTTTACCTGGAAATTTTAAATTTTGCCGTACTCTTGCCATATCAAGCAAGGTAGGGATCTTTAACTTGCGTGACAACACCAGCACACGGGACCTACATTTTACTTCTCATCCGAACGAAGGCGTATTTTTGTGGAAATTGTTCGTCTAACATTTTTCAAGCGGTCCGTATCGCAAACCGAATCCGGAATTTTGAGATCGGTAGTCATACGCGAAACGGTCTGATCCACAGAGTCGTCCGATTTATCAGGCTCCATGCAGTTAATTTTCGGATGCTCTACCTGAAAATACTACATTGGCCAGGAAGCGAGTTATTTACTTGGAAATTTTGAATGTTGCCAAACCCTTGCCATTCTAAACAAGGCAGGGATCTTTAATGTGCGTGACAACACCCGCACACCGGACCTACATTTGACCTTTCATCCGAACGAAGAAGTATTTTTGTGAGAAATCCTCGGCTAATATTTTTCAATCGGTCCGTGTCGGGATTCCAGGACCTGTGGATTGGCAGTCATGCCCGAACCCTTCTGATTCAAGGAGTCGCCGGATTTATCAGGCTCTACATTTGCATAAAGAGCAAAGCAACAGCCGACATTAGCTAGTACAGTCCTAAAAATTTGTTGAGTTGTTCAAACGGAAAATATGTCAAACACAACGAAAGAATGCGGTGCGTTGGTTGACAATAAGATTAATAGGAAAATAAAAGGTGAAAATTTAAAAACATTAAAAATATTTATCTGTAGTGGCAAAAAGTCTATAAAAGCTGGGTACGAAAGAACCAGATGGTCTTGAGATGAATGGAGTATCTGGAAAATAAGACAATCTAAAATAATTCAAAACTGAAGTGTAAGATATATTTGTACAAAACAAGATAAAAGCCAAAATACAAAAATTCAATGTAGATATCGATGAGTACAAAATTTATTTATGTATCGGCTTACTAATCATTAGAAATAAAAGGTAAAGTTTTAAATCTTTAATATGCCAAATACCCTTGAGATTTGTTATCATCATCATGGAATTCATACATTAATAAAGAAACTAAATAAAATAAACAACATAAATTTGGGAGCTAATTTTACAGCCAATTTTTAGTTGGAAAAACTACACGAGATGCGTGACGTAAATTTGGAATTTAATTTTGCAAAGAATTTTTTGGTTTTATTTGATAAGAAGTGGTTTAGTTTTATCCTTAACTTCAAAAGTCCAAAGGTAATTTTATCTGGCTTTACATGTAGGTAATTCATGGCAGTTAGTACAATACTTAAGATAAAAACAAACAGACAAGTACAAGGAAAATTAGTACAGGTACTATAGATATAATTAATTACCTTTCATAATGAAGGTACAAACGCTTTGGTCTTAAAAAGCCCAAGTTTACCAAGTTGTTGTCTTTAATATTAGGAAAAACAAATGCTTTTCCTTTTGTCGCAAACATTTTACCTTGTATACAGACTGACTCATCTGCTACTTTTATTATTTTGGGGACAGTGCTTTATCGATCCCCCCTTTTGTGTTTTTATTGTATAAAACTCGAGAATTATGAACCATCCAGGTGTTAAAGCATTTTTTAAGGTGTCCAAACGTTGGCAAATGCTTCTCCTCACCATTGAGTTGATTATTATTGTGATTATCTGATACTGCTGCAATAACACCAATATTAAATTCTACTATTATTGTACTAGTCTCATAATTTCCTATTTCTAATTCGTCGTTTTTATCGTTTCACTCCTTCGTCGTACTCTGTTTATCGGTATGCTCTGGTTGTTCCACATCGTAGTCGTGATTCTACTTTCTACATGGACTCCCATAATCATACTTGCAAAATGGTTGCATTAACGGCTTTGCTGGAAGACGCATTCAATTTTTCTCTTTGTGTTTGTTACGTTTATTTTCGGCAACACTTGGTTATTTTATTTACATAAATTCCGTTTCTAGTATTAAGTTCTCCAACAATACCCGATATATTGTACCTGTTCAGATAAGCTCGCTTTACTATAATTTTCAACTCAAATCCCTTGTTAATTCATAATCCGTTTGTATAAATTCCATGTCTATTGTTAAATTCTTCCCCATAATTAATAATAAATACTCTTTCTAAGAAATTCTCAACGTAAATCTAGTTGCTTTGAAACGACAAGTTTATGCTACAATTAATTAGTCAAGATCCTGTTTAGGTGTCCGTAAGCGCGTTATGCCTTCCGATAAAGTATACTTGCGTTCTAGTAGGTTTCCAGTCCAAAGATTCGTCAAAATAATATATCCTACTGTAACGTATTTTTTTACTCAGTTACACTTTCTTTATTAATCTAATATAATGTCTCAATAAAATAAAAATATAATTTATAAATATCTGATCACTTAAAATAATTCATAAAATATATAATGGGATATGCGCTCCTTCGCTTTAGAGGTCTAAGTTTCTATAATAAGAATTGTCAGTCTGTCATTTCGTGTCACTTTTCTATCAGTGTTTGAACAGGTAAGCTGCTATCCGCAGCGTAGAAAGGTCAAAATGGTATCTAGGCACATGGCCTGCAATACAGTCCGTAAGAAAGTTTAATTAATTTAACTTTCGTGTCTGAATGTGGTTCCCGAAAGCTGCTGGGTGATGGTTTTATTTTGTATTACACCTTTAGCGAGTTAGTTGATTCCTGTAGGCCGAAGAAGATAGAAGTCCCCCATCATTAAAACAGTTGGTATAATTAATTAGATAAATTTTATTAATGCTTTCCTCGTAGTGCAATATCATCAATACCATAAATACTACTGAAATGAAAATTTAGTTCGAGATTTAAAATACAAAAAAATATTAGGACATACTTAATGGAAATTTGGTTTGGTTAGATAATATTTTGTTCAGAAAATCTTTTATAATTCCAGCGTTAAATTCAGTCGTAATTATATGTTCCCTGTTGGGTGCATCGCAGATGTATATAGAATAGTCCGCATCTGGTGTTATATGGTTATAGTCTAAAAGTTCAATTTTTTTATTAAACTGTACTTCGGCACGTGAGTGACATTTAATCTTTAATTCCAGTTATATTTATTTAAATGTTTTACGAATGATCGAAGGTTGAAATTTTACCTTGATTTAGTTATCTTAAAATTTATTTAGAAAAAGAAAGATCCCGTACTAAACTTGTAACTTTACAAAATTTTAAATATGGCTATGTAGTTTGTCTATCGTATTTGTTTTACAAGCAAACAGTAGTGACTACACTGAAAAAGTTGTTATTGACATATGATGTCAAAAATATCTAGCTATCCAATATAAATACCACATGTTATTTTGCGTTACTTTAAAAATATCTTTAGTTATTTTGAGGTCATGTAGTTTGATTTTTAAAGGACATGATGAATTTTTTTATAAGATATTAAGTAAAGCTAACTTTTTGTTGAATGATGCAATTTTATAAGACGTTAAATAATCAAATTTTTTTGCAAGGTCGACCGTAGTACTACAGATGACTATAACTAAAATATGAAATATGAATTATTAAGAAAGCATAAACCTTATAGTAAACTTATGTAGAAGTATTCAATTTAGAGATCTTTGTGTTTTTTTGAAGACAGAACCATTCTAGTTTCTTTTTATGTAAATTTTTGTTGTAAAAGTTAATGCTGAAACAAACCAAGAAAATTTAATTGAATAGAATCTATTTTTGCTAACTCTTTTATTATTAAAAATTCAAGTGAAATTTATAGAATCTTAATAAGCAAAAGGTTAACTGTGTCCTATGATAACAAATACCCTGGATGTATATATTCTTGGAACTTAAATTAAATTATATTATTTTTGATGAATATTTTTAAAAACACAAACGGTGTCCATGTTGTGCATTTGTTTGTTCACAGGTTAAGTCGACACATCTGCAACACATCTGGCAATTGATATTTTGGTAAGTGCTTTGCAAGGTTGATATACAGGTTTTGTGGCTATATAAGCGGCGTAGATTTAAGGTTTCCGCATTCCCCTAATACAAGTACATGTATCTTTGTATGTTGTTGTATTGAAAAATACGGTGGCGCTCTTTATCTATATTTTTGGTCAACAGACAGCCCATGACCCAAGCTCATGATCTACCCAGAGCTAACTAGTCGTTTATCTCAAAAGAGTTTTTCTTTTCCTCAAGTCGTTTTCCATCCAACTTTACCTTGGGCTTCCATCATTAATAGAAAATTCTCGACTTTGTGATATCAGGTAAGATAGTCGTTAATGTTATATAGAGGTCCAATTTGCTATCTGTTATTCACGAGGGATATATATATATATATATATATATATATATATATATATATTTCACTACTATTCTCCGGTAAAACCGTGTTTTCCAGTTTCAATCGCGTTTCGATAACGCGGACTTTTGCTTTTCGAATTCGTGTTATTTTGAACTCCTTTTAGAACTATGATTTTGCAGTGATAACGAGAATACAAGGAAGCAAGCTGATGGCTACGAAATTGTACACCGTTATCTGTGATAAGATGTTGCGGGACACCCAAAATAAGGAAGACTTGTTCTTCGAGGACTTTGGTGACGGACTGTGCAGTGGCTGTACGTAAAGGAAAGAAAAGAGAAAACTTATTAAAATAATCAGCCACGAGTGAAACGAGGAAGAGAACCTACTATGTCGCAGGAAAGTACTTGCCAAGGATAGGATAGTTTGGCCCTAGGAGCGAATAAACTAGGAAAAGGTAACTGTTCCACTTTGTGAGCATCACAAATTGGACAACGTCGGATGTAGCGAGTCACGTCAGCTCTGAGACAGGGCTAGTAATATTTTTGAAGGAGACGAGCAGAAGTTTTGGTCACGCCACAATGGCCGGAAGTAAAAGTATCGTGATAGAAGGATATCAGATTTTTACGCTGTTTCGAAAGTACGGCAATTTTCTAATCATCCAGAGAATCGGCAGCGATGGAAGTTTTGTGACGACGGAAAAGGACATTGTCCACCACGGACCAGGAAAAATAACGTGTAACGGCGTTAGAAACTTTTTGCAGCATGACGTTGTACCAGAGATCCGGAGTAGGAAGGGAGACTTCGAGAGAGGTGACTCTGGAAATGGCAATTGGTTTAAGAACCGTAACAGAACGAGAAAGGGACAACATGATCTTTGCCCTTACGGTGAATAATGGCAAAATCATTTTGCTGGAGGCGGAGGAACCAACTGGCTAAGCGACCGAAAGGACTTTGGAGTTTATTGAGCCAAAGTAGGGAGTGGTGATTAGTAATAATACAAAAATAGGAACCCTCGACGTAAGGACGAAACTTCTCAATTGCCCACATCACCGCCAAACACTCCTTTTCAGTAACTAAGTAGTTGCGCTCAAGCTTGGTGAGCGACCGACCTTTAGCTGGAGGCCAAATGGGTTCTTTCTTTAGATAGAACTGCTTTTGTACGTAGGCCGTTGCTGCAATTAGGGTAGCAGAGTAAATGTATGCTGACGACCATGGCGTTTATATGCTGACTCACCCCCGACGGCTTGCAGCTACGTATCAAGACACCTACAGGTATGCAACTTGTTTTCTTTTGTGTGCGTCAATGGCATATTCCATATCAACGTTTGGTGTAGTCACGTGACACGAAACGTCACATTGTAGAACTATTGTTTTTTGCTGCGATTCGATATTGTCGCTCTACAGGTGCGATGTACTATCTTTAAACATGCTGGTCCAATGAACGCACTCGTTTATTCGCTTTACGGACTAGTTTATTTCACAAAAATTATTAGGTAAAATTTTAGAAAAGTTCGACAAAAACTCTCACACTTTAATTTGTTCCTACTAATTAGTTATTTTATAAAAAGTATTAGGTAAAACTTTTAAAACACTAGACAAAAGCTCTCACTGTTTTTATTTGCTACTGATAAATTTTATTTTGTGTAAGTACGAAATGCGCACTTCGTATCTAGATTTCTAAATTGTCCATATAATATAATTGTTTGCTGTAAAATAGTAACGTTTAATTTATTTTCTGTTTGCTTGTTTGTACAGAATCCTTTATTAATTTTTTATGTGTTAATAGATAATCGTGGGCGATGTGTTTTTTTGGTTTCTTCTTGGTATGTAGGCAAATCCCTCCCACTCTCCGCGTTTGATAGTTAGCTTGGTATTTATTTTTCTTCCGGCTACGTCTAGGTACGTGTCGGTCCGGGAATAGAATAGTCCCATGGTACGACCTACCTGTCGTAAGAGGCGACTACAGCGGTCATACACATACACACACCCTTCTCGCACCCCCGCACGCACATACACACACACGCACGCACACGCTCACACCTACTCACATACCACACTGGGATTCTGTTTTATTTTCTTTTGCACGATTTTATTTTTTGGGTTTTGTACTTGGTGTTGGTGTTATTCCTTTTGGTTTTTTCTCTTATTTTCTCGTTTCTTTCGTTCCACTTTCCTTTCCCTATCCTTTTGCTGGTCTTCTTTGTTGTCAGTTCCCACTCCGATTGTGTTTCAACCACCTGCTCCTGTGGTAGTTGCTTTCTAATTCGTTTTTCGTTCTTCGAAAACCACGACTTAGTCGACTTCAGGACTAGTTAGCATTTCTTTTCTTTGCTCCTTCGTTTACTGAGATTTTTGGTTACCACAGTTTGCAGTACACGGTTTCCTTTTACCAGCGTTTCTTCGCCTCCTCTTGTTCTCTCTTGTTGTCCCTTTGTTTACTTGAGCCTTGACCTTTGGGTCCTGTTTGGGCTTGTACTGTCGGTTTTCTTCCTCGTCCCTCTTCTTCTCTTGAGGTTGATAACCTTCCGGTTTCTTCACTAGAAATAACCATCCTCCAACGACTTTTCTGCAGTGTCAATGCCGTTCCATATTAGTCCTCTTTGCCTGTTTCCCTTTCTTCCTTCCTTTTTTCTCTTTCTTCTATTATTTTTTTTCGAGCCGGGCGAGAGTTCTTTTTTTTTATTTTGGAGTTTTTCTTTTTCCTTTTTCTGGTTTGTTTTTGTTTCGTTTTTGTGACGAATTTTCTTTTAGGTATTAAGCGAATTTTTTTGTTTGGGTTTTCGTTTCCTTTTTCTTTGGGGGGTTTTTTCTTTTTTTTTTGGTTCTGCCCACTCCCGTACTTTTGTTTTCCTACCCCGACCTGTTAATTTTGCTGGGGAGATTTGTTACGTTGATCTTCATCATAATTTTTAACTCAAATCCCTTGGTAATTCATTATCCGTTCGTATAAATTTCATATCGATTGTTAAATCCTTCCGCATAATTAATAATAAATACTCTTTCTAAGAATTTTTAACCTAAATCTAGTTGTTTTGAAACGACAAGTTTATGCTGCAATTACTTTGTCAAGATCCTGTTTAAGTATCCGTGAGCGCGTTATACGTTCCGATAACGTATAATTGCGTTCTAGTGGGTTTCCCATCTAAAAATTTGTCGAAATAGTACATCCTACTATCTTTCGGTAAAACCGTGTTTTTCCGTTTCAATCGCATTTCGATAGCGCGGATGTTTGCTTTTCGTGTTCGTTTTATTATGAACACCTTTTAGAGTTTGATTCTGCAGCTTCTGCGTTGATGCATCTGTAAAAACGACTCGTTCTGTTACTCCAAGAGCGATGCACGTTTCTCCTCTATCAAATGTGTAGATTTGGTGTGTATCGATAAGCGCTCCTGAATTGTTAATTTTAGTAAGATCTGCCTTTTTTAGCTCTTAGCTGGAGGTTAAATTGCTTGTTGCGTAGCCGCGATTATTCCTTGATGTAGATCAACTGCACTTGCATGTAGACCGCCGTTACAATTACGGTAGTAGCATGGTTGTTACTGACTACCGCGGCGGTGCTGTGTCAATTCGCTCCCGAGGGCTAACCAGATAAGTATCCCGACACATGTATGTGACTTGTTTTCCTTTTCTAACAAACCCAGGGATAAACCCAATTTGAAATTAGATACGCTAATGTTTGTTCTTGTATAATCCTTACTAGAAAAGTTTCGAACTTTAATGTTTTTACTTTTTGTGCATAACCCATCTGCTTATACTAAAGTATCAGCAGTATTTTTTTTACTGGTTAGAGTTATAAAAAATGCTTCGTATGGTAAAATCCTTACTAGAAAGGTTTCTAAGTTTAATGTTTTTTAATTAACCCATGCGCTTATACGAAAGTATCAGCGTTATTATTTTTGGTACTGATTAGATTTATTGCATGTTAGCTACGAATTGTGCATTTTGTGGAACAATTATTGAATTTGCTCATAGAGTAAAATTGTTTTATTAAATAGTAACCTTAATTAATTTTGTTTTGCTGTTTCTATACAAATTTCTATATTTGTAGTTTT
The DNA here is from genome assembly GCA_036346225.1 of Platerodrilus igneus. Lineage (NCBI taxonomy): Eukaryota > Metazoa > Arthropoda > Insecta > Coleoptera > Lycidae > Platerodrilus > Platerodrilus igneus. The sequence goes on along the minus strand of JARFIW010000765.1, from coordinate 2,383,290 downwards.
TTTATTGTAAATAGAAAATTGTTGACGATGTATTATTTTTGTGTTGCTATAAACCCCTTCCCTCTCCGCATTGGTAGTTAACCTGGTATATTTACGTTCTCTTCCGGCTACGTCATGGTACGTAGCCTGGTATCGGGGTGCCATGTGTGTTTGAGTACTTTCAACTTTACCAGATCTACTGTCTTCTGCCGATGTCTTGTTGACTCTTCCTTAGATCTTACTTGTCAACTAGTGGTTGTATCGTAGACCAACAAGATATTTATTAAAAAATTTTTAACAGTAGGCTGCCTAAGATTCTCAAGGTATTGGGTGGTTAATACCAAAAGAAATACGGAGTTGGCGTGCAAGAAATGAAAGATATGGCAGAAAATGAAGGCTCAAATGACGTCGCTTACCGGAATGTAAATGAAGAACCGTGTTAAGAATCGCAAGCTGCTTCACTCAATGGACTCGACGCGCAAAACAGCGTCGATGCTTCTAAATGGACGCTGCTAATGCTGTTTGTTTTGTAGACCCAAACCGCGCAACTTCCCCTACTTATACATATTTTTGTTAATATTATTGCAGAAAATATCACATCCTCATATACATAATGAGTACAAATGGTTATCGCTGCCGAACGTTTAATAAATCTGTCAAGAAATTTTTATAGCAGTGAAAAAAAATGTACGAACTAGATCAAAAGCGGACTGGACTGTAGATTGTAACTAATAAATGTGAAATATCGAAAACCAGAGCACATCCAAGGCAACAACTCAAACGAAATGCAAATCTGGTTTTCTGTCTGATGGTTTGTATCCTGCGGTTTCATAATTGGAATCTCGAGAGTGATGATTTGAATTTAGATATCAGATTATAAACCCCAATAGACCTCAATCATGTAGCTCACAATAATCTAAGTATTCAAACACTATATTTGAAGTAGCTTAACCAAGCCTATGCGAGATCAACCTTCAGTAGTTTACTACGACCTTTTGCTTAACTAGTAAATATGCGAGACCAAAAATGTCTTAATTGTAGGTTTTAGCTGAAGAAATAACTTAGAAGCCCAAGATACATTACGACTGTAACAATGCTAATTGAGGCAATTACGAAAACTTATTTAGTAATAATGCTAATTGAAGCGGTAAAGAAAACAATTTGGGCGATTCAAAGATTGCAAGCCAGCTTACTCTGGAACACAAAGGTTTCCCTTAGCTATAACGAAGCGCTTTTAAACACGAAAGCTTTATGAACCCTAATTGAGAGAGGCCGAAGCTATATTAAGTTTAATTTAACGCGTGCTTTTAAAATATACAGGTATTTTGCCCAGATACGGGTACCTTCGAGGAGGATACTTGCCTTCGTGTAAGTGTATAAATGCGTAATCATCTTGAGTCTCTAGAGACTGCTTTGTTGGAAGAAATATCTTGAAGGGGTTTCTAGAAAGGTTGTTATAATCCTAAATAGCTTGAAGTTACTACGAATGTTCATTAATATGCAATGTTTAAATACTAGTTAATTAAGAAACTTAAGTGATAAACTAAATTACTTTTGACGGAAGATTAAAAATGTTTCGTACATTTTACTCTTCCATGGCATATAGTACTGGTTGACCTCTATCATTTACCGTTTCAAAGCTTTAGAATTACATTGTAATCGCTTTTGTGTGTTCGAAAAACTGAAGGTACAGCTTTTACCTTATTACGTTTCAATTTTGATTTAAAAAATTGCCCTGGTTAACTCAAATCCCTTTTGCTTTTAAAACGAAAATTTATTTGATAAATTAAATAGTTTATGCATTGTTTTAGGTATATGGTAATCTCTTAAATTCTTCATCAAAATCCTGTTTACAATAAGTACACTTGCTACAAATTTTCATTTTGAACTTATTTATTTAGAAACGACAAGTTTATGCTACAATTAAATAGTATATATCCTGTTTTAGGTACCTGTTATCTTGGTATACATTACGACAGCATATAAAAGTTTTCTCTATTGTTCCGATGTAAAGACTTGTTGAAATAGGGTCGCGCACTATCCGATAAAATCCGGGTTTTCCAGTTTCAATCGTGCTTCGATAAGCGAGGGTGTCTAGCTGTAATAAAAAATTAAAATTGCAAATTATACTTCTAAAATACACCAAAGGTGAATATGTCAAAAAAGCCCATCTTCAAACCTGCGCTTTACCTTTAATAGCAATCTGCGGCACATTTATTGAGATACATGTTAGCTTCAGTTAACGGATTTAAATTTCTTATTACAGAAAAACTTCTTTTTTATTTTACCGTCTATGAAAGTGTAACTTTATATTTCAATGAAACAGTTAAAAACTGAGAATCGTTGCTAGTTATGAAAGTTTGGGTATCTCGTGCGGTAAAGAAATAAAAATGCCAATTTAATTAATATTTGTATTTCATTTTATTTTAGGCATTTAACTTTCGATATCTCTTGATTTTTATGTATAGAAAGAGTTAATTCCATTATGTAGCTTTTTGACCATATTATAACAGGAACAATGTTTTTGATTTTGTTAAGAAAAATGCCAATAACACATCTTCAGTTATTGTCGCAACATTCTTAGAACATGTTTAATAACATTTTTATAAGTTTGATTTTAAGGGTCCCTGAACTAATACAGCAAAAAACTTTTGTCGGGTGTTTTAACACAAAATCTTTACAAGAAAAATCTTTACATAATGCTACCATTTCATTGTTCTAGTTTCCAAGGTTGATGTACATGACATTTTAAATCCAATTTCTTAAAATTTTCTTAACAACAGCACATAGAATAACTTATAGCAAGACCAACATTTCTTGGACTCTTCCAATGTCCATTAAAAATACCTGAGGTTTCACTTTTTATCTAACAACAATTCTACAACTGATCTTATATTTTCCTATATCTTACCCTTTTAGAATCTTCAAACTTTTATTCTCGGTAATAATACGCTTAAATTTAAACAAAACAAATTTCGTCATTTTACGAACCAATTACAACTTAAACTTACAATTTCACATGCGCATATTTATCAAGCTTAAACAAAAAAGAAACGATGCTCACGGTTAAATTGCACTTCTTCGATTTTTAAATAATTATGCACATTCATAAATGCAAATTGCTCCCCTGCTTATTAACCACCAACACGTTACTTCACTCCATTCTATCTATTCGAAATCCAGTTTTTGCTGAAAAAGTAAAGTCCGTTTATCACTTTTTTATAAACCAATGCTCTTTTACCGAAGCTTGACTCACGCGAATATTAAATTTTACGATACTATGTGCGTGAGTTTCCTGTAATACTTATCCAGTAAAGTTTAAAACAATTTGACGTCGTCCATCATCTCATCGATGGGTCAACGTATACACCTCCAATACTACTTATATTTATGTGAACGTTCATCTTGTTCTTACACTTTTAAAGGATACGTCGACAATGCATTTTTTTGTATGGGTGTAATTTATTAGTTTGTTACTATTGCGGATAATTTACTACGGTTTGTTTAAATTAGTATGAATGTGTGCAAATAAGCTTTCTTACAATGGTTAATTCCAAGATTTATCTGTATTTCTTTAATCTAATAGGAAGAATGTAAAGTCCCGATCTTTATTACTCGCTGTATAAAATATATTAATGCTTTCTTGTTTATTTTTGTTTCCTAGTTTAAAATTACATTAAAATAGTCAGGATATTGATGTAAACTACTAAACTACTAAATATTTCAGGGTGTTTTAGTGACTATAAGCCCATTTATCTAACTGCAACTAATAGATTCTATTATATTACCTAATGTTTGTTTAAGTAACGCACCAGCGTTACAGTATACGTCTTAGATTTAAAAAAAATGCTACAACGTAGGAAATAACTGAGTAAGTTGGGCATACTTCCAGTTTAAAAAATGTTCAAATAGTAAAGTGTATTGAATAGTGCAACAACACTGTTCAAATACAACAACCGTATGTCATAGTAATTTAAAACATTATCGTTAATGACTAATTAATTTGCTATTATGCATTTGAACCTGAATCAAAACCGCAATATGTGCAATGGATTCTTTAAATGACCTCGATCTTAGTACAGCGTAGCAGTTTCAACGTGCACCAAGGAAATTGGTAGCAAGTTCATCGCAAGATTAGAACCAATCGCAACTGTTGTCTTTAACACAGTAACTGAAGAAATGTGATACGGATTTGGCTGCACTAAGTTTTCATTGTAATATTATGGATATAGGAAGTTATAATCCAAAAGGAAGAACTCTATTATCCCACAATTACTATTATATATGTAAATTAGGTTAGTACAATAAATTTGCGATGTCCTACTATAGGGCAACAAGTGGTTTTCATTTCCTGCAAGAGTGAGTTGTTTTCGTCCTGGCCGCCCTTCGCCCCAGTCTCCCTTTGCCCCTGCTGCCTTTCGCCCTGCTCCTTTCGCCCTGCTCCTTTCGCCCAGCTGCATTTCGCTCATGCCTCCATGTTAATTTAAGAAAATAATGGAAATTCTTATGGTAATTATTCTTTTTATTTTAACGCTCCAATAATTGCAACAAATAACAAAAATTGTCAGGCAAAAATCACATAGTAATATTGCCATTTTCAAAGTGTTGCATTAGGACGTCCATTTTAGTTATACGGTTGAACCGGAACATTTCGAATTACGAATTAGCGTTAAATAAAATTGGAGCAGCATGGCCTCATGCTACGTACCTAGACGTAGCCGGAAAAAAGTAAATACCAAGCTTCCAAACGCGGAGAGTGGGTGGATTCAACTAAATACCAAAGAAAAGCACATCGCCCACGATTATTTATTAACAGTATGAATAAATAAAAATTTCTTGATTCACATGGCCAAAGAAAAGTATTAACTTTAAGACATATTGTAAAGAACACATTTTATAATGGATCCACAAAGTGCGCATTTCGCAGCTAACATGTAATAAAACTTATTGAAAAAAAAGTAATGCTTGGATTTTCGCAATAGCAAGTGCGTTAAATTAAAGTATTAATGTAGGTGTTCTCAATAGCAAGTGTGTTAAATTAAAGTATTAAATGTAGACCAAGTTGTAGTAAGAATTAAAGAAATATAACTAGAATCACTAGCGTAGCTAACTTTTAAACATGTATGTTGAACTAGTTTCACAACATCAACCGCTGATAAATAATAATTCTCGATGTGCATAAAAGAAAACGAGTCACATACCTCTATGGGTCGGGATGCTTATCCTGCAAACGGTCGGGGGTAAGTCAGCACAGCAACGCCACGGTATTCAGGATTTATTTGCCCTGCCACCGTAACTGGAGCAGCTGTCCACAGACAAAAGCAGTTGGTCTACGTCAACGAACAGTTGGGCATACATAAGGAAAGAACCAATTTGGCCTCCAGCTAAGAGCGATGCACGCAAGATACCTCCTACTTGTCGAACAAACAATTGTGCATCGCTGTAGAAAATATTTAAATGCACAAACTGCAGAATCAAATTCAAATTGGTTCAATTAACACGTATTCAAACTGCAATCTTCGCGTTATCAAAGCGCGATTTGCAAACTAGAAAACACGCTATCAAATCATAGTAGGATCTATTATTTCGGCAAGTCTTTAAATGGGAAACACAAGAGAAAGCAATTCTACTTTATCGGAATGTTTAACAAATTAACGGATACCTAAAACAATGTTTTGACTATTTAATTTATCGAATAAATTTTTGTTTTAGAATGTATAGATTAGAAAGAAATGTTATGCTTGCGCGTTCTATTGTAACGAGGTAAAAATACAGGATGAGGTTTTGAATAGAAACAGAAGCTAGGTGAATGAAGAACGAATTACCATAAAAAAGGACGTATTTGAATCTATTGTCTAAAATAAACGTAACATCACTTTTCAACTTTTATTAAGGAATACCACTTAAAAAAATATGTAATTAAAGAAAATTGTAAAATAATTGCATTAACGGTAACAAATTTTTCTGACGCGGTTCTCGCTTTAATTTTAGAAACTTTACACACAAAATGTTAGAAATATATACTACGCAATGCGATACCGCGGAGAATTCAAGTTCTAATTTGCTTCTAGGACGTTCCCGAGTATATTAGATATTTTTTAAAGTTCCGTTTCTATTTCCTGAAACCAACTCAAACTTATTTCTCTGTCTTGATAATGATAACACCAATTTCTCTCTTTCACCGTACGTTCGGCTGCCTGGTTCGTAAAAATGTAACTGAAATTAATTTTTTTGACACACAAAATACGACGTTAGCGCAAAATTGACAAATCTCGGAAAGCAGCTACTTTTTTCCTGAAATATTCGCTTCTACGTAGCGAAATCCGTCTACCGGATGTGGGACATTGTTCCAAAACGACTCATCCCGTTTTCGACCCTCCCGGATCGCTCTCCTCGGGGGCAAATCCCGATTAGACCCACCTTTTCCTTCTCAACTCTATAGCAAAAACTGGAGCAGATACCGGCTGTCCAGATTTATAGTTATATGATAACCTAAAATTTTATTGTATGTATTCGTTTAAGCACGTTTTTCCCCGGCTTAAAGGAATTTGTGGCCATCGTGCTTAGCCAATGACACGTTTCTATGTTGTGGATAATAACAGGTCATGGGAGGATGTATTTTAAATGGGAGTTCATCGGCAACTATTGTACCAGATAGACACGTTTATTATTAATTAAGTGCAGCGTAGTATACTTCACTATCTCTTGTACCTTCGTTTCCAATTACCATCTATTAGGACGTAAGTTTAGCACACTTTACTGCAGGAATTGAAGAAAAACAAAAACTCGGACCCAACGCTACCTGCTGTTCATATAGAGACCGCCAGAAAGTTTTCCGAAAAGCATAGAACGTACAACTTACCTTCAATAACGACGAATAATTAGAGGTAGTCCGTCTCTGGATTACTCGTAATTTGCATTTTCGATTGTATGTAGATTTGTGCAATGTTGCTTCATCTGCTGAAACATGCTGATACTAAATGTTTACCTTTAACCGTTTACCGTAATAAAGGTATACAATGGCAAGCTTGCTAGTTATTGTGGAAAACGTTGCTTATAACGTCTTTAAGCCTAAATAGGGCTGCATCAGGTTAAAACATGGCCACCCGCCAAAGAAACGAAGTAGTTTTTAAAGGCTTCTGGAGTAAAGTCATTTTATACTGTTTAGCCGTTTGTGACGTTTTTTTTCGTGGCAGCCACGTTGGGCGCCAAATTTATGCTACGTTGGCTCGTAGCCGTGCGTAACACAAAGAAAATCCAAGAAATGACCGGGCTCAATCGGAGAGTGGGGGGTGTAGAAAGCAGACTAACATATGATGTATGCGGCGGTAAGGAGTTAGTAACAGTACCTGCAATAAAAGAAATTAAAACAGCAAACCTGAAATAAAGAAAAAGCATAGCAGCAATGCAAAGTCTAAGCAATGAAATGTCGAAGTTATTCAGTACTTTGTAGAATGTAAATAAAACTGTTTAGATAAACTATATAATATAATCACGATAAAAGCATTACAAAAATTTTTATCACAAAGTGAGGTAATATTGGGGAGTAGCAGAAACGTTTCCTCACACATCAATTAAACATAAATCAGACAAAATGTTTACAAAAGATAAATAGATAAGACACAATTGATATGAGTAATCCAGTAGTATTGATTTTGTTTTTCTTTTTTTTTCTTAATCGCAGGCAAGTCTATTGTAAAAGGTATCAGAACGACGAAGATATGGCAAAACAACGGATAGATATTTAAAGTAATAATAAGTAGGAAATAGTTCAACTTACAAAAAGTCCTTCAGGAACGCTTCCTTGCATTTGAAGTGTGGGATTCACGAGGTCCTGCACTAGCGAAGCACTTCACCCTTGACTGTGAGGGTGTTGATGGAATTTCTTACACTTTACACTAATCACACCTACGTATTTCACTGGTGTTAGCAGCAGACATTATCATGCTGATGGAACTATGTAGCATTGATAAATTTCTTGTCAATTCTATTTCCTGAGACAACAATTTCGAAATACCTTGTAACACAAATCGTAGAAAAGAAGGTAATAGCAATTTAAAATCACGGGCTTTCAAGGCACGATGTAATGCATTAAACTAATAAAAAAAAAGGACAACGAAAACTAGATCGCACGCACAGTTCAAATATAAAAAGATAAATCAACAAAAAACACAATCAATAAAGCACGTGCAAACGCTCCGCAAGTCCGTCAAATGCTCCGCACAAAAACGCGTGCAGGTCGAGTCCAACAAGTTCCATCACTTTTATTTCCAACAGAAAATCAACAAAAGAAACAATCAGTAAAGCTACGCGTATCACTAAAACCGTCAGTCCATGACCTTAAAACCACGCTTGTGGTCAATCAAAACACGTTACATATAAAGTATACTTCCTTCAAAAGCCATAAGAACTACACTGCCTACAGTTAATATACAATTTTTATTTCACAAGAAAAACAACTAAAATCGTGTCGTGTCGTGTAGCACTTTTAACGCAATTAACATATAGGAACGAGGAACAAACTACAACTACTTTTATTTCAAAAGAAACTCAACTAAAAACACAATTAATACATAGGAACGAAGAACAAAATAACACTGCTCATCTGTTTATGTCAACTCGTTGCTATTATAACCGCTTATCGACTCTTATCTCGAGTTCGATAATAACATAAGGAACAAAATTTATACGACGGCAAGCCAAGAACGATGCAATTTATTTATTAATTGAAAATCAAACTACAATTAATCTATTTTTAAATTAATACACACGAGTTAAATTGCATACACTTCTGAATTATTCTGAAGTATTTACTTTATACTAATAAATATAAAATATAGAAATAGTAATTGCAGAAAGGTATTTACTAATTGAGAAAAAGCGTAAAATGTTAAACGATTAAAAATGCACGTTACACGTATTTTTTCCTCGCTTTAAGAATAGAATGCGTGACATAAAATTATAACGTCGGAAAAGGCTGCGTAATAATTTTAAGACTTTGTTTTCCAAGTTTCTGAAGAGGATTGAAATTCGTTTTAAAATTCATTCTCCTCTATGCATGTTCAAGAAGACCACTTTGATAACCAATAATAAAAATATTTTTAACAGCATAACTTGTTTAATTTGTTAACGCGTTTCAAGAATGCTATCGTCGTTTGTGTGATTATTTTAGCTACCTATGAACAAAATCCGCCTTGTGTTACAAAAACAATATCTACCACATTACAATATTATATACTCTAAACAAAAGTAAAGGTACTGTAGTCAATCGCGGACTCAGAGTAGATGGCGTAATAGGCTTTATAGAAATTATAAACAAAAGAGTTAATTCACTTTACAAATTGACAATGCAAATTAATTATAACTCTGTTTACCATTGGATTACTGCATTTTAGCAAGCTGAATAACTAATGATTATTGTTTGTCTACGTATTACAATGCGTGAATGCTCATTGCCTTCTCAAGCTGAGATTTCCCCAAATTTGTAGCTAAAACGTAATCAGACGCACAAATAATTAACAACGGTAGTGGATAGGTAGGAAGTTTAGCGGGTTCACTCCATTATCGATCTATAATGCACTCATTGAAGTACTTCAAGGTGAGGTACATTCAGAACGAATACCCTGGCTCGCTTCCAACACTTGTTCACCGCCCTCGCTTCTACGTAGCGCGTTCTGATTAGGCGTAAAAATAACATCCTATTCATTACCGCGTAAACTGTCTATAACACAATATTATATAATAATCAAAAGCTATTCCACTTACATATTACCGGCAGAAAACTAGGCCACAATTATAATACGTAATGCTTTAGATTAATTATACAGAAATCTCCTAACTTAATTATTTACTAAAATTATGTGTTAAGCGTTTTCTTAACGTGCGTCATGCCAATGGCGGTCCGTTGTGGGATTACCAACTAACATTAGAGCTGCTATAATCCATTCATTTCCTACGTACAATGACGTAGCCAGAAGAAAACGTAAATATACCAGGCGGAAAGGGAGGGGTTCCTAGCAACACAAAAATAATACATCGCCAAGGATTTTCTATTTACAATAAAAAAACACAAATACAGAAATTACTACCGAAACAGCAAAACAAAATTAACTAAGGTTACTATTTAATCAAACAATTGTACTCTATGGACAAATTCATTAATTGTTCCACGAAGTGCGCAATTCGTAGCCAACATGCAATAAATCTAATCAGTACCAAAAGTAATAACGCTGATACTTTCGTTTATTAAAAAAGAACATTAAAATTTAGAAAGCTCTCTAGTAAGGATTTTAACATACGAAGCACTTGCTATAACTCTAATCAGTAAAAAAAAGAATACTGCTGATACTTGCGTATAAGGAGATAGGTTAAGTATAAAAAACAAAAGCATTAAAGTTCGAAACTTTTCTAGTAAGGATTTTACCAGAACAAATGTTAGCGTACCTAATTTCAAATTGGGTTTATCCCTGGGTATGTTAGAAAAGGAAAACAAGTCACATACATGTGTCGGGATACTTATCTTGTCAGCCCTCGAAAGCGAATTGACACAGCGGTAGTCAGCAACAGCCATGCTACTACCGTAATTGCAACGGAGGTTTACATGCCAGAGCAGTTGATCTACATCAAGGAATAGTCGGATTACGCAACAAGCAATTTAGCCTCCAGTTAAGAGCTAAAAGAAAAGGGAAATATTACTAATATTAACAACTCAGGAACACTTACCGATACACACCAAATCTACACATTTGATAGAGGAGAAACGTGCATAGCTCTTGGAGTAACAGAACGAGTAGCTTTTACAAGTGCATCAACGCACAAGCTGAAGAATCAAAGTTTAAAAGGAGTTCAAAATAACACGAATTCGAAAAGCAAACATCCGCGTTATCGAAACGCGATTGAAACTGGAAAACACGGTTTTACCAGAGAATAGTAGGAAATATTATTTTGACAAATCTTAGATGGGAAACCCACTAGAACGCAATTTTACGTTATCGGAAGGTATTACGCGCTCACGGATACCTAAACAGAATCTTGACTAATTAATTGTAGCATAAACTTTTCGTTTCAAAACAACTAGATTTACGTTGAGAAATTCTTAGAAAGAGTATTTATTATTAATTATGCGGAAGGATTTAACAATAGACATGGAATCTATACGAACGGATAATGAATTAACAAGGGGTTTAAGTTGAAAATTATGGTAAAACTAGCTTATCAGAACAGGTACAATATATCGGGTATTGTTGGAGAATTTAATACTAGAAAAGCGATTTATGTAAATAAAATAACCAATTATTGCCAAAAATGAACGTAACACGTTTTGAGAGATTTATTTATTCTTGGTTTGGTATACATGTAGTATTTTACTTGTAATCAAACGCGACGAACTTCTTGTGATTTAAACACAAAAATCCTTAAGAATAATTAAAACCTCTTCGATAAAATGTTACATGTTCGCCTTCAAAAGTAATTTCCTGGAGAAATCCATCTAAATATTTTCCTTTTCATTGGACGTGTTTGAAGGGAAGTATGCATTATAAAATGTCGCATCAAAATGTGAAAATCTGTTCCAACGTGATGTTGCCTTCGGGGGTACATTATTGATACCCTCGAGTGTTTGTGAAGGGCGCTGCAAAGAGCTTTCGCTGTCTTTCAGTTCACGTAGTCCATTGTAGCAATGATTCGATTTCAGACGGACACTAAAGCGTTACATTGTGTTTAGTTTATTGAACCGCTTCAATGAATTTATACTAAAGAATTATTAGAGTGTTATGTACAGCAGTATGAAGACCTCGCTTAAAAGGTAGATCACTGTAAAAATGTGCATGTTACAAACGCATAACTGTTTCGTACTTGATGATTGCATGTAGCATAGTAAAGTAATACTTATGTTGTAGGTTAGATTTTCGCAATTTTGAGAATATTTAATGTAATACAAAGAGGGTTTGAATTTTTATTGTGTGGAAGTTAGGCAGCACTGATGTATTTAGAGTAGATATGCTGAATTTGTTTGAGCTCAAACGTCAATTCTTACACGTAAATCTACACAAGATAATCTAAGATCATTCTGATCATTTTTGGAACCTGTAACGTCGTTCGTTTAGCATTCGTGATTAGTCATAGCAGCATAGGGTAGCCTAACAACTACGCCCAGAATGCAACACCTCTGAGTTACACAATATGGCGCATAAATTCAATCACTTGGCCCCGGAAGGGCCGGCAACAACCACTACACAATGCTTGGTGTCCTTGTGCTGTTTAAGGCTATCCTTCCGCGAGAAGGATGCCGGGCATGCATCGCAGGCGAACAAACCAGTCTTCTGATCTGATACCAACCCATGCTGCTGGAGCTGGTGTCATTTTAAACTATCGCTCCTCGAGAAGATTGCCCTAAGCCCGCACGATGATAAACGCCACTTACTTCCTGGTTCATATGCAACACTACCTGTTAGATATTATTCAATTATGGAGCAAGAGGAAATATAATACTTATTACAAATGTAGAATATAGATTGTTAATATATTATCCTCAATAAAATTTGATGTAGTTTAGTGTTATCCTATTCTTAAAAACTGAATGTAATAGACTCCTCCGTCGCGGGTGTTGGTTGAAAAGTAACCTGAATTGACCCACATTTCCACCTTATGGGGAATTCAATGTATGGTACAAAAATGACCAGAACGGACCTTAGATTTTCTTATGGGATTTAACATGAGAAAATTGCACTTTTTGTCCTAGAACATAGGTAGCTTGTCTACTGAGGCAAATACTAAGCATGCTGGTTTGGCAAATTTATATATAGGCAATTATCACGCGGATAAATTCGTACTACAATTTCTTAATACAGCCGGTTTGAAATTGATAACGCTCCGAAAGGTAAAACAGCCAGTCATAGTAGAAAATTGGACTTTCAATTGTAAACCGCTCGCCAGTAAGTACGCGCTTACTGTGAAAATCACTTATCTCGGCAACGCAAGTGCCCATTAATTGGAAAATTGGGGTAAGGTTTTTTGTGTGTTTGTCTTGATTGTATGTAACATTGTTTAACTAGCTACGAGCCGCTTAAGTCAAAATTTCAAACCCTTACCCGCAGGTAATTTAACCCGAAATTTAATTAATTTATTTATACGCTATACCTAATACAGTCCACTCCCCGTTGCCACACCTCATGCTATGTCGGAACTATTAAAAGAAGTAGAAAATTCCAAACAAATTGAAACTATTAATGAAAAAAAAACAAGCTCCTATAAAAACCAATACAAGTGACGATAAAACACAAAGTACATCCGAGGTTATTCAAATTCCATTTACAAAGGCGCTTTTATGGCCAGAAACCAAACCAGAAAATTCCAATAAGAGGAAGAAATAGAAAATACCTAGTGTTATTACAAGTGAAATTGTTACGTGCCGAAAATTTCGGCACTAGACATTCATATAGTTTTAATATGCGGGAATTTCGCGCCATAAATTTAAAAGACTTGTTGCGCATATTTCCGTTACTTCAGAAGTGCGTTGCGCGAATTTCGCGCCGACGCGTGTGGACAAAAGAGTAGTGGGAAATTTCCGAAAGACGCGTTGGGACTTGCCTTTGAAACGTGAATAAGAGTGGTTGGTCTGGTAACTTATCGTATCTTTTGATTATGTAGATTCCCTTTTACCTTTTTGATTATCGTTTCCCAAACCCGTTCCTTATCGTACCTCTACATAGGAAGAAGACGACCGAATTCGGAGGCAACCTGGCCTAGGAGATCCACGACCCGAGAACTATCATTAACAAGTCCGGATGCAAGCCGCCACCATCATGAAGTAATTCGGAAGGAAGCTTTGCCTATTCACGTAAGTACCCCTTAGGGGTCATGTAAAATGTGCATATATTAAAAATGTATTGTAATAATTTGCATATTGTGTAATGTCATTGACAATTGACGCGTTAATTTCCACATTAGGTAATATCGTTACCAACTATCATTTGTGTCGCATGTGCCGCGTTTACGGGACTGTAATAAAATATGGCAAGAATATAATAGAAAGAAGGCCAAGCAAAAAGCAAAAATTAAGGAAAGAAAGCTTGAACGTAAACAAAGGCGTAAAATTAGATCATACAAGTTAAGAAAAACCAAAAAAATGTAAGCTAGTAAGAGATATGACTTCATCATCAGAATCTGAAAGTTTATTATCTGATGACGAAAAGGAAAATTTTTATGAAAATGTAAGCAAATCAAGTCTGGAAATACCACGGAAAAAACCAAAAACACGAGATTATGTTATAGTGTTATATGAAGGAAATTATTTCCCTGGACAGGTAATTACTTCTAAAAAAAGTGAATATTTTGTTATTGCAATCTCTAAAAGTGGAAGGAGTGTGTGGCGCTGGCCTGATATTAAAGATGTTTTTTGGTATGATGAAGACGATGTCATTGAAATTGTAGCTCCTCCAAAAGTCATAAACTTCAGAGGCGTTTTTTATACAGAGAACATGGAAAAATACAGCAGCCTTTAAAGATGGGCGTTTTCTTATTTTTTTTTTTAATAATGTTTCTAACACCATCATACCTCGAGGTTTATTTGTCACTACTATTACTTAATTATATTCCAAACAATTAATATGTATCAAAACTATTTTGTGCCAACTATAGGTACAAAATATGTCATACTTAGGGACATTTGATTTTATCGGTGTCATGTATTGGAACAACCACATGTAGAGATTATTTGATTGTTTTTTTTTGTATTTAATTGCAAAAGATTTAATTTTTCCCGTCTTCGTCTTATACAGTTGCTAATAAAATACAAAGGTTTACTTAAAAGTACAGAAATTCTGAAATATATGCCAAATTCTTAGGCAAAAACTGCTTAACACGTCAGCTACTGGTATACTTACCTTAATGAAATTTTGTTACATCAGAAAAATTGTTGCACCTTATATGCGCGATTTTAATACAAACGCTCTCCATTTTCTGGATATTTGGCCAGATCCCTTTGAGTATAAAGTCAATAAAGTATAAAAGCAGTTAGTAAGTATTCATCACACCCGTGGTCCTGTTCTTCAATTTGTTGATCTTTAAATACTTGACATTGAAGAACACGCGAAGTAAGATGGTAATTTTTGGTCGTTAAAAATCCATTTACAGAATCCGCTATCTACTAAGAAGCTCGTACAAGATTTTCAATTTAAAGGAGTTGGTGAGAACTGAAGGCTGTCCTTAAAGTTTAAGTCTTTACTTACGCGAGTTCAAGTAAATTTTTCTTCGCGAAAGTCTAGTATCAATAAGATTTACCATAAAGTTATATTAAATATCTGTAGGGGCAATACTTAACAACTTTGTAAAAATATAACAGAAAATCAACTAAGGTTGCAGTTTAACTCCATCATCGCACTTCAGTTAACTGAGATTGCTTCAGGTAAAGCAAAGCAACGATTTTTCAGTATAACCATAAATTGATATTTTTCTAAGAGTTGTTTAAATTTGTACTCATTTTAGATTCAGAACACACTAAACGCCATCACTCAACAAAAAACTCTTTGATATTTTGCATTTCATTAATTCAGGCTTTCAATTATTCCACCAAGCATTAATTAAAACTTCGAACTCCCAACAATTTCAGAGCTTTTCAGGCGCTATTAATTGAATTGGAATAAAAATCGGTAATGAAAGCTGCTGAAATGCAAATGAAGTTAAAATTAATGGAAAAAGTTTGTTAATTAAGTTATGTTGAGTAAGTGGTATTGTCCACAATTTCCAGTATCTCGCACGTTGGATAGGAGTTGTAAGCCGATGTGAAGTTATGGGCGTCGCTAAGAACTACATGCAGGAATATCTAAACTCAGTTGTTCATTTCAGAATGATATCTCAGGATTGATCACCATTTTTACCAATTAGGCAACTCTACGGGTCAGATTTTCATAATCTGTGTTCTTCTTTAAATATCACTTTCTTATTTTTTTTCGCTGTGCGCACTGTTTACCCTATATTCTTCCAGGGTCCTGATAGTGTTTAGTTTGGGCGAGACATCACCTCTTACTTTCATTAACCTTTAATTACATTCTGCTACTTTTAAATTTGTTCACTATCCATATCTGCAAACTTTAACCTGACTTTTGGATGTTACCTTAACCGATATAGTTGATCTGAAACCTAAATCTATTAGTAATCATTTTCCACGCGTAGAACTAGCTTTTAAGCTTGCCAAAATGTAATTAGCTCTCGCTGATTTATTTCAGATAAAGAATTTTATTAGCCTATATCTTTTTCCGTATCTTACTACAGACCATACTCACCCACTCTTTACCATTTCTTCCTTGACCTACAGCTGCGCCAAAACTTCATAGATCTAGCCAACCCTTTTCAGCGTCTTGGATAACTTCTCGAATTTGCTTGTACATTCTTTCAAGTTTTCTCGTGGTCTGACAGAGGATGTACGCCCAAACTCTCGTGTATCTGTTGGTGCACCAAGCCTGGTTGCTACTATCCCATTATAAAACTTTTGGTACCTTTTAATTTTTTGCTGTTTGTTTATTACTTAAGCCTTCGTTGGTGACTCTAAATTTTTTGTTACAGGTGGAAATGGCGTTACATTAATATTTATAAATTTGAGGGAATGAAAACGCAGTTACAGTGTATACGCGGACTTGCTACAGTGGTGTGGGAGGTTTTTCTAAAAAGTTAAAATGTTAGTTGCTCACCTTTAAAAGCTCCAAAATACCACGGTCCGTGGTCATAAGGTGCCTATTGCCCAAGTAAGCCTATCCTTCGGTGTTACTCCCTATTTGAAAGACGGTTATTCCAAGTAGGTCGTTGTATTCAACCCTGACTATTGACCCAACTTATCAATGGTGATTGACTTACCTCGCTCACAACTTCTTTTGAATTTATAAGGACAAATTATCGGTGACGTCACACGTATCGAAAAATCTTGGTCACCTTAAACTTTATTAGTACGTTTTGCTTCGTTCAAATTTCGAGGTTCCGTCGAAATGATGCAACATTTGTCAAACTTGGCGTTCAAATAGCTCCGAGGCTACCATTAATTAATACATTTTTTATCAGCGTTATCTCTTATCTCGAAAATTAATTACTGCCATTTTTTCATTTACATGACCCTTATCTTTTGATTTATTACCTTTGCTAATTATTGAATAAATGTTTAAATTCCCTATATTATGAAAATGTCATTTGCTCAGTGTTTTTCTCGAAGAATCACGTTGTTCAATGCCTTTAATAAGATTGGCATAAATAAAAATTATGTTAGCACTTTTCTTCCAAATTTAAATCCCTTTAGAATGCATTTACGAAATGTTTTATAATGATCCCTCACCGACTACTTCGATAGAAAATTTATGAATGAAGACTTTCAAAAATGTACTATTACGCGCAGAAATTCTTATCTATAGATACAATTAAGCTACTTAATACTAATGAAACTTGTAAATCACCGGGTTTAAGTATTTATAATGTAATATACGGAGTGTTCCAATATACAGGGTGATATTAGTTTATGTTATTAGATTTAGGAGGTGATGAAGATTGGATAGCTAAACAAAAACCTGTTAGGCATTTTACCCTTGGACTACTTTCTAAATGCTAGACCTACTCCAACTTAAATAAAAGTTATAGGACTGCTGTCTTGTCATATGTTTTTAAGAAATAACTTACGTGTTGCAAGTGTTATCTTTAATCACAACACACATGAAGTGATATCAATAAGTGTTCGAAACTTCTAGCGTAGTTGCAAGTTTGTGGTTTGTATAACTCTTGGGTTTTCGTATTTTCAAAAAAGATCTCATTAAGCTACTAACCTAACAAAAAACTCCAATTAGCTAGATCTAAATACAATTTAGTCCCAACACTGCATTTAAATGTATTACTTAAGGACTTAGGTGAACCACAGAACACTTACACCCAATTACAACATCTAACCCCGGTTACGAGCTATGTAATGAAAAAGTACATTTAACTTAAAGTAGGATGTCGTATTCTGCATAAACGCTGAATTGCAACAAACGCATCAGGAATTTTAGGAAAAAAATACAGTCGACCACATCAGTATTATGGAATATTTTTGTTGTAGTTATTATCTAAACATGCAAATTTTAAAAAAAAATTCAACTTTTTTCAGTAGAATTAAAGTACATCGAGTTATTTCGTCTGGCAGCAAAATTGTACTCTATTTCACTACTTTAAGTTTGCTGAAGGTTACAACTTAATTTGTGAACTTTAAAGCATATTGTTATTGTATATTTTATTTGTGACCTAAGTCAACATTGCAGTGGTTTTAAAATAATTTTAATACTTTACTTGTGTGTCTATTTGTAGCTAAACTGTCTGCTTTAAACCCTAGGTTTATTAACAGTTTTTGTTGGCCTTATCGATCTCTACACTCCTTTAAATTAGTGACATAAAACTAATACTACCCTGTATACTGAGTGTTTCTACAATCACACTACTATGAAAATGAGTAGTGTTGTATGTTCATGGAGCGGTACTAAATAACCTTTTAAAGGACCCCTAATTAAATTAATATATATTTCTGTGACAACGCCTCACGTGGAGCGGTACTAAAAAGAGTGATGTGACAACTCCCTGTCGGAGACGCGCCGCTAAAAGTGGGTTGTAATACAGATACAGCAAATTGTGAAACTTGAAATTGTTGACTTACTTTCTCTTCTAATTTTGCCTTACCTGGCTAGTTAAGCCGAAAAGTTGAAATTTATAAATTGAAATCAAACAGCAATAGTAAAGCATTTATACAGTATGAAATATTTTCTCTAAGACAAATGCATATTGGACATCTACAACATCGTTTCTTTCAAACATCAAATAATTTCTAAGAAGTGCTTATTTGCTTAATTATAAAAATGTTCCTTGACTGATTTTAAATTTACAAAACCAAATTTCTTTTCTTATGGATGGTTTACCCGGTTACGATTCTCGCGCTTGTAAGGTTTGTTGAGCCAAAAAAATCATTGACAGATAATTTATTAAAAATCAGAGTGTTTCAAACTCTAAATACAAACTTTCTTGGTAAAGATCCTTACAAAAATAAAATTATTATATAATTCAGACCTATCCTACTTTAGACTTAAATTAAATGACAATGTTAAAAAAAATTATACTTACAAAAATCCACGAACCTTTTTTTTTCAATTCGTAATTAAATATCTTCTCATTTTAAATTGAAGTTCAAATCAGCTTTCAAGATTTTCATATTTAAAATCTTTGTTTCATACAGCAGTAACCAAAGTACATATTTGCTTACATCTTTCTTCCAATTATTTAATAAAAGTAGTGTTATATTGAAGAATTTTCGCTCTTCATTTAAAAATTTTCATATTTGTGTGCAGATAACGTTTAAAACATATTTCTTTATTTACTGTTACATTTTAAATATTAGATTACAGTATGTGTATTGCATACTACAAATATCGTCCTCGCGACTAAACTGAACAGTTTGTATTCGAATTCACGAATGACTAAATGACCTTTTTAATAAACGCTTCCATTTATATATCAAATTATCTTTTTCTAGATTGTAGTAGTATTTTCGTGATTCTATTTTCAATAATATACGCCTATATAACGTAATATCTGGGAAATCCTCATTAGCGTTTAAAATTGCCAAACTTTATTACCTCGTTAGTATTGATTTATGTGCGCTTTTCGTTTTTGTTTAATACCTAAATTTATTGTGGCGTCACCTACTATCCTGCAGTGATTGTGAAAGATAATAAATAATCTTTATATGCTATTTTATGCCCTTTATGGGTTTTTTCAATGAGTTCATACGAAATTGACGTATTTTTCTCAATTCCTCTCGAAAATACGAGAACATGTTTTTATTTACAATATTTTTATGCTATACAAAGACTAATTAATAAGTGAAATTAAATATCGTTGCATTTATCTTAAAATGATTGATTTGCGTTCGCATTGAATGCGTTTTTAAGGTATCTCAAAATTAATAATTTTTACATATACAGCTTACGTTATTTGCTATTTATTTACAATACGCTTACATTATACAGGGTGATTATTTATACACGAGCAATTGCAATCTTCGCTTGTACGCCAATGAATTGTACAGGGCGTAACCATAAATTTACGGAAATTTTCATTTCTTCTGGATCCTTTTATATTTTGGTAGGATTTATGTGTAAAATTTAGGTTTCAATGACCTATTGTGACCTCTTATTACGTCAATATATATATATATATATATATATATATATTGCTGTGAAATGCTCCTTTGAATGCGGGAACTGGCCCTTAAAAAAAAAACATTCGAGCCCCACAGATTGGGCGTCATATTTGCTGTGATACCACCAAAATCCGGGTACTCCGCTTTTAGAATCGAGCCCCTACGAATTGGATGTCCAGAATGCTGTGAATCCTACAAAAAGCTATTCATTACCTTAACTGTGTTGGTCCATTGACTTTCTTCTGTTAATCGCCTCGGCTGCTCCCCTAGATAACTTTCATCCTCATTCATAAAAAAAACAAACACATTCCTACCACAAACACGAACGTTAACTCTATTTACATCAATACTCACAATACATTAAAATTTCAAAATTAAATTTTGGCATAAATTTCAGTATCAGAAATTTTCAAGATTACATTTATTATCATTTAAATGTGCATCCTGAATTAAAGTCCTTGTTGGATGCCTACTAATTAATATAACAATATATGCAGACCGGAGTCTGAGTACAAAGGGAGCATCTACCACCACTTTACGTTAATTAACCAGGTTCGTCTAATTGAGCTCAAAGACATACCCAAATTTTCATCATAATCCAGAACATCAATACTAAATACCCCTTTCTACTTAAACAAGCAAATTTCACCTTAACATTAAAATTTTATGGTTAGTACAATTTCACTAATGTCCATTTAAAGTAAATCAATTATAAAGTAATTCAACACACACAAAAATATCAAAGTTCAAACAAAATAGTATAAATTACCTGAAGGTTACTGCACTCGTAGCTTCAATGTACATCGTCCCTTTTGTTAATCACACCATTCCAACTGGATTATATTTACAGCTTCTGATTCTCAACGCTTTTAAAATTTTCTCCATCACCATTTATTTAAATTTGTCTCAGGGCTTTTCCGGAACTCATCTGTGTATATCTGACCCTTGTTTTGTGGATCCAGACACGTTTATGAACCATTTTATTATTCACACCCCCGGAAAATAGCAAAGAAATTCATACTTCTTTTACCAATATACGCCAAAACTGCCTACTTTTGTGTATACATTTGTCGTTGTAAATTTTACTAATTGGTACAGTGATACTAAATTTTATTACCTTGTATCTAAGTGCACTCAAGTACATTCATGTTAGCACGTAAATAACAAACTATTTTAAATCACCAAAATATACGAGCAAACTTTAAATTATTCTATCAAACTAAAATGCACTGTTTAACGTATTGAATCAAGTCGCGGATGTAAGAGAGCTTGTTTATATTCACCTCGGTATATATAGCGGTTAGCCTGTCTGTCGGTCTGTTCCCCAAAACGGACAATTCTAAGGAATTTCGCATGCTAGGTTCCCAGTCCGTAGCCTGTGCGTCGGTTTTTACGAATTTTGTACTCGTCCCAGTTAAATCTCAGAAATTCTCACACGGCACGCAAACATGTCCGAGAATAACTAATTAAATTTTATACAGAAATTGTTGTTTCTACCTCTCATATGTGCATCTTATTTTCAACCAATCGTGACCCTCGTGACGTTGCTCACATCACGCCTTTAATTATTAGTGTCTTTGTCTTACGCACATTATCTTTCCTTCTCTAACCTGTACTTTATTGGTGCAAATTGATATTCCTTACTATCGATTATTTCAGTCCATGTGGACTATCTGGGTTAAATAACCCCGTATCGCGCCTTCCCGTGAATATTAAGCCCCGGTTTCTCCAAGATTCTTTGTAACCATTAATTATCTGCAAAATTTACGCAGAATGAGCTTTTTAAACTACGCAGGTGTTCAAACATACTATTAATTCTCAGAGCTTTATTTTATTGGGTTTTTACAAGTTTTTATAGATATATGTTACTAACGGTTCAATTAACTTCAATTAAAATTAATACCCTTTAAATTTTAGTGAATCCTAACTAAATATTAATTATTATCTGTACGTTTTGTTTAATACCGGTTACTTAAAATAGGGTTAATTAATATAAATTTTGCACGTAATTTCCATTTGTTTCTTTCCTCGGAATAAATACATTACACGTAGAGCTTGTTAATACTGTTTCTTTTGATATAAAGCGTCTTGTACATGATTTAAATCTCTTATTTTTACTGAAACGAATGAATTTTTATTCTCCACGGTGTTTTAATAAAGCGTATTATCTAATAAAATTCCTTATACACGGTGATTAAAATTATTTTATGTAATTCATTAATTTTCTACCCTGGTCTAAATATGAGTAATATATATATATATATATATATATATATATATATACATATATATACTGCCGTGTTAACTTATGGAGTTGGGTTTTTGCCCAAAATATACTGTTGCTTAGGTATAGCAATGAGAAATTTGAAATTACTGTATTACCTTTTTTTTTACTTTGCTTTGCCTGGCTAGCTCAACCGAAACTATACAAAATAAAATGAAGCACCAATCTTAAGAACCATATACATTTTCAAAAACTTTTATTTTACAAAAGAATTTATAAAACAGTTTTCAGCTTAAGTTCATACGGAAAATAATTCCTGCAAGTTACTTAATTATTAAAACAATTCCTTCGTGACTCTTGTTAAAAATCACAAAATCTTCTTTAATTTCTACGTAGATAATTCACCTATCTACTATTATTACGCTTGCAAGGGTGATTGGCCAATAACTTTTGACAGACAATTTATTAAATATCAAAATGCTTCCAACTTCGACGTCAAAATTTAATGCAAACTATCCGCTTACAAACAAAAATTATATGATTTAGACTTATTATAGCTTACAAATATTTAAATATTTTAATCAATTATAAACAAAGAAATCTAAAATTCATACTTACAGTTCTTAGGTACTATAGCGCTTATTCAAATCTCATTTCCAACGTAATTAATGGTATTGAAAGCTTTTTATTTCCATCTAAAATCTCCATCAGTTTATTAGTTTGTAAAAGTGCATTCACTTTCTATTTTTAATCAATTGGCTTAGCAGTAGCTCTTGTATCGAAGAACCTTCAACCTTTATTGTATTTTACAATACAATGATACTTCATCGATATATTGCAGTTGAGAACTCCCATGTTCCTCGTAAAACTAATTGAAACAAATATGCTCGATTTAGGAAAGGAATGAATCTTTACTCAACGTTACATATTGCTTTTAAAGAATCAAACGGAAATGCATCTTAAGTATCAATTACTTTTGTTTCTATACAAAACAATCTCAATTCGTCATTATCCCATTGTATTCCCGAATTTTAGTCATTGCTCAATGATATCTCCGCGAATAGTGTGCTTAATAATCTAATTAGCGTCAAGCTACCGCGGTCGATAAAATTTACGAACATCGCAAAGCGTATCGTTTATCCTTATCTAATACACAAGTTAATAGTCACGCTTCATTCTCTTTTATTGAAATACGTATAACAATTAAACATACATATCTAACCTTTTATTGCATTTTAATGATAACGCGAATTCTTTAAATAGGGCGTTTATTCAATAATTATTTTTTACAACATTTCTTAGTAATTTATGACCTATTTGTATGTTGATAAAGTGCCCGATAGTTCTAGAATTATATTGTATTTTAAAACTCTTAAATAAATTTGATTGATCTACACACGGGAGTCAATTTAGTATGCGTTGAAAGTAGATGCGACTTTTATTCGTTTACATGAAAAATATACTTTGCTTTGCTTTTTTAACGATAAAGTTAGTATTTTGAAACGCTTCTTTAAGGTATTCTTGACAAGAATAAATTAATTAAATCTTGCAATTGCTTTGTATCCTAATAAAGTAAGAATTTTAGTATAACTTCATAATTAATTAAAACTTCAATTGCTTTCTTTATACTTTGCAAATGCAAGAAGAATGATATGTTATTTTACGCTGATATATTAAATGGCTTGGTATTTATTTCTTAATGATGGAAACTTATTCTTACTAGATAAACATCAACGATTGAAATAATTAATTTAAAATTTGGGTTTTTAAGTATACATCCGTTTTATTATTTTTTCATAGTCCGTCATAAATGTAATACACGGAAATTTAATGACACAATTAATAAGGGCTTTGTCTTTTAATGGCAAAGAGGTACGTTTATATTATCCAGGGTAGAGCAATTAAATATTTAGAAATTTCATTTGTCTTCCGTTTTATTATTTTGGGTGTGTTTTATTGGTGGACTTTGGGTTCCTATGACTTCTCGTGACTTCTTTATCATATTACTATATTTGACCAGCCGTCCTAAATAGTTGGCTTCACAAATATCGCTGTCTTGGCTAAAGCCGAATTGTGTTAATGAGGATATAATAGAAAAATTAAATTTCTATCTTATCGTGCCCTCCCAATTAAGGACCATGTTCATCAAGCCCTCTGTGCATAGAGTTATATAAATTATTTACCTTTGTTTACGAATATAGGAGCCCCTCCCCTACGTTTACTACCACCAGGTCATTACGTAGCATCTAGTCCATTACTATGGAACCCTAGTAGTCACTAGATGTTGAATTTCATATCACCGACGTTTACGTCTCTCCCTGTTATTGCTTGTTTCAGCCCTTGTTTCCTAAGACAGCCCTGCATATCTTTTAGTTGTGTGTGAACTACTTCTTTACTAACCGACACAGGAGTGATAAACTTTCCTCAAGTAACACGAAGTGCTAACAAGAACAATGCGTCACAGTTGAGAATGGAATTTTGCTCCGCTTGTACCTAAAACCGGTCCTGAAAACCAGATTGTTAGAGTAACTGAATTAGATTTTTATAACCTAAAACTTAAATTGTTAACAAATTTCACGTAAGTGTAAAATGGAGATTAAAAGGTATTAAACAAGTATTCTCGCGACATGATGTAGCTTTCAATTACTTTCTTCCGTATTCAAAATATATGTTCTATAATTCATTTGCATCTGCTTGGAAAAGCTGAACATCGACGTACCTTTTGAAAAAGTTTGCAAAATAAATGTCTGTTATATAGATCTCTCACTTATACGAGAAAAGTTCTTTGAAGTGTCACTGTTGACATGAAAAATTGGATGAAAGTTTAGAAGTTTCGTTGTCTAGAATGTTGTTCTCATTTATGTCATAAAATACGTGGACTGTAAACAAGTTGTCACATAAAAGTCGATAACTTTAAGAAGGGAATTAGTACAGAATCAGCAATAAGCAATATTGCTTCCTGAAATGTTATTTAAATGTGCTTTTTTAATGTTGTTCCTTAGGCGAGGGAGCTGATTGCTCACTAACATATTGTTATTGCCTCTTGTAGTACTATATGCTACATGTTGTTAACCTCGACAAGAATAGAGGCCAGCTTGGAGTTACAAAGTAAAATATTTCCATGTGATAAGCAGCTTGTTGTATAACTTATAAACACCTTTGGAAAGGTTTTGTTAAGCTAGAATAACACCAGAGCATGACGTGATACTGAACAACCATTCAAAATCACCGCATCCTTCCCTCCTAGTTGTCGAAGACACATAGTCATCCCAGTGTCGGGGAGACCGTCTCAACCTAGTGCTTCTTGTTGGTAACGACGGCGACTCATTCGAATCCATATCATTAACCGGTGAAGACACAGTTTCAGGAAACACATCCACTTCTTTTATTTGTTCCGCGTCGGCCCAGTGGCTATCACCTTGAGGATCTAGAATTTCTGTATCCCCATCGGGATCTAATTGATCAAATTTAGCTACAGGAGCTAGGCGTCGCGTCGATACAGTAGTTTCTTTTCCATCCGAAAACCGAATATGCGCATACTCTGCATTGCCGTGAAGCAACATAACCTCATCAACTAACGGCTCACATTTAAACTGTGAGGCAAGGCATCTAGTAGGACAGATTGTCAGTGTGTTACGTTGATTTTCGTAAATAATTGATTAGTTTATATGCAATAATTTTTAACTTAAATTCATTTGGCGTTAAACACGAGAATTAATTCCGTAAATTAAAATAACCCTTTTGCGTGTTTAAAATTGTATTGTAATTAATAATAGACATCTTATATATGTTACTTGATAAATCTTTCAGCTCATTAGAAAAATAAATATCCTTTCTAAGAATTCCTTAACGTGGAATTTACGCCATAATTAGATAGGCGTGTTTCCAAGTAATCAATAATTAAGGCTGGTGTGGTTTCCTTTTTTAAAAAATTCGGCAAAATTGTTTTAATAAATTAGGATTTTCTTGTTTTATTTCCTTGACGGCAAGTTTATGTTGAGCTCTGGTGCTTTAGCTAAACAAATTTAATATTCACTTTCTGTTTGAATAGCAATAAGAAAACATCCGTCCTGTTTTGCTTCGTTCCGTTTTTCGTTATGCAAATTTTTGCCACGCATTATATAGCGTGGTAAGTATTTAAGGTTTATAAAACGGTACTTTTCGGTTTTAATAAATTAATCCATTGTTCGTAATTATTCTAGCTTCCTGTGGGGGTCACGTTAATCCCTTGAGCTGTCGCTTCTTCTGGTAATGAGAGGCCTAACGCGTTTTTCCTAGGCGTAGGCCTACCTACTCGCTGACGTAGACCAACTACTGACTCAACGCCGACGTCAGCAACTCGAGGGTGAGTTTTTATTTGTATTTGCTACTTACTTTGGAACCAGAACGCCTGGAATTTTACCGTTCAAATATGGCATTTCTAAATTTAATTTTTATATATAAAAATTATTGAACTATTTTGGTATTTACTGCTCTTGCCTTACTATTTGTTCATAAATTACTAAAAATATACTACTTATTTATGTAAAAACAGTTTAAAGACTTGCTGGCACATTTAAAAATGTTGTGGCCATTATGTTTGTAAATATAGGTTAAGTTTATACGTACGATGATCTAGAGCTGTGATTTTTAGAGTTGCGTTTGGCTCTTTCTTTTTTTTTAATTACTGTCAAGGGGTAATTACCTAAAAACTACAGCTCGCCATTTTTATGAATAATTTTTTTACTGTGTTCTGTAAATATTTTGGGTAATTATAAGTTCTTTTTTTCCTTTGTATGTTCTGTTCTGAGTGTGACTGAGTGTGAATGAGTGAGTGTATATATTTATTTTGTGTCAGGCTTTCTTTTACGTGCTTATACGTATAATACCCCGACCACTCGCCGCCTGAGCCCGGTCATACTTACTTCTTTCTTTTTCTTGGTTATTTTTTTAGGTAACGTCAATGTACGTTGCATAAAATATGGGCGCCCAACGTGAGGCAGCGATTTTTCTAGGAGTTAACTTCTGCTGCGATTTTTTTGTAATTAATTTCGGCTGCGATTCTGTTTAGCTAATTTCTTCTGCAATTTGGTTTTCGTTAATTTTCTTGTGCTGCGATTTTGTTTCATGTAACTTTGGCTGCGATTTTATTTTAGTTAGTTTTGGCTTCGAGTTCGTTTTAGTTAATTTTTGCTCCGATTTTTTGTTTATTAGTGTTAGTTTCTAAGTTTCTACATGACCCTCATTTTCTCGGCTTGATGTTACTTATGTTTCGTCCCTTACGTTCAATATTATTGTCTGGCTTAGTTCAGATTATTGGTCTTGTGTTTTCGCCAACAATCCGAGTCCCTTGAAAACGCTGGCGCCCAAGATTTTTCTTTTTTCTTCCTTCCCTCTCTGTATATTTTGTTCTTCTTGTCACGTCTGGAATTAATATTTTTTTCCTCCGATTTTCCTTTATTCTACAGTCCTATTCTAATTCTTATTTTGTTGTTTCGCTCCTATTGGTGTTCCCGAAGTTTATCCGTCGGATATGTTTTAAATAGTCCTGTATTCGCAACAATTTTTTTTGAGCTTCTACCGAGTTACGGTTAGCCTTTATTTAGTTACTTTCTACCAATTTATTTCTTGTTCGTATGCAAAATGAGTCCTTTTTCGGCTTCCTACCACGGTCTCCCTGTGTGGGCGTGGAATGTGAAATTTTCTGGTAATTCAAATACTCTTACCGTACATGATTTCTTGGAACGAGTCGAAAAACTCTGACGAGCTCACCATGTATTCGAATTGCAGTTATTTGAGCCTGCAGTGGAATTATTTGAGGCTGATGCTTTACTTTGGTATCGTGGTTTTCGGCATAGGTTTTCTGGCTGGACGTTGTTGTCTAATTTACTGATTCATCATTTTGGACACATGGAGTTTATTTATAAGACTACTACTATTAAGAAAAATACTTTTGCTTCACATGACCGAGTTGTTAAGGTTTCTCCTACGCCTACGAGTAGATCCGATACTTCTTCCGTACGTTCTACTGTTCTTCCTAGTATTTCTACTTTTACTCGTCAGGTCGTATGCTTTAATTGCGACAAACCTGGTCATGTTTCGACCAGTTGTACTCGTCCTAAAGTACTCCATTGTTATGGTTGCGGACTAAAGGGAGTTACTCGCCACAATTGTCCCTACTGTCATCTTACTACTAATAGGTCTTCGAATAATCCTTCAAATTCTGCCCTCACCTCTAGTTGCCTAACTTCTTCAACTTCTCATTCTACGTTCTCTTCAATACTTCAGTTAGGTCCTCCCGCTCCTACTATTAAAACCTACTTTTCTTCGGCAAATACAGCTTCTAACCAAAATTTCCGCCGTTTCTAGTTCTGCCTCTTATTCTACTCCTTCTTCTGCTCGTCCTACTTATACACTCTCATCCCAAAATATGCCTCCACCACGCTTACAACCCATGCTTCGAATTAGTGACTTCCAGCTAGCTTTTCAAGAGGTTGTTTCCGTTTTCCTAAACGATTCTACCAAAGAATTTTCTGTAGTGTCTGCAAACACAAAGGCCGCTGAAATCACCATAACCTCTAATTCAGTCTGCAAAGGTCCTCCGAAAGTCCATGGAGCTGTATCTTTAATGCCTCCTGCCGTTTTTGTCAAAATTTTACCTGTTCCTGTTTTCTTAAATGATTCTAGTCAAGAAATTGATGTCGTACCTACAATAACAGCTGTACTTATTGAAAAATGTTAGGCGAGCATTTTTCACAAAAATACACCCCCGTTCGGATGAGAGGTAAAATGGAGGTCCTATGTGTGAGTGTTGTCACGCACGTTAAAAATCCTTACCTTGCTTGGAACAGCAAAGGTTCGGCAAAATTCCAAATTTTCCAGGTAAAAAAACTCGCTTCCTGGCCAATGTAGTACCTTCGGGTGGAGCATTGGAAAATTAAATGTAATGTAGCTAAATGGACGATAACTCCTAATTTAGTCAGCGAAGATTCGGTTGAAGTTCACGAACCTGTATCTTTAATGTCTGTTGCTGTTGCTGTCAAAATTTTACATGTTCCTGCTTTCCTAAACTGTTCAACTCAAGAAATTTCTGTTGTGCCGGCAATCACAGCCGTTGCTGAAGTGAAGATAATTTCTAATACGGATAGATAAGGTCCTGTTAAAGTTAGTGAACCCGTAGCTGTGAAGCCTGTTGCCGTTGTCGTTAAAGCGTTACCTGATCCTGTTTCGTTACCTACTCTTACTCATTTTTCTCATGCTGACAAAATGCTACTTACTTCTGTTCTTTTAACTAAGGTTGGTGACATCCTAGCTGATGCTCTGTTATCTAATGCTGACGAACTTCTACCTGATTCTGCTCCTTTTCCTAAAATAGATACTTCCACAACCAATGCTGTTTTCTTGCCTAACTGTGATACTTCTAGTCCTGCACATAACGTCAATGAAATTTTAGCTACTTCTGTCCTTTTCTCTAACGTAACTAAAGCGTGTTCCACTTGTGTTTCTTTTCGTCAGGTTGGTTCTCGTACAGCCAATACTTTTTCTTTTTCCACCGTTGATATTCTGACAACCCATGATGTTTCCTTTTCTGCCGTTGACCTTCTTACCACCCATCCTAACAATAAACGACGTCTTTCTATGACGCGTTTTGAGTTTTTTAAACTACCCTTGCCACCTCCTAAACCTAATGCTATAACTACTACACCCCTTGCTATTCCTATTTGGCAGAAAACTGCCCAAAAGAGGCAGATTTTATTCTATGCTCCTTCAGAACCTGAAGATGTTGGTCGACGAAATCCTGATGTGCTTGATCTTGTTTCGTTTTCTTTTGGCGGCGTAAACGCCTAAGTCCAACACCTAGTCCTCGAGCCCCCGATTCTGATGACGACTTTGCTATCCTTCGGACATGTTTTTGGATATTGCAATTTCGGTTTACTTTCCGGTTTTGCTGGGTTTTCTTTTGTTTGCTTTCCTTTTTTTTTCTTCACCCGTGTGGGCCCGGGAATAGAATAGTCTCACGGTACGACCTACCTGTCGTAAGAGGCGACTACAGCTATCAAACACATACACACACACACAAACTGTATACACGCATAACACATACACACACCCTTCTTACACCCCCACACAGACCCATACACACACGCACGTACACACCCACACCTACTCATACCTAACTACACTGGAATTTTGATTTATTTTCTTTTGTACGATTTTAGTTTTGTTTTTGGGTTTTATACTTGGTGTTGGCATTACCCTTTTTGTTTTTTCCCCCCCATTCCTTTAACTCCACTTTCCTTTCCCTATCCTTTTGCTGATCTTCTTTGCTGTCGGTCACTGGACCGATTGTGTTTCGCCCATCCGCTCCTGTGGTAGGTGCTTTCTAATCCGTCTTTCTTTCTTCGGAAATCACGACTCAGTCGATTTTAAGACTAGTCAGCATTTCTCTTTTTTGGTTTCCGTTCGTTGCGATTGTTCGTTACCACAGTTGAGAGTACACCGTTTCCTTTTACCGGCGTTCCTCTTCTCTTCTTCTCGTGCTCCCTTGTTGTTTCTTTTGTTTACTTGAGGCTTGACCCTTGGGTCCTCTTCTGGCTGTACTGTTAGTTTTCTTCCTCGTTCCTTTACTTTTGTTAAGGTTGAAAACCTTACTGTTTCTTCACAATAAATATCCGTCCTTCGACGTTTTTTTCAGTGTCGATGCCATTCCATCTTTGTCCTCGATGATTGTTACCTTTCCTTTTCCTATGTCCTTTTCATTTTTGGTTTTTGTGACGATCCTTGGGCCGTCGAGCCGGATGAAAATTCTTTTTAGTTTTTTTGGAGTGTTTTCTTTAGTTTTTTTTGTAACGAGTTTTTTTTTAGTTTCCAAGCGAATTTTTTTTGTTGGTCTTACCCATTCCCATTATTTTGCTTCCCGACCCCTACACTTTAATTTTGCTGAGGGGGAGGGAGATTTGTTACGTTCATTTTCGTAAATAATTGATTAGTTTATATGCAATAATTTTTAACTTAAATTCTTTTGGCGTTAAACACGAAAATTAATTCCGTAAATTAAAATAACCCTTTCGCGTGTTTAAAATTGTATTGTAATTAATAATAAACACCCTATATATGTCACTTGATAAATTTTTCTGCTCATTAGAAAAATAAATATCTTTTCTAAAAATTTCTTAACGTAGAATTTACGCCATAATCAGATAGGCGTGTTTCCAAGTAATCAATAATTAGGGCTGGTGTGTTTTCCCTTTTTAAAAATTCGGTAAAATTGTTTCAATAAATTAGGGTTTTCTTGTTTTATTTCCTTGACGGCAAGTTTACGTTGAGCTTTGGTACTTTAGCTAAACAAATTTAATATTCACTTTCTGTTCGAATAGCAACAAGAAAACATCCGTCCTGTTTTGCTTTGTTCCGTTTTTCGTTATGCGAATTTCTGAGGTGCATTATATAGCGTGGTGAGTATTTAGGGTTTATAAAACGGTACTTTTCGGTTTTAATAAATTAATCTATTGTTCGTAATTATTCTAGCTTCCTGCGGGGGACACGTTAATCCCTTGAGCTGTCGCTTCTTCTGGTAATGAGAGGCCAAACGCGTTCTTCCTGGGCGTAGACCTGCCTACTCGCTGACGTAGACCAACTACTGACTCAACCCCGACGTCAGCAACTCGAGGGTGAGTTTTTATTTGTATTTGCTACTCACTTTGGAACCCGAACGCCTGGAATTTTACCGTTTAAATATGGCATTTCTAAATTTAATTCTTATATATGAAAATTATTAAACTATTTTGGTATTTACTGCTCTTGCCTTACTATTTGTTCATAAATTACTAAAAATATACTACTTATTTATGTAAAAACAGTTTAAAGACTTGCTGGCACATTTAAAAATGTTGTGGCCATTATGTTTGTAAATATAGGTTAAGTTTATACGTACGATGATCTAGAGCTGTGGTTTTTAAGATTGCGTTTGGTTCTTTTTCTAATTACTGTCAGGGGTAATTATCTATAAACTACAGCTCGCCATTTTCATGAATAATTTTTTTTACTGTTCTGTAAATATTTTGGTTAATTATAAGTTCTTTTTTTTCCTTTGGATGTTTTGTTCTGAGTGTGAATGAGTGAGTGTATATATTTATTTTTTTTCTCTATTTTTTTTCAGGCTTTCTTTTACGTGCTTATACGTATAATACCCCTCCCACTCGCTGCCTGAGCCCGGTCATACTTACTTACTTCTTTCTTTTTCTTGGTTCTTTGTTTTTTAGGTTACGTCAATGTACGTAGCAAGTGATTAATTTCAAGATTCTCTGATTTTTTTGCTAATACGTCCGTCTTACATAAGACACCGTTATACCCCTCAACCTGTCCGTTTCCCCCAGGGTTATATCCAGTAGTTCTACTAGTTGCAATTCCGACACTATTCAAGGAATCTTTCAGCTCTCTAGACATAAACGAAGCACCCTTCTCTGAATGGATATGCGCAGGAGTACCAAACATAGAGAAAGTTTGTTTAAGATATGTCACTATAGTCGCAGTCGACATGTCTTTACAGGGAAAACCAATAGGGAATCGTGAGTATTAGTCCACAAGAACAAGCAGATATTTATTTTGATTAACAGACGAGAGAGGCCCTTTAACATCAATGCTTAGTCTAACGGACGCGGCAGTGGCTTTGATTAAAACACCTTGATGCAGATGGGATCTAGGTTTAACGGCTGCACATACGTTGCAAGAAGCGGTAACCCGACGGAATTCTTGTATAGAAATTGGAAGGTTCTTACTACGCACCCAGTGATACATGCGAGTCACTCCAGGGTTAGACAATAATTGATGAAATTCGTTTAGTTTTCCCACAGGTTTTGCGATGACCGAACACATTCTAGAGAGAGAGAGAGTTCGCGGCCTCGTTGTATGTTCCTGGTCTGTAAACAGTATCATAACTAAAACAAGCTAACTCTAATCGCCATCGTGTTATTTTTTCAATTTTTACATTACCTTGGCGGGTACTGTCGAACATGAAAGCTACAGATTGCTCATCCGTTATCAACTTAAAATAGTTGCTTATCAGATAGTGTCTCTATTTACGAAGACCTTCTACTACAGCTTGAGCTTCTTTTTCGACCTATGAGTGTTTCAGTCCTGAACTATTTAAACTTCTTGAAAAACCAGCCACAGGTCGTCCAAATTGCGATAATGTTGCAGTTATAGCATTTTTAGAAGCATCTGTGTCAACAGTAAAGGGGGTATTATGATCAATACAATTGACAACTAATTATTTTATTTCAAGTTTTAATTCTTCGAAGGCTTCTTTTACTTTTTCAGATAAGGGGAATTTTGTGTAAACAATAGGTGAAATTTTGGTTGAACAATTTTGGATGTACGATGAATAATGTGAGAACATACCTAACGCTCTTCCCAAAGAGGATGTGTCTTTAGGTAGGGGAAGATTCTTTAGCGGTTCGAGACGACTCCGATCGGGTCTAATTGTCCTATTCGATATTAGGTAGCCTAGTATGATTGATTAGGGTGAAAACGACGATTTTTCAAAATTAATTGTTAGGTTATACTTTCACGTTGTTTTCCGCAGATAGTCACTTCGTCTAAGTACGCATACGTGTCTACTAAAAGTTCGACTTTGATTTTCGTCAATGACCCTGTTACGTTCAAAACCCTGCAAACAAATTGTCCTGCATTTATTTTTAAAATGCCCTAAAATTCCTCAACAAGCTCGATTTCCCGCCATTTGAATTAGTATTATTTAATAACATTTTTCAAGTAATTACTCTATACAAAGGTTTGCTTTAGAAAATCAAACAGCTGTCTAGGAAACATTGCGTTACAAAGTAGTTGCAGTATTTCCCAGCACCTGCAGTGATTACATTTTAAGTAAAAGCTGCATGTAAATGTACAGCTTTCCTCTAAAATATAACACCGCTTACCACCTGCCTACATCTGCTTACAATGGACTTGTTATCTGGTATTCTGCAGCTGTTAAGATGTTATTAAGTAACAAAATTGTTCTCCTTTGTTTAAAACCTTTTGATAATTACGTTATCTGCTTGTTGGCAAGCTGCTACAGTTCGTATTTCGGCAGCTGTTGTCTGGAAATTCTACACACATAGTAATTCGGCGATATCTTTGAAAATCAAATACCCTACCACCATACATGGGTCTGGCCTTATAAAATAGAGACCGTGCTTTGAAAGAAACCATTACCGAAAAGATACATGATGTAAAGTCGCACTATTAGAAATGCTCTCTGTGCTTGTATAAGTGAAGTTGGTGGTTCCAGCATATAGCCAGCCCATAGAGAAATGCAGTCGTATTTTTCCAGCCTTTAGATGAGACCAGCATGAAGCTGATTGCTCAAGGTACAGTTTTCCTATTTCTATAATGCATTTTTTTGCTGTGTAAAGAATACATTTTTTATTTGCTGCTATTGCGTATATTATCCGATAAATTGGCACCACCCCGTTACAAAACTTACATGCACGATGCACGAACAACTAGGTTATTATTTTATAAATGAAAAATTAATTAATCAATGTTTATGTTGGAGTCCGTTTTACTGTTCCTTTTGTCTTTCTGAACTTATGCCTCAATTTAAAAGTATTTAATATATGACTAATTTAAGTTAGGGTGTCTAATTGTTAATGTTATATTATTTCTGAGGAGGTGCACTTCACAAAGCAGCATGCACATATAATTTAAGTATATTTCTTTTTCTAGATTTATTGTACAGTTCATGCTTAATTTTCTTTTACATGTATTTAAGGTAAACCATTAAGTAAGTATTTAGATTATAGGATGCTATATTTGATTACCAATTTTTATATGTTATGACGCTTTCACGATTACGCAACTTATTGCTTTGTAAATAGTCGTCCAAGAATCGATGTTATCAATAGAGTATCTCAGAGGTTTCCAATGTGTTTTTGTTTTCACCCACGCCCCTCTCCGACGTTTTTCAGCTAGCCCAAATTCTACCATTCTATCCCCCGTTCTGTTGCGGTATTCGGCGTAAACATTTCTTTACTTACTTTGACTGTTTTCCTTTGTGTTTGCGCGGAATACCGTAACAACCCTTTGAAATGCAGCCACCCCATTGGTGACCCCAAAAGGAATGCGCTTAAAGTTATAAAGCTGGCCGCATGACGTATACATTATATCCTCTTTCTAATAGTAATTTGATGGTACGCACTTCGTAAATCAATAGTACTAAAAACATTGCAGCTCGCAACCTTATTGATTACATCTTCAGTTCTAGGTAAAGGGTACGCATCTAACAAAGTAAGTCTATTGATAGTTCTTGAATAGTCAATAACCATGCGTTTTTTGTGATTTTTATTAGAAACAAGTAAAACCTGAGCTCTCCATGGAGAATTGCTTGGTTCGATTACATCATCATCCAGAAATTTTGCTATTTCACTTTCGATAAACTTGTAGTTATCTACAGAGTGGCGGCTCGACTTAATTGCAATCGGTCTACATTCAGCCTTTAGGTTAGCAAACAAAGAAGTAGGCGGTACACTAGCAGCAGCTACACTACATACAACTAACGGAGCTCTTTCACCTCCAAACAGTAATTGAACACTTGTGTGTAGCTTTAAAATGGCGTGACCCACTATAGATCTAGTGTGTGTACATACTTGCATTGGTATGTTGAGCTTTGCACGGTGCTTGTTAAATAAATCAGCATCGTTTCTAGTTTACCATCATTGTCCGAACATATTGCAACAAGGCGTCAAATAGTCTACCTTCGAAACAAAAATGCATTCGATTGGCAATGATACTGCAAATTGATTGACAGCTACAAGAGTGCGCTTAATGACATTATAAAACTTACAAAGAGTTCAGTTCGGTTTTAATTTTAGTTGCGAATTATTATGAAATAAATTAGTTTGTATTAAAATAAATACACCTAATGTGACATAAATTATTAGAGTTAGTGGTTAAAATAAATTCGCTTGCACCTGCATAAATAAAAAACTAACTGACACTTGTACCGTATTTAGATAGATCCTAATTTTAAAAATCCAGACTTTACCTAAAAGTTGAGCTTTCCAGAATTTGATTTGTACCACTAATGATTAAGTCCGACTGTATAAAGTTTGGTTGTTTATGTAGCAACGTTGTAATGAAGAGTTTGTAGCCACAACAAATATCTTCATTTGGATGATAAAAGTCAAATAATTACGTTTGTCTATCTACACTGCCCCACGTTTAATTCAATTTGATCAAACTTTTTCATCTGAAGATGTTAAAGCAAAAACTAGGTAAGCACAATTAGAACATGGTTATAAAAACTCAATTTTACATAAATTTATTAAAGGTGTGAGAGCTCCAAGGTTTGAATCCCCTGAACGGAGTATCATATTTGGTTTGGTAGCCAAATATGCTGATACTATCAAGAATAAGAAAACAGATGCCGTAGCCACCCAGGATAAAAATAAAGCATGGCAAAAGACTGCTGCAGAATTGAAAAAGTCTCCTTCTCCAATCATTATAGAACTGCAGTGTCTATATCTAAATTTTGGAAAAATTCCAAGAAGACTGCGATGCAACAGGCTGTTCAGGAGCAACGGGAGCGCATCAAAACAGGCAAAAAGATTCCTCAAATCGATATCAAAAAGGACGAGCATGAAACAGTTTTATCAATTGTTAATGATAGAACTGTTTTTGGACTCAAAAATCATTTTGATAAAAATTTTGTTTATTTTTAGTATGCCGAAATAACACATTTATTCAGTGAAAGTGATGAGGGGCTCATAGAGATAGTTTATGAAGATGCTGAAATATGCCCATTTTTCAAAATTGCACTTAACTATCTTTATATTTCACGACGAACTAATAATGGAAAATCAATGGATTAATGATAAAATTGACTTAACAAGGGGAGCTATGCATGTTGAAATTCCGATAATTAAATGTATATACATACGACATAATTAATTACAAGGAATTCAGAAAAACTTGCAAGCCTATGAAGTGAATGATAATAAGAATTGATGCCGTTGTGGAAAAGAAGATATCTCAGAGCAGTGAATTCAATGTGACACATGTTCAATTTGGTATCACTCTATCTGTGCTGGGCTTAATGATGAAGAAGTTAAGCAGCTTGGTTTGTCTGATGGCACTTGGCTTTGTCCTAAATGGGACGTTTCTTCAAGCAAGCAGCCTTCAACTTCTACTTTTTCTTCTGAAATGATACCATGCCCCCACTGTCCCGGTTTTCTCTCATAAAACATACAATGGAGAAATGCGTCTCAAAATTCACAAAAGTCGTACTTACCAAAATCTACTCCTATTGCAATCGTCTTTGCCTTCATCGGAATATATCATCGATCAAATAGTAAATATGAAAAGTTCAATCAAAGTCCTAAAACGATCAGGGGCGAAGGGAGCAAAAAGAGGTAACTGTTCAACTTTGTGAGCAGCACAACGTGAGATGTTACGAGCGATGTCAGCTCTCAGACAGGACCAGTAATACCTTTGGAGGAGACGGAAAGAAGTTTTGGTCACGCCACAATCATCGGAAGTTGGAAGATCATGATGAACAGATTACGCTGCTCTAAATTATTCAATCATCCGGAGAATCGGCAACAATAGAAATTTTTTGGCAACAGTAAAAACCTGGAAGGATAACTTCTAGAGGAATTTAGAACTTCTGGAAACATCGAATTTTACCAAGGGTTAACAGTAGGAAGGGTGCCTATCGAGAGAGGTAACGAGTTCAAGGACAGCAACAAAACAAGAAAGGGCATACGGAACAACATGATCCTTGCCTTTACGGTAAATAATGAAAAGTTCATATTGTTTTAGGCGAAGGAACCAGTTGGCTAGGCGACTAGAAGGACTTTGGAATTTATGGTACGAAAGGAAGAAATGGTGATCGGTTATGACGGAAAAGTGGGAACCCTCGACGTTGTGGCGGAACTTCTCAATCGTCCACATCACTGCAAGGCACTCCCTTTAAGTAACGCTTGGAAAGCGAACGACTGATATAGCTGGCGTCATTCTTGCTGTCGGGATCGAATTGGCTTAGGATGGTACTCAAACCCAAATGGAGGGCGTCAGTTTTGATAGTGAAAAGTAAAGTAAAGTCAGAGCAGGAAATGATGGAACAGAATCTAATATTTAAGGGAAAAGTAAGCAGATTAACAATCGGGGAATTTCAAGAGAAAGGGGCATACTTACGGGTGAGGTTAAAAGCGAAGCAGTGAGAGCAGCAAAATTCGGGATGAAGAGCTGGTGCCAACTGGCCATACCAATCACTTGACGGACTTCGATGACAGAGGAGGAATCTTATGGATAGCGGAAACTCTGTCGGGATCAACCAGGAGACCATTCCGGTTACCGACATAATCAAGAAAACAGAGTCTTGACGAGTGGAAATACCGGCGGAAAAAAGACGTAAAAGAATTAAATTGAGGATGCGGAGGTGGTTGTCGAAAGAAGGGGTAGCTATGGTAATATCGTCAAGATAAGCGAAGCAAATAAGTTCAAAATCAGAACCGATGGCTTGGTCGATTAGTCTTTGGAAGGTAGCGGAAGGGAAGGTGGCAAAATTGAAGTAGACCGCAATGAGGGACGGTGAAAGCAGTGTTAGGTTAGGATTCGGAAGAGAGAGGAATTTGCCAGTAGACGGCATAAAGCGAAACTTACAGAAAATACACATGTAACGAAAAAAACGGAAAGAAAAGTTTAGGAAATCGGGGGTAAACGTTAAGTTAAAAGGGAGGTTTCCAGAAAATTGAGCCAACGTTGAGTAAAAAAAGAATTCAAAAAATCGAAGCCAAACGTTAAGAACAAGAAACGTTTAAAAAAAATTGGGACCACACGCTTGGTATGCTAAATTTTATGTTACGGTAATCTGTGCGGACAAAAGAAAAGTAAACTACAGTAAACAAAGAAACAGTAAGCCCGCACCGAGTACCACAACAAAATCAAAGAAAATCCAAAGAAGGCAGTGCTAGCTGGAAGTCGTAGAGTGGGGTCGGTCAGACAGAAAGAAAAGGAAATCTGAAGAAAAGTATTTTATTAACAAAACCTTAAGAGAACAACGTTATAAAAAAAACTTCCCGGAGGATTTACAAAGTTTACTAAAAATCTAGGTATACAATTAGTACACTCAACTACCTCAATTTAATTTTTAACCTCAAATATGAATTAGCAGAAAGAAGCGTTGGAAGTTATTCTCAGGTTGCTAACTTTTTTTTTTTAAATTAATGGAATGAAGAATGGTTACTTACATAGTTACAGCAATCAACAAGAACTGTATACAGGATGAAATGCATTTTTTCCTGTATCTGAAAAAAATTTATTAGAAGAAAACCGCCACACCTAAACAATGGTGTAATTTAAATTTATATGAACAAAACTTTTAGAACAATCAATGCTAAACTATTATATAACAAATACTCAACTAATAAAACCTGTCACCGTCACCTGTCACGAAGTAAGTTCAATTTCTTCCTGTGACATCTTCAATTGTGCGAGGGGTAGCCTTATAAACTTACAAAATCCAGACCCAATTTTTGATGAGAGAAGTCAGCAAAACTATCCAGAAAAAAAACAGCAAGCCTCACAGTTTATAACGACATTACTGTCTCAAGCTTATCACAACGTGATCTTGAAGGTTCTGACATGTCACGGTTTTGTCACTGCAACTTTTTGTAGTCGGCATCTGTTAAAACACATGCCACGTCATACTGTTAATTCGAATGTATAGAATTATCTACTGGACTGAATAGGAAACTATCAACACGCGCATTTATTTATCTCCACTCAAAGGGTGTCAAGCGTTCACTTCTAGGTATTAGACTTGCCTAGTGTAAAGTATAATAATTCTGAATTGTAAACAAAGCTATATAAATTTTTGGAAACCTATGACATCTGTCAAGGGTGTAGCTAAAAAAACAGAACCGACAGTCCCATAATCTTTACGATTTTACTTCATTGTTTCACTAAACTTTACACGAATTATACTGTTTCTTACTAAAAGAGATTGAATATTTTTGTATACAAACTAACTATTTCGCGATAATTGGTACAACCAGCTTGTGGTTCTAGTCTGACAAACGGAACTACCGACAATTCTCGAATCTGGTCAAAGCCTCCCTAAGAAAACTGGCCGTAACAATTAACGACATGTAAGGAGAGTTGCCTAACTTTTTGCATAAAATTATATAAAGTATAAAATTTCAATAACGCCGTGTAAGATAAGCAAAGCAAAAATTGTAATGGGTTAGAATTGTTAATAAATTCTCAAACAATCGTAAACAAAAGGAAATACAAGATTCAATTAAGAACAAAAATATTTACGTGCATTCTGGGTACGTTACAAACAGCATATTTATGTGCCCGACCAGACCAGAAATATGGTCTGCCGTATCTAATAGTAAGACTTTAAAGTGCGTTGCAAAATAAATCGAAGTAAGAACGCAACGGTAACACAAACTCACTAGAAAAATGAATATGACAATGTCAATGACAGAACTGACGACGGTGCTTTGCATCAAAACAATCTGAAGTAACATTATACTTCCTTCCACTGCTAGTCAGAAACAAATAGTTTAGCAGATTGTTGTAATACGTAGCGCTTAGGTATTCTGCTACAGATTTAAAATGGAAAGCCAGACGTGATCGATAGGCATTACGTTGCGAATAAAATGACTTCAATTGCATACATCGTACACTATATTAACCAGATGGTATTTAAAGACTTGCCTTGTCCAAGCTTTTATATGCTAAATTAAAGGCAAAACGCATTAGGGTATAGTTTTGATACAAAAACACCGTCCAGGTATCGAAAGGAGATTCTTCTCTCACAAAACTGCCTATGAGTGGAAGATACATAGTAATTAACTAAAGTAAACGGCAAAAGCCGGTAGAGAAAATAACTAGCTGGTGTTAAGACTGCTGTGACATGAGCAAGGGATTAAAAATTAAACAGCCAAACTTAGAAAGAGAGAGAGGGTGCCTCTAACCAGAATTACAAGTATATAGAGGGTTAGGACCCCTTCAAATGAAGGATGAAATTAAACGGAAATTACTCAATCTCGCTATCTAAAGATTTTTCATAAAATGCATTAACGTTTGATGAACACTATAAGTACATTAATTTCTACTAAACTCCGCAAACCTAAAACAAGTGAAGCAACACTTGATTTACTCCCACAGCATATTTGATAAACACAAAACCGGAACTTTATGTAACAGAAAGCTAATGAATCCCTTGTTAACTCATTTATCTAATACTGCATCGATTATTAGCAAATAATAGATTCTTAAGGGCGAATAAACCGCTAAATTGTTTAGTTTTGGATTGTCCAAAAGGAGCTAAAATCCCGTATCAAATTGAGGATGCACCCGCCGAATACAGTGATGCATTTGTAGATCTTTATAAAACAATAGAAAAAATATAAAAATTTGAAGAATGAAAAAATTAAATGGGCGCAATTTTAAGCAACGTCACCAATAGCACTTTCCTCGAAAGATTTTCAATCCTGTCTTAAATTTATAGGCGCCAATTTGTTTAGTTTACTGACAATCCTCTGGTAGGCGAGTATTCCTGGGGATCTTAATTAAGTAGCCCTCCTGGCGGAATAAACCTCCTTTACAATATGTTAAACTATTTATTTAAACAAAGAAAACAACTGTCAGCTCACTGTGTCACCTAAATCTAATTGAGTACAAACATCATAAGAGGAACACACACAAAGATATAAAATTACATAAGTCGGTTTATTTTCAATCAATCATAACCTTGATGATTCCACTACAATAATTAGAAGCACGTCCTCAACTTTTCAAATAAACTTGCAATTTACAGGTTTTATATATATAATAGAATTAACACTATACGTTAAGAAATGGTGGTCGTTGTGTAATTATATCAATATCTAGTTAAACAAGCATTATCCATAATGGCCACCATTAATCAGTAAAGAAAATTTTTAATTAGCAACTAAACCTACATTGAGACTTGGTGTAGATAAAAGATTTCATAGAGACAGGATTAAGTTAACGTTTAGTCGAGTACATCATGTCCAATCTCTGTTGACTTCGAACTAATTCGTTCTAATTCTATCAGTATTTTCAGGTTATGTCAAAAATTCGCGGATAGCACTACGTTCAACTCTGTTTTCTAATTTCATAGCCAAAAGGATTTACTCGAATTCACTCAACGGTCACACTCATATTTGTTATAGTCTCCGTCTCGCAAATAATTAATTAATTGCCTTTCATTCGGAGAATAGCTCTCGTATTTTGCTATTACATTACATGCTCTTGGGGAAGCGGAGGTTATTGTGTTACTGTTCTATTGTTGCGTTTGTGTTGAATCACGTAAAAATGCGTGTGTATTCAACAATTTTGCAAATACATGCCATGAAAAATTTTACATTGTATTTATTTTATATTTTTATCAAAATT
The DNA here is from genome assembly GCA_036346225.1 of Platerodrilus igneus. Taxonomy (NCBI): domain Eukaryota; kingdom Metazoa; phylum Arthropoda; class Insecta; order Coleoptera; family Lycidae; genus Platerodrilus; species Platerodrilus igneus. The sequence goes on along the minus strand of JARFIW010000765.1, from coordinate 2,340,478 downwards.
ATGTATAACCTGATATTTGCAAACACTACTAAATAAGCACTGTGCTTTAGTAATTATCTACGTAGTTGGATATTATTGTTAATATACTATATGGGAATTACTTTGTATTATAACTACACGTGTTCCTATATATCGTTAATTTTTTCAATTCTGCTACAAATTATAAAAAGCTCTTTTACATTTGGGATAATTATAATATGATTATTGCGTACTAATAATGGCACTGTTAGTTACTTTTTTATTCTAAAAGCTTTCTTAAAATAACACGACTACACTATGAAAATGTACTGCTACAATTATAATTCGGATAATTACTCATGCTTACATTTTCGTATCGATTTTTTAATGCATAATATTGATATGTTTTCGTTTTGGCGGTTTTTGGAGATAACTTATTGCCTGAGTTTCAGCTATATATTTTACCATAAACGACTTTCTGAGTCTGTGGTTTGGGATTATTTTCACTTACAAAAGTAAAAATTATAGATGTGTCGTGTTTAGTTAACGCTTCAATACCTGAAATTCATCCGTTATAGAAAGGTTTTATCTCTGTCCATCTGATTTATATTTAACGTAACGTAAACGCGTCACAAGATATTTGCACAAATAATGGGAACTCTGAATTATAACCTTATTTTTGAATCCGCCTTAGATACTATCTAATATACATCTAAGATACATCTAATTCATGGAGGTGAAAGCTAGGTGTCTCTAAACTTCTGTAAAACTAATTTTTTTATGTTAAAAAGATTGATTTTTGTTAGTATCTATATCTTTCTTATTAAGTATCGATTAAATTGTTATTTTAAATATTTTAGTGTTTTAATGAATCTATTTTTTTTAATAAAAATAGTTATTCACTACGAGGTGCGCATATCGTTCAAAAACTTTTAGCAACTGTAAGAACTTAAACAATAAAGTAAAGTTTCTACAACAATTATTCCTTTATAAAAGAGGACGTTTTAAATAAATAATATCAAGTTTGTAAAATTAAATGACAGGTATATAGACAACTAGTGGGTAATCAATATTTGACATTTTTAAATAAAGAAGAGCATCTTATGGTATCGTGCAAGATGCACTCAACCCCACATAAAGATTATCAAAATTTCTAAGAATTTAAATTAAAAAGCTAACATACCTCCAGGCGCTTAAAAAATACTTACCTTCCGTTTTAAACAGACCAGCAAGCTGCAGCATAGGAACATACTAGGTTTTTTAGCAATACATTACTAAATCAATGTAAATCAAGTTGTTCGTATACAAAATTAAACTGTTGTCGTTTATCTAATATTCTTGCATGATTACATCGAACACAGTGACGCGGTTTTAGATTCTACGTAAATAAAAATTAAGTTTCAAGCGCCAAACTAAAAATTATACATAATTTGTTGTACTACAGACACTAATATTAAAAATTTAAAGATCACATATACTAAGTTGGACCTTAACAAAATATATTGCCACACAGAGCACTAGGAGCTTTCTAGACTCGCTTTTCGCCGACAAGTGCTAATGGATTCTTGCAAGCTCTATAATTTTGAACTGCCTAAAACACAGACTAAAAATCAACTTCCAGCACGATACGTATGATCTTGCAAACAAAACAAACTCAAAAATACGACATGGTATTCAATAATAAACAAGATAGCAATTTGTAAATCTAGGACATTATTTGTTTTTTTTCGTAAATTTTAGGCAAGCAACAGGTTGTTTTACCGTTAAAAATGATTTTACGTTAGAATTTCGATTTGTCCAGAAGAGGCGAAAGTCCGTAACAATTGTAAGAATGGACCGACTGACTAGTGGTGCGGATCTGGATTTCTAAGAACAGAATAATAAAAATAATAAAACATAAACATGTAAAACGACCGAAATACAAAATTACATTAGAAGTACCACTCACCTTGAAAGGCTTTACTGGTTGTCAAAATTAAGGACTCCAAATTGTCTTGACCTAGCAATCCTTTTGGTGCTTTCGCTATCTTGATGTCGGTTAATTCGGGTGGTTTATCTGCTTTCGTTTTCCTTAAATTATGGCCATCTCCTTTTTAACTTTCTTAACCATGCCGTAGAAGTGCTCATTAGTTTTCATCGAAATTAAGAAATTTTCAAAATAGCAACTTCTTCCAATTATGACTTCATCACTTAGGTAGCTAAATAACCTTCCACAATTATCACCTATACTTATCCTACAAATAACTTAAAATAATGTTCAATCTAAGTTTTAACTCTAGCAATGGTAATTTTCGATAGAAATGCACGTACATTGACCTTAAAAGGAAAGCTTTAACTTATCTACACTGGCCAGTTATTATTAACAAAACTCATTCAAAAATAATATTCATCCGTAAATAATACATTTTCTAAATTGAATTATACGACATTTTGAATCCTACTTACTTGGAAACTCCTCAACAACAATATATAGAAAAACAGCGCAATACCAAATGTTACTTGCGCCAATTCAATGTCCATTCAAAATACCGTGTTTGCATCCCTTAGCTAACAAAAATTCCACAATTGGGCTTACATTTACATACTTCTTACCCTCTTAAAACGTTTAAACTCCCTTCGTTAATAATATTATCTTTAAATTTAAACACAACTATTTATATCGCGGTTTTGCAGCCCAACAAAATGATTATATAACAAAATATAAATTTTCTACTGCAAAGGTACAAGCCTTTTTTGTATAAAGTTTAAAGATACATCATTATACAACATAAACAAACGAAAAGCTCATATGTTTCTCACATTTTTAATTTTACAAATTTTTATAACTAAAGATCCAGGATGTCAAAGAACGCTGGTTACTTGTTTGGTTTTTACTTCCTCACACGTTAGGTCACTTCATTCCAAATACATAAATTCAAGCATACGTTGACAAGTGAAGCTAATTTAATACCCTTTTATGGGTTAATAACACCGACCGGCACAAATCTAATTTACACAATTCGCGCGTTTGATCTTGCTGATATACGTATCCAGTAAAGCTCAAATCAATTTGATATCGCCTGTTGACAGCCCACTATCTAAACGTTCACAAACACTCAAACGATATTTCTTTCTTAACTTCACTTACGAACTTAATCGTTATTTTTCAACTTCTGTTCTTTTTAAAATTCTGTTCTCACAGGTTGTGCGTCTAAAGCTTTCTTATAGTCATGTTCAATCCTTCAGTTCGTGTGAACGCTTTAATTTTAAGACATTTTAAGTTTCTGTGTATTGTTTAACCCTATGTGGATTTATAGAAATATTATTGTGAACGGTGATGTCCTCGGTTTTTATTACTGGTTCAATAAAAATATACTTGGTGTATCTGTCGAAATAGCTATGTTACTGTATGTAAATCGCCTAAGGCTCTAAGTATTTTTTAAGGTGCGTTTAGTGGTAAAGGTTCATTACGCTAACTAAAATTATATAAAGTTATATCTACACCCTAATGTGTACTTACGCAACGTACGAGCGTTACAAAGTGATAGGAAGATCATTATCCTTCACATAAACTACTTACAAAGCGGATTGCGGTATATTAGACTTACAAGTTAAATATCTATGCCAAACTCTATTATCAGTTATAGAAAACAAAACCCAAGCAAAACGACGACTTACAGAATTTTTAATTTGTGTGTACTTTTAAATTACTTTTAAAAATCGCTCAACTGCCTTTGGATTTGTCAGATAATTAAACAACTAAACAGGTTTTCATAATTATCTGTGGTAATTCTAGGGCGCTCATCACTTTTAGGTAGCAAAATAGCGATGTAATATCTGCCGTATTTATTGTATCGAGCTCGCTTTGTTTTTCTATTTGAAGTCTGTTCTTTAAACGCATAAATACTACACACATTAATAATTAGGTAAGTTTGAAGGCATCGTTTTTATGTGCTTTTTTAAATTTAGTAGTCTACTTTAATCTGCTACGAACGAAGTTATACATCGCGTTGCGTTACGTTAGTTATAAATTAAATGGGGTGAGGAAATTTAGTAAATTTGAATAGACACATTAAATATAAACACACCTTGTATAAGAAATTCCACAATAATTGATCTTAATTAAGTATGATATTTCAAATTTTGTTTCTATGAGGGTTATTCAGCTTAACAATCGTTATCTTATTATATCTTATTAATATATTGCAGGCTTAGTTAACGAAGACGATGAATTAAATTAAAACTGCAAATGAAAACATACCTTATTATTACAGGACGCTGTGTATGCACTTCACATAAAAAGAATAATTTACAATAGATAGATATCGTCCGTCATGACCACCATGGATATTAAAACAACACCATATTGTATCACAATATAGCATATATTAAAAGCAATTTGATCATAATCATGTACGTAAACATAGATTAAAATTGGTTACATTGTAAGAACAAATTTTTATATTAGGAGAAATGATTAGAACCTGCAAAAAATGAATGAATTAATTATCTGCGAATAGTTAATTAGGGAATGTCAAAATGTAGAAATTCGGGCGAGTAGTATGGGTGCGGAAATTTGAAAATGGACGAAATGCAGTTACCAGAAAGAAATATGATTGGATTTCCCGCAGGGCGAAAAACACGGCGGATGACTACAAGTAGAAATACACTTGCAAGTGCAGGGTAGGTTTACGCACCTAGGGGTGTAGATAGAATATCATGACGATTGAGGTTAAAAAGGGGTTAGGACCTGAAAATTTTCCCCTTTTATTAATTTGCAATTTTGTGTTGTCTTGAGTTAAGGGGGCTGGTAATTGAAGAAGAAAATTAGAAGCTTGTGCTTTCTGGATATTTTTAACCTGTTAGCAGATGAATCGAACTGTGAGTAATTATTAGCTTTTATGTTTATACTTATTAATTATGTGCGTGTGGGTAGTAGATGTGAATGTTTGGTATTTATGACAGGAAATTAATCAAAATAAAAGTGAATATTCTTTTGAAAGATGACTTGTCGACGAAAGAAGTGTTTGTAAAATTTCAGCATAATGTTATCATTTTAAAATACGGAAAGTATTTACGTATAGATTTTAAATCATTTTGAATAGACATTGAGAGGATAAAAGAAAGTTTGGGTTTAACTGCTTTCAATGTTTGTTATTAAAAGCATTTCAAATAATTGGGCATGTAATGTAATTGAATATGGGTAATGCAAAAATTTAGAGTGACAGTATTATTTAACTTAATAATTTTTATAAGGATTTCTTTTAATAGTACCAGGCTGGAGCGAAGTTAAGAATTTAGGTTTTATAAGAAAAGTATATTTGTATCTTTTGTTAAAAATATTTAATGTCAATAGTAGTTAAGTATAGGTTGAACTTCATCTAAATTTATCTCTGAACTGGATAGTAATTACGTCATCATTATAGGATATCCTAGTCATCCCGGTGGTGGAACGTTTTTTGGAGGAGACATTCTCCTTTACAACTTTATTTAATTATGCCACAGCTTCATAACGTTTTAAGATAGCAAGGGAGGCATATGCGGAGTAACCATATTACGTGTAGGGATAATATCGAAGGGATTGATGAGACAGATGGTTTGGCGCCTCTCAATTATGACAGCAGAAACATCTTTTTAAGGTACGTAAATAAGGTAATGCGTTTGTTTGTATTTCAGCCATTTTATGTATCATTTTTATATATTACTTTTATGTCAATTTTTCTATTTTTTCAAATATAGTAAGGAATTATAGATAATAATATATCTAGGAGAGCAAACGACTGATATAGCTGACGACATTCTCGCTGTCGGGATCGTACTGACTTAGGATGGTACTGAAACCGAAATGGGAAGCGTCACTTTTGATAGTGAAAGATAAAGTAAAGTCAGAGCAGGAAGTGATGGGGTAGAAACTAAGTGTTATTTAAGAGATATGTACGCAGGTTAACAATCGGCGGGTTGCAAGAGAAAGGGGCATACCTACGGGTGAGGTTATAAGGCGGAGCAGTGAGGGCAGCAAAATTCGGAATGAAGCGCCGGTAGCAACTGACTATACCAATCACTTAAACTATTTGTGGGACAGAGGAGGGAGGAGGAATCTTGAGAATAGCGAAAACTCTGTCGGATCAACCAGGAGACTATCTCGGTTAGGGACATAACTAAGAAAACAGAGTCCATGAAGACAGAAATGGTATTTACCTTTACGAATGGTAATACCGGCGGAAAAGAGACGTGAAAGAACTAGATTAAGGATGCGGAGGTGGTTATCAAAAAATGGGGTTGCTATGATAATATCGTCAAGATAAGCGAAGCAAAAAATTTTAAGATCAAAACCGATGACTTGGTCGATAGGGCTTTGGAAGATAGCGGAAAGGTATGCGGTAAAATTGGAATAGACCACGATCAGGAACGGTAAAGGCAGTGTTAGGTTTGGATTAGGCAGAGAGACGAATTTGGCCGGTAGGCGGATCGAATATTGAGGTAGGAGAGCAAACAAGCATCGCGGTCTAGGATAGTGGAGATGTAAAAAAGATATGCGTTTTTTTTTGGGTGGGTGACTTTGTTGACTTTGCGGAAGTTGATGCAGAACTTATTGGAATCGTCCTTTTTTTACTATAAAAATGGGACGACAAGGGACTAGTGGAAGATTCGACAACTTCAAACGAAGCATCTCGCCGGGTTCAGAATGGGTTATTTTAGGAGGAAGTGGGAAATAAGGATAATATCGTTAATTAATAGGTTCAGCTGATGTACGGATATGGTGCTGGACAAAGACGATGCAACCAAGACTTGGAGGTTGTTTGGAAAAAGCAGGGTTAATAAGGGAATCTGTCTGCTGACGTTGAGGAGGAGTAAGGTCGGGCACAATATAGACAGGACTGGAAGTAGTGATGTCCAATGAGGAAAAAGAATCAAAGTTCGATTGGTCATCGCGAAAATTTGGAACACCGTGTACAGACTTTCAAAAGTCGATACCCAGGATCACTTGATGCGAAACTTTAGGAATGACGGAGTATGGATGAGTAATGGGAAAGGAAACGGAATCTACAATGGTGGATTTGGAATTGTCAGCCAGGTTACAGAGAGAAGAAGAGAAAGGATAAAGAGGAAGTTGTAGGGAAATCCGATAACACCTAAATGGTGCACGAGACTTCTAAGTCATCTCGGTTCAAAAACCCTACTGACGTTTAATAGGATACCACATTGATGTTGGCAGTCGCGTCGGGTTACTCTCTTGCGGCTCAATCCGTGGCAATGCAAGATTTGGGACTCAGAATAATTAGGAGAAGTGTGTCCCCTTTGATCACAATTCCAACATCTAGGAACAGAATTCGAAGTATTCTTTTAAGACCTATTTGCCGGAGAAGTGTATGTATTGGTAGTAGAAACCGAGGGGTGGTCGGCATATTGGAAGGGTTTATTTCGGGACCTACGGCTGCAAGATTCACAGCTGCAATAGATTTTAATTCAACTTCTAGATTTACTTCATAGAGGCGATCAATAAAGGATTTTTTGGCTGATTGTACTTTGACTAAATAAGGACGTGCTCTTAGGTGTTCTACGGTGTCCGCAGCCGACACAGGTGTTCCTCTAATCAAAAGTTCAAAAGTAAATTCGTCTATACGCAACCGATTTATATAGTCCGCTATTTTGCTACAATACAAGAATATTACAGCCAACATAAATTGTTGCGATACAGATTCCAAGCGTTGTACAAGAGACTAAAATAAAAAAATTTTACAGTTCACGTATACTAAATCGGACTTTAATAAAAATAGTGGCCACACAGAGCACTAGGAGCTTTCTAGACTCGCTTTTCGCCGACAACTGCTAGTGCATTCTTGCAAGCTCTATAATTTTGTACTGCTAAAACACAGACTAAGAATCGACCTGTAGCACCATACGTAACATCTTGTATACAAAACAACAGAATGACTTTATAACGAAATGTAAATTTTCTACTGCCTATGTGCAAGCCATTTTTTATTAAAGGTTCAAAGATACATAATTATGCAGAATAAACAAACGAAAAGCTCATATGTTGCTCTCAGTTTTAATTTTACAGATAATTTTTGTAACTAAAGATGTAAGATGCCCAGGGACGCTAGATGCTTGCCTGGTTTTATTTTCTTACACGTTAGGTCACTTGATTCCAAATACATAAATTCAAACTTCCGTTGACAAGTGAATCTAATGTAATACCCTTTCATGGTTTAATAGCACCAACCGACACAAACCTAACTTCCACAATTCACGCGCTTGATCTTGCTGATATACGTATCCAGCAATGCTCAAATGAATTCAATATCGCCTGTCGAGAACCCACTACCTAAACGTTCACAGACACTTAAACAATATTTCTTTCTTAACTTCACTTACGAACTTACTCGTTATATTTCAACTTCTTTTCCTTCTTTTAAAATTCCGTTTCCACAGATTGTGCGTCTAAAGCTTTTTTATAATCAAGTTCAATTCTTCCGTTTGTGTGAACGCATTAATTTTAAGACATTTTAAGTTTCTGTATATTGTTGAACCCTATGTGGATTTATACAAATATTATTGTTAAGGGTGATGTCTTTAGTTTTTACTCCTAGTTCTATAAAAACATACTAGGTGCCTTTTGGTGTATCTGTCCAAATAACTGTATTTTTAAGGTGCTTTTATTTATATTTATACCCTAATGTGTACTTACGCAACGTGCGAGCGTTACAATGTGATAGGAAATTAATACACCGCAATCTCAATAAAATCATGATCCTTCATATAAACTACTTACAAAACGGATTGAGGTATATTAGACTTACAAGCTATATATCTATGCCAAACTCTATTATTAGTTATAAAAAACAAAACCCAAGCAAAACGAGTACTTGTAGAATTTTTGATTTGTGTGTACTTTTAAATTACTTTTAAAAATCGCTAACTGCCTATGCAATTGCCAAATAATTAAACAACTAAACAGGTTTTTATAATTATCTGTGGTAATTCCAAGGCGCTCACCACTTTTAAAGTAGGAAAATAGCGATGTAATATCTGCCGGAGTTATTATATCGAGCTCGTTTTGCTTTTCTATTTGAAGCCTGTTCTTTAAACGCATAAATAGTACACACAACAATAATTAGGTAAGTTTGAAGGCATCGTTTATTTGTATGTTTCCAAATTTACTGGTCTATTTTAATTTGTTACGACCAAAGTTATAAACGCGTTGCGTTACGTTAGCTATGAGTTAAATAGATAGGAAAATTATTTAGTAAATTTGAATGAGAAATTTCACAAATAACTGATCTTATTTAAGTATGATATTTCAAATCTTGTTTCTATAAGGGTCATTCAGCCTCTTATTATATTTTATCAATACATTGCAGGCGTAGTAAACTAGGACGATGACTTAAATTAAAACCTAGTTATTGCAGGACGCTGCGTATTTACTTTATTTGAAGAAATAATTTACAATAGATAGATATCGTTCATCTCGACTACCAAGGATATTAAAACAATACTATATTGTATCACAATACAGCATATATACAAAGCAGTGTGATCATAATCATGTACTTAAACATAGATTAAAATTGGTTACATTGTAAGAACAAATTTTTATGTTAGGAGAAATGGTATTGGTTAGAACCGGCGGAAAATAAACGAATTAATTATCTGTGAACAGTTAATTGGGGAATGTCAAAATGTAGTAAAACGGTCAAGTAGTATGGGTGCGAAAATTTGAAAATGGGCGAAATGCCAAGAAATATGATTGGATTTCCCGCAAGGTAAAAAGCACGGCGGAAAACTACGAGTTGAAATACACTTGCAAGTGCAGGGTAGGTTCACGCACCTAGAGGTGTAGATAGAATATCATGACGATCGAGGTTAAAAAGGAGTTAGGGCTTGAAAAATTTACTCCTTTATTAATTTGGAATTTTGTGTTGTCTTGAGTTAAAGGGGCTGGTAATTGAAGAAGAAAAATTGGAAGCTTGTGTTTTCTGAATATTCTTAACCTGTTGGCAGATGAATCGAACCGTCAGTAATTATAAGCTTTTATGTTTATACTTATTAATTGTGTGCGTGTGGGTAGTAGATGTGAATGTATGGTATTTATGACAGGAAATTAATCAAAATAGAAATGAATATTCTTTTGAACGATGACTTGTCGACGGAACGAGTGATTGTAAAATTTTAGCATAATGTTATCATTTTCAATTTGAGAAGTATATACGTATTAATTTTAAATTATTCTGAATAGACATTGAAAAAGTTGGGATTTAACTGTTTTCAATGTTAGTTATTAAAAACGTTTCAAATCATTGTAATTAAATGTAATTGAATATGAGTAATGCAAAAACTTCGAGTGACAGTATTATTTAACTTGATACTCTTTATAAGGATTTCTTTTAATAATACCGGGCTGGAGCAAAGTTAAGAATTTAGGTGTTATAAGAAAAGTATATTTGTTTCTTTTGTTGAAAATATTTAATGTCAATAGTAGATGAGCATAGGTGGAACTTAATCTAAATTTATCTCTGAACCTGATAGTAATTAGGTCATTATTATAGCATATCCTAGTCATCCCGGTAGTGGAACCTTTTTTGGAAGAGACATTCTACTTTAGAACTTTACTAAATTATGACAAAGCTTTATAATGTTTTAAGATATTTTAAAGAAAGGTATCTTGCAAGTGATAAATTTAGAAACCCGAAGCAAGCGAGGTATGTGCGGAATAACCATATTACATGTAGGGATAATATCGAAGAAATTGATGAGACAGGTGGTTTTTCGCCTCTTGATTATGACAGTAGAAACGCCCTTTTACATTGCGTAAATAAGGCAATGTGTTTGTTTGTATTTCAGCCATTTTATGTATCATTTTTATATATTATTTTTATGTCAATTTTTCTATTTTTTCAAATACAGTAAGAAATTATAAATAATAGTTTAACTAGTTTTTAGGTGTTAGTGTATCTTTAATCTATTAAACTGCGTAGTGCAATAGTTTTTGTACTAACAGAAATAATACATACACATTGTTCTGAAATGTACATGAATTAGTGGGTATCTAAGATCACACCAGTAAACTCCTACCGGTGTTAGTAGGTTGGTTGAGTAGAAATTGAATGTTTGTGTAAACGGTAGAGTTAAAGTTTTATAAATATACCCCATCACACAAGTTGCTAAAATATTCTGAAATAGAAGGGCTGGTTTTGTTTAACGTCTATGCGGTGAACACTGGAAACTTTTTGGCGACAGAAACTCTCTCTAGAAGTTGCGACTGGTTACGGACGAAATGAACGTTATGCTATTAATTTGAATTTGCTTCGAAGGGGCGGGCATCCAACAACAAATTTGAAGATGCACCGGCTAACTGCAGTGCCGTCGCAGACTGTGGAAAATATAATAATGACGATAGAAAATAAACATTTGAAATGACTAAAATACAAAACTTCTCCAACCACTTACCCTGAAAGGCTTTTTCTATTGTCATAATTAAAAGAAGCCAAACTGTTTTGTCTCAGCAATGTCTTTCGATCTTTCCCCTACCCTGAGTATGGTTATTCCGAATAGACATCATATGCTTTTAGTTTTGTTAAATTCAGCACACTATACGCTACCTTTTACTACAGCACTTTAAAAACGCTCATTAAATTTTGTAATTTCAAAGAAATCTTTAAAGTAAGTGCCTCTCAAGTACGAATCGAACTTAACATCAAATCGATCAGATATTACTAAAGAAAGCCCAATAAAAAAATATTTAATACATTCATAACTGTAACACATTTATATTCCTTTCTATAATACTCATATACATAACACACTAAATCTTATTTCTGAAAATGTGTAACATTTTTATTTTGAGTCATAATTTAATTGCATTGAATTACAAGAATAATGCGCTAAGCGTGCATTGTTCCTTAGGGATCTACTTATATTAATATATCTGTGTCGCATAAAGCTATGTTTAAGCACATTTCTATTTGTTTGTTTCGTGTTCCCCGCCTCTGACGGCGCGACCACTCGGCTCTGGTTTCGACAAGTCAGTCGGCCGCCGGCAACAGCGTTGTTAAGATGTATTTTTGGCTGGAGGCGGGCAACCTTCACATCAACTATTAATCGTTGGGATATCTTCTAATAACGTGCGACAATGTATAATGCGACAACGTAGAATGAAACATGCAGAATTCGTCAACGAGAATCCAAGAAAAAGTTAAGAATTACAATTATGTAGGAACATTCGATTTGAAAATTGCCTAATAAGAAATTTGTTTGATAAGAAATTATGGACGTTAATTTGGATGCAGTCGTATCAAATTGGAATGGCTGGTAACCTTGTTTGAAGAACGGAAATCCCGTCATAATTTTTCGTGAAACAGTAAAAGCAGTTTTTGGTTCGTTATTAGTTGTAAGATAATTCATGCATGTGTTTTAAAGGTTAGAACACATAAACTTGCTATTATGTTTAGAACACGTAATTTGTGTAAATTTCAATTAATTGTTGAGCTGGTTTTATAAACCGTAAAACGAAATTTTGTCGAATTAGCTTTCTATAATAAGATGCTTTGTTCCATATAAACCTTCGATAAGTTTAACGTATGTTTTCGACGTCATATTTTTCTGTTTTGCACAGTTGACAGATGTTGTCTTAAAAGCAGATGCTTTGTGCAGCTGTAATGGAATTTAAACAAACATGCCTATTTTTGTGATCAGCTTTTATCTATACATAAATTATTAAACGTAAATATGAAAGTTCAAATTCTCATTATGTTAGGTTCTAGTAAATTGTTATTTACCTGAAAAGATCTGCCCAGGTTAGAACTTAATTCACTGTGTTATGCTTACAAATCATTATCACTTTAATTTGTATAACAAGTTCTATAATAACATGCTTTGTTCCATATGAACCTTCGATAAGTTTGACATATGTCTTCGACGTCATATTTTTCTGTTTTGCACAGTTGACAGATGTTGTCTTGAAAGCAGATGCTTTGTGCAGCTGTAATGGAATTTAAACAAACATGCCTATTTTTGTGATCAGCTTCATCTATACATAAATTATTAAACGTAAATATGAAAGTTCAAATTCTCATTATGTTAGGTTCTAGTAAATTGTTATCTACCTGAAAAGATCTGCCCAGGTTAGAACTTAATTCACTGTGTTATGCTTACAAATCATTATCACTTTAATTTGTATAACAAGTTCATGTTTAAAGTACAGTTGGTTGTTTAATGAAACAAAAAAAGGAAAGTTAAAACTTTAACTTTGATGTAGTTGATTATGACAATTTTTTGTTACAAATTCCGATATTTTAAACGAGTTTTTTTTAGTAAACAATTAGTTCAAAATTTAAGGCTTTTATTTTGGTCAAATGCGATCAAATCTAATTACATAAAAATAAAATTTTTCTGAGTAATAATTTGATGCCAATATTATATTGGAAATACTTTTTTTATTACTTCTTTATATACTTGTATAGGACACAAATGGTGTGCTATTTTTTTTATTTATTTAACCTTTGCAATTTCTTACAGGAGCTGCGTCTTATCTTAATAAGACAGGTTTTTGTTAACGAAGGCGATCATTTTATCTTTGGGTTTCCACGTCCGCCCTTAGAACTATGCTTTGCAATTATCGTAATTATCTCAGGACATGGTGGCGCCTATTTGATTTAGCTTAACTTTGGTTTGCAAACAGAATTTGACTTACCCCCCACTTCTCATTGCTCTACCCAGGAATAGACCCCTAGCTATGTCGGAAGATTTTTGTTCACTGGCACCCATTAAGAAAAATAATTTACAGTGACGTCACAACGCTTAAGACCCCAAAAAAACAAATTAATAACAACAAAAAACTAACGTGGGACTCGCCATTGAGAAAAACGTAACAAATGGCCTTAATAGCAATACTTAGAAAACGGTTAGATCTTAAATTTTCGTTTTCTTAATTCAATTGTCCTTTAACATTATTAAGTTTTAATGTTTTAGCTAACAACAGATCCCACCAACAAAGCTTACATTTAAAATCAATATTCGCATATTTCTTAATATTTTCTAATTTTCCAGACCTACTAGTACCAGTTTCGTCGCTAATTAAAAATTCAATAAAAAAAATTTTCTACTCAAAGGCAAATACTCATTTGCGTTTAAAACCGCATGTACATAATTATGAATTATGGACATAAAAGCTCACATTTAATTCAGTGTTTAAGTTCCAATACATTCTTAAACCCAAGAATGGCTAAAACAACTAGTAGATTAATTTTCTTTTTTCCAGTTCACACAGCTGCTTTAACAACACAAAATCCAAACTTTGTTTTGGTGAATTCCGAAGTAACAACTTTCTTTATCCGATAGTTACGACGTTAGTTTTACGAACACGCAATTAAAACACATTGCTTTTGCTAGGGTAGTTTAAAAAATAGATCATGGATCATGTTTTTCACCGTGCGCAATCGGAAATATTCAATCTTGAAAGTGTGTTTCTTGCTACTTTCAGCTTTACTTGCCTTTTCGGACTTGGTTAGTATATAATAACTCTAGTTTTTCTGGTAGTCCCTATTGATTACGGTCAGAAGTCGTTAACACAATTCAACATGTTTGATGTATGCTGAATGAAAGGTAATTTTTAGGTTAATTGCACAAAAATTGCGTCCTTTGTATTGTTGTTGCAATTGTCCTTGACGTATGACGCGTTTTAGTTTAATCATAATTTTCAGCCCCATATATTTAACATTCTCGAATTATAAATTTATTACACTCTGCTTTACGGAATAATTAATTTTGACGGTTTTTATTGTTCGGACGTTTATCCTACTTAATGACTAATGCGTTAGTGTTCTAATTTACTTTAACAAAGTTTATTTTATTGTTTCAATTATACTAATTGGCCTATTTGAAATTATATTTTCTAAAAACGAAAGAACTAAAATACCATGTTTAATTAATAATAAATCTATTATAGAAGGTTTGTTGGTCTTCGTTCTGTTCTTCCTTAATTCTTACCCGATTTATAGGTCAAGTAGCATGAACGCATTAAAGACTAGCGCTTTCTGGAACTCTTGTGATGGAATCGATTGGTGTATTTAATAGGACAGCAATTCTTTTTTTCTTGATGATCAATGAAGCGAAGGGCAAGGTATATCTACCAGAGTACGTTGTCCTAGCGAAGGAAGGATTTATCGTTACATTCCGTAATACTCCAGGGTGTGGATGGCTGCAAAGAAAAGCGGAACAACTGGCGTATAAGAACATTTAAAGTTAGAACTTTTTCCTCTATAATCTCTTCTTCTCATCGTATAATAATTGCAAAGAAATGATTAATTTTATCATCTTTGCAGCTGCTTATAGGCCCACTTCTGAAATAATTCAGTTGGGCATAAAATCACATTGTTACTCCAAATTTTCTTGTTTCCTTTATTAAATTACACGCCGTTTTTAAATGACAATTTCTGGAAATGTCGTTTACAGCAAAATTAGAAAACAGGTAAATACCGACTTTTTCATTCTATACTTTCATTGTCCATTCAAAAAATTTAAAATCTATATTTGAAAATGATAATATTATGCTTAAACTTAACCAACACTTGTTCCGTTGCGAAATTCTCGTTCAGCAAAAAGATCACTTTCATTTTGAATAATCTCCTACTACATAAATGCACATCATTCACATTTGAAAATAGGTCTATACGTCTTTAAAAAGTTATATAAAAGCTCATAACATTACCCACTGTTTAATTCCAAGACTTTTAACAACCATCAGTATTCTTCATTTTCCCGTCTTGTAAACAGCAGCTACTTTGGCACAAACAACCGAAAATTAAAAATTAATCGTGGGACGAACATTTCAAGTCTATAACTCTTAAACCGTTCATAACGACAATAAAAACATGTGAATTGAAAGAACCTGCCCCTGCAGTCGTAGGTTCAGACATTTGCCCCTGCGAGAATTTCTGTATTTATTTTTTTTTAAACTGTGTTTTGTTCACTATCAACTTTTGTCCCCATACCGACCATTAAGCGAGGGTAACTACCGTATTACTCGCTCGAATGCTTATATTTTGACATATTTTTATTACCGTTTTACAAATAATTAATTTCTTCTTTCGTGGGATTTGAATATTGTCAGTTAATGCCCCATTCTAATGTACAGTCGGGAATTTCTGTCATGGTTTATAAAATAAATTGCGAGAAAGTACTTGTGGTATCAGGTTAATGTTTGTGTTTTCTTCTGACTTCAACATATTAATTAAATACATTGTAACATTATATTTGATAATAAAGTTATGTTTGTAACCTAAATCTGCAAACTTATCTAAGGCATCGGCTTTTTATTTCTATTTAACTACACAGTATTAACTTTATTTTTTATCTTGGCTGGATTCATTGTAAACCATAACTCAAATTGATTTGTTGTATTATTAAATTGAATTATTTTGAGTAATATAAAATATACAAAAGCTTCCTTAATTTTATGTGAGAAATGCCTTTTTATAAAAATCTATTTCCCTTTTTGTGGTTTTAAAATAGTTTGTAGATTTAGTTTACTACTTTTATGTATTTTACCATAAATAACGTTCTGGTTTCGTTGTTTGCGTTAATTGCATGACGCATTGCATTCATCACATATATATTAAATTGTACGATTTATAGGTTTTGTTATTTTAGCAATATATGTATATTGTCGTGACTTTTTGTTTTATTGATGACTAATGCATTATCTTAGGATTGTATTATATTTATTTTAAGAAAATCTAATTTTTATTGCTTAAGTTATACTAACTGCCGTACTTGAAGTTATATTTTCTAATCTAAAAGAATAAATATAATGCTTAATTGAGATTAATCATTTGTGAAGTCTATTAATCAAACTGCGTCATATTTAATTTGTCCATCGTAGGTTGATTTTCTTCTTTTTGCATGCAGTTTCTATTTAACGTAACGTCAAAGCGTTACACATTGTAACATCCATGTACAGCAAAATATTAATTAGAAAATATCGCGTTCCGTAAAAGGTATTGACAGTTTGTCAAATCACTCTGTAGCAATTGTCAACTATAAGTTTCTCGCCATCCTTTTCCAATGTAAGTATTCTCCTTCCCCTTTCGCTTCATTTTGTTTGCGTCTTTCCAAAATTAATAAATTCACGTGTGCGTTAGCTACTTACAGCGTACCTTTCTAATAATCGGCCGCGCTTCGCAGAGAAATGCATTTTACTTATACAACTTAAATGGAAATACGTTTAATCTCTTAAGATAGTACAAACCCTTGAGGAATAGAAAAGTGGTTTTGGCGAAATGCAATTCTTTGAAACTCTAACTATTTTAATACAGATTGAAAATATGGTTGCTTGCTCTTTAAAAGCTGAACGTTTCCTCAAATCGTATTTAAAATCATCCAATCTCTTCTTGCTGTTGCATGCAATTGAGTTTACTCAAATCCACTAAGATAAGAATTTTCTGTAGATAACAAATCCGTAGAAAATCCACTGCGTTGAAGTTAAAAATCGTGTTATCTCTAAAAACGGGATATGTTCACCTTTAGCGCACAATCTAATAAAGAGAGGTCTGGTTGATGTTGATCCAACTACCTCGGATATTAAATTGGATTTTGGAGATTGGATTTTATAGCACGGTTCGATTCTCTAGATTATAAAAATAACTTGAACTCAAACCACCTTACAATAAGGTTGGATATTTAAAGGCTGTAGGGGTTTTTCGATATCTGGTGCGTAGCTTATTCTGATTGATTATGTTGCATTTGGTTATGATATTGAAAAGCACGCATGATGGAATAATTTTTGAAGATATGAAAGTTTGATGAGTTTTATAGAACTAAATACACTAAAAATAATGACAAATATTGGAGCAATTCTATTCACGAGGTATTGTATTATTAATATATTGCATCCCTAGTTTATTCTGTCTAATAGAAGTTTAAATATTCACAGATATTTCAGAGAACACCAACTATACTGAATTGTCGTTACAGAGATTACTGCTAATAATTACAATTCTTCCTTTAACCGATGAGTATCTATTTGTAATCTACCTGCGTACGTTGTATTGGACTGATGCACTATTAATATATTATGACACAGACAGTACTAGATTTCACACGTTACCCTGTACTATCGCAATTTACATAACCACTAACCACATTTCCTTCACAACTTGCTGCAATAAAATAAATTTATTTCACTTGTACTCGAACTAAAAACTAAGACTAAACTTGTGTCAGATGGACGGATTATTCACTAGACTACCCTATTTTTCATGTTATTGTAGAAGCTACCAGAATATACTCGCGCCTTCCCATTGTATTCGTTCAACTCTTGTAGCTGACAATCATATCATTGTCGCTTCGGGTTTTATACCTTTCACTTTTAGCCAGCCTAACAACTTTTTCACAATATACAAGAAAATCATTTTTGGGCAACTGAAACACGTAAAGAATTTAAAATAAGAAGATTGCATCTTCCACAGTAATTTCAACGGTTGTATGAGTGGGTGATATTCTTGGAACAAAAACCTTTTATACAGACATGTCTTGTATGCGATGGAACAGCCATAAAAGCAGTTTCTAAACGCAATGAGGCGCTTTTGAGTTCATCGTGTACAAAATTACTAAGGCAACGTAACAATTGTTCATATATTTATCTTTCTAGAGTAGAGAGACACTGATGCCTTCAACCCAGACACTCTCTTTATTCATTATTAAAGTTTAATCGTGTAAATTTCGATACTTCCAAAAAATTTGGTGATTCGATCGTCTGCAGATAGTGTAACATTGTTGCTTGCCTACACTTGCTGTAGTGTCTTAAAGAAAAAGGATAAAACAAGTTGGAACAAAAAATTGGAACATGCCGAGTACTCTTTAAAAAATACAATCGCTTTTGTAAACTCTGGCACTATAGTATTCACGACATTACTCCTTACCCCTACATGTAATTTTTCAATGCGCCACCTAAAAGTACTACTTTGGCCAGGAATCGAGTTTTTCTTTACCTGAAAATTTTGAATTTTTCCGAACCCTTGGTGTTACAAGCAAGGTAGAAACCTTTAACGTGCGTGACAACACACACACACACACACACACACACACGAAACCACCATTTTACCTCTCATCCAAACGAGGGCGTATTTTTGTGAAAAATGTTCGTCTAACATTTTCAAAAGCGGACGGTGTCGGGATCCTTTACCCCTTAGCACAGAAATTGTTTTGTTCTTCACGGCATTATTCAAATCGGCTAATCTCTTACATCCAATTAGAATATAGAAAGCCATCACTTGAAGAGGACGTGCTTGTATAATTTTCTAGAGAGCGATAAAAATCCCCAGGGAATATATTAACGTGTTTATTTATGTTAAAACTATTTTATTCTTACCATGTAAATAACATTTATAAAATATTAAAGATTGGATGGATTTAGAAAATAAATCAAATTCCTTTACTTTTATACAAAATACAATAAATTTAATAGATATAAGATATGGAAGCTTAGATATCCAATAATTGAAAAAGGCATGTTACGTGTTAATTCACTTAACATGTAGTTGCATCTGTAAAACAATATTGTCAAAGACTGAACCAAGAGCGGTGATTAATATATATTTTCTTAGCAACCTATCCACATTACCAGTAGCTGGACTATGATTATGACGTTCAAAATCGTATTAGCTACAATCGGGTCACAAAAACAGCCCATCAACTTTTTTATTTCACACTTGTGGGCCACGTTTATCATAGCTTTTTCTGTCTCTCTGTTGACAAAGTTTAGCAGTTTTCTATTAGCACCAGTTGTAATTTCCTGACTCACCGAAACATCTCAACAACTAAGTTATCAGAATTTCAAGTTCTTCACCATAATATTCTGAATAAAGAAACAATCGTCGTTTTTTTTGTCCATTTTTCCATTTTGTCAGTATTTTCACTAAATGTCACTTCCATACAGTATTTAAATTCTTTAAGGGTCGATTCTAGTTCAACTGAGCTCACTAAGTTTTCACTGAGTGTCGCTTATACTTTAGCAGACTTATCTTCCATACCGGATTTAAAGTCTTTAAGGAAATTCATTAAAGTTTCTACGTCCCTTTTACTTTGGCTTCTTGTAACAGGCATATACAAACTAGTCAAATGTCTTTAGACATGTTTTTCTTTAAATTAAAACTTTACACCCAGTACAACCTGACACCAGAGTAGCGGGCTACTATTAACGCGTTTTACCAATTTAAAACAAGTAATAACAAGTCTTTATTACTCACTGTTCACAAGTCTAATTAACAGTGTATGCCTTATTTATAGATGTTTTCAGTCCAATTAACAATAAAGCACTATCACACTAATGCTATTTGCAAGCATTAATATCTTCTTGAACTAAATTCTTAACTATAGGTCTATTAACAACACTAACACTACTATAATTTATTTATTACACTTTTGTCTATTTATGTATTCTACAAGCTGGCGGTACAATATACACGTTCACATAACACAAATTTATAGTTACTCTTGGACTTTCAAAGGCGTAACTAATTAACTTTACACGATATAATTTATATTTGACAATTAGATAGATTAACTCTGTACTTTATCAGCGGTCTTATTCATACCCTGAATTAAATAGATGATTCATACTCTGGTATGTGCTCAAACATTCTCGGTTCCTAGAGAATATACATTGCTTACGGCGTTTGTGTGTTTGACGGGTTGCCTAATAGTAGCTCATAACAATATATTATTATTATGGAACCTGGTTGATAACCTCAAGGTCGCTTAGTACAGGTAAAAAACCTTAAAGCTATTCAATACTCGTTCCAGGCCTCACCAAAAAGAAATACTTTGTAGGTACCGTGTTTTTATCATCTGAAGTAGGAACTAGAATCTTAAACTTTTTTTTTACGATTATATTATATCATATCTGATAAATGGCTAATTTTTTAGGGAAAATTACACAAGTATTACTTTGAATTGCACTATTTTTTATCTCTTTCATTGGATATATAATATACTATAAACATAACATCATATCTTCGCAAAAGGTGTTCAGCAAGGAGACC
Organism: Platerodrilus igneus; assembly: GCA_036346225.1. Lineage (NCBI taxonomy): Eukaryota > Metazoa > Arthropoda > Insecta > Coleoptera > Lycidae > Platerodrilus > Platerodrilus igneus. Next base: position 2,319,500 of record JARFIW010000765.1, on the reverse strand, counting down.
CTTTAACTCCACTTCTATTCTGTCTTTCGATAAACAATTTAATAAGGAATATAAACACGGAATTCAACAGTTGGTACCTTGATGATGGTTGCATAGGCGAAGACCATAAATCTGTTTATCAGGCATTCAAATCCATAATAAAAAACTCAAAAGACATAGGCCTTGAATTAAACTTTAAAAAATGCGAATTATTCTTCTTAGAATCACAAAATACAAACACCATAAACAAATTTAACCTCATCGCACCAAACATTAGAATCTTATCCAAATCAAACCTTTTCTTATTAGGCGCTCCTTTATCAGATGAATCCTTTCAATCCGCATTCAACAATAAATTAGAATTTTTGAAAAAAATGTGCCACCGCTTATCTTCACTACCATCGCACATTGCTTTTTGCCTTCTGAAAAATTGCTTATCTATTCCTAAACTGTCATCTACTCAGATGCTGCACAACATTGAGACACAAAGATACTCTATACAACTTTGATTATATAACCCGTCTATCACTTGAATCCTTAATTAACATTACTTTGAACGCAAATAGTTGGAATTTGGTCACTGTACCAATTTCCAAAGGAGGTCTCGGAATACGATCCGTTACCTTGCTGGTCCCTCCGACATTCTTATCCTTTTCATACTATTCAAAATATTAACCAACTCCATCTTACCCCCTTTTTCAGTAAAGGAGACCCTATAACACTAGAAACCAAAAACATCTGGTTTAATAAAGCTAATCGCGGCTAAATAACATAGTCAAATGTCTCCAAAAAAACTGGGACACCCCCTACTAAACATCGCGAAAGAAAACCTACTTAAGAAAGTATCGCCATTACCAAACAAAGCTCTTCTAAACGCAGTCTGCACAAAAGAATCAGGTGCATGGCTCCATACCCTACCAACAGCATCACTAGGAACACTCCTAGATAATGAAAGTTTCCGTATCTACATAACCCTTCGTTTAGGTTATGAAATTTGCGTTCCTCATCAATGTAGCTGCGGCACTACCGTAAACACGTTCAGAAGACACGGCCTAAGCTGTAAGTTAAGCGCTGGCCGTTTCTCTCGTCATTCTTCAGTCAACAATCTATTAAAACGTACTCTGTCCACAGTACAAATTTCCTGTTCTTTAGAACCCTTAGACACTAGTCGAGATGACGGTAAACGCCCAGACAGCATGTGGCTCATTCCCTGGAGATGTGGCAAACCAGTCGAATGATACTTTACCTGTATTGATACTTGGCCACTTCGCACATCAGATCCACCTCTACTTCCGCAGGTGTCGCAGCTATATACGGAGAAAACATTAAATCTTGAAATATAAAAACTTAGAAAATGATTACATTTTCATACCGATAGCAAGAAACCTCCGGTGTTTTTGGACCTCCGGATATAAATTTCATTAAAAAAATAGAAAGGAAACATATTAAGAGCTACCTCAACAAATTAGCATTGCCATTCAAGGAGGCAACCCCGCTTCTTTTTTAGGAATTTTCCTCCCTTCGCCCACTCTAGATGAAATGTTCATGACGACAAACACAAAAAATCTTCAATAAAAAAATCAACCATTCGCCAACAAACCGAATGTTATACTCAACCTTAATTCCTCAAAATACTTACCTCCCGACCAAACCAATCACTTCCGCTATTCTATCCCATTAAACAATCAGTCACAAAATTCGAATAATAATACCGAAGACTACACTCATCTACAAAAAACCAAAGAAAACAACCACACAGAGAATGTTGTCCAGACAAAGCACCAATAAATTACAAACGCAACACGATCCTCCTTAACGTTTCCTTAACGCCTTGAGGTTTAGTTAACGGAAACAATTGCTGCTACATAAACTCAATACTGCAAGTGGTTATAGCATGCCAATCTAACTATAATTTATTTAATAGGTTAGTCAAATACATGCTAATTACTCCAAGAAATAAAAACAGCATACCAACAATTGAAAACATGGCAAACTTCATCTTAGAATTCAATTATTTCTCAATAAGACCAAAATTTGAGCTACGCTCAAACAAAAAAAAAGAGAAATACAACGTATTAATATGTTACAAAAAGCCATTTAAACCAGTATCGATATACAAATTAATTAAAAAAATAACGATACGTCCAAACAAGAAAAACACCAAGAAGATGCTGAATAATTTCTCAGTTCCCTGCTCAATAGTTCAAACGACGAAATACTAGAGCTACTAAAGTCATACAGCAATTACCAGTCAAAAGGAACAAAACACAATTGCCCAATCACACACCATACCAGTAACCAACACATCCCTATCAGCGTGATCTTCAGTGGATTACTACGTTTAAGAAATCATAGAGCAAATATTACAGTTACGGACAATATACAACAGTTTTTCACGTTACATTTATACATAAAGAAAGCTACAACTATACAAAGAAGCACTAAAAACTCTCGTCTCAAAAATCAAATCCAAGATACAACATCGTCGAAAACAACCGAAATAATTGATTATGGAAACAAATCACTTTAGAAAAGCTCCCAATTATACTTGTACTTTCACCTTAATTTCTTCGATTTCAAATTAATTGTTCTAAAATAATAAAGTCTATAGAATACCCAATAGATTTAAAAATCAGTTCCAAATTACTATCACAAAAAAAAATTACACAACCAAAGAAAAACAATATAAACTACTCGCCAGTTTACCACGAAGGCAAAGAAGCAACAAACAGCCACTACCTAACTGATACATATCATACAGGTTACACAGGCTGAATACGATATAACGATTCAACCGTAAAAACCGGTATCCGAATAAAACCTTCTTAAACGGCAAAGCAATAGAGTCCCATATTTACTATTTTATCAACGCTTATAATAAACATTTGTCAACAAATGTTAGGATTTTAATATATGAATTTTTACAATTATTATTATGTATTAAATAACTTATAAATAAACTATCTTAAACGGATATTTGAATTATGTCAAAGACGGTAATTTTCGTTATTCCCGACTTGCAATAGACAAGAAAATACGGAGCTGCTTATATTAATCTTAAACGCTCAGGCCATCGGCCTGCTGAACGAAAGCGATGGGTCATGTTATCCCACACGGCATGGTCTCAGGAACTTACAAAAATGTCCTCTTGTACCTTAAATGCCCGTATAAGAAAACGCGTGAATAAGATTATTTTTGGGACAGAACGCGTATAGCTTATCTACTCTAGACATATAAATTCACACCATTACAACTTCTAGTCGTTATCGTTTGCTCTCGTCTCCTATTATTAACCCTATTGGTAACACAATTTTATCGAATGACCACAAGCTACCCGATACATATATTGGTATACTGTACTTAGGCCCTTTCCTTCATTATTTGGCTAATACAAAATTTCCCTAATCAGAATTAAGACAAGAAATCTTTACTGAAAGCTAAATCTAGCAAAACAGATTTTCAGCGCGCCTCTAATTTTACGACGCATCAACATAAAATGAATTGGAAACTAAATCTGTCGAAGTTCGCAATAAACAGCCTCACAGATTTGCGCTCAACGATATTGAAGTACTTCGAACTGTCTTCAAAGTTATTTGTTAATGCCATTAGTCTCCAGTTCTTTATTCTACTTTAACCAACTAACGTTCTTATATTACAAATCAGTAGTATTTTTAAACAAAAATAACAATGAAGAGCAGCCTAAGGTTTACGAACATTTTCAGAAAACAAATTCCATGATTGGTTTGTTTGTTTGAAAGACCCGTTGATCCCTAGAAATGATCCAAGGATTCGCGGTTGCTGCGCAATTATCACCAATTGGAACAAGCCTGCGCTAGGGATTATTGCAGTCATTTTCTACTAGGAAATTGAATTCCGAAACCAACTGCATATCTGAGAGCTGCACATTAATACCTACGGATTTTTATAAAAAAACAGCGTTGGATATTCTCATATGTAATTACTGCAAACTTGCATATTATTTCCTTGATGGTTGCCCATTAGAGATGTGGCAAAATATAAGATAGCAGGAATGTGCAAAATTTCACATGATATAAAGTTTTGACTTGCATATTTTCTAATCAATAACAAAAATGTCCTTCTTACAAAAGCTTCACTCTAACGTTATTTCTCTGGAAGCAACAGCATGAGGCAGTTTTATTAAGGTTCCTTATATGCTTCTCCTCGCGACCCCGTCTTGTGAAGTGTTGTGTATCAACATAAAATATATATATTTGAATATCAATGCCTATTTATTCACTTGAAAGCCACCTGCGCTATATGGTTGGAAATATACAGCATAATTTTCTTTCATTAAGGCGGAGCTGCGATTACAACTAGTGAGTCGGGCAAGAGCTATACATTTTATGTATCGATCTTAATATGAACGCGAAACCGCCGTCTGGGTGCCGACAAACCTTCGTCAATTCTGCAAAGTGACGTACTTCAATAATTAATATTTTTGACACAAGTTTAAGCACTGCTGTAACCCTGGCTTTTGAATTGAGGAGGTTTCAGTTTCTATAAAACTTCAGAAACTGCAGCATGTATTATTATGCGACGCTTGACGCGATATTGTTTTCGAGGTTGCGTGTGTATATATATTGCTGCGATAAGGGGTTGTTTAGGGGTGTATTGAGTAGCAAGGGTCGTGTAGTAACCATAAATTGCAATAGGAATCAGAAAACCGCATTTATTTAGTCGAAAATTAAGTAATTTGTATATTGTGTAAATAGCAAGCATTTAATACCCTGTATATAGACCGTAATTAGCTTTAATCGATGCAAGGAAACATATCTTACAACAATGGAACACGCATTTAGCAGAAAAATAGGTAATTCATACATTATGTAAATAGCAAGCATTCAACACTCTGTATATAGACCGTTATTAATTTTAAGTAATGCCAGTTTGAATATCTTTCAACAATAGAACGCGTATTCAGAAGAAATAATAGTACATGTAAATAAACCCGCGTTGAGAAGTGTTCTAATTAGTTATAAAAGAAAGACGCCAAAGATAAAAGATAAAACTTAACAAAGCTTTAGGCAATTACGCTGAAACAATAAACATTTTTGATGAGAAAACGCAGTTTCAAACACGCATAAAAATACATAAACGAAAACAGCATTGAAGTTACATCATTTATTTTGTTCAATTATCCAAAAGGCGATATCTATACAGGGTGTCCGGAAAATACGTGTACAACGTAAGAACAGAGATCTTTTGGCTCGAAATAAATCGATTTGACCCAACTTACCTATTATACAAGTTGCTTCATTTAGCCGCTAGAGGGCTTCAAAGATCGTGAAAAATATTTTATATTTTAAATAACTCGAAAACGCGTCGATAGATTTTGACCATTTGTGGGTTGCGAGTTTCTACTTTTAATTGACATCTTTTGGTGGTGTACGCAATAATTTTAAAAGCATACGAGTGTCCCAAAAATAATGTATTGTATAAATATCCGACCATTACCTTTTTCTTGTTTATGCAATGACTACCAATTTTTTTTTATGAATAGCCGACTTAATTTGGAAACTTTTTTATCTCTTATAAAATTTTGATTAGACGAGCGGTTTGACAGAAAAAAATAATTTTAAATGTCTGCATACTTTCGTCATCTTTGCTGCATTAAGTATAAAACGGGGCAAATCAAAAAGCATAGTTTAGTAGTTGGCTTTGCTTTTTATTTGTTATTTAATTTGACTGTCATTTAACCTCAGTTTGCCTGTCAAGTCGTGAATTTCTGCTTAATTCAATAAAAGTTTGCATCTTTCATCTTACATTATGAGTACTTACACAAACAACGAACAGGTAGATATGCTTTTGGTTTTCGAATTTTTTCAGGGCAATGGTCGTGAAAGCGCCGGAGTCAATAGGGAAAGATTTCCTAATCACCGAATGCCAAACCACCAAACATTCGCAAATATTGAAAGACGTCTTCGTGAAAATGGTAGCCTTCAGTCAAGAAATGCGGATCGAGGACGTCAACGTACCACAAGAACTGCGGATCTGGAGTAACAAATTTTGGATAGAGTTGAAGAAGACCTAAAAATAAGCACCAAACGCTTAGGATTTGAACTACAAGTTCCTAAAAGTATTGTTCATGACGTTTTAAAGGAACAGTTATTACACCTATACCACGTTCAACTGATACAAGACCTTTTGCCTATCGACCCTGAGAGGCGTCTAGCTTTCTGTCAATTTATTCAAGATCAGGGAATTCAAAATGCAAATTTCAGTCGCAAAATTTTATTGACAGACGAAGCTTCTTTTACAAGATCTGGTATTACTAACATACATAATGAACATGTTTACGCTGTAGAAAATCCTCATGTCTTGCTCAAGTGAGTGCTAGTTAATTGACGGTGCTGTTACTACACTCAACAAACAGATAGAAGGATGGTACTAGGGTAAGCGAGTTAAAAAGTGTTTGAAACGAGAATGCGTGAGGTTTAGTAATTACGGAAGGTGATTAGCTTCGTCTAGTCATGTATCGGGGTAGAAACACTGAAGGCGGCTGCAGAGATTTGGAAAGCGAGTGAAAATGTGTAATTATATGTCCAACAAATTGGACTTGCATGCGTGCAAACGTGCATTTATGCAATTTTAACGTAATACCTGCTACTGATAGTTTCTAAAAAACTGTTCGAAGATGATCTAAATGTACTTGCGCATTTGGGGATATGATTAACAAATCGTCGACATATGGGATAACAAACCTTTCCGTATCAGTCCCTAAGACGGTCTTTAGAGCCTGTATAAAACTGGCTACCGATGTGGTCAGTCCAAATGGTAACACATTGAAAACATACGTTACACCGGCAAACATAAAACCTGTATATTTACGATACGGTTCATATAAGGGTACTTGTCAGTATGGCATTGACAAATCTAGGCAACTGAACAACGCACCTGAAATAACTGAATACAATAATTCCGCAGGACTAGGAGGGATAACACGATCCTTCTACATTTGACGATTTAAGTATCGGGCATCTATACATACCCAAACACCTCCATTTTTTTTAACAACCACGAGAGGACTAACAAATTCTGTTTGTTGTTCCTGGATTATACTCCATTCCTTCATTTGGTCCACTTGTCGTTTCACTTCTTCACGATATACGCAAGGAATTGGATAAGGTCTGATAAAAAATGGTGTTCCATCCTTCATCTTAATGTCATGGAAAAAACCCCGTAGTTTATTAGGCCTATCGGAAAATATTTCAAGAGACTGCATTATTATTTCAGCTAATACCGTTTTTTCGTTTTCGTGCAACACCTTCGCTATTTTTATTATTTCGGGTAACGCTTTTACCATATTAGAACGTTCCTCGAGTTTTACAAATTGTTCCTTTTTTTCTCCGTTGGCAGCTATCTCAGCTATGATAATAACAGAAGTGTACATTTTCTTACTATTAAAATTTATGACGCCAGGCATGCCTTTAAATGTCCCATTAATGGTCAATGATTCAAAACAAATGTTTATTTTAAAATTATTCAACTGATCGCATCCTAATATAACGTGACGAACCAATAATAGTACCACAACGCAAACAAAATCAAATCGAACCCCGCCAATATCAAACTCTATCAATACCTGTTGCTTTATTCTTTTCCCACTACTTCGTAGTGCCCCTACGACAACCATATTAATGACTGGCAACATAACGAGTCTTGAATTTATTTTTAAAATTGCTCGCAAGAAGTTTTCGGAAATACAGGATAACTGACTTCCGCTATCTATTAGATCAAAGTCCTTATTCCTTCCACAGTTCCTGTTACAATTGGCACTATTTTATTCTAATTCATAACTTCCGCTTACTCTTCACTCCCCTCTATCAAACCATCGTTGTTCTCCTGAAATAGCAGTTCGATGGCGGTTTGTTTACTAGGCGTTTCCGCCTCGGTTTCCACCGTTTTTATTTCCTGCAAGCAGTATACCTCCCGTCTCTCTTCACAACGTTCCTTTCTTACCTCTATTCCCTCGCTCCTCCTTGGCCTACTTTTTCTTGACCTATTTTGACGCCAATTGTTGCTCGACAAAGACGCCCTTTATTATAGTTATTAGTTTTACCCCTATCACGAGTACTTCTGCCAACGGGAATTTTCTATTTCATCTAAATTTTGCAAATGCTCCTCTGCTTCATCCAATGTTCTATAGCGCCCATTAAAAATACCTTTTTTTGTCTCGAAGTCAAAATGAGCCACAACCATTTTTACTATTTCATATTCCAACAAAGTTTAATCTAAATAACTACACTCCTTCACGATCCTCATGAAATATTTGGCTTTAGACCCTGATCTGTACTCACCGAATTTTAGATTGTTAAAGCCTTCACGACGCTTTTCGGAACCCCAATACCGTTACAGGAATTAACTCTAAATTGTTCAAAACTTCTAAAATAATCTCTTTTAACAAATGATTAGGTGGCCACCGCACCTTTCAATAACTTAATTAAAAACACGATCTTTTTTTTTCAGGTACCCCCGCTTCATTAAGGGTCTCCTGTAGCTCGTTTATAAATACCCACGAGGTGACGCGTCTCCCCCGGTCTGAACGTTAAATTCATGCCTCCCAATTCTCTAAATAAAGTGATGAATGTATAATCCCTTTTAATTTCTATAGCGTTGGCAGCTCTGTGATTCGCTTTTGGTTCACATTCATGTTCCTGATAATATAGCTCTACCTGGCTTTCGTCTCTGGCCGAATTACCGGGAACACTTAATTTCACCCTTTGTAAGTTATTTAATACCTGTTCCCCCATTAGAGGGACCTTATCACAAACACTTTTAGTAACCTAATATAAATTATCATTTACCGTCTTAATAGAAACGTCAAATTTATCAACTAGAGTACTATTAGTAGCCTGCATAGAATTCATATTATTTAATAATGCCCTATTTGCTTCTAGTAACTGTTTAATGGAATCGGACACTACTTTCTCTGACAAAGACCGAGATTTATTTTTCTTAGGGCTATGAATTTTTAATTAAAAAGCACTTTGCTGTTATACATTAATCAGCATCTCCAGTGTTTAAATTTAATATCAATTTGTAAGTTTGTCGCTGCTGTACCACTTGATTATTTGGAGGTACACAATCTAACCACCCCAATTCGTTAACCTTCAGTTCTTGCAATACATTAAACTCGGTTAAACGTAAACAATCAAACACCATAAAATACTGCCCACAATTTTAAACAGATATTCATGTGAAACTTAGCTGGTCGACTGGAATGCAATATCACCGAATGGTTTTCAAGTTTGTAAAAATATATGCCTGTTGCTGCCAAAGTTAGCACGCTCTATCTTTATTTATTCAACGAGAGCTGTCTCACTCGAATATTGACTATTGCATCAACGCTTACCTTTTCGTTCTTGGAATGATGTACCTTTTGTGCGTTTCTATTAAACTGCACAGCTTTATAACGTACTTATTCTCGGGCGCCAATGTAGGGGTGGGATCGATGGCCTTAATACTTGTCTAAGACAAATGATTCTTTCCTCTATAGTTCGAAATTAATTAATCCAGAAGCGCTGTGATCCACTATTTTCACCACTCAACTTGTATAACAATAATACAAATTACTGTAAGGTTTAATTATATTTATTGCAAACTAGATTTTAATATAAGTCACACAAACAATCGATGTATATATACTACAGGTTACTTGTTAAGACAATCATGCTAACTTAAGTAATAAAATGACCTCGAAATAGTATGAGCCTTATACGTGACTAAAGTTTACCGCGCGCATACACTACTCGAGACGACCTCTCGATTACTGCCTTCTTGGCGTCATCCCTTGCACTTCACCCGCACTATTCAAATTATCAGCATCCAAGGCCGTATCCACTAAGTAAATAGAAAACAGAAACGTACCTGCTACAGGAGCAACAAATGGCCACTATCTAACCGATACATATCATACAGGTTACACAAGCTGGATACGATATAACGATTCAACCGTAAAAACCAGTATCCGAAGAAAACGTTCTTAAACGGCAAAGCAATCGAGTCCCATATTTACTATTTTATCAACGCTTATAATAAACATTTGCCAACAAATGTTAGAATTTTAACATATGAATTTTTACAATTATTATTATGTATTAAATAACTTATAAATAAACTATCCTAAACGGATATTTGAATTATGTCAGAGACGGTAATTTTCGTTATTCCCGACTTGCAATAGACAAGAAAATACGGAGTTGCTTATATTAATCTTAAACGCCCGGGCTCAGGCCATCGGCCGGCTGATCGAAAGCGATGGGTCATGTTATTCCACACGGCATGGTCTCAGGAACTTACAAAAAAGTTCTCTTGTACCTTAAATGCCTGTATAAGAAAACACGTGTTTAAGATTATTTTTGGGCTAGAACGCGTATAGCTTATCTACTCTAGATATATAAATTCACACCATTACAACTTCTAGTCGTTATCGTTTGGTCTTGTCTCCTGTTATTAACCCTATTGGTAACACAATTTTATCGAATGACCACAAGTTACCCGATACATATATTGGTATACTGTACTTAGACCCTTTCTTTCATTATTTGCTAACACAAAATTTCCCTAATCAGAATTAGGACAAGAAATCTTTACTGAAAGCTAAATCTAGCAAAACAGATTTTCAGCGCGCCTCTAATTTTACGACGCATCAACATAAAATGAATTGGAAACTAAATCTGTCGAAGTTCGCAATAAACAGCCTCACAGATTTGCGCTCAACGATATTGAAGTACTTCGAACTGTCTTCAAAGTTATATTTTAATGCCATTAGTCTCCAGTTCTTTATTCTACTTTAACCGACTAACGTTCTTATATTACAAATCAGTAGGATTTTTAAACAGAAATAACAATGAAGAGCAGCCTAAGGTTTAAGAACATTTTCAGAAAACAAATTCCATGATTGGTTTGTTTGTTTGAAAGACCCGTTGATCCCTAGAAATGATCCAAGGATTCCCGGTTGCTGCGCAATTATCACCAATTGGAACAAGCCTGCGCTAGGGATTATTGCAGTAATTTTCTACTAGGAAATTGAATTCCGAAACCAACTGCATATTTGAGAGCTGCACATTAATACCTACGGATTTTTATAAAAAAACATCGTTGAATATTCTCATATGTAATTACTGCAAACTTGCATATTATTTCCTTGATGTATGCCCATTAGAGACGTGGCAAAATATAAGAGCAGGAATGTGCAAAATTTCACATGATACGAAGTTTTGACTTGCATATTTTCTAATCAATAACAAAATGCCCTTCTTACAAAACCTTCACTCTAACGTTATTTCTCTGGAAGCAACAGCATGAGGCAGTTTTATTAAGGTTCTTTATATGCTTCTCCTCGCGACCCCGTCTTGTGAAGTGTTGTGTATCAACATAAAATATATATATTTGAATATCAATGCCTATCTATTCACTTGAAAGCCACCTGCGCTATATGGTTGGAAATATACAGAATAATTTGCTTTCAAAAAAGTGGAGCTGCGTTTACAACTAGTGAGTCGGGCAAGAGCTATACATTTTATGTATCGATCTTAATATGAACGCGAAACCGCCGTCTGGGTGCCGACAAACCTTCGTCAATTCTGCAAAGTGACGTACTTCAATAATTAATATTTTTGACACAAGTTTAAGCACTGCTGTAACCCTGGCTTTTGAATTGAAGAAGTTTCAGTTTCTATGAAACTTCAGAAACTGCAGCATGTATTATTAAGGACTACGCTTGACGCGATATTGTTTTCGAAGATGCGTATGTATATATATTGTTGTGATAAGGGGTTGTTCAGGGGTGTATTGAGTAGCAAGGGTCGTGTAGTAACCATAAATTGCAATAGGAATCAGAAAACCGCATTTATTTAGCAGAAAATTAGGTAATTCACACACTATGTAAATAGCAAGCATTTAACACCCTGTATATAGACCGTATTTAGCTTTAAGCGATGCAAGTAAGCATATCTTACAACAATAGAACATGCATTTAGCAGAAAAATAGGTAATTCATACATTATGTAAGCAAATATTTAACACTCTGTATATAGACCGTTATTAATTTTAAGTAATGCCAGTAAGAATATCACTCAACAATAGAACGCGTATTCAGAAGAAATGATAGTACATGTAATTAAACACACGTTAAGAAGTGTTCTAATTAGTTATAAAAGAAAGACGCCGAAGATAAAAAATAAAACCTAACAAAGCTTTATGCAATTACGCTGAAACAATAAACATCTTTGATAAGAAAACGCAGTTTCAAACACGCATATAAATACATAAACGAAAACAGCATTGAAGTTACATCATTTATTTTGTTTAATTATCCAAAAGGCGATATCTATACAAAACAACAGACTTAAACGTCTGGCAAAGATAACAATGTATCAATAGCAAATAAATATTACACGGAAAACCGAATAAATTACATCAGAAAATGCAGGGAGTATTAAATGCGTGGTTGGTCGAGATAATCTGCAAGACTGCTTAAAAACCCAGCCCACATGTAAGTGGGAAGAGCCTATATAGCACAGAGCAATGCTAAGACGGGTCAGTTTACAACTCATGCAGGCCAAAGCTGCGTCACTGTTAACCAAAAAGTTACGCATAATTTAAACATAATAGAATATCACGTGTATGTTACAGTGATAATAGTGCTACAATTACGAAGAATTTTTTTTGCCGTTTAACGTGAGTAGAATTTGGGATAATTTATTTAAACTAAATAATTATAATAATAGGCCTTCGAATGCGTTGATGCTAATAATTCGAATGTGTGGTGTATTTCTGGATACTTCAAGTTGCAATAATTTAAATTTGGGTCGATATAACGTTTCAAATTTGTGGTGTATTCCTGAATAATTCAAGTTGTGTCGATAATAATATTTCAAGTATGTGTCAATAAAAATAATTCAAATCTGGTTCAATATATTATTTCAAATCAGCGTCGACAATAATATTTTTGGCACAATTCTAGTACAATTTTGAGTTGCGAGATTCAAGGCATATAAAATAAAGAAGCTTGAAGTAATTTATGGAAAACGAGGGGTATCTGTACTTAAACACTGGTTCAATTAAGCAGAGCATTGGTAGACGAATAAGGACAACAAAGGGGTGTTGATCCACAACCCTAATAACATATCGCATATCAGATCTGTTTAATTTTAAGATATTTTTCTATTCAAATTTCAATACTGAATTTATTTAATTTATATAAAACTTGTAATGAAGTGAACAACAAACATTGCATACGTTAAACTTACGTAATATATTATAGAGAGGTCTAGAATTTTCCAGGTTTCTTTGCTAAAAAGGTAGTTTTTGGTGACTAGATTGAATTCAAAGTATATAAATTTTGAGATAAATAATACATATGATATTGATTGATTGAAGAGTGTATTTAAATATTTTTCAAAAATTGTAAACAATATTTCTTTTCATTATACAAAACTAATTGACTTCGTTTTATCAACTCAAACAAATAGGTAATCATAAAGGGGTGGAGAAGAGAAAAATTGATCATCGTAACGTTGTGCACTCTGTGTAGATTAAAAAAGGCTAGCCGTAGCATAATAATAATAAAATTAGTAAAATTTGAAGTGAAAACACAGAGCGTTGGCGTTGGGTAAAAACGTCATTAAACCGATTTAGACCAGGGTAGAAAATTAATTAATTACATCAAATAATTTTAATCACCGTGTATAAGGAATTTTATTAGATAATACGCGTTATTAAAACGTGGAGCATACAAATTTATTCGTTTCATTAAAATAAGAGATTTAAATTATTTACTAGACGCTTTCTTGAAGCAATAATTTTTTTTTCTCTTTTTTTTGTGAGCTTCCTTGTCGCTGGATAAAGTGAAGCTTTAATTATTCGCGGCTAAGTCTGGGAATTACCCCAAGGGTGAGCAATGAGAAAAGGGTGTGGTGATGGTCTAAACTCTACAATAAACTTACAAAAGGAAAATGGGTTGAACGCCACTGTATCTGTATGAACGGTTACACTAAAGATTCAATACTCCTATGAGAAGATACAGAAACTCACGGGATATAAACGCAATAAAAACTTACAACGTACTAAACTAATGTATCTGGAAACCTCTGGAACATACTTACGACCTCTCCGATCTGGATGAACCTGGAACAAAATCACAACAAATTCTCTACTAGAAAGACACAGTTTGTGCTTTCCAATAAAAATACATGCCAATAATTACAGGTGGATAATATTGAGATTACCACACCAAAGATATTTAAATCAAAAATAAATACCTAGAACAAACCAGTTGTAGCATATCTGGGCTTTTTAAATTACTTCAGCCTCTTATAATTTCATAGATCAACAAACTTATTTACTTTAAAAATTTAGTAAATTTAATTATGCATGGAATAAAAAAACTTGAGTCTAAAAATGAAATTTAATATAGTTTCTCTTTCTTGAATCTTTTTTCTTTAAATATGTTTACAAAATGAACAAATAAAATCGAGTTTTCAATACATCTGTCTTTGACATAACAGAACCTTAAGTTAATAATAATATATCAAAACAAGTTTTAGCACCAAGCGTTCAGATCTGAGTTTTGGTTCACATATGTGTCTCAAACATTATTTCTAAAAAAAATCGAATCACATGTAGTTAACTTAGACAAACAACTTTTCATTTAAATCTGGTATTAGAGGCTTATTAAAATTTTAATATGAGTAAATAAATATTTTAAAAGTAAGAAATGGACTTTGAAATATCATATTGTTAGCAAGTGAATTTATGCAAATTTTACAAAACTATTACTGTAGTAATTCTTAACTATTTTCTCTCACGCTGTTCTAAACATACAAAATTTAACTTGACCAAACGATCTTCGAAAATTATTTATGTAAGCATTCACGAATCCTCACAAACAAAACAAAAAAGGAGGTTTGATACCTGTAGGTGTTGATGTTTTCAAATCTAGTTATTAAACGTCGACACACATGCTCCAAAATCTGCTCCTTAAGCTGTCGCAACGAAACACCAAACAACAGCTGCAGTTGTCCTGATAAACGAACAGCTTTCCAATACTTTATTCAAATATATCAACGTTCGACCATATCTTTATATTATTGCAGCAATTAAATATACTTTCCCAACATTCTAATTCGTCGTTCTAATTCTCTATTCTACTCTGTCATTTTAATTCTCCGCAATGTCATACGCTAAAGGGATAGAAATATTTTATAAGTAATTTAGTTTGAAGCGAGCTTACCATTAACAAATCTTAACACAACAATTCAAGAGGCGGCGCGTTTCATTACCTTGCCGGTGTCACAGGAGCCTGGCGCTTCGTACCGTGTCCCAAGGCAACTCGCTCCCCTATTATAACCGCCCCACGCCAATTCGTAAGCCCCACTTCTCTAAAGAATGGAGATTCATCCTTCTTAAGAACACACTGCCAACCCGACTACATTTAGAAGAAGCAATGGCCGTCCTCGTTAGCACGACACCTTATTTGCGTGGCGTATCCCGTGACCAGTACGCACATGCGCTATCCTAATTATACCGAATGTAGAGGAAGAATTCGCCTGTAAGGTAGATAACACAAACGACTCGACTCCATATAAACACATTCCTTGAATCTATAATATTGTTAAATATCTCCGTGCAAAGCATTTAAGTTATTTAAATGAACATGATTTCCTGTTTTCATATAGAATTGTTTCTTTTAGATATTATAACATCCAATACGAGAATTAAATACTACAGAATAAATCTATGCTGAAGCGATTCTTACAAACATGGTGCTTTAGATTATATATTCGTTACATTCTATAAAAAGAAGCAGAATTAAAATGCTCAACTTGTATGTAGTTTAATTATTCCAAGTAAAGAAACAAATAGAAATCACGGGCAAAATTTATATTAATTAATTCAAGTTTTAAGTAACGAGTATTAAACAAAGTGTACAAATAATAATTAATATTTAATTAGGATTCACTAAAAATTAAAGGGTAGAAGTCAATGCCATTCATTATTATTTTAATTGGAGTTAATTGAACGATTATTAAGGTATAATAGGCATAAAAGCTTTTAAAAAACCCAATAATATCAAATATGAGACGCGTTGCTAGCATACAAATATATCTAGAAAGTTAGAATACGTGGAATATTCAAATCGTAGAAGTGTTATTTAAAATGTTACGATTGAACACACCTGCGTATTTGTAAAAGTCAATTTCAGTTTAATTTGTTTAGATAAACATGTAGATTCTACGTATATTGGAAACGGTCGGATGCTTTAGCACGAAATACAAAACAGCGTTTATTTATAAGTCACGTCGCGAGTTCACGTGGATAGTAAAGAATATCGATTTGTACCACTCAGACCAAGGTAGAAAAGGAAAGAGAAAATGCGTCAAGCTGAGACACTAATAATTAAAGGCGTGATTTGTGTAGCGTCACAAGGGTCACGATTGGTTGAAAATAAGAGGCAAACATGAGAGGTTTAAAAATAACATTTCTGTATAAAATTTAATTAGTTATTCTCGGACATGTTTGCGAGCCGTGTGAAAATTTCTGAGATTTAACTGGCGTGAGTGCAAATTTAGTAGAATAGCTGTGCCCGACTGTCGAAAAGGGAACGTAGAATGCGAAATTCTGAAAATTGTCCGTTGTGGGGACAAAACCGACGGGCAGGCGAACTATTATATAAACCCGTGTTTATAGCAGTTTCGCTCTCTTAGATTTTTGATTATTAGATGCTTTAAACAGTGCTCTTAGATTTTTGATTCAATACTTGAAACAGTTTGCTCTTATATTTTGTGATTATTGAATACTTTAAAACTGTTTGCTCTTTACGTGCTACGATACAAGTTATTATGCATTAGTGCACTTAGAAAAGAAGATACAAGGTAATAAAGTCTAGTTATATTTGCGAGTATTACTGTACCAATTATCCAAAATTTTTAACGATAAATGAATAAACAAAAGTAGGCAGTTTTGGGTATAGCGTGAAAGAATTAGGAATTTCTTTGCTATTTTTTGGGGGTGTTAATAATCAAATGTTATTCGTAATCGTGATTGGATCCTCAAAACAAGATTTTGATATACTTAAATGAGTTTCTGAGAAGCCCTGAAACAACTTTAGATGAATGGTGGTGTAGAAAATTTTAAAAACGTTTAGAATCAGAGCCGTAAACATAACCCAGTTGGAATGGTGTGATTAACAAAGGACGATGTACATTGGAGCCACAAGTGCATTAAACTTCAGGTAACTTATGCTTTGTTGTTCGATTTTTGATGTTTTGGTGTGTGTTGAATAACTTTATAATTTGTTTGCTAAAAAATGGACAGTAGTGAATTTGTACAAACAACAAATTTTTAATTTTAAGGTGAAATTTTCTTGTTTAAGTAGAAAGGATTATTTAGCAGTTTAAGTTCTTGATTATGATGAAAATTTGGGTCTGTCTTTGAGCTCAATTAGACTAACCTGTTTGATTAACGTAAAGGGGTGGGAGATGCTCCCTTTGTACTCAGACTCAGGTTAGCAAATATTGTTAAATTAATTAGTAGGCATCCTACAAGGACTTTAATTCTAGATGCAAATTAAAATGATGACAAATTTAATCTTGATGTTAATATACAACAAAATACCATGAAATATCCAAAAACCTGGTATGAAAGTTTATACAAACAACGAACTTTGCGCTTGTTATTAGATAGGCGGTGCATTTAAATATGACCAGATTTCTAAACAAATCAGTTCATTATGAAGTAAAGTATAGTTCACGTCACTGAAAAGGAAAATATCCACGTAAAGCGAGTAATTGTGAAGTGTAAAATAATACCGCTGAATATGGAAAATTAATGGGTTTGTCGTTTTATCCTTAAATATAAAAAAAACGACTCTAAAAAATCACTGAAGACAAGTCTAAATGATTACGGAAACAAGTTTAAATAAATTTTGAAGCGATTATAAATGATTATTACTGGAATAAATGAGGAAATGCAACAAGCATTTACTTCAACAATTAATGGTCAAGGAGTTTAATGTGTTTAAGGCAATGCTATGAGGGATGCACACAATACCGAAAACGGTTGGATCAGAGATTGATTTAAGTTGAAAAACAATAGGTTCGACAATCTGAATGTTTATTATTTTATTATTTTATTTGTAGATATTTTATTGCACTTTGCTAAACTGAATAACTTAAGATCTAACATTTAATTAAATATTACTAAGTTAAATACTTTAAAAATTGCTTTCATGATAGTCTATGTGAGGGTCGGCAAGGTTTAATTTTTGAGTATAAGGTGTAAATTACGTAAATAGTAAAAGAGGTTAAATGGACGTCTATCAGGCTTCAGTCGATAATTAATAATAATAGTGATTTTGCTGGCTTTTTCCATCATTTTTGGGAATGATAATATTAAATTTTTTTATTCAATTATTGGAAGAAAATTGTAGTTAAAGAATTTTAATCTTTTCATACGTTGTAAATATTTTTGAGAACATTATAATAATTTGTGCTTAATGGTGTTTTGGTTTAAAGATTAAAACAGTTAGGAGAAGTAGATGGTAGGTTTAAATGCTTTGTTTGTCGTATTGTCGTAAGCTCCGTGCGTAATTCAAAAATTGAGCTAGCTGACGCACTTATAATTCTATATTAAAAACCATAAATTGACAGATTAAAAATTTTTAATTTTTTAATTCACGAAAAGGGCGCATAGGGGTATTGCTACAGTATCACAACAATATATATATATATATATATATATATATATTGCCGTGTTAATATGGTTATTTAGGAGTAGTTAGGAACAATAGTATAGCGCACTTCATATAAATCACATGAGAGCTCAGAAAACGGGGCAGTTTTCTGAAGGAAACAAGAAATACGACGATTAGGCTGAAAAGTAAATGACAATGTCCTGTATATAAACCATAATCATAATTAATTTAGTTAAGGAAAAATATTTCAGAAAATTTATTTAAATAAATAAATCGTAAGTCGTAAAACAACATGAACAAGGAGCTGAAACACGACACGCATAAATAACGCATCATTACGCCAAGAATCCCAGTTAAAACAAGCAGGTTCAAAAATGCATAGGATATATAACGCATATAATTTAATAAATAAATTGTATTAAATCTAGGTGACTAGAAATCGAAAAGCAACACCTGATATATTGGAAACAAACACGGTGTCGTGATAAAAATTAAAGTTCACTAAATTTATAGTACAAACAATGGTCTACGTGATTTAGAAATATGAAAATCCAAGAGAATAAAGACATTAACTCGAAATGCTACGTGCTGGAATCAGAGCGTCAATTTTAATAAACAGCAAAATACCATAGGAATATCCCAAAACTTCGTACACAAGAATCACGCACGAAGCATAATCAACTGACTATAAGCTTGGCAATAGATGAGCAACGCCTTTATATACGACCGGATTTTGTAAACGAAGCAGTTTTACAATGAATTGAAGTATAGTACACATTGCCCAAAACAAAGTATTTACGTGAATAAATTTGAAGTGCTATAATTGTTAAGTAATAAATTATATAGGCAACATTAAAAAAGGTTTTGTCGTTTTTGATCCTGTAAAAACGTAAGTAATAAAAGGCTATTTATAAAATAAAATTCTAATACCTACATTAAATAAAGGACTCTGAGGAATTATGAGATTTGATGTGGAAGTTTAATAAACATTAACATCTTTGGGTAATTACAAGATTCGACTCTCAGTAACCAGAAGAATCTAAGTGGAAATTTAACAAATATCAGAGGACTCCGAGTAATTGCGAGATTTGACGTGAAAAATTAATAGATATTAAGGACTCTGGATTTGATGTTGAAATTTAATGAATATTAATTACTCCAAATAATTACTAGATTCGATATGAGGTGTAACTCTGAATAATTAACTATTGGATTTGGACGCTCGAATAATTCATGAGGGGGATGCAGAATTAAGAAAATGCAGACGTTGGGACTATACAAACTAGAGATAGCAAGTTAGCCAATATAAATATTTTTTGTAATTTGTTTTGGAATATTTCGTTGTATTTTTATTTATTTGAACATTCTAAAAATTTGTTTTCATGAATCTTTATGCTGGGGTCAACAAAGATCATTATTAATAGACGTTATAATTTACATGAATAATGAAAGAAGTTTATTGAACGTTTATGGGGCTTCTAATAATTCAAACAATAATAATAAGGGAGATTCTTGCTGACTTTTCTGTGTAATTTTGGGAATGATAATAATTAAAAGAATTTGATTCAATCATTAAAAACATGTGCTATTTAACGTTCTATAAATTGTAAATATTTTTGAAGACATTATGGTAATTGTGTTTAATAGTGTTTGGAGTTAAAGCAACAGCAGGCAAAAGGAGAGTTTAAAGGCTTTGTTTGCCGTACTGTTGCTAGCTCCGTACGTTATTAAAAACTGAACTAGCCAAGGTAATTAAAAATTAAATTAAAAATCAAAAATCTGTTGGGGTTTATATCCTGTTCCTCACCCCACAAGAGCCTGTCAATTCCTGCAACTTTGATCAATACAAACATTCACTACCGCGTAAAACTTTCAACCGTCCACAATTCTTAAAATTTTACTACATAAACAACTCTTAAGGCCACCGTTTTCCAGTAATATTCTAACGTACGTTCAAAATTCCTTGTAATTTCTCTAACCGCCACTTTTATAACCACCTCTTTGTTATCACTTCATTACCTTATATTCCTAACACGTGTTATCCTCATCTCATTCTAACATACACGCTAAAGCAACTATCCTTCAGTTCATCTGCCTTCCTTGTTGTCAACGAACGTTAAGTGTTCAATCTACACTTATCTCACTTGTACCTATTTTACCTAATACTCCCTCTTTGTTTTCTTGTTGGCAAGTTGAATTTGTAACTGACAAAAGTTATCTACTCATTCCATCTATAAACCTATTTAATTAACAGCGATCCCCAATACTACCTAAAATTTGTTGTTGTTTGTTCAACGCTCTTTAAAATATACCGGAAAACCTTAATTAGTTTATTATTTTAATGTTACTAGGAAAAGCTTCGACAAACAGCTTCTAACTTTTAAACAAATATAATACGCAAAAACTAAAAGGGCTTCAAATGCTAAAGCTTTTGACATTATACATCCACCTCTGCAATAATGAAATATGAAGTTTAAAATGTTTTACAATATGAAATTTAGATGTTCGCTTCTTCCCCTGCATATTCCTATACCTATATATGACTGTTAAAATATGTTTATAACTATCATATATGAAAATGCTATCTTATATACGCTATACCTTATGAATATTTACATTTGCAAGACTATGAAATTTAACTTTTAGCTTCTTAAAATATTATTAATTTCTACACTAATGATTTGAAAAGCGTTTTCAAATTGTACTTTGTTGTTTTTACATGCTAAGTAACGAAATAAATTGCAAAATTAATATTAAAAACTCTTATAACCCTCAATTATGGTATTTTTGCACGCCCTTGATTGTCGGTAAAGGCGACAACTGTGTATTGTAATTATTTTCCATGGAAAATGCATAGTTTGCGTGTGTATTGCGTGATAGTCTATGCAATTTGTAAACAATGCATGGACCTAGGTTATTACGCTTCATGATATAGTTTTACTCACTTCCTCGAAACATAGGAATTGAAATAGCAGGTTTAGTTAACATTACATATAAAATCTAAAATACAGGGTACGTCCAAATTTAATCTGTCAATTGATATAGTCCCGGCGCAACTGTTATAAATCCGCGCCCGCGTGTTCAGAGCCACTACGACAGTTGGCAAACATTCTAATCGCGTACACAATATTGCACAACAAGATATTACGTCATAATTGCGTCTCAAATTGTATCACATACCAAAAATGTTTACAGTGATACAAGAGGCGTCTTAAAAAAGATAAAAACACTCACCAAAAAATGTGGAGTTCACGATTTTGCTGTTATCCTTGCGCAAGGGCCATACTCATTTCCATGGATCTCGGCGCTGTTGGGCGTGGGTTTGGTTAGCCATCGTTGAAATCAGATTTTCTGTCTTCCCTCTTCTTTGTTCGTAGGTAAGACGGAAAGAAAAAGGTGAAGGCAACGATAGACGATAAAGGTAAAGGGAAACCTACATTCTGAAAAAGAAAAGACAAAGGGACGACACAGGTAGACGTCACTGTTTGAAGTCTCATTGGCTAATAATCATGTCCGATCGTGTCGGAAACCGCGCACTCTATTCCTCACTCCACGTCTGCGCATTCTCTTGCGCCGACGCAACTCTCCGAAGTGACGAAAATGAACAAGTTTATTTTTTAAAATATTAGCGCGAATTTACTCACAAATTTAAACTTAAACCAAAAATGATACATAGCCGATGTTCGGCATGTAACACAATCTGACGTTAATATTCTAACGAATTCTTTAATTGCCCTTTGGCCTTTAATTACAATACATACTAGCCCAATAATTATTTTTCAAAATTATAAATAGTTGCAGTCTCCTTTACATTAGCACTAGCTTAGTCACTATTTGTAGGCACTAATTTAGTCTACTAAGTACGACATACTAAACACTATTATAGCACTAAATTTACGGTAATTTATTAATCTAAGACATTTATATAACGTAAGCGAATTTACCTTTACATACATTTATATACATCAAACGTTAATAGGACCGAGTTCAAACTAAAACTAAACGGTCGCAACGAGGTTCACACTAATATACGATAATTCTTTATTCTGGAAAATATGCCTCACCAAACGTTTTGAAAACAACCCTACTGTATTGGGACACCTGTTAAGTGTTGTGTGTATTTATAGCGAATAAAATCTTACAGCTAGAAAATTTCTACCACACAGAGCGTTGTATTCTCTATGTCATAAATAGGGTCCTTACTAAACATTTGCACAAAATTTTTTCGTAAAAATTGATTGCGCATCCATATGCAAAACTAACACAATCATTTCTCAAACAAACTTGAAGCTTTCAAAAACTTTCTCAGCATAACACCTTCAGATCCCACTACACCGCAATATAAACCAAGCTGAAGCCTAAAATCTGCGCATTCCTACAAATGGCTTTTGAAGCTGGCATAAATAATTATAAGTAGTCATAACGTTCTCAGAGTCTACGTGTTCCTACCGTAAGTTTAAAGTTCTTGAACATTTTTTTCTAAACAATGTAGCAATATATCTATATCATTTCCAAATTTTCTCGAAAGTAGTTGTAACAGGTTGACTAAAATCTGTCAGTTTAATATATTAGATTATGCGTTTGGTACGTGAGATACCTTAAATGACGTGGCGTGGCAAGCGACTTTAACGACTTCATGAATATTTCTAAGATTTTATTGCCACTCTTGCTTTAGCAGTAGCACCAGCAATACATATTCATAAACTTCTTTAAAAGTAAGTAAAGCGATAAAATGGTGAAAAGCTTGAGCCTTGAGAAACTTGACTAACGTCTGAAGTCATTAAGTACGTGCCAAATTAGGAAGTGGTTAAAATTGTGCTTTTCTCAGCGTCTATTGACGAATGATTTCTGAAAATATAACAAGGAGTTTTAGATTAAAAGTTGCTTTTTATAAAAGAACATAGAAATTGTGTTTCCAAAAGGGCATTTTGAGATTTCTCTAGTTGAAAGAATAGCCTTCAAACTCAATAACACAGTTGAAGTGATAGTTTCATTTATAACCGACAAACTTTTTCTTTTTACTGGAAAAGCGTGCCTTCAGGGTAATTAAATGTACTTTTTAATATATCCTGACGCTTTTAAAACGAGTGGAAAACATGCTACATATTCATAATTGTAAATACTAATTTATTTTTGTCTTGTTTTTTTAACCTGGACGTTTAAGAATGTATGAGAGGCGTTCGCAGGCATTAACTATATACGAAGAACCAATGTTGTAAAAATAGTCAACTACTACTGCATATCATTTCATATACGTCCTCTACTCTCCTCCCAAGCATGGTATTGCAAATTGCCTTTTTTAAAGCATATGGGGTAATCATTGTGTAGGCGTCGCCGTGGATCAATGTAGTAAGCGTAAGACTACGGATCCCAAGGTCCTGGGTTCAAATCCCGACACGGCCGACTGCTTAAAAAATGACAAGTTAGCATTTTTCACAAAAATTACGCCCTCATTCGATTGAGAGGTTAAATGGGGGTCCCGTGTGTGAGTGTTGTCATGCACGTT
The DNA here is from genome assembly GCA_036346225.1 of Platerodrilus igneus. Lineage (NCBI taxonomy): Eukaryota > Metazoa > Arthropoda > Insecta > Coleoptera > Lycidae > Platerodrilus > Platerodrilus igneus. Next base: position 2,295,297 of record JARFIW010000765.1, on the reverse strand, counting down.
CAAGATCCCTACTTTGCCTGGAACGGCAAGGGTTCGGCAAAATTCTAAATTTGCAGGCAACAAAAAACTCGCCTCCTGGCCAATGTAGCACCCTCTGGTGAAGCATTGGAAATATAAATGCAAGGTAATCAATGTGTAAGATGAGAACTGTGGCATGTTGGGTTTTATACGTAATTAATGAAGCGTTTGCGTTACGTTAAATAGAAACCACATGCCAAAAGAGAAACACTAATCTTAAACAGACAAATTAGTATTGATATACCCTGTATATTCTGATTTCATAAATATTAGTTTTTATTAAGCATGGGTTGCAATGAACTTTTAGTTGTATTAAAGGAAATTCAGGTCATATACTTAAAAAAAACAAAGGTATAGTTTTTGTTTTTAGCGGAAATTTATTTGAACGTAACTCAGGCACATAAACTGTTTTAAGACCACAAAAAGTGAAAACAAATTACTAAAGCGGTGGACTTATTGATGTGCATTTTTAATACTTTAATTATCACAAATATAGGAATACTTTTTACAAATTTTAATAAAATGACATGAAATTACAGGGATCCTAGCGTAAGCGTATTACAAAGTAAACCACATACAATAACACAAGCATATTGGGAAAAGGTAAGCATTACTCAAAAACACACACGCTAAGTTAATAAAACTCGTAGAGATCAAGCAACGGATAATCTATAATATCATTCTATACAAAGTAAAAATGTTTTCAAAATCTTTGCTCAGATTGATTAGAAAATTTAATACCCGTGATCATATGAACTTCGCATCATGAAACCTACCATATCAGTTCGCGCTTGATTTACGTGATGTTACACAAAGGTATAACACTCCCGAATACATAAAAAAGTGGGAGGAATGACACGCAAGGTAGTGTACGGAAATGCATGAGTTAATTATTTGTGAATTATAAACAGAAATATGTGAGGGTGATCGTTGAGAGGTTAGTCGTGTACAACCATTTGGCTATAAATTAACAAGCGGGTGTTAACGCGACGATATCCCGGAAATTTTCGACATAAGTCACAACACTAACAAATTTACCTAAACGGAAATTCTTCTAATTTAATAATCTACTTTTTTCATCTGTCTTTCACTTTATTTTTGCATCGCAACTACATTCCCCTTTATATAGCAACGAATGCATTATAACTCTATTTTAAAAAATTCACGTTGCGTCTAGCAAAACAAAACACAAAATAATAGATTCGTACTTATATTTCGTATACTCTTTTAAAAATCCATTTTTTTGAATATATTTTTATTAAACATCACCTAGGATCACTTTTTTCTCCTTGAAATTCAATTTGTTTAAGAATTTTTCCAAACAACAATTTATCTCTAAGGAATACGACCAGATTTTTAACAAATTTCCACAACGTACGTGTTTTTCTATACATTAAGATACACGTAGATCTTGTGTACGCAGTGAAGGCTCGTTCAGGCACCTGACTCATATCGGGTGTAAACATTTGGCCCAATCTTTAACAACGTTTGTTACTGGTAGAATTAACGTTACTTTATTAATTTAAGTGTATTCCGAACATGCAAGAATACGTAGCAGTTTAAAGGATGAACCGGTTTACTACAGTGGTGCAGTAAAGAATACTTAAAAATATAAATTGGAACTGTTGAATCACAAAAAGTATGTTGCAATGGGCACTTACATTAAAAGACCTTATCTATTGTCACAATTTGTTGGGCGCAAAACCGGTCCTAACAGATATATCGGCATTCCTCGTACACGGACGGAGGCTATTCCGCATAAGTCTTCTTCGCTTCTGGTTTACAAAAACTCAAAAACTCATTCAATTTGGTCATATCCAAAAAAAATTTAAACTTGGGGTGTGCCAAAAATATGACTTCATCACTATGATGGCTGGATATACCTTTACAGATTTTGATAATTTCTACCTATATTATAAATAAATTTCAATATCCAACCTAAATATAATCTCTAAATAATGGCAATGTATTTGAGATTTATACACTTTGTTTAAAAAGGAAAAAAATCTAATTTTCTAATATCAAACTGTCCAGGTATTACTAAAAAGGAAACCTTAAAAGAATAAGCTAATAGTACCAGCACGTCGATTGTTCTATTCTCCCAATGTTGATACGTAACATTTAAAATCACATTTGTGGAAATGTCAAACTAAATAATAAACAGAAACACAGTTCCATACAAACATTCGATGTCCACATTGCATGGTCCCTTAGAAAAACTATCCTCTTTTAGCCGGCACTAAACACCACATTTAAAACCTACCTTAAAACTAACCTACACATTTTGATTAATCATTTAAAAATGTTCTAACTTTATTTTTCTATAACACAATACCTAAAAATAAACAAAGCGCTAGCTCCGGGTAACTCAGCTCGTCATTATTCAATAGCATAAAAAATAATAATTTACCGTTAGATAAATTTCTTAATAAATAAATATGAACCACCTATCATTCGCATCTCGAATAAACGTATACACATTTCTATATTATGTAAAAGATTCCCTAATCCATAGTTTACTTTACAGCTCATTTATACCAATTATTATAAGGACTCCCAGGATCAGCAATGTTGCACTTTCTGCTTTTCCATTCGTTAGATCACACCAATCCATTAATATGAAATCTAACATTTTGTTGTAGGGTGAAGCCAATTCATCACCTTTTCCGTGAATTATGTATTTCTGTTCATAACTCACGACCGGCGGCATGTAAATTCTACGGTTACGTCTTTAAAGCTTTCTGGTCTTATTCATCGAGCAACTTTCAAAGTTGGACGTTACTTACGTTCTACATACGCGAGCTGTTATGTGACCATTTGTGAACTTAACTTCTGTACATAACTTCTTAGTCGGGTTTAGCCGTGATGTAACATTTATCCCTTCTTCATGTCAAATGCAGTCAAATTTTGTTCCCATATGACAATTGTCTCCTAATTCCTTAAAAGTTACATATTTCCTTTGTGGTCTGTGTTACTGTCACAATTATGGTACTTTTGCTCACCCATGATTGTCGGGACGAGCGACAACTGTCTACTGTAATTATTTTTCTATGGGAAATTCATTGTTTGTGTCTGTATACCACGATACTCAATGCATTTTTTAATAATCCATTGTCCTGGGTTATTATGTTTTATGATGTAATTTTAGTGCTTTTGGTTATAATTAAATACGGTACCTTTGCTCGTTTCCTCGAAACAAAAGAATTGAAATAGCAGGTTTGGTTAACAATACATATTTGTAAAATCTAAAATACAGGGTACATTCAAATTTATTCTGTCACTTTGACGTCAATATTTTAATAATTTTCTAATTGCCCTTTAGTTTTTAGTTCCAATAAATTCCAGTGTAATAATTATTTTTCAAAATTATAAATATTTGCAGTCGCCTTTACATTATCACTAGCTTAATAACTATTTGTAGGTATTAATTTAGTCTTCGAAGTACGACGAATTAAACACTATTATAGCACTAAACTTACGATAATTGATTTATCTAAGACATTTATATCACGTACGCGAATTTTCGTTTACATTAATTTATATACATCAAACGTTTATTAGGACCGAGTTCAAACTAAAGCTAAACTGTCGCAACGGGCTTCACACTAATATATGATAATCCTTTATTCTGGAAAATGCGCGTCACCAAACGTTTTGAGAACAAACCTATTGTATTGGGACACCTGTCAATCGTTGTGTGTATTTATCGCGATTAAAATGTTACAGCTAGAACATTTCTACCACATAGAGCGCTGTATCCTTTTTGTCACAAATAGCGTCTTTACTAAACATGTGCACAACATTTTTTCGTTTAAATTGATCGCGCATTCATCTGCAAAAACGCGATCATTTCCCAAACAAACTTGAAGCATTCAAAAATTTTTTTAGCATAACAGTTTCAGATCTCACTACACCACAATATAAACCAAGTTGAAGCTTAAAATTTGCGCATTCCTACAAATGGCTTTTGAATCTGGCATAAATAATTATAAGTTGTAGTAACGTTTTCAGAGTGTACGTGTTATTGCCGTAAGTTTACAGTTCATGAACTTTTTCTTCTAAACAATGTAGCAATATATCTATATCATTTCCAAATTTTCTCGAAAGTAGTTGTAGCAGGTTGTACTAAAATCTGTCAGTTTAATATATTAGATTATGCGTTTGTTACGTGAGCTACCTTAAACGACGTGGCGTGGCAAACGACTTTAACGACTTCATGAATATTTCTAAGATTTTATTGCCACTTTGCCTTAACAGTAAGAACCATTAATACATATTCATAAACTTTCTTAGAAGTAAGTAAAACGATAAAATAGAGCAAAGTTAGAGCCCTGAGAAACTTGACTAACGTTAAGTACGTGCCAAATTAGGAAGTAGATAAAATTGTGCTTTTCTTGGCGTCCATTGACGAATGACTTCTGAAAATATAACAATAAGGAGTTCTAGATTAAAAGTTGCTTTTTATAAAAGAACATAGAAATCGTGTTTTTATAAGGACATTTTGAGATGTCTCTAATTGAAGGAATAGCCTTCAAACTCAATAACATAATTGAAGTGATAGGCCTATTTATAACCGACAAACTTTTTGCTTTTACTAGAACAGCCTGCTTTCAGTGTAATTAAATGTACTTTATAAAATATCATCACGCTTTTAAAATGAGTGGAAAACGTGTTACATGTTTAGAATTGTAAATAATAATTTATTTCTGTCTTGTTTTTATAACCAGGGCGTATCAAATAGTATTGTAAACGTTACGTTACGTTCATTTTCGAAAATAATTGGTTAGTTTATGTTCAATAATTTTTAACTCAAATCCCTTAGGCGTTAAACACGAAAATTAATTCCGTAAATTAAAATAACCCTTTCAGGTGCTTAAAATTGTATTGTAATTATTAATAAATATCCTATATATTTTACTTGATAAATTTTTCTGCTCATTAAAAATAAATAACCTTTCTAAGAATTTTTTAACATGGAATTTAGGCCATAACTAGATAGGCAAGAACGTCTTTCTAAGTATCCGATAATTAATGCTTATGTGTTTTTCCTTTGAAAGAATTCGTCGAATAAAAACTGCGCATTATTTCAATAAACTCGGGTTTTCCTGTTTTATTACCTTAACAACAAGATTGCTTTGAGCTTGTGCTTTAGCTAAACAAATTTAATATTCACCTTCTGTTCGAATAGCAATACAAAAACATCCGTCTCGTTTTGTTTTGTTCCATTTTTCGTTATGCAAATTTTGTGCACGCAATACGGCGTTGTTGGTATTTAGGGTTTTTATAAAACGGTACTTTTCGGCTTCAATAGATTAATTTATTTTTCGTAATTATTCTAGCTTCTTGCGGGGGACACGCTAATCCCTTGAGTTGCCGCTTTTTGTTGTAATGGGAGGCCAGCCGCGTTCTTCCTGGGTGTAGTTACACCTACTCGCTGACGTAGACCAGCTACTGACTCAACCCCGACGTCGGCAACTCGAAGGTGAGTTTTTGGAACCAGATCGCCTGGGATTTTACCGTTCAAGTATCATGCATTTTCAAATTTAATTGATCTACACTAAAATTATTGCCGTATTTTGGTATTTATTGACATTATATTAAAGCAGTACTATTTTGTTTTTAAATGACTAAAGATACACTATTTGTTAACGTAAAAATGGTTTAAAGACTTGCTGGCATGTGTGAAAACGTTGTTGCCATTATATTTGTAACTATAGGTTAAGTTTATATTTACGATGATCTACAGCTATGATTTTTAAGGTTGCGTTTGGTTCTTTTTTACTAAATAATGTCAGGGAGTAATTACCTAAAAACTACAGCTCGGCATTTTTATGAGTAATTTTTTTGGCTGTTTGGGGTTTCTCATAATGTATATGTAAATTGGGGACATTGATTTTTGGTTGGGTTTGGAAATACTGTGTTCTGTAAAAATTTTGTTTCATTATAAGTTCTTTTTTGCCTTTGTATGCTTTGTTCTGAGTGTGCATGAGTGAGTGAATAATAATTTCTCTTCATTTATTTCGGGTTTCTCTTTAATTTGTCTATAGGGATGAAACCCCACCCACACAACGATTGAGCCCGGTCATAGTTTTTCTTTTGCTTTGGTATTTTTGTAGCCTACGTCACTGTACGTAACAACGTTTAAAAATGTAAGAGTAGCGTACGTAGGCATTAATCACATAAGGAGAACCAATGTTGTAAAAATAATCGACTACTGTAACAGAAGGCCATGCTAGATAGCACTTAATATCCGTTCTCTACTCTCCTCATAAGCGTGATATAACGCTGTTGTCTTTTCTAAAGCATATGGGGTAATCAATATGTAAGATAAAAGCAGCGGCATGTTGGGTTTTATACGTAATTTGTACAGCGTTTGCGTTACGTTAAATAGAAACCATATGCTAAAAGAGAAACATTAATCTTAAATAAACAAATTAACTTTTAGTTGTTATGAAGGAAATTCAGGTCATGTATTTAAAAACTGCAAAGGTAAAGTTTTTGTTTCTAGTGGAAATTTTTTTAAACGTAACTCAGGTACATAAACTGTTTTAAGACCACAAAAAGTGAAAACAAAATATTAAGGTGGTGAATTCATTGATGTGCAATTTCAATACCTTAATTATCACAAATACAGGAAAGCTTTAACAAATTTTAATAAAATGACAGAATTAATATTACGTGGATACTAGCGTAAGCATAATACAAAGTATTTGGAAAAGATAATCATTATCCAAAAACACAAACGCTTAGTTCATGAAACTCACAGAGATTAAGTAACGGATAATCTTTGATATCATTCTATACATAGTAAAAATGATTTCAAAATCTTTGCTCAGATTGATGAGAAATCTCAATACCCGTGATCATATGAGCTTCGCATCATGAAACCAACCATATGAGTTCGCGCTTGATTCATGTGATACCAATGTTATGCAATGGTATAACATCCGAACATATACAAAAGGTGGGAGGAATGACATGCAAGGCATGCGTACGAAAAAGCATGAATTAATTATTTGTGAATTATAAACAAAAATGTATGAAGGTAATCGTTGAGAGGTTAGTCGAGTAAACCCATTTGGCAATAAATTAACAAACGGACGTTAACGCGACGAGATCCCGGAGATTTTCGAGATTGGTTACAACACTAACAAATTTGGACGGTTTGGTCCTAAGCAATAAAAAATCGGAAATAAGAACCCTGGTGGCAAACTAATTTACTCTCGGCTCCGTGCATTTCTCTAGTCGCTTGAAGGAGTAAATATAAGTCATAGTCTTAATAATTTTTTTGTTGTTGTTGGCATTTATACGTGTTGTTTGTTTGGTAGATTATTGATAAAATTGTACAACGTATATAAAAATCTGCAAGAATTTGACAAGCTTAAACGCAAGTATAACTTTGTTTTGAACCCTTACAGACAATTTGTGCTATTATTAAGTAGATTAAGCTAGTCTAAGATTTTTGCGTATAGGAAATTACTTGTGAATGCATAATTTAGGTCATTTTAAGGTCAACCCTTGAGGTAGTTTGACCCTCACAAAATATCTGCTTAAGGTTGCTGATCAGCCACACTGAGGCGGGGTAAGTTGAGAATCTTTAGATTATCCACTTTCGTCTTAAATCAAATTTTGTGACACATGAAAAATTTGTGATTTCCAATTATTAGCAAGGATGGGGTGAAGAATGTATTAATGCGTAGGTAGTGCTGAAATGTTGTTTCTTTCTAAACTTAAGCTGTAAATTGCATTTATAAGCTTTATAACTGTGTAAATAAATTTCTTAAGTAATGTGTGAAGAAGAAAGATGATTTTGAATGTATTGAGGGTTATACATACAAAAACTATTTTTTATAGTTATAGCTGTAAGGTTGAGATTTCTTTGCTTTATTTCATTTTCATAACGTCCACAGCATATTTATCGCTAGGCTGGCAAAAGAATACGGGAATATTCAAGTAAGAGTCAACATCATATATTTTATCTTTTTAAGTAATAATCACAGCATTATCCAAATTTGTGTTAAAGAACATTTTGTAACCTATGGAACGTTTTGGGTTTTCTAATTATTAACAAGGAGTACGTGAAGATTGTCTTAATATGTAAGGGGTGATAAAATGCTGTTTTTCTCAAACTTAAGTTGTTAATTGCATCTATAAGCTTTCTTTATACCTGTGTAAGTAAATTTCTTAGATAATGTGTGTAGAAAAAAGATGTCTTTGAATGTATCGAAGCCTGATCATACTAATTTTTTTTTGTAATTTTAACTACAATGTTAAGATTTTTTTGTTTCATTTAAGTTTTGTAAAGGCCACAGCATATTCTTCGTTGAGCTGGAAGGAAATGCGGGCATATTCAAATAAGAATCCACATCATATTATTTTCATCTTTTCAATTAATGGTCACTGCACCTTTATTGGTCAGGCAACTTATAACAGCATCAACATAATTATTTCTTAACACCCAACATAAGAGCTCAAATTTCAAATTTCAAAAAGTCGAGCTCCACTATATTATTTACGTCTGCGTTGGTGTAGTTATCTACGGCTGCTCAGCTGATTTCTGAAAATAATCCTAACTACTCAAAAACAAAATCACTGCGACGGTAAATAGCCTACATTTATTGAAAAACCAGAAAAAAATGTACACGTCAAAATAAAAATTAAACTCCACTTTCACACATTATTTACATATTACATAAATCCCCCTTAAAATACTCCCTTAACAGTACATTTCAAATTCGATATCAAATTCTATTCCTGATAAATTTTTCCAATTAATTAAAGAAAAAAACGCAATAGGGCTTTACCACAATTTTTTTGCTTTAATGCAGGTTTAATATGAGCTCATTGTAACCTTAACCTCTTGTGCTAATTTTTGCACATCAATAATCAAAAGACCCTTTTAGCTTGTACATAACTCAAATATTACAAATGCCATAAATCACTCCTTAACATAAATTCTCAAATATAATAAACATAATTTAAATTAAATTGTTCAGTTAGAAACCTTTTTAATTGTTTGTTTTTTTAGTTTTTAAAATTATACACCTCAATGCACTAAGTCATTAAACATCTGTTTACACACATATACAATGAAAAAGCACCAGTTATCTGCATTCCATAACTGCACACGGGCCTGCCATCATTCCATCATTGACTGCAGCATTCAGTATCACTCTAATCTGGATTGCACTCACCGCAACTACAAAGCTACAACCATATGACCCAGATGTCATCTCGTTCACCAATTTGATAAGACTTCCAAACTCCCAAACCTCTTCTACTAATACCTTAAATTGTTGGTAATCAACCAAACCGACTGACATCTACTCCATTTCCAAATACATACTTTGCACACTTAGTGCAAATTAAAAGCACACTATTTGTACTTACATCACATTAAGCTTTTATGCAGAACGTACAAGTATTCGAGTCGTCAGCTTGTCAAAGCATAATAGCTGTAGGCTAGTAGAGAACTCATAGAGTAATCGTTACGCAGTTTTTAAAACTAAAAAAATTTTAAGCTTGTCGAAGACTAAGAGACTAAGAGCTTATCATCCAAGTACGGTGGCTTATATTCTGTTTCTCACCTGCCAAATCTGCTAAAATTCTTGAAAATTTCTACAATACAGACACACTTCACCACCATTCTATGTAAAATTTTGAACTGCCGCTCGTTTCCATAAACACCTCCCGAGCTTACACAATAATTCCAGAAATTTATTTAACCGACACTCATTTTTTGAAAATTACTTAAAGCTAACAAACACGTGCTTGTTACTAAATGATTGCGTTGAATTTTAAACCCTACCTTAAAACAACCTTGTATGAACTCCAATCAACGTACACTATGGTTTTTAGCTACGCCCCTCAATATACTACGTGTTATATTTATTTCACTCTAACATACTCGCTAAAATTTTCTATCTGTACTTTGTTTTCCATGTCTGTGGTATTGCTAACAACTACTCCTCACTCCATTTAACATTGTATTCCCTCATCTAAGCCAACAAACGCTAACGATCAAACTACACCTATCTCTTAACACGTGTTACACCTATCTCACTTATACATATGCTATCGAATTACGTGTCTCTGTTACTTTGTTTGCAAGTTTCATTTGCAACGGTCACAGCTGCCGTTGACCCATGCCACTTGTTAAGTTTTATATCGTTTTAAGAGGCTAACAATATCTCTAATTGACGTCGGAACCAACTACCTTTAATTTCTGTTGTTTGTGCAACGTTATCGTTCTTCATACAAAGAAACATGCGGTGGTTACATCTGTTTATAACTTAATGATACTAGAAAAATTTCTGCAAAACATATTTGAACTTTTTTAACAAATATAACAGCCAACTTGGCTTTTAGTTAACATTACCCGGAAAACTAAACAGTTTTAAATCGTAAAAAAGCTTTCAACACATACAACAAATTTTGCTGTAAATTAAATGGTTTTAATCCTTAAACATAAAGCTAAAAGCTTTTCAGAAATTACACCTCTTAAATACGAGGGTTAAAATGTGTTTATGATATAACCATTTAATTGCTATCTTACACACGTAATGTTTCAAACAGACACACGCTATATTTCATAAGTATTTATATCTGCAGGATACTAAAAATTCAATTTACGCTTTTTAAAATTTTTCAGTAACATTATTAATTTCTAAACCAAATGAGTTTGAAAAGCGTTTCAAAATTGTTTGTTGTCCTTTCACACGATGAATCACTGAATAAATTACAAAAACTCTGCAGCTCGATTAGATAAGTATATTAATCTTACGTAAATTGTTTATAAGTAAAGTATTTGTAAATAATAATATACAGTAAAATTAAAATTTGTGCAGTATAAATCACATATACAAAATATAAAAGGTTATCAACGTTTCAACTTACGCCTTGAATAAGTATATGTTGAATTTTCATTGTTAAGGCACGCTCACACCGTACCTATTCTTTTAAATTTGCATGTAATTTAATCTTCGTAGAATGCGCTTTGATAGATTTAAATTTAAGTTGTTTAAAATTTGACGACGCTATGAACAGAAATTAAAACAGTATTGAAAGTAATATTTAAAATTGAGCCAAGATTTGAGGCACTAAAACAATCCCATTACCTAAATTAATTTAAAATATGTAGGTCTACATACTATTTATCAGAATCGACACTTTTACTTACCATATTTTTATTTGCACTTTTATTAGAACTAAGTTATTTTTATTTTTCCCTAGATCACAGAAATAACAGGGATCTTTTTTTTAAAGTCCCCCTAGTCATATATATATATATATATATACATATATATATATATATATATATATATATATATGATTCTTTTTAGCGAACGTAAATATATGGACAAGTTGATATTTTAATTTTTTGGGATATTTTTCGTTCGGATGTTTTTATTAAATATTCATTTGCTGGTTCCTGACGTTTCGATTTTATTTAAAATCTTTTTCAAAGAGCTAAAAGTATAAAGATTATAACAGTATTAAAATTATAGTTTTATGGTATACACAGCTTGAATAGAAAAATTTGACATTGACAATGACATAAAAATAAGCGTGTAAATAAGGTAACTTGTAGAAACTGCAAATTATGGATGTAATGTTTTGATCATGTGGGTGTATAGTATGGTGTGGTGTGCTGATTTAAATATATTTTGAAAATGTAGAGGTAAATTAGTAAATTAGTTTTATGGATGGTTGTCTATTTTGGTGATGTTATATAGTTGTGAGTACACTATACTGAGGTTATTGATGTCTTGTTTGTTGTTGATGCAATTATTGTCTTGTATTATGTAGTAAGATTCTAAAAATAATCGTCTTTTGTGGTTATTGTCTTCTGTTAATATGGTGATTTCATTGAAATTGGCTGTATGTTTGGTAGAATGTAGATGAGAAGCAAGAGCACAATAAGTCTTTCCAATTTTTGCATCGCTGCGATGTTGGGTAAGTCTATTTTTTAACCATTGTGAAGTCTGTCCTATGTACGTTTTTTTGCAATTGCATGTGATTTTGTAAATTAGGTTGCTGCGTAGAAGTGGATTAGTGGGGTCTTTTAGTTTTGTGAATAAATTGCGAATCGATTTTCATATGTAAGCTATACAGATGTTAGGTTTTTAATATTTTAGAAATTAGTGGTGTTAAATTTTGATGTATGGTAATTGTATGTATTTTTGTTGACAATTTCGTTTTGTTGAATAGGGGTTTTATTGTGTTTGTATATAAAAGTTTGTTTAATAGTGATTTTGGATAACCATTGTTATGAAGTATATTAAAAGATCTTGTTTATTTTATATAAAATTTTGGTTCACATATATTTTCTATTCTATGTTTTAGGGCTAAAGCAGTGTTTATTTTGTGGGTATATGAGTGATTGGAATGGTAGTTTATGTATCTTTCTGAATTTGTGGGTTTTTTGTATATATCGAAATTGATTTTGTTATCTGGAGTTCGTATAACGAGGGTGTCTAGTAATGGGATGCTTTTGTTGTTTTCTGTTTCATAAGTGAATTGTAGGTTCGGATTGAATATGTTGAATTGTTTTAGACACAGTTTTGCCCAAATTACCATTCAAAATGACATTCCTAGTTAAATTTGTCGACGACATATTATGCTCAATTCCTAATAATTGCATAAATGAAACATTAAAACAATTCAACATATTCAATCCGAACCTACAATTCACTTATGAAACAAAAAACAACAATAGCATCCCATTTCTAGACACCCTCGTTATACGAACTCCAGATAACAAAATCAATTTCGATATATACAAAAAACCCACAAATTCAGAAAGATACATAAACTACCATTCCAATCACTCATATACCCACAAAATAAACACTGCTTTAGCCCTAAAACATAGAATAGAAAATATATGTGAACCAAAATTTTATACAAAATAAACAAGATCTTTTAATATACTTCATAACAATGGTTATCCAAAATCACTATTAAACAAACTTTTATGTACAAACACAATAAAAACCCCTATTCAACAAAACGAAATTGTCAACAAAAAATACATACAATTACCATACATCAAAAATTTAACACCACTAATTTCTAAAATATTAAAAAAACCTAACATCTGTATAGCTTACACATATGAAAAATCGATTCGCAATTTATTCACAAAACTAAAAGACCCCACTAATCCACTTCTACGCAGCAACCTAATTTACAAAATCACATGCAATTGCAAAAACGTACATAGGACAGACTTCACAATGGTTAAAAATAGACTTACCCAACATCGCAGCGATGCAAAATTGGAAAGACTTATTGTGCTCTTGCTTCTCATCTACATTCTACCAAACATACAGCCAATTTCAATGAAATCACCATATTAACAGAAGACAATAACCACAAAAGACGATTATTTTAGAATCTTACTACATAATACAAGACAATAATTGCATCAACAACAAACAAGACATCAATAACCTCAGTATAGTGTACTCACAACTATATAACATCACCAAAATAGACAACCATCCATAAAACTAATTTACTAATTTACCTCTACATTTTCAAAATATATTTAAATCAGCACACCACACCATACTATACACCCACATGATCAAAACATTACATCCATAATTTGCAGTTTCTACAAGTTACCTTATTTACACGCTTATTTTTATGTCATTGTCAATGTCAAATTTTTCTATTCAAGCTGTGTATACCATAAAACTATAATTTTAATACTGTTATAATCTTTATACTTTTAGCTCTTTGAAAAAGATTTTAAATAAAATCGAAACGTCAGGAACCAGCAAATGAATATTTAATAAAAACATCCGAACGAAAAATATCCCAAAAAATTAAAATATCAACTTGTCTATATATATATATATATATATATATTACTCATATTTAGACCTGGGTAGAAAATTAAATAATCACATCAAATAATTTTAATCGCCGGGTAAAAGCTTTGGGAAAAGGTACGCGTAATTAAAACCGTGAAGCATAAAAATTCATTCGTTTCATTAAAAATAAGGGAGTTAAATTATTTACAAGACGCTTGCTATAAAAAAGGAAGCAGTATTAAAATGCTCTACGTGTAATTTAGTTATTCCGAGTAAAGAAACAAATGGAAATTACGTGCAAAATTTATATTAATTAACTCAATTTTAAGTAACCGGTATTAAACAAAATGTACGGATAATAATTAATATTGGATCAGGAGTCACTAAAAATTAAAGGGTATTATTTTTAATTGAAGTTAATTGAACCATTAGTAACATATAATATGTATAAAAGCTAGTAAAAACCCAATAATATTCAGATCGTGGAAGTATTATGTTTGAACACCTGCGTATTTTTAAATGTTTTATGTTCTGCGTAAAATTTGCAGATAACAAATGGTTACAGAGAATGTTGGAGAAACCGTTGCTTAATATTTACGGGAAATGCTAATAAGGTGGGTTATTTCACAAGTCCACGTGGATTGAAAATAACCGATACTAAAGAATATAGATTTGTACCACTCGGAACAGGGTAGATAGAGACAGATAATATGCGCTAGACAGAGACACATACAGTAAAAAGCGTGAGTTGAGCAACGTCACTGGGTTGCGATTGGTTGAAAATAAGAGGCAAACTTGAGAGGTAAAAATAACATTTCTGTATAAAAATTAATTAGTTATTCCCAGACGTTGCGAGCCGTGTCGAAATTTCTGATATTTAACTGGTGCGAGTGCAAATTTAATAAGAACTGACGCACAGGCGGTCGAGATGGGAACATAGTGCTTTTTAGTTTTCCGATTTTGATTGAATAATTTAAACAGTTTGCTCGTATATTTTGGTGATTTAAAACAGTTTGTTCTTTACATGCTACAATGAAAGTAATTTAGTGCACTTAGAAAACACAAGGTAATAAAGTCTAGTATCACTGTACCAATTAGTCAAATTTGCAACGACAAATGAATACACAAAAGTAGGCAGTTTTGGCGTATATTTGTGAAAGAAGTATGAATTTCTTTGCTATTTTCGGGGTGTTAATAATTAAATGATTCGTAAACGTGTCTGGATCCACAAAACAAGGTTCAGATATACACAGATGAGTTCCGGAAAAGCACTGAAACAACTTTAGATGAATGGTGGTGTAGAAAATTTTAAAGGCGACCAGTAATCCGAGGACCTAAACATAACCCAGTTGGATTGGTGTGATTAACAGAGGACGATGTACATTGAAGCCACGAGTGCATTAACCTTCAGGTAACTTATGCTTTGTTGTTCGATTTTTGATGTTTTGGTGTGTGTTGAATAACTTTATAATTTATTTACTTAAAATGGACAGTAGTGAAATTGTACTAACAACAAATTTTTAATTTTAAGGTGAAATTTTCTTGTTTAAGTAGAAAGGGGTATTTAGTATTTATGTTCTTGATTATGATGAAAATTTGGGTATGTCTTTGAGCTCAATTAGACGAACCTGGTTAATTAACGTAAAGGGGTGGGAGATGCTCCCTTTGTACTCAGACTCAGGTCTGCATATATTGTTATATTAATTAGTAGGCATCTACAAGGACTTTAATTCTGGATGCACATTAAAATAATAATAAATTTAATCTTGAAGTTTTCTGATACTGAAATTTATGCTGAATTTTAATTTTAAAATTTTAATGTATTGTGAATATTGATGTAAATAGAGTTAACGTTGGTGTTTGTGATAGGAATGTGTTTGTTTTTTTTTATGATTAAGGATGAAAGTTTTAACTAGGTGAGCAGCCGAGGCGGAAAAGAGTAAAAAGGCGATTAACAGAAGAAAGGCAACGGAACAGTTAAGTTAATGAATAGCTTTTTGTAGGATTCACAGCATTCTTGACGCCCAATCTGTGGGACTCGATTTGAAAACCTTAGTTTAAGATTAATGGAGAGGCTTTTTGCAGGTTTCACAGCATTCTTTGACGTCCAATTCGTGAGGCTCGATTCTAATACATGGAAACACAGCAATATATATATATATATATATATATATATATATAACGTCTAAATCAGATTATTAGCAAACACATCTTTGAAAAATTCAGTTTATTATTCAAATATGAAACTTTTTACTAGTCAGGTTAGCTCTACATGGTAGCTGAAACCCGAAAATACTCAATACCCATATTCTAATTCTACAAGATGCATCTTTACTAGAAACCTAATCTGTCAACTTTAATATAATAATTTGTTCTTCTTATCTGACATAAGACCGTCGCGTTACAATTGACTAAATCCCGTAGAAATCTTATAAAAATACTTTATGGTTTAATTTTAAAAAATATATTTTGCTGGCTCTAAGTTGAGAAGTCTTAGAAATTTAAAATGATTTAATAGCGTACTGCAGTATTTTAAAAAAGAATGCCAAAAATTCTAGACTTAAAGCATTAATAAATAACGAGCTTAATGTTCAAAGCGCTTACAGTTTTTAAACTCGCTGTAAAGTAATTTGTAAGAAACTTTGATAGTTTAGATGTTCATTTGCTTTAAGTTGGCGTGCTGTACAATTGGGTGTGAGGCACTAAGAATCCGCTTTGTAAATTTATTTCTATTCAAAGAGTTTCTGCATTAGTCTTGCTTGTGATTGCAATGAGCAACTTCAACATAAAATAAAAAGTTTTGTCTACAGTTTAGAGAAACTTTATTGCGTTTTTGTCGGTTGAGTGAAAACTGGACAAATGCAGTTCCTAAACTGCAATAATCATATTGATGTTGTAACGACACAGGGCTACTACAAAAGACAGACAATTTTAACATATAATGAAACAAACACTATTTATGACAGTAGTTTTCACTGGATGGTGTAGGAAATCTTAAAGTTTAGTTTCCTGTGGCAGAATTCTATTTTAACGCATCGACATTACGTTAAAATAAATCGGGATAAAAAGGAAAAAATTAATTTTGAATGGGCAAAATTAATATTGATATACTATGTATAGTTTTGATGAATAGAAGTGTTCGCATTTTAATAAATTTTTAGTTCCATTAAAGGAAATTCAGGTATTGTACTCAATAACCACAAGAGCGCAGTTATTTCAATAGAATACATATTTAAACGCAGCTCAGGTCCATAAATTACTTAAAAGGCACAAAAAGTGAAACAATATATTTATAA
Organism: Platerodrilus igneus; assembly: GCA_036346225.1. Taxonomy (NCBI): domain Eukaryota; kingdom Metazoa; phylum Arthropoda; class Insecta; order Coleoptera; family Lycidae; genus Platerodrilus; species Platerodrilus igneus. The sequence continues at coordinate 2,278,160 of JARFIW010000765.1, read as the reverse complement.
TAGTTTTGTTATTAATATGCTGTTCCATATCATAAATATTGCAATATAGAAAAGCTATTTAAAAATATTGGTTAAATACAATGGAATTAACATTACAGGAAAGCATGTGTAAGTATAACATAACGTAAACCACAGACACTAGCATATGCGTATTCGAACAATGTGGTTAGTACTTTAACTCACAGACGTTTAAGTAATGAAACGCATCGAGATCAAGTTACAGATAATTTAATCATAGCATCTAATACAAAATAAAAATTATTCCAATGTATTTATTAAGATTGATGCGAAAATACAATAGCCGTCGTCACATTTCTTTCGCATTATGGAACTATAACTACACGCTTAATTCACGTGATAGTAATTTTATACAATGTTAACCACTTAAACGCACAAAAAAGTGGGAGGAATGACAGACGCGTAACAGTTGGATGGAAAACCATGAATTTAATTATTTGCAAGCTACAAACAAAAGAACATGTTGGAGTGATCGTATAGAGGTTAGTCAAGTACATACAAACTGACGCTAACGCGGTGAGATTCTCTAAATTTTCGACAAAGCTCACAGCACTAGCAGATTTGGACGGGTCGGATACAAGCAATAAAATTGAAAATAAGAGCCCGGTGACAAACTAATTTACTCTTAGCTCCATGGAATTCTTTAGCCGCCTGAAAGCGTAACGGTAAGTAACAGCTCATTAGAAATCGGATTTGTTTTTGGTGGCATTTATGCATTATGTTAATTTCGTAAAATATTGATGAAACTATACAACGTTTACTCTTAGTTAAAGTATAGTGATAAATTATGAAATATAGAAGATCTGGACGTTGCAAATTTTAGTTACAAATTTAAGACGTGTTGAAGAGAATTATAATTAGGTTATGGTTAACTGAATATGAACTGATTATGAAGTTTCGAAATAATTATAAGTTTCATAAACACATAAAAATAAAAGTGAAATAGTTAAAATTGAAGATTTTAACAGTTTAAAGCAGTTCGGAAGTCTTCAGTAATTTTCGGAACTCTTCGGAAGGTTTCGTGGTTGCTTGTGGAACCAAAATAAATTTAAACACTTATTGAATGAATGTATATACAGTTTGAAGGGGTGTAAAAGTCTTCGGTAGTCTTCGGAACTCTCCGGAAGTTTTCGAAAGTTGCTTGTGAGGTCTGTAACTGGCATTTTTTGTAGTTAAACATTTTTCGTTTTACCAAATTCGTAAATACATTTCTGCAACTACTATCTCTTGTTTTATATTTATTAACTCGTGGGTATTACTTTAAAAGTAGATAAATTGAAGTTTGATTTTCATTAATAAATAAAGTGCAATGAATTGTAAATAGGATTATTCGTACTTATTGAAAGTGATAAACCGCGGTAATTAAATATTAGATATGATTGCTGCATTCATATAAATGTTGTTCCTTATGTGGATATACAAGTCTAAATAAGAGTTGATAAGCGGTTGTAATAGCAAGCAGTTGTAGTTTGTTCCTCGCTCCTATAGATTGTTTACGTTGAGAAGACTGTTTGCTGTTTGCTTTGGAACGATTTGATATCTACAGATGAGCGGTTGTTAGTTTTCGTGCTTGGTTGATATATATATATATATATATATATATTAATTACGTTAAAAAGAATGCTTCCTTGTTGCTTTACTAATTGCGATTTGAGTTGTTTTTCTTGTGAAATGGCAGTCGTTTTATTAACTGTAGAGTGTAGCTCTGAGGACATTGAAGGAAAGATGTTTTTTTTCTAGGCGAACGTGTTTGCTCGACCGCACGTGCGTTTTACGGAACCTTAACTTGATGATACGCGTTGCTTTACTCATTGTGTTTTTTTAGTTGATGTGTCTTTTTATATTTGAACTGTGACGCGTGTTCAACGGAACATTTGACGGACTTGCTTAGTGTTTGCACGTGCTTTACTAATTGTGTTTTTTGTTGATTTATCTTTTTATATTGGAACTGTTTGTGCAAACTTCGTTATTCAAAAACATTAGATTTTTCTTTGTTACCATAGGTAGCAAATAAAACACCTCACGTTCCTGTTAGTTTAATGCAATACATCGTGCCTTGAAAGCCCGTGATTCTAAATTTTTATTACCATTTTTTTTTTATTTGTGTTACAAAGTGTTTCGAAATTATTGTCTTAGGAAATAAAATTTATCAAGGCTACATAGTTCCGACGCGTGATAATGTCTGCTGCTAACACCAGTGAAATACGTAGGTGTGATTAGTGTAAAGTGTGAGAAATTCCATCCACACCCTCACAGTCGAGGGTGCAGTGCTTCGTTAGTGCAGGACATCGGGAATCCCACATTTAAATTCAAGGAAGCGTTCCTGAAGGACTTTCTGTAAGTTGAACTATTTCCTACTTGTTTTTACTTTAAATACCTGTCCGTTGCTTTGCCATACCTTTGGCGTTCTGAGACCTTTTACCATAGACTTGCATGCTATTTTAAATAAAAGAAAAAAAAAGAGAAAAATCAATACTACTGGACTACTCATATTAATTGTGTTTACCTATTTATATTTTGTTAAAATTTTATCTGCTTTATGTCTAATTGGTGTGTGAGGAAACGTTTCTGCTATTCCCCAATATTACCTCACTTTGTACTAAAGATTTGTTATATTGCTTTTAACGTTGTTATATTATATAGATTATCCCAACAGTTTTTTTTTATTCTACAAGGTACTGAACAATTTATACTTGATCCGTATGCTATGCTTTTTCTTTGCTTCAGGTTTGCAGGACTAATTTGTTTTTCTTTCAGGTTTACTATTCTAATTTTTCTATTTTAGGTACTGTTACCAACTCCTTACGAGCCGCATACATCATAGGTCAGTCTGCTTTCTACAACCTCCCCTACTCTCCGATTGAGCCGGGTCATTTCTTTGACTTTCTTTGTATTACGTAGCATAAATTTGGCGCCCAACGTGGATGCCACGAAAAAAAAACGTAACAGGTCGTGTATGAAGTTGAATAACGGTGGTTAGAAAATATTTACAGTTTGAAGAGGATCAGACGGCGGTCTTCGGAACTCTTCGGATGGCTACGGAATGGATTTGTGAGGACCAGTAAGAACTTGAACACAGCAATAGTTAAAAAATATTTACAGTTTTAAGAGGCCCAGACGTCTTCGGTGGTCTCTTGGGACTCTTCGGAAGGCTTCGTGTTCTTCCTGTGAGACAACGAGAAGGTATGAGGAATTATGGTGTGGACGTATGTACAGCTTGGAGGAGTTCGGATGTCCTCGGTGATCTTCGGAGGGCGTCGTAGTAGTGATATCTTAGTCTTCGTCAAGTGCATCGCCGTTGAACTCCACAGGGGTGTTTTCCCGGAGGTAGAGTTGACAGACGCAATCACAATAGCGATTTGTCGGTGATGGATGGAACGAAGCTTAACGCACATATGTAGTTTATTAACTATTAATTAATAAATTATAGTGCGTGCCAGGTACGGCGGCGAAGAGCGTCACCGTCGGAGAGTACGCAGGCTATGGAGAGCACTTGCGCTGAAGTATAGCAGGATATGGAGAGTGCTGCTCGCTGAAGTGTTAGCAGACTATGGTGAGCACTTCCAGTTGATTCTTTAGGCTATGGGGAGCACTAAGGAATATCTTTCGGAGGATTTGTAATTATATTTATACACTTCCATTTCATATGCTTCCTGTGTTGAAAAACATTAATGATGTCTTTAATCAATGAATTTGTGTTTTTCAATTTTTGAGTGTAAAAAAATCTCTAAATTTTGTTTGACCAATGAGCGTGCTAATTTTTGGGTACCACAAGAAAGAGTTGGAAATTCTTGCGTTCTTAGTTTGTTCTGTGTTGAGCTTAGGCATGGTGATACAGTCAACAGTCCGACAATGTTTTTTAAGAGTCGGATGATCCTCAAGATTACCGTGGAAGTAACACTTAAGATGTCTCGGGACATCCACCCACAAGTATGCCTTTCTGGTTGTGCCCCTTGCACATAATTGAGCAGAGCGACGCGGGCTGCATGGATAGTTCGTGGTCTGCATGTTTCGGTTACGAGTGATAATAGGCTGGTGCTGGCTGTGGTAGTTGTTTGTGCTGACCTATCGATCTCTGGTTGGAATTCTTCCCAAAGGCTACGGGGCAAGAATTATGTCTGCGAACTGGTTAGTTGCAGTTGGCGTAGGTGGTCGGTTGGCGGTGACGGGCGTCACCGCTGTGTGGCAGCGTTGGACCTTTCTATGATCGTCTGATGCTGGGTGGGATAGCTGTGATTGAAAGGGTACCTCTTCTTGGAACATCCGTCCACAGGTATGACTTTCTAGTTGTAAGCCTTGCACATAATTGGGCAGATCGACGAGGGCTGCGTGGTTAGCTCGTGATCTACGTATTTTGGTGTCCAGGGATAATAGGCTGGTGCTGGCAGTGGTAGTTGGTTGGTAGTTGGCCTGTTGACTACTGGTTGGAATTCTTCCCGAAGGCTGTTGGGCAAGAATTCAGCTGGCAACTTATGACTGGCAGTTAGCGAGTGGTATGTTAGCGGTAACGGGCGTCACCGTTTCGTTCCAGTAGGGCGTCTTACGGTTATTTGCTCCGAAATCTATGGAGCCTTGTTCGTAATCCATTACGACTTCCTGGCGTTGAAGCCAAGTTTCACCCAGAATGATATCCTCAGCGGGGTTTGCTACTACCAAGAAGGTTTTGTGGTCCGTCACTTTTCAGAGGGCGAATGGCGTGCAGAACTTGCCTTTGATTGCCATTTCTGTCCCTGCTTTAACTAGATAGGCGGGGACGTGATAGAGTTCTACTCGTAAACCTGCGGGTATTCGATCTTCCCTAATCATGCACGTCAATGCTCCTGTATCTAGTGGTGCGTTGAAGGTCGTCTTTTGTATGGTGAACGAGATTCTTGGTGGTTGGTCATCGTGGGTAATGTTTAGTCGCGCCAGTTCGTTTTGCCCGACCTGGATGTAGTCTGGCGTATCTCGGTCGGTGGATCGTTTCTCGACGGCTTGAATGGGCAGACTCGGTGCCAATGTTGTTGTTGACAGAATACCCACCTTGGTAGTTGCTCGGTTGTTTGTGGAAATTTGGTTGCTGGTGTGGGGACGGTTGTCCCTTTTGCTGTCTCTTTTATGTTTTTTTCGATTTTTGTAAGGCGGGAGACCATTTTCCATACTGTTGGCATGTGACACTGAATTGGATACCTCAGTGTCGACAGGAGGAGATCCGTGGACAGCTCTATGTCCCGGTTTGTGTCTAGTTTTAGGCGGCGGGCTTGTCGCATCTTAGTGCCGAGGAAGGCGGCTACTGCTTGAGACGCCATCTGCTTCTGTCCGTACTACTCGGAGGTTATTTTGGATTTAATGGTTGGATTGCCGTACTTTTCCAGAAACACCTTTCGAATTCGATTTAAGTGGGTTGGAAACCCGCCTATTCTTCCCATCAAGTGGCTGCTTGGTCTCGAAATTAAGCAGTCGTTGTAGGTACATCCGCGTCCATCACTTCCATCTGTTCAAGGAATTCTGCGGGATCTTTTAGAAGGGTGCCAGAAAATATAGGTTTTTTTTGCTTCGGAGGTCGCTGTGGCGACTTGGTACTTATGTTTGTTGAGCGCCACTGGGTTGTTGCAGTCCCAGAACTGTTGGTGGTTGTGTGACCGCTTGTGTTGGAGGCTGCTGGTTGGTGTCCGGCTGGACGTGTTATGTCGTTTGACTCCTCGACTCGGGCATGTTAATGGTTCTTGCAAGCGCGTTGTTTGCAAAATCTTCTGTAAAGGTTCAATCACGTTGGACGCAACTTGTTATCGTTTGGGTGGGCGGTGTTCGAAGGCTTGGCTTGATTAATTGTTTATATAAGCAGAAATAATTATAAATTCTAAAAATACATAAAAATAAAAGTGAAATAGTTAAAATTGAGTGACTTTAACAGTTCGAAGCAGTTCGAAAGTCTTAGGTAATCTTTGGAACTCTTCGGAAGGCTTCGTGTTATACTGGTGGGACAACGTTAAGTAACATAGGATTATGATAAGAAATTAAAACTATTAATTGAAAATATATTCAAGCATAGAGGGGTTCAGAAGTCTTTGGTTGTCTTCGGAACTCTTCGGAAGGCTTCGGAATTATTTGTGAGGCCCAGTAAGAACTTAAACAGCGATAGTTAGAAAATATTTGCAGTTTTAAGAGGCCCAGACCTCTTCGGTGATTTTTGGAACTCTTCGGAAGGCTTTGTGTTTTTCTTGTGAGACAACGAGAGGGTATGAAAAATTATAGTGTAGACTTATGTACAGCTTGCAGGAGTTCGGAGGTCCTCGGTGATCTTTGAAAGGCTTCGTAAGACGTCATGGTAGTGGTACGTTAGGCCTTCGTCGAGTGCGTAGCCGTTGAACTCCACGCGGGTGTTGCACCGGAGGTAGAGTTGACAGACACTATCACAATAACGATTTGATGGATGGAACGGAGCTTAACACCCATACGTAGTTCATTAGCTATTGATTGATGAATTATAGTGACGTGCCCTAGGTATGGCGGTGGACAGCGTCACCGTCGGAAAATACGCAGGCTATGGAGAGCACTGCGCGCTAAAGTATAGTAGGATATGGAGAGCGCTGCTCGCTGAAGTGTTAGCAGACTATGGTGAGCACTGGCAATTGATCCTTTAGGCTATGGGGAGCACTAAGGAATATCTTTCGGAGGATTTGTAATTATATTTATACACTTTCATTTCCTATGCTTCCTGTGTTGAAAAACGTTAATGATGTCTGTAACCAACGAATTTGTGTTTTTCAATTTTTGAGTGTAAAAGAATTTCCAAATTTTATTTGACCAATAAACGTGCTAATTTTTGGGTACCACAAAAAAGAGTTGGAAATTCTTGCGTTCTTAGTTTGTTCTGTGTTGAGCTTAGGCATGGTGATATAGTCAACAGTCCGACAATGTTTTTTAAGAATTGGATGGTCGCCAAGATAACCGTAAAAATACCACTTAAAAAGTCTCTTGAGCTTGCAACGCAGGCACTTATTCTATTCCAATTCAATACTAAACAATTTTGCACATGTATATTTATCACGGAGTAAGCTTAAACTATTTTTAACAGTGGTTGTGAAACTACACCCAATATAGCGCTTCTCTATTTGAGTCTTTGTGCTAATTTAAATTTCCATTATCATGGTAATTTTGACACTGTATAGCAAACTTTCCACACTATAGAACTAACTCGCTAAGCAAGAGGTTTGTAGGGTGTCCTGGAATTGATTCAAAGCTGTGGCGGTAGGAAAATGACATACCAACGAACAGAATTCCAATATATAGACTACTATAAGTTAATCTGTTTATTTTCTGCGTCATTTGTATCAAACCCTATTCAGAATGAATTAGGACACCAAAGATACGCCTTATTTGGTTATTCAGTAAAGTCTTATAAAAGAAAACTTGCATGCTAGAAAGTAAACATTAAGTTATGTTTTTGTCAAAAATTGTATTTCTAAAAACTCTTAGTATGAGCCAAAGAACGCTTTTCTAACATTTGTTCTATTTCAACCGCTTGTAATTTTTTTCTTTTACCGACACCTAAATTCTTATATTTTTGGGCATAATTGCTCCACAAATCATGCTCCGACTAGTAATCTTGTAACGCTAGTGCCTTAATTAAGCAAAAATTAGTTAATAGAAAAGAATTTATCAACTTCAGAGGATTACATTTTATAAAGGGGTCGATTCGTTATAATATTAAAGTAAAATACAGAAATAAACAGGGAAGCACATGATGTATATACAATATAATCGCGCTTTTACATATGTCGAATTAATTTAGAAAGTTACCGACATATTTTAGTAAATCACTAGCCAGGAAAGTGTATTTGTAAATATTTTCACAAAGATATCAGAACTCTAGTAAATTATTCCAATAGAAATACTCACAAAATCTAGAGTCATAAAATTGCGCTGTAATCTGTAACAGTTTAAATTTTTCTGTTACCAATACTGTTGGTTAGGCAATGTATTCTACTTAATTCTGATGGATAGACAACCATACATACATACAGACCTCGTAGGAACGTGTTTGGTTGAAAACATTTTTGAAACCATCTGTGCTTAGGCGGGATATTGTCTACTTGCTTAGATACGCGAAATTTTGTCTTTCTTTTTAATTTAAGCACTGCACGAAAATGGGTCTTCAGATTGTGAAGTTGAGCTTGGCTTGAAAAAGCATCACTTTGGTGCTCAAAAGTAGTTCACGTTGTTATAATGTGCAAAGCCGAAAGTAGGTAAGTTTAATTTGCTTTTATTCCTTTGAAATTGTTAAATCTGATGAGGGTTTTTTCACTTCAGCACTTAATTTAGTCATGGATTCGAGAAAGTGGAATTTAGTTATGGATTCGCGTGACATTAAATTATTGCGAAAAGTACGCAATACTAAATTATGGCTAGAATTACGCAATACTAAATTATTCCCGGGAGCACGAAAAGATAATTTCGATCTTGTCTTATTTACTATGGTATCAAGAAATGCGTATTTTTTTAATAGAATATGCACATGGTAAATTCTAACCACTACGTTACCATTCTGAATACACCCTGCAGTGCTGCCATCATTGCTGAAGCTTATTGTTAGCAGCAGTCTGTACAACCAATGTACCATTTAATAAGTTATTTCGTCAAGATTACGTTTTGGTGATGAAATCATAAATTATTGAAAGCCGTTAATTGAGCACGCTTTTTAATGGTGTGTTTGAAGCTTTTATCTGCACAGGTGTTGTCCTTGGTCGATCAATAATTTGGAATTTTGGTTGAGGCCCCCCAGGTAACATAGCTATTAAACTTATTTATTAGGTGACAACAATTATCTACTTACCACACATGCAAACAGGTATTACCAACTTTACTTTTCTTATAATAGCAAAATTTTAATTTTATGCGTAGATAAAACTGTCTGTAAAATTTTTAAAATAGCACATGCAATTCCATTAACCTAATTTTTTGGTGAATTATTACTAACTTAGGGACTTCAAGTTTGTACACGTCAAACAATTAAAACGAGTTCGCTTTAAATACATGACGACTTCATTCCAAACTAAAATAATTAGCAATTTGTTTTTACTGTTTGCATTGCAGCAATTTTTTAATTTTTTTGTTTAGTTGGCAACATTTCCCTCTGTAAATAGTGTAAAAACAAAAGACTTATTTTTGTATAAATTGGGTTGTAAATAACATTGGTTACAGAATTATTAATAATATATTTTTTACTCACTAAAATAGTGGCAATGTGTTATTCTTTATTGAATTTGGATTAAATCAAGTGTATGGTTTTACTAGTAGGAATGACAATTCAAAGAATCCACTGCAGGCCTTGAGATAAGAGTGCAGTCTAGTTTAGCAAGAAAATTTTAACCTCAATAATTTTTTTAGAAAGATAAATAAATAAAAAGGTTACAAATCATAAAAAAATCACTCTGCTTTGAAAAGTATGGGAAACATGACCGTGAACTTAAACAGAATGATATTGAACTTCAAATAAGACAGTTTTAGACGCACTATCCGTGTAAACTAGAAATATCCAGTAATTCTCAGGAACGCTATAACTTATAAATATCGACGAATTTTAATAGAGGGGATCATTCATTCAAACTTTTTAATCTTCTGTTATTTGATTAACAAGTAACCATTGCCGAGCGCGTAAAAGGTAGAGTAATTCAAATGACGATAGTTTAAAACCTGGAATGGTTAGTGAAACAAGTTCCCAAACGCCAATGTACACGCAAATTTAAAAAATCCGTTAAGGGGAAAGTTCTTGCTCTGGTGAATGCTTTCCTTCAATAAACAGAGTAGTGAATTACTTACAATCCTATTTTTGTTCTTCACGAAGGGTAGCTTGAGCTTTATACAAGATCAAGCTTTCCATCTGCTACATTTTTCTTGCTAATGTAAATTTAATAATTAGCCGTATAAAGTTTATTTTCATTAAGAGCACCTTTATGTTGGTGCACGCTTAGTTAAAATCATACTGTCATCATCATTAGGTTTTCAGTCCTGGGACTGGTTAGATGCATACCCTTATTGTTTCCTATTCTGTGCTAACCTGCACATTTTCCTGAAACTTAGACAGCCTGCATCTTTTACTATCTGCGTGCAATAGCTGGTCTAGGTCTGCATCTACCTTATTTTTCCTATCTCTGCTTGTAATATATTCCGCACTAGTCCCCGAAAATGCTTTAGAACGTATCCTGCCCTTCTATTACTCTTATTTCTTTTCTTTTGTACAGATATCTTTATTCCCCTAATATTTCTATAACGTCTTTGTTATTAACTTTATCTGTCCATGCAATCATCCTAATATATTGAAAGAACAAAATTCCAAAAGGCTTATAACGTTTTTGTCTGCTTCTTCTACTGTCCCTATTTCATAGACGTACTGTGCTCTGCTTCACACATATGCTATTAACAATTTACTCCTTGTTTTTATATTGATTGTCTTCGAACATAGCCGCTGCACTTTCTTGCTAGATGCAGTTCGGTTCTTTTTTATTGTTTACAAATACATAGCCTATTTGTCCGTAGTGTGAAGGGGGTTAATCAGCCTGCGGCTACCAAAGTCCCCAACACTTGAACATTTGCCGAATTAATACTTTTCTAATATTATCCTTTCCCACAATCAAGATTAGTTGAAAATATTCAAAACAAACACCTGTAGTTGTTTATAGTAATCACCAGATTTAATTGCAATTAAATTTTATCGTCATTAGGTTTTCCGTCTTTCTGAGCTAGCCTACACCGTTTCCTAAAATTCCCGCAGCCTAGACACTGCTCGGTTCCCCTTCTGTTGTTTCCTAACTATATGCCCTATTTCATCAAGATTTAGTGGTATGTGAAAGGGGTTAAGCAGCATATGCTACCAAGGATCCTCAACACATAGACATTTGTCGAATTAATAGTTTTCTAGTAAATTCTTTCTCACAATTAACATTAGTTGAGAGTATAGCAAAACCAATAGCTGTAGTGGCTTATAGTTATCATCAGGTTTAAGTACAGTTAGAATTGGTTGGAGGCGTACCCCCATTGATTTCTAGCGAGCCTGCATAAAACGCTATTGTTATTTTTTAAGGGTGCAACTTAATTCTAGTGCAGCACTTGCTGCAACACACTTCTAGGTGAATTCACTAGCGGAAGGCGCTATTGTCTTCCCCACTTACTGCAATGAGTCAAATCTCATTGGCTTACGGCAGTTAACCGATCGCTGAAGCTAACTGGAAGTCATATAAGTGTTTAAAAGAATAACGGTTTAATACAGAAATTTTTTAAAACAAATTACTAAGATCTTGTCAATCGAAGTATCTTAACAAAGTACACGCACTTTGGTACTTTCAGTATTTTCTTGTGATATTTTGACAACTCATGCTGTTAGCTCTTTTTGGCGTCACAAAATTTACTTCAGTAGTTAAGTTTAAAGGATTTTCAGTTCTAATTAGAATGTTATTTTTCGTTATCATTTCTATATTATAAGCGGTTATCTCGTATAACAGTGTGATGATAGAATTCTCATTCACTGGTATGTAAATAGCCCATAGTTTATTTAAGTAATCTGTGGGATAAACGTTTTCACATGTTTCTAAGAACGTGCGATCATCGCCTCAACGAATGAGAACGTTGTAAGATTGAACGAGTTTTGAAGAGTTCGTGTGAGCGGATGGCATGATCGAGGCAGATTATTTTGGGTTACCAAACTGGATAGACAAGCGAGGGCGTTGCCATGTATTGCAGATTTTACCTATCGTTTCCTTACCGAAATTTCTTCCCGTATCTTATGTGTTTCTGAATAATATTGGTTAGCTCAACGAACTCCACCCCTAATTTGCAGAAGTTATCTACTGACTCAAGGAGGACCCTAAGGTACATGAGAAAGGACCAGTATATAGCATTCGCCGCACAGAAATAGCCATGTCACGAGGATGCCGCAATTAGCTATATCTACCTTAACTATCTAGAATTCACAATGTAAGCAATCTCCTCGATGTATATTATTATGTTTCATTTGTACTACAAATCTGTGCAATGTTACGCCCTCTGTGGAACCACACACAGTACTAAATTACGTTTGTATAAAACTGTCATCTACCAGTAATAATTTGGCGCCAACAACGTGGTTTTGTTAACACCGCACTAATTAATTATTTTCAATGGATTCTATCTCGAAATTACACTTTTCAAATATTAGAAATTAGAAATCTCCTATTTTTATCAGTAAAATAAAATTAATTGATTTTTCTATATGTTAATTACCGACAATTTATCCTAACGCAACTTTAAATAACGACAGATACGTTAACATAAATATATTTTTTACCTATATATTTCTATTTTAACAATTATCTACTATATTTACAAAATTTACCAGCTTAGTGATTAAGTTTTCATGGTTTTTGCCTGATTTGTGTTAATTTACGTCTTAGAGTAAAAGTTTCAATGACTTACAAAATTAATATGGACAATTCTTTAATTTTACAGAAAGGGTAACTAATATTTCCTTTAACTTTAGAATAAGTTATGTCTGATCATAGATGTTGTCTAGAAACTAAAAACTCAATCCAAAAAAACAGGCATTTAATTAAAAGTCATCGAAACAATAACAATCCAACTTTATATTTTCATACTTTTTAACTTCTTGGTTTGTAGTATGCTTTTATAAAAAGTTTTTATAACTCTCTATCGTTAAATAAAACCTTAATTGTGCTTTTTAAAATAAAACAAGGTAAGTTACTTTAAACCGCATTTATAGAAATTTCTTTATTAGCTTATTCTTTGATGTTGACAGCTTGTTTTCCTAATTAAATAAACTATTTGTTCTGAATTAGTCGAAATCATGAACAAATTTCTATGTACATGTGTTTATAGTCCTTCAATAAAGGTAACATCACCTTTAAGCAATAAATTTTCAGTGTTTAGCTGTGTGTATAATAAACTGCACAAGAATTTATTTTCAAAAGTTATTCTGGTTAAATTTGGTTTTCTATTAAAAAAGTTGCTTTAGTTTATTTTTTAACAATAAATAACATCGAAGCACCTCTTGTAACTGTTGGATGCATTTAACATCTGCTTTCTACAAAATGTACTTTAAATCTCTTGTTAAAAGGGGAAATACGTACACTTTCTTACCTCAATCTTAAATTAACTAGTGTAAATTACCTACATGTGAACTTAGATAACATTACCTTACCTTTGGCGTTATAAAATTAAAAATGCAACTAAATCAGCCCTAATTCTATGCCAATAAAATTTTTTTTTTAAAACCACAATTTTTTATATCTTATGTAAAGTACATCATAGAGTTCTGCATTAGTTAATAAGTTACAAGATTTGATGATAAATTTCAGGAATCATGGCATATTAAGGATTTACAAATATAACAAGTAGTCGCACCTTTCGCTTTACCTTTAATTAATTATATACCTTATCTTCTCTACTGTTATTTAAATTGAACTCAAGTTTTTTAATTTATTTTGTTTATAAATGTATCTCACCTTCGAACTTTGAATCTTTTCAAGCGTTCTTGTTTTGTAAAAACCTTATTCGTTGCAAAATACAGTTCTCCCGTTAGTTGCTTAAAAAATTTATGTTGCACAACCGTTAAAAAACTGCATTTTTAAATTTTCATTTTTATTTTCTTATTACTCTTATTGACATACAACTAACCGCATTCTTTAATCGTAGTTGATATATTCTCCGTCTAAACTGCTCAACAAAACTTTAGGACCTGTAATAGCTGATGCTGGCTTGATGCTTTACCCTTTGGATGCCCATAGGATCGCACCTAATATGTCTATAGTAAAAAGTAGATTTCCACAGTTGCAACTACAAGGAATTTCTATTCGACGTGCTTTATTTTGTCTATACTTTTATCACTTGTTACAAATTCTGTTATCAACGGTTTTTTTTTATATCACATGGAGTCTGTACATTCTTTTCCCTAACGTGTTGGCAAGAGGTTATCACCTTTGTTGTTGACACCGCTGTTCCTTACTGTTTTAGTGCATTGGCAAAATTTTCTACTCCTACGTCCGATTAACTGTTAATCGTATAATTATTATTGTATGTCTGCGGTAACTACTGTTTTGAAACTACTGTGTGAGTATATTTCAGTTGGTTGAGTTACTTCTGCTTTTTTTCTAATTGCAGTGGATGAGTTCGCCAGGAAAATGACTTGCCTAGACAGAGCCTAGTTATTTTTAGTTATCGACGTGTTGGTATAGGGCTTATCTTATCGTTAACGTTGCAGGTGGTCCCACATGCCGATCTGTTTTAATAGGGACATTTCCTACAATCTACCGGTCGTTTAAGATGCTTATCTTTAATCTGTACTTTTTCATATTTCTTTATCTCCGTTCCAATCCATTTTTACCTTGCTTAGATCTATCGTAGTCCCAAGACAACCGCCGATCACATAAGGCGATCCCTCCCACTCATTTTAGCTGGACGAGCGGTGTTTTGATATCAGTCGTTTTTCCATTGATTTTGTTAAATACAAACCCTTGCTACGTGGTTGCTATAAAGCTCTAAATACTCCATTTACCTTTTTTTTAGCTTTTTCTTTACTTTCTTTGTCGCTGGACAGTTAGAAGGCGGTTTGATACTTCATCACATTCGAACATGGGTATGATGGGAAGAGGAGTGGGAGGTGTCCGTCTAGCTTTGTCTCGTCACTGTCTTACGCTGGGTCTACATTTAAGTCGTGGGAGTGAATTTGTTGCCGATTTGCGTACGGGCTAATCTTCTGTTAACCGAAGCAGGGGTGCAAGGTTTACATTCCCATTCCATTTTATACCTTAAATGATCAGTTATCCACCTTTCTTTCTGAATTATCTTTGAGATGCTATCTCATCTAATTAATGCCTTTAAACCATCCCATTTCCCCTTCTAGCTTTTTATTTACTTTTTATTCGTTGTACAATTAGAAGTTGGTTTGATACCTCACCACATTGTACTGTGGGTGCGGGTGGGGGGGTTGAGATCAACCTTTGTATCGTCACTGTCTTCCGATAAGTCTACGCTTAAGCCGTCGACAGTGAATTTGTTGCCGATTTGACGTACAGCCCGATCTTCTCTTAACCGACGCAGGGGTGTAAAGTCTGCATCACCATTCCTGCCTGGTTCCGTATGCTTCTCCTTTTGGAGTAAATGAGAAAAAATTTCTTTTAAAGATCTTACGAGATTGCTCAACTATTTTCAGGGTCTCAGTACGTTATCTATATTTAATAAAAAGGGCGGTGTACTCCGTCAAGTGCATGGCCAACGAACCAAAATAAGTGCTATCTGTTATCTATTCTTGAAATTCTTCTTAAGGTTTTTTCTTACCTTATCATTAGATTAAACCATTAATGGTTAGTTGTTTGTGTTTCGCTTTGAAAATATCTCAGAGATTTTATTTTACCTAACTAATATTTTGAACCACAAATAGTTTATTACTTATCTTTCTATTTGAAATTGTCTTGGAGGTTTTATTTTTAAATATGTTTTATACTTTAAATGGTTAGCAATCCATCTTTCTCTGAATTATTTTTGAGATGCTATTTTATCTAATTAATACCTTTAAACCATAAATCTTTAGGCATTTTTATTCTTTTTGAAATTATCTTTGACTTGTAACCTTATCTAGCCGTTGCTGTAAATGTAGAATTTATTGTATAAACAAAAAGAGCTAATCAGAGCTCGAGCTTTGTAATTGTTAGGATAGTATTAAAAAATTATATATCGTTGATGTATGGTACCTGCTAATATGTTAACCTAACCTTTGTTCTAGATGCAACGTATTTTGTCTTTCTCTTTAAAAGCCAATATGAAATTTGTTCAGCTTAGAAAATATCTTAGAGATACTAATGGAAATTAATCGCAATGACAAAATGTACTTGCTTTTCATTTTATATTGAATTTAAGTGTTAGAGTCTTAAACGCTTCGACAAATTTTGTGCGGTCAGTGTGGCTGCAAATATGCCCTTGCGCGCACAGATGATGTAGGCTGATAATCGGGTGGCTACTTATTTCCGCTTCTTGGTATCGCAGGAATTGCTGCCGTTTAAAAACCAGGTAGCGCCTAAAAACATTATTCGATATAACTTTTTTATGTATATTAGTTCTCGTAGAAAAGGGCTTTTTTTTTTGTTTCTTCTGTTAAAGCTTTGACGCGATTGTTACCTAAATAACCTATAGTTTATTCTAAATAATCTCACTGAATATAATATGATATTTTCAAACATTCCGAAGAATGTGTAATCTTTACCTCAACTAATGAAAACGTTGGATGCATGGAAGTCCTTCGAGGAGTTCGTGTTAATGGATGCCATGATCAATGCACCTTTAGTTACCAAACTGAACAGATGAGCGAGTACTTTATAATGTATTGCGATCCTCGTGTATCGTTTCCTTACCGAAACCTTTTTCCGTAGCTAGCTTGTGTTCCTGTATAATTTTGTAAGTTAGCTCAACAAATTCCGACTATAACATGCAGAATTAAGCCACTGACGTGAAGACAACCTTGAAGACGTATGAAAAGACCATTACATAACATTTGCCAGGCAAAAATAGCCGTATTACGAAGATGTCGCAATTAGCCGCATTCCTCTTAACAATCGGGACTTTAAAAGGTAAGCTTGATTTACTTATTGGGTTGTTTGTTTATTTGGCATTGAAAATTTGTGTAATATTATTACAAACCCTGAGAGGTAGCGTGTTTACTAAAATACGTTTGCCTATAACTGTTGTTTATCAGGAATAAGACCGGAATGAGTAAAACTTGTTACATGCCAACCGGCATGTATAACGTTAGATTTAATTTGTAAATAAATTCCCGCGTATTTTTAAATAAATTACTTTAATTTCCGCATTTTTGACAGCCGCGTCTGCGCAAAAGGATGCGGAGTGCGCGCGTGGTGCTAAAAGACGCTATTAAGTTACGAGCCCTCGACGAAGCAACATCTATCTGTGTCGTGTGTCTTTTCCTTTTAGGGATGTGGGTTGCTTCTACCTTTTGCCTTTGTGTACTTGTTACCTAATTCCTGTCGTTTCCCTACGAGTACAGTAGTAAGAGGAAGGCCGGATTTAATTTGATTCAACATGGTGTGAACCCAACCTGCACAACCATCGTGTGACCCTGAGACGAATTTTCAGATGCCGCCATGTAAGTAATTGGTTTTGATTTAAATTGTGGTTGCAAATGACTTAAAAAGCGGCTGCATCACTTTTAAAGCGTGGCCGGTATAAGTTCAATATCGCGGTTAAAATTTGCTGCGTAATTATGCATTAAATTATGACAATGACGTGTAGTTATCGCGAGTATAACAATTGCGCAGTATAACAATTGCCCGAAAGTGTACCCAGTTCACTTGGGCGCCATTGTTACACTTTCGGGCTATTGTTATACTGCGCAATTGTTATAATCGCGATAACTACACTTCATTGTCATAATTTGATGCATAAGTACGCGGCAAATTTTATCCGCCATATTGAACTTATACCTGCCGCGCTTTAAAAGTGATGCAGCCTTTTTTAAGTCAATTTGCAAGCACAATTTAAATCAAAACAAATTACTTACATGGCGGCATCTGGAAATTCGCCTCAGGGTCTCGCGATAGTTTTGCAGGTTGGGTTTACTTTTTCGCCATGTTGAATCAAATTACATCCTTTTACTGCTGTACTTGTAAGGGAACGACAGGAATTAGGTAACAGGTACACAAAGGCAAAAGGTAGAAGAAACCTACATCTCTAAGAAGAAAAGACACACGACACAGATAGATGTTGCTTCGTCGAAGGCTAGTTACTTAATAGCATCTTTTAACACCACGCGCGCACTCCACATTCTTTTGCGCAGACGCGGCTGTCAGGGACGACGGAAATTGACGTATTCATTTAAAAATACGCAGGAATTTATTTACAAATTAAATCTAACGTTATACATGCCGGTTGGCATGTAACAAGCTTTACGTATTTATTTTCATTATTAGGTTGACTGTGTGAAGAAGGTTTTGCATATTTGATCTATATGTCAGATGTAAGGCGGAGGTTTGCTGCAAACGAAACAATTCAACATCAATATTCATGACAGCCGTTTCACAATTACCTTAAGTTTATTTATAAAAGCATAAAGTGTTTGACATTCCTACCTTTCAGTTGAGGCCCAAGGGGTCTGTAACGTGTTTTGCATAAATATTACTCTCCTTATTTAAATTTAACTGGAGTGACGGTTATAATTACTTGTTTACACGTAAAGAGAGCGCGATGTAGCCAAATAGAGTGACAGGGATATAATTAAGTTTCTAAAATAAAGCACTTGTGTACTGAACAAAATGAAAAGCGAGCTCTCAAAGCTGAATTGTGTTCCAGACTATTCTAAGAGCAGTTCTGTTGTACTTTGTGTAAGTAACTGAGAAAATATTCTAGGAATCGTAATTAGTAACTTCACTTAACAACCTCACTAAGCGTGAACTTATGTTTCTAAAAGCTTTTGATGCTAATTATGTAGTTCGCTACGTGTGAAATTGACGCTAAGAATTTACTATGTACAGAAGACTTAACAAAAAGTGCTTCAGCTAGTTTTAAATGGTGAGGCGTCAGTTCTTATGAAAACAGAAGAAATTTTATAAGGGTGTACAACTTTCGTCACTTACCTACCTGGAAAAGTCTTCCAACTGTTTGTTCAATAAAATCTTAAGCGCCAACAAACATTCAACTTGGTCTTATCTTGGTAGGTGATGGTTTGTCTACAAGATGACTAAGGGATTGTCTCAGCTTAACAGGTTGATGGAATCCTTTTTACACCTTCTTTCTTCTACTAATTTAGCTTGGCATAAGTAAAGGAAGCCGAAGAACTTTTATCTAACATACAATAAACATATATATCTTAATATTGAAAACACACACAACCACTCACAAATAAACTGAGTTCTACAATAGTTGGCCAATTTGTGAGTTCTAAAAAAGGAATATCTTAAATTTATTTAAGTATAATTATCTAGTGGATGTGACTGGTATACGTAAATTTCTGTAAGTACATTGTAGTACATATTTCTATTACATTACGCTCATACTAAGCGTGCACTAGCGTAACAATCTAGACCCCATTAACTTGTTTACAAATACATATCAAGAAATCGAAAGATGTTTTAGCATTAGTATGACCAGCATACAAAAGATTTTGCACGAACATTTGTGTGTTCGGGACCTGTGTGCGCGTTGGATCCCACATTGGTTGACAGATGCTCAAAAAAATGCTAGTGTCGTTGGTGCCGTAAAATGATTTCAAAATACAACTATGGTGCATCCAAAGCCGTATACAACATCGTCACGACTCCTGGATTTATGCATAGGAGCCAGAAAAAAAGCCAGTCGGCAATTTGGGCGTTTCAATGTCAAGCAAAGCCAACAAAAGTTGTTCGTTCTCAAAGCGTTAAAAAGCAAATGGTGGTGTTTTTCTTTACGAAAACCGGTCATGTGGCAACTGTGGCTTTCGAAAATTAAAAAACCGTTAATTCAGGCCAATATACGACCATTTATTTGTCTGAAGCTTTCAGTAAATTGGGAGAAACCAACCCAAAATGACGAATCATTTTGCATTACGACATCGCGAGCTCACTTATCACATACAACAAACGAGTATTTGGACACACAAAAAATCGAATTGATGGGTCATCCACCTTACAGCCCCGACTTGGCACCCAATGACTTTTACTTTTTTTCAGTAATTAAAGATAAACAGCGTGGACAAACTTTTTCATCGCGCGAGAAAGCGGTTGAGGCCTTCAAAACGCATGTTTTAGAGCTTTCATCTCCTGACCGGACAAAATGCTTTAAAGGGTGGTTCACTCGCATGCAAAAGTGTATAGATCTTCAATGCGATTATTTAGAAAAGAAATAAAAGTATTATTCATCAAATTCATTTGTTTATTCTTTTTATTCTCAATACATACACAGTGTTCCTGGTATTCACAGCTTTAGGCATTATATAAGAACGAGTGGAGCATTTTATAGTCATATACTACATGTGGTAGATGTACCATCATTATCATTAGCTCTTCGGTTCTTGAACTGCTTAAGCGACTATATCCATTGCTTTCTATTCTGAGCTAACCTACATATTTCCTTGAAATTCTCACAACCTACATCTTTCACTATCTGCGTGTATAAATGATTTTAAAATGACTATTAATAGAAAAAATTTTATATAATGCTTGTAAAACAATCCAGGTTTTGATAAAATTATACGTTTACAATATTAGAAGTATATAATATTTGCTTTAAAGGAATTCTGTGTAACGACATCTTGACGGTTGCATGGTGACAAGAAATAGAAAATACCATTTGTCCCATTATTCGTACGCTTACATTAAGTATCTCTATAATTAAATATTTGACGTTCATAGATTAGTAAAAAAAAATACAAGTAGAAATCCATCATCCGTTAGAAAATGTAAGATTTTCAAACACATCTGCGCTTTTTACATTCACTATAAATCACACATGTTGAGGATGATCGTCAACTATCAGAAATCCAAGGTATTATGAAAAATCCACATAAATTGTGAGAAAGCTAACCATAAACGAGCTAAAACAGATTAAAGGTTGACGAATCATTGCCGATGAGATACCTACTAAATACATAAACAATAACCGTAGTGAAAAGAATTATTTGCGCACTTGCTCGTTACAATTATGGAAAATGTTGCAAAAAAGGTTGTATTTGCGAGAATGAAGTAAAGGTAATACAGTTAAATAAGCTAATTTTATCTTGATAACTACTTTTTCAAATTGAATATAAAGCATATGTTTAGATAAGCGAAATCAGGAATTTGTAATAGGAAATGACTGTGTAAAGTGGATTGCCAAATTCGATCATACTAATGGGTTTAAAGTAATCTAAGGGAGTGGTAACGTCATATTCGATTATTTACAGTAGAGACTGAAACATTTTAAAGTAGCAAAATGATCATAACACGATTCATGAAGTTAAGAAAGGTTTTAAACCGAAATATGTAAGAATAAGTAATTGCTGAGCTCCCACCTTAAAATAAGACTAAGAATTAATACCTACCTCAATAAGTTGCATTCGAAATTGAAGTTTGTCCTCTATCTCTATTTCTTTCAAGATTTCTACGATTAACCAAATCAATCCGTAAGCTTGTCCTGAATAAAATAAAGTGAAATCTTGGTTCCCACTCATTTCCGCTTATCCCTACGCATTCTACACACATTCATTTGTCAAATTCAATTCTATACAGCCCGAAAATAGCGTATCACATCCATGAGGGCTATATATGCATAACTAAGAGTCCCCTCTTTACAAACCCAACTCCTAGCTACAATTCAACTATTAAACCTTGAATTTAGACACCCAATTACCCTATTCAACTGAACACATCAATACAAGAACAACTGCACATTTCTCATCACTGGAATCAAGACCTGCATATACAACTTCCTGCTACATTTTTGGCAGAAACTATGGTTCTTGTCATATACTGGCAAATATACCCACGACATCTTCCTTCAGTCACAGACGTCCCGCTCCACGTTCCCTTTGATTGTAGATTAAAATTCTACAATTCTCTACTGGCAGTTTTCGTGATAAACTCCATTATTCTAACTTCACACCCTTTTCTAACTGCCCCAGCTTATGCCAACCAACCCATTCACTCAGTATGTTCATGCGTATTTATTACACATCTACACGTCACCTTCAAAGCACATACCAACCTACACCTATATTCCACCCTACTAGATACAAATTTCCTAGAAACCTTGATGGTGGTCATCAAGAATTAAACATTCCAACCTAGATCTTTATTCCACCCGCCTAAACACAAATTTCTTAGTAACCCACCACCACCAAGACTTAAACCCTTTAAAGAAATTATTGCCATTAAACTAACGATCCAAATATGGTGTACTGGCTGTACACTAGGGTGGTCCGACTAACGATAACATGTGCAACCTTGGACTGGTGGTCTAAGCAAATAAACACAGAAACTAAGCCTGATAGGATCCAGAGATTCACCTTTCTACGTATTACTGGGGCGATATGTTCCACGTTCACTGCTTCTTTCGAGACTACCCTACACTTGGTGGTTGTTGAGGCGACAAAGCTAGGACTGTACAGAATTAAGCATTTTTTCTCTAGACTTATGGAAGAGATGGAACATACGAGATTGCTATGGATAAATTGGGGGCATCTGTTCGAGATGCACACGAGAAATGACTGCCCGCAATCGGCCGGGGACACTCTTTGAAACTGTTATTCAGTACTGGGTGTGGAAGGAAACAACTGTGACCTACCTCCGGGCAACATGATCTAGTACACGGATAGCTCTAAAGGCGAGAACGGTTCCGGTTCTCGACTCCTTAGCAAGAACCCGTAGGCTCAGTTACGCTTCATATAAGAGGTTTATGTTACCGTTTTTCAAAGGAAAATATACGCTATATTACAAAATGTACGAGAAATCATAAGAGGAGCTTTATCTAGTAGTGAAATTTATATTGTACCCGATAGTCAGGCGACACTCAAGGCTCTGACAAGCCAGAAGGTGTCACTAAGACAGGTATAGGAATATATTGAGGCACTTAATGGACCGACAAAGCAGAACACTGTGAGTAATAAAGTAGCTAATATACTCGCAAGTCAGGATACACAAGGACCGTTTATTGGTCCCACTAGGCGTCACAAAATCATCCATTTACAGCTATAATAGTGAGTAAATGTTCAACCAACACCTAAGAGAGTGGCATGATAGATCAGGAATGGCTTACAGCAAGCGTTGTTAAAGATACTTAGCAGGAAAAACTTAAGAGCTGCTTTATCTAAGCAGAGCACAGCTCAGAATCACGGTGAGGTTCTTGACTGGAGATGCATCTGTGAAGGTTCACCTATAGAGAATGCAAGCTCTATTAAGAGGAACCGGAGACTACAATGCAGTTGCGAGGCGCTGGCAAGAAGAAAAAGACAGCGAATAATTGGGCGACCCAAGTCACGACCAAAAGAAATTTATACCCTTTCGACAAGGGACCTTTACGCCCTAGTACAGGGTTCAGGCTTTTACGACTGGGTATAAGAGTTGACCAGGATTAACCCAATAAGTCATTTGGGCTGCAGAGCGCCGTAGCCGCTTGGTAAACGCATTCGCCGGGGGAGTGATTGTAGTAGGTATGCCTTAGGGGTGAGTCCCACGTTTCGGCTATAAATACGTTCCACTCTACCGCGTTTGGATAATTATAAAAAAAACCAACGGTCCGATGACCAGTTTCACTAGCGCTTATCCAACAAGTACGTAACGCATACTTAGTCAGACCTACACATATATGACACATAGAAACACACAGATTAGCATCTGTACCTCACACAAGATCACCAACATCTAGATCTTTAGCGGCGTCAGTAAAGGAGAAAAATTGTTCACATAAGCACCAAGTTATCTGCTGCATAGTTGTACTCTAGATATACTCCGCTTGAAACACTCACTTAATAGTGGTTGCTATGTTCTTTCGGTAGGCCGACCAGAACCGACTTTACCATTAGTCGCCATGAACTTTCGTTTGTTTCTCGGACCTTCGCTTCTTGGCCTTTGTTTTCCTATGGCACGTGATAGGTTTTGGGCCTCTTGGAGCGACTTTTTAAGAAGCTTATTCCAAAAAAACTTTTCTATCGATTTTATTTAAACAGAAATTTACAATTTGTATTTAATAACAGGTACGTTATATGCAGTAACGTATCGAGATCAAAAATATTCTAAGTTGACTTTCACTATTTAAATGAACTAAAATTAGCGTGAGTAGCTGAACAACCAACAATGTTAAAGCTGTGAAGCTTTAGACTGACTAGCTATCTTGGGTTCCTGTGAGTATTTATGCTATCCCTGCCCCTCACGTTGCTTGGGGGAACTGCAGATCCCATGTCTGCTATTTCTTTATTCAATACAAGATACTACTACTTAGTAATCTTAATTCTATCAATAAGTTTCTTATAATCTATTGTGACCTGCACCTGCAGTGTCATGTTACGTCTGGAATACAAAGTATTATCATCCATTCTCATGTCTGGTTTATGAACTTCCATTAACCTTCTGTAATATGCTCTTCAATTGTACATTGTAGCAATCTAACTTAAGGTTTAATAATTCTATTTGTTTACATATATATATATATATATATATATATATATATTTAGGGGACATGTAACTCACGCTATTACCCGTACACAGTCGAACATAGATATTTCTGAACTGCGGTCAGACACAATACAGGTTACACATAAATGGCGCATCCGCGCATTTTTGACCGGTTCACTTTTATGAATACTGTGTTTATACTCATAAAAACAAAATAACTTCAAAAAATTCACTAAAGTTTGGAACCGGTTGCTATTTCTTGCAAAACTAGTTAGCTGTCATATTACTTTCATTATGGCTAAGAAGTCGAAAAGTGGCGCAATGAGAGCATTGAACTGAAAAATAAACAACCGAATCAAATCCATTTCCTATAAAATTTTATCCTTGCTTCAAGAGGAGGTTGTCAAGATATCTGTAGAGTACAATAAGGGCAGTTTTCCTCACTTATTCAAGAGAAGCTTATCTTTAGTTGATATCAGAATTTTAGTCTTAGGCAACTTGATGCTTTTAGTCTCGACTATACGAGATTTATCGAAAAATCGCCACTTTATATTAAATGTTGTAGAAGGTTATATATACTTATCTATCTCATATTGGTAGCACTTGGCGCAGTATTTTGCGCCATATACTGCATCGTAATTCTTAGGTCGCTCCGGAATTTTCAGAGATAAAGTGAAAATTTATATTCGTTGTATATTTGGTTGCTTCGAAATTGAACGATAAAACGGTAAACGATACGTCGGAAGTGTATCTGTAGTGGGGTTTTTTCTTTAATATGCTAATTGTATAAAGCGCCATCAATAAAGTGTATCAATTTTAAAGTGCAAACGAATCAGAAATTTGTAATTTTTATGCGAGGGCTTAAAATATGTACGTCGGTAGCAATTCACGCAAATTATACTTTTACGACAGATGCTGTTTTACAGGCCAGATGCTTTCCAGAAAATGCTAAATTATTGCATTGGTTGCTCATTAAACACAATTGCGGTTTACTGACTGTACGTTAATATTCGAGGTATGCACTTGATCCTATAAATATTACGATCAGAAAGGTAACTGGTATTCGGCACCTAAATTAGTTTTTGTTTAGATGAACACTTCCGCTTTGCTTTGTGAAGAAAGTAAAGAAAGGTTCCTCTCCGCCTATTTATTTGAACGAACATCTGAAAAGCATGTCATGGAATAATTCAAGACTATTTTCAAGACGCCTACAGGTGTAAGAGCTTCATTGCTTGTTGACATGTTAACATAAAGGCGAGTGGATATTTCTTATTTTTCGAGCATGTTGCTTATTGATGCCTCAGTATACTTTAGTTTCATGTTAACACGAGTTACGTTTCGGGCCTTGAGAGGGGTCTTTCTAAAAACTTCTTCCAAAACTTCATATCAAAATTTATTTATTAAACAGATATTAATGTGGAATTTTGACAAACTTATATAAATTAAACTAAGTCAAAAATAATTAATAATTAAATTAATATTAGGGTAAGTAGTCTAGGCAAACAGCAATGTTAAAGCTGAAATATTCAAGACTGACTGACTTATCTGGGACTCCCGGGGTATTTATGTTGTCCCTGCCCCTCACAAGTCTGTGGGAACTTGCAGAGCTTATGTCTGCTTATTTCTTAATTCTATTCATTATACAATGCAACAATCTTAATTATGATCATATTCATTACTTTTTCTAGATTTTGAGGATGTTGGAATCCTATTTTATCTGATAATCGTTCTGGTGGTGCATTTATATAGGTGTCCAATGGCATTTCGTTATACATTTTTGTCTTTAGTAGGCGGATATTTTGGTCGGATCCTTCAATTTTTAATTTTGTTAGAATTAAACTTCTTACGTCTTGGCATTTTATTCCCAAGTGATACGGTGTTGGTTACTTTCTATTCTTAGGTTTATTAGTTCGCGGGTAAGGCGTTTGATGTTGCGTTGGCCGCCAAAATATGCTATCACTATGCGTTTAAAATCTTCCCACTCTTCTAAATCATTTCGGCTGGCTATTAGCGTTAGTGCCCGTTCGGTCAGTTTACTTATTTTCATGCGTAAAAGTAATACATTTCGTTCGTTTCTGCTGGTTTGTAAAAGGTTTCCAAACATATTTCTCACACGATAATGAATTTCTTGGAAGGGCTTGATCTCTGTTGAATTGAGGTATACTTTTGAGGTAAATTTTCATGTCTAAACGCATGATTGTCATGGCTTGTTCTAATAATTAATAGTTACTTTCGGTTTTAATTAATTTCAAATTTTTCTAAAAATTGAAATTTATTTTACGATTTGTATTATTACTTTTTAGTTTAGTTTGTTACTTTACAGTTTAGATTGTGTTGGGTTATTTAAAGAATCGCTCTACTTATTTTTATACATAGTTATACGGTGTTATAATTAAATTGAAGAGTTATTACTTGTTAATGTGTGGTTAATTACTGAAGCTTTGGATTTGTATTTTTATACTTTGCGGATGTTATAGTTGTCGCGGGTTTTAATTTTCTGAAAGGCTTCTATGTGTATTAGTAATTTATTGGAATAATTTCATTGTACTTTGTACGTTTTGTTGCGCCAGTTATGATTTTATTTTATTTCAGACCTGCTGATTAATTGAGTCTGCTTTAATTGTCTTGCTTCCGAAGGTGTTGTAATTAAAAAGTGCATAAGAATGCTTTCTTTCAATTGTATTATCTAGTTACCTTGAATGTCTGAATATAGAGTTCTAAGTTTTCAGTCTACCGTTTCATTACAGTATTTGCATCAATGTCTTCTTTACAATTTATACAATAAATTGTTTAAATTATAAGTTTTAAGTTTCTGAACGATTTTATTTTTCAGTCGCGGTGATAAATTTAAATAAATTGCGTAATGCCTTTGTATAATTAAATATTTTTGTGCTTAAAAATATTTAATTATACTTTATAAAGTTTGATTTTTCTGAATAGGTTTTATTCTCAGTCTTGTGATAAATGAATTGTGCTTTTTACAACTAATTACTTCGTGTTGAAGTATTTAATCATAAAATGTCACGTTTGAATGAATCTTTTCAGTAATGTAGATGATGAGTGAAAGGTTTTTGATAACCAAAGTCGCGTTTTAATTTTGCACACTTTGCTTGGATTTGTAATGAGTTAATTTAGTAATAGATTACAAAGATGTTTCTACAGTTATACACTAGGTGTTTAATTATAGACTTTGATGAAGGTTAAACATCGAATAATTCGTTTCTATTTGCTTTCGGTGATAGAATTGTAAAATTAATTGCGCTTTATTTTTGTTGTTTCAGACTTGCTGAATTGAATTCGTTTTGTTTTGTGTTAACAATAATTTGTAGTAATTGTACTAATTTGCGTATATACATGAATTTTTCGGTTCTCTTGTTTAAAATAAATTATTTTGCTTTAAAAATAATTTCTCGTATTTGAAAATAATTTCTCTTAATAAATAAGTAATTTATTTTCATTAAACGGCAATAATAATAATAAAAATCTGTACATACATAAATTAATAATAAAAAAAAATTGTTTTACTAGCTAATATCAATAAGTTTGTAAAAAGAATAGTTTGTTTAGGAAAATGAACTTACATAATTTTCACCGTCGATTTCTTTTGATTTCTGGCTGTGGGCTCGGTCAATTTTTGTACTTTGTACACGTTTTGTTTTTTTGGGCTCGGTCGATTTTTGTACCTCGTTCAAATTAGTTTGGTTGGGTGCGGTCGATGCTTGTACCTCGTACAACTTTGTTTAGGTTCTTCCAGAATTGGAAAATGAAATTCTTGCTCACCAGTTCTGCGATTTTTGGAATCGTACTGCTTTCTGGATCCGTACGGCTGCGCCAGTTACGTTACGGGTCATGGGAGCGGTCTTTTTAAAAACTTCTTCCAAAATTCGTAACAAAATTTATTTATTAAACAGATATTAATGTGGAATTTTGACAAACTTGTATAAATTAAACTAAGTCGAAAAATAATTAATAATTGAATTAATATTAGAGAGTAGCCTAAGCAAACGGCAATGTTAAAATTGAAATACTCAAGACTGACTAATGTTGTTGGGACTCCCGGGGTATTTATGTTGTCCCTGCCCTCACATGTCTGTGAGAAGTTGCAGAGCTCATGTCTGCTTATTTCTTAATTTTATTCATTATACAATGTAACAATCTTAATTTGTAAGTAATCGCGGTTTCTTAACAGTCTGTGACCTGCACCTGCAGTATCATTTACTGTCTTAAATACAATGTATTGCATCCGTTCTCACAACTTGCTTGTGAACAGTTAATAACCTTTCTGTAATTATCCTTGAAATACAATGCTGCATTTAACTTAAGTTTCTTTAACAATTTCTAAAAATTCCTAATAACTTCTATTTTATTATACATATATAGATTGGTGATACATAATTGTTGCGCCTCTAATAGATGCTTTCATAGAGTAGTAGGGTAATAAATCCACCTAAATGTAGTCTGCACTACAATTTATGTATTTAGATCAATTATTAACTTACTATGTTGAACACGGTGGTGTTCTTTGTTAATTTATATTTGTGTTTTCTTGATACATTATTACGCTCATTTGGCTTCGCAACGAATTTACTCTAGTAATTATTTTATTGAATTTTTTGTAGAATTTAGTAAGTTAATACGCAGTATAAATGTGGTTTTGAGTTCCTAGGATTGTTTGAAAACTTTTAGAAATAGTTTTATTATCCTTATTATGTATTTTGTGCGAATGGAATGCGAAACAGTATGTATCAAGCGCTTAAGACGTGTGAAGGTGGACGAGGTGTCTACAATTTGATAAAAGCGAGCGCCATTGTTTTAGACTAGACTAGGCCACCGTTCCTAAAAGACAAAGAAGTTCTAATGAAGTGAGTTTTCGTGTCTGAATCCCTCTGCCTCTCCTTTTAAATAAAGTATCTCGGTTCCGCGTTTTAAGGTTCTAGGTTATTTATATACTCTACTGCTATCTTGTGAAAAGAACCCCGGATATCTATACAATCTGACAGTACGTATCAGCGAAATATTATTTAGAAACTCGCGCAAAAATTTTCATAATGTATTCTATAATTGCCTCTACCTTAACATAAATATCTAGATGAATAAGGGTAAGCTAATTCACATTGCTGATTCTCTTTATCTTTTTTTTACTGTAAAATCTGTACTGACCACAATATTGTAATTATGAAGGCCGCTCTTAAAGTTAAAATTGGAGAACGAACGAAAAAAGACACTTTGACTTTAAGAAACTAAAAGATAACGATATGCATGAAAGAACAAAGAACTATAATGAATTTCTGAAAGACATCAGAAAAATTTCTGATACTAAGAAAGTAGAAACAGAATGGAATGACATTAAATACAGCTTAGACATGATGTCCAGAGATATTCTGGGGTATATACAAAAATGTATAGGCTAGATCAGAATAGAAATCAATGGAGGTATGCGTCTAACCAGTTCCAAGACTGATAACCTTATGACAAAAAAAATAATTGTGCTGAAGCCTGATGATTATTATAAGCATCGACAAGTGTTAGTTTTGCAATATTCTCAACAAATGTTAATTGTGTAAAAATATTTATTGGAAAAATATTAATTCGGTAAATATCTAAGTTGAAGGATCTTGGTAGTCGTAGACTGCTTAATATCGGTGAAATAGAGTATGTATTTAGAAAACAATAGAAGAAGAACCGTACTGCGTCTAACAAGAAAGAGCAGTGGCTATGTTCGAAGATAACAAACAGAAACAAGGACAAAAGTGTTAGAAGCAAATGTGCCGACCACATCACTTTATGCCTATGAAATAGGGACTGTAGGAGAAACATGCAGGTAAAGAAAAAGGCCTTTTGAAATGTTATGAATTAAATGTATGATGATGATATAGCATGGACAGATGTAGTTAATAACAAACAGATTAGAAGTATGGTAGGAGAATGAAGATATCTGTAGAAAACAAAAAATAGGAGAAATGGACGGACAGGATACATTGTGAGGCATTTTTGGGGATTAGTGCGGGCTATATTACATGCAGGTATGGGAAAAAAGGAGAGGTAGATGTAGACTTAGGTCAGACTATTGCACGCATATAGTGAAATATGCAGACTATGGAAATTTCAGGAAAATATGTTAGCTCAGAATAGGAAACAACGCAGGTACGCGTCTAACCAGTTCCATGATTGAAGACAATGACTATAATGTAAAATCTGTGAAATACTACTATGGCACCTGCAAAATCGTGCTACAAGTTATATTATCTCTATTCCTGTATAATTGGCAGGTAATAATTTGGCGCGTAAAGGAATGCTTTTATTTATAACGCACTAATTATTTATCTGATTATAACTTTCTCTTTAGGGTACGCCCTTTCGATTTTAATAATTATAGAACAGTATATTTTTCCAAAAATTATTTTTGTCCAAAAAATAGCAAATGCATTTGGTGCATTTCCATGCTAACTTAAAGTGGCGACCGTCATGTTCATCTTAATTAGTCATACATAATTAATAGTTCATTACCTATAGTGTTTATGCAATAAACTGTCTACCATATTTACAAAGAAATCGTTAGTAGCATATAAAATTATTAGAGTGTGTATTTTCTATTTGATATTACACAAAAGTGATAACAGGTTTATTGGATTATACATTATTTATCTATCACTCTTGGTAAGTGTTTATTAATTTTACTAAAGTTCTATCCTAATTTCTATATACCGAAACATATTACCTGAATTATGCCAGGTATTAAAGTGCTTAACCTAGCATTGAATTTTCGAAGGAGCTCTTAATTAATAAGCTTCCAGATTTGTATTTGCTTTACAAAAATTCGCATAGTCACCTCTCTTTGGATGGTGATTTTTATGAAAAACGTTACTTCATATTTGAGCAAATAAAATTTCCGTACCTAATTAAATGTAAACAATACTACCTAATTATTTGCTTTCAACAGGTTTGAACTTTCTGTTTATATGAAACGTAAACTGTTTTAATGTTCTAAATAAAAACTCTTAAGTCTTCATCATTAAGTGTTCAGTTCTGGAACTGGTTAGACGCATATCTCTATTGTTTCCTATTCTAAGCTAACCAACACATTTCTTTTAAATTTACACACTCTGCATCTTTCACTATTTGCGTGCATTAGTTGACCTAGGTCTATTTTTACTCTCTTTTTTCCTATTTTTGCTTGTGATATAGCCCGCACTATTCCCCAAAAGTGTCTTAGAACGTATCCTGTTCTTATGTCTTCTATTTTTTTATTTTTTACAGTTATCTTTATTCCCACACTATTTCTATTTTTGTTATTAACTTTATCTGCTCATACTATCATCATCATACATTTAAAGCATAACATTCCAAAAGGATTCTGTCTGCTTCTCCTACTGTTCCCATTTCATAGGCGTACAGTGCTGTGCTCCACATATTTCAACTCTCTTGTATTTATTTCAGTTTGTTGTCGTCGAATATATCCTCTGGTGTTTCTTTTTAGATACAGTTTGTTTCCGCTTCTATTGTTTTGTAAATCTATACCATATTTCACCGATATTCAGTTGTATGTCAAGGAGGTTTAGCAGAGTGGGGCTACCAAGATCCCCTAACACTTCAATATTAACTGAATTAATAGTTTTGTAATTAATCCTTTCGCACAATCAAAATTAGTTGAAAATGTTACAAAACCAACACCTGTAATTATTTACAATAATCATCAGGTTTAACTGCACTTATTTTTTGTCATTAGGTTTTCCATCTCAGAATTGATTGGACGGGTACATCACTGATTTCTATTCTGAGCTAGTCTACACAGTTCAGTGACATTTCTACAGTCTAGATACAGCTCAGTTCTCCTTCCATTGTTTTCTAAAGATATGCCCTATTTCACCGATGTTCATTGGTATGTGAAAGGAGGTTAATCAGCCTGTAGCTACCAAAATCCCCCAACTCTTGAACATTTGCCTAATTAATTGTTTTCCAATAAATCCCTTCGCACAATCAGGATTAGTTAAAAATATTGCAAAATCAACACCTGCGTATGTTTTTAGTTCTCGTCAGGTTTAAGTGCAATTAGCTTTTCGTTATTAGGTTTTCCGTTTTGGAACAGGTTGGACGCGTACTTCCATTGATTTCTATTCTGAGCTCGCCTACGTACTTACCTGACATTCCTACAGCCTAGATACAGCTTATAAACTGAATCAGGAAATACCTGTGTAAGAAGGGAGAGCGATATTGGTATCTTTCGTAGTAATTGCAATGACAACGAACACTTTACAGCAAGGACATTAAAAGTATATATTGAAGCGATGCAGGTGTTAAGCTTATTACAGAAAATCCATAAGGCGAGGATTTTTAACCAAAGCAAATTAATTTTGCATATTTAACATTGTAGCTAAATATTTAATGAAATGCTCGAATAAGTAATTTCAATTAAAAAAAAATCGACCTCGTCAATGAAAATAATAAGAAATACGCGATTAATCAGAAAATGTACGATGCAGAAATTGTAGGTAACAACGTAACCATTACCGAATGTGTTAAGAGCTGACTAGCTTAAATGACGGTAGTTAAAACTCAAGATTGTTAAAGAACTGAGTGTCCAAACGCCAAGCAATTGTGGATTCAAAACCTACTGTTACAAATGAGATATTACTGAAAAACATTCCTTCTTTCAACACAAAGTTGGTTTATTGGATTACCTACAACCTAATTTTTTCTTGCGCGACATTGTCGCATGAGTTTTGTACAAGATCAACAAATCTATGTTATTTGCATTTCACATACTGATGTCTTTGTAACAGCTGGTCGTACAAAACTTCTTTTTATATAAAGGACTTTTACTTTGGTGTACTCTTAGTTGAAAGCATTTTGTAAATACGAAATTCTAATACAGAAAAGAAACACAGTCGTATCTGCGTGGTTCACATGTATCCGCCAATTTGGTCGAATACCTACAATTGATGAATTTAGGATGTTCTTCTAGATACACGCATTTTTGGACAATTAGGGATAAAACTTAGTTCTTTGTTTTGTTGTGTTTGTTAAATACTGTAATATTTATATTTGGATAGCGTGGGTTAGGTGAACGATTTAGAGTTATTTTATTATTTTTGTCTATTTTAAACGGGTAGGTGAGAAAAAGGTGTACACTAGGCTCCATCAAATTATATTGTAGAAGGTATTATTAAGATTGTCTCTTGGATCCCTCATTTTCTGGGCAGACTAAATGTCAGATGTTTTGGTGCTCAACTGCTTTTTATTAGACAGACACTTTATATTAAAGTAAAATACTAAAAACGATTCGATATGCGTCAAAATAACGCGTAATAGCTTAATGGTTCAAATACTTTTAAAATTAATAATTTGGTATCAATCATTTGAACTACTTTAACAAAGTACTTAAAGTTTGGCACTTCAAGTAATTTCTTGTAGTACTTTGACAGCTCAGGCCGAAACAAGTACACTCTTCTCATTTATAAAATAGTAAACTGGTCCACATTCCTACCTTTCAGTTGGGACCAAGGTGTCTGCAACGCGTTTTGCATCAATATTACTCTCCCTATTTAAATTTCTGGAGTAGCTAGTATAATTTAGCTGGAGTGACAGTTATAATTACTTGTTTACAAGCAAAGAGAGCGCGATGTAGTGGAATGTCAGCGATTTAATTAAGTTTATAAAATAAAGCACTTGTATACTATACCAAACGACAAGCTAGCTTTCAAAGCTGAACTGCGTTCTATAATATTTCAATAGCAGTTCTGTTGTACTTGTATAAGCAACTGAGAAAACGTAATAATTAACTTCACTTTAGTACCTAACTAGGTTGGAAATTTATATTTCCAAAGTAATGCGCCACAGGCTTTTGATCTTAATTATGTAGTTCAATAAGTCTTAATTACAGAATAGCCCATAATTAACTTAAGAAAATTTCTAACCCTTAACATAAAATGACTAAATGACGAATTTCGTATTTGAAGACGTTTTAATTTTGCAATAGGTTACTATACTTATAGGTTTTTCCCTGCTCTAAATTCTCGGAATTATTCCGGGTCGCGAGTTACGTATTCCCCAAATTCGAATATATATGTATTAAGTGGAACTATTAAGAATTAAAAATTATTTTTACATTGTATAAATTGAAAGACATATAATAAAAGGTTAATAAAATTTCACAAGCCAGACAGTGACAACGGAAACAGACGTTGTATTCCAGACGCAACGTGATACTGCAGTTGCAGGTCACAGTAGGTTATAAGACAGCAATTATTAGAATTAAGATTGTTACTTTGTATTGTATAAATAAATAAAGAAAATAGCAGACATGAGCTCTGCAGTTCCCACAAGCAATGTGAAGGCAGGGATAGCATAAATACCTTCGAGAGCCCAAGATAGCCAGTCACTCTAGAGCTTTTCAACTTTAACATTGTTGTTAGTTCAGCTACTCACCGTAATTTTAGTTTATTTAATTAAAACGAATTTCGATCTTCAAAAGTTGTTGAATATAACGTATTTGTAAATTAAAATTAATTGTAAATCAGAATAAAATAAATTTTTTGAATGATATTCATAAACAAAAAGGGAGTAACATAAAGGCTTCAAATTATTATATTTTGCTATCCCAGGTACATTTTCTAATGTAATTAAGATAGAAAAAATGTTGAAATTTGTATACCCCTAAAAAATTTGGATTTTCTTCCATACAATCCATCCCCCACCACTGACAGCTGGTGGTGCAATATTTACGGACACGTCTCCCTATAGAGCCAAATTAATTCAGGTAATCAGCATCAATATTACACAGTAACGGATATTGCATGATGATGCACTTATAATATGACCCTTTTCGTATTAATAACTCTAAGTACTTGTTTGCAGATTTTAGGCTTTGTTCTGTCATCCCAGGTACATGATACGCAAAGTTGTTCCAAATATGTCATAAATGCATCATAAAAGTTGCTTCTTAGGTTCCAAACTTATTCCTGTAATCTGATACAAATATTGGGTGGATGACTTAAAGTAAAGAGTATGGGTTTTGGAACATTTTTGTGAATTTCATGAATAGACAAAGATTGCGGGGAATCGCCAACTGCAATGAGCACCTATAGTTCCTGAACGCCAGGTCAAGGAACAATTGCCCAATGATGTACCGTATATAAATTTTTGTATTGCTTATACAAGTCTAATAAACAAACCACCCCCACTCTCGTGTTCACTGTAGAGTCCGCAGCTAGAGCTAGCTAGCTATAAAAGTCCTGCAACGTGGGGCATTATTTTGTTTTTTAATAAAATTAATTTATTATGACACCAACACCGCCAACATAGGGCAATGTTTTTTTATAAAATAATTCATTTTACAGTGAAACAACACTAGCTCCACTATGTCTGCATCTGACTAATGTCTGCTTCCTCTACTGACAAACAATTTAATTCGGAGTGGTTTATTGCCTGTCACTATACACACGTAAAGAGCTGAATAACACCTCATCTTCTTTTTCACCACAAAGGTACTAAAGGTGTGGTTAGCACTACATGGTGTTTGAGTCAAAGAAGCGACCACTGTATGAATAATGAGCAGTTGCAACTTCAGTTGGGTTCATGATGATCCACAGAAACTGCTGAGTTGAACAGTGGGTGACATCTCTACGAGTGGAATTACCTTGTTTTTGCTCACTCTAAATTTTTAAATCTACTAAACCTTCTCTTCCACTCCCCCCCCCTCTCTCCTCTCTTTCTCTCCATCTCCCTTTCTCTCTCTCTCTCTCTCTCGCTCTCTCTCTCTCTTTCTCTCAGGCTCTTTCTATTAGTAACGCTAGTGCTTTATTTATTGAAATGCTAGGTAATAAAAGGAATTTATAAAACTTGGTTTAGTTAGAGGATCCTTTATATTAAGAAAAGACCCTAAACAAGATATAGGCTTTTGTAGTTTACATTTAATAATGTTGCAATTTCAATATAAATTAAATTGGAATGGAAAAATTATAATAGTAAACCACCTGGTTCATAATATTCAAACAGCAATGAGGATCGTGCTTTACACATTTAGTATTAAATTATGAAAAATTACAGATAGACACTTGGGAAATAACAGGACATCTTAATGATATTTGCACAAATTTACACGTGTTTAAGAAATCACAATCCTGGGAGATACACCTCAATAATCCTATACATATAAATTACAGAAATAAAAACGTGTTGGGAACGTGAACACGTGTCACCAGTTCGGCATCAAATGTAAAGGCGTAGGCATAAAATGACCGTTTACGCATACAGAATGACATTGATCTCAAACATCAAGCAGTTCAGACGCATCACCTTTTGAAAACAAAAGATTGTGTATTTACCCTGGGGTGTTGAGACTTATAAAACCCCCAGAAAATACTAAGAAGGGATCAGTTAAGATCTGAGTATTAGACACCCGCCAGCAACTTTTCAAAACTCAATGACGTCGCGAGCGACAGGTCGAGATGGTATTTCAATTATCAAGACTACTAATGATTGTACAGATCCTCGAACGAGGTTAACACGGACATCAGATACAGACCTCGTAGGTAAAGTGACAGGTATTAGAGGAGTTTTATCAGGCGGAACAGGTTAGAATTTTAATAGTAAAACACTGCTATCTCATTTAAAGAACTCAAGAGCTTAGTAACAATGTGCTCTGATTTTCTCTTAAGCATTTTCGGTATTTTTTAACATGGTGAATTGACATTGACTAATTAAATTCATTTTAGTCTACCGGGGAAAGAGTGACGTGCCCGTTAATTAGGGCACCGGTTAGCCGTCAGTGATGCAGGGTGAATTCTATACAAGCAAATACGTTTAAAAAATCACAAATATTACACTTTTACTAAATTATTTTCTATCTACCTTGAAATGTCTTTAAACTATCTTTGTCCGAAACAGTGTTTAATTCCAGTAATAATTATTCGCATTGAATTACGAGGATAATACGCTAAGCGTGCATTATTCCTTATTAATCTTCTTATATTAAAATATCTGTGTCACAT
This sequence comes from Platerodrilus igneus, assembly GCA_036346225.1. NCBI lineage: Eukaryota > Metazoa > Arthropoda > Insecta > Coleoptera > Lycidae > Platerodrilus > Platerodrilus igneus. The sequence goes on along the minus strand of JARFIW010000765.1, from coordinate 2,241,055 downwards.
AAAGTTATTTCCACGCGCATCTCTAGTTGTTTCTTTCGTATTCCACGCCTCTAACGTCGCGACGATTCGGTTCTTGTTTCGTTAAGTTAGTCGCCTGCTAGCAACAGCTTTGCCAACATGTATTCTCGGCTAGAGGCAGGCGACCTTTGCATCAATTACTAAAGTAAGCAGGTCAGGTCGTGCTCGACCTGAAACCATTAAGATACCTTCTACTAACGGTTGGTAAAGTATATATTTTACGAACTAATTTGATTTGGTTTAATTTATTTAGCGCGTCATGTAGGATTCATTATTTAAAATTCGTTGCTTAGAATTTGTCAATTTGAAATTTGTCTACTAAGAAATTTGTTAACTAGGAATTATGGATGTTAGTTTGGATTGCAGTCGTCTGTAGTTAGAAATGGCTGGTAACTTTGTTTGAAGAATATAAATTTCCATCTCGATTTATCGTGGAGCAACAAAAGCAGTTTGGTTCGTTATTAGATATAAGATATTTCATGCATGTGTTTTGAATGTCATAAAAATTTGATAAACAGACTATCATATAAAGCACGTAAAGTTGCTATTATGTTTTCAACATGTAATCTGTGTAATTCTCAATTATTGTTGAACTGGTTTTATAAGCCGTAGAACAAAATTTTGTCAGATTAGGTTTTCATAATTACAAGCTTTGTTCCATCTGAACCTTAGATAATTTCAACGTATGTTTTCGACGTCATATCTTTTTTGTGTTGCACAATTGACAGATGTTGTCATAAGTTACACTAGCGCCTCAACGTAGAAGAAATAACGTTTCAGTGGTGCCTTCTGTAAAACAAAAGTCGTTTCAACAGTTTTTGAGCGCCAACCTACTTGGATAATGCCTGCCCGGTAGATCGGTTTCCCGTTAAACGATTTGCGGCTTCCACTGCTGTTCGAGGTCGATAGAGTTTCGATTTTTACCTTTCCTGTCTCTTAGACTAATCTACCATAAACAGAAATAAAAACTCTACGTCTTCTACACCTAACCTGTATTACCAAGCATGGTTGTCACATTGAATAACAATAGAGGAAAATACTAAAATATAAACCCATTGCTAAAATTTACTTAAATTTATTAATTATTAAGTTCCATCCAATTTAATTTCTCCGTACGGTTCTGCTTTCACAAGATTGGCCTTGATGTAATACGCTTTAAATTTACGGAAGCGAGCAATAAAATTAATTATTCTTGTTAAGAATAAGCTCTATACTTGTATAAATGTTAACGATCATATACAATTTTTAAAAACAATAAACGGCAGGTGATGGTTATAATTAAATTCACTTACAGGTTTCTACGTCGCATTCTCTTGAAGCTGCATCAACGTCAACGGGCAGGCCTCTTTTGCAAGTAAAATTGCAACCTGTTGTGGTTGATAAAAAGCTTCAAAAACGCCGGTTACTTACTCGTGAGATCGGTTCGTAATGTCCGCATTTGGTTGTGTCCGAAGACCTGTCTAACCCCAGAATGCCTCGGTTAATGACTACTATCCTCTCACTTAACGCACCTGTCTTTCAAATATCGTTTTGCAACGGGATTTAGTTTTGAGGGGTCGCGCGTGGTGTCTAATAATTCCAACCCGGACTGGTCACCTGCTGCTAATATTCAGAGGTTTTATAAGATTCTCGTCTCAGGATCATTGCATGCTTCTTGTTGTTTTCACAGGATAGTGCGTTTAAAGCTGTTCTAAGATCGAAGCCAATTTTGTTCTCTGCGTGTCACCTGCCATTTGTTTCTACACTTTTTAAAACGGTGTCATCTGCTAACGTTTGAAACACATTTTTTATAGCTGTAAATTTACGAATATACGAATATTGGGGGTTATATACCATATAAGCTCTTAATTCTTTCTACGATTTGAAACAACACATTAATTTACGTGACAGGTTTTATGACAGCTGTGGTTGTAGGGCGTATAGGTCCAATTCTATGATTCAGTGGTGTTTTTAAATATATGTGAATGTGTACTCATAAACTTTCTATGCCGGTTATTTACCGAGATCTATTTGCAATTTTTCTTTTTTGAATACAAAAAGTGTAAAGCTCTGATCGTTATTTAAGTTTATATTTGGTACGTTGGGTGCTTTTCTGTTTTGTTCTGGATACTAATTTAATATTACATTGAAATAACCACGTTAATGTTGTATAGTACTAAATTCTTTAAATTTTACAGACAGCCTTCGTCGTAAAAGCTTATTTACTAACTGAAATTCTTCTCTATTACCGAAGGTTTGCTTAAAGTAACGCACTTGCGTAACAACGTATCGCACTTTCATAGATCTAATCACATCTGATGAATGTTATATCATATAGATATGAGCAGTTCTGTAATCGAGCGGTCTTCATCTTTGACGACGTCATAGATGGAGAACGAACCAGGTGGCGGATGTCCATTTAAGTCTAAATACTTACTAAACCACATACTAAACATTCCTAAAAACAAAATTTCCCTACTAAAATTTTTCCGCATGACTCTAGTCAACTACTGGATTAATTGGACATGGTGGCGTTCTCGTGTTTAATTTGGATTAGTTGGACAGTCAACAGACAAGCCATTAAGCTTTTATTTCTTGCTCAGCGTTTGTCAACAATGTGGTTTGTGCTTACTCCAATTTTTCGTCATGTAATACCTTTTCTTATGTGTATTTATCGATTGTTCCGGAACCTTAAACGTGCGTAACAAACTAATCGAGTAAAGGGTTCGTTCTTACAACATCAATTTTAAAAAATATAACTTGTATATCTGACAAATGTTTCAAAGTTAAATATGTTGTCACCTCAACAGCGTTTTTGAAGTACTTCCTAAGGATTTAGTTTTTTAGAAGTACGGATATTTTAACTAAATGAGAATTCAGGAATTGTGTACTCATGTAGCGATGGTAACTTTAAACCATTACGCTTTATCTAGAATTCCGTTTTGCCTGTATGAGTTTTGTATGAAGCGCTGCTATCTATAGAACCTTAAAAATGTTTATGCATACACCTACACACACACACACACACACACACACACACACACACACACACACACTTGTCCAAATTCGAAATTTTCCAACGACTGTAATTACAGCCGTCGGAATTACCTGCATATTCATAAAGCGTGCATTAAAGTAAAATTAACTTAGCTTCAGCTCCTCTTCATTAAAGTTAAGTACGTTTTCTTGTCTAAAAGGGACTCGTTACAGTTATAGAGTTGCCGTTGTATTATAAAATAAACTCAAGTGATGTCTTTTAATTACCTGGAGTTTTCTTAACCGTTTTAGTAAGGGTTATTCGAGTATTAATTCTTTTGAAATTGGTATAACTTTCTTCTCGAGGACTTGTGATTTCAACATTGGCTTTAGGTTTCCACAATCGTGTTTAAAAATTTACATTAAATACAACTCGGGAAAAAGCCTTTAATCAGTATAGCTCTTAAACGTTAAGTTTAAAGGCAGCATTAATCTATAATGAAATTGTCAGTGCTTTGGATATATTATTTCACATCATTTGGCTCCACAGCGATTTTATTTTAATAAGCAGTTTTAAAATTATTACACGTTGTAATTTAACTAGAAAATAGGTTGAATTACTCTCGGGGCTGTTTAGAATTACTTTTTATTATCAAGTAAATGTGATTTTAGGTTCCCAGCATTGCTCGTGAAATTAACTCTAGTTATTGCTATGTACTTTGTGGTGTGAACGATTTTTCACGTTTTGAAAGAGATATTTGTTATTATTTCGACTAATGAAAACGCGATACGCACAAGAAGTGATGCATAAATAGGGAAAACAATGGCGTTCCTTATGGTTATTTGGTTCGCAACTATCTTACCGTAAGGACTATTCAGTATTGGTTCATAAATAAATGTGGTGGGGTTTAACCGTCAAATATCTGAACCCTTCTCTCGCAACCTCTCAAAACTCAATTCCGCTGCAAAACGATATTCGAAAGACAGGTACATTAAGTGAGGTGACGGTAGTCGTAAATCGAGACTGTTTGCGATTAGACAGGTTTTCGGACACAACTAAATGCGAACATTACGAACCGAACTCGCGAGTAAGTGACCAGCGTTTTTAGAGCTTTTGATCAACCACAGCATATTGAAATTTCACCTGCAAAAGAGTGCTGCCCGTTGACGTAGATGCAGCATTAAAGAAGTGCAACAAAGAAAAAACCTGGAAGTGAATTGAATTACAACCATCACTTGCCGTTTATTGTTTTTAAGAATTGTAAATGATTGTTAACATTTATACAGATGTAGAGCTTTGTTCTTAACAGGAACAATTCATTTTATTGCACGCTTCCGTAAATTTGAAGCGTATTACATCAAGTCCAATGTTGTGGAGGCAGAATAGTACGCATAAATTAAATTGGGTGAAAGTCAACAATTAATAAATTTAAGTAAATTTTAGTAATGGGGTTATGTTTTAGTATTTTTCTCTATTTTTATTCACTGTGACAACCATGCTTGGTAATACAGGATAGGTGTAGAAGACATGAAGTGTTTTTATTTCTGTTTGTCGTAGATGAGTCTAAGAAGCAGGAAAGGTACAAATTGAAGCTCTATCGACCTCCAACAGCAGTGGTAGTCGTCAGTCGTTCATTGGGATGGCGATCTACGGACAAGCAATATCTAAGTGGGTTGGCGCTCAAGGTCTGTTTCAGACAAAGATAGGTTAAAGAGATTTCGAGGTAGATATAAAATAATTTAGTAAAAGTGTTAATACTTGTTATCTCTCAAACGCTATTTGCTTTTATAGAACCCACCCTGCATCACTGGCGACTACCCGGTGCGCTAATTAACGGTTACGTTACTCCTCCCGTTGTAGAGTAAAATAAATTCAAATACTTAACATCAATTCACCATGATAAAGGGTACAGAAAATGCTTAAGAAAAAATCAGAGCAACTGTAAAAGTGTGGAATCACATTGTTGCTAAGCGCTTGTTTAATATTACTTGAATAATCTGTGCTATAAACAATAGTATTCCAAGGAGTCTCTTTTAAAGCTTCAAAGTGAGAAGAAAAGATTACAAAATAAAGCTTCTAAGGAAAATCATAAAAAATCTGGGAAGAAACGTGTACGTTACCACAGTCCTCAAGGAGAAGGTAAGTAGACCATTTTCAGGGAACATACCACCACATTTCCTCCAGAATCCCACATTTCCTCACTCATCTGGACCAATTTACATGTAAATTCCCATAAGGAGGAAATGAGGGAGATGAATCTCCACCTTGCTCCGCCTTGTGGAGATGAATCTCCGCCTTGTGGAATTTTTTTACCCCAACCATCCTTACCCTAAAAATCGATAACCTAATCCCTAAAATTTTTGAGATACTTCTCGGTGTCTATTGGCACTGCACCCACGAGATAAACCTATATTGTTTGGTATCAATTAATATTAGATTTTCTCAGCTACCCGAATTTCTAGGAATTTTCAGATTGCATCATCCCCAGGAGCTACCCCAATTTTAAGATTTTTACCTGTAGCGACTTTTGAGCGTTCTTATAAATTTTCTTATACATGCGATACATTTTGTAAGTCTAGAATTTTATGCAGAATCCGAATCTGTAAACAGATTTAAAATAGGACCACGTCCTGCAAAATTATACCCTTTAAAGTCCTGATTTTCTAAATTTTGCTCTTTGCTCTATAAGCAAACCTAACAAATAGTTTTCTTCGTCTAGCCAATGCATCTTTCGAGATAAACCTACCTTGTTTGGTATCAATTAATATTAGAATTTTCTCAGCTGCCCAAATCTCTAGGAATTTTTTAGATTGCATCATCCCCCAGGGAGCTACCCCAATTTTAAGATTTTTTACCTGTAGCGACTTTTGAGCGTTCTTATAAATTTTTTTTAATCATGCGATACATTAAATTAGCTTAGAATTTTACGCAGAATTCGAATCTGTAAACAGATTTGAAATCGGACCACGCCCTGCAAAGTTACACATATACCCTCTGCGAGATAAATCTTTCTCCACATTTCCACCCACGAGATAAACCTACCTTGTTTGGTATTAATCAATATTAGAATTTTCTCGGCTACCCAAATTTCTAAGAATTTTTTAGATAGCGCCATCCCCCAGAGAGCTACCCCCATTTTAAGATTTCTTACCTGTAGCAACTTTTGAGCGTTCTTATAAACTTTTTTTAGTCATGCGATACATCTTGTTAGTCTAGAATTTTATGTAGAATCCGAATCTGTAAATAGATTTAAAATCGAACCACCCCTTACCATTTTACACACACTCTCTAAATTATAAATTTCCTGCAGCTTATACCTAAAAGAAAATCTAAAACCATTCTTAAAACTTTTATTACAAACAATTTTACTAATACAGTTTAAATTTGTAAACCACATTTCTAAATACATATTCACAATTTTTATTTTCAACCTAGAACTTGTCATATCGGGTCATACTTATTAATATTTATTTCTAAATAGAGCACTTTTCCAAAGACCAACCGGACTCGCATGTTTCAAATTCCTCTGATTTTGTTCGCATGGTTTCGCTTAAGACCTCGTACATATTTTCCAGATTACTAGAAGACGTTATAACAACATTTTTTGTGTTAAAGGATTTCACATCGGACTTCTCTTCCCCATTTTGATGTAAACGCCATAGAGTTCGCAGTAGACTTTTACTGCTGTATGTTGTATTCTTTTTTCATTTATTAATCGAATAAATCGCTCTTTCTGCTTCCAAAGAAACTCGGACACTCCATCGTCGACGCTGGCGTTATTTATGCGATAGCTAGCCATACGGTTGTTAAACGCTGTACTAATCATTTCTACGCCATCTTCGCCAGTAGCGGTAACTGATGCATTTTATGTCTGTTGCTTCTCAAGTGTGCGGCATATGGATTCGTTTCCATCTCGAAATCGCATACTTTACACATAATTCGTGGTTGTTTCGTACAAGGTCATTTAACAGCTGGCGGAGCTGAACGTTTACGGCTTAATGACATACCTGCTGTTTTCCTTGTGTCGCTGTAAGCTATCCATTTCTGCGAAATTTCATTTTCCCCCCAAAAAAACCTTTCTCCCAAACAAAAACCCTTTTGTTTTAAATCAAAAAATTTTCCCATACCCCTTTCCCAAGAAAAATTTTTTTAAAGAATTTTTTCCCCCAAATTTTACCCTTTAACCCACAAACAAAACCCTGCCCAAAATTTTTTAAACAAGAAAATTTAAATTTAAACCCCTTTAAAAAACCCTAAAAAAATTTCCTCCCAACCAAAACATTTAAAAAAACCAAACCCCAAACATTTAAAAAACCCAACCCCCTTTAAATTTTTAAATCAACCCAAAAACCAAACCCGCCCCCCCAAAATTTTCCCCTTGGTTTTTTCAACCAAAACAAAAAACCTCCAAAGGTCGGGTTTTCCAAAGCCCGCAAAGAAATGATTTTAAAACCCAAAAGCCCCGGACCCCCATTTTAAACCCAAAAAATTTTAATTAAAAATTTTTTAAACCCCCCGGCCAAAGACCGGACCCTTCCGCGCCGGGGAATTTTCCCGGTGCCAAATTTAAATTTCCCAAATATTTCACCGCCACCTTAAGACCGGTACGGTTTTCAGCCATTAACCTTTAAACAAAGCCTTCCTTTAACTTTTTCGAAAATTTTAAACCCGGCCCCTTTAATTTTAAACCGCGTTTTTTTCCAACCCCCCCAAAGGCGCCCGGGCCCAGTTTTTTGGGGGCCCCTTTACGCCCTACCTTTCCCCGGTTTTTTTTTCCCAATTTTTAAAAAACGGGTTTAAATAAACCGTTTCACATTTAAAACAAACCCAACCCAAAAAAGAGCGCATTTTTAAAAAAATTTCCCAACCCTTTTGAAACCCAAAAACCCTTTCCATTTAAGCCCCCAAAAATTACTTTTACGTCCCCCCCATTTTGCCCCCTTTCCCCCTGCCCGAATAAACCGGGCCCCACGACCTTCATTTTAAAATCCCGGGGGACAACCAAATTGTTACGGGCCCAAAATCGGTTTTTTTAAAAAACATTTTTTAAACCACAAAAATTTTCCCCAACCCTTTTCCGGGAACCCTTAAAATTTTTAAAAACCCCAACCAAAAAGCCTTAAATTTCAAATGAACCCCAACCGGAAAACTTAACAAAAGATTTCCCCAAACCCTTTTTCCACCAAAAATTAAAAAATTTTAAACCAAACCCCTAATAACCCAAATTTTCCCCCAAAAAAAAATGCCCCCCCCATCATTTTAATAAACCTACCCCCTCAACCCCCCCCCCAACAGGGAGGCCCAACGCCCAACCATTTCCCCAAAAATTTTAAACAAGAACCAAAACATAATCTTTACCCGTCAAGAAGTTACCCCGGCCTTTAAATCAAACATTTCTCCTTTCCAATTAATTTACTCAAATTATAACTAAGGGTAACCTTCCACCAATTTCTTACCATTAAATATTTCAAAGGCCCCCGTCAGCGACAAGGAAGGAACCGAGCTTTCCTATCGATTACCAATGACAACAACCCAAAGCCAAGACCGAAAACACCAACCTTCAGGTCACACTCAGCCGTTCAACACCCCAAAACGTACCCATCCCACAACGTCCGATTTTACAATCACCAAAACCAAGATTAACAACATTATACCAATTTACCCGCCCTTTAACCACAACAAACCAACTTCACAGCCACCAACCACCCAGCCACCACTTTCCGCCGGCACTTTCGACCAAGCGCGTCTCAAGCACCGTAAAACCTAACCACCAGTTCGGACTTCTAACCAAGCGGTCAAATTTGCAAAGCGTCAAAAGGTCCTAACCAATACCGTAACTTGCATAAAACCACCAATTTGACATTTTAAAACAACCAACTTTTCCAACCAAATTTGAAAATTTCTTATAGAACCAATACGAACCACAATTTGGAACCGATAAAACCTTTCACTTCACCGGGCCCATGTATTACTGCACGCACCCGAGCACAACTTCAACACCCGTATGTACAGACTATTTTCCAACGCACTTATCCCACATCCCAAATTTTCCCTCCCCATGCTCACTTTGAAATGCTAACCAAACCTGTACACCTCAACAATTCCACGCCACAAAACATACGCATATTAATAAACCTTTTAAATTATTTACCAAATCAATTAGCCATACACTTTACCCTTAGACAGCGAATTTTTCGACAACGCACTGCCAACCAACCCAACCAACCCAGAAACTTAACCCACCCAGCTTGGAACGCAAATCCCAAACACACTCAACTCAACCGCCATCATCCGAGATCACCATTTTCCACAAACACATTTCCAACCCAATCCAAACACCGACACAGTTTCCACACCCCACATCACAATCATGTTCAGCATCATTTCCCCCATTCGCCATAACCAACCACCAAAACTCCCGTCACAAAACCTTGGCAGCACCGTTTTACGTCCACCATACCTCACCTTGCAGTCCATTCCCAAACTTCCACCTCCATTATCCACAACCCCCACTTTCCCAACTCCGACAACCACCTTCACAACACACCTTCCCATCGCCAGCCCCTTTGGTTATTGCACCCGGGCATTCACCATTATGACCTGCCACACACGTCATGTTACCGTTTCCTCGCTTTCCAACACCTTTAAATTTCTCAAACCAGCTTAACAACTCAAACAAAATTTTCACTTACCAAACACAGTCGCAATTTCTTCTCTACACATTTTAAACAACATCTAGCCATGTAGATTGCAGGACGATCATCTTCTCGATAACCACACACGTGATTCTACCCGACGCAGCGACACCATCCAACAGACTGATGCGTCTGCGTCACCGCATCTCGCCCATCCCCGTGCTGCACACCGCCACATGCACGTCGCACACTCCGCCCAGATAATAGACGATCGCACATGCACTTTATAACAAAGCACGTATACAAATGTTTATCTGACATATACACATAAAACACACGTCACGAGTCATTTAACCACTTACACAACAGACAGTCCTTCTTTCAGCAGGTTTTTATCTGATTTCAGCAGCTCATTTAACGACACCGTGCTTCATCCCTTTTCAGTCAGTACACCGACGTGTCACGAATTTGCACCGAGCCTTGCCTCCATGAACTTAGATTCGCCGATCACGACCACCTAGTCTTCAGCCAGCCACATTCCGACGACCCAGTCGATCTCTGTCAGTTGAGAACGATCCTTCCTCACCTGAGTACATTCCACATTTGAACATATGGTACAAGACCGAGTAATGATCCAGCAGCATTGACAAACAGCATGTTTGCGGAACGGTCAGTCATAATCGCATCTGCATTTCTCATTTACTAAACACGTTTTTAGAACCACACCTTGCATGAATTACGATCATCCGTCAACACGACACCAAAGAGTCTTTCATAACCGCAACGCACCAGATAGCCCATCAGTTCATCAGAGCATCAACTTACCATTTCTGACTTCGAACATTTCCAGTTCTCGAACCATTCCATGCTCATTCCACGCCCATCTTCACTGACACGACAGTTTCGCAGACGACACCAGTTTCATACAGCATCCACGACGTTGCCATCTTCACATACGCCGATTATTCTTGAACAGACAGTGCAGGATTGCAACATTACCCACTTTCAGACTGCAGATCCATTAAATCTGGTCTTCTCCCTCATCCATCACAAGCACTGTCAACAGTCCGAGCTCATTTCCTTCTTTCTAACCATTGCTAGTCACCCTTCATTCCTCACGATACAGTAATCAAGCAACAGATTTTCATGGCACCATCATTGCTAGCATTACACATGCGCAAACATTTCACATCATTCCGTCCCACCAGACAGCTTCAGATCGCACGCCCATCACGCAGCACGCACCATTCAACGCCACGCATCAACGAAACGCAGATCTGCGCCGCATCCAGCAGCAACACATGATGCCATTGATCAGAACACCATACGTCAACCAATCACTTCATTCGTCTCCAGCAAACACCATCAGTCACACACTTCATCTGTCCATCCGCGCAGTCACATCCACAAAGAGACACCCAGTTCGTCACTGTCCACAATTCATCTGTTCCACATGCTACGATAGAATTTCTCGACCAGTCGCATTCGCATTTGCAAGCATCATAACGACTTGATCAGTTCACCGCGTACATCGCACTCGCATCACACAATTTAAGCACCTGCCAGAGTTCGCAGCGTCACAAGCACCATCAGTCAGCCACACTTCGTGTCACACTCCACGTAACAACATTCCGACACGCACACAGTACCAGCCAGACAGTTTTCGCCAACAGCTCAAACGCCACTCACGCCAACGCTCATACGAATCAACATAATCGACCAGCCCAGCGATCACGCGAGCATCGCGTACGCGACACGACAGTCACCAGCCATCGTCGACCAGACCGATCACACGATACCGACACATGACACCACTGCCTCAGACACGACACAGACCACATGTACCATGACACCACGTGACATCATGACACACCAGCCCATTCATTGCACCACTACGCATCATTGTTACGAGTTTCCATTCAGCGATCCAGGATAAAATTACGGCCGCGGCGCCGACCCAACCTATTAATTTTCCTTTATCTAACCTAGGTCCACACTTGGTTTTTAATGGAAAACTCATTAAAAGCAATTAGTGTTAATGGGTTTTAATGAGAAAACTCATTAAAAGCAATTATAACAGTTTTAATGGTCATTAAAACAATGGTCAGTCATGTGGTTATGGTCATTAAGCCTTATCAATTTTTCATGTGGTCATGTGTCATATGGTCATGTGGTCATTCATCATGGGTCATTTCACAACTTAACATCCTACATATATCCGGATATATGTCGATGCGCATCCCTGTCGGCTTAGGTCGGATAACAACATATTCGACTATCTTCGGCAATATACGCCCCACTCTGTAGAATACATAAGAGAACAATTTTTTCGTATTTAATTTAGTATTCGATAGTAGCTAGAACGGTAAACATGAGCGTCTCCAAGGTGATTAACGTTTCTCAACTTCTTGGGAATAAAGTGAAACCGACAAATGAGCGATTTGGATTATGGCTTTGACAGAAAATATGTGCAACAATAATCTGGTAACAGATATTGGTAATATTTGTTATGTCGAAGGCGAACAGATGCTGACTGGTGGACTACACACACCAATTACAGAACCATTTTGTGACAATATAATGTTGGTTAAAATTTGCGACCTTTTCTGACGCCGAACAAACATCTGCAAGCAAAAGGATGTTTATCCTAAAAAGAAATTTGTGGTGCATTTAACAGCTATCTACGAAGAAAGTTTGACCGATTTGTTTCCGCTAGACATGGTGTTAAAGCTAAGCTTCCGTTTTCTGGAAAGCACTAACAAGATGGGCCAGAGAGTAAAAGAAATTATCGGAAAAGAAGACCTCGAATGCATTAATAAAAAATTCCAAAATCCTATATGTGTTCCATACAAAGTGGAACTAGCAGATGTTAAGTTGGAAACTTTATTGAGGAACTACCAGATATATTAGACGAACTCGAAAAGATTATTTCTATCTTTTGACATGGATGTAACCCAAGATTTTGCGGGTATATTTAGCAAGATGGAGATGTGTAATTATTTAACTACAAACCATAACTTTTGCTATAAGGGCGAATACGAAGAAAAGTGTAATATTATAGTTGACAACGATAAAACTGTAGGAATTGATTGTTTAACATGGCTAACAACCAATGCAAGAATTAAGATATACAACAAATTTGTGTGTCAGATAACAAGTCCTGGTGTTAATAAACAACTTGGCAATCATATACTAGATTTTTTACGTTGTCCAGATGTGCGTTTAAGGGAAACATTTGCGTCTACTTTGGCTAAAGAACATGGTATTACGCGATTGGAAGCGACAATATACAATTGTGCAATTGGAAGCAATGTCAGTGCGGAACGGGTGTATAATCCCTTAAAAGACTGTTTAACGTTATTGGAAGATAGTGTTATACTTCCTAAAGGCGCCAATGTACTCGGTACCACTTGCCAAAATGTGGAGTAAGCTATCGGACAAGCTACAAAATAGCTGCTGTTTAGTGTTTAATAACCTGCTACAGTACGTGTATTGGGGAATGGTAATACAAAGAAATTGACGGGCTTGCAGATTAAGTTGTCCGAAAACCAAAAGAAAGGGAAAATTGATAAAGTATGTGCTTGGCTTTAGTTTTAACTATTTACCTGTAAATTATTTGGAGATAGTAGAGGAGGAAGACAGCTCAGATAAAATAAAAATCTTACACAAGTGCTACATTAAAGCAGGTAGTACATATTTTACACAATCTGCAACACTATATTCTACAATTCCAAAAGAAATAATCATTTCGAATTGGGGTTGATAGATACGCTAACATTCGTCCAGAGGTTGTACGACAACGCGTAAATATTGGTAGTAAACTTTATCCGTTTACGCTAAAGGAAATTGCCCATTATGCATACCATACGCTGTAAGTGGAAGGAAAAGACAACTGAATTAGAGGAAATGGATGCAAAAGACGAAAATTGAGTACATGGAAAACACTGCGACAATACGCGAACAATACAAAGATGTGTTATACAAAGAACATCTTATTAGAGAAAATGAGGAAGAATTAAAAGATTATTTTATGTGCCGATGGAGTGACTTAGATACATCCGGGTTCTACAAGCTGTTTGCATTTGCGGTTAGTAAGAAAGACTCTTTAGTTATGTAGGCGTTCTTGCGAAAAGGATGGTACTAAATCCGTATACTTTTTAAAAGGTTATTCTAAAACGTATTTATCAAAATGGCAGATAACAAAGAAGAACTAAGGAATGCGGGTTTCGTAATCTTGGCGTACACCACACGTAAAGGGGTTCCGCTAAACATTGTATATTTGCCCAGTAAAGAACCTTTCGGATCATTTAAAACCGAGGGTCTTACAACCTATAACAACCATATATTCCCAAAAGTGGTGGACATGCAACTACGCAACAGTGTGTGGAGAAAAGGATTTCTCCAATACCGACAAGAAGAAGTCGATCAAGCTAACAAGATACGTATGCAGGATATAGTGGGAAAGCTATGATTAAAAGATTGTCACAAGCTGCAAGAATTACACGAAGGAATGGATCTGGTTGTCGGCGGAATCAAAGACTTTAAATATAGAGGCAAACTTCGGTACATTTTACAATTCGAAAACCTAGACGGTCTTTATGTATCAAACTATTGGTTAGAAAAGGAGATAGAAGACTTGGGTGTCGATTTAAATTTTAAGCTGCGAATAAAATTAGATAAAATTAAAACCACCGCAAACAAACATAAAGAAAGGACTGTCTTCTGTGTATAACTTTGTATTAAAATTAAGTTTAAATGACTCCATGCTTGGATTAAATTTTTTAAATTTGTTATGTATAATGTCAGAATAAACATTTTATAATAGTATATAACATTGTTCTTTATTTATAAAAGGCTTAACGTTACCCCGAAATAGCAGTCGCACAGAAAGGGTGTTCATGGGCAGCGAGCATGGGCAGGGGTACGCGCGCGCATGGGCAGGGTGTGCATGCGCAGGGTGCTCATGGGCTGGGATGTGTTGGGCGTACACGAGGGAAGGCGGATGTTAACAGTCACCAGCATCCAATTTTATTTGATGGTGTGGAGTACTTGCCTGCGTATGTATCCGGAGTAAAAGAATACGATTTGTACACGCAGATAATTAATAAAATTAATTTATCGAGGAAGATGACAAAGGTACGTCATTCCTAATAGTACAACAATCTACGCATGGGGACGTAAAGATATAAGATAGTTGTTTATATTTGTATAGATTTTGTAAACTATTGTATATATTAGTTTTAAGATTCCATAATTTTTAAGTTCTTCGCCCACCTTCCAAATCCTTCCTGCTTCTATCCTGGTTGACAGAGTATACGTGTTATCTCCACGTGGTATTCGCGGGACACATCGGTTTTAGATTTCTAGGGAATGGTTGGTTAAAGCATATGTCTTGGATAGCGAAAAAGGGTTTTAAAGATGGAGTTAAATAAAGATGGGCAAAAATTAGTTTGGGTCTTTAAAAGGCATAACTTTGTATGGGGTGGTCCTATTTAAAATCTATTTACAGATTTGGGGTCCCTAGAAAATTTAATATTAGTTGATACCTAGCAAAATATATTTATCTTAAAAGAGTGACTACCCCTGCAAATAATAAATACAATATAACACTTGTCAACAAAAAGTTGTAGGAAAATTAAAGACGTATTTAATGGGGGTCCAGTATTAGAATTTGTTGGTAGTAATGTTAAGTCCTACTGTATTGTAGGCGAGAAAGATACGATTAAAAAGATTAAAGGGGTCTCACGAATTGTAGTTAAAAACCGAGGGTCTTACAACCTATAACGAGCATATACTCAAAAGGGGTAGGCATGCAACTACGCAGCAGTGCGTGGAGAATAAGAATTCTCCAATAAGAAATTAAAGTTTCCATGTACGTAGCACCAGTCATTGGGTAATGGTAGAAATGTTAAACCTATAAAGGCGATTATTAATTGTGGTTTAGAAAATAGTAGTTTTCGTGGACTAAATAAAATAGCTTAGACTGGTTAATGTATATGGTTACATACTCGTACACATCCACAAACATCTGCTTACGTCCACAATGGCGATACCGGTAGTTTTTGTTTAACAAATAGTAGGAAAGATACGTCAGGTGTTAGTGCGTGGAAGCCCATAGAATTCAAAAAGAACGGTGCGGCGGGATGTATGGTGGTTCCCGTTAGAATAATCGAAAGTGGTTAATCTCGTATTAGATGTTTAAATAAGCGAAAGTGTAAAGGCCTACATAAACAAAAATTTAATTAATCCGACAAAAAGTGCGCGATGTGCTACACTTATAAAGAAAGTATGGAATGGTGCTTTTAGCACCCTAGCAGTAAAAGGGCGACTGACTTTTCCAAGCAACTACAAGAATAGCAGTAGCGCAGAGAAGGGGTATGCATGTATTATACAGTTGCTGCAAAATATGTTAGTTTACGCGTAGCTCGGATGTGTAATTGATCACGACTTAAAGATCCTCGGAGGTTTAAAATTGTCAGCCCATTGTCGTTCGAAAATGTTTGGAAATTATCAAAACGGTAGCGGGTCGAAGTTTAATGGATGATTGACCGAGTTTTTCTACCTTTACGAGGGAATTGGAAGTTGACAGACATCGAGCATCTAATTTCTATTTGGAGGATATCGAGTACTTACCGGTTCTAGAAATCAATACGTGCGGCCGACCGCTATGCGAAAGTGTAAAAGCCTACAGAAGCAAAATTTAATTATCAGACGAAAAGTGTGCGATGTGCTATAGAAAGTATAAAAATGGTGCTTTGCATCGCTCCTAACAGTAAAAAGGAGAGTGACTTTTTCTAGCAATTACAAGAATAGCAGTAGCGCGGCGAAGGGTATGCATGTATTATACAGCGCATTGTTGCTCTAAAATATGTTAGTTTACGAGAAGCTCGAACGTGCACAAATTAAATTTCAATCTATAATTAACCACGGTCGTAAAAATAGGGAAATTAATGGGTAATTTAATACCGTTACATATACTTTCGCTTGGTGATTCATTTGGAAAATATTCAAGCCCCCATTTCCTAAAATATGACGTAGAAGTTATTTAAAATTAAATTGTTGTAAGTATCCTGTAGACAACAAGTTGGTATTTCTTAGTAATGGTTTAAAGTGTTTTTGGTTATAGTAGCACTGCATCTTCTACAGCACGACTTGCACACAATTTGTGTGCGTGTGCTACCACCCTTTTGGATTTTTAATATGCACGCGATCTGTATAACATGGACGACGTTTTCCGGTGTTTCTACTAACGGCATTCGCACCATCGACGAAGCGAACCAGGTGATGCATTGGCGCTAAATGTATTGGACGAGCAGCGAGGATTATGACGTCATTTAGTTCCCCGCTGAATCCTCAACTTCGTTCGGGTGTCTTCGGAAACCTTCGGTTTGCATTCTATAGGGTACATAAAGCAGGTGCGCAAGAGTAAACTCTTTAGTTATAGTTAGTTCGCTTACAAGTCAAGTCTTATAGTGGGATTTTGTTTTGTACTAAAATGGTACCTGCAAACGTTTTTAAATGCGAGCCCTGTGACGTCTACTTTACCAGGAGGGATGCTCTCAAACGACACCAGAACAAATGTCGTGGTGTAACATCGTCCACGGTTGCTTTATACATCCGCCCGCAGCAAAGTACTTAAACTGTGGGCTTGCGGTTTCGCTTTTACGAGAATGGATAGCTTACAGCGACACAAGGAAAAACAGCATGGTATGTCATTAAGCCGTAAACGTTCAGCTCCGCCAGCTGTTAAAGGACCTTGTACGAAACAACCACGAATTATGTGTAAAGTATGCGATTTCGAGATGGAAAAGAATACATATGCCGCACACTTGAGAAGCAACAGACATAAAATGCATCAGTTACCGCTACTGGCGAAGATGGCGTAGAAATGATTAGTACAGCGTTTAACAACCGTATGGCTAGCTATCGCATAAATAACGCCAGCGTCGACGATGGAGTGTCCGAGTTTCTTTGAAGCAGAAAGAGCGATTTATTCGATTAATAAATGAAAAAAGAATACAACATACAGCAGTAAAAGTCTACTGCGAACTCTATGGCGTTTACATCAAAATGGGAGAAGAGAAGTCCGATGTGAAACTTTAACACAAAAAATGTGGTTATAACGTCTTCTAGTAATCTGGAAAATATGTACGAGGTCTTAAGCGAAACCATGCGAACAAAATCAGAGGAATTTGAAACATGCGAGTCCGGTTGGTCTTTGGAAAAGTGCTCTATTTAGAAATAAATATTAATAAGTATGACCCGATATGACAAGTTCTAGGTTGAAAATAAAAAATTGTGAATATGTATTTAGAAATGTGGTTTACAAATTTAAACTGTATTAGTAAAAATTGTTTGTAATAAAAAGTTTTAAGAATGGTTTTTAGATTTTCTTTAGGTATAAGCTGCAGGAAATTTATAATTTAGAGAGTGTGTAAAATGGTAAGGGTGGTTCGATTTTAAATCTATTTACAGATTCGGATTCTACATAAAATTCTAGACTAACAAGATGTATCGCATGACTAAAAAAAGTTTATAAGAACGCTCAAAAGTTGCTACAGGTAAGAAATCTTAAAATGGGGGTAGCTCTCTGGGGGATGGCGCTATCTAAAAATTCTTAGAAATTTGGGTAGCTGAGAAAATTCTAATATTGATTAATACCAAACAAGGTAGGTTTATCTCGTGGTGGAAATGTGAAGAAAGATTTATCTCGCAGAGGGTATATGTGTAACTTTGCAGGGCGTGGTCCGATTTCAAATCTGTTTACAGATTCGAATTCTGCGTAAAATTCTAAGCTAATTTAATGTATCGCATGATTAAAAAAAATTTATAAGAACGCTCAAAAGTCGCTACAGGTAAAAAATCTTAAAATTGGGGTAGCTCCTGGGGATGATGCAATCTAAAAATTCCTAGAGATTTGGGCAGCTGAGAAAATTCTAATATTAATTGATACCAAACAAGGTAGGTTTATCTCGAAAGATGCATTGGCTAGACGAAGAAAACTATTTGTTAGGTTTGCTTATAGAGCAAAGAGCAAAATTTAGAAAATCAGGACTTTAAAGGGTATAATTTTGCAGGACGTGGTCCTATTTTAAATCTGTTTACAGATTCGGATTCTGCATAAAATTCTAGACTTACAAAATGTATCGCATGTATAAGAAAATTTATAAGAACGCTCAAAAGTCGCTACAGGTAAAAATCTTAAAATTGGGGTAGCTCCTGGGGATGATGCAATCTGAAAAATTCCTAGAAATTCGGGTAGCTGAGAAAAATCTAATATTAATTGATACCAAACAATATAGGTTTATCTCGTGGGTGCAGTGCCAATAGACACCGAGAAGTATCTCAAAAATTTTAGGGATTAGGTTATCGATTTTAGGGTAAGGATGGTTGGGGTAAAAATTCATAGGGAGATTCATCTCCACAAGGCGGAGCAAGGTGGAGATTCATCTCCCTCATTTCCTCCTTATGGGAATTTACATGTAAATTGGTCCAGATGAGTGAGGAAATGTGGGATTCTGGAGGAAATGTGGTGGTATGTTCCCTGAAAATGGTCTACTAAGGTACTTCTAATCGAGAACGTTTATGTATTACTTGTACCCAGAATTCGCATAATTACATTTGCGTGAGTATCCAAGAGCTAAGAGATTTTTAAAGCCACGATGTACATCCAAAACGATGTTTTCACTCGTGTTTGTGATTCTTAACTTGCCATGGCAAATTCCACACTAAACTCTATTCCTTACATTTAATCCCCTCTCTGTTATGTCCATGCAACTATCTAAATTTCCCTGAAACATCTGAGCATCTACTGAATCATTGCCCCGCCCTTACCCACATCCGAAACAACTTCAAGCAATCTATACAACTCGACTTTTATTTTCCATTCCCCACCACCTGATTTAAAATTTCTAGTCACTTACTTTCTTCTACCTCTACACGATTTTCTTCAAAAGATACTAAACACCAAACATCTTATACCACCACCTCAACCCCTAACCTACAATTTAAGTTGAAATTGCATTGGAGTACCAGAAATTCCACCCTGTTATGAATTGACATTTTGATGTCAACGAAAAATACAAGCAAGTCCAACGAACACCTTCAGAATTACAATTTATTTTGTTTTTTCTCTTTTATTTAGTATCTTAGACTGTAAAAGGCTAGAATGGGCTAATCGCCTGAGTATAGCCAAACACAAATTTAATTCACACACTCACACCATCTGTTATGTGCTGAATATACATTACGCTTCTGAATTAATTTTAATCTACAAGGGCGAAGTAACGTATCAGTACAATAGGGTACCAGCTAGGTTTTAACGCTGTAAAAAGGGTTCTATGAACGCAAGTGCAAAATTCTTAGGGGTATACAAATTATAACTATTCTACTAGATGTCTCCAGCCTACCTTGAAAGATTTTTGTACTACCCGTTTCTATAAATCCGTTGGGCGCCAACCCACGTCGATACAACCCCAAATTCAAGTAAGCCCACTTAAAGGGCGAGTGTCTAGTGTATCTATGTGAGCGGTTCTTATGTTGCTAGAGGTTGATGGAGCCTTGATTACAATTTTCTTACCTTCTACTAATTTTAAAACAGAAAGAAAAACAATTCGGTGTACATCTAACCAATATTACAACACATGCTTTTCAAGACAGTAAATAGCAACAACAAAGTAGTAAGAATTATAAGCTGGCTTAGTTTGACCAAATCCGCAGTTAGCTACAAAATCTTAGATTATTAATAACACAACTTCGTCGAAACTAAATCATTGTAATTTTACTGGCTAACGTCTTTCTTAACTAACGAGCTTTTATGCACATAAATTCGATGCAATACGTTTTCAATGCACGGAAAAGTGCAACAATATTATTAGTTTTTTATAAGAATAAGCTCCTCTTAGCTATGGATATTGACAATCAGTTTCAGTTTTTAGACACAACAAATAGCATGTGATAGTCGTAGTTCAATTAACCTGCAATTGTTTGAGTTTGGTTCCGTCAAAAATGACATTCACTTGACGAGCAAAACTCTTCCCAAGTAAAATTTTAATCTATTATGCCAGATAAAAATCCTCAGATACCTGTCACTTTACCCACAAGATCTGTATTTAGTGTTTGTGTTAACCGCGTTCGAGGACCTGTACAATTATTAACAGTCTTGATAATTGAATTACGGTTTCTCGTTCCTGTCGCTCGCGACGCCATCGAGTTTTGAGAAGTTGCTGGCGGGTGTCTGATACTCAGATCCAAACTGATCCCTTCTTATTATTTTCCGGAGGTTTTAAAAGTCTCAACAACCAAGGGTTATTACACATTCTTTTGTTTTCAATGAGTGGTGCGTCTAAACTGCTTAATGTTTGAGATCAATGTCGTTCTGTCTGCGTAAACGGTCATTTTATGCCCGCGCTTTTACATTTGGTGCCGAAGTGGTTCATGTGTTTACGTTTCCAACACGTTCATATTTCTGTAATTTATGAGAATATGATTATTGAGGTATGTCTCCCAGGGATGTGATTTCTTGCACCCGGTAAGTTTGAGCAAATAACATTAAGATGTCCTGTTATTTCCTAATTGTCTATCTGTAATTTTTCTTAATTTAATTTTAAATGTGTAAAGCACGATCCTCATTGCTGTTTGAATATTATAAACCAGGTGCTTTACTATTATAATTTTTCCATTCTAATTTAATTTATGTTGAAATAGCAAATTTGCTTAATGTAAACTACAAAATTCTATATTTTGTTAAGGGTCCTTCCTTACTATAAAGGATTCTCTAACTAACTAAATTTTATAAATGTCTTTTTATTATCTAGCGTTACAATAAATTAAGCACTAGCATTACATATAATAGAAAATGCATGCGAGAGAGAGAGAGAGAGAGAGAGTAAGAGAGAGGGGGAAGAGAGAGGGTGGAGGGAGATAAAGAGAGAAGAAGAAAGAGAGAGAGCCGTGAAAGTCTCCAACAATATCATAGTAGCGTTAGCTTGGTTTCACAGTAAAATGAATTATTTTATAAAAAAACATTGCCCTATGTTAACGACGTTGAAGTTATATAATATTTATTTTATTAAAGAACAAAATAATGCCCCACGTTGCAGCACTTGTACAACTAGCTAGCTCTAGTTACGGACTTTGCAGTAAACATAAGAGTCGGGGGTGGTTCATAAGCAATACAAAAATTTGAATACGTTACGTCACTGGGCAATTGTTCCTTGACTTAGTGATCAGGAACTTTAGGTGCTTATTGGAGTTGCTAATTTCGCGTAACCTTTGAAAACTCATGCTCTTTGCTTAAGTCATCACGCAGTATTAGTATCAGATTACAGGAGTAAGTTTGGAAACTAAGAAGCAGCTTTTGTGATGCATTTATGACATATTTGGGACAATTTTGCATATTATGGACCTGGGATAACAGAACAAAGCCTAAAATCTGCAAAAGAGTACTTAGTGTTATTAATACGAAAAGGGATCATATCGTAAGTCTATCATCATGCAAAGAATATAAACATTAAATCCGTTACAGTGTAAAAGCGATTCTGGTTACGTGAATTTATTTTGCTCTCAAAAGAAATGTATCAGTAAATAATGCACCACAAGCTCTCAGTGGTGAGGGCAACTACTTACAAAAGAACGAAAGAGTACCCATGATTAGATTTGAATCTAAACCGGTGAATACAGTAATAATACAAGTATACATGGCCACCTCTGGCTACAGTGAGGAAGAGGTAGAGGCGACCTACAAAGATATCGAAGACATACGAAGATAAGTAAAAGGACATGAAAGTTTAATAATTACGAGGGATTTTAATGCAGTGGTAGGTGATGGTAGGAAAGGAGCGATAGTAGGTCTATTTGGTTTAGGCACGAGAAATGACAGGGGAAATAGGCTGGTAGAATTTTGCGACAAGAACAACTTAACCATCACAAATACATTATTTC
Source organism: Platerodrilus igneus (assembly GCA_036346225.1). NCBI lineage: Eukaryota > Metazoa > Arthropoda > Insecta > Coleoptera > Lycidae > Platerodrilus > Platerodrilus igneus. The sequence goes on along the minus strand of JARFIW010000765.1, from coordinate 2,218,504 downwards.
AACATCATGCTAGAAGACGATACACGTAGAAGATGCCAAGAGATATAGGAAGATATCGAATACATTACATTATTGTTAGACAACGGTTTAGAAATCAAGTAAAAGACTGTAGAAGCTACCCAGAAGCAGATATAGACACTGACCACAACAACATCGTAATTATGAAGGCCACACTTAAATTTAAAAATCTGAAAAATAAGAACGGAAAAAGGCACTTTGACTTGGAAAAGCTTGCAACCAACAACCTTTTTTAGGAAATTGGGTGTTACCGATGCTATGCTCTAGACTTTACTCTTAGCGGTAGAAAACATGGTTCAGGGGTGAGAATTGATATTAAAAAAATTAACAAAATAATGAGCGCCACTACATTCAGAAAAAAGAGAAATGTACAACCCAGAAGTTTACTACAACGAAAAGATACCTGAAATAAATTACAAGATTAAAAATATAACATATGAGGCAGCGGTTTGCTTCTCCAATATATTTCAAAATAACATGATATTGTAAGTACCTTTATATCTTGTAGTATTAACCTTTGTGAAAGTATTTTATATATTCAAAGATTGTATACCGTTTTGTTTAAATAAAAGTGTTTTAGGTTTCTTAGAAAAGTATAATGTAGCATAATATCCTTTAACAAATTTATATGTTATAGTAAAAATGAAACGTATTTATAATTCAGGTATTTAAAAATGTTTGTGCAATAGTAACTTAACTTTCTTTAAATATATATAAAATGAGAATATAATTCTCTTGATTTTAAGTTTCACGTTAATGCTAAACCTTAACGTTTGATACTAATAAAATGCAACAATTATTATTTTAAAGAAGCTAAAAATATTTTTAGTCAAAAATTAAATTAGCTGTATGATTTATACAAGTTAGATATTAATATAATTTGTAGAATGGAATGTTGATAAACAGATAAGCTTCAATATAAACTCACTAGATTATTATAATGTCTCTCTTTAGTCATAATAAGAGGTGAACAATATAAAAATTTACTTGATAGCTGTTACAGCAAGTTATAATTAATTAAGCTAGAACTAGGGTTATGTTTAAATGTATTGATCAGTATTATCAAATTACATAATCAATGCGAAAAACGCCCTGTTCCTAATTTTTAAATTCACTTAATTTTCATGAAATATTTATAGTCAAATTAGGTTTTATCATACCATTGTTAGAATAAAACAAAACGAAGTTGACAAGTGACATCTTTCGAATAAAATTATAAAAAGTACGCACCTTGAAAATCCAGTTCAACATCTGTTATTTCAACCAGATTTATGTATCGATGACGTGCTATTTATGTGACGAATTATGGCTGATCGGACTTTGACCATGCCTCTTCGCAGATAATTAATCCATTTATTTAATTCAAATAAGGTTAAATCTTGCAATCTTGTACCAAGCAATTGTACTGCATTGGAATTTCGAGCATCCAAGATAGATGTAAGTAAATATCACGGCCAATCTTCCAAAAACCAGACTAACAATCTTGTGTTTGCATCTTAAACGAATTGTAATATTTGATCTTGAACTAACGTACCAAAAATTTTGCATTGTTAATTCCCCAAGAAAACATCACGTCGATCATTCTTGACGCTTCACTCACTTCTTTCTACTATCCCGATCCTCAGGTCAGAGGACGCTAAACGAGCCATGTTTGTTTGATAAGAGGCGACCTGAGACTCTTTCTCCGATTAAGAACAAGTTGTCATATACTACGACACCTTCGTAACGTCGTATATCTACGGCAGATGGTTGCACTTATTACCAAATATTTCATATAGATGTAATTTAGGAATGTATTTAGTTTATGTACATTATAAATGTAATAATAAATTTTTATTAAATCACGTAAGAATATAAATTAAATGTTGTAAACAACAACTGAATCAATTGTTGGGATATAATTATTATGTCCTAATGTATTAATTATAGCTGATTAAATATACCAACTGCGTAATGGATATTGTAAAGTGTAAATACTCCCTGTATGTTTGTTGTGGTTTGTTTAGTATTCTTCTTAATCTTCTTTGGGGATTAAACCACTCATAGTTTTTAAAATTATCTTTATTAACGTTTCGATCCATAACCTAGGATCGTTTTCAAAATAATAAAAACTTCAAGTTTTTATTATTTTGAAAACGATCCTAGGTTATGGATCGAAACGTTGATAAAGATAATTTTAAAAACTATGAGTGGTTTAATCCCCAAAGAAGATTAAGAAGAATTGTAAAGTGTGTTGCATATATTAGGGTTTATGTATAACTACACAATAAAAGCAATTATTGGGGTTATTTTGCAAACGTAACAATTAAAAATGCTACACAGCCCCTCTTCGCGAAAAAAAAATCGTGTAATATAAATTTTTTTATAATAAACCTTAGCTTATTTTGACATAAATGTATCAAAAATTTTAAAACTAACGACTTAAGTGCTAGACTTATTCTAAAAATAACGGAAACAAAACGAATTTTACAAAAAAGATAGCTTAATTGGCTTATGAGAAGTGTGTGACGGTAACTTCGCGTACCTGGCGTCCTTGGGGGAGACAATCGGTAAGACTAAATAGAGAAAATAGACATAATCGGTAAAGGGTCAAATATAGTAGACTACACTCTTATACGCGGAAGAAAACAAAACTAAACGACATTCACCTATCCTATGTTACGTTTGTCGAGGCAGCCCCGTTGGGCGCCAAATTTATGCTACGTTGGCTCGTAGCCGTGCGTAACACCAAGAAAATCAAAGAAATGACCGGGCTCAATCGGAGATTAGGGGGGGTTGTAGAAAGCAGACCAACATATAATGTACGCGGCTGTAAGGAGTTAGTAACAATACCTGCAATAAAAAAAATTAAAATAGTAAACCTGCAATAAAAAAAAATTAGTCCTGCAAACCTGAAATAAAAAAAAAACATAGCATGCTGATCGAGCATAGATTGTTCAGTAATTTGTAGAATGTAAAAAAAAACTGTTTAGATAATCTATATAATATAACAACGGTAAAAGCAATACAAAAATTTTTAGTACAAAGTGAGGTAATATTGGGGAGTAGCGGAAACGTTTCCTCACACACCAATTCAACATAAATCAGACAAAATGTTAAAAAAAAATAAATAGATAATACACAATTGATATGAGCAATCCAGTAGCATTGATTTTTTTTTCTTTCCTGTCCAAATATTCAAATTACTCAAACTAATTTGTTTTGTTTCTCTTTTTTTTTGTTTCTTAATAGCATGCAATTCTATTGTAAAAGGTATCCGAACAACAAAGATATGGCAAAACAACGGACAGATATTTACAGTAAGAACAAGTAGGAAATAGTTCAACTTACAAAAGGTCCTTCAGTAACGCTTCCTTGCAATTGAAGTGTGGGATTCACGATGTACGGCACTAACGCAGCACTTCACCCTTGACTGGGAGGGTGTTGATGAAACATATCACACGTTACCCTAATCACACCTACGTATTTCACTGGTGTTAGCAGCAGACATTATCACGCGACGGAACTATGTAGCATTGATAAATTTCTTGTTAATTCTATTTCCTGAGACAATAATTTCGAAATATCTTGTAGCACTAGTTTAATTTCAACTGGGACCAAATGTATATTATTTTCATAAACATCCAAAGAGCAGTGAGATACTTTAACCAATACCTTTGTAAACCGGTAATCTGTTATATTTCGCAAATAACGAAATTTGCGCAAGCAATGATCTGTTTTAGATTGTTTGGGGTTAGAAAATTCAGAAACTACAGTATCAACTGTATTTGGATAATCCAAAGTATGCACTACTCTGATAAAAAAAAAGACCGCGAAACTAGATCGCAGACACAGTTTAAATATCAAAAGACAAAGCACCAAAAAAAAACCACAATGAGTAAAGCACGTGTATCACTAAAGTAAGTCCGTCAAATGTTCCGTAAAACACGTGCGTCGACCAAACACGTTCGCCTATCAACCATACTACTTTAATCGGAATTAGCACTACACTTACTACAGTTAATATACAACTTTTATTTCACAAGAAAAACAACTAAAATTGTGCCGTGCTTGTTCATGAACAATTCGAAAATTGATACCGCATTAATTCTCACTATTGTCAAAGCAAAGAAGAAACAGTATTTTCAACGTAATTAATATATAGGAACCAAGAACAAACTACAACTACTCATCTGTTTATTCAATTCGTTGCTATTCCAACCTCTTATCGTCTATTATCTAGACTTGTATATCCACATAAGGAACAAAATCTATACGAACGGCAAGACAAGAACGATGCAATCCACTCATTATAATACGACGCATTCGCCTAAGGAGTTAATAAATATAAAATATAGAAATAGTAGTTACCAAAATGTATTTACTAATTGGGAAAAAGCGTAAAATGTTAAGCTATAAAAATGCACGTTACAAATTCCCCCCTAGCAAAATAAAGAAGTCGGGGTGAAAGAAAATAAAAACGACAGACAAGGAACCAAACAAAAAATTTTTTTTTTATCCGGTCCGAAGGACCAACACCAGTATAAGAAAAGGAACATTTTTTTTTCAAAAGAAGACAAAGTCATCTATCGTAACCAACAACGACAGAACAGGTAAAGAAAGCATCAAGTAAACACCCAATGAGGATTAAAGCTCTTAGCTACTTTCAAAAACGTCAAAAGACGGATGTCTCCAAAAGGGACATTTCTGTTCTCCACCTCAAAGAAAAGTTTTGGCTTCCCGCGGAGAAACCAAGAGGAAAGGGGAAAAAAACGAGGAAGAAAACTCGTAGCAATCCAACTAGACGACACAACTGTCAACCTCAAGTGTGCAGCAAAGAAAGAACCAAGACAAAGCAAAGGACAAAAGCAAGCTAGTAGACAATCTAGAATACTTCCGACTAAGGTAACACAGATTCGTATGAAACGCTTACTCAAGCAAAGTATGGCTAACAGACCTACAAAAGCGACCAAGTCGAAATACCTAAAGGAAAAAAAAATAGATCTGAAGCCTACCTCAAGGAATGGATGTAGAAAGCGACTATAATAGTCAAATAGTGAACAAATGGTAGAACTAGCCAAAAAAAAAGTCACGGGATGGGCTAGCTACAAAATATAAATAGGAATACGAAATAGGCGGCAGTGTTTTCGGACACAAGCTTATCAGAGAAAACACAAGACCAATAAGCCAAAAAAATTACAAGTCATTAGGGATAGCGACACGTAGGGGTCATAATAGAATCGGCCGTAGGGAGCCCTCTAGGATCCGGAGGTTCAGGATCAATGTCTGGAGGGTCTAAAGTTTTATCGGGTTTGAGGTCCTTAATATGCCAAGAACCCAGATCGTTACCAGAATCATCCACTAAGATATAGGTCCAAGGAGAAAGTTTAGTTCTAATAGTAAAGGGACCCACATATTTGGGAGCAAGTTTAGCATTGAAGTAGCGAGTAGCATCCGATAGAACATAATTGCGTTTCCAAACGCGATCGCCAGGAGATAAAGTTAAGGGACGACGACGAAGATCGTAGTGTTTAGCATTTTTCTTGTATGCTAAGGAAAGGCGTTTCGAAATTTCTTCACGAAGTGACTCAAATTTGACTAGGTCAGTAGGAGGAATAGGACGTTCGGGATCCATTAGAACATCATCAGGATCATATAGAGCAAAATACGGGGAGTAACCAATAACCTCATGTTTAAGCGTTCGAATAGCACAACCAATTTTTGCTAAATTAACGTCCCACCGACGTTGAATATCAGAAACGTAAGAAGAAATCATAGTTTTCAGGACTCTATTAATACGTTCGGCCGGATTCGCATGAGGAAGATAGCGAGCATTAAACAGAATTTTTGTTCGATAAGAATCACAGAGTTTAGTGAAAATATTACTACGAAATTGTACACCATTGTCCGCAATTAGATACTGAGGAGTACTATACACCAGGAAAATATTTTCCTAAATGGTTCGAGAAACAGCAGCGGCCGTAGACGCACGTAGAGGAAAGAAACAAGCATATTTTGTAAAACAATCGGCAACAACTAAAATGAAAGAATTACCTTTAGAGGATCTAGGAAGAGGTCCGACAATATCAGTACATAGGACTTTCCAAGGACGAGTGGCAGTAGCATGGGGAGACATAAAGCTAGGAGGTTTCTTTTGTTCGACTTTGTGTGCCGAGCAAATTTTACAACGACGGACGTATCGAGCAACAGCGGCTCTAAGTTTAGGCCAATAGTAGCGCATGGAAATTTTAGAGACAGTTTTGTGGACACCAGGGTGACCTGAAGTAGGTAGATCATGATTTTCGTATAGAACCCTATTCCGTTGTTCGCTGGGAACTACTAACTTCCAATCGTCTTGAGGAGGTTGGTGCAAAGACTGTTCAGATTTTACATGTTTATATAGTAATTTGTTTTCCACATGCCAGTTACTGTATAGTTTAGGATTAGAATTAACACGAGTCCGTAGCTTAAGATACCAAGGATCCAAAATTGGCAGAGTAATAGAAGACTTAGGAAAGTCATCAATTAAGTCAATTTTAGGTATTAAACGAAATAAGGCATCGGGAACGATGTTTTCATTATCTTTACGATGTACGATGGTGAAGTTATATTGTTGAAGTCGTACAGACCAACAAGCTAAACGACCGTTGGGGCTTTGTAGATTATTCAGCCAGATAAGCGAGTGGTGATCGGTGATCACAGTAAAGTGAGAACCCTCGATATAGGGACGAAATTTTTCAATTGCCCAAATAACACCAATACATTCTTTTTCGGTGGCGCTATAGTTGCGTTCCGCCTTTTTAAGAGAACAGCTAATGTAGCTAATGACTTTTTCGTCATTACCCTGTTGTTGAGTCAGCACAGCACCCAGACCAAAATCAGAGGCATCAGTCTGTATAGTAAAGGGCAAAGAAAAATCAGGACAACTCATCACTGGAGCCGTTACCAAGTGTTCTTTCAGCAGCTTAAACGCCTGCTGACATTCCGAAGACCAATCAAATTTAGAATATTTCTTAGTCAAAGCAGTAATTGGAGCAGTAAGAGCAGAAAGTTTGGGATAAAGCAACGATACCACGAGCACATACCAACTATGCGTCGTACTTCAGTTACAGTAGTAGGAGGAGGAAGATTAAGAATGGCCGAAACTTTTTCTGGGTCGACATGGAGTCCATGACGATTTACTACGTATCCCAGATAACGGAGTTCCGGTCGGCATATAATGCATTTATCTCTGCGAAGAGTAAGACCTGCAGAATTTAAACGAAAAAGCACTTTCTGTAGTACCACCAAATGTTGTTCGAAAGTAGGGGTAGCGATGATCACATCATCTAAGTATGCGAAACAGAAAAGTTCAAGATCAGCACCAAGCACACGATCTATAAGTCGCTGAAATGTCGCTGGAGAATTATGAAGACCAAATGGCATTTTTGTAAACTGGTATAAACCTCTACCAGGCACCGTAAATGCAGTAATCGCCTTAGAATTAGAAGAAAGAGGTATTTGCCAATAAGCAGAGCGAATGTCCAAACTAGTTAAGAATTTTGCGTCTCTAAGACGGTCTAGAATCGTAGAAATATAGGGAAGGGGATAGGCATCTTTTTCTGTAACCTCATTGACCTTTCTAAAATCGATGCAGAAACGATATGTGCCACCTTTGTTAGGCACCATAACAATAGGGCTAGACCAAGCGCTATTAGATGGTTCTACAACACCACTTCCTAGCATCTCATCCAGAGCTTGATTGACATGTCGAAGTACCGTAGGGGACATGGGATAATATCGTTGCTTGATAGGACTAGATGTAGTACGGATCTGATGTTCAATGAGATTAGTACAGCCCAAAGGTAAAGTATCATCTTTAGGAAACATCTGTTGGACTATACGAGACAATTCGGATTGTTGCATGCTCGACAGATCGGAAAGAGCATTGATCTGACTGATCGAGACAGTAGAAGAAGAACCGAAAGTCCATTGACCCGTTTGAAAATCTGGGACAACACCCATAGATTTCCAGAAGATTTCCTTCGTAGTTAATTCAGTTAAACCTTCAGTCACGGCTTTATTATCAGTCTGAAAATCGATACCAGATTTAAGTGGACTTAGAGTTTCAGAAGATTCCATTTTCAAAATATTCCTAAAGAATTTACGAAGTTCGGATACAGGTACCTTTGCATCGAACCCACGAGAACCGACTTCATATTTGAGTTCAGCTTCATGTAAACGATCAACTTTTAATTTCCAATAGTCCCCCATTACTACAGAATCAACAAACACCCAAATATTTAAAGACACAAAACGAATTATTAGGCTGGTTCGATAGAGAAACTAAAGTAACGAAATAACTAAATACTAAACAAAATCCAGTTCAGACGAGAAGGAAAAAAAATAATTTCGAGCCCCACGTTGGGCGCCAAATTTATGTTACGTTTGTCGAGGCAGCCCGTTGGGCGCCAAATTTATGCTACGTTGGCTCGTAGCCGTGCGTAACACCAAGAAAATCAAAGAAATGACCAGGCTCAATCGGAGATTAGAGGGGTTGTAGAAAGCAGACCAACATATAATGTACGCGGCTGTAAGGAGTTAGTAGCAATACCTGCAATAAAAAAAATTAGGATAGTAAACTTGCAATAAAAAAAAATTAGTCCTGCAAACCTGAAATAAAGAAAAAGCATAGCATGCTGATCGAGCATAGATTGTTCAGTACTTTGTAGAATGTAAAAAAAAACTGTTTAGATAATCTATATAATATAACAACGGTAAAAGCAATACAAACATTTTTAGTACAAAGTGAGGTAATATTGGGGAGTAGCAGAAACGTTTCCTCACACACCATTTAAACATAAATCAGACAAAATGTTAACAAAAGATAAATAGATAAGACACAATTGATATGAGCAATCCAGTAGCATTGATTTTTTTTTCTTTTCTGTCCAAATATTCAAATTACTTAAACTAATTTGTTTTGTTTCTCTTTTTTTTTGTTTCTTAATAGCATGCAATTCTATTGTAAAAGGTATCCGAACAACAAAGATATGGCAAAACAACGGATAGATATTTACAGTAAGAACAAGTAGGAAATAGTTCAACTTACAAAAGGTCCTTCAGTAACGCTTCCTTGCAATTGAAGTGTGGGATTCACGATGTCCGGCACTAACGCAGCACTTCACCCTTGACTGGGAGGGTGTTGATGAAACATATCACACGTTACCCTAATCACACCTACGTATTTTACTGGTGTTAGCAGCAGACATTATCACGCGACGGAACTATGTAGCATTGATAAATTTCTTGTTAATTCTATTTCCTGAGACAATAATTTCGAAATATCTTGTAGCACTAGTTTAATTGCAACTGGGACCAAATGTATATTATTTTTATAAACATCCAAAAAGCAGTGAGAAACTTCAACCAATACCTTTGTAAACCGGTAATCTGTTATATTTCGCAAATAATGAAATTTGCGCAAGCAATGATCTGTTTTAGATTGTTTGGGGTTAGAAAATTCAGAAACTACAGTATCAACTGTATTTGGATAATCCAAAGTATGCACTACTCTGATAAAAAAAAGGACCGCGAAACTAGATCGCACACACAGTTTAAATATCAAAAGCCAAAGCACCAAAAAAAAACCACAATGAGTAAAGTAAGTCCGTCAAATGTTCCGTAAAACACGTGCGTCGACCAAACACGTTCGCCTATCAACCATACTACTTTTATCGGAATTAGCACTACACTTACAACAGTTAATATACAACTTTTGTTTCACAACAAAAACAACTAAAATTGTGCTGTGCTAGTTCATGAACAATTCGAAAATTGATACCGCATTAATTCTCACTATTAATTTTTAACTTGTACGTAGAAGATGCAATGAATACTATTAAATGCAGGAAGACATTTGGAATTACTATGCAGGGACAAAAATTGATATGATTAGATTTGCAGATGATATAGCGGTATTAGCATCTAGTAAGAAAGAGCCAGAAGCTGCTCTTAATGAAATGGAAACAGTTCTAACAGAGAGATATGGAAGAAAATTAACAAAAATAAAACTAAAGTTCTAGTATGCAAAAGAAGGGAAAATAAATCAAAAACAAGAATACAAATATTTAACGAAAACGTACAAGAGGTTAAGGATTTCTGCTACCTAGGAAGTCAAATAACGCAAGATGGAAAACGCACAAAAGATATAAAACAAAGATTAGCACAAGGTCGTGCTACATTTAACAAGAAAAAGCAACTACTGTGTTCAAAGACCACAAACATAGAAACAAGGGAAAGATTGCTTAAAACATATGCGTGGAGCACAGCACTGTACGGCTGTGAAGCCTGGACAGTAGGAGAATCAGACAAGAAAAAGGTAGAAACCTTTGAAATGTGGTGCTACAGACGTATGATGAAGATACCATGAACAGACAAAGTTAAGAACAAAGGGGTATTAGAAATGGTAGAGGAAGAAAGAACTATGTGGAAAACAGTAAAAAATAGGAGAGATAGGAAGATAGGCCACATACTAAGACATGAGGGAATAGTGCGGGTTATATTAGAAGCAGAAATAGGAAAAAAGAGAAGGAGAGGTAGACCTAGGTTAGACTACTGCACACAGATAGTTGAAGATGTAGGCTGTGAGAATTTCAGAGAAATGTGTAGGCTAGCCCAGAATAGAAATCAATGGAGGTACGCTTCCAACCAGTCGTAAGATGGAAAAACTAATGACAAAAATAATAACGGTACTTAAACATGGTGATTATTATATACAGCTACAGATAGAGATTGGTTTTGCAATACTCTCAACTAATGTTAATTGTGCGAAAGGATTTACTTAAAAACTATTAATATGGCAAATGTCTAAGTGTTGGGGGATCGTTGGCAGCCACAGGCTGCTTAACCCGCTTCAGATACCACTGAATCTCGGTGAAATAAGGCATATAATTAGAAAACAGTAGAAGGGAATCGAGCTCTATATAGGCTGAGGTGAGAATTGCAGGGAACGGTGTAGGCTAGCTCAGTCCAACCAGTTTAAAGATGTAAAACCCAATGACGAAAAACTAAGTGCTCTTAAATCTGATGATGATTATAGACAACTACAGATGTTGGTTGTGAAATATTTTCAGCTAATGTTAATTGTGCGAAATGATAAATTGGAAAAACTATTAATTCGACAAAGGTTTAGGTGCCGGTGTAACTTGGCAGCCATAGGCTGCTTACCCCCCTTCACATACTACTGAATATTGGGGAATAGGGTATATAACGGTAAAATAAAAGAAGGTGACCGAACTGCATCAAACAAGAAAGAACAACAGCTATATTGAAAGACAACGAACAGAGATACAAGAAGAAAACTGTTCAAAGCATAGTGTAGAGCACAGCACAGTACATCTATCAAATAAGGGCAGTAGGAAAAGCAGACAGAAAGAGATAGAAGCCTTCTGGAATGTTGTGCTTCAGATGTATGAGGATGATAGCATGGACAGACAAAGTTACTAACAAATAGGTTGTAACAATAGTAGGGAAATAAAGATATCTGTGGAAAATGAAAAAAATTGGAGAAATACAAGGACAGGATACGTTCTAAGGCATTTCTGGGGAATAGTACGGGATATACTACAATCGGAGATAAGAAAAGGGAGGTAGAGGTAGACTGAGATCAGACTTTCGCATACAGATAGTGATAGATGTAGATTGTGCAAATTTCAGGGAAATGTGTAGGTTGGTTCAGACTAGGAAACAATGAGGGTAGGCGTCCAACCAGTTCTAGGACTGTAGACCTAATGATGATGAGCAAACTGTAATAATTCAAAGCCTTTTCTTTTCGGTGCCTCCGCGACCCGAAATAATTCCCAGTATTTATAGAACAGCGAAAGCCCTCAAGTATAGTAACCTAATGCAAAATTAAAACGTCTTCAAATACAAAATTCGTCATATAGTGATATTATGCTAATGGTTAGAAATTTTGATAAGCTAAATATGGGTTATTCTATAATTAGCATTTATTGAACTACATAATTAACGTCAAAAGCCTGTACCGTATTACTTTGGAAATATAAATTTCCAACCTAGTGAAGTTGTAAAATGAAGTTAATTATTACGTTCTGTAGAATATTTTCTCAGTTGCTTTTACAAGTACAACAGAACTTCTATTAAAATATTTTAGAACGCAATTCAGCTTTGAAAGCTAGCTTGTCGTTTGGTACAGTATACAAGTGCTTTATTTTATAAACTTAATTAAATCGCTGACACTGCACTACATCGCGCTCTCTTTGCATGTAAACAAGTAATTATAACTGTCACTCCAGCTAAATTATACCAGCCACTCCAGAAATCTAAATAGGGGGAGTAATATTTATGCAAAACGCGTTGCAGACACCTTGGCCCCAACTGAAAGGTAGGAATGTAGACCAGCTTACGATTTTATAAATGCAAAGAGTGTTACTTGTTTCGGCCGGAGCTGTCAAAGTACCGCAAGAAATTACTTGAACTACCAAAGATCGAGTACTTTGTTAAAGTACTTCAAATGACAGGTATCAAGTTATTAATTTTATAAGTATTTGAACCATTAAACTATTACGCGTCATTTTGACGCATATCAAATCGTTTTTAGTATTTTACGTTGATATAAAGTGTATGTCTAAAAAAAAGCCCTTGAGCACCAAAACACCTGACATTTAGTTTGCCTAGAAAATGGGTGATCCAAAAGACAATCTTAATGGCATCTTCTGCAATACAGTTTGATGGAGCGTAGTGTACACTTTTTTGTCACCTACCTGATTAAACCAGACACAAGTAATAAGAGAACTCCAAATCGTTCACCTAATCTATGTTATCCGATCATGAATATCACAGTATTTAACAAAAACAAACTATGTTCCACCCCTAATTGGCCAAAATTGCGTGTGTCTAGAAGAACGTCCTAAATCTATCAATTGTAGGCATTCAACCAACTTGACCCATACATGTGAATTACGCAGATACAACTGTCTTGCGTCTCTGTATCTGAATATCGTATTTACAAAATGCTTTTATCTAAGAGTACACAAAAGTAAAAGTTCTTTATATAAAAATAAGTTTTAGACAACGAGCTGTGACAAAGACTGTTACGTGCCAAGGGTCACTATAACATTGTGTTAGTAGTTTTGTTTTTAATGTACGGAAGTTTCCCGCCATAATTTTCAAATACGCGAGACGCGGGAATTTTTAAATGAACTGGGCGGTACTTCCGTATGTCATGGTAGTGAGTTTGCGCAAGAGTGAATATCCCTAGAGGGTTAGGGCAATACTAGACAAGGAGTTGGGGTGACGCCCTGGAATCGGGGCTGTTCTCTTATGATCTTTAAGTGAGATAGTCGTGCCGGGTGTTGTGTTTTATCTTATTATGTAGATTTCCTTATCTTGATTATCTAGTTTTGTCGTTCCTTAATTAACCTATTCCTTATCGTTCCACTACATTTAGGATGGATCCGACCCCTGGAGCAGCCCACGACCGATGTCCAGGCTCTACCAACAGCAGCGGAGCCGAGGCTACCGTAGCGTGACTTCCTGCCGGATACCGGATTCCTCACGTGAGTAAATTCTCTAATTTTCAATGTTCTAGAAATAAGTAAATTTTCCGATTATGGCGTAATATAAATTATTGCTGACGTCATGGTGGGGGCCGCGCACCAAATCTGTAAAAGGTTTGCGTTTTCCTCCGCCAGGGCGTAGTATTGCTTTTTATCTATTGCGCTTGCGCGGTGTATCTTATGAACTTTGGTAACTGTATTACAGGCTTTTAAGAACCATCTATCGTCATATAGATGTACCACCATCTAAGTGTAATACTTTGTTAACTGTATTACCTATCTATAAACTTTCGAGTAAGAGTGTAACAGATGGCGCCCTTATTAACATGGAGGTTACGTACCGGGGTTTTTTCTTTGTTTTTAGGTTATAATAATTTCCTTTATTCAATGTATTATCAATGTTAATTAAAAATAGTTTTTTCACTTAATAACCAATTACCGAATATCTATAACCTTGAGTTTTATACCCGCATTTCGGAACATGCCTCATTTTGTTAAATGTCAAAAAAAATTTAGTTGCTATGGCAACTGAAATGTGAATACCGTCATTTTGAAAATATAACTGTTCTTTTTATAATGTGTTTTTATTATAATGTTTTCTAAATTTAGAATGTGCGATTTGTTTAACTTCAATTATGTTGTTGTGAGTGGTTTATTTTTGGATTTAAATATGACCTTTAGGAAATTATCTAACCCTATTTGTTTTCATGTAAGTATACAAATAATTATTTACCTTAATTAGATATCTTTAAATACAGTTATTGCAAAATTACCTATTAAAAAATATCTTTGTTTGTTTTCCTTAACTTTAAAAAAGCCCGTTTTTTTTAAACTTAAATGCACTCTCTTGTATGTTACGTTTTAAAAAATGCCTTAGAAATTTACCTATCTATAAACAAAATTGTTTGCCTAAAAATAGATTTCCTCTTTACCTAAGCTTTAGTGTCTTTTAAAGCGTTATTTTGACCTAACCCTAATATATTTTGTTCCCTTAGATATTATCTTGTTCGGATATATAGTTTTAAAAGTTTTTCCCTTGTATGGTTCAACCAGTATAACCTATAAATGCGTCTTATAAAGGTTTTTGCCTTACCTATAATAACGAAATTATCATATTTTTACCTTTTAAAATGTTGTAATAAAAGGCATTTCTTTATATCTGTGCCTTTGAATATTAAAGTAAAGAAATTTCCGTTAACGTTATTAGTTAAATTCTTTTACGATACTTCTGGATAACTTTTGCAATATTGAAAAGAACATTCCAAAATTTGGAATGCCTTTTGTATAGGTGTCGTGGAATTTTTCTTTCATGTTGCGAGTTTAATTTTGTTTGACTGCATATTTTTTTTAGTTATTGAAATTTCAACCTACCTTAACATCTATTAAGCGAGGTTTGCTGTCGAATTTGGTCGTCCAGTGGTATATAAGTCGAGACGAGACCCAAGAGTTGGTCGCTCCGCGTTACTTAAATTTAGACGAGGATTTAGTGGGTAAGTTTGTCGCTTTAATTTGTAAATCATTTTTTAATAATGATGTTGAAATTTTTCCTTATTGGTTTGGGTAGTACCCAAATGAGAACTTCCCATCCCAGTAAAAATATGCTCTATAGAATGTCTATTACTATTATCTCTTCACATATCGATTTGAATCTTTTTGAATGCCTTAAAATTGTCTTTAAAATCGTTTAACTTTACGTATATCTAAGAGCTTTCACGTTTACTCCTTTAACAATGTACCTAATGTTCCTAGCTTTCACTTGGCTTAATAATTTAAAATAACCCGCAGGTTGTTTGGCAAGATGGAACTTGCGTATCTATCAATTCACTTTTAACGTTAGGCATAGGCCTGCCAAATTAAATATCGTACCTGATCCCTTATCTCGTGATGTCGTTTCTCTTAACCTTCCAAATTTAATTCTGAATACCTGATACCTTAATATGATTAAACCCTCACGATTTACCTAATATTTTTCTGTTCTCACCATCAATTAGTAACTTCAAGTACTTATTCCTTCTCTCATATAGTGTATAATTTCTTATCCGTTTAACTTTACTTACCTTAATTTAGCTATCTTTTTCTTTTGGTTGACTTTTCCTTCACCATACCGTTAGATATATATCACTTCATTCTCTACACCCCCAAATATAACTTTGTCGTTTTATTTAATCAACCCTTGAACTTTTCCTATGACATATTATTTGGTTTTTAGTATTTCTCTTATATGGTTTAATTGTGTGGTAATTGTCGTAACTTTGGTTGAAATAACTCATTGAATTTTTATGATTGGTTTTAGCTGATGTTGAGTGGATGATTTTTTTCTTTGGGCCAACATAGGAGTCATGACCTATGCCATTGTAAGAAATAGTTCATATTCGCAGTTGCAAAGACTAGGACTGCCTATTCCATGTGTTTTTCTTCTGAATTATTGCAGTCACCTACATTATACTACATCATTATTCCTTTCTTTTTCTACTAAATCTACATAACTTATAAACATTTTTTTTTCATTGTTCTTTGTTGAACTTTGTGGTGAGGTGCTATTGCTTTTTATTGTTATCTTATTATATTCTCGGTTGTTTTAGCATATGGGGACAGTGTATCTGTATTTAACTGCTTATAATTGGGCATTTTTGTGTGTTTAGGGTGCTACCGTTTTGAAAAACTACCTTAAAACAGTTTGTTTTTGTGTGTCTGTATCTGTAATGATACTTTTAAGTTGTCGTGTCTACCTTTGTCTGATTTTCTTATCGTAGTCAATGCACTCGTTAGGAAAATGATCGCACTAGTTCTCTTAAAAGTCTAGTGAATGTCAACATATGATATATCTTATCTTGTCGGATCAATATCGCAGGTGGTCCTTCAGACTACGCTGTGTTTTATAGGGACAACTCTCTACCTTCTCTCGGACGCTTGTCCAAAAACTATACTTTTTCTTAACCCGCTATCTCCGCTATGCCTTATTCTTCTTTCGGTGGACCTGTTCTTGTCCCGGAACACCCGTCTGCCACATAAGAATGATGTTCCCTCATTCCGAGCTACTGACCACACTGGTTGGTTGAGTAGCGCTTTGCTATCCACCTTTCCCTCTGTCGCTTTTGCTCAGTGCGAGCCCTTCCTCTACTTTCTTCTACCTGGAGGTGCCTCTTATGCACTCCAAAAAACCAACCTCCTTCTTTTTACCTTTCCTATTTCTACGGCCTTTTCATTTCTGTTAGTCACCGTGAGGTTGCGCGGGAGGTTTCCACAGACACCTGGACCATGTCTCTGCGAATCTTTCGTGGGGTCATGCGGTGCCGCTGTCAGTGCATGGGCTCTGGCAGTGAAGGTATGTATGAGTGTGTGAATGTGTGAGTGAATGAGTATATCGTATATACCGCATGGATATCGGGTGAATAGTATCACCGATATCGATCAACGCTGGGTGCAGGAATGCACCCAAATGTCTTTGCCGGTCCCCCGTGCTGTTCTTGCGAACGGACCTGCTTCACAGGTTTCTCTTTTTAGAGGGCACGGGTTAATCCCATTTCAACGGCTCTACTGGAGCCACTCTTTTGTTGTTATCATTGTCTTGGGTAATAACTAGGCCAATATCTTTGTCTTCTTTATTATCCTTGATGATACCCTTAGTTTTAATATCGTTATCTTATTGATTACCTTTGGTAATAACTTTAGTTTAGTATCGTTATCTTACCGATTACCGTTAGTAATAATTTCGGTTTAATTTCTCGTTATCTTACCGACTACCGTTAGGAATAACTTCGAGTTATTTCGCGTTATCTTACCGGTTATCTTTAGTAATAACTTTTATTTAAATTCATGTCACTTTACCTGCTATCTCTTATAATCACTTTAACTTAATATCGTGTTATCTTGTCGAGTATCTCAAATAATAAGTAAAGCTTAATACCGTTATCTTGTTCATTACCTTTGAGGATAACAACTTAAGCTTAATAACATTATCTTATCTACTATCTTTAACAACAATTTGAGATCTTGTCTTATCTTTTTATCGTCCTAACGTGTGGTATATATGACCAGACGTGGGAATTATCTTTCTGAAATTTAAGTGAAAAAGCTAACCCGATTTAGAAATGTAATTTGTCAGGTTAGCATATAAGGATTTAGTAGGCGGTACTTTTGGTAAATTTGTTGATTCACCACTATGTCATGGACAAGTTTTAAATGTGCATCATTAGAAAACCAAAGTACCAGTAACAAAATTTGCTAGAGTGCAGAGTGACGCACTCCAGGAACATTTTTTAAATTTGGGCACTTCTTGCCAAAGGAAGAATAGTTTCAATGCAACACTCATGTGTGTTTGCACAAAAGAACTCTTATGTTAGCTTTAGTTAGATAGGTTTAGATAGGTTAGGCGACTTGTCGCACCTGTTTTAGTTTAAGTAGTGTTTCATGCTCCCCGACCAATTTGTGCTGTCGGTAATTAGTGTAGTCAAAGACTATCGGGCTACTTATTCCGTTTCCTGGTACTTCGGTAGACGTGTTATCGGTCGAAAAAACCAGGTGGCGCCTTATATAAACATTTTGTAGGTTTTAAGTTAGGGTTTATATAGGGTAGTTAGGACTTATATTTTAAGCTGTTACTGTGCTAACAGACTTTTCTTTTTTTAAGTTTTTTCTTTTGTGGCTTTGTCGCGATTGTTACGTGCCAAGGGTCACTTTAACATTGTGTTAGTAGTTTTGTTTTTAATGTACGGAAGTTTCCCGCCATAATTTTTAAATACGCGAGACGCGGGAATTTTTAAATGAACTGGGCGGTACTTCCGTATGTCATGGTAGTGAGTTTGCGCAAGAGTGAATATCCCTAGAGGGTTAGGGCAATACTAGACAAGGAGTTGGGGTGACGCCCTGGAATCGGAGCTGTTCTCTTATGATCTTTAAGTGAGATAGTCGTGCCGGGTGTTGTGTTTTATCTTATTATGTAGATTTCCTTATCTTGATTATCTTGTTTTGTCGTTCCTTAATTAACCTATTCCTTATCGTTCCACTACATTTAGGATGGATCCGACCCCTGAAGCAGCCCACGACCGATGTCCAGGCTCTACCAACAGCAGCGGAGCCGAGGCTACCGTAGCGTGACTTCCTGCCGGATACCGGATTCCTCACGTGAGTAAATTCTCTAATTTTCAATGTTCTAGAAATAAGTAAATTTTCCGATTATGGCGTAATATAAATTATTGCTGACGTCATGGTGGGGGCCGCGCACCAAATCTGTAAAAGGTTTGCGTTTTCCTCCGCCAGGGCGTAGTATTGCTTTTTATCTATTGCGCTTGCGCGGTGTATCTTATGAACTTTGGTAACTGTATTACAGGCTTTTAAGAACCATCTATCGCCATATAGATGTACCACCATCTAAGTGTAATACTTTGTTAACTGTATTACCGACGATATAAACTTTCCAATAAAAGTGTAACAAGACATCAGAATGTGTAATGCAAAAATTCAGCGACTTACGGATTTATTGATCTTGTATAAAGCTCAAGCAACCTTGTCGCGCAGGAAAAAAATTAGGTTGCAGGTAATCAAATAAACTAACTTTGTGTTGCAATGCTTGATCATTCGTTGAACAGCGGGATAGTTACGTTGGGCGTGTTAGCCGTGTGGAAAGTAACTTACGTGGGGGATGGGGAAGCTTTGTTGCTCATGGGGGGTGGCCGGAATAGTGTGTGTGGGTTGGTCCGAATCACGTGCGTTGTGCTGGCTGTGGTCGTCAGCTATTGAGGTCTATTGATAACCTTGGTAAATTCGGCCACGAGGTCCCTTAGTTGAGGCATCAGTTCATTGAGAAACTGGTGGTCGATTCGTTTCAAGCCGACGTTAACCTTAAGTGCGAGCTGACGTGGCTGCTTCCAGTGGAGCGTACGGCGTTGGTCAGTTCCAAAGTGTAGGGAACCCTTGCCGTAGTCCATCACGGCTTGGTGGCGGATTAGCCACGACTGTCCAAGGATCAGGTTTTCGGTAAGACTGGTGACGACCAGGAACGTCTCACGATCTCGGTGTGTACAATATCAAGGTCGACATGAGCTTCGTCTCTGATATCGACCCAGTTTTTATCTGCCATCTGTATCTTGGTGTTCATCGGACGTCTCGTAGCTCTGGTTGGGAGTAATCCCTCTTGGAGGAGGTAGCAGGAGGTACCTGTGTTGATGAGAGCAGTGTATGCCTTCCCGCCTAACTAACGTGATTCGGGGTAACGTTAAGTCTTTGTGAGCGGTGTTTAATTGTGACCTCGCCAGTTCTATTCCGACCGGACGTGGTTCTGGCGTTGTTCTACTTTGACCTTCTGGTAATTTTAGAGCAATGGCTTTCTCCTTAGCTAGCTCTCTCAAGTCATTCTCGACTTCAAACGCCTTGCAAATGAGGTCCATCACGATGTTCGGTGCGTAGGCCCTCATGTGATGTCTTGCTGTAGGGGCCAGCAAGCTTACCAGTAAGGGAAGGTCGTCATTCACGTTTGGTTTATATAAAATTTAACGCACTGGTTTGTTTGTATGAATTATATTTTAGTGAAGAAAACTTTCAATGGCTATAGATGGTTAAGAAATGGAAGAAATAGACTTTATAACATAAAATTAAATTGGAAACATATGCGCCTTTTTTAAAACACCGGTTGCTTATTTCAAATAATCAGTTTGCATAAAGGAGCTTGTTTCTCTTTGTGAAAGCACTAACGTTCTAGATTGCTTTAGTTATAGGTACACATCAATATATAACCTACTAACCTACTTTCTTAGTATGAATAAAACACTCTTCAGAAACAGCCTTTGAATTTTTCAATACAATATGCCTCTAAAGAATCAATGAGCTACGCTCGATATAAAGCGCACGTGTTTGTGAAAAACGAATAATTGCGTAACCATTGGACACGAGATACAAAAACAGTGGAAACCTCTCGTGTGTCCTACGCAAACATCAAAGGGTATTCAATAATATACCTAAAAGATAAACCATATTTGTGCAAAGTCTTTCACGTTTCTATACGACGTTTTATGATTTATGTCTCCTTTTGTATACAGTTAGGATAAAGAAGAGTACATTTAGCAAAATTGATAAGAGTGATCAGAGAACAACCATTAGATAGAGGGCGTTGGAATTTTCTTTTGAGGAATCGCTCTGGGTTGATGAATCTACAACCGTTAATGCATTTTGTATTTGATAGTTGTTATTTGTACAAGGTATATCAAAAGAACTAGCGGTATATGCCCGGCTTCTACGACTAAAAAATAGGAAATTTATAATTACGAAACATTGCCCTAGAATGGTTCGTTACGAGTTACAGCTACTTACCGTTTCAGTTTCTTATTAAAACAATTCAGTAGATCGAGTTACCTAAACCAGATGATTATAATAAATTAAAACGCTAGCGCGTTATTTAATGATACATTAGGTAGTAGGAAAGAATTTATATAATTAAGTTAGTTGAATGAGCTTTTATACTAAGGAAACGGTCTCAAAAATTTAGCTCGGTAGTTTACATATAATAACGATGCTACTTTGATATAATATTGAATTAGGGCAAGTAATAAATCATCTAGTGTATTATATTCAAACAAAAATAAAAATGGGACTTTTATACCCGTTCGTATTAAGTTCAAAAAAATTAGAGATAAAAACTCGGGAAATAACCGGCATATTAATGTTATTTGTACAAATTTACACAAGTTAAACAAAACGTTACTCATGAGATCAAAAGAATCCACTTCCAATAAATATATATTCATAAATAATAACCATATAAATGTGTTGTGAAGGTAAGCAGCTCTCGAAGTATCAAACCTATAAGCTTGGGAAACAAAATATTCATTCATACAGACAGAAAGATATTGACTCAAAAAACGAGCAGTTCAAACGCACTTCTCCTTGAGAACGAGGATATTGGGTAATAACCCTGCGACATTATATCTTATAAAACCCTCGGATAATAGTTGGAAGGGATCAAATCAATTCAAATCAGATTATTAAACATCAGCAGGCAAGCTCTTGAAACTCGATCACGGTGATTGATGACTGTTGAAAGACCAGATGCGTTAAGTTGCGTGACGGTATTTAAATATCAAGATTTTCAGGGAATGGGTATGTCCTCGGACGCGATTAAACGCGGATATTTTACACCTTTCGTGAAAAAATTACCAATGGTTGGGAGCTTTTGGTCAACCGGGATATGTTAGAATTTTATTGGTGGGGAATCCTGGTCGTTGAGGTAGATAGGGTTTTGAAGAAATAAAACAAAAAAATTGTAAGTTAATTGAATCACAACCATCACCTGCTGCTTTTTGGGTTTAAGAATTGTTATTAACTGTTTACATTAATAAATTCGTGCAGCTTATTTTTAAAGAAAAACTAATAATATTGGTGTACACTCCAATAAATTAAAAGTTGGTTGTACAGAATTTTCTACATAAACATTAAAGTTAAAATTATCTAAATTGAATTTCAACAAACTGTACTTTATTGATAATCTAAAGTTTAGTAGCTCAACGCGAGTTTGGCCAAATTAGGGTAAACTATAGTTCTTTGTTGTGATTTACTGTTTTAAAAATAATACATTACAATATAAGTTAGATGTGCACAAAGTAAAATTTTCTTTTTTATTTTAAAGTAGTAGGAGGTAAGCAAGGTGTAATTGAGGCTCGATCAACCTCTCGCTGCAGTGGAAACCGCTAAGCCGTCATTCGAAACACCCGCTTTTCATGCTTTATTGTGATTTTCTTTAGGTGGGTTGGCGCTCAAAAGCTTTTTATGCGAGGAAAGTTCAAAGAGCTTTCAAATAAATATAAAAATAATTAACTAAGACGTTTGAATTTGCATACTTCTACAAGTAATATATTTCCTGTTAAAGGACTTACTCCACGCAACAGAAAGTTATTCGGCGAACTATTTACTGTTACGTCACTCCGCCCTTGTAGAGTAAAATGAATTAATAAGCTTGACGCCACTTCAATCCCAAACAAAATATTCCAAATGACTTCCATGTATGGGCAGCAGCACACTGTTGAATTGGTCGGATCAATAATTCCAGGTGTGGTTCAAACTTTCTGCTATCTACATTCCATGCTTTGTTGAAGATCTTTAGTGTCTTAAATCGCAGTAGAATTCACCTGAAATTTTACAATAGAGAGGAGTTAGCTCTGGACGTCCCTGCGGCTTACAAACGTTTACGTTTTCATTTTATGGAATATGCATAAATGCTAAACCCAAAGCGATCTGATACTCAAATATTAATCTAAGATTAATCAAATAATGATCTGCTAACAATTAAATAATAACTCACTTCACTTTCTTCGTCTGCAGTTGCTGCTTGTACATGTATTGGAGTAGTCACGAGTAAAGAACAGGAAAACTGATTGGAGTACATAATGAGCTAAGTGTTGATATTTTGATGCAAACTTTTCTATTTTTCAATTTTCTAACATATTTGCGACCACCTTGAGCTACTCGGCTTCGCGTACATTTTTAACTTTCTAAAGTTTCTTGCAAATACAGTTGCAACACTAAATTGTTTTTTTCTAATCAATGTGACGTCGCAGAGTGATTAAAATTTTAATATTATTGAACGAGTATGAAACTTTTAGATTTTTTTAAAACGTAAATAAATTTAAATTATTGAAAGCATCATTTAATAGAAAATTTATTACTATAGTTGTATTTTTTGTCCCCTACTATAGGGATATTTGTAACCCAAATGGCTCTATCTAACTTAGTTGTCGAGATTTTGGATTTTTAATATTTTGAGACTTTTAAAATTTTTGGTAGTTCGGACTTAGAATAATTTTAACATAAAATTGGAAATTTTATATCAAGGCCTCTACCTCGAAAACTGTTATAGATATCAAAATTTTGTAGAGACACATTTTTCTTTTAATTGGAGCGTGGTGCAACCAATATAATTATTTCCAAATTACTACCTAGTACCACCCTTATGGGTTTTTTTTGCATATAATTCTTAAACGGTTATAGATATTAAAATTTTGTAAGTTGCAATGCTTCTGTTTTAGTTACAGTATTTATAATCAACTATCTTTGGTCTAGATCGCATATTAAATTCCAAGAACTTATACTAACATTGGCCAAGTGGAAAATATCGTTTGTAATGGTTAACTATGTTCGTATCGTTTTAATGATTTATTTTTATTTCAGTTGAAACACTTTGATTTAATTTCAAGATATAATAGTCTTCATAGATTGCGTATCATCGCTTCCACGAATTGATTAATCGCCTACTACGTTGGGTATTCACGGTCAGATAAGTATGAATTCTTTATTATGGGTAAGCATGTTTTAACATATAATAGGAATAAATGGGTGTATTAGACTTCTTTTTTTAAAGAAATTTCAAATCGTCGATGAAAGCTTATGCTTTAATTATACGGGAGTCTATGTTTGAATACAACCCTTTTACAGAAGTTGTCAAAAGATTTATACATAATTAAATATTGTATTTGTTTTTAATAAGGTTGTAAAAAAATGTAAGTGTTTAAATTTTAATGAAATTTTGAGCGGCTCTTCCCTGCGGTCCAGTGCAACCCGACGCGGTTCGGCGCGTCCGGCGCGGCCCGTTTCGACCCTGTGTGTGGTATATATCCGACATATTTCCGACATATGTCCAACATATGTCAGACATATATCCAACATATACCCGACATATGTCCAACATATGTCTTGCCATATGTTCGCCATATGTCTGCCATATCACCGACATATGACCGACATACATCTGACATACCTCCAGTATACATCCTACATACATCCGATATATATCCGACATATATCCAACATATGCCCGACATATATCCGCCATATGTCGCCATATGTCCGACATATGTCCAACATATGTCCGACATAATAAAGTATATAAAGGGGCATACTTTCTAAGTGGAATCAGTTGAGATACTGTATTCTTAAAAAATCCAAGCACCAAGTGAACGCTTCACTAGAAAATCTATGACAAAACTAATAAACTTTTTATGAATTTCAATATACGTATTGATACAACAAAAAAGTTCTAAGTCCTAGTTGTTCAATTTCTAATCCTATTTGGGAAACATTCTAGAAGTCCCCATGTATGAACCGATACGAACACGGGCCTAAAGTCCAAGTTTATAATTATTTTACCTCTAGACCTTCCCTTCCAACCGCCAAATCGACTCGTCCGCGGGTATATAAACCGCAACTTGTTATCGTTTGCGGGGGCAGCCTCTTAAAGCAAGTAGGCTTGGCTTGATTACTTGTTTAATAACAAGCACAATAATTATAAGTTCCAAAATTACATAAAATAAAAAGTTAAATTGAATGATTTAGCAGTTCGGAAGTCTTCGGATGGCTTCAAGGTTGCTGTGGAACCAGATTTAAACTTAAACACTGATTAAATGTTTGTATACACAATTTAACAGGGTGTATAAGTCTTCGAAAGTCTTCGGCTTTCTTCGGAAAGCTTTGAAAGTTGCTTATGAGGCCCAACGTAGACTTGAACAACAATGATTGGGAGATAGGTACAGGTTGAAGAGGTCCAGACATCTTTGGTTGTTTTCGGATCTCTACGGAAGGCTTCGTATTTTAGTGGTGGGTCAATGTTACGCTAAAAGAAATTATGAAATAAAATTATATGCACTTAAAAACTATTAATTTACAATGTATACAAGAAAAGTGAGTTCAGAAGGTTTTCGGTTGTCTTCGGAACTCTTCGGCAGGCTTCGTGGTGTGATGCCTCTACGGGGATGTCGTCCCTGTGGTAGAGCTTGACTGATGCAATCACAATAACGACTTATTGGTGAAGTATGTAACGGAGTTTAACGTTCATACGTGTTTGTTAATTATGGATTGATAAATTATGAATGACGTGCCCTGGGTACGGCGCCGGACTGCTCCGCCGTCGGAAAATACGCAGGCTATGGGGAGCGCTGCGTTTCGAAGTAAAGCAGGCTATGGAAAGCGCTGCTTGGGTGGGTTCAACGGGCTATGGGAGCACTGCAAAGGAGAGGATTTCTAGGCTATGGTGAGCACTACGAATGTCTTCTGCAGAATTTGAAATTACATTTATACAATTCTGGTTCCTATTCTTCCTGTGTTGAAAAACGTTAATTATGTATTTAATCATTGAAATGCGTTTACAAGTTTTGATTTTGTAAAGATTCTCCAAATTTAGTTTAACCAATGAAAGTTACATTTCTGGGTAGCACAAAAACTTAATTGGAATTTTTCGAGATTCTTTGGTTTGTTCTATTTCCAGCGCGAGTACTCTGATATAGTCAACTGCAAATTCTCAGTTTGTTCAGTGCTCTGCGTGTGATAATAAAGTTAACATCCACCCCCCTCCCACGCTAAAGAGTGTAGTGTAGTTATGTTGTTGCGAGGAGGCGGCGGGGTCTTTGTTGTCAAAATATCTGAGTCTGTGGCGGCGTTTGCGTTTACGTTTTGTGCGGCGGCGTCGAGCTTCACCATGATCGCCAACTGCTGGATGGAATGATTGTGGTCGAATGGGTACCTGTTCTAGGAACATCCATCCACAGGTATGCCTTTCTGGTTGTGCGCCTTGCACATAATTGGGCAGAGCGACACGGGCTGTGTAGTTAGCTCGTGGTCTGCATGTTTAGGTGTTCAGTGATAGTGGGCTGGTGTCGGTGGCGGCAGTAGGCTGTGCTGACTCATTGATCACTGGTTGGAATTCTTCCCGAAGGCTGCTTGGCAAGAAATCGTCTGCTAACTGCTTAGTTGCAGTTGGTGTGGGTGGTTTGTTGGCGGCGACGGGCGTCACCGTTGTGTGGCGGCGTTGAACCCCTCTTTGGTCGTTTGCTGCTTGCTGAGATAGTTATGTTCGTCAGGGCACCTCTTCTTGGGATATCCGTCCACAAGTATGCCTTTCTGGTTGTGCGCTTTGCACAATATTGGGCAGATCGACACGGGCTGTGTGGTTAGTTCGTGATCCAGTAGAGTGTATTACGATTATGTGCTCCGAAACGTAATTTAGAAACTGACAGCGTGATAACAATTTAATTGTCACTATCACTAATAGCGGCCTACTAGATAAATTAGAGTCGCATTTTCGTCTTATGACGATGTATCTCTGTAGTTGTTTACAAAATATTTTTTTTTGCAAACTGATTAATTTTGGGCAAAAAATTTAAATGACATTTTTTGTCTAGAATGAAATAAGCTACTGGAAGTAAATTTTTAAATGGCAAACAAATAATAAGGCAAAAGGCTACATTGGAAATAAATTTTAGGGGTTGCGTCTTCCACCCCTTACAACCATGGGATAAACCAAATGAATTACTGAGTAAGTATTTTTGATAGTAATAAATGTCACCTTAATTTCAATTTATTAACTTTTTTCGTGTTTATAAAAAAAAATGAAAAACAAATTTTATTTACCCCCTTTAAAAGGCTGCATCTTAACAAGGGATGCTCCAATAAAGTTTCTTGATTTGAAAGAACATATCTCTTTTACGATGAGGAATCACCCCCTGAAATGTTTTACACTTAATTTGTTACACTCTGTACATTATCCTCAATAAAATTTTATATAGTTTATATTAGGGTTATTCTACTCTTGAAAACTGAATGTAATAGACTTTCCCGTTGTAGTATTGGGCTGAAAAGTAACCTGAATTGATGCACGGATCCTCCTTTTGCGGATTTCAATGCTTGGTACTAAAAAGTGCAAAACGTACTTTAGTTTTTTCCACAAGAAAGTACATAGGAAAATTGCACTTTTGAGGCCGTATGTAGGTAGCTTATCTACTAACAGACGATCTGAAGTTGGTGTAAGAATGCTTGTAGCTGATGAGACGTGAGGCTGGTGTAGGAGGTGCTCTCAGAATGGTGTCGTGTGTCAGACAACACAAACGTTCTTAAGTTAGTGGAGATCTCTGTGGAAGATGCCGTCGAAAATGTCATAGTGGATAACATGCTGTGCCAGAAAACACAAACGATTTGAAGTGGTCGAAGGATTACCTGGAGCTAGTGGATAAGCAGGTTGCTCAAGAAAGTGCCTCCAAAGACATTATAGTCATCTATAACGTCCTCATTTACCTATTTCGATTTAACACAAACACACATCGGTTAAAGAGCCTTCGGGATAAACAACTTGCTACAAATTGGGTTTATTTAGTATGGGAGAGCTTTCTGGTTTTTATCGGGTAAATTCCGGCTATTTATTAGTTTTGAATGCCTGTGTACGTTTATCGACAATGCAGTAATGTGATTTTGTGCAGCATTATGAACAGCAACGATAATAAATTCTATCCGAAACTGCGGCTTTTAGAAAAATAAAAGCAGATAAGAAATCGCATCAGAACCGCAAAGTCTGCACATTTTCGCTCTATTATTGCTAACTGCTTAAAGTAAATAGGCCGTGATTTTCTTCGGCAAAACAGACCTTTTGCAATAAAATCCTTCTGCTATCCTCAACAAACGCATTAATTTCACAATACTGAATAAAGGCTATTAGTCCTTGTATAACTTCAACCAAACATTGTGTCCTTCCTAATACACTATTATTGCTAGATGCCGGTTTATTTCATTGTTATTATCCCGGACTAATACCGCATTACGTTATTAATGCTAGCGATGAACATTATCATTACACATCCAATCCTGTACCCGCTGTGCTTGTGAATACGTAGGGTTGGCAGGATAACATCAACAGCGATTATCATCGAATTTCCTTCGACGTGAGTAAGTCCTGTTATTGCCCTAATGTTATTTATTGGAATATTTAGTCCTAATTCGGCGTCATTAGTGATACTATTAATAGATTACACCAAACAAATCGGTCACGCTTTGTGCTAAAGCTAATGATGCGTAATGATTGCAAAGGCCTACGCGTTCTCCGTTACATTACTGAGATCAGAGTTTACTGATTTGCGAAAATGAACTGGACGTTGCATCTTAAATAATAAAATTCAGATGCTTGTTTAATTACGGTAACCTCCGGGACTACCGCTGCACAAAACTAATAAGTATATTTAGAATAATAGAGATTTAAAAAGATTAACGTTTTGGATTGTTTGGAATTGCACTTTCTACCAATGAATTTTGATAAGCGAGATACGCTTCGGGCCTTGGGAGCGGTGTTTTTAAAAACTACTTCTAATTCTTCGTTAAGGTGGATACGGTATTGTTGCTTTTAGGCGGACATTCCATTCATAGTAAAATCTTGATCCACTTTTGTTTGGGAGAGAAAGTGGAATTATTGAGCTTCAATTGCCTAGTCATACGAAGCACCGTAAGCAATCCCTTGATATTGGGTTTTTCGTCCTCTTGGAATTTACTACGTGCAATCACAAGCAAAATTTTTAGGTTAGAACATAGGAAAACGGATTATGCAATACGATGTTGCATTACTTACTGAAGTATATGATAAAATAGCTACCATTGGAACTGCTGAAAATGCTTTCAAAGCTTCTGACATTCGGCGAAAACTAGCCTCAACGAACTTTTAATTCCGGCTACGTCTTCCACTTAAAACAAATATCTTTCATTTCTTTTGTACATATAGCGTCCTTTCACATTTATGCTTCCCTCCGATCGATATTTACCCTTCCTAAAATCAACTTGTTGCGCGTCTATCTTAAACGTACAATCAAATCACTCAGATCTCTTTTTCTTGCTTTCAACCGATCCGTGTGTGCTGTTAAAATTCGTAGAAATGATTGATTTTTCTACCCTCTCCAAACAAATTTGTATACCGTCTCCCATCCATACTACTTCTTTGATTAAATCCTAAAAATATAGTGCTTCTCTCTCACATTCATACGTTCTGCATCGTCCTTTTTCTTCTATAACCGCTTGGTTCTGTTTCCCTACTGCACTACCTTTATAATTACCTTGATATCTTATGCTGTTTCTTCGTCACACTTGTATGCTTCGATTCATCTTTGTTCATCTGTTCATTTAAAAGTCAACCAACTAACCAAAACATGTTATCTGTGCTCCTTTACTAACACATCTGAAAACACTATCTTTCCTTGTAATATATCGATCCGTATTCTTTAAGGGCCACCTGTCTTTGCTGTATATTGTTTACACAAATATTCAATGGCCGTGGCCGGTCTTTGTTGGAACATATTAAATTTTTATGACCTCGTACGTTAAGATAACGTTCCTCCTGTTTGTTTGTATGGTTTGAAATGTTTCTGGTTTTACCCTATGTTAACGAATACGAAAAGTTTTTGCAAAATAAAAGCAGTATTTATTTCGTGTTGCTTCTAAACCCTTATTATCCTAATTAAATATTATGCTACGTCATTTATAACTAAATACACTATTATAGTCCCGTAAACAAGGTACATGCGCCACAAAAGACAGTTGGTAACGATATTACATAATGTGAAAATTAACGCGCAAATTTCGATGACGTCACACAATATGCAAATTATGGCACGTAATTTACCAATTACACAAATTGTGTGATTGTGTTTCAAGAGCATCATTTTGCTGCTTCAACAGCATTACAGGAAAAATCAAATGGTAACATTAACACCACAACATAAAATTCAAAAATATTTCCTGAACCTTTGCATAAATTTTCTCCATTACTCGAAGCATTACATTGTACCTCAAAACAAACACAAGCACAAGGTGCGGCAGTTCTTACCAACAAATGAAACCTTGTAACTCTTTGGAACTTTATAGTTGTTTGGCTCCCTTATCGGATCGGGTTATATATTGAATGAAACAAGGAAGTGGAATGCACAACTTATACCGAGAAAGACACGATTAAAAAGATTAAAGGGGTCACACGAAGTCTAGTTAAGAATATTAATGTAGATAGTTTTAAGGACATTGCACATTGCGGAAGATTTGGTTCTAGGAAATGAGCTACCTCCGAAAGTACGAAATACTTGGTATTAATGCTAATTGATTTAGTGACCGCACTTGTGCACTCTTCGAGTGTCTTCGGCAATCTTCGATTGTTTCCAAAAAGTATATAAACCATGGCGCTATCCATGGAAGCTGACCGAAGAAAAATGTCATCCGAAAATATTTTTAATTGCAACTCTTGTGGTGCTTCGTATACCAGGAAAAATGCTCTCAAACGGCACCAGAACAAATGTCGTGGTGTAACATCGTCCAGGGTTAAGTTTATACATCCGTCAGCAGCAAAGTACTTAAATTGTATGTCTTGCGGTATCGCTTTTACGAGAATAGACAGCTTACAGCGACACAAGGAAAAACAGCACAGTATGTCATTAAGCCGTAAACGTTCAGCTCCGCCAGCTGTTAAAGGATCTTGTACGAAACAACCACTAATGATGTGTAAAGTATGCGATTTCGAAATGGAAAAGACTACCTATGCCGCACACTTGAGAAGCAACAGACATAAAAATGCAACAGTTACCGCTACTAGTGACGATGGTATAGAAATGGTTAGCACAGCGTGTAACAACCGTATGAATAGCTATCGCATAAAGAACGCCAGTTTCGACGATGGAATGTCCGAGTTTTTATGTAAGCAGAAAGAGCGGTGTTACAGGCGGAAAAGCTACTAAGTGTATATTTTGCAGTAAGATTATAAAATGGTGGCGGCCTGTAAAACAAAAATTACAAGGGGGTCACCGGCACTAGCTAGCGGAAGGTCGTGGATCATATAGAGAGTTAAAATTTTGCAGAAAGAGCTAAATTAATAAATATAATATACAAGAAAAATTTGGCACTTACCTTTCATAAATATTGTGGCTTAATGACAATTACCAAGGGCGCCAGACAAGTCGAGAATGTCCAAATGTTCATTCAAAACCATGAGAGACTTGTCATCCCAAGGAGGACAATTGTTTCTTTTAATCAATTCTTACCTTTTTGACTACTTATGAAACTTTCATGATAACAAATAAAAAAACTATTAACTTAATCAACGGCAAACAAAAACTATTTAACTAACAGAGCAATAAACGTGAACCTCCTATATTCGGAAATTCATTGATTTTAATTTAGAAATTTAGATTAAATGACTGATATGGAATTCTGATAATTTTATGTACATGAGTAATTCCCAAATACTTTATATAGAAAAAACTTATCTTATAAATTTTACACTAAATTAATCCTACGGTTTATGGCCAAACCGTCCTAACAAATACATTAACTACAAATTGGTCATGCTAACTTAACTATAAAAACTTACTAAAAATTGTCAATTGGTTGATGGCTTGTCTTCCAACGCAGAACAGCTCTTAAATTGGGGGAGAGAATGTCGCTTGTTGCTCTTGTACTTAGCAATTATTAAATAATTCAATGGCACACGAACCCGGCAGGATCCTGTTGAGCTTAACTTAACATGTGCATCACACGCATACAAGCTTTTTATTATATACTTTATATCACTTATAAATCCGCGGACTCACGGGCGTAACTCTCGCGAACTGGAAGAGTTAATTACTCCTTTCCAATTTCACTATTGTGATACTAAGTGCAATATCATATCTGTGATGCCGGAGAACGCTACCCGCGAACTTCTCTGACTACGTTTCTTTCTACCTTTTGACAACGGACAACCCCATTGGAATTTCCGTCTTTTGGCTAAAGCCTTAAGTTGTATATTAATCCTACTCTAAACCATTATTTACATCATATTTTTGTTATCCAATGACTATTAACAGAACCTCCCAAGAACAAGATTTTAGAAACCCAAATCCAACTCTTTTCAAGATGAGGGTCACGGAAAGCAATTATTTTTCTATAGGTTTAAATATGTTGTATCTTCCTGGAAATTTAATTACTGAATTGTGGACCATACTTATTAGCGACAGTTGTCTGCCACTGACAATAGACCGGATAACCGTACCCGCGCCGAAATGGATTTTAATACAATGGATGTCTCCAGACTACTTAAAATTACTTGCAATCTTTGAACAAATCAAATTGGAAAACAGTTTGGCTATTCACAATGTTTCGTTTTTTATAATGTTTGTCAATCATCGAAATATTAAGAAAACTAAGTTATACAACTGACAATTGCTTTTCTTTGTTTACGTTAAAAGATACTATTCCATTTAATTTTATCAGACTTGTCAATCTCTAACCGACTTAAGTTTTAAAAGGGTTATTGTATTTGGTTTGCAAGGTTGTAACGATTTTTTCTCTCTCTAATTGGCTCCGCTAGCCTCACGCATGGGCGCTAGTGAAACGTAAACTTCTGGCCGACACTACTTTATAATCACCATGCTCCAAGTTAGGTGTCTGCAAAACAAAGTCTTCCGACGTAACTAGGGGTCTATTCCTTGGGTAGAGCTATGAGCAATGGGGGGGTAAGTCGAAATCTGTGGGGGGGTCACACTCAAACTAAAACAAACAGGCGCCACCAAGTCCAGATTGATTCATGTAAATGGCATGGCTAATTTCTAAGGGCGGACGTGGAGACCCAAAGAAAAAAAGATCGCCTTCGCTGACAAAAACCTGTCTTAACAGAATAAGACGCTGTTCCTGTAAGGAAAAATAATAATTAAGTCACATAAAAAATGGGAACACTATTTGTGTCCCTCAAATATATCTAAAAATGCAAAAAGAATGTTTCCTACATAAGGGTACCATAAAAATTTAACTCTTATTGTTTTTTGTTTATCAGGTCTGATCAAACTAGATCAGAATAAAAAGACTTTAAGCGTGGATTATAAATTTACTAGAAAGAATTTTTTCTGTTTCTGTAAATAAAATTTAATGCAATAAAATAAAATGAATAATTGAATTACTTGAAAAATTAATGTAAAGTTTATCAACTTGATTCTTACTCAAATATATTACAACCCAGTGTGACTGGTTATACTAAGGTTTTCTAACCCAATCAGATCTGTGTAGGTTATTTACAAATTAATATACAAAACTTTCTTTTTAAGTTAACAGTATTAAAATCGATTTGAAGTCAAAATATTTACAAAGATATTCTCTAATTTTATCAAAGGTGGTAGTAATGTAATACTAAACATCTGCTTGCAATTGTGCAATTGTTGACGGCATATTTCAAATAAACAAGTGACGAAGCCGCAGCTGTTAATTTATGCTGAAGCCACGTGTAGTCACATATCTACGAAACTAAGTGAAATTTAAATTTGATACTGGAGAAAACCAGCTTAGCTACAGATAAACTGAATAAAAAATTTGTGCTTCTATAAAACAAAACGAAATAACGTGCTTTTAGAAGGAAGCACTGAGGAAATCTTAAAGCTATTACGAACCAAACCCCGGGCTGCTGTCCTTGGCCAGATTGGGAACTGCATCGCCGTGCGGAGTCTGCAGCTAATTATTCCTGCTTTCCATGCTTTAAATACAGGTGTTGAAGCGAAGTGGGTTTCTTACATTGATTCAAAGTTGCATAAATTTTGTAGCGTCATCTTCCATGGTCTAATCTTAGTTATAAATATAATTTTCGTTGCGTAGTTTGTAAGTCGTAGTTTGTAAGTCGTAGTTTGTAAGTCGTAGTTGCGCTAAACAAATTTTTAAATTAGATACTATGATAACGAATATACAATACCAACCGTTACTCAGGAAGTGTGTCACACAATTAATGCGACCCGGAGGTCACTCGCCATTCTCTTCGAATGCATGCTGTCGCTGCTTTTACCTATCGACGAGTGCCCCTGCCGCGTTTTTGCATGGTGGGAGGGTCCCGAGGGGGGTTGTCAATCCTCTCACGCGCGTGCCTGTGGCTGTGGAATACACCGACCTCCGAAACAAATAGACTAACGACTCTAGATACTGTATTAATGCAAAAATTTGATTGTTACACGTATTATTACTTTAGTTAATAAAGGTGTTTTAACATTCGTTGTACCTTTAATGAAGAGATTTTTAATGCGAAAATAAAATTGTTACAAGGTTAGAGCTTTAATTTATGATGACAGCCGCTGGAATTTATAATATTTAAAGGTAAAGCTATTTCTAAACCTGGTCTTTATTATAAGGGATGCTTACTAAAATATAACGGCAATTTATTATAGAATTTTTGCCTATAAGTAATACAAATTAATGAAATTTAATTAATTATTTAATCTGATAAAACGCTAACATTTTAAAATAATGTTACAGCGGTTTATTCGATTAATTAATAAAAAAAGAACACAACATACAGCAATAAAAGTTAATTGCGAACTCTACGGCATCTACACAAAAATGAGAGAAGACAGTACCGATGTGAAATCCTTTAACACAAAAAATATGGTTATAACATCTTCTAATAATCTGGAAAATATGTACGAGGTCTTAGCGAAACCATGTAAACACCAACTTTACACCCAAATAATTAATAAAATTAGTTTGTCGGGCGAAGATGACAAGGGGTACGTCATCCCCGGAAGCATATAAACTTACGCATGGGGGCATAAAAATATAAGATAGTTGCTATATTTGTATATATATTATTTTGTACAGTTATAAGACATACCTACCATCCCCATCCTGAATAATTTCTTCGCTTCCGGCGACATGTGTTTACCTCCACGCGGTCTCGCTGGACGGTAAAACATATCGTTAGATTAACGACGATATGTCTTATCGACCGAAAACACGTTTTTTTCTCTTTTTAAGCAGCACATTAATCTCTTTTTTGTTACAGGTTACTTTAACCTGCTTAGATTCGGCTACACGAAGAAGATAATGCCACACTTTGCAATATAAAAATTGTATTCTATTAGTTTATTAAACTGTAAATCGAATAAAATAAATTATTAAACTTTTGTGTGCTTAGATTCTTTGTGTTAATACCTCTAAGTGTTTGGTTAAAAGATTCTAGACGTTATAAAGGAGAGATGATTAGAAATCGACATTGGTAAAAAAAAATCTTAAAATTGAGGTAGCTCCC
The DNA here is from genome assembly GCA_036346225.1 of Platerodrilus igneus. Classification (NCBI taxonomy): domain Eukaryota; kingdom Metazoa; phylum Arthropoda; class Insecta; order Coleoptera; family Lycidae; genus Platerodrilus; species Platerodrilus igneus. The sequence goes on along the minus strand of JARFIW010000765.1, from coordinate 2,183,140 downwards.
TGGGGGATGATGCAATCTAAAAAATTCCTAAGAATTCGGGTAGCTGAAAAAAATCTAATATTAATTGATACCAAACAAAGTGAGAAAGATCTAATATTAATTGACACCAAACAAGGTACAATTATTTCGTAGGTGGAAATGGCTAGTGGAAGAGAACTATTTGATTCAAAATGTTAGCGGTAAAAGAATTTTAAAATTGTGGTAACTCTCTGGGGGGGTGATGCTATCTAAAAAATTCCTAGAAATTCAGGTAGCTGAGAAAAATCTAATATTAATTGATACCAAACAATATAGATTTATCTTGTGGGTGGAAATGTGGAGAAAGATTTATCTCGCGGGCGAAAAGAATGCGGGTGTGACGTAATCAAAATGGTTGATGTGGGTGTGTCCGAGCAAAGAGGAGAGCAAGGAGGGAGCAAGGAGGAGATTCATCTCCACATTTCCTCCTTATAGGAATTTACATGTAAATTTGGTCCAGATGTGTGAGGAAATGAGGGAAGCTGGAGGAAATGAGGCGGCAGTCGCCCCAAAACTACCTACTGTTATCTGTGCTAGCGATTTATTGTACGCTTAAAGTGGCTTTACTGGCATCCGAAACTTATAGAATTGACACCTTCAGGCAATTGTGTTATAAAGAAGAATTTGTTAAATTTCAACAATTATGCTGAAGTAATTTACTGGATTGGGTCGTTCGGCATGTGGTTATCCGAATGGGTCTCCTAGGTCAGGGACGTAAATATTAATTTTCAACCAGTATTTATGTATTCTTCTTAATCTTCTTTGGGTATTAAACCACTCATAGTTTTTAAAATTATCAAAATAATTATTTTGAAAACGATCCTAGGTTATGGATCGAAACGTTAATAAAGATAATTTTAAAAACTATGAGTGGTTTAATACCCAAAGAAGATTAAGAAGAATACTAAACAAACCACAACAAACATACAGGGAGTATTTACAGTATTTATGTATCTATCAATTGATAACGTAATCCTGTAATTAATTTGTTAATTTGCAAACTTAAAGTACATTAGCACTTAACTTAATTTTAATTTCATGGTTGAGTAAACTTATTTACTTAGATATTGTATATATTCTTCTACTTGACTTGAGCTCAATTAAAGTGTGGTTAGTTTGGTAAATTTAAATTAAATAATGGTGATCAAGTCTAGTACTATTGTTAATTTAAATGAAGACTAACTAGTTTTGACAAATATCTACTTTATGCAACTTCAAAAACTCAAACACAGTGCTATTATTTTTTTGTAAATATTGTATTACTAAATAAATGTTGATAGATTTCTACCTGTTGTCTCATTGAAAACTTATGCCGGATTATTATTCTCTTTAGGTTGCTATTGCTTGAATAAGTACCAAAATCCCGATTGCACCCCTGATGACAAGGTCTACCTTTGTAGTAAAGGAACTTTTTTGGTTTGGGGTGGACATTAAACTTAACGTAGGTAGAATAAATTTAGTTTTTTTTAATGTATTACAGAGGTATAAGTTGTGCGTTCCACTTCCTTGTTTTAATCAATATAAAACCCGATCCGATAAGGGAGCCAAACATTCTTATGGTTTAAAATATTAAATTCTTACACTTAAAAGTTCATAAATACATCGCGCAAGCGCGGAAAAAACGACGCCACGGGCGGTTGGTAACGCTAACCTTTGTACAGATTTTGGCGCGCCCATCTGTCAATAACGTCACCAATGCACAAATTTAATACGCAATTTACGAATAATACAAGTTTTTAAGACAATAGCTCATACAGCCAAATACTCACATGAATATGTCCCTGGGTTAAAGTTGGCTTCTGTTGAAATCCATCAGGGCTACTGAGACCCTTTTAAGGCAATTAACGAGGGGTACGCCTACGTCCATCCAAATAGCTTCGACTCGATCTCAGGGCTCCACTCCGGAGTGATTAAAGATGGTGCTCCGGCGTGGAATGCGGTTCAGTCACGGCTGCAAATTACGTCTACCTATGTAGGGAAAGACAGGAACGTGTTGAAGGGCGACAAACAAAGATAATCAGGCAAGGATATTTACATAATTAAAGATAAGGCACGTTACGATACCTGAACAAAACCGCTCTCCATGAAGGTCAGAGGTAAAAAGCCACGTTATAGAGACTCACGGAAACACTTCTCCCCACTTTTTTGTCCTTTCACGCGTCGGCGCGAAATTATTCGTCCAACCCACTTTTGACGTGACGGAAATACGCGCACCGAGTCTTTTGAATTTATGGCGCGAAACTTTCGCACATCGAAATTAAACTAAAACAATGTCTAGTGCCACTTTGGCACGTAACAATCGCGATAAAGCCAAAAAAGAAAAAACTTAAAAAAAGAAAAGTCTGTTAGCACAGTAACAGCTTAAAATCTAAGTCCTAACTACCCTACATAAAACCTAACTTAAAACCTACAAAATGTTTATATAAGGCGCCACCTGGTTTTTTCGACCGATAACACGTCTACCGAAGTACCAGGAAACGGAAAATGTAGCCCCATTGTTTTTAACTACACTAATAATCGACAGCACAAATTTGTCGGGGAGCATGAAACACTACTTAAAGTAAAACAGATACGACAAGTCGCCTAACCTATCTAAACTAAAGCTAACATTAAAGTTCTTACGTGCAAACACACATGAGCGCTGCATCAAAACTGTTCTTTATGGCAAAAAGTGCCCAAATTTAAAAATGTTCACAGAGTTCGTCACTCTACACTCTAGCAAATTTTTGTTACTGGTACTTTGGTTTACTAACGATACACATCAAAACTTGTCCATGACATGGTTGTGAATCAACAAATTTACCAAAAGTACCACCCTACTAAATTCTAATGTTGCTAACCTAACAAATTACATTTCTACATCAGGTTAGCTTTTTCACTTAAATTTCAAGAAAATAATTCCCACGTCTGGTCATAAATACCAGACGTTAGGAAGATAAAAAGATAAGACAAGATCTCAAATTGTTGTTAAAGATAATAGATAAGATAACGATATTAAGCTTAAATTGTTATCATCAAAGGTAATAGATAAGATAACGATATTAAGCTTTAGTTATTATTTGAGATACTAGGTAAGATAACGCGATATCAAGCTAAAGTTATTATTAGAGAAAGTAGGTAAGGTAACGCGATATTAAACAAAAGTTATAACTAAAGATAATAGGTAAGATAACGCGAAATTAACTAAAGTATATTACTAACGGTAGTCGGTAAGATAACGAGACTAAACTAAAGTTATTATTATAGGTAATCGGTAAGATAACGATATTAAAACTAAGGGTATTATCTAAGATAATAAATAAGATAAACATATTAACCTAATCATTACCAAAGATAATAGATAAAGGTAATAGAGTGGCTCCGTGGAGTCGTTAAATGGGCATTTCTCGTACCCTCTAAAAAGAGAGACCTGTGAAGCAAGTCCGTTTACAAGAAACGGCACGAGGGACCGGCAAAGGCATTTGGGTGCATCCCTGCACCCGGCGTTAATTGATATCGGTGATACGATCACCCGATACCCACACGGTATATAGCGATATACACATGCACTCACACATTCACACACTCATACATACCTTCACTGCCAGCGCCCATGCGCTGACAGCGGCACCGCATGACCTCACGAAAGATTCCCAGAGACGGGGTCCAGGTGTCTGTGAAAACCTCCCGCGCAACCACACGGTGACTAACAGAAATGAAAAGGCAGAGAAACAGGAACGGTAAAAAGAGGGAGGTGGTTATTTGGAATACATAAGAGGCACTTCCAGGTAGAAGAAAGTAGAGGAAGGGCTTGCATTGAGCAAAATAGACAGAAAAAGGTGGATAGCAAAGCGCTATTCAACCAGCCAATGTAGCCAGTAGCCCGGAGTACCGTAACTCACATGAATATCTCCCTGGGTTAAAGTTGGCTTCTGTTGAAATCCATCAGGGCTACTGAGGCCCTTTTAAGGCAATTAACGGAGGGCACGCATACGTCCATCCAAATGGCTTCGACTCGATTTCAGGGCTCCACTACGGAGTGATTAAAGATGGTGCTCCGGCGTGGAATGCGGTTCAGCCACGGCTGCAAATTACCTCTACCTATGTAGTGAAAGACAGGAACGGGTTGAAGGGCGACAAACAAAGATAATCAGGCAAGGATATCTACATAAATAAAGATAAGGCACGATACGATACCTGAACAAAACCGCTCTCCACGATGGTCAGAGGTAAAAAGTCACGTTATAGAGTCTCACGGAAACACTTCTCCCCACTTTTTCGTCCTTTCACGCGAGTTATAGGATCTCCCATCTATTATACATATAAAACTAATATCCTTAGGAAATATTAAGAAACATTCGGAAATGTTAGGACAGTGCAACAATGTCGTTGCAACATTTTATTACAATTTATTAAGATGATTTCAGTTCCCACGAGTGGAAACGCTACAAAGTAGCACAAGGATAAGTGACACTGCAGATGTCAGGTCACAGACGGTCGTAGGATGTCACGTACCGAGATTACGCAGAATAAGCCTGCAACATTGTAATTATGAATAGCTTTTAAGATAGCAACTATGTATTATGAAGTGTAAGCGGACATAGGTCCGCAGGTTCCCACAGAATTGTAAAGAGGTAGGGAGATTATAAAAAGGCCGGGAGCTCCGCTTCCAGTCAGTTCATCAAACGTTCAGCTTTTACCTTGCAGTTGGTAGATAACTCATTGTACAATTAATTAATGTATTTCGACTTAGACTAAATATTCAAGTTTGTTAAAATTCCAATTAATTTCTGTATAATCAAAAATAAATTTGTTAAAGTTCAAAGAAGTCTTTTTAAAAAGTACCGCTCAAAGCCACGAACCTTAACTCGCGTCGGCGCGAAATTATTCGTCCAACCCACTTTTGACGTGACGGAAATACGCGCACCGAGTCCTTTGAATTTATGGCGCGAAACTTTCGCACATCAAAATTAAACTAAAACAATGTTTAGTGCCACTTTGGCACGTAACAACATCTATAAAGTTACAAACAGTTACAAGGTTACATTTGTTGGTAAGAACTGCCGCACCTTGTGTTTGTTTTGACGTACAAGTAATGCTTAGGGTAATGGAGAAATTTTATGCAAAGGTTCAGAAAATATTTTTGAATTTTTTGCTGTGGTGTTAATGTTACCATCTGATTTTTCCTGTAATGCTGTTAAAGCAGCAAAATGATGATCTTGAAATACGTCGACAGGCCAAATGTCAGAAGCTTTGAAAGCATTTTCAGCAGTTCCAATGGTAGCTGTTTTGCCATATACTTTAGCAAGTAATGCAACAACATCGTATTGTATAATCCGTTTTCCTATGTTCTAACGTAAAAATTTTGCTTGTGATTCCACGTAGGAAATTCCAAGAAAACGAAAAACCCAACATCAAGGGACTGCCTACGGTGCTTCGTATGACTATGCATCTTCTCTCCCAAACAAAAGTGCATCAGGATTTTATTATGGGTGCAACAATACCTTATTCACTTTTGAGAATGCTACATTTGTTTTAAAAAATCGAAGCCATTGAGCACAAAGTTCTGTTGTATTGTAGCATGTATCTGAAATCACTACTTCATTTCCCACAGGAACACATTTTGCTAATTCTACTGCAAATCTTTGCTTTTAAAAAATGAACAATGGTGAAATATAAGCACCTGCAGCGCTTACACAACATATAATGGCTGTGTTAACTCGTCGTTCACCACTACTTGTCACGCCAATTTTATGTTTGCCTTTAAAACCAATAACTTTTAGTGGTTTCTTTTGAACCGCTACTTAACGTACACGTCTTTCAACTTTCATCTTGCACGACAATCGAATTTCGAGAGATTGTTTGTTGGTATCTAATAATCGTATTAGAACTGATTTGATTTCCTCCTACTATTATCCGTAGGTTTTGTAAGTTAAAACGTTGTAGGACTGCCACCCGTTATCTTCATTCTGATGGGGTAGTGCATCTAGGCTGCTTGATTTTTGAAGTTAATATCGTTTTGTACGTGTGAACGATCATTTTGTTTCCATGCTTTTACAATTAATACTCCAAAAGCTGTGTCAGTTGCTTACGTTCCCAACACATTTCTATAGCTATAGTTTATGAGAATATGGTTATTGTGTATGTATTGATCCGATCCCGTAGATACTGTTTTTTTTAGATTTGTATGAATTTGTACAAATAACATTAGTATGCTGGTTATTTCCCTACGAGCGCCTATTTATGATTTTTCTTAACTTAATACGAAAGAGTGCAAAGTCTCCATAAGTACTACTGCCTATATATAATGTACTGATGTTTGACTGCTGTACGCTTTTTTCATAAAGCTTTAACATTTAATGTATTACTTAGGTTTATGGGACTTTAAAAAACTCTATAAAACCATATAAAGTTTAACTTCGCACGGAGAGTCCGGATATTGGCTTATCTCTATGGTCTGAGAGAATGCAGCGTCGGCCTTTCTCACTCTGAACGGCATTGTACCTTTACATGTGATTTTCCAATGCTCCACCCGAAGGTACTACATTGGCCAGGAAGAGAGGTTTTTTTTTACCAGGAAAATTTGGGGTTTTGCCGAACCCTTGCTGTTCCAAGCAAGATAGGGATCTTTAACGTGCGTGACAACACTCACACACGGGACCTCCATTTCACCTCTCGTCCGAACGAGGGTGTATATTTGTGAAAAATGCTCGCCTAACATTTTTCAAGCGGACCGTGTCGGGATTCAAACCCGGGACCTTGGGCGTAGTAGTCACACACATACCAACTACGCCACGGAGCCGGCTCGGCATTGTATCCATCAACATGCGGCAGATAACTTTAACTTTTCCTGGAGGGGATAAACAATTTCATAAGAAGCGAATGTATCGAAAGCAGGAACTTGACTACCGAATTCCGTCGAATGTTGATATGTGAGTGCTGCTTTAGCTTATAGACCAAGGATTCCCGCCCTCTGTTCCTCTCCCATATTATTGGCACATCGTCAATAAAGTCTACAGAGAGGCAAACACCGAACCAACAGGAAGCCGCTATAACCTCTCCCCACCGCAAACCGAATTCCAGCAACAAGCAGCCACCACAACCGCTCTCCTCTAACTAAGGAAATCGCTGCAACAAGAAGCCATAACAAAACTACTTCTGCGAACCTAGGAAATCGCTGCAATAGAAACAAAGTTTCGCGAGTAGATAGTATTCCTATTAACTCCTCATCAAATTTAACCCTCAAGTAAATTTGAGGTTATATATGTGTGGTAATTGCTATTATGTGTTACTCTAGGTGCGGTGGTTTCTAAGAGATAACACTGCTTATCCTTATTTAATACTATAATAAAATAATAACGTTTTTTAATATAAAATACCAAAGCTTTTTAGTTTTTTGAGTAGTTTCTTTACAATAAAAACACATTTAACTTAAATCTCTAAATTCTTACCGACTAGTCTTTCGTTAAATAACGCAAGCTACATATCCCGCAAATCCATATATGTACAATTAAATTGAAATTATTAAGAATTATTAAGAAACTTAAGTTAGATGCGACATTGTAATTCAAGGATAAATAAAGAAAAGGTTAATAAAAGTTCACAAGCAAGTTGTGAGAACGAATGTGATTACATTGTATTCCAGACGTAAGTGATACTACAGGTGCAGGTCACAGACCGTTAAGAAACCGCTTATTAAGAACAAAACACGGACAAATCCCCATTAAATTCCAAAAATAGTAATATACAAACCGAGCAAAGATACACCATAGAACCCCGGACAGAGAAACAAATAAAAATTTTAGTAAAAATGCATTATAAACCACATGTCATTCCAACCCGTAGTAGAAACACCCACGGCTACTCAAACTCACCATGGAGCAGCCCCGTATTAATAATACCAAAGACGCCTCAGGCAAGAGAAAATATCAAATGGTAATAGGCTATAACTATTCTGAACGGACTTGAAGACTTTCTAAAATAGAATGGCTTGCGCGTTTCAATGAGCTAAAGAACCGAACTATAGGTTTAACCAAATCAGTGGAGTCTTTAGTGAGGAACCAGACTAAGACAGGTCCCCGAAAGAGGGCAGCAGCTTTTTCAGTACTTAGAGTGGCAGAACCATAGGGGTCGGTATGACATTCTAAGACACACTACTGCGATGTGGAAGGCAACGGAAAACCACCACATTACCTCCCAAGTACACTGCTTACACAAATTGTTGAACATGATGACATCCTCTGGGGTAAAAAATTTCGGAGGTAAAATAGTCCCACATTGGGATCTCCGGAAGGGAACTACTTTGGTGGATGTGATCAGAAAGAATAGAAAAGATCCGTGACCATTCTGCGAGTCGGAGCGTAGAATGTCAGAAGTATGAAACAAGTGTGTAAACTAGAGAACCTAAAACTCGAAATGGATAGGTTAGCACTAGAAATAGCAGAAATTAACGAAGTCCGCTGACCAGAGGCGGGAGATTTTTGGAGTGTAGACTTCAGGGTGATTCATACACGATCAGAGGAAGGAAATTCAAGTGTGGGGATAGTTATTCAAAACAAGATAGGACAACGTGTAGAAAACTACCTACAAAAGAACGAAAGAGCACCCATCGTTAGATTTGAATCTAAACCAGTAAATACAGTAATAATACAAGTATACATGCCTACCTCTAGCTACAGTGAGAAAGAGGTAGAGGCGATCTACAAAGATATCAAAGACATACTAAGATACGTAAAAGGACATGAAAATTTAATAATTACGGGGGATTTTAATGCAATGGTAGGTGAGGATAGGGAAGGATCGATAGTAGGTTTATTTGGTTTATGCACGAGAAACAGAGGAAATAGGCTGGTAGAATTTTGCGACAAAAACAACTTAGCCATCACAAGTATATTATTTCAACATCATGTTAAAAGACGATACACGTGGAAGATGCTTAGGAGATATAAGAAGGTATTAAATAGGTTACATTATTGTTAGACAACTGTATATAAATCAAGTAAAAGACTGTAGAAGCTACCCGGAAGCAGATATAGACACTGACCACAACATCGTTATTATGAAGGCTGTACTTAAATTTAGAAATCTGAAAAAGAGGAACTGAAAATGGCACTTCGACTTTGAGAAACTAAAAGATAAATATATCCACGAAAGATTTAAAAAAAGTCAAATGAATTGCTGAAAGATATCGGAAAAATTTCTGATACTAAGGAAGTAGAAACAAAATGGAATAACATTAAATCCAGCTTAGACATGGCGGCCAGAGATATTCTGGAGTATTCACAAAAAGAAAATAAGAAACCATGGATAACAAATGATATCCTAAATTAATAGAAGAAGGACGAAAATACAAAAATAGATCAGACGAAACTGGAAAACAGAGATACAAAGTCAAAAAATGGGAAATTATTCGCAAATGCAGGAAAGCTAAAGAACAATGGATTGATGAAAAGTGCAAAGAGGTACAAACTAAGATGGAAATAGAAAAGACAGACGAAGCATACAAATTAATTAGAATGAATTTTAGGGATATAAATCATATAGTAAAAATTTAAGGGATGCGAGGGAAACGCCATTATAGAAAATGTAGAGAAAGTAGCTAGATGGCAGGAATATATAGGGAATTTCTACTCAGGAGAGGAATTAACAGCATAAGAACAGGAACCAGACATTGAAAAGGATGACCTGGGATATCCTATATTTAGAGATGAGTTTGATTTAGCATTAAAGAGTCTGAAAAATGGAAAGACACCGGGTATAGATAAAGTGCAAGCAGAAACTCTAAAAGCCGCTGGACAAGCAGTAACAGAACGTCTCTTCCAACTTGTGAGCTATAGGTATGAGACAGGCGAGATATCCAAAGGTTTCAAACGTAACATCATAGTAACTATACCAAAAAAAAGGCGCCGAAAAATGTGAAAATTTTTGAACAATAAGCTTGACAGCACACGTTTCAAAAATATTAACTAGAATTGTACAAAAGCGAATGGAAAAACGAGCTGAAGAGATACTGGGAGAAGATAAATTTGGGTTTAGGCAAAACAGGGGAACACGGGAGGCTATTTTAGCTCTGAAGGTGATAATGGAGAAAACAATAGAGAAGGGGGAAAGCGTATATATATACGGTTTGTAGATCTGGAAAAAGCATTCGACAATGTAAAATGGAAAAAATTTTTTGAAATACTCAAAAAGATTGGAATGAATTATAGTGATAGACGAATAGTACATAGCTTATACAAAGAACAAACAGCAGTAATAGAAATAGCGCAAGAAAGTAGAGAAGTAAATATTAGGAAAGGGGTAAGACAGGGATGTGCCTGATCCCCACTAATTTTTAACTTGTACATAGAAGAGGCAATGAATACTGTCAAATGCAGGAAGACATTTGGAATTAATATGCAGGGACAAAAAATTGATATGCTTAGATATGCAGATGATATAGCGGTATTAGCATCTAGCAAGGAAGAGTTAGAAGCTGCTCTTAATGAGATGGAAACAGTCCTAACGAAGGAATATGGTATGAAAATTAACAAAAATAAAACCAAAGTTCTAGTAAGCAAAAGAGGGGATAATAAATCAAAAACAAGAATACAAATAGGTAACGAAAACCTACAAGAGGTTAAGGATTTCTGCTACTTAGGAACTCAAATAACGCAAGATGGGAAAAACACAAAAAATATAAAACAAAGATTAGCACAAGGTCGTCCTACATTTAACAAGAAAAAACAACTACTGTGTTCAAAGACCATAAACATAAAAACAAGGAAAAGATTGCTTAAAACATGTGTGTGGAGCACAGCACTGTTTGGCTGTGAAGTCTGAACAGTAGGAGAAGCAGACAAGAAAAAGGTAGAAGCTTTTGAAATGTGGTGCTACAGACGTACGATGAAGATACCATGAACAGACAAAGTTAAGACAAAGTTGTACTAGAAATGGTAGAGGAAGGAAGAACTATGTGGAAAACAGTAAAAAATAGGAGAGATAGGATAATAGGCCACATACTAAGACATGAAGAATATATTAGAAGCAGAGATAGGAAAAAAGAGAAGTAGAGGTAGACCTAGGTTAGACTACTGCACACAGATAGTGAAAGATGTAGGTTGTGAGAATTTCAAAGAAATTTGTAGGTTAGCTCAGAATATAAAGCAATGGAAGTACGCTTCCAACCAGCCGCAAAATGGAAAAACTAATGATAAAAATAATAACTGTACTTAAACATGGTGATTATTATAAACAACTACAGATATTGGTTTTGCAATACTCTCAACTAATGTTAATTGTGCGTAAGGATTTATTTGAAAACTATAATACGGCAAATGTCTAAGTGTTAAGGGAACCTTGTCAGCCACAGGCTGCTTAACCCCCTTCACATACTACTGAATCTCGGTGAAATATGGCATATAGTTAGAAAACAATAGAAGGGAATCGAACTGTATATCGGCTGTTGTGAGAATTGCAGGGAACGGTGTAAGCTAGCTCAGAGCATAAATAGGCTGAGGTACAAGTTCAACCAGTTACAAGATGCAAAACCCAACAACGAAAAAACAAGTGCTCTTAGATCTGATGATTATTATAAACAACTACAGGTGTTGGTTGTGAAATATTTTTAACTAATGTTGATTGTGCGAAAGGATAAATTGGAAAAACTATTAATTCCACAAAGGTTCACGTGCTGGGGTAACTTGGCAGCCATAGTCTGCTTACCTCCCTTCATACACCATTGAATATCGGGGAAATAGGGTATAAACTGTAAAACAATAGAAGGTGACCGAACTGCATCAAACAAGAAAGAACAGCAGCTATGTTCAGAGACAACGAACATAGATACAAGAAGAAAACTGTTCAAAGCATAGTGTGGAGCACAGCACAATACATCTATGAAATAGGGCAGTAGGAAAAGCAGTCAGAAAGAGATAGAAGCCTTTTGGAGTGTTATACTTCAGACAAAGTTAATAACAAATAGGTTGTAAAAATAGTAGAGAAATCAAGATATGTGTGGAAAGTAAAAAATAGGAGAAATAGAAGGTCAAGCTATGTTCTAAGGCATTTCTGGAGATATATTACAAGCAGAGATAGGAAAAGAGAGGTAGAGGTAGACCGAGATCAGACTTTAGCACACAGATAGTGATAGATGCACACTGTGCAAATTTTATGGAAATGTGTAGGTTGGTTCAGACTAGGAAACAATGAAGGTACGCGTCCAACCAGTTCTAGGATTGAAGATCTAATGATGATGATGAATAGACTATAGAAAGCTAAACGAAAACACGACAGACGACAAATACAAATTATCCAATATCACCGAGATCTTAGACAAATTAGGAAAGTCTCAGGCCTCGCCTCAGGATATCACCAAGTAGAGATGGACGAGAAGGATTCGGCAAAAACCGCATTTAGCACACCTAGAGGACACTACGAATACAAACAGATGCTATTTGGATTGAAAATCGCACCCGCCACTTTTCAAAGAGTCATGGATAACATTTTAAGAGGACCACACCAAGAAAAATGTCTTGTATATCTAGACGATATAATAGTATATTCAACATCACTGGTAAAACATATTGACTGACTAAGAGAAGTTTTCGAAAGATTAAGACAAGCCTCATTTTAAAGTTCAATTAGACAAAAGCGAATTCTTACAAAAAGAAGTATCATTTTTAGGACATATAATACTGACGAATCACTCAGTATTAGAATACACAGACTTTCGAAACCATTTATATTGACAACCGACGCATCAAACGTAGTACTAGGCACAGTATTGAGCCAAGGAAAAGTAGATAGCGATAAACCAATCAGCTACGCATCTAGAACCCTAAATGAAACGGAACAAAAAGACAGCACAATCGTGAAAGAATTACTAGCAATAATTTGGGCAACGAAATATTTTGGACCATACCTTTATGGAAGAAAATTCTATATACACACCGACCATTGACCATTAGTATGGCTATGCAAACTCAAGGAACCAAACTCAAAATTACAAAGATGGAGAATTAGATTAAAGGAGTATGATTAGGAAATTATATTCAAAAAAGGAATTTACAACTATAAGGCATACGCACTAAGCAGAATACAACTTAACGCAATAGAAACAGAGTCAATTGTAGGGAACGTAGACGAAACAGATATAAGAGTAGACCCAGAAGAAATAGATACAATTCACTCGACAGAAAATAAGAGTCAAAAACCGCAATTAAAATTTTAAACGAAGCCATAGATATAAAACCAGATCAATTCATAATCCTCGAAGTTTTAACCAACCGCAATCCCGTAAAATACACAAAAATAGACAATAAGAAAATATACCAAATTCAGATAACTTAAGATGATAACTAGAAACAAATAATTAAGATTCTAAAAGAATGCGCCCCCGAGAAAAAATGATTTTACTTTACTTCACCACCGAACATTTGTATACAAGATTTTCCGAATTATATATTAAATTATTTGATAACTCTGGCCCTGAACTTATTAGATGCGCAAGAAAATTAATAACCTTAGACGACTCTGACGAGATAAACGATGTAATTAGAAATCAATACGAAAGCAAAACCAACCATCGTGGAATCAATGAAACACTAAAGCAACGCATAAAGAGATACTACTTTAAAGATATGAAAGAGTTAACCACAGATTGTATCAACCAATGTGAATTATGCGACAAAGCAAAATACGACAGAACACCCTCAAAAATACTCTTAATGTTAACCAAAACACCTGATAAACCTCTTCAATATTACATGCAGACACTCTAGTAGTAGAAGCACAAAACTTTTTAACAATTGTAGACGCATTCACCATAATAGGTCAAGCGATACGCATCACCCAAAAATAGCATCGACGTAACCCCAAGATTCCTACAATATTCTACATTTTATGGCACACCCGAAATAATAACTTTAGATAATGGCAGCGAATTTAAAAGTGAAACGATACAAAACACCCTAGAACGCCATAAAATAGAAATTCATTTTATAACCGAAAACCAACCTGAATCAAACGGATTAATTGAAAGATTACACCTAACCCTATTAGAGCAAATCAGATTATTAAGATTAACCTACAAGAAAGAGTACATCACCAATTTAATGTCATACGCACTAATTGTTGACAATAACACGATTCACTCATCAACAAATTTCACACCCCTAGAATTAACATTAGGACATTCAGATTCCCGTAACCCTTACGACATACATTCCAACAAAGAAGTATACCAACAGAATGCTAAAGACCATAAAGAAAAACTAAAAATAACTTATGATAAGGTAGATAAACTAGATAACGACAAAGAAAATATTACAACAACCCGCAATAAGAATACCGATATAAATAAATTTACAATAGGACAAACCGTACACGAGAAGAACTTTCAAAGTAAAAAAAAAACAAAACGTCCCTAAAAATTTAGGTCCATTCAAAATCAAAATAATATTTGACAAAAATATAGCCGTAGTAGACAACAGAAAAATCGTGAAATATATTCATTCGAAAAACTTAAGACACTCTATAATTTCAGATAGACAGCCATCACCCTTACCGTCAACCTCCACCCAGGTAGAATGGACAACGACATATTAATTGAAGACATAAAAAACAACCCCGGTTAACTACCACTAAAATTGGGAAGTATGCAAAATACAATAGATTACTGGAGATTCGCACAAAAATTCGATGTAACGGAATTGGAACAAGAATTTCACGTAATTAAAGACAATTATTACAGTCTGAAACAATCAATGGCCACAGCCAAATTCGGAGAGAATACGCAATAGAAATGTTAAATTACAACAGCATAGTATAAAACATTTTAAGAACCATAGAAGATAAATTTAATAGGTTAATACCAACGGAACAAATAACAAGACGAAAAAGAGAACTTATTAACGGACTAGGCAACATAATAAAAGCAATCACATGCAATTTAGATCACCAAGATGCAGAACAATATGACAACGCCTTACAGCAGTTAATCGAAAACCAAAACGACATAAAAACCATTGTTAGAAATCAAATATCTCTAACCCAATCAACGGTAATAAAATTCAACTATACGTTAAGAAAGCTAGTAAAAAATCAAGACAGTATAGCCAAAAGGATACAAACCCTTAAAACTAACATGCAAACCACAATGTTAGGAATACGGAACTTAATCAGATTCAATACGATATTCACTCAAATAATATTAACCCCTAGTCTAATCCAACAAATTTTAGCCACATTAAAAAACGCTGTAACATTTGCAAAACTAAACGCATTACACTCTAGTATTATAGAACCAACTGACTTATTAAAAGAATGACTAAGAATTAGATCATTTATAATTAACAGTAGATTACCCTTCGAAGTAATAGAATCAAACATACTCATATTTGAAAAGCCCTAGTGAAAGGCTATGTAAAGACCAAAGAATCAAATTTTTAATAGAAATCCACATAGTAGAAAGTAACACTTATAATTATTATCATTTATTTGCTTTCACCAAAAAAATTACTAGCAGGTATCAAGTTATCATCCCTAAAACCAAAATCCCTTCCTTAAATGAACTCAGATATGGGTACACGAACGAAAAATGTAACGAAGTAGCACTAAGTCAATATTTATGCCAATCATTAACAACAACTATTCAAGAAGACATCTCTTGGAAAGAACAATTATTAAGATTTTCAAATCATTACGACAACTGTGAAGCGAAACAAGTACGAATCACCAATATGAAAATTCAGAAAGTTACGGAAAGCAAATGGATTTCTGTATTTCCAACAGAAGTAGTAGCAACCACCCACTGCGACCAAGACAGGAACAATCTAGTATTAACCGGAAGCAAAGTAATCACCATTAAGGAAAACTTATCTAAAATTGAAGATTAGATTAGATTATATCAAGACCCCACAGTAACAAAAAAATTCGTAATTTTGCCGGTACTACAATTCAAGACTACACAACTCGAAGACAATTAAATAATCAAGAGACCCATGCAACTAGAGCACCTAGACTTAGACGATCTCAACCACGCCATGAAACTAATGGACAATTACAAAGAACACTTAAATTAGTTAAAAGTGCCAGAATTACATTATGATAACATAAGCGTTTGGACAATTTTATTAATCGTTTTAATCATTTTACTAATTATGTATGTATTGTATAAAATGTATCTTAGATATAAGAAGAAAGAAAGAAAGTTTAGTCATAAGCAGGCAGAGGTAAATAAAGAAGTAACAAATGTAGCCTTAGGAATGATGAAATTTAAAAAAATTAAGCAAAACCCTTAATTTTTTGTTTACGTCGGAAGGAGTTACATATCCTCCAAATCCACATATGTACATTTAAATAGAAATTATTAAAAATTATTAAAAAACTTAAGTTAGATGCAACATTGTAATTCAAGGATAAATAAAGAAAAGGTTAATGAAAGTTCACAAGTACGTTGTGAGAACGGATGTAAATACATTGTATTCCAGACGTAAGTAATACTGCAGGTGCAGGTCACAGATGGTTAAGAAAGCGCAATTAATATTAAGATTGTTACATTAATTGAATAAAGAAATAAGCAGACATGAGCTCTGCAGTTTCCACAGGCATGTGAGGGGCAGGGAAAACATAAATACCCCGGGAGCCTATCAGCTTTTACATTGATGGTTGCTTAAGTTACTCGCCCTAATTTAACTTCAATTATTAGTAATTTCGACTTAGTATAATTTATATAGTTTGTCAAAATTCCATATATAATTTCTGTTAAATAAATAATTTGTTACAAGTTTTGGAAGAAGAATTTTTAAATAGACAGCTCCCAAGGCCCGAAACGTAACTCGCATTAGCGTTACAAATTATTATGATTTCACTTAGCAATTCGATCTACTGCAGTGTTTTTGAATAAGAAAGTAAAACTGTACGTTACTGTAACTGTATCTCGTAACGAACCGGTTTAGTACAATATTAACTATACGCCATCTCCTAATTTTTTAATCGTAGAAGCCAATCATATACAGTCAGCCCTTTTAATACACCTTGTATAAATAAAACCCTCAAGTACAAAATACATATATGTTTGTAGATTCATCAACCCAGAGAGGTTTTTCACATGAAGATTCTAACGCCCTCCGTCGAGTGGCCTTTTCCTCTGACCATTTTTATCAATTTTGCTAAATGTACTCTGCTTTATCCTGAACGTATACAAAAGGAAACATAAATCATAAAACGTCGTATAGAAACGTGAAAGGCTTTGCAAAAATATGTTTCTGCTTTTAGGTATATTATTGAATACCCTCTGATGTTTGCGTAGGACGCATGAAAGGGTTTCACTGTTTTTGTATTTCATATCCCATTGTTACACAAACATTCGTTTCTCACAAACACGTACGCTTTATATTGTGCTTAGACCATTGATTCTTTTAAGCTGAATCGTATTAAAAAATTCCAAAAGAAAAATTTTTGTAGCGCGTGTTCTATTCATACTAAGAAAGTAGGTTAGTAGGTTATATATTTATATGTACCTCTAACGAACGCAAATTAGTACGTGTAGGTTTTCACAAAATGAGATGAAGCTCCTTTATGTAAACGAATTATTTGAAATAGATGGCTTGTTGCTAGGGCGGCGTAATTAAATTTTTATTCTAGGTTTCCTTTGCTAATCAGAACGCCATTGGGTCTGTGTCTTTCGTATCATTATCAAATAACAATAAAAAGGTCTGACGTGAACTTAAACCTTTAAAAAACACAAAATTTCATTACAGGACGAATTATGTAGTAGCTGAGGTAATTATAAGGTTTGTAGCTTATACTGTTTGAGCTTTTCAGTAGTGTAATGATTACACATACCAACAAATTGTGACTTCTTGGAAGTTAATTTCAACTTGACATCAGCTTTGTATAACTTTGATCTGTGAATTCAAATCAGAGTGTCACTTTTCCTATCACGTAAGGTTTTTTTATCAACGTCGAAAAAAATTAATAAAAAATTTGATCAAAATAAACGCTACTTTTATTGATACATGGACAAAAACAAATTACAATTAGTATCTAAATTAAAAAAAAAATTTAAACAATTTTAAATTCTTTTCTTTCCCGAAGATGTTTCCCTCTTGGATGAAAAACCTCGTTAAGTGGGTTTTCTTCTGTATTCCGTGGCCGGATTGTCCCTTTTTATTCGCCAGCAGTAATCGGCCATTATTGAAACATTCCACCGATCTTGATACCTTCCATCCATTTCTTTCATGTCTTAGTCGAACCACTCACCCTGCTCCTCACTCTCATCACCACGGGGAAGTTATTAAAATTTAGTCAAAATAAACGCTACTTGTATTGATACATGGACAAAAACAAATTACAATTAGTATCCAATTGAAAAAAAGTTTCAAACGATCTTTAATTTGTTCTCTTTCCAGAAGATCATTTCCTCTTGGATGAAAAACTTCGTTAAGTGATTTTGCTACTGTATTCCATGGCCGGATTGTCCCTTTTTATTCAGCAGCAGTAATCAGCCATCATTGAAACATTCCACCTACTTTGATACATGCGTTCCATTTCCTTCATGTCTTAGTCGAACCTTTCACCCTGCTCCTCGCTCTCATAACCACGGGAAAGTTATCAAAATTTGTTCAACATAAACGCTACTTTTATTGATACATGGACAAAAACAAATTACAATTAGTATCTAAATTGAAAAAAGGTTTAAACAATCTTTAATTTCTTTTCTTTCCAGAAGATCTTTTCCTCTTGAATGAAAAACTTTGTTAAGTGCATTTTCGTCTGTATTCCATGGCCGGGTTTTCCCTTTTTATTTACCAGCAGTAGTCAGCCATAATTGAAACATTCCACCGACCTTGATAGCTGCGTTCCATTTCTTTCGTGTCTTAGTGGAACCTCTCACCGTGCTCCTCACTCTCATCACCACGGGGAAGTAATTAAAATTCAGTCAAAATAAACGCTACTTTTATTGATACATGAACAAAAACAAATTACAATTAGTATCCAAATTGAAAAAAAGTTTCAAACGATCTTTAATTAGTTCTCTTTCCAGAAGATCATTTCCTCTTGGATAAAAAACTTCGTAAAGTAGTTTTTCTTCTGTATTACATGGCCGGATTGTTCCTTTTTATTTACCAGAAGTAATTAGCCACTATTGAAGCAATTCACAGACCTTGATACATGCGTTCCATTTTTTTCGTGTTTTAATGGAACCTCTCTCCGCGCTCCTCACGTTAAGTAGATTTTCTTCTGTATTCCGTGGCCGGATTGTCCCTTTTTATTCGCCAGCAGTAATCAGCCGTCATTGAAACATTTCACCGACCTTGATACCTGTGTTGCATTTCTTTCGTGTCTTAGTGGAACCTCTCACCGTGCTCCCCACTCTCATCACCACGGGGAAGTAATCAAAATCCCAATTCCATAAATTTCTGTAGCATGCTTTTTACAATTTCCTTGTAGTTAGCATCCTTGTTGTGTCCCAAAAAACCTTTAATAACATTAGCAATTGAAATCTGCGCATCTTTCTCGGATTCACGGTATTAATAAATTCTTGATCTTTGGTTAATCTCCTTATTTGTGGACCGTCAAAAATTCCTGTCTTTAATTTTGCGTCTGAGATAGAGGGAAATTTTCTACAAAGATATTTGAAAGTCTTCATCTTTATTTTAAGTTTTAGCGTATTGTTTCATTAATCCTAGTTTAATATACAGTTGAGGTAACAAGATTTTTTGTGAATCAACAAGACTTTCACGCAGAACATTTTTTGATCCGGGAGTTAAATAATATCTTCTTCTCCAGTCCTTTTTCTTTCAATCTTGATGTCTATTTCGACTGTCCTACTCACACAAAAAACATAGGAATTTTGTATACTTGGACTGTTGTCTTAGTAGAAGAGGCGGCTCCGTGGTGTAGTGGTATGTGTGTGACTACTACGCCCTAGGTCCCGGGTTCGAATCCCGACACGGTCCGCTTGAAAAATGTTAGGCGAGCATTTTTCGCAAAAATACACCCTCGTTCGGATGAGAGGTAAAATGGAGGTCCCGTGTGTGAGTGTTGTCACACACGTTAAAGATCCCTACCTTGCTTGGAACAGCAAGGATTCGGCAAAATTCAAAATTTTCCAGGTAAAAAAAACTCGCTTCCTGGCCAATGTAGTACTTTCGGGTGGAGCATTGGGAAAATAACATGTAATGTCTTAGTAGAAGTACCACAATTTTCAAATCCCACAAATTTTCTAACTATGGTCATTGTATTTGATTTTTTCAAGCAATACTTTACGATTTTCGTAGCTTTCCGTCATTTGCACAGAATAGGCAACCAATACTGATAAAAAACATTTCCTTTGTGCAAGAGAACAGCTTTATGACGTCTGTTATAGTTACTGTGTCATCCCTAACAGCCTTAAAATATTTCTAGTGTTAAGTTATGTGCAAATACTAATATACAGACTTGATGCGCACTACCCCTTATATTATGGACTGGTCTAAATGGCGGTTGTTACGTTCTGATCTGTAACCAACCCGGGAGTCAGTAGCTCGAGAACTGTCATTGAGGGTGAAGTGCGTTGTACGTACTAAAATGTAGCGGTAAACCATTAAATGTTAATTTTTGCTTTAAGCGGGTGAATTCTGTAATTAATCTATTAATCGCAATAAACTAAATATGTATATCGACGTGCATTGGTTTGAATTCATTATTTTGCAGTTCACTAAATCAAAGAAATTTCTCTGCAGCCATTTGGCCCTATATCTGGGTTACTGAACCCAATGCGGTTACTTTGCCGCCTCAATAAATAGGTAGCTTACACAATTCAACTTAATACGGTTGTGCTATCTACTAAACCATCGTCTTTTGGAAGAATCAATAAAAAGCCTCCAATCATCAAGATTGTATGGAAATGCCGGTGCAATAAACAAGACACCCACTTTTTTCAAAATAGCCTGAATACGCGGACTCGCGTTTCCTAAAATACGAAATTTTAACGTCTTCTGCCAGTAACTTTTTACTTTGAATTCTGGATGCTAAAATCTCGGAAAGATCCTTTGAAAGACCTATGTCTCTAACTAAGTCGTTAAGTTCGGTCTTGGAACATAACTGCGGTTGCTTAGAAACGATCGCTATTTTACTGGCATCGGTAAAGTTGTCTTCATCAACTTCAGGTTCCGAACTGCTTGAAACATCTTCCAAATTTGTTGGTTTCTCAGATAATGGCACGTCTGGACCATGTGGCACTGGCCTAATTGCAGACTTGAGATTCAGATAAATGATGTTTTATAAATTTTTTGTGTTATATCCACGTACAGAAGTAACAGTCATCATGGTGATTTGTTAGCTCTCACCAAATCATTGGTATTCCCAAGGGTAGGAGTATCCTTGTTCCATTACTCTAATGCCTTAAACCCTCTTCACATATCTTATATACAACATGTGGTGTCCAATGTTTGTCTTGATTACCAATCTTTACTTTAAAATACGCGTAGTATTGGTGTTTCAACAACCACACACGACAAAAAGTATATGGAATATTTTGACAGAGTCTTCGCATTTTAAACACGAATTTAACTGCAAAAAGCTTTCTATTCATGATATCACATGGCCTCTTTGGTGAGAATTAAATGTAGCATGATTTTTAAATAAACAAAAATTGAAATCATCAACATACACTAGTTATACAGGGTGTTTCTAAATTCATGCGAAAGATTCCAGATGATATTTTCTTGAAATTTATGATTCATCTTATTAACTAATATTACATTAAAAATTAATTTGCTCGTGCAATTACTAATATGTGTAAATAATGGTTGGCTTGTAGCCTTAAATTTGAGGGTCGCTCCCGGTCTATATCTGACATAAGTAAAAAAAACTTAATAGTCAGATATGATTGACAAAATGTTAAACGTAATTAAAAGTCTAGTTGGTGTATGGTTGCGTACATGATCTAGATTTGTATATCTTTCCAAATGTAATTACCCGTCCTGGTGGCGCAATTGGTTAGCGCGAGATAGGCTTTTGGCCTTTTGGAGCAGCTTTTTAAAAAGGCGTTTCCAAAAAACTTTTCCTATCAAATTTATTTTATACTGAATTACAATTTTAATTTTTATGGCAAGTTAGTTATGTGCAGTAACGTATGAGATCAAAATAATTCTAAGTGGAAATTCACTTTTATTAATTAAACTAAAATTATGGTAAGTAGCGGAACTGACAACAATGTTAAAGGTGAAAAGTTTTAGACTGACCGGCCATCTTGCGCTTTCGAGGGTATTTATGCTATCCCTGCCCCTCACATTGCTTCTGGGAACTGCAGAGCCCATGTCTGCTATTTTTTTTAATTCAATTATACAATACAAAGTAACAATCTTAATTCTAATAGTTGCTGTCTTATAATCTACTGTGACCTGCACCTGCAGTATCACGGTACGTCTGGAATACAATGGCTGTTTCCCTTTTCACTGTCTGGCTTGTTGAACTTTCATTAACCTTTTTATTGTCCTTCAATCTTACATTGTTGCATCTAACTTAAGTTTTAATAATTCTTAATTCTTACTAGTTTCTTTAATTACATGTATATTTTAAATGGGGGAATATGTTACTCCTCCCGACGTAGATGAAAATTAAGGTGTTTTGCTTAATTTTTGAAACTCATTGTTCCTAAGGGTTTATTCATTAATTCTTTAATTCCTTCTCTTTCTTGTTTCTTATTACTAAAATTCGTCTCTTTGTTCCTATACCTAAGATACATTTTATACAATACAGACATGGCTAATAAAATGATTACAATGATTAATAAAATTGTCTAAACACTGATATTGTTATAATGTACTTTTAGTACTTTTAATTCACTTAAATGTTCTTTGTAATTGTCCATTAACTTTACGGCTTGGATGAGATCTTCTAGGTCTGCGTGCTCTAGTTGCATTGGTTTCTTGCTGATTTCGTCGTCTTCGGGTTGAGTAATCTTGAATTGTAGTTCCGGTAAATTAGTAAATTTCTTCGTTACAGTTGGGTCTTGGTATACTCGAATGATTTTATTTTTCAATTTTAAATAGCAATTTTCTTTTATGATGATTACTTTATTTCCAGTTATTTTCGTCTTGGTTGCAATGGGCGGTTGCTATTACTTTTTGTGTAAATATAGCAATCTATTTGGTGTCCGTAACTTTTTGAATTTTCATACTTGTAATTTACTGGTTTTGGATCACGATTCTCATAGTAATTAGAGAATCTTAACAATTGTACTTCACAGGGGTTATCTGCTTGAATAGCTGTTTTCGTTAATGATTGGCATAAATATTGATTTGGTGCTACTTATTGGCATTTTTCATTTGTGAAGTTATACTTAAGTTCATTTAGGGAAAGGAACTTGTTTTAGGATTAATAACTTGATACTTGCTAGTAACTTTCATAGGTTAGTATTCTATTGGTGATACTGTCTTGGTTCTTTACTAGCTTCCTTAGTGTATCATTAAATTTTATTATGGTTGATTGAGTTAAAGGTATTTGATTTTTAACAATGGTCTTTATGTCATTTTGGTTTTCAATTAAGTGTTTTATAGCGTTGTCATATCGTTTTGCATCTTGATTGTCTAAGTTGCCTGTGATAGCTTTTACAATATTACCTAATCCCAATTTTACTGGTAGTATACCGGGGTTGTACTTAATCTCTTCGACTAATATGTCGTCGTCCGTTATACTTGGGTGGGGGTTGACGACAAGGGTGATGGCTGTCCATCTGAAATTACAGGGTGTCTTAAATTCTTTAAGTGAACATATTTTACTATGTTTCCGTTATCTACTACGGCTACATTTTTGTCTGATATTTTTTTGATTTTAAACGGACCTAAATTTCTGGGGATGTTTGTGTTTTTTATCTTTAAAATTCTTTTCGTATACGGTTTGTCCTATTAAAAATTTATTTATATCGACATTCTTATTGCGGGTCGCTGTAATACGTTCCTTGTCCTTATCTAATTTATTTTTCACATATTCATAAGTTATTTTTAATTTTTCTTTATGGTCTTTTGCATTCTGTTGGTACTTTTTTGTTGTAATGTAAATCGTAAAGGTTACGGGAATCTGAGTATCCTAATGTTAATTCAAGGGGGTGTGAAATTAGTGGATGAATGGATCGTGTTGCTGTAGGCAATTAATGCGTATGACATTAAATTAGTTGTGTGTTTTTTCTTATAAGTTAGTCTTAACAGTCTATGTTGTTCTAATAAAGTTAGATGTAATCTTTGAATTAATTCGTTTGATTCTGGGTGATTTTCCGTTATAAAATGAATTTTTATTTTATGGAGTTCTAGGGTATTTTGTATCGTTTCATTTCTAAATTCTCTGTCATTATCTGGTGTACCGTAAAATGTAAAGTGATGGGTATCGCTTGGCATGCTTTGGTGAATGCGTCTACGATTATTAAAAAGTTTTGAGCTTCTACTATTAGAGTGTCTGCATGTAATTTTTGAAAGGGTTTATCTGGTGTTTTAGTTAACATTAAGGGTAATTTTGGGGGTGACCTGTCGCATTTCGCTTTGTCGCATAATTCGCATTGGTTATTGAAATCTGGTTAAATCTTTCATATTTTTAAAGTAATATCTGCGTATGAGTTGTTTTAAGGTTTCGTTGATTCCACGACGGTTGGTTTTGTTTTCGTGTTGATTTCTGATTACAACATTTATTTGGTCTGGGTCTCTCAGGTTCCTCATTTTCTTGTACATCTAATAATTTCAGGGTTTGAGTTATTGAATAATCTAATATATAATTCTGAAAATCTGTATAAATGTTCGGGTGTGAAATAAAAGTAAAAACATTTTCCTCCGAGGTATATTCTTTTAGAATTTTAATTATTTGCTCTTCGTTATCGTCTTTAGTTATTTGAATTAGATATATTTTCTTATCTGTTTTTTGTGTATTGAAGTGGATTGGGCTTTTAAAACTTCGGTAACTATGAATTGGTTTGGTTTTATATCTATAGCTTCATTTAAAATTTTAATTGCGGTTTTTGGTTCTTCGTTTTGTGTTGAGTGAACAGTGTCTATTTCTTCTGGGTCTTCTCTTATCTCTGTTTCGTCTACGTTACCTATAATTGACTCCGTTTCTGTTGCGTTAAGTTGAATTCTGCTTAGTGCATCTGCGTTTTTATTGTAAATTCTTGTTTTTATATAATTTCATAATCGTATTCTTTTAATCTAATCCTCCATCTTTGTAATTTTGAATTTGGTTCCTTGAGTTTTGCATAGCCATACTAATGGTCTATGGTCAGTGTATATGTAGAATTTTATTCCATATAGGTATGGTCTAAAATATTTTGCTGCCCAAATTATTGCTAATAGTTCTTTCTCAATTGTACTATTATACTTTTGTTCCGTTTTGTTCAATGCTCTAGATGCGTAGCTGATTGGTTTATCGCTACCTACTTTTCCTTGGCTCAACACTGCGCCTATTGCTACGTTCAATGCGTCCATTGTTAATATAAACGGTTTTGAAAAATCGTTTTATTCTATTATGGGGTTATTGGTATGGGACATTTGATTTTCTCTACTGCTTTGATAAATTCTGAGGTGTGTTCGATTTTGTTACCTTTCTTTAAACAATTCGTTAATGGTTTGGTTATTTGTGCATAACCATTGATGAATTTTCGGTAACAACCACTGAGTCCTAAAAATCCTTTAATTTCTTTATTAGTTTTGGGTAAGGGGTAATTTAGTACTGCGTTCGTCTTGTCTGGATTTGGCATTACTCCTTGTGGGGTTATTGTATGTCCTAAAAATGATACTTTCTTTTGTAAAAATTCGGTTTTGTTTAATTGGACTTTAAAATGAGCAGGTCTCAATCGTTCAAAGATCTTTCTCAATTTTTCTGTGTTCTAGAAGTGATGTTGAATATACAATTATATCGTCCAGGTACATAAGACATTTTTCGTTGTGTATTCGTATTGAAATGTTATCCATATCTCTTTGAAATGTGGCGGGTGCATTCTTTAATCCAAACGGCATGCGTTTGTATTCATAGTGTCCTCTAGGTGTATTAAAAGCGGTTTTAGTTGTGTTCTTCTCATCCATCTCTACTTGGTGATTTCCTGAGGCGAGGTCTAATGTCGAAAAATATTGACACTTTCCTAATTTGTCTAAAATCTCGGTGATGTTGGGTAATGGGTATTTGTCGTCTACCGTTTGCTACGTGCATTGACGTAACATAAAAAAAACAAGAAAAAGAAAGAAAAGTAAGTCAGTCCGGGCTCAGGCGGCGAGTGGTTGGGGTTTTATACCTATAGATAAATAAAGGAGAGCCTGAAAAAAATAGGAAAAAAATATATAAACACTCACTCATTCACACTCAGAACAAAACATACAACGGAAAAGAAAGAACTTATAATTAAAAACAAAATATATATACAAATAACCAGTACTCCCAAACCCAACCCCAAAAAAAGTCAATGTCCCCAATTTATGAATACATTATAAGAAACCCTTAAATATTAAAAAAAAATTACCCATGAAAATGGCGAGCTGTAGTTTTTAGGCAACTACTCCCTGACAGTACCTAAAGAAAAAAGAGAAACCAACGCAACCCTAAAAACCACAGCTCCAAAATATCGTAAATATATACTTAAACTAAATTTACACGCATAATGGCAACATTTTCAATTGTGCCAGCAAGTCTTAAAACAATTTTTTTTTTAATAAGTAGTAAGTTTCTTTTTAGTTATTTAAAACAAATAGTAAAGCATTCATCCAAAAAAAAGAAAGCAGTAAGTACCAAAATAGTTCAGTAATTTTTAATCGATGATAATTAAATTTAGAAATGCCATCTCTGACCGGTAAAACCCCAGACGTTCTGGTTCCGAAATCAGAAGCGCTTACCAAGAAAAGCAAAAACAGAACTCACCCTCGAGTTACTGGCATCAGGGTGGGACCAGTCGCTGGTCTGCGTCAGCGAACGGGCAAGCTTACGTCCAAGCGGAGCGCATTTGACTTTGCAGTCCCCAAAAGAAGCGCAGCTTAAGGGATTAACGTGTCCCTCGCAGGAAGCTGGAATAGTTACGAACAATAAATTAATTCAATGAAGCCGAAACGTATGGTTTTATATAAACTCCATATACTCACCACACTAAATGATGCGTGCCGGAAATTCGCATCAAGAAAACGAGCAAAACAAAACAACGTGTCTTCTGGTCGCTAATCGAACAGCAAATGAATTGTTACATTTGTTAAAGCACCAAAGCAAGGAAATAAACCAGGAGAACCCTAATTTTATTAAAATAAATTCGCCGAATTTGTTAAAAAGGAAAAACACACCAGCATTTAATTATTAAAATACTTGGAAAGTCGCCTATCTAATTAAGGCGTAAATTCCACGGGACGAAATTCTTAGAAAGGATATTTATTTTTCGAATGAAGCACAAAGATTTATCAACTGACATAGATAGGATATTTATTATTAATTACCATACAAATTTTAATACACGAAAGGGTTATTTTTAATTAACGGAATTAATTTTTGTGTTGAACGCCAAAAAATTTAAGATAAAAATTATTGTATATACACTCATTAATTATGTACGAAAATAAACGTAGCACGTTTTTCGTTTAACTTCCTATAATCGACAACTATTCGATATTTGAGTTTGCCTGAGGCGTCTAATTTCTTTGGTACTATTAATATGAGGCTGCTCCATGGTGAATTTGAGTGTTGGATTATATCTTGCTTCAATAGGTCTGCTACCTGTCTATCTACTTTTTCTTGACTTGCCTAAGGTAGTCTATATGCTTTGGTGAAAATCTTAACATCCTGTCGTGTTCTGTAGGGTAAGAATCGTTTTCATATTATTCGTCGCTAAAGTTTGCTTCTTTTACGTCTATTGAGTTTGTCAACGATAGTTCTATGGGGTAATATTTGAGTTTAAAGTTGTTGTGGTGGCGTAATTGTCCTTTATTTGTACTAATGCTGTGGGTGTTTCTACTCCGGGTTGAAATGACATATGATTTATAATTCCTAAGTCTTCTTTTGAATTTACTAAAATCCTTATTCGTGTTTCTGTCCTGGGTTTTATGGCGTACTTTTGCTCGGTTTGACTATTACTATTTTAAAATTTAATAGGAATTTGTCCGTGTTTTGTTCTTAATAAGCGGTTTTTTATATCAATGTTGGTCCCTAATTTTCTTAGAAGATCCATGCCTATTAATCCGTCTTATTTGTCGTTAAATTCAAAGATGCCAAATTTATGTTTCATTTTTAGGTTAAAAGTTTTTGGTAGGGGTATGTCTGCTATGAATTGGTGTAATGTCGTTTTGTGGGCTGTTTTGATTTTAAAGAGTTCCCTTTCTACAAAATCAAAATGATGTTTCTTTACCGTTCTGGGGTTAATTAAAGTTTTTGAAGATCCGGTGTCGATTAGTAATTTGAATTCTGCGTGAGGTATTCCTAAATAAGGTAAAATTTGTTGATTGATGTTATTTAAATTAATTACATTTGGCCGTAGTTGAGTCGGTTTAACTTAAAATTTGAGCACGAGTTTTCTTCGTCGTCCTCTTTGTAATTTTCGTAGGGGTTATGGCATGCGTATTTTCTGAATGATTGGTTTCATCGTCTTTATCGGAATTTGCGCATTATCCGTATCATGATTATTAAAATCTTCCTCTTTTTGATGGAGTAGTTCCTCAAAAGTGAAATTTCGTTTTTGGTTATAGTTTGTTCGAATTTGTGATATTTTTATGTTTTGTCTTGTGTTACCAGATGAAGTGTCCATAAGGGTTGGTTAGTAATAACCGTTAGGGTGGCTATTCGTCATTGGTGCGTTTCTGTTGTGATTTGCGCCGAATGTTTGCCTTGGTTGATTTACGTTTTGATTAAATCTTAGTGCAAATTCGGGTTTTGTAAAATTTGTATTAAACGTTTGCTTTGAGAATCATCTAAATTGGTTGTGAAAATTTGTGTTATTAAAGGGTTGTTAATCCATGGTTGACTTGTTTGTGCATTGAATGGTGTAAATTTCGGATATGTGGATATTTGTCTCGCCGATTGTATAGTTTTTATCGGTGAATAACTTTTGTTTGCGTTTGGTTTATTCAATCTGTTTCGGTAGTTCATAACGTTTTCTCCCTCTACGATCGTGTTCATTGCTTCTTCTAAATTTTGGGGGTGTTGAAATCTTGTTTTGTCCGATAGGCGTTCAGGTAAGGCATTGATTGATGTATAAGTCTAAAGCCATTTTGTCGAACGTTTTTGTTTTCAAAATCTTATGTTTTGGTTGGGTTCTTCAGTTGTAAGTTTTGTCAAAATTAAACTTCATACGTCTTGGCATTTCATACCGAATTGGTAGGGTGATTGGTTATTTTCCTTCCGTAGCTTTATTAAATCGCGGACTAGACACTTTATGTTTTACTGGTCGCCAAAATATGCAATCAGGATACGTTTCAATTCTTTCCACTCAATCAGATCTTCTGGACTGGCAATCAGGGTTATGCTCTGCCGGTCACCTTGCTTATTAGTAGGCGTAAAGATAACACGTTGCGTTCGCTGTCTGCTGGTTTGTAAAAGTTTTTTAAAAACATGCCGCACGCGGTGATGAAGATCCCTGATAATGCCGGTTTTTGTCATATTGGGGGATGCCTTCAAGATAGAGTTTCATATCGCAATTCATAGTTGTTAATGGTTGCTTTCAGTTCAGTTTGTATCGTTTTTGTATGAATTGAGAATTAATTTTTAGTTTGTATGGTTACTTTTCTGTTTAGTTTGTATATGGTTATTTAAAAAATCGCTTTACATATATTTTATGTGTAATTATAAAGTGCTATAATTACATTGAGAATTTCTGCTTGGTAATTGTTTCATCAATTACTCCCGCATTGGAGTGTGTATTTATAACTTAGCAGATGTCACAATTGTTAAAAATTGAGTATCAGGTTTTTTTCTGAGTAATAATTCCTGCAATAACTGCGTTATAATTGTATGCTTTTGTTCAGATTTGTGATGAGTACTCTAATTGTTGCAATAATAAGGTTGCTATAATTGTTTCGTTAAATGTTGCATTAATAAGTGCAAGAAAAACTTCTTTATAATTGCCTTGAAAATGTTTAATTATAAAGTTTCAGGTTTTTTTTTAATAAATTCTTTCAGTAATAATCGCTGTAATAAAAACGGTAAAAAAATAATTGCGTTCTATTTATATATTAGAGCTTCAGACTTTGCTGAATAAATCGTAATAAATTGTAGTAAGTTCTGCATATAAAGGCGTCTTTATAATTTTTTTATTAAATAAGTTCTCTGAGTAAATTCCTTTCAGAAATGATAAAATAATAAATTGCGAAAATAAAAATTGTACATAAAAATTTATTTTCTTACTAGCTAGCATCAATATTTAGTTGACGATGGTCAGGAAAATAAACTTTGATATTTACAAGAGTTTGTTTGCCAGCTCCATTCTTTTCTTTTTTTCTGGACTTTATCTATTCTTGTACTTTGCCCAGTTGGTTCTTTGTCCCAGATTAAGAATAGAAATCCAAGACCACCAGCTTCCTCGATTTTCGATTCTGCTAATGCCCTTCTGGTATACTATCGACTGCGCCAGATAGGTTTTAGGCCTTTTGGAGCGGCTTTTTATAAAAGATTTTCCAAAAAACTTCTTCTACCAAATTTATTTTATACTGAATTACAATTTTAATTTTGATTACAAATTCGCTATATGCCGCAACGTATGAGATCGAAATTACTAAAATTATGGTGAGTGGCTGAACTGACAACAATGTTAAAGTTAAGAAGCCCTAGACTGACTGGCCAACTTGAGCTGCCGAGGGTATTTATGCTATCCCTGCCCCTCACATTGCTTATGGGAACTGCAGAGCTCATGTCTGCTATTATCTTTATTTATTTATACAATACAAAGTAACAATCTTAATTCTAATAGTTAATGTCTTATAACCTACTGTGACCTGCACCTGCAGTATCACGTTACGACTGGAATACAATGTCTGTTTCCGTTCCCACTGTCTGGCTTGTTGAACTTTCATTAACTTTTTTATTATGTCCTTCAATTTTACATTGTTGCATCTAACTTAAGTTTTAATAATTCAATTCGTTTACATATATTTTTTAATTTGGGGAATATATAGCTCGCGTTGGTGGTAAAAGCTAGAGGCTGCAGGTTCAGATCCTGTCTCAAACCTCAAATTTTTTTGTTTTTTAATTACTAATTCAATTTGAAGTGATTATTTATGCTTTGTATAAAAGTCTAGGTTATTATTGCATGCTATGAATAAATAGAACAGTGAAAATTAATTTTGCGCATGCAACCGTCTCTATGTTGAATGTTTTAACCAAACCCGAATATATTAAATAACATCCTTAAAGGAATTTCTTCTGTTGCAACTACAAGCTTTGCTTGTTAGCGTAATTTCTAATGCTTTGCTATTAAAAACTTTGTCTTTGATTTTCCAATTGCAGAATTCTACTCGTTAGCTCTCAACCACCAAATTACTCAACGTTCGATTCTGGTATGGCGCCCTTTGATGTTGAAAACGTAATCAGTGAATTGAATGTCGGAATCGATAAACAAGGTGCTAGAGAAATCAAGCCTCATTATTTTTATACTCAAAGTCCCATGTACTATTAGGGTTGAATACTAATTGTATTTCTGCGAGCTTTAAAATTTGCAGGAGTTTTCGCTTTCCCAATTTGCATTATTCACGTGAAGAGTATTTCGATAATGCCAATAATTAGGATTATTTCTTTTTTACAGTTATTGAGTAAAGCTGCAGAACTTTCATTCGGAGCGAATAGTAGTAGATCTCAGGTAAAACTTATTACAAAAACTTGCTTCTAACATCGCTTTCAACAATAAAAATAGTATTTTTTATATAACTATCGATTTACCTTGTTTTTTGTTTAATTATGTTAATAAAAATTTATTAAAAATATAAATTATACTGTAAACTAAATATAGATTTCCACCCCCATGTGGCAATCATCGGTAACAAAATTATTTACAACAATTATAATAATGCAAATGTTAGAAAATTCTTCTGGAAATATCGTCCTCAGTGTCTAGGCTGAAGTAAACTTTTCCAGTAGACAATTTACTAACAATGCTTTGAATAACCGAGGGTGTTCCTTTGACCAGGTATGTTGGTGATACCCACAACACAAAGGTGAATTGCAGCCGTGAGGGCCTGATGTATATATTGATGCGATAAAACATAATAAGAGGTCAATGAGCACCATACTCTGTAAATGGGAAAAGAGACTACCGATGTGGAATCTTTTAATACAAAAAATATGGTTATAACGTCTTCTAGTAATCTGGAAAATATGTACGAGGTCTTAGCGAAACCATAAGAACAAAATCAGAGGAATTTGAAACACGTGAATCAGTTGGTCTTTGGAAAAGATGCTTTATTTAAAAATAAATATTAATAAGTATAAGCCGATGTGAGTAGTTCTAGGTTAAGAATAAAAATCGTGAATATGTATTTAGAAATGTGGTTTACAAAATTTAAACTGTATTAGTAAAAATTGTTTGTAATAAAAAGTTTTAAGAATGGTTTTTAGATTTTCCTTTAGGTATAAGCTGCAGGAAATTTATAATTTAGAGGGTATGTGTGTAAAACGGTAAGGGGTGGTCCGTTTTTAAATCTATATACAGATTCGAATTCTGCGTAAAATTCTAGACTAATTTGATGTATCGGATGGCTAAACAATTTATAAGGACGGTTAGACATCTCTGCTGGTAAAAATCTTAAAATGAGGGTAGCTCCCTGGGGGATGACGCAATCTAAAAAATTCCTAGAGATTCGGGTAGCTGAGAAAAATCTAATGTTAATTGATACCAAACAAGATATATTTATCTCGAAAGATGAGATAAACAAGATAGAAAGTATGGTAAAACATTAAAAGCGAGTAGTGACGGTATGCTCGATAAAGGTATGTGTGTAAAACGGTAAGGGGTGTCCGATTTTAAATCTATTAACAGATTCGGATTCTACGTAACATTCTAGACTAATTTGATGTATCGCATGATTAAACAATTTATAAGGACGGTTAGAAATCGCTGCTTGAAAAAAATCTTAAAATGAGGGTAGCTCTCTGGGGGAATCTAAAAAATTCGTAGAGAATCGGGTAGCTGAGAAAAATTTAATATTATTTGATATCAAACAAGATATAGTTATCTCGAAAGATGAGCTAAACAAGATAGAAAGTATGGTATAACATTAAAAGCGAGTAGAGGTACGGTGGCGGTATGCTCGCTTAAGGTATGTGTGTAAAACGGTAAGGGGTGGTCTGATTTTAAATCTATTTACTGATTCGGATTCTGCGTAAAATTTTAGACTAATTTGCTTTATCGCATGGCTAAAAAATTTATAAAAACGGGCAAAAATCGCTACCAGCAAAAAATCTTAAAATGAGAGTAGCTCCCTGGGGGGATAATGCTATCTGAAAAATCCCTAGAAATTCAGGGAGTTGAGAAAATTCTATTATTAATTGATACCAAACAATGTACATTTATCTCGTGGATGGAAATGGCTAGTCAAAGACAACTATCTGATTCAGAATGTTAGCGGTAAAAAATATTAAACTTGGGGTAGCTCCCTGGGGGGTGATGCTATCTAAAAATTTCTAGAAATTCAGGTAGTTGAGAAAAATCTAATATTAATTGATACCAAACGATATAGATTTATCTCGTGGGTGGAAATGTGGAAAAAGATTTATCTCGCGGGTGGAAAGAATGTGGGTGTGACGTAATCAAAATGGTTGATGTGGGGGTCTTTAAGCAAGAAGGAGAGCAAGGACGGAGCAAGGTGGAGATTTATTTCCACATTTCCTCCTTATGAGAATTTACATGTAAATTTGGGCCAGATCTGTGTGGAAATGAAGATGCTGGTGGAAATGAGGCAGCAGTTCTCTCAAAAATATACTACTTACAGCTATGATTATTTCTTAGTACCATAAAAGCCTTTATATTTGTACAATGCAGCTATTTAGAATCCGTTTCGATGAATAACTCTTGAAAGTGGTTTAGCAAGAAGCAAGTATTTCAGAGAATTTATAAACGCGGTTATAGAATATATTCTAATTACTACTCCACCTAATGAAATTTTATATAAGGCGGTTTTAATACGTATTTTAATTGGAAGGTAATTACTGGTTAAATAAAAGTTTGTATAATTTGGGAGTAAAATAAAAAGCGTGCAACCGTTTAGACATTTTAGGGGACGCTTAATTAAGGTAGTTGCAAATTATTGCAGATACCAATCGATTTCAGAAATTTAACGCAACAAAATCTCCCCTAGCAAAATTGAAAATCCGCGGTAGAAAGCAGAAGCAATGGAGCATGCAGTACACTAATAACACGAAGCAAAAGAATATTCGTTTCAGAAGACGCAAATAAAAGCAAAAACAGCCAAAACGAATTAATTTGCTCTACTCGAAGGGCCAAATACGCGAATAGAATGAATTAATAGAAAAATCGCTTAAGAACGCTACCGGAAACACTTAAATATCAACAAAAGGATTTTTATCCGGCTTGAAGAACCAGTACACCGCACCAAGTCAAGAAATATAAAAAAAATAGCTAAAGGTAAGGTATAGAGAAGCAATCACTGAGGACGAAGCTGCAATGGCCTAAACTAAAAAAAATTGTCGGAGTACGGATATATATAGTAAAGAAATAGCAAAGCTTTCAACCTCAAGATAAGAAATTGGTTTCTCGCAAAAAAACCAAAAACTAAGAAAAGGAACGCGGAGGAGACCAACAGTATAAGCTAAAACGAGACAATTACTGTCAAGCTTCAAAGTATGCAAAGGAACAACGAGAATGCTGGATAGAAAAATCGAGATACATCACGCTGTGGTAACAAAAAATCCTATTAGACGAATAACGTAAGAAAAGAATAACTAACTAGACGGAAAGTCGACAAAGTCGTGATTTCCAAAGAGAAGAAAAAAGTTCTAGAAAATACCTACCGCGGGAAGTGGATCGAAAAATTTATTCATGTTAGTATGAGGACTAACAGTAAGAAAACCAGCAGTAGGAGGGAAAGGAAAGTGGATTTAAAAAAACGGAGGAGCAAGACTAAAACTAAAAAAACATAAGAAAGCAACACCAAAACTGAACGAAGATGACAAAACTAAAAAATACCAAAAACAAAAAAAAATTTGTGTGAGTGGGCGTGTCTGTGTGTGTGTGCGCGCGTGTGTGTGTTGGACTGCTTTCGACAGACATGTCGCATCGTGGGGTTATTCTAATCCGGACCAACACGAGGTGGGGTGAGTACGTGTGCTAGTGGAAGGATAAGAGAAGATCAGGACAAATCACGTGAAGAAATAATAAGAAAAGTTTGGAGTCTGGGCTCAGGTTCCAAAGGAAAGTAAGAATTGACGTAAGGATTTGGCGGCGCAAAGGCTATGAATGCAGTTTAGAACGTTTGCGCCGCCAGCAGGAAAATGAAGCGAGGTTAGAAGCATTGGGATTGTCTTCATGGGTAGGTTTGAGGTTTTTGACGTGTCAGATGCTTTTGGCACCAGAAGGCCCGGTTAGTTTATAGGTCCAAGGAGAAACAACTTTACCGATAGGGAAAGGACCAAGGAATTTAGGAGCAAGTTTAGCATTGAAATAATGTAAAGCGTCAGATAGAGCGAAACTACGGCGCCAAACGCAGTCGCTTAATTGAAAGGACACAGGGCGACAACGAAGGTTATAACCATTATGGGTATTACGGTAGACAGCGTAAAGTTTGTTGAGAACATGGGGGCGGAGAGTTTTGAAATGTTCGGGATCAGGGGAAGGATGGTCGGCGTCAGAAATATAAATATCGTTTATCTCGACCTGTTGACCGAAATAATCGCCGGAGAGGATATGTTCACGACTAAAATGGGCAAAGAAAGGAGTCCAACCAAGAATCTCATGTTTGGACGTTTGGAGAGCGCAGGAAGCCTGTAGAAGGGTGACATCTTAGTGACGCTGGGTGTTACGAATATAGGAAGCAAGCAGGGGATTGACGAAGCGGTTAACACGTTCAGCAGGATTGGTTTGAGGATGGTCACGGATGGTGAAAAGGATTTTGGAATGATAACGGGTGCACAAAAAGTGAACTGACGACTATACATGTGACTTTCCAATGCTCCACCCGAAGGTACTACATTGGCCAGGAAGCGAGTTTCTTTTTATTTGGAAAATTTAGAATTTTGCCGAACCCTTGCTGTTCCAAGCAAGGTAGGGATCTTTAACGTGCGTGACAACACACACACACACGGAACCCCTATTTTACCTCTCGTCCGAACGAGGGTGTAAGTAAGAAGACTTGGTCTTCAGGGATTTCGATACGGACACTTCAGCGATCCTATGCATATGAAACAATAAAGAAAACTTAGTAATGCAGTCAGTCGCTACAAGGATATAGATAGCATCGCGAGTAGAACGAGGAAGAGGACCTACTATGTCACAGGAAATGACTTACAACGAATAGGATGATTTGGTCCTAGGGTCCTGTTTAACTTTGTGAGCAGCACAATTCGGACAACGTCGGATGTAACGAGTGACGTCGGTTCTGATACAGGGCCAGAAATATTTATGAAGGAGGCGAGCAGAAGTTTTGGTCACGCCACAATGGCCATTTGTACGAGTATCGTGAAGGAGGGATATCAAATGTTTACTCTTCTCAGAAGGTACGGCAATTTTTGAATCGTCGGGAGAATCTGCAATGATAGATGTTTCGTGGCGACGGAGGAGGATATTTTCATCTACAGACCAGAAGGATAACGTTTAGAGGAGTTAAAAACTCTTTGGAGCATGTAATTGTACCACGGGTCAGGAGTACGAAGAGTGACTCCGAGGGAAATAGTGACAGAAATAGAAATTGGTTCGATAACCAGAATAGAACGAGAAAAGGAATCTGAAACAACATGAATAATGGTAAAGTCATACTGTTGGATGCGAAGGGGCCAGCGGGATAAGCGACCAGAAGGTCTTTGGAGTTTATTGAGCCAAAAGAGAGAATGGTGATAATAACGGAAAAATGAGATCCCTCGACGTAAGGACGGAACTTCTCAATTGCCCACATCGCTGCCAGGCGCTCTACCTCAATAACTGAGTAGTTGTGGTCAGACTTGGTAAGCGAGCGACTGATATAGCCGTCGGGATAGGACTGACTTAGGATTGCACCCAACCCGAAGTGGAATGTGTCAGTTTGGACGGTAAAGGGTAAAATAAAGTCAGGGCAGAAAAGGATGGAGGCAGAAACTAGGTATTGTTTAAGGGAAAGACACGCAGATTCACAATTGGGGCTCCAAGAGAAAGGGGTATTCTTACGGGTGAAATTTGAAAGCAAAGCAGTGAGAATGGCAAAATTCGGGATAAAAGCCAGTATCAACTGGCCATGCTAATCAATTTTTGGGCTGCGGTAACAGAGGAGGGATTAGAGATTTTAAGTATAGCAGAAACTGTATCGCGACAAACAAGAAGGAAACCATCTTTGTTAACGACGTAACCAAGGTAACGGAGTTCAGAAAGGAAGAAATCACATTTATTTTGGCGCAAAGTAAGACCAGCATGGAAGAAAGGAGAAAAAACTAAGTCAAGAATCCGGAGGTATTCCTCGAAGGAAGGGGTAGCAATGATAATCTCATCAAGGTAGGTGAAGCAGAATGGTTCCAAGTCAGAACAGATACCTGATTAAAAGTGGCAGAACAATTATGGAGTCCGAAATGGAGACGGCGAAATTGTAACTAATCTCGATGATGGACAGTAAAGACATTAATGGGTTTGGATTCTGGAGCAAGAAGGATTTGCCAGTAGACGCAGTGAATGTCTATGGAAGAAAGAAAACACGCATCACGGGGACGATCTAGGATAGTAGAAATATAAATAAGAAGATACACGTCTCTTCGAGTGACCTGGTTGACTTTCCGGAAGTTCGCATAAAACCGATAGGAATCGTCCTTCTTCTTAACTAGTGCGATGGGACTAACCCACGGACTAGAAAATAGTTCTACAACCCCAAGACAAAGCATTTCGTTGAGTTCAGAATGAGCAACCCGAAGAAGTGTAGGAGAGGGGTAGTAACGTTGCATAATGGATTCGACAAAAGTGCGGTTTGACATTGGACTGTGTGCATCCAAGGCTCGAAAGTTTTTTGGCAAAAGCAATGGAAATAAGAGAATTTAATTGATGACGTTGAGTAGGAGTAAGGTCGGACACAACGTGGGTAGGATCAAAAGTAGTGATGACCAATGAGGAGGGAGAAACAAAGGTCCATTGGCCATCGCGAAAACTTGGGATACATTGTATCGGGTTCCAAAAGTCGACACCAAGAATTAGTTCGTGTAAAACTTCAGGGATCACAAGCAATGACAGAATTTTGGAGCACTATAGGGAAAAAAATGGACTTTTTGATGGTGCATTTGAAATTATCAGCTAAACTACAGAAAGAAGAAAGGAAAATGTGAAGAAGGTGTAAATCCCGTAAACGCTTCAACCTGACAGCCAAGAATGCTAAGCGTAGCACTTGAATTAAGAAGACGTGTAATATTAATCACTAAAATAGGGATTTTTAAATTGGACCATTTGTCGTCACTCACATTTCCACAAACGAAATCTAGGACGATGCGGGATTGATCGTTAAGACCAGGAAAAGGAAAATCTGAAGTCAGTGAGACGATAGGGCCGACGACCTGTTCCGAAGACCCTACCTACGGTTTAAAGGATTTTGACAGTTAGGAGAGTTCAGTTGAGCAATTCCCCTATGCCAGCAACCATAGCAATGAAGTATTTGGGGACCGTTACACTGGAGGTGATCTGTCCCTGTTGATCACGATTAACATAGGCGACCTAACGAATTGACGTAGACACAGGGGTGAGTAGGTCTAAAAAGAGCTACAGAAAAATTTAGACCAAATGATACAATTTGTTCTAAAATTAACTCGAAAGGGACTTCGTTGAAAAGAAGCTATTCTTTATTACAAGTCATAAAGTGGCGTTTTTAACAAGAATGAATATTTTATTTTTGTTTTAAATGGTTTATCTGCACACGGAAATTTATCTAGTATTTTAAAAGTACATACAACTTATTTTCAGTGTATTAAATGTCTGCACGGAATTTAATTACATAATTAATGAAGACTTAATTTTATGATTTGTAAATGCAACGAAAACTTGTTTTTAAACGATATTTTTCAAAAAAAAACATTATATATACAAAGTTTAAAATTGGGTTTTTTTTAAATAGTATAACACTACTATATGTCCTTAAAGAGTGTTATTTTATATAAAAATCGTATTTTCTGTGCTAATGAAATACGCTTATGTTTTATACACGGTGGGAAAGTTAAATATTGGAAAATTTTACTTTTCTCGGTTTTTCTTCTAGTGGGTGTTTTCCTTCTTTATGAATTTTGTGTTTAATAACTACTCTTGACTTAATTATTACATCGATATCTATTGGGGTCACAAGACGTTATTAAAACTCACATCCTATAAATAAAGCCTGCCAAAAACAAAAGAAAAAAAAATAGACATTTTCGAAGAGTCATTGGTACACCCTGTATATTATAAGCGATGGTAAATACATAGACATTCATGTATTAAAAACACGTTTTGTTTGCATTTTAAAGAAATTAAAAACGTTGGTTATTTATGTCATGTACAACCACGCCGTGCATACAAATTTAAGCCGCATATCTAAAAATAATTAATCGCTAAGAAATAATGTAAGAACGCAGTTATACCTTATAAAAATTAACCAATTTCAAGCGTAAATACAAAGCCATTTATTTTTACTTATTAGTTATCATACAAATATTTTTCCGATGCATAGAAAGATGCTCTTCATTTGTTGTAAATAGCATAGAATAGTGTGAGTCTTACGTATTTCACGTAAAACAAAACTACAATCAATCTTCATAAGTAAGCATTAAAAACATGTTTTAGTTACCACGAAAGCAAATATTTTCTTTTACAACAGTTAAGAATGCAAATAGTTTGCATGAGAAAGCTTTTAAAGTTTAAATTAATTAGCCAATTTGACTTCTGTGCAGTATAAATTCAATTTCTTTTGAATGTACGGGATTAAAAAAAGAATTTTCGAAAGAATACGTCAATTGATAGGAAATCTGGTACTAATTAAAGAAACAAACGTTTATTCTAAGAAACTGCGCGAATAATAAAAATGTTGTAAAATCAATTTCATTATACTTCGCATCACTACAGAATAGCATGCAACGCCACAATCACCTCCTTATGTTAAACAAGGACGTGCAGCGCACGTGACTATGAAATAAATTAACTAATGAGGTAATAAACAGAGTTATTCTGAGAAATCTTGCGTCAGTAGGTGTATAATCTTTGGAACGAAATCTCGTTGAATCTAGAACTCTGACGTAATTAAATAAAGATATATAAACGGAAACTTTATTAGAAACGATTGATTCGATTTCAATTGATTCGATTCAGTAATTCAATTTACTTCGGTAGACCATGTAATTTCGCGTCAAGTAAGTAGTGTAACGTTGAGTAAGGCGTTATAATAACATCCAGAGTTTACATATAAAATAATTTGATATATGAGAGTGGTTAAACGCAGTTATTTGATGTTGTAATATACAATGAAGATGGAAAAATGTTCGATGCAAAAAGTTATTTTAAAATTTAATTAAATAAGTAAATCAAAGATGTATTTTTGGTAACTAATGTAGATTTTAAATAATATGGAAAATCTTGTAAACTGATTTTGAACGTTAATTGAAAATAAAACCAAGAAGAAAGATTTGGATCAGCGCTCTTTTAACATATAACCATAAGTATAAAATTTTAGCTTTTTTGTTTGCAATTGATGTTTGAGTATTTGTCATTTTAATTTAAGGTCTTAATCATATAATATTTTTTGTAAAGATATTTACCAGTGTTTGTGGTCAGAGTTTTAAACACTCTGAATTTATAAATAGACTATCTGTCAACGATTTTTTTTAGCCAAACACACTCTACAAGCACGGGAATAAAAGCCAGGTAAACTATCCACATGGAAAGACGGAGTTCTGTAAATTTTAATCTAGATAAGGTGAGCAACATTTTGATAATTAAGGAAATAAGTACTTGTTATGAATAACTTTATGTTTGAGAGAAACTGTGCTGCAAATGTTTGATAGTATTTTGTATGAGCGAAAATATTTGTGACCGCATAGATGTTTT
This sequence comes from Platerodrilus igneus, assembly GCA_036346225.1. NCBI lineage: Eukaryota > Metazoa > Arthropoda > Insecta > Coleoptera > Lycidae > Platerodrilus > Platerodrilus igneus. The sequence goes on along the minus strand of JARFIW010000765.1, from coordinate 2,141,997 downwards.
ATGATATTGCTGTGTTGAATTTCATTATGTATATTCCATTATTTCCGTTGAGCGAGCCAGGCAAAGAGAAGTTAGAAAGAAAGGTATGTCAAAAATTTACTGTATCTGTATTACAGCATACCTTTAGCGACGCCAAACGCCAGGCGTTGTGACAGCACTAATTTAGCGGCGCTCCAACGTGCGGCCGTTATCACAGCAATATGTATAATACATATAACGGGTGTTCCAAAAGTAGGAAAACGGTAAGATATTTCGCTTGGCACGGCTTTTCGAAAAAAAAATCTCGAACAAAAGTTGTAGAATTTTTGATGCTCGATTGAAGGGTGACCTTGAATTTGACCTGTACCTTGTTATTCAAGGTAATTTTAAGGTCAACTGTGTTTTTTCAAATAGGAATCTATACCTTTTACTACGGATTGGGAAAGAGCAAAAAATTCTACATTCCAATATCACCTTCCCTTCGATGTCACCCCAAAGTCAATATTGTTTTTGCAACAGGAATGCTGAATAACCGTGAATCCATTCAATTTTTTGGATAATGATAACAACAAATGTTTTAGAATTTTTCCTTGGCTATTTAGTGGTGACCTTGGATTTAACTTCAATCTTGTCCTTCAAGATCATTTCAAGATCAACTACATTTTTTTTAAATAGGAATATGTACGTTTTATTGCGGATTTGAAAAGAGCAAAAATTTTACATTTAAATATGACCTTGACCATGATCTTGAACGTCACACCAAAATCAATGTTGGTTTTGCAGCGGAAACACTGAATAACTTTGAGGCAATTAAATTTTTTTGAAAAATGATAAGAAGACGTTTTAGTATTTTTTCCTGGCTATTCAATGGTGACCTTGGATTTCACTTTGACCTTATACTTCAAATTCATTTTAAGGTCAACAACGTTTTTTCAAATAGGGATCTTTACATTTTTTACGGATTTCGAAAGAGCAAGAAATTCTGCATTCAAATATGGTCTTCACTATGATCTTGACCATAACCTTCAACGTCGTCCCAAGGTCAAATTTGTTTTTGCAACGGGAACACTGAATAACTTTGAGGCAGTTAAATTTTTTGAAAAATGATAAGAACTGATGTCTTAGAATTTTTTCCTGGCTATTCACTGGTGAGTTTGGATTTGACTTTGACCTTGTGCTTCAAGGTGATTTCAAGGTCTACTATATCTTTTCAAATAGGAATCCCTACTTTTTATTGCGGATTTGAAAAGTAGAGGAAAATCATCAACTTCATTCTAAAGTCAAATTTGTTTTTGCTACGGGAACATTGAATAACTTTGAGGCAGTTAAATTTTTTGAAAAATAATAAGAACAAATGTTTTAGGATTTCTTCCTGGCTATTCAATGGCGAGTTTGGATTTCAATTTGACCTTATCCTTCAAATTCATTTCAAGGTCAACTACGTTCTTTTAAATTGGGATCTCTACATTTTTTTACGGATTTCAAAGGAGCAGGAAATTCCACATTTAAATATGGTCTTTACTATGACCTCGACCATAACCTTCAACGTCATCCCAAGATCAAATATGTTTTTGCAACGGGAACACTGAATTAAATTTTTTTGAAAAATAATAAGAATAAATGTTTTAGAATTTTTTCCTGGCTATTCAATGGTGAGTTTGGATTTGACTTTGACCTTGTGCTTCAAGGTGATTTCAAGGTCTACTATATCTTTTTAAATAGGAATCCCTACTTTTTATTGCGGATTTAAAAAGTAGAGGAAAATCATCAACGTCATTCTAAAGTCAAATTTGTTTTTGCTACGGGAACATTGAATAACTTTGAGGCAGTTAAATTTTTTGAAAAATAATAAGAACAAATGTTTTAGGATTTCTTCCTGGCTATTCAATGGCGAGTTTGGATTTCAATTTGACCTTATCCTTCAAATTCATTTCAAGGTCAACTACGTTCTTTTAAATTGGGATCTCTACATTTTTTTACTGATTTCAAAGGAGCAGGAAATTCCACATTTAAATATGGTCTTTACTATGACCTCGACCATAACCTTCAACGTCATCCCAAGATCAAATATGTTTTTGCAACGGGAACACTGAATTAAATTTTTTTGAAAAATAATAAGAATAAATGTTTTAGAATTTTTTCCTGGCTATTCAATGGTGAGTTTGGATTTGACTTTGACCTTGTGCTTCAAGGTGATTTCAAGGTCCACTATATCTTTTCAAATAGGAATCCCTACTTTTTATTGCGGATTTGAAAAGTAGAGGAAAATCATCAACGTCATCCTAAAGTCAAATTTGTTTTTGCTACGGGAACATTGAATAACTTTGAGGCAGTTAAATTTTTTGAAAAATAATAAGAACAAATGTTTTAGGATTTCTTCCTGGATATTCAATGGTGAGTTTGGATTTTACTTTGAGTTTGTCCTTCAAGGGCATTCCAAGATCGACTGTGTATTGTCAAGTAGGTATTCCAACCTTTTATTGCGGATTTGAAAAGAACGGGAAATTCTACATTGAAATATGAGCTTAAACATGATCTTGACCACGACGTTCAACGTCATCCCAAGATCAAATTTGTTTTTGCCACAGAAACATTGAATAACTTTGAGGCAAGTACATTTTTTGAAAAATTATAAGAACGAATGTTTTAGAATTGTTTCCTGGCTATTCAATGGTAAGTTTGGATTTAACTTTGACCTCGTGCTTTAAGGTGATTTCAAAGTCGACTATGTTTTTTCAAATAGGAATTCCTATTTTTTATTGCGGATTTGGAAAGTACAAGAAACTCTACATTGAAATATTAGCTTGACCGTGACCTTGACCATGATCTTCAACGTCATTGTAAGATCAAGTTTGACTTTGTAACGGGAACACTGAATAACTTTGAGGCAGTTAAGTTTTTTGAAAAATAATAAGAACAAATGTTTTAAGATTTCTTCTTGGCTATTCAATTGTGAGTTTGGATTTGACTTTGAGCTTGTCGTTCAAGGGCATTTAAAGGCCAACTGTATATTCAAATAGGTGTCCCTACCTTTTATACCGGATTTGGAAAGCACTGGAAATTCTACATTGAAATATAAGCTTGAACGTGATCTTGACCATGACCTTCAACGTCATCCCAAAATCAAATTTGTTTTTGCCACAGAAACATTGAATAACTTTGAGGCAATTAAATTTTTTAAATAATGATAAGAACAAATGCTTTAGGATTTTTTACTGGATATATATGTAAACTTATATTTGTCCTTGACCTTAACCTTCAAGGGCGTTTCAAGGTTAATTATGTTTTATCAAATGGAACCCCTAAGCCTATAGCGTAAATCCTTGCAAATAAAGGCAAGGAGATATCACAGTTATTTAAGGAAAAGCGAAGGATCCTGGCCAGTCAAGATGAAGCAAAGGGTCCCGGCTAGTTAAGGCTTGGAGAAAAGGATTGAAGCCAATCAGTTAAGACAAAGGTAGGTCACGGTCAGATAAGGCAAAAATAGAGCCCGGCCAGTTACGGTAAGGATAAAGCCCGAACAGTTAAGGCCAGGATAGATTCCGACCAGTTAAGCCAAGGATAGATCCCGGCCAGTTAAGGCAAAGATTGATCCCGGCCACTTAGGGCAAGGATAGATCCCAACCAGTTAAGGCAAGTATAGAGCTCGGCCAGTTAAGGTAAGGCTAAAGCCCGGCCAGTTAAAGCAAGGATAGATCCTGGCAAGTTAAGGCAAGGATAGAGCTCGTCCAGTTAAGGCAAAGATAGAGCTTGACCAGTTAAGGCAAGGATAGAGCCGCACGGAAACGATAGAGCCCGGCCCGTTAAGGCAAGGATATATACCGGCTAGTTAAGGCAAGGATAGAACCCGGTCAGTTACAGCAACGATAAATCCCGGCCAGTTAAGGCAAGGATAGATCCCGGCCAGTTAAAGCAAGAATAGAGCCCAACCACTTACGGAAACGATAGAGCCCGGCCCGTTAGGGCAAGGATATATCCCGGCCAGTTAAGGCAAGGATAGAGCCCGGCAAGTGAAGGCAAGGATAGAGCCAGGCCAATTAGGACAAGGAGATAGCTGGGCCCGTTGCGGTACAGCTTACAACCTGTGTTCTAAATTGCCTCCATCAACATCCTGGCAGATTCCTAGACGGACATAAAAATTTTCAATGGCACTTTTTATAATTTCAGGTGTTGTATCAGTGCAAATATTCATTATTCTTTGTCTCTGATCTTCCAGATCCCGTGGTTGTGTTAGATAAACTTTATTCTTTATGTAGCCCTAAAGGAAATAATCCAGTGGATTCAGAACAGGTGATCTGGATGGCCACTCAAACGTTATTCTCTTACCTATCCAACGATTATTGAATTCTTCAATTAGATATTCCCTTACAATTGTCCAAAAATGTGCAGGCGCGCCATCTTGCTGAAACCAAACCTCATCGTATTCTTCACCAGTTATCTCCTGTATCGCTGGTACTATTTCCGCCTGCAATAGTTTCAAATACTTCGAACCATCTAAAGTCCCATCTCTGAAAAAAGTCTAACTATTTTGTCCCTAAGAATGCCTGCACAAATATTTAATTTTTGCGGGTACTGCGTGTAATGTTCGCGCAACCATTGAGGATTGTCATTGCTACATAATCTAGAATTATGAAATAAACGTTTTCTCTGTCAAATGAAACGTTTTCTCTCTCAAATGAATTTAAAAACTCTTACGACTGTCATTCACCTTCGAAAATAATTTAATTTCAACCTTCTCCAATGTAACAGTGTCTTAAAAGTTTCTCTTACTGTTCCAATATTATTGGCAACCAATCGACCTTTGTTTTCTAAACGTAATTTGATGAGAAACTATTTAAAGTCTACCACGTTGCTGAAAAGATTATCTGGATTAAATATGTTGTCCATGGAGTCTGAACGTTTGGATACCACCAATACGGATATTTTCTTAAAACAATTTGCTGCAATCAAAAGTAGTAAATTATAGTATTGGTCATTTTTATTTCATACTCGGATTGTACAAAATTTTTATATCCATTTTGAATGTAATAATTTCCAGGTTTAACGAAAATCAACTACACCACAGTTCCCAAAATCATGCCGCATATGTACTACTTTTAAATAAACTTCTCCCTTCACACATTATGCAATAGAATTTTAAAGACAAAAAGAAAGTCGGCTCATTTTTCTGTACGCCTCTCTATCGTTATTTGTAAAATAAAGAATGTTAACAAGAGAGAACATTATCCTATTACAACTAAATTCTTTGTAAATTACCTACGTTATAACTTTTGTCCCAGAAAAAGTCTTCTAAAACCTGTCAAGTAAACGGACTTCTTATTGAAAATGATCAACTGGATGATCAGGGGAACCAACCGACCCTTGATATTAAATTAATTGCATTTGGGATCTGGAGAATTCCCTCGACCAACAAATTTCATTTTTATTGATTTTGGTAATCTTCAATTATAGTTGAGCTATAAAACTCTTGTTAAAAGTAGTTATCGGGTAATTCTCTAAATCTATCATCTGTTCCAGCGCTTCCGGTGACACCTGGAACAAACATTCATTTAATAGGAAGTGAAATCTAAACGCTGAAAAATCTCTTACATGTTTTAAGCATATTTACAAATTTAGTTTGTATTGGAGAATACAATTCTATTTGCAGCTGATATTACGCATGGAGTTATGCAACAATCGTGCCAATATTAAATACAATGTGCTTGAAGTACGAACTCTGATAAAGTCGTTCATCTTGTACTATAAGTTTTCCGAAACCATAAACTAAGAGCAATTGTCACCTGAAACAAACCCTGCTTCGGGCACCTTGACTTCAAGAACTTTAAAACTCTTTTATAATATGTATGTAACGCTAGTGCGTTAATTAAGCAAACATTAGTGAAAAGAAAGGCATTTTTTATTTTAAGCTAGTAAAATGAGCTTTAGTGCAAGGATAGCTTGAAAATGTTATAGACTGTTAGGAAATTTACATTCATTAACATGGCTATTTCGTTATAAAATTAAAATAGGACATAAATAGTGAAGTACCTAGTACATTCTTTTACAACCAGCAATAAAGACCCGGACTTCACATTATGCATAATAAATTAGTTAAATACCACATATTTCAGCAAATTACCAGCAAACGAAGATGCGGTCGTAACCAGACATACGAATTGAAAGTAACCGAGATTATTGAAAATTGAACCTATACACAGCAACCCATAAAACAGTATCAAATTTAAGACATACTGATTAAGAGATGACGCTGCTATCGGTATTAAATAGAAACAATGGAATGCATATAACTCATCTTACGCACCTAAATACCCTTAGCAACGACCTTGAGACATTATAATGTGAATAAGAGCTGCTATGCTTGCGGCCAGTTCTCAATGCTTCACTCGAAAATACTACATTGGGTTTAAACGCGAAAATAAACGTGCTTCAAATTTTAACCTAACTTCAAAATTAAACGATCTCAAATAAAAATCTACTAACTGAAACTAAAACTAAAATTGTTGTTTAAATAATGGTATCCTAGCATTAATTTTGGAGTATGTTCGATCAACAAAACACAAGCAAAAATAAAAGGGGAGGGATCCGTAATACCGAATAACAGCTGCCAGCTCTGCTTACCGGTGCAACCTAAAGGGTCCACTTGAAACTATCCAAAGCCAGCTTACTAAATTTAAAAATGGATTCAAATTTCCAACCATACGCCAAATGTATTAATATCGAATCCAGTTCTTACTCTATAAATTTTCAAATCGTCCTCTCTGATCTAAGTAATTTATATTTTCAGCCTAAGTCCGTCTCTAGCTTTCCCTACCGTGCCCTAACTGACATATTATAATTACCATCTTCCTTCCTATAGATACTGTAACCAAAAACAAACAAACGGCAGAACGTCAAACAAAGCAAATGAAGTCACAAAATAATAAAATACAGGCAAAAATATAAATATAAAATAAATATAAAATAAATATGAAATAAATATAAAATAAATATAAAATAAATATAAAATAAATATAAAATAAATATAAAATAAATATAAAATAAATATAAAATAAATATAAAATAAATATAAAATAAATATAAAATAAATATAAAATAAATATAAAATAAATATAAAATAAATATAAAATAAATATAAAATAAATATAAAATAAATATAAAATCAATATAAAATAAATATAAAATAAATATAAAATAAATATAAAATAAATATAAAATAAATATAAAATAAATATAAAATAAATATAAAATCAATATAAAATAAATATAAAATTAATATAAATATCTAAATAAGCATAAGCATCTCACAGTGCATAAATTAGCAAAAGCATCACCCAAATTACCAGGTGCATTTGCATAAGCATTATGTCGGCTAGCGCCATCACACTAAAAACGCGCTTGTTTAAGATTATAGCAAAATCTGCTTAATAATACAAATCAATGCTTATGCGAATGCAGCCGCTACAATTTTATTTGTATCTCGTATATATATTTTTTCAGCATCCGAAGATCTGGTCATCTGCTTACATATATTTGTATCTTACTTCTACGAGGAGGTGAATATTCACTAAACGTCCAGGGGGGTTACAATGATTGTCACTTATAAGTACTGGGGGAATGCGCGGTTTCAGTCTATTGTATTTTCTTTGTTTATTTAATTGTTTTAATTTAGTTAGGGTTTTTGATGCATTTTGTTATTATGTATTGGCCCCGATTAAGTTTTGATTTATTCCCGATATTCCGCTCGTTTGAGGTGATACAGTGATTCTTATAGTGTCGTATGGCGGTTTGTCGTGCATAATAGACTTTTGGTTATTTTTGGTTTTTGTTTTTGATTTTTGTTTTAAATTTTAGTTATATTGTGCTCATATGTCATATATTATGCCAAGTCAAATAAATTCAAAAATTATTCAATTCTTCTTCCTCACCCTCCGATTAATTTTAAAAGCTGCTCAAAATGCTTTCTGGTTAGCCACTTCTCCGACTTCTTTTAGGCTCTTTGGCCATGCTAGCTCTACGATAGCTAGTTTCCTATCTACTAACCCTCGATTTGCCACCTCGAGTAAACAGTCTGTAACCGACCTTGCCTTGTGACAATGTCCATCTTTATAAAAGGGGCGCACGCTTACAACATTTGCATATATACCTTAAAACGGCTCACCCCTTTAGCAATGTCCACAATCTCAACACAAAATCGAGCACGCTGATTGGCCTTAGGTCGCTCTACGATCTTCAAGAATATGTATAAAACAAGCTGCATTTCGACTAGACCGTCGCTGGACTCAATCATCTAGCGCATCTCCTAGCCTAGTGGAAAAAGTCGAGACCTTAGCGCTTCTTGTAGCCTGAGGAACTATCGTAAGAGCCTGGCGCTTCTCCTAACCGTGGCATCATCGAAGAAGACCTCGGCTTTTCTTTGAGCCCGAGGCAGCACGACGGCGCCAACGCTTTGGCGCGTTTCTCTAGTCCAAAGCCGACGCCACAGCGCTGCATGGGCGGCGCCACGACAAAGAAAAACAGACGACGCCGTCAACGACGCCGAGAGCAGCAAGATCCCGTACAACGGCGTATAACTAACACTCATCCACCGGGACGACCCCCTGGAGGTTCGCTGTGAAGAAGGCGTACCGAGACGCTGCGGACCAACGCAGAACGAACAACACCTTGTAGACCTTTATATATTTCACCTTTGCATATATGTTATTTCTTAAATTGTAATTACTGTATATATGTTCTAATGCATCCGAAACGGATGAATAAAAATCAAACCTAATTGTTTTACTCAAAATTGTTGCACTATATCTAGTCACAGAAAACTCAGCCGGATAACAAGTCGAAGAGCACGCGTTCTGTGTTTTCTGCGCTCCCACCGCATTCGCAGCGGCGTTGTGGGTTAAACAGAATCTTTGCAAGTAGGCTTTCAAGGCGCCGTGTCCTATTATCAACTGCACCATTTTATGATCGAACTTCACCAAGATCTTATCTCTGGCTTACATGCTCGGTATAAATTTCATTGTAAACCTGCCCGTGACAGCATTGCTCTACGTCTGTTCCTATTGTCGTAGTGATCAATCTTTGCAACTTTCTTTTAATCAGAAACCTCGGTATCGACGAGCGTCATATATCCGGAAGTCGCCAGTTGTAGTCTCATTAGCTGATTCATTCGTCCTATCATTTCCTTCGTTACCAACGTGCGATCTAACCCAACAGAACTTTAAATGTCAAAACTCGAGCGCCGTATGTGCTATCCTCTAGACGTCCGCTTGGAGGTCTGCGAGCATATTTGTTAAGGCCGTCAGCGCTGATTTACTGTCATTGATGATGTAGTACACGCTCCTAGCCGTGTGATTTTGTCGTTTGTTCTAGCGCAAACCACACAGCAGGGGACTGTTTTCCGGCAATTCATGAACTCATGCCCGGTCTCGACACAGTTACCGCACCACTGTACCTTCTTTCTGCACTCCATCGATCTCTGTCATTCTCGTAGCACCTGTAGCACTGAGTCATCGAGAAGTGGTCCCGGGCCCATACTCTTCGCCACCTGATGTTAATAGCGCTTCAGTTAATACGCGCCTTCGATGTGTGAGGGTCACTTTTAAGACGACGTTGGCGAAGAGACCCCTAGGGCCCTTTGCCCAAACCTGAACCTCTCTCTTAGGTGGAACGACCTTAAGGCGGTTTAAGTCTTAGAAACTGTGTGAACGAAGAACTCGAATAGGACATTGGAACATGATAACTTATAAATACCGACGGATCATAGTAGAGAAGATCAATCATTTAATCAAACTTTTTATCTTCAATTATTCGATTGACAAGCTATCGCTTAGCCGGTATAAGAGTTGAGCAATTTAATTGACGGTAATTTTAAACTAGGGTTTGTTAGTGTAACAAATGCCAAACGCAAACGTAATTGTGGATTGTAAGAATTGCCCATATGTAAAGGTTATTTTTCTAGTCGATGCACATGCCCACATGTAAAACTTGTTCCTCTGGTAGATGCTTCAAAACAGGTTGGATTATTGGATTCCTCACAATCTCGTTTTTGTCCTACACGACACGCTTGCACAAGCCTTGTACCATCAACAGGCTGTAAGTTATCGAATTTTCGTTGTTCATCTGCTATATATGCCTGCTTATGTATATTTCATAATTGGTTTTATAAAAATTATTTTTATTAACGGGTTTTTTACGTTGGTGCACGTTTAATTAAAAGCGTAACGTAAACAGGAAATTCTTATAAGGAAATGTACCACAATTGTATTTTCATAAATTTATACCTATTAGTTAATTTGGTTGGATGCCTATAATTGATAAATGCAAATTATTCTTTGTTTAGATACGCGCATATTTTGCCAGTTAGGAATAGAGCTTTGTTTATTTATTTTGTTGAGTTTGTTATATACTGTGATAATTATGTACGGATAATATAGGTTAGATAACCCACTTGACGTTTTTTTATAATTTGTGCTGATTTTAGAATAGTAGGTGTGGAAAACAGTGTACACAAGGCTCCATCAACTTGTATTGCAGAAAAGAAAAACCATTTATATCGTCTATTAATACACCCTACGTCTAGCAAGACTAAAATCAAGTGAGTTGGGCAGAAAGTTCAAAGACTTTTATAGATACGTATAAGTAAAGGTGCCAAAGCTTTTATACCATTAGAAGATTTACATATGCTTTTATAGGACCTACCTTTCACCATCGAAAGCTAGCTGGTGCATTAACTAATCTTTAGGTCTCCTTGGGAAGGTAAATTCGATTCTGGTAATTAACGTCAATTTTGCACATAACATGCATTCTAAATATCAGCATGAAAAAATGAAACTCCAAATTCTTTGAATTCCTCATTTCCTCTTGAAAGTGTTGAAAAGTGTCATAGTACAAACGCAATTGCACTAAAGCTGGATTGCTTTCGGGGCTAGACAACATGTAGTACATTTTTTGAAAATGCTAAAGTCACAGGTTATTCTTAAGACTTCTAACGATAGGTTTATTTTTAAGCTTTGGAAATCCTATGTATTGATAAAGGCATCGTATAAAACAGGGAAGCTTCTGTAATACATCGTGTAACATACTGTTTTAATACGCTCTAATAGTTCTATTATTTCTAAAATAGTTATTTTCTAGTTTAATTTTAGCATTCTAATTATTAGAATGAAGGTCTTGTAGCATAAATATGTCTGCAATTGTAAGCGGCTGCAAGATCACCCAAGTAGCGTCCGAGCGAAGTCCCAGGAAGATATAATCCAAGAGTTAATTAATTTTTCTAAAGGCAGTTTACTTCAAAGGCACTAAACAAGTTAGATTAGTTGCTATCTATGATTAGATGTCAATCATGTTCTAGGATCCTATTTATGTCAGGGTGGTCGGAAGGAATTTTTCAATTAGCGGAGTACTCAACTAAAAATTAGTTCCGAGATCTACTTGTGTGGCTATCTTAGTGCAATTGGCAGTTTAATTAATCTTAAAGATTTACGACCGGCGTATCCTAAGTCGAGTATGAGAGCCAAGAAAGGGGTTATTTTTCAATTAACTTAAATGTTTATAAGGATGCCAGCCGGTGGTAATCGGGGTTGTTTATTTCCAGACGCGTTAGAGGTTGAAGCGGGCTGTTATTTGCCAGAGTGAGTGAAGTGTTTTATTTCTCTGAAGTCAAGTGCGTGCCGTTATGTTTTAAGTTAATTATTTCTCTGAGTAAGTAATTAGTATATGTGGTATTACCATGAACTCAAGGCAGTGTTATGCAGCATAAGTCAGTTATTTGTTTAAATACAGTATTTGTCGACTTCCATAAAATACAACTCCGGGTTAAAGCTCAGTTCAAGTAAATTGATCCGTTAGATTATTGTTTTGGAGACCGCATCGTTTTAGAAGGGTCTTCTATTATATTGTGTTTCGACGGTGTCAGAGGCCGTTAATCACTAAGCCACGAGACTACCTGAGTATGCAAAGCTCAGGTCAGGAGTCACGTTACTGTACTATTTGACCCTTGAGCAGGTCGTATTTTTCCTGGTGTTGATGACCCCGTGGTTAAAGGAGGGTCGTCGCCATAAGCAAGTTAAGTAGACGACGGTAGAATTAATTAATTATTGTATTGGAGTGGTTTCACCCAGAACTGTTATTAATATTCATAAAATAAGGATCTAAGTTTAGTTTAGTTAAGTTGTGTTTGTGCTAGCCGGAGACTTTAAAAGATTAGCCCCTGTAAAGTGAGTTGTTTCCTGTCCTGCAATCTTGGTTCATCGCCCACGAACAAAGTGCGACGAGAGCTATTACTGCGATTGGTCCATGGGCCGTTTAATTCCCATGGTGGCGCCCTATTGTAAATAATGTTATTTACTGTATATTTTTGTTATGAATATGTAATTAGTTGAAGTTTTAGTTAGTAGCCCATTTAATAAAACAATCGGAATTTCGTCTCAGTGTGTTTGTTTAATGAACCCCCCCTCTCACCGACTGCTGCAGCTTGCGAGGCAACGTCCTGAAACGTGAGGGTACGATAGTACTAGAGGTCTTTGCCATTTATTATTTATTGTTAATTGGATACCCTCACGCGGTAGTTAAATATACCAAATTACAATCGGAGCCAGAACATTTATTTCAAATTAATTATATTAGTAAACATTCAATATTATGTATTTACTTTTAAAGTTATTACAAGCAAAAAAGTTATTACAATGTTTGTAGTTCCCCTAGCAGATATTTCTTTGTAAATTAACGTTACTAATGGATATGCGCACAAAGCTGAAAAGGCGCTTAATAAGTTACACGAATGGTCACAGCAGGCAAAGTTAAAATTTAACACGTTGAAATCAGAAGCGCTTTATTTCGGGACATAACCTTGGCAGCGATTCCCTAGACTAGAGTTAAGAGGGAAGTACATCTCGTTTAAGGATACTATCACAAACCTCGGTGTCAAGATCGACAATAAATTAAATTGGAAAGCGCACGCACAGTACGTAAAAGATAAGGGCAGCGAAATATCAAATGAAATGATGGCGGTGGCGAAAATAAATTAAAGCTTCAGGGTCGAACCGCTTAGGACAGTTTACGCCGGAGCAATAGAACCGGCGATGCTGTACGCAGCATCCGTTTGGGCGGAGGGTTATAAAGGCGTGCAACGCATAGCCACGATCAAGACAGTGAGGCGATCGTGGTGGTCAGTAGGACTCTCGAATATGTTGTTAGGGAGATCAGAGAAAAAAGATTAGTTAATACAGGAAAAGAACATGAAATTATAGAGAGTATGAATCTTGCAAATAGGGAAGTTGAAAGAAAAATCGTCGCGTTGGAGTTAGGGCACCCGGTACAAGGGCTCCGCGTAGTAGCTCTAACATTCAAATCAGAAAAATAAAACAAAAGTTCAAAACTTACTTTTTTACAAAATAGGTCAAAATTAAAACTTATATCATAAGTTTCTAGCGCATTTCTCTGTTCCCACAAATAACAGCTTTTCAATTAAATCAACCCCTTAGCTATTGCAGTTTCCTAAATTTCCCAGGTGCTACATTTTTATCTTAGCCACAATGTATACTGTAACAATAACACCAAAGTCTAGAATTGAAAGGGGTAAAACCATTATACCTGAAATAAATTGATTGACAGGAACTAATATAAAGTAAACAAAAAAGAAGGATCTAATACTACTACAGATGTTTCTAGAAGCAGTATTAGTTAGATGTATAAACCGTACGATAGGACAGGGAACTAGTTTAAGTATTAATCCACAAGCGTCATGAACTGAATTGTAATTCAGATGGTTAAAATGAATACGCTTAACGGGTATATTATATATATCAAGGATGAACAATTAGGGTTTGCATAAAGGAATAATGTGTGTAGATACATTACATTGTCAATTTAGTAGTAAATGCAGTATAATTGTCGTGTTAAAAAATAAATTAGTGCAGCCAACATTGCTAACGATAATCATGAGTGATCCCTGTAGCGGCATATGAGTATATTATAAATTTTTTGTAACTAATTTGATCAACTAAAAAACCGTAGCTCGAAGTCACAATCCAGAACTTTACATAAAAATGTTCCTATGTGTCATTCTAACAGAAGTAACTGGATTGATTTGCCTTTTTGATGTATCATCTTTGATCACCCAATCTTGAAACAAAGAATAGAGCTGCATAAATTATTTTCGCTGGAATTGTACATCAGGGTGTAGACATAAACCACAAAGGGCGTTTCAATACCGTCCAAGATCTAAACCAACATGGTCCCTAAATTGATGTAACGTTATTAATACTAAACGTGCGATTGATAGCGCTAACAACTTTCTAAATCTACCAATAAATGTTTATTTTAAATTATCTCAAAAAAAATTTGTAGTAATTGCACTTAAGGTCCGCGAGAGAGAAAGAAAGCTATTTTATCCATCCAAGTGGTGACAGATAATCACACGCAAAAGCATGAAATCCAAATTAACGATTGTGTTTGTATAAACCACAGTAATACTAATCCAAATGCCTTCAGTTTCAGCGCAATCTAAAAGATTAGGCTTTGCAAAATAACATCCATAACCGCCCACTTATTGAATGTGTAACAAAACCTAACTATAAATCTTGAACCTCTGCCAGGTTACAAGTTCCCAGAAATTGAACATCCTTAAGTAAAACGGGTTTCCAAACGTATCTCGCATGTCGAGGAAGTATCTAGGAAATGGGTTTCTTTCATTTGGGCTTCATAGAGATGTTTTTATATTAAAAGCCTATTCAAATGTTGATTTTTAGTCAGGAATTTAAATTCTGGCGTATAAAAATTTTAGAAAAAAATTGCGGCTGCGAATAGGCAAAAATTAAAACCTTGATTGTGGAACTTACCATAAGTTATCAGAAAGTATATTTACATAAAAATGAAAATTATAAGAAGATTAATATACCAGCCTACCGAAGCTGATGCCTTTCTCTTCTGATCTCGTTCAATCAAAGATTGTGTAACGGTAGTGCGTTATTCAATCAAACATTAAGTAGTAGAAGAGAATTTATTAGCTCCAGTTAGTTAAATTAGCTTTTAACACAAAAGCAACATCCAAAACTTAAAAGCTTTAGTAGTTTACATTTAATAACGTTGCTATTTGAATATAATATTAAATTAGAACGAAAGGATTAAAATAGTAAAACATATAGTTTATTGAACACAAACAGTAACAAATATCGGGACTGTACACCCCTTCGCAATAGATTGACAAAAAAATACAGATAGACACAACCTGCATATTAAAAATTATTTGTATAATTTTACTCAAGTTCAAGAAAGCTTAGGTATGAAAACTTACGCCAATTACCATATACACATAAAATACTACCATAAAATTAATGCGTTGCAGAAAACGAATGATATGGCTTTCTATTTCCGATGTAAAAACGTGAGAGCAAGATGACGATTTACACGGACAGAACGACGTTAACCTTGACATTAGAATAGTTTAAACATACAATCTGTGAGAAACGAAAGTAGTATGCAATTTTTCTAGAATATAAAACTTATAAAAGCTGACAGATAATAAGAGGGTGAACAGATCAGGTCAGGATAGTAACGACAAAAATTTAGACCGCGGCTAGCAAATTCGATTGGTCATCGTGCGATGGTTAACCTGACGGTATCATACTTGAATCTTTTAGTAAATAAATGGAGTTTTGGACGCGAAAATGGAACACGGATATGTACGTGTGTAGTTAGTTTGAAAGGTAATCGGAGTTGATAGGGAGCTTTTATCAATATCTACAGTGGGATTTTATATTTAGTCAAATCCTGCTTTGAAGATCTTCTTTAAGCCAAGAAAAAACTGTAAGTAGTTGAAATATTATTCACATCGCTTAGAACGATTATTTCCTCTTGTTTGTTTTTGGTATTGAGTAACTGTGATGAGAATAATAATACTGTAAATTGTGAAGGACCAATAATAAATAAATATTAAATAGTGTTACCAATCGAAAGGGATGTGATTTATTTAAATCTAAATTTTGTGTGTGCGCGTACCTGTTTACAGTAATATTGTCGTGCTGCTTGTATTTAAATTGATTTTGATAACTTTAAAATTGTTGTATCTGTACCCGTTTACTAGAATTGTGGTATAATGCCGTGTTAGAATAGATTTATGTAAAGCAATGGAACGAATGCTTCCTTTTTTTTAATAGAAAACATAGATTGACTGTAAAAGGTGCTCCATTTCACAGGGTTCGTCTTTAGGAAGATTTCCTCTAGACCAAAGGAGTTAGCGCCGATAAAGTAAAACAATACTGACGGACTTTCAGGGTAAGTAGTATTAGTAATACCTCGATAATGTAATTTACCCATTACATAAGTTACATTAAGCTACAATACATAAGTTATAATCAACATGTAAGAGACGCGCGAATGGGCGAAGATGGACTGGTTGTTAAAACTTTGAATTTGGAATTCGCCAGAAGGGGTGGAAACTCCGTAACAAAATAAGGGTGCACTAATTAACTAGAATGGTGCGGAATTGGTCCCTATAAAACAATGAAGTAAATAGAACACAAAACAAATCAACTAACTGCAACTTTAAGCTACGGTACTAATAACACCTCGAAGAACTTTCAACACTGTCAAATTTATGGGCGTCAACTCGACTGGTGTAGTGATCCTGCGAAATATGAGTATTTCCTGGGATTTTAATTACGTTGATCTCCTGATGTAATGGAATTTATTTCACAATCAATCAATTAATTTAGTTAAGAAAAACACAGTTTCACTGCGTCCAATAAATCAATTTCTATACAGCATCACATTCTGAGCCCTGTTAACTAATACATATAATATTTTTAAAGTTACTTAGATAAATAACAAGTCACGTGACAATATTCCCTAAAACATGTGCATACAAGATATAAAAGTCAATAAATCCAAGTAGCAACACTGGGCTTTCGGTGAGTCAATACGCGAGTTACGTTTTGGGCCTTGGGAGTTGCCTTTTTAAAAAATCTTCTTCCAAAAGTCTTGTAACAAATTTATTTAATCAGAAATTACAAGTGGAATTTTACAAAACTATCTAAAATTACTCTAAGTCGAAAATACTGTTAAATGAATTTAATTTAGGGTGAGTAGTCTGAACAACCAACAATGTAAAAGCTGTGAGGCTCAAGACTGATTAACTATCTTGGGGATCTCGGGGTATTTATGTTGCCCCTGCCCCTCACACTTCAGTGGGAACTGCAGAGCTCATGTCTGCTAATTTCTTAATTAATTTATATAATACAAAGTAATAATCTTAATTTTAATAGTTGCGGTTTTATAGCCGTCTGTGACCTGCACCTGCAGTATCACTTACGTCTGCAATACATTGTATTCACATCCGTTCTCATAACTTGCTTGTGAACTTTTATTAACTTCTTCTTTATTTATCCTTGAATTACATTGTTGCGTCTTACTTAAATTTTTTAATAATCTCTATTTAATTATACATATATTGATTTTGGGGATATGTAATTTGCATTAAACATTTATAATTACATAAATTAGTCACTTTTGGTTGGTTAGGTTCTTTTTATTAATCCTTAACAATTTAACCACAAAATATACTGTTTAACTATAATTCCAATGTTTGGGCTTTGTAATCTAATAAAATATACAATATAACCTACCATGCGGTGGACTTTTTATACTTTTAATGTTCAGCTATACAGGTTTTATAATCGCATACCACTAAAAGCAAAAGAACAATTTGTATATATTTACACTAACGTTAGAACTAAGTGCAATTTAATTAAAGCCATAAATTACGCAAGCTGGACTCCACGTTGGGCTTATTTAATTCCCATCAAAGTGGTACAGAAGTTCCCTGTGCAAATTTAATCTTGGGTTTGTGTCGATTGTCGGGAGATTTACCACGTTGGACGCGCTGTTACTACTTCGTAGCTAATAGGGTTTTTCGGTTTCCTTTTTCTATAATAACTTCTCATATATGAATTCGTTGCTGGTTCGCGAGTAATTGATTAATCTTTTGCGGTGGCTGTCTCGTTTCTATCATTTTTTCTACTTTTTATTTGTTCGGACGGAGATGTTATTGTATAATGTATAACATTTCTATTGCATTTGTATCGAAACACATGAACGATGCGTGACTTTCTATGCCTTATTACGTGTTTAATTTTCCCTAATATAACTATGTTGTTAATTTGAAACATTGCATTTTATGATAATGTTTGGTTTGTAACATAATATCTGTGGATTTTACTAAAAGGTCTGCTTTTCTTTGTATTTAGCAATACTGTAATCATCTTATCTTTATCTTGTCTAGTTACATTGAAAAATACACCTCACAGAAGCATACTTGAGACGCGGAAAGTAGGCGAACTGAAATGCGTCATCAGCTTATGTAGCCAATCAAAAAACTGATCGGGTGAATGTACATTGTTACGTTTATTTTCGGCTAAGTAAAAATACATTCTTTTTTGGTAATGCATCATGCATTCGAATAGAGCCCGCTTAGATCTTTAGAGCATCCTCCTGTACCTTTTACCGCTTTACAATAAGAACACTTTCTAATAATTTGCATTTCAATATATTTACGTTACCAAATAAAAATTCCCAATATTAAATTAGATAGTAGGTACTTTGTTTTAGCTGTGCGTGGGCTTACTATTCTGATAGCATATATGTGATTGCAACCACTTAGGTACTCGTCGAAATAAGATAGCGGACTATTGGATAAACGCGTGTTTTAAGTTTTAATCACCTGTGCAATAACACGAACATTTTGCGGGGATTGCTTAGTATTGAAAACAAATTGTTTGTTATTAAATTCTGTCCTAGAGACAACAAAGAATACTCGTTGTTGCCGTCGAAATTCTTTTTGTCTTTCCGTCCTTCCGAATTTCGCACACACAATTGTGTGCGTCTACGGGTGAATAGGACCGTCCTGTCACCTTGGACTTAAATGATGAGGCGACTGCCGTCCCTTTTTATGGCACAACTTACGTGATCCTAGGCCCCGCTACTCCGCCCTGACCCTATACAGGGTTAAGAGGCCCATCAGCATCAACACTTGGGTGAGTGTCGATCCGTTATTTGCTATATGGTTTTATTTTATATATAAATATATATATATATATATATATATATTGTCGTGAAAATTATTGGTTAAGCAGGGTATATAGGTCTAGATAATAAATTTTTAACAACTGCGTATACAGGAAATAAGAACAATATTTACGCGCGAAATTAATCAGTTGCGATAGTGAAAACGGACGTTTATTAAAATATTTTTCTATTTCTAAATCAGAATGTTAAAATTACATAAAGTGGGGAAGCTTTAGAGTACATGAAAACTCAAGGATACGCATAATTAGTTGTAATAGATTAAATCAAGCGCATGGGATAAGAAACGAAGTTTTTGAGTATAGAAAATCAATAATTTAAACGCATATTTCTATTTAAATAAACAAAACATTCGTTATACAAATCCTAAGAAGTGCTAAAACTCGGAATTATAATTTTAAATGGATAGTTTACTTCAAAGAAACACCTGATCGTTAAAATGTCAAGTTCAAAGAACTGAAATATACGTTGGGACAAAATTCTATAGAATTGTTTGTAACGGTCGGTGCGACAAGCTGGTAAAATAATAAATGCTTTGAAGACTAAGTGAAATGAAATATCTATATTGTAAAACAGACAGAGAATACGTATAATAAAACGTTGGTTACAATACACGTTTAAATAAGCAGTAGTTTTGGAGGCCAACCACAATATTGATTTTCTGTAGCTTGAGACGGGTTTTTAAAAAGACAATAAATATTAGTGAAACAAAGAAAGGGTTGGACGTTAAAACGGGGGAAGCAATATAGTTGGTCGAAGGCTAAAAGTTTTAAGAAGCTCGCGTCGGTTAGATGTGGTTGAGCAAATTTCTATGTAACAGCACGGCAAACTTGGAATTTTTCAGAATCTTTTTGGAAAATAAATTTTTCGATAAAAAGAGGGCCGTGAGGGGTATTCAAAAGCGTATAAATACACTGGAAAAGGTATTAAAGCTTTCGTTTAGATCTTAGATCGTGCTCTGATATCTCTTACGTATTTGCTATTACGTGCTCCTACGTTGTACTGATTGTCGCTTGTTCGTTAAATTATCCCACAACATCTTATTTAAAAGTTTGTAAAAGCTGTTAGTAATGTACCGGTAAAGTATTAAAAGTGTGATTTGCACAAGTGGGTGCTGGCTTCTAAAAGGTGCTGTTACTAGACGCTACAATCTAAGGGTAGGATGGTACTTGGGTAAGCGAATTGAGAAGTTTGAAACCTGTATGTGTGAAGTGTAGTGATTATGGAAGGTAAAGTTTGGTCAAGACAATTATCTGGGTAGAAATACTAAAGGTAGTTGCAGAGATTTGGTTAGCTAGTGGACATGACTTGGATTCAGGCATAATCACGAAGTGGATGGACACAACGACGAGGGTTTTGGAAAACATCTTCAGAGGTAACGATGGACGAAGCTTACTCCAGGTAAAGAAAACTAATTTATTGCTTTTGCTAGAACATTTGTGCTGGTATTGTGTGCTTGAGTGTTTTGACTTATTGGGGGTGTATTTGATTACCGTAAAAACTCATTGAAAGGGGTATATGTAAAGGACTATTGATATTAGTTATTTAAAAATGTTTATTAATGACAGAAAAATGTTGTTGTAAGGAGTAAACGGGTCTTTAGCTTTATTTTAAACAAAATGCGATGTGCAAAAGCATTTAGAGTAACTGGGTTATACTGAGCTCAAAATAAACCAGAATAAAAATCAATTTATGGTTGTACAACGGGCCCATTTACTCGTCTAAAATAAAATTGTTGAAATATATTAAAATCATGAAATTTTAAAAGATTGAAAGATTGAGATGGTAACAGTTTTTTTATCAAACCGTATATACAAATGTGTAAATATTTTCTTACTAATGGAAACTTGTTAATATGTGTAAATAAAAAGGTTGTATTTTGCATTATTTGAATGGTAATTTTATTTGACTGAATATGTGAGAAAGAGTGAATTTAGGATGGTTGGTATCTAAGAAGAAGCAGATTTTAGAGCTAGCCGAGGTGTGCAGAAATAAGGAGGCGTTCCAAGGGTATTGTAAGATATTTTTTTTTATTATTAGATTTTCCGAAAATTTTATGACGGTCCAACAGATGCGATTCCGATTGTTTTAGGAATCCACAGTATATGTATATATATATATATATATATATATATATATATATATATATATTGTAGTGGTTTTAAAGGTTAAATTTAACTATAAACAAAGCAATTTGGAACACCCTGTATTGAGGATAACAACCAGAATTTACGTGCGAAATTTATTTCATTTAGTTCATTTTAAAGTAACAAGTATTAACAAAAATTTACAATTAATGAATAAAATTTAGTTAGGTTCCTAAAGAAAATGAATTTTAGAAGCCAATACAATTTATTTATTAATTTAATGGAGTTTAATTGAACGGATAATTAAGTATAATACGCATAAAAGCATTAAAAATCGATAATACCAAGGTAAAATGCTTTGCTAACACATAAACAGCCGTTGAATATAAAATACCTTGAAAAGCTAACTCGTAGAAATGTTGCGGTTAATTGAACACCTGCATGCCTTCGAAATGTCAAGTTCCCTTTATTCTTATAGATAGCAAGCAAGTTTTAAAGAATATTGTTTAAACGAATATCGCAAAGCACGTACACAAGTCCACATGGAGTAAAGTTGAAACGCGGACAGTAATATGAATTCTCTACCACTCAAACAAGGTTAGAAGGAAACATATAATATGCATAAGAAAGGGACAGCGTTAATATAAGCGGGGTTGTTAAGGCGTCAATGGATATACTATTGGTCGATATTGTTAGTTGTACAACAGACAAACACGGGGATATTTGAAGTGGGGTTTATTGGAAAATATCGCAACGGCGCGCTAAATTTCGGGGATTTCGAAAACGGTTGAAACAAAATTTGAGGAAGTGTTATTTTAAATTATATTTTTCAAGGGAAGAGCAGCCTAGAGGTGGCATTCGAAATCATATAAATACTTGAAGAGAATTAGCATCGCTCTCTCTATTAACTTCGATCTCTTAGTATTTTTACCGCTTCAGAATACGAGTTTGTAAGTATACATAATTTTAAATTAAATAGTACAGTGTTGGCCTCATAATTTGATACGCGAATAAGTGACGAATCTAAAATTTAATAGAGGTGCAACACTTATCTTAAACAAGCTCGTGAAGTGACGTGAAGTAACGTAAATTTAAAGTAAATTAAACTAAAGTACACACTTATGAAAAAAGTGTAATTAATTTGGAGTTGGATTTGGATATACCGTGAAGGCAGAGCAAACAGCACAACCTAAATGGGGTTCATCTACAAACAGCTAGAAGCCGCCAGCAGAGCAGAGCGAAACAACTTAACGACATCGTCAACGGAGTAGAGATCTTCAAGAAATTCCAGGTAACGCTTTAAAATTGTTGTTGTTATAAACTATGAAACTATGAAAATTGTGTGACGTGTGAGAGTGAATTTTGAAGATATTGTGCATTATTTTGCGTATTGAAAATAATACGTATAACTAACTTTATTATGGTATTTAAATAGAAATCTAAAGGTGTATATAAAGCTTATTAACATTCCATCACAAATTTAAAATTTTGATTGTTACGAGTGCATGGGTTTTTTTTGTTTGTTGTAAGAGTATGCGAAGTACAAAAGCATACATTATTCATAATTAACTTGGTTATCATGAGCTCACCATACTCCAGAGTATACAAATTTAAAATAAATTATAAATAAAGAAAGAAAATAAGGAATTGTTCAGGGCTTATTTACTCCGGGTATATTCAATGTGTTTGATATTTTAAATTAAAATCCAGGACAGTACAAAAATAGGATTTATTGAGATGTAACTTGATTTCTGAAATGTCGATAATCTTGAATTTTATTTGTAAATAGTGGTAAATAACTATTGTATGATGGTTGTATTATTTTGTGGTTTTATTGAGAGTGTGCGTGAACGATACAGAGTATAATAGTGAATCTAGGTATCCAAGAGGAGACCCAACTGAGCTAGCCTGGGAACTGAAGAAGAATTAAGGTGATGAAGAGCGGAATCTGGGTAAGAGATTAATATAATTTTATTAAATCTTTCTACTGTGTGCAATTTTGGATTTCTTAAAAATGAAAATAAATTAATTTTCAAATCTACTGAGATCCTGAGGGATACACGGCAATATATATATATATATATATATATATATATATATACTGATCCTTCACCGTGAGAACTTCACGTAATGAGTTCTCACGATGGTGATTTTCTATTTAAGACAAGTATGAGTATCATCAGAAATTTTGTTAATTAATGGCCTGATAGTGAAAATGATTGTACATATGTGAATGTATATGGACTATTTATATTGTATTTAAGCAATATAGTTATTTATTTTTAGGTATTTATTTCTAGGCTTACTATTGTAACGCGCTACTACTACCGCGTTTCTTTAATTTAAAACAAGTAATAATAATGGTCTTTATTACTCACTGTTCACAAGTCTAATTAACAATATATGCCTTATTTATAGATGTTTTCAGTCCACTTAACAATGAAGCACTATTACACTAATGAATTTACAAGCACTAATATCTTCTTAAACTAACTTCTTTACCCTAGGTCCAATAACCACACTAACACAACTATTTGTTTATACACTTCTATTTATTTATGTATACTGCAAGCTGCATGCACATTAGACACAGCATATCATTTATGTATATATTCTAAAAACTCAACTACGTTTACTTTACAACGATATAATTTATATTAGACATTCAAGAATAGACTAACTCTTACATTCATAAGCGGCCTTATATATACCCTGCATTAAGATATGACTCATTATCTAGAACTTTGTAGAAGGATTCTCGAATGCTGAAGAATACGCTGTGCCCCGGGCGTTTGTATGTTTGACGGGTTGCCTAATAGTGGATCGCAACACTGCCCCCTCTTTAAAACCGTTACGTCTCGTAACTGTAAATCCATCTTGACTCCAATTCGATGACTGGTGACGGTATCGGCAGCTATCTCCTCTGGTGCATCCACCGCGTCGTTGGAAGTAACAGTCAACACTCTTTTCATGGTCTTGGTAGGCAACCGGTTGATAACAACAAACAAGAACCTGGACGTTGGTTCCTGAAAACTACTTCTAGCATATTTCGGACTATCCTCCAATCCAAGCGATCCAGTCCACAGCCCAGCTTGGGCACCGCTAGTCTCGTTACTCCATTTTCCATCATCTGCGCTTTAAGATTTAGCAAAGCCTCCCATAGATGTCCATAACTAGGTCTCTGCCATGAAGAATTTTTGGTGACCAGATAGTAAACATAACGATTTTTATCTTGAAGAACCAAAGATTTTCCTACAGTTGGCTGCTGTTGTACTAATTCATCCACACATCCAAACTTTTCTTGAAAACAACAGCTATTCCCTTGACATTGCCAAATCTTGAGCTACGCAATGTGCAAGGGAATACTCTTCTGGTGCTCTAAACAGATCTTGCTGTTTTCAACAACAACGCCAAATCTCGCTTTAGCGGAACCACCATACGCCGCCATAAAGCTCTCAAAATCTGCATTTGGCTCATGATTAATAACTTGCCGAACACCATTATCATTATTTGAGTCTTCCTGGTTGTTGCCAGTGTAGGGTGTTAAACGGTCAAAGTGTACCGCTTTCGGTTTACCACGAGGATCTTCTGATCCGGTACACTACATCATTAATCCTTTTAACACTTCGTACGGCCCTTCCCATTGTCTTTGTAGTTTTGGCGACAATCCACGTTTTCTTTGTGGATTGTACAACCACACTAAATCTCCAGGTTGATAACCACCTTCTTGTGCTCTCGTGTCATATTGTAATTTCATTCGATCGCTTGCTGCCTGTATATTCTTTCGGACGTTTTCGTGAATACTATTTGATCTTTCACGAAGCTTACTAACGTAATCTTCACCGGCGATCTCTTCTCCAGGTTTAAATCCAAACTGAAGATCACATGGTAGCCGCAATTCACGTCCTAGCATTACGCAAGCGGGCGAGTATCCTGTGCTGTCATGTACCGAAAATCGGTACGCCAGTAGGAACAAATGTAGATATTGGTCCCAGTCCGTTGATGTTCAGAGACAACTTTGGCCAGGTACTTTCCTAACGTTCTGTTCATTCTTTCAACCATTCCATCCGATTGAGGATGAAGTGGCGTGGTTCTAGTTTTCCTGATTCCAAGATGCTTGCAGACGTTTTGAAACAACGCTGATTCGAAGTTCCGACCTTGATCGGAGTGTAATTCCAACGGAACTCCAAAGCGACAAAACAACTCCCTCACTAGTACATCTGCAACCGTCTCGGCTTCTTGGTTAGGTATAGCATATGCCTCCGGCCATTTGGTAAAATAATCCATTGCAACCAAGATGTATTTATTCCCTTTCTCTGATTCAGGAAACGAACCAGCTATATCAATGGCTACCCTTTCAAAAGGATTCCCCACGTTATACTGTCTCATTGGGGCTTTCCGTTTTGAGACCGGGCCATTTGCAGAGGCACACAATTCACATTTCCGGCACCACTCCTTCACATCTTCTTTGCAGTTCACCCAATAGAATCTTTCTCTCACTCTTTCGAGAGTTCTTTTCACGCCAAAGTGCCCTCCGGAAATACCATCGTGCAAGTGCTGCAACACTTCCGGCACTCTGCTTCTCGGCACTATCACTTAAAGTCTCTCAGTGCCATCTTCAAATTCCAGGCGTCGTTTCAAGATTCTATTTTCCATCATCAAGGAGTCCCACTGTGACCAGTATGCCTTCAGGCTCCTACTTGAAATACTAATTTCTTCCCAAGCTGGTCGTTGTCCTCTAATTTTCCACTCAATAATACGTCCCAATTCGGCGTCATTCTCCTGGTCTTCTCGTATTCTTTCGAGTTGCCAAGTATCATCGGTTACCGTCATTCTATGGATGACACTTATTTTCTCTTCCATCTTGGAGCAATGATTGCAGTCCATCGGACAAGGTCTCCTTGATAGAGCGTCTGCATTCCGATGGCTAGTTCCTACACGATGTTCCGTATCAAAGTCATATTCCTGCAGCCGCTCTATCCACCTTGCCACTTGCCCTTCAGGATTTCGAAACTGCAGTAACCATTTCAGTGCGGCATGGTCTGTTCTCAACAGGAATTTACGGCCGTATAAGTACTTATAAAAGTGCTCTACGGATTTGACGACGGCCAACAGCTCCCTTCTTGTCACACAATAGTTCCTTTCTGGCCGCGACAAGACCTTGCTGAAATACCCAATAACTTTTTCTTGTCCGTCCTGCACTTGAGAAAGAACGCCTCCTATAGCTGTGTTACTGGCATCGGTATCCAACACAAACTTTCCCTCCATACGCGGATAACTCAAAATTGGTGCTGTAACTAGTAGCCGTTTCAGTTGTTCAAATGCTCTGTGGCAGTCGTCATTCCAATCATATTCTTGTCCATCTTCGGTTAATTTTGTTAACGGTTTGGCAATGTTCGCAAACCCAAGTATAAAACGTCGGTAATATGTGCACAATCCTAGAAAACTGCGTAGTTGGTGTATATCTGCTGGTGTAGGCCACTCTTGTACCGTTTTTATTTTGTCAGGGTCAGCTCTTATTCCGGTCTCTGAGACGACATGTCCTAGGTATTTCACCTCTTTTCCAAATAGGTGGCACTTCTTGGGGCTTAATGTAAGGTTTGCCCGCGTAATCTTTGGAATATCTCCTCTAGGTTCTTAAGATGTTCTTCAAAAGACCGGCCTAACACTATCACGTCGTCCAGGTACACCAGACATGTCTTCCAGGACAGTCCACGCAGTACCGACTCCATCAATCGTTCAAAAGTAGCAGGAGCATTGCATAATCCAAATGGCATGACCTTGAACTGCCATAATCCAGTTCCAATTGTAAACGCAGTCTTTTCTTTATCGTTTGGCTCCAAGCCTACCTGCCAGTATCCGCTTTTCAAGTCCAAGGTCGAAAACCATTTAGATCCGGATAGAGTATCTAAGGTGTCATCAATTCTGGGCAAAGGATAGCTGTCTTTCTTTGTCACATTATTAAGCCGCCGGTAGTCTACACAAAACCTTGTCGACCCGTCCTTTTTCTTGACAAGCACTACCGGGGATGCCCATGGACTATTCGAGGGTTCAATCACTCCCTGTTCTTCCATATCGGTGATAATTTGCTCGGCTTCCTTACGTTTTGCCAAAGGAAGCCGCCTGGGTGTTGTCTTATCGGTTGCGCATCTCCAGTATTGATCTTGTGTTGCACAACATTCGTCCTTCCTTTCTCACTATCATCCAGTGCAAACACACCTCGATATCGTCCGACCAGTTCTTTTACCTTGCCCAGTTGGTCGCCATTTAATCCTTGACACGAGGGTATCAACATATCCAGCAATTTCTGTGAGCAACCGTTGGTTGGTTTATTTTCGTGTCGTCCACACAACGTTTAATATGACATACTGGAATGCAACTTCCCACAATCATGCCTTTCTTCAGGGTCACTGTATGGGGATTAATGTTCAGCACCCTTACTGGTACCATATTTCGAGACTTTATCAGCGTTCTTCCAATCAGAAGTCCTCCTGACCCACTCCCGATTCAGTTGCTTCCATCATGCATACTTGTCCTTCCCGGAGCGTACCATCCGGGCATCCCATTACTATCATTTCTGCCTTCTCGGGTATTTTCATATCGCAAATCATTCGAACTTGCATCGTCTGGTTACTCCTACCTTGAAATGGAATCTCATCATCATCTATCCGAAGCACATTTTCTTTCATGTTTACATGAAACCCATATTCTCTCATGAGATCCATTCCCAAGATCACTTCTTCTGTAATTTCAGCTACCAACACTCGATGATTAATTAATTTGTCCCCAATTGTCAACATAACGGCAGTCTCTCCGTGAGTACAAATTTTCTCACCACTTGCCGTTCGAAGACACACCGATACAGGTAGCATTTTTCCACGACCAACCAAATCTGGTCTCACAATAGTTTTGTCGCTCCTGTATCCACGAGTAATCGGACACCCTACCATTAATTCTTCCATCGATATAAATGCTGTCCAGACTCCCCATCGACGATGCAGCACGGATGATAATCTCCGGGGCACTACGTTGTGCTGTCGACGTTCGCCCCCTTACGTCGACTTGCTTTAGTTTTCCTGCTGCTCAACCGGTTGTTTTTTTGGTTGA
This sequence comes from Platerodrilus igneus, assembly GCA_036346225.1. NCBI lineage: Eukaryota > Metazoa > Arthropoda > Insecta > Coleoptera > Lycidae > Platerodrilus > Platerodrilus igneus. The sequence continues at coordinate 2,113,753 of JARFIW010000765.1, read as the reverse complement.
GTGCAGCGTCTCTGTATATGACCAACTTCGCCGCAGTTCCAGCATCGCAGACCCCATCTCCGCGGTCGTTGTCTTTCAAGCTTTTCCACACGGTTGATTATTTCCTCTATGCTGTTCTGCGCTTGATCAGGTTCCTCTAAGGCAGACCAAACTTTGTGACTCATTCTGTGTGATGTCTGCTTAGCTGCTTCAAATTCAAGCGCATGAGCCAGTGCGTCATCTAACATCTTTGGCCGTGCTAATCTTAGCGCTTGCTGTATTTCGCCATCTTTAACGCCATCCACAAATGTTTGTACAGCCAGTTGTTCGAGGAAAGTATCTGGTGCCGTTGGATATGCCAATCTAACTAATCTGGCGATGTCAGCTTCGAATTCTTGCAGGCTTTCACTTGTCTTTTGCGAGCGGTTCTTAACTTGTGCGTGGTAAACCTGTTGAAGGTGAGCGTCTCCATATCTCATCTCAAGCTTCGATGTTAAGAGGCCGTAATCATTCTGCTGGTGATCGGGAATCGTTTGTAAGATGTTAAGAGCTTCCCCCCGTAGGGCCACTATTAGAGAGATAGCCTTCTCTTTGTTGCACCAACCGTTGGCTATTGCAGCAGCTTCAAATTGTTTCAAATATGTGGGCCAAGGTGTTTTACCATCGAATGTAGGTGGTTTTACTTTAAATTTAGACGGAATTGACTCGCTTCTTTCCGTGGTTCTTATTTCTGGAATGTTCTGATTAACAACTTGGCTTGGCAATTCAAGTGGCCGCGTTGTTAGTGAAATTACTTGTTCTTGCAGCCTCATCACATCTTCTTCCATTTTATCAATTTACTGTCCAACTTTTGCTCAACTGTTTTTACCTGTTCAGTGAAATCTTCTTTCAATGCAATGGAACTTTCCATTAATCTTCGTTCTAACGTGGCTGTATTTTCACTTAACTTTTCCTCTATTTTCTCAGCATTTTCACTAAGTGTCATTTCCATGCCGTATTTAAATTCTTTCAGGGTCGATTCCAGTTCAACTGACTTCACTAAGTTTTCGTTTAGTGTCACTTCCAGTTTAGCCGACCTCTCCTCCATTTTCTCAGCATTTTCACTAAGTGTCACTTGCATTTCGGATTTAAAATCCTTAAGGAAATTCATTAAACTTTCTGCCTCCATCTTATTTTGACTCCTTGTAACTGGCATATATAAACTACTTAAATGTCTTTAGACTTGTGTTTTAAATTAATCACTATATACCCCACAAATGCCTGACACCAGTGTAACGCGCTACTACTACCGCGTTTCTTTAATTTAAAACAAGTAATAATAATGGTCTTTATTACTCACTGTTCACAAGTCTAATTAACAGTATATGCCTTATTTATAGATGTTTTCAGTCCACTTAACAATGAAGCACTATTACACTAATGAATTTACAAGCACTAATATCTTCTTAAACTAACTTCTTTACCCTAGGTCCAATAACCACACTAACACAACTATTTGTTTATACACTTCTATTTATTTATGTATACTACAAGCTGCATGCACATTAGACACAGCATATCATTTATGTATATATTCTAAAAACTCAACTACGTTTACTTTACAACGATATAATTTATATTAGACATTCAAGAATAGACTAACTCTTACATTCATAAGCGGCCTTATATATACCCTGCATTAAGATATGACTCATTATCTAGAACTTTGTAGAAGGATTCTCGAATGCTGAAGAATACGCTGTGCCCCGGGCGTTTGTATGTTTGACGGGTTGCCTAATAGTGGATCGCAACACTATGATCACTTGGAGCTATAGTTTTTAAAGTTGAACTGTTGGCTTTTTTAATTAAGGTGGGGAGCGACCTAAAAACTACAGCTTGCCGTTGTAAAAAAATGCTCTCTTTTGGGTTTTGCTTTTAGATGTACATTGTAGTTATTGGGTATACATTTTTGAGTACTACTGTGCTCCTGTAATATATTTTGTTTAAGAATAAGTTTTTTTTTTATGTTTTGTTATGAGTTATGGATGAGGGTTTTTTTATTGCAGGTCTCCCTTTATTTGATAGTCGAAGTATCCCGCCTACTCACCGATTGAGGCCGGTCATCACTTACTTTTGGTTCTTTTGTAGACTACAGCAATGTACGTAGCAACATTAAGTGACAGATATAATCTTTACCCTTTTCTAGTGGCAGTTAAGTTAATAATCAAAACGATGCTTATAAACGTCAAACTTTGTATCTGCGGAAATTTACTCTGTGCGCGAGTTAGGTGTTGGGCTTCTTAGAACGACTTTTTAAAAAGCTTTTCCAAAAAACTTCTTTTAACGAATTTATTTTATACTGAAATTACATTTAGTTTTTAATTTACAAGTACGTTATGTTCATTATCGTTGGAGATCAAAATAATTCTAAGTTGAAATTCACTTTTTAATTAAATAAACTAAATTAAGGTGAGTAGCTGAACTGACAACAATTTTAAAGGCGAGGGGCTATAGACTGACTGGCCATCTTGGGCTCTCGAAGGTATTTATGCTATCCGTGCCCTTCACATTGCTTGTGGAAACTGCAGAGCTCATGTCTGCTTATTTCTGTATTTAATACAATGTAACAATCTTAATTCTAATAATAGCTGTCTTATAACCTACTGTGACTTGCACCTGCAGTATTATGTTACGTCTGGAATACAATGTCTATTTCCGTTCTCGCTGTCTGACTTGTTGAATTTTCAAATACCTTGTTGCATCTAACTTAAGTTTTACTAATTCTTATTTCTTAATAGTTCCAATAATTACATACATTCTAATTTAGGGGATATGTAACTCGCGTAATGCACAATTATTTAGTGAATATCTACCGCGCTTTGTTTATAACACCTAATTTACACTATTATTTGTTTACTTTTTATTCTGCTGTACTATAAAACTAGTAGAGCCATATTACCACTTTCCTCCAGGTCTCCTGTTTGCTTCTTTCTAAATAGCAGTAATCGTTTTGGTGTATTCTTAAATGGGATTATTTCTAATGAACGGTGTACAGAAGATTTCCTAATTTTATGTAAAACATGCGTAATATTAAAATCTGTTTTTCTTTTTTTTTGTGGCTTTGAAATAATTTACGAATCTGAGTTACGTTCCAATATGTATTATACAAAAATAATACTATTTTTTTATGTTTCTGCCTCTATGACCTAAATTTCCTTTACTAAAGTTAAAGATTTATTGAAATGTCAACCTTAATGAACACTACTTTTTATGAAATTAGAAATATACAGAATACACCAATATTAATTTGCGCGTTTAAGATTCATTTTCCTTTTTTGCATTCGATTTCTATTTAATGTATCACCAACGCGATTCACACTGGTCATAACCCTTGACAGAATCCAGCAGATAATTGCAGCTAAAATCATAAGTATTTCTTTTTGTGTTAATGTGGTGACAATCACAAATTATCTCATGCGGATATTTATTTGCCTCGCCTCCTTTATCTCACGTGTCCTTGTTTGGATCAGTTGTAAAAATCCACTTCTTTTAGTCAGAAGTTATACATAATGAGATATGATTACGACCTTTATATATTTTGCTTTGGGTTTCAGTAATTCTTCATTTATAAATTATAACTTTATATCTGTTGGAGCAGAAGCTTTATATCTTGGGTTTCAATAAATATGCGTGCTCTTTATGATGTCTAAGTTAACGGTTAGTAAAGGCTGCAGATATGCGTTCTCTAAAATTGAAACAAACCTTATCGTAGGGATGTTGGTTAGTTCTAACGCCTCCAGAAGGACGACGGCAAGAATCGTTAGACTCGTCGCGTACAATATTTAAATGTTTTTGCTAAGCCCTCTTGTATAGAACATCAAGTCCGTCTTGTAACCCACTTTGGTTTTTGTTTCTTTATAGTGTAAAACAAACATACCTTGAAATGTGCAATATTGCAAATCAAAGTATAAATTAAGGTTTGTCGCAAGACGTAGACGGCATTCCAACTATGATTTAATTATAACAACCAAAGTTTATTATCGTACGAGATCAATAACACTGTAGTGCCACTCTCCGAAAGATTTAAATCTAACACATTTTCCTACTTTTGATGTTTGTATCTTACAAACATGTATATACAAAACTCAATTTCCACCGCTTTTACATAAAGAAAATTTTCTTTTATTACATTCCAATAGAAGTAACTAGAATAGCTTGTGTTTTTGATGTAATATTCTTGATGATACAACCTTAGAACAAAGAAAAGACCGATATAAATTATTCTCGCTGAAATGGTACGCCAGGGTGTAGATATAAACTACATACTGTGGTGAAACCCTGTCAAAGAGGTAAACCAACCCACACCCTAAATTGATTTTATGTTACTAGTACTAGACGTAAATATATCGGACCACATGCGATGGAGAGCGTTAACGATTTTCTAAATCTTTACCAAGAAACTTTATTTTTTATCTTAAATGAAATTTATACCAACGGTACTTAGGGGTAGTCAGAGAGAAAGAGCAGTATTATAATCATCATATAGGTAACCAAGAAAATGAAGCTTTGTGTTTGTAACATTCAAACGCATTACTTTGTAATGTATTCAGTTCCAGCTTCTCTAAAACTTCAGTAAGAATGGGTTTGTTTAAAGACTTCTTAGGTTTGGTCAGTAATAGCTTTAAAAAGCACTCTGGCTGCATTGCCCGAAGGCTAGAAGGAGCAGCGTGCTCTGTGAACTGAATAAAAGGCACAGGTGCTCTTAGAAAGGTTTATAAAAAGGTTTTCTATATTGAAAACGCTTTTTACGAAAAGACATGATATACATTTTTCACGAATAAAAGGTTATCCTGCAAGCATGAATGACTAATCGAATGCTTTAACGACCGGAACTCTACTTTAGCTAGGTAATAGCAACTGCCACAGTGAATTAAACTGCGCATGTCTGCTATCATTTCGCAAAACTTTTGGTTTGATAGGTTATTCAAAGTTAAACTCGAGTTATTCGGCGCTAGCAAATAGATGACGTGAACTAGTTTAGAGGTGAGATGTGTCTGAAGGCTGTAGTCGAAGCAAAGATCCTCTTTAGCTTATATTTTTAATAGGTCGTCTTAAACACAATGTGCTATAAGGGTTAACGCGGAAAGTAGAAATTAAAGTGAAACTAATGCAAGTGGCGGCGTTTTTCAAGCTCGCAGCAAAAGATGCCCACCTTCCTATACTGCGTAGGGAAATATATGTAATTGGTAAACGCATGGTTCCGGCAAAAGTAGGATACAGGTTCAAGTCCTGTCCAAGACCTTATATTTTCCATCATTCAATTACTAGCTCGATTTGAAATGATCATTTGGGCTTTGCATAAAAGTCTAAGTTATTATTTCATCTTATTTACTGTAATACGATAGTGTTTATCAACTTACCTTGTGTAATTAATTATCTAAAATATTTATATATATATATATATATATATATATATATATATATATATTAATTTATATTTATGAATTTTATTTATATCAACGATTCTATTTTAAAAAACCTCACATTAGTAAGTATTTGATTATTGTATGCCCTAATAACGTTTCACAATTTTTAGTATTCTTGATAAAGGTTTAAAAATAAAAAATTTATAATAAAGAGTTTTATTCATTAACCAGCAGACTTAATAGCCTGTTATTATAGATACTTTATTTTATAATCTGCAAGGTCGTTACACCACATAATTATATATATATATTACTCATATTTAGACCAGGGTAGAAAATTAAATAATCACATCAAATAATTTTAATCACCGTGTATAAGGAATTTTATTAGATAATACGCGTTATTAAAACCATGAAGCATAAATAAACTCGGTTGTTTCAGTAAAAATAAGAAATTTAAATTATTTATAAGACGCTTTGTATCAAAAGAAGCAGTATTGAAAAGCTCTGCGTGTAATGTAATTATTCCTAAGAAATAAACAAATGGAAATTACGTGCAAAATTTATATTAATGAACTCTATTTTAAATAACTGGTATTAAACAAAACGTACGGATAATAATTTGTATTCGCTAAAAATTAAAGGATAGAAATCAATTTAATTAGAGTTAATTAAACCGTTAGTAACATATAATAAGCATAGAAACTTGTAAAAACCCACGATTAAAATACCACGGAATAAAGCTCTGAGAATTAATATTATATTTTGAACACCTGCGTAGTTTAAATGTCAAATACGGCGAAAAGTTTGCAGATAATTAATGTTTACAAAGAATCTTGGAGAAACCTGGGCTTAATATTCACGAGAATGTGCGATACGGGTTTATTAAACCCAGATAACAGTCCGCGTGGACTGAAATAATCGATAATGAAGAGTGTCAAGTTGCACCAATACGAACAGGTTAGAGAAGGAAAGAGAAAATGCGTCAAGCAAAGACACATATTTTAAAAGGCGGGATTTAAACAACGTCATGGGGTTACAATTGGTTAAAAATAGGATGCAAATATCAGAGGTAGAAACAACAATTTCTGTACAAAATCAATTAGTTTTTCTCGGACATGCGTGCGTACCGTGTAGAAATTTTCTGAGATTTGAATGGGGCGAGTGAAAATTCGTAAAAATCGACGTGCGGGCGACAGACTGGGAACAGAGCATGAGAAATTCTAGAAACTGGCCGTTTTAGGGAACAGACCGATAGACGGGCTTTTTGCTATATATACGGGGATGAAGATAAACAAGCTCTCTGAGACTTTTGACGATTCGATGCGTTAAAAGCTCGTACATACGCGACTTGATTGAAGATGTTAAACCGTGCATTTTAATTTGATTAAATAATTTAAAGCTTGCTAGTATATTTAGTGATTCAAAATAGCTTGTTATTTACGTGCTAACATGAATGTACTTCAGTGCACTTAGATACAAGGTAATAAAACTTAGTTTCACTGTACCAATTAGCAAAATTTACAACGACGAATGTATACACAAAAGTAGTCAGTTTTGGTGTATATTGGTGACAGAAGCTCAGAAGCATGAATTTCTTTGCTATTTTGGGGGTGTTAATAATTAAATGGTTCAAATACGTGTCTGGATCCATGAAACAAGGGTCAGATAAACACAGATGAGTTCCGGAAAGGCCCAGAAACGACTTTGAATGGATGGTGATGGAGAAAATTTTAAAAGCGTAGAGAATCAGAAGCCGTAATTATAATCCTGTTGAATGGTGTGATTAACTAAAGAAACGATACCTTGAAACGACGAGGACAGTAACCTTCAGGTAAATTATACTATTTTGTTTGACATTTTGTGTGTATTGAATGACTTTATAATTGATTTACTTTAAATGGACATTAGTGAAATTGTTCTAACCATAAAAGTTTAATTTTAAGATGAAATTTGCTTGTTTAAGTAAAAGGGTATTTTGTTTTGATGTTCGGGAATATGATGAAACTTTGGGTATGTCTTTGAGCTCAATTAGACAAACCTGGTTAATTAACGTAAGGGGTGGTAGATGCTCCTTTATACTCAGACTCCGGTCTGCTTATATTGTTATATTAATTAGTAGGCATCCAACAAGGACTTTAATTCTGGATGCACGTTAAAGTGATAATAAAATTAATTTTGAAATTCTGTTTAAAACTGAATTTTATGCTGAAATTTAATTTGAAAATTTAATGTATTCTGAATATTGATGTAAATAGAGTTAACGTTGATGTTTTTGGTAGGAATGTGTTTGTTTTTTTTATGAATGAGGAGGTTTATAACATTAGGTGAGCAGCCGAGGCGAAAAGCGTAGTTCACGGATGATGGAGGTTTCACAGCAATATATATATATATATATATATATATATATATATATTGCTATAATTATAGGATAGTTTAGGGGTAGGTTAAGTCACAGAGGTCGTGGAACATATAAAAGCAACTTCCAGTTAACAAGAGAACATAATTCCAGATATTATAAGAGTAAATAGGTCACGATACATATTGTTTGTTGAGAGCACACTGTATATAAAAATGCACGAGATTAAATGCATAAGAATATAGAAATATTCAAGAGTAGTTACAAGTTAAGATAAAATTTGAAAACGCAACAAAATGAATCAAAATTAAATCAACGGGATACCTATATGAATAGACTTTATAAATATTTAACAAGTGCGTTAAAAATATCATCGTATACGCAATCTAAATTATGCATTATTTGAAAATCGTACGTGACATGAAGAATCACATTTGTTCAAAATCTAATATTAACTAGGAAATAAACAAGCACCAGATTATTTCGGTTTAGATTAAAATAAATAACAAACAATAAATACGTGATTTAATAAAAAGAAATTGTTGGGATTTCTAAATTGATACCATGATATGTGAGTGTAATAAGTGACAAGTCAAGCATTCCTCCGAATATTTGAACTAAACAATTGGTGAAATTCCCGGAGTACACAAAGATAAAGGCAAAAGTTGTCGTCACAACACGTGAATGAACGAATGAAAAGCAAGAGAGCTACGGCTTAAAATACGATAAGAATGGAGCGACGAGTTTAGTATACATTTTAAACTGGGTTACGACTATATTCTGAAGTGCTAAATTATTTTACGTAACCAGTGAGACGAAAGTTAAAGTAAAGTCATTTTGATAAGTGTACCAATTGTGCAACGGGTGAGCCGATTTATTATAGACGTAAGTAAATAACGACTTAATAAAAATACATTTCTAACACAAATAAAACAGGGCTCTTTTTATTACTGACATGGAAAATCTTCTTAATTACTGACATGGAAAATTTTTTTAATACTGACATGGAAAAGGTTCTATTACTGTCTTTTTAATACCGACATAAAAATATTTTATTATTGATATTCAAATTGAATCTTAAATTGGATTAATTTATTACTGGCATCTTAAGACTGGCTCTAACGCTGAAATTTAAATGGAATTTTAATTTATTGAATTGGATTCTTATAACGATTTAGATTGTACATTGGTTTTGATGTCGACTTCCAAATTCGACCCTCAATATTAAGAGTTGGCACGAAAACTCTTGGGGGATGCAAAGGAACTACAGAACCATTCCAGGTTAGCGATCTTGATATAATTTATTACTGAAAACTGTCTTAATTCAATATTTTTCGTATCTGTAAGAGTCAACAAAACACAGTAGTTTTATTGATCGTGAAAAGGTAATAGGCATCTTGAAACGTTTCAAAGGTCTCTAAATATAAGCAAAAAGGCTAGTTTTGCTGGCTTCAATTTCATATATCTGGTATATGCAAATATTCTAAAAAGGGGAAAATATTAAAAATTGTAAATATTTATTCATTATATTGTGTATTGTAGAATTGCTTTATTTAATTGAATCAGTTAGTTGAGGAAAAGAAATTTCATAACTTAACATTTCACACCATAGCATTTTATTACGCCCAAATTGCGGGGCAGAAATATTATAGAATTTTATGAAGCCCATCGTAGGGGCTCGTTGATTATAATAAGAGTAACACAGCATTTTATGTACACCCAATCGTGGGGCTAAAGTAACACAGCATTTAATGACATGCCCAAAACGTGGGAATAAAAATATCCCAGCATTTTATGTACGCCCGAATCGCGGTGCATAATATACAGGTATTAACACAGCAATATATATATATATATATATATATATATATATATATATATGCCATATGAAGCCAATGATCAGATCACGTAACTGTAAAATTTGTGTTTGGCGTACTTTACAAATGGTAAAGTATTTGAAGTATATTAGTCAGAGTAGAAGTGCCAATACGAAAAACAATGACTTGATAACGTGAAAAAGCGCAGTATTCAGGGATTTATACTAAGTTGTACGTTGATAAGCCAAAGAGTGTAAATTTGCTGGTCTAAAAGCTGGTTGCGTCTGTGGAAGTTTCACTATTCACAACACAGAGCCAGGTTTATATGTGAAACATTTCGGCACTTATTTATTAGAATCAACCTTTGGACAAACTTGTAGTATCAAAATTATATGTGAAATATTGTATCAAAACTGATTGAAGTGTAACGCGGTCATATGAACCAATGATAGAACATTTAATTATATAATTGTAAAGTGTAAAAGATGATAAATAGGTATTAGTGACACAAACTAGTTGGGACGATTTAATTAGATGTTGGGTGGTAAAAATGTATAAAGAGTAGGCATAATTTTAAAGGTGGTATCACCTAGGTAAACATAATAATAAAGAGACCGATTTGAATTATTTTTGTAACAAGACGTGTTTTTGTATAATTGCGCTAATTTGGATATATAAAAAGTTTATAATAAAATATTTTGAAAAGAAAAGCCTTTGTTTGAAATAAAGAAGAATATATATAGTTAAACGGAATAGTAATAGTCAAGAAGAGTAGAAAGGTATAAGATTAGATATTGGAGCGGCATTGAGACAGGCGGAAATAAGAGTGGACATTTGGAACGAGTTGGATTAAGGTAGAAAGGATTTGGATTGGAGTTATTAGACGGAAGGAAAACGAATTAGAATGATTTGGATAGTACATTGCGGATAGATTGGTAATGAGTGGAAACTAGAAAGCAGCACAGAATTGGAACGAGCAGGTTAAGAATTGGATATTGTTGGATTAGTTGGAGTGTGTATAAAGAACGACGGCATAATTATAGGAAAATTAGCGCAGGAAAAGTTAAAATTTAAGGTATTCAAAATTTTAAATTTAGTCATTATTTATAGATTTAGGTGGATATCAAAATTAAATAATCAAAACCTGCTGTCTGGAAAGCAGAGTGGTCCTAGTGCTAGTGAAACGCAGTGTGAAGACCCATCCGATGACTGAGATCTTGAGCCAGAGTTCATAAAGGCCTACATCGAAGAAAAAATCGGGAGAGTACTGTGTTTTTAATACGTCAAAGTCAATTTGGTACGAGTATTTGATTTGGCACAAGGCTACGTGGATCTGTTTATTAAATTTGGCATATACAAATATAAGGTTACGTATACTAAAATAAAGGTAGTGCTGTTTGGTCGGTGTCGTGATCATCTACCTATCACTGAACCCACGGTAGGTAGGTGTAGATACCCTGAGAAGGAGAGTTTCAATAGTCGAGGCACATTTATATAGTTTTGTTTTGTAGACCGACCAGACATAGTTAAAGCACGAAATAAAAAGGTAAAATTATTCACACTGTCAAATATAGAAAAATATAAATATAAACCACAGTTTAAAGTAAATATCTTATATAAAAAGGGGGGCGAGCATAAGAATATATATATATATATATATATATATATATATATATACATATTATATATAATTTCTGCGTAGTCTCGCTCGGAAGGAAGCTTTAAAATTCGTGCCCCACACTTTGGGCGACAAAATTCCAGGTATCTTCCCTTCCAATCGTCCCAACGTTGGGTCGACAGATTGGTATGTAGCTTATCTGGATGGAACTCCCCTAAATTTCTATGTCGTCACAAAATTCTGCACATACCTGAAAATGAAGCCCAACCACCTAGACTTGCAGTTCATATCACCCTATCACAATATCCTCTGAAGATACTTTCCAATTCGGACGCCAAAACCTCCAGCTTCCTAAGCGATGTACGCCACGGCGCTCACTTGTTTACTAAAAATCCTATCCGCCTATTTCAATAAAAGTTGACTGTTAAAAGTACATCACGATTTATTTAATCATCCAATTACTATTCAAAAATTTCATTTACATTCCTCATACATTTTTAATATTTAACAAATATTATCAATTTTGAAAGAAAAATCATTTTAAAGAAATCAATTTTGAAATTTTTCTAATCACATAATAAACAAAAAGTAACTGGGCTTATTTCCAAACTTTACTTTAAACCCCAGGTCTAATACGAGCTTAAAGTAAAAACATTCCTTTACCTATGTGCTGACTACGGCACTGAAATTATCAAAAACCCTTTTACTTTGTACAAAAAACCAAAATTACATCTTCATTTTATACCACCAAAATATTACAAATATAAGTTTTCATATATTCCTTTTTCAAGGTAAATCATCAAATAAAATGTCCTTACAATACAATAAAATGCACCAAAAATTGTCATAATCACCCACAAAATCCCAAAAAGCAAAAGTTTTACAAAGGTATAGTTACTTGGATTGTAGCACCACCAGCTGAAAACCATCCCCTACGTAGTCGTCCCTCTAGACTGCACGTTCAAAATCTTTCTCCAGGTGACTTCTCACCATCCGGAACAGCACGCTTCTACCCAGATTACTCTGTAGAAATGCACGGTACTTCCATGCTCAGCTACTGGTACATCCATATACTTGACATGTACCCAGAGTACACAAAGCGCCTCCAACCATGTTTTCGTAGTGTTTTCAAAAACCGATACTCAAAACAACTTTGGCATTTACCCCAAGTTAATGACAACTAACATCTAAGATACGTCCCTAACGAACACGTGTTATCTCCATCTCACTCCTATCTATGCGCTCAAATGGCATTTCTCTGTTTTCAATATTCGTTCTATAACGGATCACTTTTACCCCATTCTATTTTGCTTACACTCAAATTTTACGGCCCTTTTAGAAGTCATAAATTTATTTCTCGTCCCACTAATTGACGTCGGTAACTAAACTACCTGGAATCTCTGTTGTTTGTTCAAGTCTTATTTCCCCTATTTAATAATACAAGGAAAAATAAAACGGTTTGAAATCGATCTAAAAGTTTTTAGAAATATTCCTACCAACTTATCCGTAATTTAATAAAAACGTTAAATTTCTGTATAAAAATATGAAATTTAAATGGCGTATTATACATGGAATGTTTCCTGCATTTTATGCGCTATATTTTCTGAGTAATTATCTGAAAGGATACGGAAATTTAATTTTAACTTCCTGAAATTTACTGAAAAATTATTACATTCTAGACTATTTACTTTAAAAGAGTTATTTCATGTATTTTCACATGCCGAATGCCAAATTAGTTTAAAAATGAAAAATAACACCCTTTCTAATTTAACAGATGCGGACTGTGGAAATTTCAGGGACATGTGTCGGTTAACTCAGAATAGGAAAGAATTAGGGTACGCGTCTAACCAGTTCCAGGACTGAAGACTTAATGATGATATATACATATATATTACTTAAATGTAGACTAGGGTAGAAAATTAATTAACGGCATCAAATAATTTTAATCACCCTGTATAAAGAAACAAATAGAAATTACGTGCGGAATTTATATTAATTAATTCAATTTTAAGTAACGGGTATTAAACAAAGTGTACAGATAATAATTAATATTTAATTAGTATTCGCTAAAAATAAAGGGTAGAAGTCAATGCCATTCATTATTATTTTAATTAGAGTTAATTAAACCATTAGTAATATATAAAAAGCATAAAAGCCTGTGAAAATCCAAGGTTAAAATACCATGAAAACAAAGCTCGGAGAATTATATTTAAAACATTCATTACGAGTGCACACCTGCAAACTTTTAAATGTCAAATTCTAATAAATTCGAGCTGATAAACATGCAGATTCTACGTATATTGGAAACGGTCGGATGTTTTAGCAGGAAAGGCTAGATGAGGGGTTATTTTACTTACGTAAGAATCCACGTGGATTTAAATAACAGATAGTAAAGAATATCGATTTGTACCACTCAGACCAAGGTAGAAAGAGATGGATAAACGCGTAAAGCAGAGACACCGATAATAAAGGCGTGATTTGTGAAGCTTCACTAGGGCCACGATTAGTTGAAATAAGATGCAAACATGAGAGGGAAAAGCATAGCAGTTGGTGTGTAAATTAATTAGTTGTTCGCGGACGCGTTGCGAGCCGTGTGGAAAATTCTTAGATTTTCAACTTGGACGTGTGCAAATTTTAGTAGAATCGCTGTGCCGGACTGTCGAAAGGGAAAAGGGAATGCGAAATTCTAAAAATTGTCCGTTGCGGCACAAATTCGACGTGCATGCGGGCCATTATATAAACCCATGTTTATAGGAATTTTGCTCTCTTATATTTTTAATTTTATTCGATACTTTAAACAGTTTTGCTCTTTATTTTTTGATTATTTAATACTTTAAGCTACAATAAAAGTTATTAGTACACTTAGAGAAGATAGATAAGGTAATAAAGTCTAGTAATATTTGCGGGTATTACTGTACCAATTATCCAAATTAGTAGCGATAAATAAATACATTGAAGTAGGCAGTTTTTAGTATAGCGTGAACGAATTATGAATTTCTTTGCTATTTTGTTCGGGAGTGAGTAATCAAGTGTTATTCGTAAACGTGATTGGATCTACAAAACAAGATTTAGATATACGTAGATGAGTTCCTGAGAAGCCCTGAAACAATTTAGATGAATGGTGGTGTAGAAAAATTTTAAAAGCGGTCAGAATCTGAAGCCGTAAACATAAACCAGCTGGAATGGTGGGATGAGCAAGTCCGATGTACATTGAAGCCACGAGTGCAGTAACCTTCAGGTAAATTATGCATTTTGTTCGATCTTAGATGTTTTGGTGTGTGTTGTATATCTTTATAATTTGTTTGATAAAAAATGGGCAGTAGTAAATTTGTATAAACAACAAATTTTTAGTTTTAAGGTAAAATTTTCTTGTATAAGTAGAAAGGAGTATTTATCAGGTTTATGTTTTGGATTATGATGAAAATTTGGGTCTGTCTTTGAGCTCAATTAAACTAACCTGTTAAATAGAGGGAAAGGGGTGGGAGATGCTCCGTTTTATTCAGGCTGAGGTCTGCACATATTGTTAACTTAATTAGTATGCTTCCTACAAGGACTCTAATTCTGGATGCAAATTAAAATGATGACAAATTTTAACTTGAAATTTTATGATGCTGAAATTTATGCTGAAATTTAATTTTGAAATTTGAAAGTATTATGAATATTGATGTAAATAGAGTTAACGTTGATGTTTGTGGTAGGAATGTGTTTGTTTTTTTTATGAATGAGGATGAAAGTTTTAACTAGGTGAGCAGCCAAGGCGGAAAGAGTAAAGAGGCGATTATCAGAAGAGATTCAACAGGGCGAGAATCACAGCTAATCTTGGTGCCCAATTCGAGAGGCTCGAGTGTTTTTTTTTACTCTGGTGAGTTTTTTTGTAGGTTCCACAGCAACTCTTGGGCGGCCCAACGCTGGGGCTTGATTCGAAAACCTTAGTTCCCGAATAATGGTGAGGATCACAGCAATATATATATATATATATATATATATATATATATATATATAATGTAATGTAAGGGGGTACAAGGCTTCTAAGAGTAGATTTGTGTTAAAAAGGGTGTATGCCACACAACATGATTTATAAATCAGATCCATAAATTCAAAAACTATATTTTGCTGTACTTTACATATGCTAAAGAATGTACCATCCTAGTTTGAAACGTATGTGCCAAAGGTAAACAAAATGACTTTATGACGTTGATACAATGCACGGTACTCAAGGTTTTATACTGAGTTGATATTTTATAAGCCATTGAAAGTACATTTGCCGTCTGAAAACCGGACGCGTCTATGGATATCTACAATCAACCAAGCGTCCAGGTCTAGTGTAAATATTTTGGCTTTTTATTTAAATAGAATCAACTTTTGGACGAATTGTAAAATCAAAATTATAAGTGAATAGATATATAAAATATTATTGGAGAATTGTGAAGTGTTTAGGACCAATGGTAGAAATTAGGAATGTATATAAAGACTATAGTGAAGGTATTTTGGACACTAGAGTAAAGACGAATTGTTATTGGATAGTTTATGCTTTTAAAAATGTGATTAAGTAAGCTAATGTTGTTGTGCTTATTGCTAAGCGAAGTAAATAAGAGAGATTCTATTTCGATTACTTGTAGTAAAAAGACGTGTTTTGCAAACCTGCGTTAAAAGTTGTATAATATTTTGATGAAATAAATGTTTTTTGAGTTAAATAGTCTGATTTAGTCAAGTGAAAGTATAAGAAGCATCGGTAGTACAAAAGCGGCAATTATAGAAGAATATTTAGAGTGGTTAATAGTTCGACGGGAAAGCGACGATTTATTTAGATTTGAACGAGATTGGTATTGGATTTGGGACGATTGGTTAAACGGCAGCAGGAGATTCGAGTGGATATACAAAGCAACGACGATATTAATAATTTTGGAGTGATTTGGATAGATTAAAGGCAGTAGGACATAGGGTGGATATTGAAGGAATAGCAGGGAATAGGTTGATTTGGAACAGTACGGCAGGATAGATTGGAGATTGAAAACGGAAAGGCGAAAGAATTGATTGGAGCACGAAGAAGGAAAATAGGAGAGCAGCATATTACAAGGAAGAATTAACGCAGAGGAAGTAGATACAACGGTTTATTCAAAATTCTAAAATTAGGGTAAAATTATTTCAGATTTGGGGTCAGCAAAATTGTTAAGAACACCTGGAGGCGATACGCAAGTGAACAGCGATTGTGAATCCTTGTAAAAGTGCGTACGGTGAATAAGATCTAGAGCCAGAAACATTTAAAGAAGGCATTCAGCGCAGTATAATTCAGGTAAGTACCGTGTATTATCTTAAAACGTCAAACACAAGTCAGAAATTGTATACATAAATTAATTTGGCACCGAGCAACATTGATCAGTAAAATTTGGCATACACAGTAAATAATTCCATATAAAAAGTGGTAAAACAAACGAGTGTGCAGTTTGGTTAGGCAGTGCACATCTACTCACGATTGAACCCACGGTGAGTTGGTGAACGCCCTGAGATAAAGGTTTCATATAGTCGAGGCATAAAATATAGTAAACAGTTAAATAGATAACCAACCAAACTTTGCTAAAACACATCATATAGGAATCATTCATTGAATACTAAAAATAGGGGCGACGACAAAAGTCGTGTATCAGAATTTATAAATAAATAAAAATTAAATTAAATTATATATAAAAAAAATAAATATTAGGGCGGAGGGGTGGAGTAATAAGCAGCATAAGAATATATATATATATATATATATATATATATATATATATATATATATATATCTGATCCTTCGTACTAGTATTTAAGTATTAATTATTTGAAGATTATATGCACCCATATGTTAAATATTATTGTTTATGTATATTGTCCATGTGAGATTAGTAAACTGGATAGAATTTATGCGTTTGAGTTACTCTCTACAGTAAGTATACCTATAGTGTTACTTGGTAGATACCTTTCGGAGATCTTGAAACAGTTCTCTTTATGTCTCTTTTGCTCCAATTCCTGGGGCCCTATATTTTTGGATAGTTATAGAGCACTTAAATCAGTTTGGTTCCTCTTGACCCACTATAAAAATCAAACCTACAAACCCAAGGGTCTCTGCACTGAGTTGTCCCTGAGCTTTAAGGGGTCATCGTACTGCTTAGGAGAGCTATTTCGAACTTTCAATTTTGTTCCGTGACAAGGGTTTACTGATAACAAGAAGAGGTTGTGACGTCACAAGGTCAATGATACTTTTTCCTCCGGAGGTTGAAGAACTATCTAGCTACTCTACTTATAGACAATACAAACGTTTAAAGGTTTTTTCAGATTAGTACAACCAATCGTTTTTTAAGGAAAATTTGATTGTATTGTTAGCGTAGAATGAGATAGGTAGTTGCGTGTCATCTTTCCAGATTTGCTTTAAGTTTAGAGACTAAACCTTACTTGAAACATTTTATGGTTTCTAAACTCCCCAACTTTGTACCAAGCATTTTTATAATATTTGCGTTCGATGTTCGTTACTGGTTTTACGAGTAAGATATACTACGGACATAAAGCTTCAATTAAGAGCTGTTCTTCGCAAGGTATATAATGTAGCTTAAATTACAGATTTGATGAAATATAATACCCAATCTTTTAAATTTAAATTAGAATGTCAGGAACTGTACAGCGTTCTTAAAAATAATTATAAGCGGATTCATTATTTTGACATCCAAGCTTACACAAAGTAATTTTAACAAGTTATCTTTGTGAAAGACATTCTACATTATATCAAGTTACTTCGTAATAAAAAGCTTTGGTTATTGCCACGCTTTTTCCCTCTTTTCATATAATGTTCATTTTAATCCGCACAGAACATTTTATTAGCGTCGCGCTGAGTTGCCTGAAAATAAAATTTCAGAAAATGAGACAAAGCGTTCATAAAGAAGCATACTGAATAATTTAGAGGGAATTTTCATTCCAAAATTAAAAAATTCAAGAAAGAAATTTATTGCAGAATAAACTGTAATTACAAATTGTATATAATAATATAAACGCAAAGTTTATTAAAACAAACCGGTCGATTACGTTCATCAGTCTCTGCTTTAAGTAATTCTTATCTTTTTCAAATTGGGTATGAGGCAATACACTGATTGCATTTGAAATTAATAGAAGCACGTGGTTATTAATTAAAATTAGATAACGTATTTAAATTATATGATATAATATACACACTCTGAAGCTTTAGATAACATAACTTTTTCCTACGTGAGATGGAGAATACAGGCACTTCTGTTTTCGGAACAAGTCTCCTAGTTCTAAGTTTAACAACTATGAAATTATTATAAAATTTGTTGTATTATTCAGAGTGTTAATGCTTATAGGCCTTCCTCAAGTACCTTCAGACGTTTTATCTTCTTATTGTCGAGTTCTTGATGTATTCTGCATCTTTAAATTTAATATTCTGATGGCAGGCGTAAACATACCGCCCACCTAAAATTAAACAAATTTTAAGGTAAAAAAAAGAGACTGGACATTTCCTTCCAGTCATCGTTACGGCTTACCTGCCGATTACAAAACTTATTTTTCTTCCCAAATAGGAGTAATTTTATTTAATTTTTTTTCTTTCTTTCTTTTTTTACCAAAATTGTTTTTTTTGGCAATTACTCCAAATGTTAAATGTATTAGTTTGTTTACTCTGGGGTTATTTTTATTTGTCGGTAGGTTTAATTCACTAAATGTTGAGTTTAATTAAGCACTATATTTTATTTTTTTCTTCCCCCTTCTGGAGCTTACCGCGTTCCTTGCTCTTTATCTGAGCCCGAATATCGGCGGGTAAGCCGTAACCATGGCTGGAAGGAAATGTCCAGTCTCTTTCTTTTTACTTTAAAATTTGTTTAATTTTAGGCGGGCGGTATGTTTACGCCTGCCTGTGGAGTATTTGTACCGGTTCTGGAACCACATTTGCTCCAGCATCCACATTTGCTCCCACATCGGGACCAAATAGTTTTCTTATACTAGCCATTTTCATTTTTCGAGATAAATATAACTTACATTTTCATCTTTCGAGATAAATGAGCATCCTCATTTTCTCCCACATCTGTACCAAATAGCTTTCTTCGACTAACCATTGCATCTTTAGAGATAAGCCTATCTTGTTGGGTATCAACTATTATTAGATTTTTCTCAGCAACTCGAATTTCTTAGATAACATCACCCCCCCCCCCAGGGAGCTACCCTCATTTTAAGATGTTTTGCTGGTAGAAATTTCTGACAATCCTTATAAATTTCTTTTAGATATGGGACACATCAATTAGTCTAGAAATTTACGCAGAATCCGAATCTGTAAACAGATTTAATATAGGACTACTCCTTACAAAGTTACACATATACCCTCTGCGAGATGAATCATTCTCCACATTTCCATCCTCGAGGTAAATGTAAATTGTTTGGTGTCATTTAATATTTGAATTTTCTCAGCTACCCGAATCTCTAGGAATTTTTTAGATTGCATCATCCCCCAGAGAGCTACCCTCATTTTAAAATGTTTTACCAGCAGCGATTTCTAACCGTCCTTATAAATTTTTTAGTCACACAATACATTAAATTAGTCTAGAATTTTATGCAGAATCCGAATCTGCAAACAGATTTAAAATAGGACTACCGCTTACCATTTTACACACACACCCTCTAAATTATAACTTTCCTGCAGCTCATACCTAAAAGAAAATCTAAAAAACCATTCTTAAAACTTTTTATTACAGGCAATTTTTACTAATACGGTTTAAATTTTGTAAACCACATTTCTAAATACATATTCACAATTATTTATTCTTATTCTAGAACTCGTCACATCGGCATATACTTATTAATATTTATTTTTAAATAGAGCACCTTTTCCAAAGACCAACCGGCCCCATGTGTTTCAAATTCCTCTGATTTTGTTCCCATGGTTTCGCTTAAGACCTCGTATATATTTTTCAGATTACTAGAAGACGTTATAACCATATTTTTTGTGTTAAAAGATTTCACATCGGTAGTCTCTTCTACCATTTTGGTGTAAACGCCGTAGAGTTCGCAATAGACTTTATTGCTGTATGTTGTGTTATTTTTTCATTAATTAATCGAATAAACCGCTCTTTCTACTTCCAAAGATACTCGAACACTCAATCGTCGACACTGGCGTTCTTTATGCGATAGCTAGTCATACGGTTGTTAAACGCGGTGCTAACCATTTCTACGCCATCGTCGCTAGTAGCGGTAACTGATGCATTTTTATGTCTGTTGCATTTCAAGTGTGCGGTATAGGTAGTCTTTTCCATTTCGAAATCGCATACTTTACACATAATTCGTGGTTGTTTCGTACAAGACCCTTTAACAGCTGGCGGAGCTGAACGTTTACGGCTTAATGACATACCGTGCTGTTTTTCCTTATGTTGCAGTAAGTTGTCCATTCTCGTAAAAGCGATACCGCAAGACCCACAGTTTAAGTACTTTGCTGCTGACGGATGTATAAGCTTAACCGTAGACGTTGTTACACCACGACTTTTGTTCTGGTGCCGTTTGAGAGCATCCCTCATAGTAAAGTAGACGTGACAGGGCTCGTATTTAAAAACGTTTGCAGGTACCATTCTAGTACAAAACAAAATCTGCACTATAGGACTTTGGTTAAACTTGTAAGCGAACTAACTTATAACTAAGGAGTTTACTCTAGCGTACCTGCTTTATGTACCCTATAGAATGCATACCGAAGGTTTCCGAAGACAGCCCAACGTAGTTGAGGATTCAGCGAGGAACTTAACGACGTCATCTTTTGCTAATCTTTGCTGCTCCTCCAGTACATTTAGCACCAATGCATGCACCCGGTTCGCTTCGTCCATGCTGCAAATGCAGTTAGTAGAAACATTGAAAACGTTTTCTATGTTGTACGGATCAACAATCACATCGCGTGTATATTAAAAATCTAAAAGGGTGGTAGCACACGCACACAAATTGGTTGCAAGTCGTGCTGTAGAAGATGCAGTGCTACTATAAACCAAAACTTAATAAAACACTTTAAACCTTTACTAAGGAAATACCAAACTTGATGTCTACAGAATACTTACTAATAAAACAATTTAACTTTAAATAACTTCTACGTCATATTTTATGAAATGGGAGGCTTGAATATTTTCCTTGGAAACAATCGAAGATTGCCGAAGACATTTGAAGAGTGCACAAACGCGGTCACTAAACCAATAAGTATCAATACCAAGTATTCCGTACTTTTGTAGGTTGCTCATTTCCCAGAACCAAATCTTCCGCATAGCGGTCGGTAGCACGTAATGATTTCTAGAACCGGTAGGTACACGATATCGCCCAAATAGGAATTGGATGCTCGATGTCTGTCAACTTCCAATTCCCTCGTAAAAGGTAGAAAAAATTCGGTTAATCATCCATCTAACTTATACTTCGACCCGCTCCCGTTCTGATAATTTCCAAACATTTTTCAAACGACAATGGTCTCTGAACTTTTAAACCTCCGAGGGATCTATAACTCGTGATCAATTACACGTTTAAGCTACCCGTAAACTAACATATTTTATAGTAGCAGTGCGTTGTATAATACATGCATACCCCTTCTCTGCGCTACTGCTATTCTTGTAGTTGCTTGAAAAAGTCTGTCGCCTTTTTTTTACTGCTAGGACCGCTGCAAAGCACCATTCTATACTTTCTTTAAAAGTATAACACATCGCGCACTTTTTGTTTGATAATTGAATTTTGCTTATGTAGGTTTTTACACTTTCGCATATTTAAACATAATACGATTGATTAACCACTTTTGATTATTCTAATGAGAACCACCATATATTCCGCCGCACCATTCTTTTTGAATCCAACGATCCGATAGGCTTCTACACACTAACACCTAACGTATCTTTCCTACTATTTGTTAAACAAAAACTACCGGCATCGCCATGTCCGTATGTGGACGTAAGCAGATGTTTGTGGATGTGTACGAGAATATGTAACCATATACATTATTCAGTCAAAGCTATTTTATTTAGTCCAATAAAACTACTATTTTTCTAAACCACAATTATTAATCGCCTTTATAGGTTTAACATTTCTATCATTTCCCAATGACTGGTGCTACGTACATGGAAGCTTTAATTTCTTATTGGAGAGAATCCTTATTCTCCCACGCATTGTTGCGTAGTTGCATGCCCACCCCTTTTGGGGATATATGCTCGTTATAGGTTGCAGCTTCCGCAGATTTACTTAACTACACTTCGCGAGACTTTTTTAATCTTTTTAATCGCGTCTTTCTCGCTTAGAATACAGTAGGACTTAGCCCTACCATCAACAAATTATAATACTAGACCTCCATTAAATTCGTCTTTAAATTTCCCTACAACTTTTTTGTTGACCAGCAGTATATTGTATTTATGATCCGCAGGATGTCACTCTTTTAGGATAACTATATTTTGTTTGGTATCAAGTAATATTAGAATTTTCTCAGCTACCCGAATCTCTAGGAATTTTTTAGATTGCACTATCTCCCAGAGGGCTACCCAAATTTTACGATTTTTGCTGGTAGCGATTTTTAACCGTCCTTATAAAGTTTTCAGTCATGCAATACATCAAAATACCTTAAAATTTTGCAGAATTGGAATCTGCAAACAGATTTGATATAGGGTCGCTCCTTACACAGTTACGCCTATTAAAGGCCGAAATTTCTAATTTTTGCCAATCTCTATTTAACTACATCCTTAGAACCTTTTTTCGCTACCCAAGACATATGCTTTAATCAACCATTTCCCGAGAAATCTAAAACCGCTGTGTTCCGCGAACACCACGTGGAGATAACACGTATACTCTGTCAACCAGAATAGAAGCAGGAAAGATTTGGAAGACGGGAACGTGGGAGAACAACTTAAAAGTCATATATATACAATAGATTTACAAAATCTATACAACTATCTTAGACCTATATCTTTATGCCTCCCATGCGTAGATTGCTGTACTGTTAGGAATAATGTACCTTTTGTCATCTTCGCTCGATAAACTAATTTTATTAATAAGCTGCGTGTGCAAATCGCATTTTTTACTCCGGATACATACGCCGGCAAGTACTCCATACCAAATAAAGAATTAGATGCTTGGTGACTGTTAACATCCGCTTCCCTCGTGTACGTCCAGACACATCCCAACCTATGCGTACCTCAACCCATGCGCACCCCTCTCTGTGCGACTGCCATTTCGTGGTAACGTCACAGCCTTTAGTGCACAAAGAGCAATGTAATACCATTCTAAAATTTTTATTCTGACATACACAACACAATTTAAAAGTATTTAATACCAAGCATGGAGTCATTTAAACTTAGTTTTAATAAAAAATTATACA
The DNA here is from genome assembly GCA_036346225.1 of Platerodrilus igneus. NCBI lineage: Eukaryota > Metazoa > Arthropoda > Insecta > Coleoptera > Lycidae > Platerodrilus > Platerodrilus igneus. The sequence continues at coordinate 2,090,223 of JARFIW010000765.1, read as the reverse complement.
CAGAAAACAGTCCTTTCTTTATGTTTGTTTGGAGTGGTTTTAATTTTATCTAATATTCGCAGCTTAAAATTTAAATCAACACCCAAGTCCTCTATCTCCTTTTCTAACTAATAGTTTGTTACATAGAGACCGTCTAGGTTTTTGAATTGTAAAATGTATCGAAGTTTGCCTCTATATATAAAGTCTTTGATTCCACCGACGACCAGATCCATTCCTTCGTGTAATTCTTACAGTTTGTGACAATCTCTTAATCCCAGCTTTCCCACTATATCCTGCATACGCATCTTGTTAGCTTGATCGAATTCTTCTTGTCGGTATTGGAGGAAATCCTTTTTCTCACACCCACTGTTGCGTAGTTGCATGTCCACCACTTTTGGAAATATATGGTTGTTATAGGTTGTAAGACCCTCGGTTTTAAATGATTCGAAAGATTCTTTACTAGGCAAATATACAATGTTTAACGGAACCCCTTTGCGTGTGGTGTACGCCAAGGTTACGAAACCCGCATTCCTTAGTTTGTCTATGCTATCTGCCATTTCGATAAATACGTTTTTAGAATAACCTTTTAAAAAGTATACGGATTTAGTACCATATATTTCCGCAAGGACGCCTTTATAACTAAAAGAGTCTTTTTTACTAACCACAAATGCATACAGCTTGTAGAAACCGGATGCATCTAAGTCAGTCCATCGGCACATAATTTAATCTTCTAATTCTTCCTCATTTTCTCTAATAGGATGTTCTTTGTCTAACACATCTTTGTATTGTTCGCGTATTGTCGCAGTGTTTTCCATGTAGTCCAGTTTTTGCCTTTTCGCATCCACTTCCTCCAATTCCAGTTGTCTTTTCCTTCCACTTACAGCGTATGGCATGCATAATGGGGCAATTTCCTTTAGCGTAAACGGATAGAGTTTACTACCAATATTTACGCGTTGTCGTACAACCTCTGGGCGAATGTTAGGCGTATTTATCAACCCCAATTCCAAAATGACTATTTCTTTTAGAATTGTAGAATATGGTGTTGCAGATTGTGTAAAATATGTACTACCTGCTTTAATGTAGCACTTGTGTAAGATTTTTATTTTGTCTTGGCTGTCTTACCCCCCTACTATCTCCAAATAATTTACAGGTAAATAGTTAAAACTAAAAGCCGAAAACACATACTTTATCAATTTTTCCCTTTCCTCTGGTTTTTCGGACAACTTAATTTGCAAGCCCGTCAATTTATTTGTATTGCTATTTTCCCAATACACGTACTGTAGTAGGTTATTATACACTAAATAGCAGCTATTTCGTAGCTTGGCAGATAGCTTACGCCACATTTTGGCAAGTGGTACCGAATACATTAGCGCCTTTAGGAAGTATAACTTACTATCCTCCAATAAGGTTAAACAGTCTTTTAAGGGATTTTACACCCTTTCCGCACTTACATAGTTTCCAATTGTACAGTTGTATATTGTCACCTCCAATCGCGTAATACCATGTTCTTTGGCCAAAGTAGACGCAAATGTTTTCCTTAAACGTACATCTGGACAACGTAAAAAATTTAGTATATGGTTGCCAAGTTGTTTATTAACACCAGGACCTGTTATCTGACACACAAATTTGTTGTATATCTTAATTCTTGAATTGGTTGTTAGTTAATAACACAAGACACTTTCTAGTATGTCCTCGACTACGTACACCCGCCCGCCCGCTCGCTCGCCCGCCCACTTATATAACACACAAATTGGTTGTATATCTTAATTCTTGTATTGGTTGTTAGCCATGTTAAATAATCGATTCCCACAGTTATATCATTGTCAATTATAATATTGCAGTTTCTTTCGTATTCGCTCTTGTAGAAAAAGTTATGGTTTGTAGTTAAATAATTACACATCTCCACCTTACTAAATATGCCCGCAAAATCTTGGGTTACATCCATGTCAAAAAGATAGTAATATTCTTTTTCGAGCTCGTCTAATATATCTGGTAGTTCCTCCAATAAAATTTTCAACTTAACATCTGCTAGTTCCACTTTGTATGGAACACATATAGGATTTTGGAATTTTTTATTAATGCATTAGAGGTCGTCTTTTCCGATAATTCCTTTTACTCTCTGGCCCATCTTGTTAGTGCTTTCCAGAGAAAATGGAAGCTTAGATTTAACACCATGCCTAGCAGACATGCCTAGCGGAAGTTGACAGACATAGAGCATCCAATTTCTATTTGGGCGATATCGTGTACCTACCGGTTCTAGAAATCATTACGTGCTACCGACCGCTATGCGGACGATTTTGTTCTGGGAAATGAGCAACCTACGAAAGTACGGAATACTTGGTATTAATGCTAATTGGTTTAGTGACCGCGTTTGTGCACTCTTCGAGTGTCTTCGGCAATCTTCGATTGTTTCCAAGGAAAATATTCAAGCCTCCCATTTCCTAAAATATGACGTAGAAGTTATTTAAAGTTAAATTGTTTTATTAGTAAGTATTCTGCACACATCAAGTTTGGTATTTCCTTAGTAAAGGTTTAAAGTGTTTTATTTTTTGTTTATAGTAGCACTGCATCTTCTACAGCACGATTTGCAACTAATTTGTGTGCGTGTGCTACCACCATTTTGGATTTTTAATATACACCCGATGTGATTGTTGATCCGTTTCCGATGTTTCTACTAACTGCATTTGCAGCATGGACGAAGCGAACCGGGTGCATGCATTGGTGCTAAATGTACTGAACGAACAGCAAAGATTGGCAAATGATGACGTCGTTAAGTTCCTCGCTGAATCCTCAACTTCGTTGGGCTGTCTGCGGAAACCTTCGGTATGCATTCTATAGAGTACATAAAGCAGGTACGCTAGAGTAAACTTTTTAGTTATAAGTTAGTTTGCATACAAATTTAACCAAAGTCCTATAGTGCAGATTATGTTTTGTACTAGAATGGTACCTGCAAACGTTTTTAAATACGAGCCCTGTCACGTCTACTTTACTGTGAGGGATGCTCTCAAACGGCACCAGAACAAATGTTGTGGTGTAACAACGACTACAGTTAAGCTTATACATCCGTCTGCAGCAAAGTACTTAAACTGTGGGTCTTGCGGTATCGCTTTTACGAGAAGGGACAACTTACTGCGATACATGGAAAAACAGCACGGTATGTCATTAAGCCGTAAACGTTCAGCTCTGCCAGCTGTTAACGGGCCTTGTACGAAACAACCACGAATTATGTGTAAAGTATACAATTTCGAAATGGAAAAGGCTACCTATACCGCACACTTAAAATGCAACAGACATAAAAATGCATCAGTTACCGCTACTACGGACGATGGCGTAGATATGGTTAGCACCGCGTTTAACAACCGTTTGGCTAGCTATCGCATAAAGAACGCCAGTGTCGACGATGGAGTGTCCGAGTTTTTTTGGAAGCAGAAAGAGCGGTTTATTCGATTAATTAATGAAAAAAAAACACAACATACAGCAATAAAAGTCTATTGCGAACTCTACGGCGTTTACACCAAAATGGTAGAAGAGACTTTCGATGCGAAATCCTTTAACACAAAAATATGGTTATAACGTCTTCTAGTAATCTGGAAAATATGTACGAGGTCTTAAGCGAAACCATGAGAACAAAATCAGAGGAATTTGAAACACATGGGACCGGTTGGTCTTTGGAAAAGGAGCTCTATTTAGAAATAAATATTAATAAGTATATGCCGATGTGACGAGTTCTAGCTTAAGAATAAAAAAGTGTGAATATGTATTTAGAAATGTGGTTTACAAAATTTAAATTGTGTTAGTAAAAATTGCCTGTAATAAAAAGTTTTAAGAATGGTTTTTGATTTTCTTTTAGGTATGAGCTGCAGGAAAGTTATAATTTAGAGGGTGTGTGTGTAAAATGGTAAGCGGTGGTCTTATTTTAAATCTATTTGCAGATTCGGATTCTGCATAAAATTCTAGACTAATTTAATGTATTGCATTACTAAAAAATTTAAAAGGACGGTTAGAAATCGCTGCTGGTAAAATATTTTAAAATGAGGGTAGCTCTCTGGGGGATGATGCAATCTAAAAAATTCCTAGAGATTAGGGTAGCTGAGAAAATTCAAATATTAAATGACACCAAACAACTTACATTTATCTCGTGGGTGGAAATATGGAGAATGATTTATCTCGCAGAGGGTATATGTGTAACTTTGTAAGGAATGGTCCTATATTAAATCTGTTTGCAGATTCGGATTTTGCGTAAAATTCTGGACTAATTTGATGTGTCGCATGTCTAAAAAAAATTTATAAGGATGGTTAGAAATCTCTAGCAGCAAAAAATCTTAAAATGAGGGTAGCTCCCTGGGGGGTGATGCTATCTAAGAAATTCCTAGAAATTCGGGTAGCTGAGAAAAATCTAATATTAATTGATGCCAAACAAGATAGGTTTATCTCGAAAGATGTAATGGTTAGTCGAAGAAAACTATTTGTCCAGATGTGGGAGGAAATGAGGATGCTCATTTATCTCGAAAGATGAAAATGTAAGATATATTTATCTGGAAAGATGAAAATGGCTAGTCGAAGAAAACTATTTGGTCCAGATGTGGGAGCAAATGTGGATGTTGGAGCAAATTTGGTTCCAGAACCGGTACGAATACTCTACTCCTGCCATTCAATTCCATCTATTTCCTCACTTATGTGTCTGTAAACACAATCTAGAATCACTGCGCTTAACCTTTAACTAGTATCTTTCGAGTATTCATTTAAGTACGTTACCATACGCGTCAGTCTTGTGAAGTGTTTAAAGTTTCCCGGCAATTCCTGAATTCCTTCCTTCCTTATACTGTCTACCTTAATTGCAGTGTGTGCCGGTACTGGAACGTAGGTAAGTACGGCCTTCACTTGTCATTTCTATGAATTGCAACTTATGCATGTCTATCGTTTTCGCGTAAATTTAATTACAATGACCAGCCCCTTGCTCTAGCTATCGAAGTTCTATACAATAGTATTACTTGCTCTTTATTTATAAAAGGCTATGACGTCACCACGAAATAGCAGTCACGCAAAGAGGGGTACGCATAGACAGAGGTGCTCATGGGTAGGGGTGCGCATGGGGCAGGGATGTGTCTGGGCGTACACGAAGGAAACGGAAGTTAACAGTCACCAAGTATCTAATTCTTATTTGGGTGATATTGAGTACTTGCCGGTGTATGTATCCGGAGCAAAAAACACGATTTGTATACGCAGCTTATTAATGAAATTAATTTATCGAGCGAAGATGAGAAGCGTTACGTCATCCCCGGAAGCATATTAACCTACACATGGGGGCATAAAGATATAGGTCTAAGATAGTTGTTTATATGTGTATAAATTTTTTAAATCTATTGTATATAATAGTTTTTAGATTCTATAACTTTTAGGTTCTTCTTCCACCTTCCGTTCTTCCAAATCCTTCCTGCTTCTATCCTGGTGGACAGAGTATACGTGTTATCTCCACGTGGTGTTTGCTGGACACCGCGGTTTTAGATTTCTCGGGAAATGGTTGGTTACAGCATATGCTTTGTGTAGCGAAAAAAAGGTTTTAAAAATAGAGTTAAATATAGATGGGCAAAAATTAGAGGTTTGGGTCTTTAAAAGGCGTAACTTTTTAAGGGGTGGTTCTATTTAAAATCTATTTACAGATTTGGGCTCCGTATGAGAATCTAATATTAGTTGATACCAAACAAGATATATTTATCTTAAAAGAAACAAAAATAATCTTGTATATGTTCCCTAGAGGGTATGTGTGTAAAACGGTAAGGGGTACTCGGATTTCAAATCGATTTATAGATTTGGATTCCCCAGAATATTCTAGACTAATTTGACGGATTGCATGGCTAAAAATTTTTATAAGGACGGTCGGAAATTTCTACAGGTAAAAAATCTTAAAATTGGGGTACCTTTTTAGAGAGTGACGCTATCTAAAAAATTCTTAGCAATTCAGGTAGCGGAGAAAAATCTAATATTAATTGATACCAAACAAAATATATTTATCTCGAAAGATAAAATAGCTAGTCGAAGAAAGCTATTTGGTCCAGAATGAGGAGCAAATGATAACATCGTTAATGAGTTTTCCCATTAAAAAACAATTAGCGTTAATGAGTTTTCCCATTAAAAAGCGATTACTGCTAATGGGTTTCTAATGAGAAACCCCATAAAAAGCGATTAGTGCTAATGGGTTTATAATGAGAAAACCCATTAAAAAGCGATTATTGCTTGTGTATTTTTAATGAAAAAAACCATTAAAAACCCATTAGTGGATCAGTGTATCATCCTGCTCCAGATTCCCCACAAATGACCTATTTACATTGATACAATAAACATAGAAATAGCGTTTTAAATGCAAATTACATTAAAAATGGGTTTTATTAATTAAAATCAACAAGAAAAATTCTTCAAGATAAGGCTATTTTAAAAATTTTATTAAATAATTGAAAGGAAGATTTAAGCATAATGTACATTGGTAACTGCTGCTTGAAATGAAGATTTTAAATAAAATAAGAAGATATTTAATTACGAGGACGGTTTTTGTGGATTCTGCAAGTATTACTTGTAGATTTAGTTTAAACTAATATTGGAGTATTTGTGTTTAGTTTAAGATAGTTCTAATAATTTTTTTGTGAGTTTTACCAGAAAAATTTGTGATCAGAGTTTGAAGTACTCCAACCTTTTAATAGTTTATCTGTCACGGATTTTTGGGCAAATGAACCTTACAAGCGTGGCAATAAACGTAACCACGTAAACCATACATACAGAAAGAAATTTAGTTCTGTAAATTTAAAATAATGTAAGGAACAATTTCTTTATAATAGGTAATTCTTAGAAATTATTTTATGTTTGAAAGAAACGATGTTGTAAATGCTTTTGTATAAGAGAAAACATTTCATACTGTATAAATGCTTTGTGATATTGCTGTGTTTTATTTCATTTTCAAAACTCTGTCAATTCCGTTGAGCTAGCCAGGCAAAGTTAGAAAGTAAAGTAAGTGAACAATTTCAAGTTTTACAAATTACTGTTTCTGTATCACAGCACCCTTTTAGCGGCGCATCACAACGTGGGATTACCACAGCACTCTTTTAGTGACGCTCACATTGCGAACTTTACCACATCACTCTTTTCGTGGCATTTCAACGTGTGGCTCTCTTAACAGTACTCTTTTAGCCGCGCCACAACGTGCGGCCATTTTCATACCACTCTATCAGCTACGCTCACAAACGCGAGCATTCTATAAGTAACGTTAACTTGTAAATGTTATATCAACAGGTAACGGCGGCATTTGGATTTAAACTCCCTCAATCATAGCAGACGAACCATAGTTATGTATTGCTACGCATTTCAGTTTCTTTGCAAATTTGACAAACAGCAAATGCTTAATAAAATGTTCCTCTTTGTTACTAGATTGAATATTAATATTTTGTTCCAAATACACTGCTATTCTTCGTATATGCTAATTTCCTACCATCACTCAGTCATTATCAATTTCTCTGGAGGAACCCGGGATAATATAATCCCTGAAACGCACGTGCCCTGAAGTGTTTTTCGTTAAACGAAGTACGCCTACCTTCAGCATACAATCTAATAAAGGCAGCTTTGAGCATTTTTAAATCAACTGTTTTGGATATGGAATTGGATTTCAGAGATTGGCTTTTTTCACCATGAAGATTTTCTGAATTAAACATACGTCTTAAGCGTTGTTTTATTAATAATACAAATGTATTTTGTGCGGTTTTGCGTGGTTGCTTAATGCCTAGTGCGCTATTAATTTCGCTTAATGACAACTCAACGCTTTTTGAAAGATAACAAAAACTCTTTATTTTCAAACCGTGTATACTGATATACAAGCTTGTTCAACAACTCGTAGTTACATTAAAATTTCTAAAAACTGTTTACATATTTTTATTGTCATATTTTAAATGCAGCCTTATGCCTGTCAGTTAAGGAATCTCGCGCCGGAACGGTAACCAAACAATGAGCTTGAGAATTTCTAAAACATGGATAGGCATACGTAAATGATCCACGCACGTTCTCGAACAAACTCAAGCGCGGAAACAACACATAGAGAAACGACTAGATTCAATGCGAAGACTTTCAAAACTGATACGTCGAAAGAGGCTAGCTTTGTAAAGGCTAATCGGTGCCTAGTGGGGGGGGGGGAGTCTCAATATAATTAAAGTGCTACAGTAAACGTACAGTGATTAGGAGTAAGAATTATTTAAATACATTATGAAAGATGGACGCTATCAATTATAAACTATTGTGAGAAAGAAAATACTTAGAGACATAAAAATTAATGGAGATCTGTGTATTGTTGTAATGGATGGATTTGGTTGAAACGTTGGACTTGTGAAACGATTTAAAGGAGTATGGGGCAATGAACAATGATTATTATGTTTTGGAAATGCCAAACAACAAGCAGATATCTAAAGGCAAAAGTCAAAGTGGTTATTTATATATTTAAATTATTTCTAGAGCCTCTTGATTAGTTAAACTTAGAGTAAAAGTTGTGTGTAAAAGTCAATTTAATTTAATATTATATGGCCATACAACACTTGCTTTAACTAGGCAACTCAAATGTACCCTTTTATTCGGTAATTAAAGTAACATCCACTCGTGACCAGTTAACAACCGTTTTAATTTATCTTAAAGTACAAATTCATTACTGATACCACTTAAGAACTCACATTACGCTACAAATTAATAACCCGCACATATTACTCGAATATTAAACGTATCAGTTTTCAGCTTGAAAACAGTTGTAATATATTTTTACTCGAAAGTAATCTTCGGCTTTTATTATAAATTACGTGCATGATCCATAGTAACAGAGTTATACTACCTGATCGTATTGTATCAATTACACTTAGACAACCACCATGTACAACGGTAACATCACTCTTCAGATGGACTGGAGCTAGTGGATTGCAACAAATTCTTAAGGAACTGTTTTACATGGCAAAAATCGGCTGTATATCGTTTTTGATTTTAGTTTTAAATATGTGACTAAAATCGCGCCAATATTTTAAAAAAGGACTTGTACAATTCCGTAACTTGGGACAGTTGCGTCGGCGGCAGAGAATGCGCAGACGTGGAGTGGGGAAGGAAGTGCGCGTTTTTCCGACACGACGGGATTAGCCAACTAGACGTCTAACAGTGAGATTTATCTGTGTTTTTTTTGTCTTCTCTTTCGGATAATGTAGGTTTCCTGTATCGTACCTATTATCGTTTCTTACCTGGTTGATCCTTTATTGTACCGCTACAGAAAGAAATGGAAGACAAAACGAATCTAGTTTCAACGAGGGCGAAAGCCGACCCACGCCCGACTAACGCCGAATCCACGAAGAAAAGCATGCCTCTCGCCGCAAAAATATCCGCAAAATCGTGAAGAGCTCCACATTTTACGTGAGTACACTTTATCTTTTCCTATTAGGCTCATCTTATATCCTAATAAATATTTTTTGTATGTGATACAATTTAAGACGCAATAATGATGTAATACCTTGTGCAATATTATGTACGTGTTTATTATGTTGCCAACTCTCGTAGTGGCTCTTATCAATTACGCCGGGACTTTAACGGTTATACCTTAGACTATAATAGTTGCATGCGTTAAAACAGTGGCGCGCCTAACGTTGTGTTGATATTTGTCATCACCTTTTGTGTATCTTATACAGTGTTAGTTTTCAATATATTTGTAGCAATTGGATTTTTCACTCAAAAATAAAAATTTTTAAATTTTTAATACCTTTTAAATAGAAAAGATGTAATCTGGCAACATTGCAAGTTGGCAACATCTATCTTAAGTTAAAATGACATTAAAGACAGCTGATGTGTCAATCTGAGATTTAGACAGCCATGTTTGAACTGTATTTGTTTACTTCAGATATGTTATTGCTAAATTTAATTAATTGGCTTTTCCCTTATAAAATAGTGTGTTTTCATTCTAAATTCTCTTAAATAATTACCTAATCCAATCTAGAATGAAATTAAAGTGTATACCTTTTAAATGTATTTAGTAAATTCCCTTAACCTTACTTCTACGTGGAAACATATGCTTTTGGATTAAATAATTCGTTTCGCAAGTACCTTTATATAAATAATTAATTGACTTCATGCTTTATTCCTTACTCCTTATGGAAATTTTGTTTGATATTATATTAAATTTCATTATATACCTGTTTTGTTTGGTTCAACTTATTAAAAGCGTTGTTTAAATAATTCATATATTATCTTAGTCTGATATGAGTCTAAAAGTGTTCACTTAGTAATTAAAATAATCAACTATAAGTTACGAATTCCGCCTTAATGAAAATTTGGTCCCTAAATATAGCTTATGCAATTAACTGAATTCTTACCTTTTAAAAGACTATAGTAAACTTGATTTTGTTATGTTTGCTTCCGTAAACACTATACTATAATGAATCCCCTCCAACTCAAAGCATTTGAATCGATTTACGAGATTCAATCGCGAAATATTCAAGCAGCATACAATCAAAATGACAGACGATTACAGCTAAAAGCTATATTAGCTGAAGAAGCTAAAAGCCTACCCATTACGCGTGTTGTGGTCTCTGATTTATCTCAAAATATCTTTTAAATTAAACAATCCCTGGATGATGTTACTAATATAGTGCATACAATTGATCCTGAACCTACGGAAATTGAGCTTAAGCGTGTTGTGTCTCGTATAGCGCACGTTAAGCGACGGATAAACTTGTTGTGTTTATTTAACGATGAGCAGGCTAATCAAAGCAAACAGACCCTTCTATCTGGCACTCTCTTACTCGAAGGAATAGTCCTCGACAAACATAACCTGATGTGGACGTAAATGTACCTACAGCCTTTTCGAACCTTACAATCTCACAACCTTTATCACCGGGGAAATCAATACCTGTGTATAAATGGGGTTTTTCTAGGGCTTTGACACCAGATCTCGCTAATGTCATTCCTGGAGAGAATAAATGATTTTAGAATATCCCGTAACTGCACAGACCAGGATTTATTTGTTTCGGCGGGTGCATTATTTTCCGGTTCAGCCTTAATTTGATATAAAAATATAAGAAATTAGATTTCTAGTTGGGAAGAATTAGTTTCGTCCTTGAAATGTGATTTTTTACCTCATGGCTATATTACCGATCTCTGGAACGAAATAAGAAACCGAACCCAGGGACCTTGCGAAAATGTAATCTCTTTTATTACCTCAATGGAAGGTTTATATAGCAGATTAGATAAAAAACTATCAGAATCTATCGCTATCGCCTGCATTACAAAAACATTTGCATTCCGAAATAGATATAATGCTAGAATCTGGTGTTATCTCTTCTTCAAATTCGCCATGGATGTCTCCCGTGTTATTAGTCCGCAAGAAAAATGATGAATGACGTGTTTGTTTTGACGGTAGAAAGCTTAATTCTGCAACTGTGTCGGACGCCATCTAACTATTTTAGACAAGCTTTTATCAGATCCCTTTTGACTTATCTTCTCGTTCAAAAACTGCTTTTTGTGTTCCAGGTCGAGGTCTTTTCGAATATAGTTTTTTGCCATTTGGTCTCTGTAACTCACCACAAACTTTACAACGTACTATGGATCAAACATTAGGTCCTATCTTACACCGGGAACGTGCCTTTGTATTTTTAGGCAACATATAGTTATGTCAAGTTCCTTTGAAGAGCATATCGCTACACTCAATGAAGTTACTGAACGCCTAAATGCAGCAGGTTTTAAAATAAATCGGGAGAAATGTCAATTTTGCTGTTCTTCTCTTACATTTTTTGGTTTTATTATCGATGGAACTGGTTTACGAGCAAATCCTGCTAAAGTCGACGCTATTACTAAATTTAAAACACCCAAAACTGTCACAGAAATTAAACGTTTAATAGGAATGATTAGTTATTATCGCATTTTCTACCAAACCTCTCAACCATATCTACACCCATTACCGCTCTAATTAAAAATAAAAAAAAATCCCAATCTGCCGAATGGAATTTAGAAGCTCAGGCTTTTGAACAAATTAAAACGTTAATCACTTCTGCACCTATTTTAATCTCAATCAATTTTGATGAAAGATTTTATATACAAACGGATGCCTTACTTACTGGTTTAGGCGCAATGTTGTTTCAGGTGAGCAATGGATTAAAACACTCTATCGCTTATGCAAGTCGTGTCTTAACTTCTGTTGAACAAAAATATTTAGCTACCGAACGTGAACTATTAGGGGTTGTCTTTGGTATTGAAAAATTTAGAGGATATGTTGAAGGTACCATTTTACAGTAATTACTGATTGTGCAGCCCCTACATGGTTAAATAACTTAAAACAACCCGCAGGTCGTTTGGCAAGATCGAACTTGCGTATTTCTCAATTTACCTTTGACGTTAGGCATAGACCTGGCAAATTAAATATCGTACCTGATGCCTTATCTCGTGATGTCGCCTCTCTTAATCTTCCAGGTCTAATTCCTGATGCCTGGTATCTTAATATGATCAAGAAAGTTTCTGAAAATCCCAATAAATTTCCCACCTTCCGTGTAACGAATAATAGATTATATAAATTTGAATCTTCCTCATCCCGCAAAATATCTAACATCCCTGAATGAAAACTTGTTTTCCCTACCGCTAACCGCAGTGAGGTTCTTAAATTGTGTCATGATAATCCTACAGCTTCTCACCTTGGTGTTACGAAAACCCTAGCTAAAATATCTGAATTATATTATTGGCCTACATTAAAAGAATCTGTCTGTCGCTATATTAGGAACTGTAAAATTTGTGGATCCCAGAAGAGCTCTCAAGAGGCTCGTTCTGGCTTAATGGGTAACTTATTCATTCCGAAAATCGGCTATGTATCATTTTTGATTTTAGTTTTAAATATGTGACTGAAATCGCACCAATATTTTAAAAAAGGACATTTCCGTAACTTGGGACAGTTGCGTCGGCGCCAGAGAATGCGGAGACGTGGAGTGGGGAAGAAAGTGCGCGTTTTTCCGACACGACGGGATTAGCCAACTAGACGTCTAACAGTGAGGTTTATCTGTGTCTTTTTTGTCTTCTCTTTCAGATAATCTAGGTTTCCTCTATCGTACCTATTATCGTTCCTTACCTGGTTGATCCTTAGTCGCACCGCTACAGAAAGAAGAGGGAAGACAAAACAAATCCGAGATCCACGATGAAAAGCATGGCTTTTGCCGCAAGAATAGCCACAAAGTCGTGAAGAGCTCCACATTTTACGTGAGTACATTTTAGCTTTTCCTATAAGGCTCATCTTATATCCTAATAAATATTTTTTGTATGTGATACAATTTGAAACGCAATAATGACGTAATACCTTGTGCAATGTTATGTACGTGTTTATTATGTTGCCAACTGTTGTAGTGGCTCTTATCAATTACGCCGGGACTTTAATGGTTATACCTTAGACTCTAATAGTTGCATGCGTTAAAACAACTGGTTGCACTGCAGGGAAAAAAATATTTATATTTTACAGGCATCCAACCAGAATGTATGCAGGATCGTAGAATAACTATTCATGTACAGGTAGATAAAATTACTTTGAAGTAGCCAACTTTGCAGGCACTAACCTTACAAAAAATCTGGGGGTAATAAGTTCTGTACTTCAGAACCAGGCGCACGTAAGTCCAGAAATAACGATTTTCGGGTTATTACTATGTCACGTGAAAATTCTGATTTTACATCGTGCCATAATAACGAAAATCTATTTAAAATTCTCCTTTTGTATTTTTACTAAAGTTATAAGAGCGTAAATCCTGATTTATGTTTGAGCCAGACAAACGTAAATCACTTTATACGTAATGGCTCGGAAGCAGTATCTGATTCTTGCAAAACGTAAGTCCATGGTAGGACTTACGCTACTCTAGCTCTAGTATTCATAAAGGATTTTTAGTCTCAAGTCCACTTTGCTACGTTATGCAGCGTACGGGTCAGATAGAAATACCGTGCTAACTACCAATGCGGTGAGGGGGAGATTCCTAGCAACACAAAAAATACATCGCCAACGATTTCCTATTTACAATAAAAAAATAAAAATTTCTATTTAAACGGTAAAAAAATTAAACAAAGTTACTATTTAAAAAAAGCCTTTTTCCTCTATGGACAAATTCAATAATTGTTTCACGAAGTGCGCATTTCGTATCTAACATGCAATAAATCTAACCAGTAAAAAGAATAATGCTGATACTTTTGTATAAGCAGATGGGTTAAGTAAAAAAAAAAGCATTAAATTTAGAAATTTTCCTAGTAAGGATTTGACCATAAGAAACATTAGCGTATCTAATTTCAAACTGGGTTATTAAAAAAAACGTGTTTTGTTCGTCAGCACGATGCGAATTGTGTTTATCCCTTGGTATGTTAAAATAAGAAAACAAATCACATACATGTGTCGGGATACTTATCTTGCCAGCTATCGGAAGTGAATCAGCACAGCATCGTCGCTGTAGTCAGCAACAACCATGCCGCTACCGTAATTGCAACAGCGGTCTGCTCGTAAAATCAGTTGATCTACGACAAAGAATAATCGTGCTTACATAACAAGCAATTTGGCCTCCAGCTAAGAGCTAAAAAGAGAGTCTTACTAATATTAATAACGCAGGAGGACTCACCGATGAAGCCAAGATCTACACTTCTTATAAAAAAACGTGCATCGCTCTTGAAGTAAGTAAATCATAAAATACATATAAGGACGAACTGCAGAATCAAATTGAAATTGTTTAAATAACAAGAATTCGAGCTTCAATCCTCGCGTTATCAACATACCAAAAAGGAGATTAGGAAACTCGACTCAAGCTTTATCAAATAATAGAATACACTATTTCAACGAGTTTTTCGGTCTTAGCAGTATAAGGATTAATTTTACGCTATAGTATTGTGTAGCCAGTTATCGGATACTCAAATCAAGGTACCAACTATAGAATCTATAGCGTAAACCCGTCGTTTTAGAGTAGATAGATTAAAATTGAAAATTATTCGTAAGCGTATTTATTATAAAAAGGTAAAATATATAGGATATTATTGACGTTTGGAAGAGTAGCAACGGAAGCGATGTGGTTTTTAATTCATCGGCCGTAATTGAATGTAACAAATTTTCCCCCCGGCAAAATTAACAGGTTGGGGTATAAAAACCAAATTGTGGGAGTGAGCAGCACCGAATGGAGGAAAAAAAACAAACAAAGAAAGAGTCGCTTAAAATTAAAAGAAAATTTGTGTACGTAAACAAAAAAAAGAACAATCCAAAAAAAAAGAACTTTCATCCGGCTCCAAAAACCACAAAAAGAAAAATTGAAGGGAAGACGGGTAATAAACCATCAACGAGGACTAAGATGAAACGGCATCAACACTGCAGGGTCGTTAAAGGACGGATGTTTCTCAGAAGAACCAGTAATATCTTTAACGTCAAGAGAAGAAATTGGTTTTTCGCTAAAAAAACCAAAGTAAGAAAAGGAACGAGGAAGAAAACCAACAGTACAAGCCAAACCCTTAAATTGTATGGTGTTTAGGTCGCCTTACGGCAACTCTAACTTTATTAACGTAATCTCTTTTTACGCGGGTTAGGTTTTGGCCTTTGGGAGCTGCCTTTTTAAAAAGTCTTTTTCCAAAAACACTTCTAACAATTTTTATTTATACAGCAATTACAAATTGAATTTTAATTTACAGGTACTGTATCAAAATTAAGTTAAAATTATATTTAATTGAACTAATTTATGGCGAGTAGCCTGAACAACCAACAATGCTAAAATTGTGAGGCTCAAGACTGACTGACAATTTTGGGCTCTCCATTGTATTTATGTTGTCCCTGCCCCTCACATTACTCGTGTGAACTGCAGAGCTCATGTCTGCTTATTTCTTTATTGAACTATATAATACAAAGTAACAACCTTATTTTTAATAATTGCGGTTTATAACCTAATGTGACATGCACCTGCAGTGTCAGGTTGCGTCTGGAATACATTGTATTCACATCCGTTCTCATGTCTTCTGTCTGACATTTATTAACCTTTTATTATCTATCCTTGAATTATACAATGTTGGGAGTTAATTTAGGATTTAATAATTCTATTTAATTATACATATATTTGACTTGGGGGATATGTAACTCGCGTAAAAATTCTTTTCTCTTTTTGATTGCATTGATTTGATTGTTATTAAAGAACGCTTGTTTTAGTTTTCTACTATAGTAAAATTGAGCAAGTTCCGGTCTTTTCAAAACTGACCAGAACTTTATAATTAAATTGTAACAAATATTCCGGTGCAACTAAATGTTACCATCCGTTAGAAGTTGGAGCGTGCAATTAGTGGACTAGCAGCTTTAACCTACGGGCTCAAATACTTCATAGTTTGTACGGTTCATACCAGACCGAAAATCAATAACACATGGGATAACTTGAGCTGAAAGCAGCAAAAATTATGCTCTGGGATATTATCATATCCACGTCAACGTAGCAGTATTTAAATCAATGTAAGGAACTAAAATTCAAAGCTGGCGAAAATTATTCAATACCCGGCGAAAAAGACTTCCAAAGTGTATAATTATGAGATAAACTACGACGGTTAAAATGTAATAAACTTAAATATTAGGAAACCCAATAAACAAAGCCTTTAAAATTTCCTAGTGTAGTCCTTGTGTATGCAGAATTTATTTTTCGAACCAGCTCATTTCAGAGTGAGGGTTGAACGTGCTCAACAGGAGTGACACTTGCTGAGCAAAAGCGAGATTTACTTTATACAATGTGCACTAGGTTAACGAGATGGTGGTTGAAAGTCCATTGCAATAAGCGGACAGCTGAATATTAATCTACAGGAAAGACAATTTCGTCCAAGAGGTGAATTTAGCTCAAACTCTATTAATCACAGTTCTAACCTAAGCAAATAAGCTGATAAGCTTGTACTTGGATGCAAATACCGTACTGAATTTGCACCTTTTTTGGCGGCCTGTGGCTAAAGCTTTACGTACACTTTCTATTATACACCGGTTGCTTCTTTGTTCAGCGAGCAAGTGTTATCAAGCGCAAAGTTTGTTATACAATTTCAAAATTACCATAATAATGGAAATTTAAATTAGCACTGTTGTTCAAATTTACAAACTGTATATTCGACAAAGTTTAACCAGCGTTGTTTAAGCTTATTCCGTAATAACAGCTATAGACGTTCATAATTGTGTAGAATTGGAATAGAGGGAAGGGATTTTACACACGCATTTCTAAATCCGCTAGTATATAGTTTGTGGATTTAACTAGTATGGGTTTTACCTTCAGTGAGTATTACAAATAACATATAATGCCTTTGGATTTCACGACATGAAGGCTGTTGATGGATGTGAATTGCTAATTTTTTTGTAAGCATTGAAATTAGATAGACGTACTTTAATAGAATCCTTTGGTAAGCATTTTTTAACCGTAAATATTGCGACAAAACTTTAAACAGGAAAACAAAAATTTCTTTGTACAGTAGTCATACACAGGACATTTATATATTAATAATTTCTTTATGCGGTATCTGGTTTTTGAACCGCAGGAAATCCAGCAACACCAGGAAATGCAATATGTCGCCAACCGATCATTAGGCTAAATTATTTAAGCGTGCAAGGGTCTCGTTTGACGCCGCACCGACTGCACAAAATTAGTCGGGACTATGATACTTGATACATGAAGCTAACACTTAATTTCTTCTATAAAAGTCTAAATACAAAATCAATTTCTTTTTATATTGAATATCAATTCATGAACATGTTTAAATACCTTTAAGCTATTGATTTAACTCAAACAAATTAAAGGCACCCCTACTGGCAAAAGTAATTACAAAATACGTTACAGCAACAAAAACTGTAGGTTAACAAAGTAGTCAGTGATTCTACATTAACGATCGATAAGTTTTTAATCCTACCCTATTAAAACACGAAGTCAAAGGACAGGTCATTTGCACAATATCTCTTACTTATGATCATAAATACCAATTATCAGCTAGTTAAGATAAGTTCTAAAAGATATTTTAAAGGAAAAAGATAAATAAATAATTTATGATTTACAGCATTAACTAGATAAAGATAATTTCAAAGAGCGAAATAAATACATACTTTATGAATTGGGCAACAATTAGATAGGATAAAATCATAGAGATATTTTCAGATAGAAAAAGTACAGCACACCGCTCCTTTCGTATATATATATATATATATATATATATATATATATAATGAAATGTTAGTAGGAGCTAAAGGGTTCTAAAGGTTATTTTGTTGAAGGTAGTATATGCCAAATAAAGAAAGCCAAATATCAGATCCCGTAACTGAGAAATTTATGTTTGCCGTACTTTACAAACGTTAAAGTATTTGAAATATTAGTCAAAATATAAGTGCCAAGACGTAAAAACAATGACTTGATGACGTGATAAAGCACAGTATTCAAGGATTTACAGTGAGTTGTATGTTTAATAAGCCACAGAACGTACATTTGCTAATCGAGAAACCGGATGCGTCTGTAGAAATTACACTATTCACCACGCAGATCCAGGTTTATATGTGTAACATTTCGGCATTTATTTTAATAGAATCAACCTTTGGACAATCATGTAATATCAAAATTATAAGTAAAAGTATTGTCAAATATGATTGAAGGGTTGTGCGATATTAGGGACCAATGATTGAACATTTATATATGCGAAAGGAAAGTGTAAAAGAAAGATTATAAGGTATTAGTGACACGAACTTGTTGGGACGATATTATTGGATGGAATTTGTATAAAATGTATTAAAGAGTAGGCATATTTGAATTGTAATAATCACCTAGGAAACAGTAATTTCCAAGATAGAAATAGAAACATTCTCAGTATTGCAAAAAAGCAATAATGGATTAAAGATAGAAATTTAAATTAGCACTGTTGTTCAAATTTACAAACTGTATATTCGACAAAGTTTAACCAGCGTTGTTTAAGCTTATTCCGTAATAACAGCTATAGACGTTAATAATTGTGTAGAATTGGAATAGAACGAAGGAATTTTTCACAAGCATTTCTAAATCCGCTGGTATATAGTTTGTGGATTTAACTAGTATGAGTTTTACCTTCACTGAGTATTACAAACAACATACAATGCCTTTGGATTTCACGACATGAAGGCTGTTGATGGATGTGAATTGATAATTTTTGTTGTAAGTTGAAATAAGAAACTCTACATCGTGTTTGTTCCGTTTCAATGAGCAATAATATAATTTAGTAGAATATAAACATACAACTTGTAGGTTAATAATTTGCTATCGCTAAGCAAAGTAGTAACACGGGGGAGTTAAGGTAAATTAAAACTGAATACAGAAAGGGAGGAAAATAAATCTCAATCGGCCAATCCTAATTCTGATATACCCTAAATATTTTGTGTTATGTACAGTAGTGTTCAACTAGCAATACATTTCAATAAATTGTGTTAGTTATCTTTAAAACAACAAAAGCAATGTTTTATCCTTATTTAATACATATTGGAACGGAACTTAAGTTCATAAACGATTTAATCCACAAAAAATGCAAACAAAAATTTTTTTTCATAAATTTTTACAGTGAAATTGCGTATCTTTAAAAAAGCTTAAGAATTGCAAAATGAATGCCAGTAAATTTATCTATATGCTTTTCAAATATAAGAGATCTTTGTACAAACGTTAGTTAAATAAATTAGATTCATACTAAATAGTTTGCTACAGTATTACGTGCAGACAAGAAGGAAAGTAGTAAAGTCAGTAAAGAAAATCTCCCACACCGAATACCGCAACAAAGCCAAAGAATAGAATAGAAATCCAAACGAATTAGATTCCGGGCTAGCTCAAAATGTTGTAGTCATACAAAAAAAATATTGGAAACTTTAACAAGTATTTTATTTACAAGCCATTAGTTAGATAGTATAACAAGGAACATTTACAGAGACCAACTCAAACATTTACGTAAACGTCCTGTTAAAACGGGATATAAATAAAAACGACAATTTGCATATCACACAATAAAAAAATATATACATTTAAGTAAATATAGATTATAAAATATCAAAATCTAAATACCATGTGCATGTACACTTACTTAATATTTACACCCCTAAATATATACAAGAAAAAAATTAGACATAATATATTTGCTTTGTGAAGTGCACTCCGTAAGAGTAAGAACATAAGAATAAATTTAAGTAACGTAACTCTAACTGAAATAAACCAAGTGTTCACTTACTTTAACTAATCATTAGGTAAACAAGTTGTTGATATTAGCATTAATTTAAAAAAAAGAAACAGTAAGAAGTACTGTAACGCGAGCTTCAGTTTAACTAATTGTGAGTTGGGCTATTTAGCTTGTGCATTATGAAAGTAAATTTCTAACAGGCAGCCTGTAATTTATTGTGCTACCACGAGTAAGAAAAACTAAAGTATCTATTTTCCACAGCGTCGAGAAAAGAAAATAAACAGAATAATTGTACCTTAAAGCAAGCTGTATGCCGGTGGTACCATTGCAAAGACTTTGCAAGTGCGTGTTGCACTGGTCAGCGGACCGGATACTAGATGACAATTTACTAGACTTTAACATTAAGTACAACAAAGCATTTTAGCATCGCGACATACGTTCCTTACGGCGAAATTACCTACAATAGCTCTATTTTAAAAGCACAGGCTGTATTCATGAGAAACGCGTTTTCGTTTAAAAAACTATTCCCAGCGATATTATGTGAAGTATTCTGCAAACACCACCTGCTAGATATTTTTCAACCTTGCCGCTGCAAAATATTCTGAGAATGAGGTTTGCAGATAATAGCCAATTAACTAAAACACAAGATCTCGATATACTATACTGATCTCCACTGTTTACATGGGAAAGCAATGTCTGTTTTAATTGATCAGGTAGGTTTGCAATCATCCTACAGCATTATGGTGTAAAATGTTTAACAGGTTGCCTGACTGTTATAGCAACAATAAAGTTATTCTAGATCATACTTGCAAAACGGAGAATGGACTTAAATGAGGGGACGGTTTATTACTCGTAAACTTGAGCGAGCCGTACGCTGGCATTGATAACAAAATAGGATTTCTCAGCACCATTAAAGCTTTTATATTTATACAATGCAGGTGGTTTAGAACGTATTTCAAAGAAAAAAATATTAAAAATGATTAACGATAAGCAGATGTTTGCTTCTTTCAGCGAATTTATATACCAAAGTTGCTTAACGACAAGCAAATATTTCAGGGAATTTAGAAATTGCTATGAAAAATTCCAAGATTTTCTTGTTGAACTAAACACTTACACAAATTTTTCCGGTAGTGTAAATAAGTATTTGTTTCAATTGAGCTTGTTAAATAACAGTTCGTATGATTTGAAATAGCATCAAAAGTGTAAAGTCGTTTAGGTTCTATTAGAATAGATCTTTAGTAGTGGCTTCTAAATATGAAGTAAAACAAAGTTGTTAGGAAATTAAGCATTTGTTGAAGGATGAAGAAATATATCGCTTGCAGGAATTTATCGTAACAAGTGCCAATGCCGAAAAGCCGCATGCACACTTTAAGCATGCCAGACAATATTAAAACCAAAACTCTGAGTTGTACAATTTACGGAATGCAGAAGATTTAATCATTTCATACAACATGTTATAATGCGTTCATTTTATTTTGCTAAGAAATAACACGAACCTTAACCTAAGTAAATCATATGACATCACAAATATTTTACCGAAATTTATTTCATAAATCCAATACGAAAACTGCATCATGAAAAAACCCACCATTGGATGCATATTAAAAAGTGGGAATTTAATAAGAATAATAACATCCGACGGAAGAACAAATTAATTATTCGCGAGCTGGTAACAGAAACAGGTCAAAATGTAGCAATTCAAGCGCACGATACAGCAACAGTACCGCGCAGTAGGCGGTTGTGATAAGAAGTTAAGTTTTTAAAAGTAATGCTGGAAAAGTATAATTTAGAGGAGCTAATTTAAAACGTAAAGCAGTAATACGAGCGAATAGTGGAAAATTGAACGAAAGCAGTTTCAAGAAGTAATTTGGCTTTTTCCTAAGTAGAATATTTTAACGGTGCGCAAGCTTTTGTAGAACCTTACTTGCAGCTTTGGTAAGGAATTTTTTTCCGTGTGCTGAATTTTAAAAACCCGTGTATGGGGATAGCTCAAATAAGTGAACTGTGTTTAGTTAAAAGAGTTGTGTTAGCTATAGCTAAAATAAAAGTCTTTGGACATTTTCAGAGTAAAGGAATTGGAATATAAACCAGTGTATTATTACGCACATTTATGCAACCTCTGAAAAGTGTACATGTAAATTTGTAAATATCAATGGTGTGCATGTATATAGTAGAGAATTAATTGAAACGAAAGTGATTATTTTGATGAACAATGACTTTGCGCCAGAACGAGTGTTGGTTAAATTGAAGCATAATGCTATCAATTTGAAATATTAAACATATGTACGAAGAAGCTGGGCATTAACTGTCTGCTGTGTTTTTTATTAATCGCATTTCTAGAAATTGGGATTTATAGATGTCATTTAATTCAATACGGGAAATGGGAAAAGACGGAGCGAAGATATCATTATTGATAGATTATGTATAAGGTTTTTTTTGGAATTTCTTTCAGCATTACTTGGGCAGAGTGAGGTTAAGGAATTAAATTTTTTAAGGAAAGGCATTTGTAACACATACATTCAAAAATTGATTGACATGACAAGAACATGTCGCCCAACGCCAACGTGTTGTCGGTCATTCGTTCCTACACCAACATGTCGATATCTTCTCATGTGATGTAATTCTTGAATGTTGGAATAAAGCAAGATGAAAAACCTTTGCGTCTACCAAAAATAGGCCTTAAATTTTCTTATGGGTAGCTACTTATAAAATGAATAATTGTAGCCCGCACGGAAGTAGTTTATCTACTTAGTGTTAACAATGTTAGGCAATATCCTTTATTGTGTTTTAATAAATATATCTCATATGTTTATTCTTAACGGGCCTTGTTTTATTTATAGCTAAAGAACTCGTACTTAATCATTTTAAAAGGAGAATATTTTTGTTTTCATTTCCCTGAAGATGTCTCAAGCAAATTGCAAAATCTGTATAGGTAAAAAGTCGTGAGATTATCCTTTCACTAATAGCAAGGAACAACTCATGATTTTAATAGTAGAAAAATGTCCTTTGTTAGCATCAATCAATTAAGTCAAATCAATATATTAACGCGATGCGATCATCTAAATTAAGAGCATAAGCAGCAGTCGTCTAGCACTCAAGATTATCTAACCCTCGCTTTACAGTTACATCACCAGGCAGTTGGTTTATATACCTTTTCAAAACAAGCAGTCTCTTAGGCGGTACAAGTCAAGTTACAGTATCATTCTCACTATATTATAACTCTAACTCTTGAATATAATATTGCGCTTAGCAATTCTCAACCCAATTTATAACGTGCTGCTGCAGACAACCTCTACTACAAACTACCAAGTTAACAAGGTGGTAAATATGCACCAGATGTTGTTAAGTCAACTCTTAAAGTACAACTCAGCTAGCAACTGTTGTTGACGCCTGTTGTGTATTAACGTTATTTACTTAGGGGTGCTTAAATTGCTATTTCAGAAAATCAACGTAACACAACGCTGTTTTGGAGGCGCAGCTACACTAGTAAAAAAGTAATACGGGTCTTTGATTTATTCTTCGAATAGATATTTAAACCAAGCGGTTGAGTGTTTATGAACTCCAATAATGGTAGATGTGTTAATCATCGTAAAATCACGGAGTTAAAGTTCAACTCAATATAAACACGATAAAATGCGTTTGTTAGAAACCAATATATCAGGATAAAGAAATTTATTTTTGTGATATTGAAGCTTAGTCAGTCCTCAGTATCATCAGTTTGCAAATATTCTAGCGGGCTACTACTACAGCGTTTCACTAAGTCAAAACAAGTAATAACAAGGGTCTTTACTATTCACTGTTCACAAATCCAATTAACAGTATATGCCTTATTTACAGATGTTTTCAGTCCAATTAACAATGAAGCACTATCACACTAATGAATTTACAAGCACTAATATCTTCTTAAACTAGTTCCTTAACTATAACTCTTCTTAGCAACACAAACACTACTATAATTTATTTATTACATTTTTGTCTATTTATGTATTCTACAAGCTGCATGTGCATTAGACACATTCACATCATATAGCATTTATGTTTACTCTTGGACTTCCAAAAGTTCAACTATTTAACTTTACACGATATAATTTATATTCGACATTATGATATAGACTAACTTCTTACATTAATTAGCGGTCTTATATATATTCTGAATTAAAAAGAATGACTCATTCTCCAGTAATTGCTAGAAGACTTTCGGTCCATGGAGAATATGCAGTGCCTACGGCGCTTGTGTGTTTGACGGGTTGCCTAATAGTAGCTCGCAACAATACTATATAAGTCGAATCTTTTTAACAAGTTTGCATAAATTGAATCATTTATTATATCAAGGATAATTTATTTCATAAGAAGCGCTTGAAGTACAATTCCAATAATTTTCTTATAATATGAGAACATAATAAAAATTAATCTCTATAGATAGTTGTACAACATAGCTTGTTTTTATGGTATTTCATATTTAGTGTAGTATACATTTTCAGTCAACTTCGATGTCCAAGTCAAAGGTTTAAATATTCTGCTATTTTAAGTCAGGTTGAATGCAAGTCTGCTGCAATCTTGTTATTCTGAAATAAAGCTCAAAAAACGGAAAATTATAGGAAACACTTGTTCATTTTACGCTATATTTTTGTATATTTTGCCTTCCCACAATAAGCACGCTTGTCAATAATTTTATCTAAACCCGTTTGCTGCGTATTTGAAAAGTTTACTCTATAATTTAAATAGTCGGTACCTTGTTTTCGATGCCCGCTGGCTTGTTACACATTATTATAGCGTACAATTGATCCTTATACTGCTACGACCGAAAGACTCGTTGAAAGAGTATTATTTGATAAGGCTTGGGTCGAGTTTTTAATCTTCTTTTTTGGTATGCTGTGATAGGCGAGAATTGAATTATTATTTCTTGTAATTGAAAACTAATTGATTAGTCGATTCTTGCTATATGTGGCAAGATTACTCGTCGTCAAATTGTTATTTTGTTTTGTCATCTTCAAAATTTTGTGTACACACAGTGTGTGCTCTTTTCGGTGGATCGAACCATCTGTTGCTTGGGCCTAGATTGATGAGGCGTTTGCCACTTCTTTTGTGGAGTGAAGACACGAATTGCTCTGGGGGAGGGTGCTATTAATACTGCACCGTGGACACACAGGTAAGTCTGTTCTCTGTTCTTTTATATGGGTCCTAAGTAACTGTAGCAACTGCATGTGTAAAGAGTCCCATGGGTGACTAAACCTTATAGTTTTGAAACGATTGTCTTTGTGTGAGAAGATATTTGTGATTAATATTGTAATATGTGATGACTTCTTTATTGGGGGCAATTTGATGTAGTTAAGTTTATGCTCACGACGATATTGAATATTAATGTAGTATTTACTGTGACCATTTTATCTATTTAATTGTAGAGATTCCTTAATAATTTAGAGCTGCTGGTCTTAGTGTTGTAATGTTGCACTTTATTTTTGTTTTGCACTTAATATAGGGAAGTAATCCAAAACTGCAGCTCGCCATTTGAAAAATGATTTCTTTTGGGGTTTTTTTTGCAGACATATGTATTTGGTAATAATTTGTTTTTTTTATGTTGTTGGTTATACTGCACTGTTATGTCTCTCCAAAGTGTCGCTTCAATTAATTATAATTAGTAGAAGGCCTTGTTAATTTCTATTCTTTATTTCAGGCCTTTTCTTTATTTTTCTTTACATCTGTAAGACGCCGCCTACTCACCGATTGCGCCCGGTCATTCTTTCTTTGTCTTTCAGGCTACATAGATGTACGTAGCATAAATTTTGACACCCTGACGTGGGGTTCCGATTTTGTTTTGTATAACTTTGGCTCCGAATTTGTGTGGCTTAACTTTTACATCGATTTTGTTTTGCTCAACTTCTGGTCCGATTTTTTTTGTCACTGCTTATTTTTCAACATTACCCGCATTTCTCGGCCTGATGCTACATTTTTTTTTTCTTACTTTACGTTCGGACTGTCATTTATTTTTTCTTTCGGGTCTTTGAGGTTCCTCACATGGGGATCGATCATCTTTATTTCTCGTGTGGGTTCGATCTTCTTCAAGTTTAATTTTTTTCTCCCTTGATCGCTAAATATCCTTGGTTGACTTATTTCAGATCATCGGAATTGTGTTTTTGCCGATAATTCTAGTCCATTGAAAACGCTGGCGCCCTATTCCGATTCCTAGTTTCTATTTTGTTGTTTTGCTTCTGAAGTTTATCCGTCGGATATGGTTTAAATTGTCCTGTATTCACGGATTTTTTTGAGCATCTATCGAGTTACGGTTAGCCTTTATTTAGTTACTTTCTCCAAATTTCTTTTCTTAATTCGTATTTAAAATGACTGATATGGGCATAAGACTCTTTGAGAGTATCTGCAATAGACAGCAGGAGCCCTTAGAAAGCATTACTGACTATCTCACGTGTATGACGGCTGTGTTTCAGGGGTATGGATCTTTCAAGGAGAAGGATAAATTGTCCATTGTGCTTCGCAACCTTGCTCCATTCTATCGAGCCCATTTGCCTACCGTCGGCTCCTTATAAGAGTTAAAGGACGACTGTCTAAAGTTAGAACTGGAAAAGTTCTGGCCGATAATGTCGTATCATCTAGTCAAGACCAACATACTGTTACTGCTGAAGCGGATCTTGCTTATAAGTCTGTTACGTTGAGAAAAATGCTTTTACTTCACATGACCGACTTGTTTAGGTTTCTTCTACACCTGCAGATAGAATAGGTACTTCTTCTGCACTTCCTCCTATTCTTATTCCTAGTTCTGCTTTTACTCGTCAGGTTATATGCTTTAATTGCGACAAGCCTGGTCATGTTTCGACACGTTGTACTCGTCATAAAGTACTCCATTGCTATGGCTGTGGGCGTAGGGGAGTTACTTGTAACGTGCAAATTTTGTAGTTTTAAACTTTTACGCTGTTTCCCAATTTATAAATGCATTTCTGCAAATTGCTGTTTCTGTATTTGATATTTATTAACTTGTGTGTAGTAATTTAAAGATAGATAAATTGAAAATTATAAACCGCTTATAATGAATAGATTGCATCGTTCTTGTCTTGCCGTAAATATAAATTTCGTTCCTTATGTGGATTAATTCTCATTAATAAATAAATTCCAACTTATCGAAAACGATAAACAGCCTGTAATTAATTGTTAGATACGATTGTGACATTCACGTTTTAGATGTGTTTTATGTTATTAGCGAGGTAGATAAGATACGATAAGCGGTTGTAATAGAACGAGTTGAATAAACAGAGGAAGAGTCGTGTTTTGTTTTTGATTCCGATATTACTAAGTACGTTAAAAATACTGTTTCCTCTTTGCTTTGACTAGTGAGAATTAATGCGGGATTTAATTTTCGTATTGTTCATGTACGAGCACGGCACGATTTTTTTTTAGTTGTTTTCTTGTGAAATAAAAATTGTATATTAACTGTACAAAAGTGTTTTACGAAACCTTTTGACGGACGCACTTAAGTGATACACGTGCTTTACCCATTATGGTTCTTTTTAGTTGTTTTGTCTTTTGATATTTAAACTGTGTGTGCAATCTAGTTTCGCGGTCCTTTTCTTTTCAAAGTAGCGCATACCTTGAATTATTTAAATACAGTGCTACTGTAGTTTCTGAATTTTCTAACAACAAAGAACCTAAATTAGATCATTGCTTGAGCAAATTTCGTTATTTGCGAAACATAACAGATTACCGGCTTACAAAGGTATTGGTTGAAGTTTCTCACTGCTTTTTGGGATGTTTATGAAAATAATATACCTTTGGTCCCAGTTGAAATTAAACTAGTGCTTCAGAGTATTTCGAAATTATTGTCTTAGGAAATAGAATTACCGAGAAACTTATCAAGGCTACATAGTTCCGACGCGTGATAATGTCTGCTGCTAACCCCAGTGAAGTGCGTAGGTGTGATTAGTGTGGCGTGTGCTGGGTTCCATCAACGCCCTCACAGTCGGGGGTGAAGTGCTTCGTTAGTGCAGGACATCGTTGAATCCCACCCTTCCGTTGCAAGGAAGCGTTGTTGAAGGACTTTTGTAAGTTGAACTATTTCCTACTGGTTATTACTGTAAATATCTATCCGTTGCTTTACCATATCTTTGTCGTTCTGATACCTTTTACAATAGACTTGCATGCTATTTTAAAACAGAAAAAAAAGAAAGAAAGAAAAATCAATACTACTAAATTACTCATACCAATTGTGTCTTACCTATTTATTTACTGAATTACTCATATCAATTGTGTCTTACCTATTTATTTTTTTTACATTTTGTCTGATTTATGTTTAATTGGTGTGTGAGGAAACGTTTCTGCTACTCCCCAATATTACCTCACTTTGTACGAAACATTTTTCTGTATTGCTTTTATCGTTATTATATTATATAGTTTATCTAAACAGTTTCTTTTATTTACATTCTACAAAGTACTGAATAACTTAGACGTTTTATTGCTGCTATGCTTATTCTTTTTTTTTCAGGTTTGCTTAACTAATTTTTTTTATTGCAGGTATTATCACTAACTAATTACGGCCGCGTACATGGTAGGTTGGTCTGCTTTCTACAACCCCCCTACTCTCCGATTGAGCCCGGGTCATTTCTTGACTATCTTTGTGTTACGCACGAATTACGTAACGTAACATTTTTGGCACCCAACGTGGCGGCCACGAAAAAAAAAGACGTAACATACTCGCCACAACTGTCCCAACTGTCATACTACTACTAATAGGTCTTCGAATCATACTTCAAATTCTGTTCTCAGCTCTAGTAGAAAAATCTCTTCTGCTGCTAACTCTATGTTCTTTTCTGTACCTCATCCAGGTCATTTTGCTACTGCTGTCCCAAACGTGCACTTCTTCGGCAGATATAGCTTCAAACAAAATTTCGTCCATCTCTAGTTATACATCCTTATCCGCACCTCCTTCTGCTCGCCATACTACCAGCACATCCTATCCTTTCTAACCATAAGTGTATTCAAATTATAATATTGATTGTTACGACTATCACGCCCCTACTAACCGAACCTCTACAGGAACCAAATTTTTTTTGTCCGTTGCGATTCAAACGATGTTCAAGTGTATCCTACGTATCCACTTCAATCCCAGACTGTGCCTCCACCACCATTGCAACCCCTACTTCGAATTAGCGATATACAGCTAGCTTCTCAAGAGTTTATTCCTGCTTTCGTAAATAATTCTATTAAAGAAATTTCTGTCCTGTCCGCAATAACAAATGCAGCTAAAGTGACGATAACTTTTAATTCAGTCAGAGAAAGTCCTGTTGAGGTTCAGGAACCTGTATCCTTAATGCCCGTTGCTGTTGTTGTTGAAATTTTACATGTTCCTGCTTTCTTAAATGGCTCTACTCAAGAAATTTCTGTCCTGTCTGCACTGACAGATGTAGCTGAACGGACAATAACTCCTAATACGGATAGAAAAGATCCTGTTGAATTTAGTAAACCCGTAGCTATACTGTCTGTTGCACTTGTCGTCAAAGTGATACCTGATCTTGTTTCTTTATCTAGTATTGTCAAGAAATCTGTTCCTATTGCGGCTGAAGTTTTGTCTGCTGCCACTCCGTTGTCTAACATTGATAAAGTCTTACTCGATTCTACTCCTTTATCGGACGTTGATGAAATGTTACTTGCTCTTACTCATTGTTCTAGTGTTGACAAGATCCTTTCTGATTGTGTTTCTTTATCTAATGCTGACAAAATTCTACTCGTTTCTGTTCTTTTATCTAAAGTTGATGAAATTCTAGCTGGCGCCTCTTTCTCTAATGTTGACGAAGTTCTTCCTGATGCTGTTTGTTTTTGTAAGGTTGATGAAATTCTGCCTGGTTCTACTCCTTTCTTTAATGTTTATATACTTCATACTACTCCTTTGTCTAACGTTGACAAGGTTCTACTTGATGCTGTTTGTTCTTGTAAGGTGGATGAAATTCTACCTGATTCTAGTTCTTTATGTAATGTTGCCGAAGCGTTATCGCATTCTGCTCTTTTTCCTGCGGGTGACACTCTTACAGCCAATGCTGTTTTCTTTCCTAACTGTGATACTGCTAGTCCTTTATCTAATATAGATGAAAGATTATCTGCTTTCATCTCTTTATCTACCATAACTGAAGTGTGCTCTGCTTGTGTTTCTTTTCGAAGGTTGATCCTCTTACAGCCAATACGTTTTCTTTTTCTAGAGTTGATATTTGGACAACCCATGATGTTTCCTTTTCTACCGTCAACTTTATTTCAACCAATTCTAAAAACAAACCACTTTCTTCACTAACGCGTTTTGAGTTTCCTAAACTACCCTCACAGCTACCGCCTTAACCGCGCGCTACAACTACTACACCCCCTACTGTTCCTATGTTGCAGAAAACTGTCCAAAAGGGGCAGACAATAGTCTGTGCTGATTCCAAACTTGAAGATGTATGTCGGCAAAATCCTAATGTTTTTGACTTTACTGCGTTTTCCTGCTGGCAGCGCAAACGTCTTAAGCCCGATACTTAGTCCTCGCGCCCTAGATTCTTATGCCGACTTTGCTCTCCTTAGGACTTGATATCTGGACATTAAGATTTCCTTATGTAGTTCCCTGTTTGACTGGGTTTTCTTTCTTTTTCTTTCACCCGTGTGAGTCCGGGAATAGAATAGCCTCATGGTACGGCCTGCCTATCATAAAAGGCGACTAAAGCGGTCCAACACATACACACACATTTCATACACACACACACACACACACACACACACTCTTCATACACACCAACATATTTTTGCTTGGTTCTCTTTTTTTCTGCTCTCTTCTTGTACCTCACCCATTTGGGCCCCAGGAATAGAATAGC
Source organism: Platerodrilus igneus (assembly GCA_036346225.1). Taxonomy (NCBI): domain Eukaryota; kingdom Metazoa; phylum Arthropoda; class Insecta; order Coleoptera; family Lycidae; genus Platerodrilus; species Platerodrilus igneus. The sequence continues at coordinate 2,059,240 of JARFIW010000765.1, read as the reverse complement.
TCTATGGTACGACCTGCCTGTTGTAAGAGTCGACTAAAGCGGTCCAACACATACACACACACAAACACACACACACACACACACACACACACACACACACATACATACTTCATAAACACACACATTTCTGCTTGGTTCTTTTTTCTTTCGTTCTCTTCCTGTACATTTAGTCATGTGGGTCCGGGAATACAATACCTCCACAGTACGACCTGCCTGTCGTAAAAAGCGATTAAAGCGGTCTAACACATACACACACATACACATCCACACACACACACACACTCGCATACTCAACATCAACACACACGCACGCACACGCACACACATACTCAAGCATAACTACACTGGGATTAAGTTTTATTTTTTTTTGTGCGATTCCTAAGGTTTTTTATGGTTTTTGTACTTGCTTAATGTCATTCTTTTTGGTTTTCTTTTTTCCCTCGTTTCTTTCGTTCCATATTCCTCTCCTCTTTTTTGTGGCTGGTGTTACTTTCAATCGGTCTTCGTGTTAACTTGGCAAATTTTTTTCGATCCACTTCCTGTGGTATGTGCTTCTAGACAATTTTTCTTTTCCTCAGAAACCACGACTTACTTGACTTTAATTCAAGCTAGCAGCTTGTTTCTTTAGTTTCTGGTCTGTTGCAATTCTTGGGTACCACAGCTTGAAGTATTTTGAATTTTTTTCTCTATCCGGCATTCTTATTGTTCCCTGGCTTACTTTGAGGCTTGACAGTTATTGTCTGGTTTTGACTTGTACTGTTGGTTTTCTTCCTCGTCCCTTTTGTTACTTTGGGTTTTTTCGCGAGTAAACAATTTCCACTCTTGAGGTTGAAGATTTTTATGTTTCATTACTAGAGATATCCGTTTTTCGACGACTTTCCTTTAGTGTTAGGCCATTCTATCTTTGTCCTTGATGATTGCTACCTTCTACTTTTTCTTTTCCTATGCCCTTTAAACTTCTTGATTTAGTCCGGTATACTTGTACTTCGAACCGGATGAGAAATTTTTTTGCTTATAGAGTGTTTTTTTTTAGTTGGTTCTATCTATTATTGTATATCGGCCTATCAGTTGATTCTTTTAAAATTTATTAAGCAATTTTTTTTTGTTTTTTTTTTTGTACCGAGTACTGTACTGTCCGCTGCATTACTTTGTTTTCTTACCCCACCTGTTAATTTTGCTGGTGGGATTTGTTACGTTCATTTTACGACAGTAAATTAAAACCTACCCTTTTCTTACATTATTAATTAAATTTTTATTCTTGTTATTGAAAACAAATTGATTACTTGATTCTTGCTATATGTGGTAAGATTACTCGGCGATACCTCGTTACTTTGTTTTGTCATCTTCAAAATTTCGTGAACACACTGTGTGCTCCTTTCGGTGGACCGAATCATCTGTTTTATGGGGCTAGACTGATGAGGCGTTTGTCGCTTCTTTTGTGGAGGGAAGACGCGAGTTGCGTGATCCTAAGTTCATCTGCTCTGCCCTGCTCTGGGGAAGGGTGCGAATAATATTACACTGTAGACACGCGGGTAAGTCTGTTTTTTGTTCTTTTATATAGGTCCTTAGTAACTGTAGCAACCGCATGTGTAAAGTTCCATGGATGACTAAACTTTTTAGTTTTAGAATGGTTGTCTTGGTGTGCGAGAATATTTATTATTAATATTGTAATATGTGATGACTTTTTTATTGTGGACAATTTTTTTCTTCCTTTATGTTATTTATTTTTTCTTTCGGCTCTTTGGTGTCCCTTACATGGGGATCGATCATCTTTATTTTTCATGTGGGTTTGATCTTCTTCAAGTTTAATTTTGTTTTCTTCATTAACCGCTAAATATCCTTGGTTGGCTTATTTCAGATTATCGGAATTGTGTTTTCGCCGATAATTCTAGTCCGTTTAAAACGCTGGCGCCCTAATCCGATTCCTAGTTTCTATTTTGTTGTTTCGCTCCTGAAGTTTATTCGTCGGATATGGTTTAAATTGTCCTGTATTCTCGAATTTTTTTTTGGAGATTTTACCGAGTACGGTAAGTCTTTATTTAGTTACTTTCTCCCAATTTCTTTTTTTTGTTTGTCTTCAAAATGACTGATGTGGGCATAAGGCTGTTTGAGGGTATCTGCAATAAACAGCAGGAGCCCTCAAAAAGCATTACTGACTATTTCACGTGTATGACGGCCCTGTTTCAGTGGCATGGATCTTTCAAGGAGATGGATAAATTGTCCGTTATGCTTCGTAACCTCGCTCCATTCTATTGATTCCATTTGCCTACCGTCCACTCCGTATGAGGGTTAAAGGACGACTGTCTAAAGTTAGAACCGGAAAAGATTCTAGCCGATAATGTTGTATCAACTACTCAAGACCAACATACTGTTACTGGTGAAGCGAATCATGCTTATAAGTCTGCTACAGTTGATAAAAATACTTCTACTTCACATGATCGAGTTGTTTAGGTTTCTCCTACACCTACGAGTAGATCAGGTACTTCTTCTCTGACTAGATACTGAACCATATAAATATACAGATCCCACACATATGTACAATAATACATTTAAAGATGAAACCACAATTATTAAATAACTCTTAGTCTAAAGTTTATTTTAACATTTTCAAACATACTCAAACTACGTACCATTTAGGAGTGAAATCAAACAAGTAGCGGTCATCAACATCTAATATACATTCCCGTAGGCCGTGAAGAGGATGGGTAGCCAGACAAAATATGCTGTACCCATAACGTAAATTTCTAAAGTACAACAAATCAACTTTACTTCTAAAAATCAAAAATGTTCCGTATAAATTTGGAGTTCTAAGAATTTAAGCATCTTGGGTACAACTTCGATTTAGTTCTAAGAGCTAAATAATCTTAAGTACAGATTTGAGATAAAAATATCAACAATGTTATTAAAAGAATCACTCTGTTAGTATTTACCAGTCACTTAAAACGGGGAAGCATATTTTTCATGATAAGAATTTGCAACTGCTCGATTTATGAGATAAGAAACAATACGACCAAACTTTAATTATCAAGGGAAGTCGTTTACCAAATGTGTTTGTAAACTTGTTTACCGAAGAAATAATCATGGAAATTTCAATATAATAAGAATAAATTGAGGAGGTGTTTATTTTGTCAGGATAATATAGATAATACCATTAAACTAGCAACATTCAGGAAAGTACTAGTTAATAAAGATTTATTATCTAGATCATGTTAAGTATACAGACAGCTGAACTGGTGATTTTAATAAAAGACGAGTAGAGTAGGTTGCCTTCCTAAGCCAATTAAAATTATAGAAGTGTAACAACCCGTAAGTTCAAATAATTGGAAGCTAAATGGTTTTTAACGTAATGAGGCAATATCTTTTCAAATATGAAATAAAACGTAACATACTTGAAAATTATATTATATATAAGAAATTTTATTCGCGTTACTATAGATCGTTTTCGCGAATGATAGACACCCAAAGATTTAGGTAAAAACATGTTTTCCGTCATTTATCAAATTGTACATACTCTACAACCATAGAAAGAAGTGGCCATCTCCATTATGCTATTGTAAGTGGATTAGTACGTATTAAGTTTGGGATTTGACCTCATTATGTACATGTCTCTACGAAGTTAGGTTTGACAAACTGTAACGGAAATCGTTACAGCATTAAGATTAGAAATGCCAGAATTACAGTTTGCTGTCATTTAAGTTCACCGTATGACAAACACCTTGTCAGCCTAAAGAGTCCTTCGTGCTTTTGCTTTAATTAAGCAGAATTCTTTGGAGAAGGCCTTGCGGCGCACTAGGGGGTAGCTCGATAATTAAAGAACCTTCTATAAAAGAATGTCAGCTATTCAAATATTCTAGTGTATATGATATACGTCATTCAGGAAACGAATTGATCCTATAAAACCAGCAAATTCCATCATATTCCTCACAACCGAAATGTCACGTACCAGAATATTTTCCCATTCTTGAAAACAAAGTTAGAATTGGTATTATGTCAGAAATTGCCTTATGAATTTTAAATGTTTCGTATATTTGTATTTGTTTTTGTAAAAAAAAAGTTATGTATCCAGAATTTACAACTGAATGCACTTTAAATAAACAGAACAAACCGTCTCTCGGCTTTTATTTTAAGCTAGCATTATTCGCCATATTGTTTTAGAAAAAATCGCAATAAGAGATGGCATCCTTGAAAATTATAAGAAAGAAAGCGGATATGCTTTGAAGAACGTTTCATGTGCGGAAACAAACGGTGTCGAAAATGTGAAGCGCGTTGTCTTCAGAATCAAGAGTTAGCGTTGCTTTATTTTCGTAAGCGATAGCATAAAGGATTTAATGTGCATCCACTTTTATGAAATATAAGTAGATTTGTTGCAGTAATCATTTTTCAGGTAGCTAGTATTGATATAATACATTACACATTGTTACGCTCAAAAACAGCTGCATAAAATAATTTTCGTAGTAATTATTAAAGAGGTTTTTTTTTGATTAATGTAGCTGTACTAAACATAATTGTGGAATCTAGTTTGAAATTTAGACTTTTGTGAATTACCCTTTGTGGTTGAATAGTAATAGCTTTTTATGCCATGGAAAGGAATGTAAAATATAACGTCAAAGGGTTCGTAATAGACATGCGTCGTCGCCTTCATGGCCAATCAAGACGACGTAAGAAGAAGGGTCATGGTTTACAAGTGTGGGAAAAGCGGTCGCTTCGATTCCTGTTTTGATTATCGTTTCGTTCACTGCTTGTGTGGCAGTAGTACCTTATAAACAATGTAGTGGAGTTTTTACCCCTCGATTTTTTAACCAAATTCTTATATCGTACAATATATTATGTGTTCCGGTGTATGTTTTTAAAAAAAAACAGCGTACTCCACTACGTAAAATATGAAGTAACAAAGAGTGTTGAACAAACCCTTACTTTGTACGACCCTGAGATAAAACAATAATTATTGGTTAATCAACTTACACCTATGCATTAATTTAGAGGTAAGCGAATTATTAAATAATTTACATTGTATGGAAAATATTTTTCTCTGTTTCTAAATTTTATAAAACCTAGTACGCCCTTTATGCAAGCACGCGATTTACGTTTGTTTGTATATATATATATATATATATATATATATATATTACTTAAATTTAGACCAGAGTAGAAAATTAATTAATTACATCAAATAATTTTAATCACCGTGTATAAGGAATTTTATTAGATAATACGCATTATTAAAACCGTGAAGCATAAAAATTCATTCGTTTCATTAAAAATAAGGAAGTTAAATTATATACTAGAAGCTTTATATAAAAAGAAGCAGCATTAAAATGCTCAATTTTAATGTAATTTAATTATTCCAAGTAAAGAAACAAATAGAAATTAGTTTCAAAATTTATATTAATTAACTCAATTCTTAAGTAACCGGTATTAAACAAAATGTACAAATAATAATTAATATTTAATTAGGATTCACTAAAAATTAAAGGGTAAAAGTCAACGCCATTCATTATTATTTTAATTGGAGTTAATTGAACCGTTAGTAACATATAATATGCATAAAAGCGTGTATAAAACCCAATAGTATTCAAATCGTAGAAGTGTTATTTAGAAGTATTACGTTTGAACACCTGCGTATTTTTAAAAGTCACGTTCTGCTTAAATTGTGTAGATAACAAATGGTTACAGAGAATGTTGGAGAAACCGTCGCTTAACATTCACGGGAAATGCTAATAAAGTGGGTTATTTAACAGTCCACGTGGATTGTACACAGCCGATAGAAAAGAGTATCGATTTGCACCACTAAAGCCAAGTTAGAAGAGGAAAGAGAAAATGCGTCAAGCAGAGACACTAATAATTAAAGGGCGTGATTTGAGCAACGTCACGAGGAAACGATTGGTTGTAATCAGATGCAGATATGAGAGGGGAAAACGTAACGATTTCGATACAAAATTAATTAGTTATTCCCGGACGTGGTTGCGTGCCGTGTGGAAAATTTCTCAGATTTTCAACTGGCGCGTGTGCAAAGTTAATAGAATCGTGTGCCCGACTATCGAAAAGGGAACGTAGAATGCGAAATTCTAAGAATTGTCCGTTTTGGGGACAAAAGCGACGAACAGGCGAGGCGGTTATATAAACCCGGACTTTAAACAGTTTTGCTCTCTTAGATTTTGATGATTCGATGCTTTAAAAAGTGCTCTTAGATTTTCAATTTTGATTGAATACTTTAAAACAGTTTGCTATTTACGTGCTACGATACAAGTTAGTATGCGTTAGTGCACTTAGAAAAGAAGATACAAGGTAATAATAATCTAGTTATATTTGTGAGTATTACTGTACTAAGTATCCAAATTTGTAACGAGAAATGAATAAACAAAAGTAGGCAGTTTTGGGAATAGCGTGAAAGAAGTATGAATTTCTTTGCTATTTTCGGGGGTGTTAATAATTAAATGATTAGTAAACGTGATTGGATCCACAAAGCAAGATTCAGATATACACAGATGAGTTCCGGAAAAGCCCTGAAACAACTTTAGATGAATGGTGCTGTAGAAAATTTTTGAGGGCGACCAGTAATCCGAGGACCTAAACATAACCCAGTTGGAATGGTGTGATTAACAAAGGACGATGTACATTAGAGCCACGAGTGCATTAACCTTCAGGTAACTTATGCTTTGTTGTTCGATTTTTGATGTTTTGGTGTGTGTTGAATAACTTTATAATTTGTTTACTTAAAATGGACAGTAGTGAATTTGTACTAACAACAAATTTTTAATTTTAAGGTGAAATTTTCTTGTTTAAGTAGAAAGGAGTATTTAATATTTATGTTCTTGATTATGATGAAAATTTGGGTCTGTCTTTGAGCTCAATTAGACGAACCTGGTTAATTAACGTAAAGGGGTGGGAGATGCTCCCTTTGTACTCAGACTCAGGTCTGCTAATATTGTTAAATTAATTAGTAGCCATCCTACAAGGACTTTAATTCTGGATGCACATTAAAATGATTACAAATTTAATCTTGAAATTTTCTGATACTGAAATTTATGCTGAATTTTAATTTTGAAATTTTAATGTATTGTGAATATTGATGTAAATAGAGTTAACGTTGGTGTTTGTGGTAGAAATGTGTTTGTTTTTTTTTATGAATGAGGACGAAAGTTATCTAGGGGAGCAGCCGAAGCGGAAAGAGGACAGAGGCGATTATTAGAAGAGAATCACAGCAAATCGTAGCGCCCAAAAGTGAGGCTCGAGTTCAAAATAATTTTTTTTTTGTGATTTTATTACAGGAAAGTGGCGAGGCTTTTTGTACATGTCACAGCATTTTATGACGGCCCAACGCTGGGGCTCGATTCGAAAACCTTAGTTCCCGAATAATGGTGAGGAACACAGCAATATATATATATATATATATATATATATATATATATATATATGTAGTGGTTTTAAAGGGTTAAATGTAAATATAAACAAAGCGATTTCAAAGCATCCCGTATAAAGGAAACAACCAAAATTTACGTGCGAGATTTATCTCATTTTATTCAATTTAAAGTATCAAGTATTACCATTATTTTATAATTAGGGGTTAAGAATTTAATAGGTGCGTAAAGAAAATAAATTGCATAAACCAATGGAAATAATTATTTTATTTAATTGAGTTGAATTCAAACGGCTATTTACGTATAATATGCATTAGAGCATGAAAAATCAAGACCAAAGTGAAACGCTTTGCTAACACAGAAACAGCCGTTGGATATGAAATACTTCGAAGAGTGAAACCCTAGAAATGTTATTTTAAAACGATCGTTAATTAAACACTTGCATGTTTTGTAAATGTCAAGTTCCACTTATTTTGTGTAGATAGAGCTCAAGATTCTAGGTATATTGTACAAACGGTCGGATGTTTTCGCATTAAACGCTAATAAGAGGTTATTTAAAGCACGTATGCTAGTCCACGTGGGGTTAGATAGCAGATGGACAGGAATATCGATTTCTACCACTCACACAAGATTAGAAAGAAACGTAGAATATGCATAAGAAAGAGACAGCGTTAATATAGGCGGGATTTGTAAGACGTCAATGCATAGACTATTGGTCGATATCGTTAGTTGTACATCAGACAAACACGGGAATGTTGAATGTTAATTTTTCAGAAAATATCGTAACGACGCGCTGAATTTCGAGGATTTGGAAAACGGTTAAACCCAAAATTTTAAGAAATATTATTGTAAATGAAGGACTTCGGGTGAAATACGGCCGAGAGGTGGCATCGGAAATTGTATAAATACTTTTTGAAAATATAATAAAATCCCTTAGTATATTGATCACTTGAGACTACGTACGAAAGTTACCACGAGCTTGTAAGTATAGAAAATTATTTTATTTTAAATAGTACGGTGATAGCCTCATAATTTGTACGCGGATAGTGCCGAGTCTTAATTTTATTGAGGTACAACTTATATATTTTTTTAACAAGCTCGTGTAGTGACGTTATGTAACGTGGATTAAATTAAAAAAATATCAAAGAAGAGTAATAATTGGATTTGGAGTTGGATCTATCGTGTATGAACAGCCTTGCAGCACAGCTTAGAGGGTGTTCAACTACAAATAGCTAGAGGCGGCCGGCAGTACCACGAAACAACTTAATGGCATCATCAACGGAGTAGAGATCTTTAAGAAATTCCAGGTAACGCTTTAGAATTTGTTGTTGTTGATAAACTAGGAAGGTTATTGTGAAGGGTGAGAGTGAACTATAATGGTATTTTACATTATTGGGCGTATTGAAAATAATACGTATAACTAACTTTTATTGTGGTATTTAAATACAAAGTTGAGGGTACATATAAAGCTGATTAATGTTCCTCAGGAATTGTTCGTTATGAGTACATGGGTTTTTGTTGTATTTGTAATAAGAATATGCCAAGTAAAGAGCATACATTAATCATAATTAACTGGGTTATCATGAGCTTACCATACTCCAGAGTTGCCTAGTTGAAATTAATTATAAATACAGAAAGAAAGATAAGGTATTATTCAGGGCCCATTTACTCAGGTTACATTCAATGTGTTTGATATTGCTAGTTAAAATTCTGGACTTTGCTAAATAGAATTTATTAAGGTGTAAATAGCGTCACTGAGATGTATATAATTTTGAAGTTTTATTTGTAAATAGTGGAAAATAGATATTGTATGATTGTTGTATTATTTTGTGGTTTTATTGAGAGTGTGCGTGAACAATAGAGAATATGAGAGTGAATCTAGGTATCCAAGAGGAAGTCTAACTGAGCTAGCCGGAAGCAGTTGAAGAAAGCAATTCAACCGAGGAAGAGAGGAATCTGGGTAAGAAATTAATGTTTTAGAAAATTTTACTATTGTGTGAAATTTATTTTTGATATTGGTAAATTAATAAAATTTTCGAATATATTTTGATGAGTGAGAGGCTTTTACCTGAGAAACGCGGCAATATATATATATATATATATATATATATATATATCAAGAAAAATCAAGAAAACTAAACATTTATACCATAAAAAGTACATAATTCGTTCATTAGGATAAAAGCAAAACTAGACACCCTGTATAACATCAACAACTAACTACAACAATGAAAGGAATCTTATTCTTTAATAACTTAACCACATTTAGTAAAATAGATAACTCTGGGCGCAACTAAATTCATTTTAGAAACATTAATTCATTCGTAAATTTTAAACAAATGTAAATTCGGCGCATCCAAAGTAAAACAAGCACGAAATAAACCTTTTTCAAACTCGGCGCATTAGCGTAAGAAAATATTAACGCATGCTTAAAATAAACAGGCCTTTCAAAAAAGCATATTTCATAACGCAAGAAGTTAGTAAAGGCATCTAATTTACGTCATCAGTTAAAGAATTCCATCATAAAACTTAGCCTACGTGATGTTTTAAATGTAGGAATCGCATACTTTTAAATAGAACACAGCATATTCAGTAAACAAAATATGGAACAATAACTTTGTATACGTGCGGAACTGAAAGGAAAATTTGATAATTTCTGTACAAAATTACAATTACGTGATGTTAAAGGATACAAATTACCATTGACGAACGAAATTCTTAACATAATTTATTAAATTTTATAGGAAAAATAATTTAAATGTAAACAAAAATTTATTACCTATAATTAACTTGAATGTGAAGAATAAAGTGATTAATGTACTCATTGATACAGGAGCGAAGGCGTCGCTCGTTTCAGAAGATTCTGTTAAACGGGAAAAATTAATGAATAAAATGATACCTGTAAAAAAAGTGTAAATTGGTAGAGCGAAACAGTAGAAAGTTTGCGAGCATAAACGATATGGTGATTCTGAAGTGTGAAATTTAAAAATGAATTTATGATTGTACCTGGATTAAAGATGGACGCGATTTTTGGGATGGATATTATAGATAAGTTAGGGTTAAAAAGAAATACTGAAAGCAAGGAGATAATATGTAAGGGGGAATATATTAAGTGGGATGAAGAAGTTAGTGCAGAAGTCGAAAATAACTGTTTAAATATAAATCAGTTTGAGGATGAGTTAGACAAGAAGACAAAAGAGGAAATTAAATGCCCAGGTGAATTAAAGGGTAAAATTGAATTATTATTGAAAAAATATTCAGAATTGATAGGGTCAGAATCCAAAATTGCTACGGGATACGAACATAAGTTACAGGTGGTGAATATTGAACTGTTTAATTCAAAATTATATCCTATTCCAGCGGCATATAGGGAAAGAGTGAGAAGACAAATTAATCAGAGTGAAAGAGGGTATCATTCAGAAAGCAAAAGAAGCAAGAAAATATAAGAGTTTTTCTGTGGAAGAGCACATATGCCAAGTTGAAGAGGTCCATTTTGCTTTGTCTGCGAATACAGCTGCATTAATTGGGAATATGCAGAATATTGTAGGACCGTATGAGGGGGTTCGCATCTCGATCGATCCGGGGTAAATTTTATATCAATGGTATCGAACTAAAATGGGGACTTAAATGGAGGGAGAGATAGTTGTCAAGTTAGATAGGAAACCCAGATGAAGGAATAAATATAAAAATTTTAGTTAGGCATCATAAAATAAACATAGGTAAATAGAGAATTTAAACGGGGCATAATTGTATATAAAATTAATTAGCTATTATATAAATAATTTAGATAGGGCAAATGTGAATAGTTAAGGGACCAAAAGAGGGAATAACGGTATTGGGTGTTGATAAATTTAGTTAGATGAATAACATAGATATATGTAGATAGGGAATTAGAATAGGGAAATAGTTGTAAGATTAGTCAGGCATTGTAGGGTAAATGTAAATAGCTAGAGGGATTAAAAAGGGGAATCATTTGAGAAAACATAGTCAGTTATCGTACAAATGATCAAGGGGGTGGATACAAATTCAAAAATAAAAATTTAAGAATTTTAGGATTAATGTGGATTTTGTGACAATTTGGGCGCCAAAATGACATCGACAAAAAATTTTATATTTTAATTTTGGTGAAAAATGCTATGATAATAGGGTTATTAAGAGTATATAAGGTCACCAGGGAGGTATACTTCATGTAAACAACATAAAAATTAAGAAAACTGAACATTTAAACCATAAAAAGTACACAATTTGTTCATTATGCGAAAACAAATATCAGACACCCTGTATAAAAACAACAACTAACTACAGCCAATGAAAAAAAGCTTATTCTTTAATAATTTAACCACATTTAGTAAAATAGATAACTCTTGACGCAACCCAATTCATTTTAGAAACATTAATACATTCGTAAATTTTAAACAAAAGCAAATTAGGCGTATCCAAAGTAAAACAAACGCAAACTAAATCTTTTTCAAACTCGACGCATTAGCGTAAGAAAATACCAATACATGCTTATAATAAACAGGCCTTTCTAAAGAAGCATATTTCATAACGCAAGAAGTCAATAAACGCATCTAATTTACGTCATCTGTTAAAGAATTCCAGCATAAAATTTAGCCTACGTGATGTTTTAAATGTAGGAATCGCTACACTTTCGAATAAAACCCAGTGTATTGGGTAAACAAAATATGGAACAAAAACTTTGTATACGTGCGGAATTGAAAAAAATTAATAAATTTTTGTACAAAATTACAATTACGTGATGTTAAAAGGTACAAAGTACCATTGGCGAACGAAATCCATAATATAAGGCTTTTGTTCACATGATTTTTGAGCGTCTGAAGAATGCATATATTGAGCAAATCCAAGTAAAATCCAACCGGCCGCATGATAGCGCAGGACAACGGCTCGAACATTGTCGAAGTATAAGATAGCAAGCGGTCAACCAATGACAGCACGTGGAAGGGGTTGTCTATATATAATTCACTTAAATTAATAAAACTCATTGTTTCTTTAACCAAAGCACGAACTGTACTAATTGAAATAAGGACATTACGCAAAGTTAAACAAAAACTTATAAGTGATAGTCGCATTCATTAAAATTTCAAGTGAAGAAAACAGTCAGGTGCACGTTCAAACATACGAGTGTATAAGAAATCCGTCATTGGCATAAAATGTAAGTCTAAACTTGATTTGGTTATAAACAAATTTTTACAATTTATTAATTAGGGCACCAAATAATTCAATGAGAAATCTAACTAGGTACAAACGTAAAACTACAATACTCTAAGTACTAAATACAATAAAACGTTAAGAGTATAACTAAAGCTTAAAGCAACACGAAGTCACTGGTTAGCAACACGCTGTGGAGAGACAGTTAGAAGCATTGAGGTATACGCAAAGCTACGGGGTCACAACTTGGAATCCACGAAGCAAGTAACTGATTCGAACCAGGAAATCAATAGGAAAAATACTATTTAGCATTTATGTTTCAACCAATTGCATAAATCTTATTTTTGAATATTTGAAACTTACATGTACTTAAATATTTTGTGTAAAGGGCCATTAAAAAGATTTTTTACACATGGAAAATACGTTAAAAGAAAGGGAAAAGTTCATTGAACGTTCAACGAAGGAGTCGAAATAATACATAATTATTTTTGCTTTGCTTTAATTGATTAAAAAGGAGTTATAATTTTGTAAATAGCAAATTGAATATTTACTTTTACTTTTATTCAAAGATTTGAAATAGCAAATGACATTACGAAGGTTGTAAAGGTGTAAATTGTACATATTTCATAGTTTATTATACAAATTTTGGTGAATTTTGTTTATCTTATTCAGGTATGAAACTCAAAGAGGGAAGGGTGTAAACATTCTTTGTTTTCATATCGTCGTTCACTCTGTACAGGGTATAACTGAGCTAGCCGAGGCACAAATCTAATTGCGTGAATTTTAAATTATTGTAGATCATTTAGAGGTACAGAGAGGTGGCGGTCAGCAAGGCAACTAAACGTTATATATACCTGGCGAGCAGCGTTATCGTACCAATGGATAGTGGGTTGTTAGTAGGTTTAAATTTGGTAGTAGATTGTATTGTTTGAAATGAAATGTGGTCTTCAATTTGGATCAGAGTTCTTGGTTAGTGGTCAGAATTAAATAAAGTGGAGAGAATTTTTCTTCTGTTAAGAGGATTGAGTTAAGTGCAGTTGACGTAGTTCGGAGCAATGGAGGTCATGTACTGTAAGAAATTGGAAGATGGTAGTGTATGCGAGTGGGATGTGCGGTGGGATGTCGGAGATGCCAGGAAAAATTTCATATGTGTGTCTTCCTGTGTGGAAGAAGGTCCAGGATTTTTACCAGGAATAGACTAGAGATCTGTGGATGAGGGTTTTAATCTCTGTCTTAGGTAGGGTGTTATATCCGTCCGTGTATAGGGGCCTGTCGTGCAGGGTGATATTTCGTTTTTTTACAGGTTTTGGATTTGGATACTGGAATGAAAGGTAAATTCAATGGGACGTGTCTGCAGGAGGGCGTAAAGTGCGGCGATGGAGGCCGCTCTATAGGTTCGGGAGTAGCAGAGGGGGAAGAGATCGGATTATTGTGTCGAGTTTTGGGGCAGGTGTCGCGTAACGGATTATTGGAATAATGACTTGGTTAAGGATGAGTTTATGCGTGGGGTTTGTAAGGCGAACTGATTTTGAAAATGAGTGATGTAGGTTGTGGAAGATGATTTTGGTGTTTGAGCGGAGATTGGAGAGGCGAGTATTAGTTTTAGACGGGAATCAATATTAAAGTCGAAGTAAGAAGCTGAGTTCGAAAAAGTTACAGGGAAATTTAGTATGTGACTTTTCAATTTCGCTGCAGGTTTAGGAATCTTTTGAGGAAGATCATTTTGGATTTGGATAGGAGAAGAGGTTGTTTATTTGAGGATCAGGATCCAACGGTGTGCATATGGATGGCGGAGGTAGCTTCTATGGATGCACGGGGTTGCCATAGATCTTGAAGGCAAGGGCGTCACCATAGGCAAAGGTGGAATAATTGAAGATGTTTTGGTTTAAAAGGGGGTTGATGAATAGGTTCTACAGCGTACGAGATAAGCAAAATCCTTGGAGCCATCCTTGGGTTAGGATTTTTGAGGTGGAGTAGAAATTTGAGGAGAGTGTAGCATGATGACAGGAACGATTTTATTATATTATACAGGTTGACCGAGAACCTTGTTAGGTGGAGTTGCTTCAGAAAGTTTGGCCACTATAGGACATCGAAGGCGGATTGGAAATCTACGAAAAGGACTATAACATATTTGGAAGGAGAGGTACTAGCACTTGAGACTAAGGAGTGGATAGTGAGTTGGGCACTGTGACCGGAGCGGAAGCCATGCTGATTGGGGGTAAAAAGGTATGGTTTTGCAATATGGGTGTTGAGTTTGTGAGGTATGACTTGTTCTACTAGTTTTCCTGGGGGGAAGGGAGGGTCATGGGTTTGTAGGATTTGGGTTTGTCCAGGTGTTAATCAGGTTTGAGAGTTAGTGTGGGGCTGGCGGATTTGAACTGGGCAAAGAATATGCTGTGAATAAGCATATTTTTAAGAGGAGGTGGGTAGGATATCTGATGAGGTTCTGGATTTTTGGAGCATAAAGTTATTAATATGGTCGAGTTTCGTTGGAATCTAGTTTGTAAACAAGGAAGTCTAAGAAGGGGATCTCAAAGTCAGTTTTGGGGGGAATCTGGTGGGATTTCCAAGTTGTTAATGAGTACTTGTTAGGGTTCGGTTGGGATATCTTGAGTAATAAAGGGAATGGCGCAGTCTAGAAGTATTTTTAATAGGTTGTCGTGTATAGGGTGTGCTGTCTGTACAGGGGTGGTGAGAATTTGAAAAATCTTAGGTCTTAGCAGTATTTTGTATTTCGCCCAAGGATCCGTCTGTGGTTCGTTTACGATTTTAATGTAGTGGCATTTCCTGGTGTTCTGGATGTTGTGTTTGTATTATTTTTTTATTTGTAGTGTATGTGTGGGTTAATGTGTTAATAAGTGCTGGGTCTAGATTGGTCCGTTTTGCTCTTGTAGTCTACGTCTTGTTTGTTTATCGCATTTCTTGTGTTTGTCAGTTCATGTGTCCACCAAGGAGAGGATCTTGTGTTGTGGTACCTCTTACGGTTAGTGTTAGATGCGGCGGAATTGATGTGTAGTATTATTAAGGTGGCTAGGGTGTTTGGGTAGACTTTTGCGTTGGTGACGTAGGGAAATGTTGGTATGAGTTTGAAAAGAGATTCTAGGTATGACGATCACTCGGCTTTACAGGTGTTGTAGGATGGGGTTTCTTGGAAGGCTCTAGTTGGGAGGTTGGGTAGGATTTTTAAGCTGATTGGATTATGATCACTGAATTGGAAGAAGGGATTAATGTTCCACGAATTAACAAGGGTGGTTGCTGCTGGAATGGAAAGGGTAAGATCGATATAGGAGTGGCTGTTCGCAGATTCTTAGGCGGGGATTAAGGAATGTGTGTTGTTTATGGTTAGTTGATGTTGATGTTAAAGTCTTCTGCTGCCGTGCTATTGTCGTTGTGTTGTTGTGTCACAGTGTGTATTTGGCGTTGGCGTCCATGGATCGGATTATAGGTTTGCCGCTGATTTTGGAGAGAATATGGCTTATATGTTGTAAGTAGGAATGGACATTAATGTGCAACTGAAGCTACTAAACAAATTTTTCACTCACATCCTAAACACAAAACCTCCAATAAACAATTAAACCACATCCCAAACTCTACACCTTGCACAACACCATTGCTTACTCCCCTACATCAAGCATCGATGTGATAATTTCAAAATGAGAGTTTTTAAGACGATGGTTCATCATGGTGTGTGGAGGTCTGCTGCTTTTGGTGAGGCAAGTCCTCCTTTCGTCGCAGTGCTGACGAAAGGAGGACTTGCCTCACCAAAAAGCAGCAGACCTCCACACACCATGATGAACCATCGTCTTTAAAAAAAACTCTCATTTTGAAATTATCACCGTTTATTTGCTTACATGTATTTCGTTTAACTGTATACATTTTACTAAATAGTATGGATTTCTATCCAGGAAAGGTTATAAATAGATGTTTACTCATTGAAGAAGA
The DNA here is from genome assembly GCA_036346225.1 of Platerodrilus igneus. Taxonomy (NCBI): domain Eukaryota; kingdom Metazoa; phylum Arthropoda; class Insecta; order Coleoptera; family Lycidae; genus Platerodrilus; species Platerodrilus igneus. Next base: position 2,042,771 of record JARFIW010000765.1, on the reverse strand, counting down.
ACTGGAAACATGCGTATAGAGAAAGGTGGAGCATGCTTTCCAATGAATCTGCCTGACAATGATTTGAGGGGTTGCGAGAGACGCGATATAAGAGGAGTGTAAAAGAGTGTCTGTGATAGTGATTGCTGAAGTAAGGGTTGTGTTTGTCAGCCTGAGATGAGCGTATGCACGGGCGTTGGGCAGGAAGTTGGCAATTTTGTTACGGACAAGGTACGGCTCTTGGATTAAAGCTTTTGGATATGGTGGTGTTGATGAACATTTAGTAATTCTAGTTAGGCGGCCCTGAAATGTTGCAGATTTATTTAAATGGAGTTGAGGGTGGTTGGAAAAAAGAGACTGTGATTTTGTTTGCTTTTCTATCATTGATTTAAAGTCCATATTCTATTCTTAATTTAGTCATGTGCATCAAATTATTTATAAACAGGGCAGTCTAGAGTGGTAACGGAATGATCATGGGGTCGGTTTATGTGGAGGCAATTAGAGCAAACAGCAACAGATGCTTGGCCAGTCCTTAGTAGGATGGGGTTTGGGGCATCGACCACAAGAGGTGGAGAGCGACAGCAATAGCAATTTCGTTGTTGTAGGTGAATGTATAAGTCGGAAGCAGTGGTTTTTTTTTAAATTACGATTACAATTATTGCAGTTGTTTTAAATTTATAGCACTAACTAGTATAGAACCTATCCTTTCGATATTTTACGGTTGGTCTAAAGTGGCACTGTATTTATTACGATTTTTTAGATGTTTTAGTCACGCTGAGAATTGCCGAATAACGTCCACGCTTTTACGCGTACTTTATCACCACGGGTTTGATGATAAAATGCTATAAGAGTCTTTAAAAAACGCCCTTCTACGCGCAGAATATAGTAAATGCAATTATTCTTATTTTAGAACACGATTCCTTCGTCAATATATATATATATATATACATCAATATATATATATATATATATATATATATATATATATATATATATATTTATTGCTGTGATACCGTCGCACGCCGATGTGATTAACGTTCAATTTCCTGCTAAACGCCACCGCTCTGTGTCTCTAAATAATATTAACTTTATATTTTAAATATACCTCTTTCTATATGCCTCGACTAGCTCAGTTTAATCCACACAGAGTGCACAACGATACGATAACAAAGAAAGTTTAACCCCACTTTTACTCTGGCTCCTTTCTACTGAATGATATTGACGAAACAAACCAAAATTTGTATAATGACCAAAAATATATACACTCTACAGTTTAATAACTTTGATAATTTGATTTGCTATTCATAGATTAACTCTTGAATCAAAATAATAATATTAATCTGATTATGTCTAAATTATAACTCCTTTAAAGCCAGCAAAAAATAATACTGTATACTACTAGAAGCACCTTTAAACTTTCAGACGACTTTCTTTCTGTCTACGTAAATTTTTTTTAAAAAAATTTTGTAGATTTTTTACAAATTAAATACTTCAATATATTGAAATAACGTGTAAAAATTGAAATAAAACCTTATGCTAATAAAGAATATTGTTATTTTTTACCTGATTTTTCGTTGCTTGTTTCCAATTTTTAGAACTGCCACTGCATGTGATTGTCTAGCACCCCTGGATTGTTTTCACTTAAGCTCTCTTGTTTATTGTGTAGTACAGCTCGTCAAGTCTAACCCTTAGTTGATTAATTTCTCAGTTCGATGCTCAGATACCAATGTTTAGACGAATATTTATAAATAGTTACTTAAATTCGTTTCTTAGCGTAGTTATTTAAAGTAATTTATTGGATTTACTTGGATTTACTTAGAGTACGTCCATTAGATTGGTTAGTTAGATTTACTTCGAGCCCTAAATTATTAAATATTAAAATTAGCTTTAATTAATAGTTCTAACTTACGTTTTTCAAAGTTAACGGCAACTTCTATCGTATATATTGGCACTAGAATTATTATTTTTAACATTTTTTTACCACGACTTTAATTAATAATTATTTAATTTTACTATTTTTACTCCTCGTGATAGTACACTCTAAACTGTTATAAATTATGCCTTGGTCAAAGAAAGACCGACTGTTTACAATGTCCGTGTTCTATATAAAAGCTCCACCCTTCACCTGTACCATTGGTTTTCCAAGGGTACTTAGTTAATTGAGGCGTTGTACTTTGCTTTTATCTTTCAGCTTTTGCATTTTCTACAAAGTGATGCATATTCTCACGTAGGCATCCAATCTGTATAGTGCATTCCTTTGAATATCCAACTTTGAACTTTCTTCAAGTCACGTCCGCTTGTTTATATTTGCTTTTATTCAAAATTTCCCCTTTAATTTATCATGTAATCAAACGTCTGTTTTGTTGTTTAGTAATCCAAAATCTGTTGGATTTTATATGTATTTATGATGTACAGATTACGTAGTCAACTTTCTATGACGACGTACTTGAATGCGTTTATTTATTTATTCCTTAATGTTTTAAAGGGGATTCCTTTATAGCTAGTATGCCAGGTTACTTCATTTCACTAATTGCGTATTTATTTCAATAAAACTCGTTGCGTTTAAAACGTTATTCCTGCGTATTTATTTTCAATTTTATGTTCGTATATTTAAAAAATGCATTTTATGGCGTACAAGTTATTTATCTTACTAAATATGATTTAATTTTTGAAAATGAGCTTTCTTTCATAAATTAAAATTAGTTGTGGTTTATATATAGTGTGCTCGATATTTGTTTTTTGCATAATTGTCGAGTTACTTCCATTTTATGAGGAAATTGTTTAGTTTTCTAAACTTTAGTGATATTTACATGTAGCGTACGACTATTATGACCCAATATACCCCTAAATTTCCCTATTATCATAGCATTATATATATATATATATATATATATATATATATATACGATATATACGATGAGCGTCATATTTATGTCGTGTCAACCTCCTGTAGAAAAATACAACCCTTGTTATTATATTAAATATTTAGCCCCACGATTGGGTCGAGCTATATTTATGCTGTGATATTCGCCCCACGGCTTGGGCATGTCATATTTACTGTGATATTTCCTTTATATTAAACCCCACAAATTGTATGACATATTTGCTTATATTAATCCCCTACGCTTGAACCATATTTATGCTATGATTTATACTTTTATTACTCAAGCACTTGTAGAGATGTTAATTTATAATTTTCTTTGCCTCGACTAGCTGATTCAATTAAATAAAGCACTTCTACAATACACAGTATAATGATTGAATATTTAAAACTCTTTTCAATATCTTCTCCCTTTTTAAATTATATACATTTGTCAAATTTTTAGAAAACCAAGCCAGCAAAACGAGCTTCTTAAATACATTTATATACCTATTGAAACGTTTCAAGATGTCTATAATTTTCATAAATTTACACAAGAAACCCCAATTTGTCGGCTCTTACACTTTAAATTATTATTGAGGTAAAACAGTTTTAAAATAAATTTTATCAAAATTATCTAACCTGAAGTGGTTTTGTAGGTGCTCTGCTTTCCTAAGAATTGAAGTTGATATCCAAATCGTTATTGATGCGTTTATTCCAATAAAAGGTTTTTCATTTCCGCAATAGAATATTTACCATAAATTTGCTTGAACAGGCAGCATTCTCCAAAGCCTCGTATCCAAAAATTGTATTTAAGATCGTAGTTGATCGTTATTTAAAGTTTTAACAGGAATCGTAACATTATTGTGATTGTAATTTAAGATTGTAATGGCAGTTAAGACGACAATTAAGATGATAATCAAGATTGTAATTCGGATGTAATTAGGATGTTATTAGGAACCCTGTTTTATTTATTATTAGAAATTGTATATTTTTACTAAATCTTATCTACTTACGTCTTCAGAAGTACGGCTCGCTTGTACAATTACACACTCTTGAATTTCATTTTTAATTTAATTTACTATTCACGTAAATATTTAGCACTTTCAAGTATAGTGACTGCCCAGTTTCAAAGTATACTAACTCGATATTCAATTGTCAAGATATTTATAGGATCGGCCTCTTTTGTTTGTGATTCGTTGACTTCACGTGCTAGGCGAGAGCAAGCGTCTTATCTCTTGTTATTTTGGGAAAGTTCACCAATTGTATGTATTTTAATTGCATGAAGCGATGCTCTTGGTCACGTAATTTAATGTTATACCTCACATCTAATTCAGAAATCCCAGGAATGTTCGTTCATAAAAGCACGTACTAATGTTGTTGGCCTTATTCTAATCTGAATGAGATATTTTGGTGTTTGTTTATTTCTTAATAAATTGGATTTTTGAACAAATGTGATTCTTTTAGATCAGGTACGCTTTAAAATAATGCATAATTCCTGCGTGCGTTTAAGGTAATATATTAACGCACTTTTTGAATGTTTATCTAGCCAATTCATGCAGGTTTTTCACTGATTTATTTTCAATGCGTTTCGTTACATTTTTAAATTTTAATCTTTGCTTGTAGCTACTCTTGGATATGTGTTCTAATCGCTTGTACTGCTATATACAGTGTACTCTCAACTAATAATATTTATAATGACCTATTTACTCTTCTAATATCTGTAATTCTGTGCTTCTGTTACTTGGTAGTTTCCCTTGTTTATTCTACGACACCCATGACTTAACCTACCCCTAAATTAACCCTATAATTACAGCATTAAATATATATGTATATATATTACATATGTGTGTGTGTGTGCGCGCACGCGCGAGCGCGCGCTCTATCAGAATTCCTAATTATTAAAAAAATATTTTTAGTTTTCAACAATTGTTTTATTGTGATCAATTATGCCCGACTAAAAAAATACAAAACAAGAAGGCGGTTCTTAAATTAAAAACCCAGGTGTAGTTGGCAAACTTATCCTGCATACTACTAGTTATATATAACGTACTGTAACATTGTTGCTGAGACATTAAAGAATAGAAATAGTAAAACGCGCTTCGCGAGTAATGCTTTGATTAACGTTTACAATAGTTGAATACAATAACAACATGTGAGTATCCCAACAACTCTTAAAAGAACGTAGACAGTATTACTATTCGATGCATAAATTGTACAACCTGACCGATTGTTTTTGTCGTATAAAATAAATTATTCGATCGAGTTGCAAAAATAAATACGCTTAAGGTCTCTATAAATTGTGATGTAAAGGTTCATAAGTGTTTGTGTAAATAAATTAATAGTGCATCAATCCAATACAACGGGTAATTGTATTATTAAAGAATATTGCAACTCGTTGCGTTAAGTAATGTAGCAATCATTGTTTGCAACTCTCGTTAGCGATATGTGGAAATGTGTTGTAGTAGATTAAGGGCCCTCTGTAAACATTTGAGAATAATTAAGTTTGTATTGGACACAATATAGAAGTGTAATTCATCAATACTTTTACTAAAAACTTTTCTCCGATACCGCATGCATCGATAGTAACAGTCTGTAATTGCTTTTCACGTATTCATAAGCTTTGTACATATTTCCATAAATATTCCTATTTGCTTTTTAAAAGTGTTTTACATTCGTTTCTCAGAACTTTTAATGAATTTTTCAGCTACTCGGGATTTGCTAATATTATGCACCGTCCAGTTATAAACGGATTAGCACAACAAAGGTTTGCGTTAAGCTGGTTTCATTGAAATATATTACCAACAAAGTCCCTATTTAATCTGCTTTTATATAAAACAGCATTTTCCGGGCTACTCGCCTTCTGCCAACAGCACGAAGCGAACATTGTGGAAATATAATACCTTGTGTCTCTGAGGACGTTCTGTGTACATACGTCCCATTTCCATGATGAAGAGTGTCATATTAATGTGTCACGTAATAAATGACGTAACCCTAGTCGTGTTGGGCGTTTCCCAATACAGAGTTAAAAGGTTTGTGTTGAAACGTTTTAATCGAAAGGACAATTTTCCGAGAGATAGAATTTTGTGAACTTTAATTAACACCAAATTGGATTGAAGTTAGCAATAATATGGATTGCACAAACAGTACTTTTTTTTAAAAAAACTTTTTCATACTGATGTGTAGTTTAACGTAGCAAGTTAACTTTAAGCAAAAGTACTTTTCTAACAAAATTAAAAACCTCGTAGCTGCATTCAGAGGGGTTTAGTAGCATTAAAGTCGTAAAATTGAACGTAGACCAATGAAATCGCCTATTTTGACACGTCGTTTGTTACAAGTAAACCAAGCGTCTATTTATTAAAAAGTAAATTGCCCAGAAGGCGCAAAACTGTTCTAACATATCAAGGGGGCACCAGCTAACCACAGTGTTTGAAAGTGAGTTTCTAATGGAAAAAAATTCGAGAAATGTAAAATTCAATTAGGTGCAATTTTAAGCAACGTCACCAAAAACACTTACCTTGAAGAGCCTTCAATGCTGTCTTAACCTTATGGACGCCATTACTTGTCTAGTCTACTAATAATTCTCTGAATGACAAGTATTTCTGGAAATTCTAGTTAAGTCGTACTCCTGGTCGATTGAAGTTCCTTTTACAGTCACGCTGTCCTTTTACGCAAAGAAAATAACCACTTTTAGCTCGCAACGTCACCTAAATTTGAGTAGCTACATCATAAAATTATTCCTGTAAACAGGTACATACACAAAACGTAAGTTACAGAAATCAGGTGCCTTTTTAGTTAGTCATAGTACTGGCAGTTACTAGCGCAAGGAACAGATCTTATACAGATGGTAAATCGTGGTATGTTACTGTGTGTTTTGTTTTATAAACTATGCTGAATGTGTCAGTCAGACAAAAGTAGCAATATGTGCAGTTATCTCGCAGTGTTAGCTCCCTCCAGGTCATTCAAACATAAAGTTTCTTAAACTGCAAACCATTTGCCTATTCTGAGAGAAGCGATGTGTGCTGTGAAGAGCTCAGTTCTAGCCTTGATTGCCAATTTTGCATCTAAAATAAAGTTCATATCATTTTGTGAGTATCAATTGTTAATTATTTTAGTAGGTAAGATACCTTCGTTCTAGCGCAAAACGTGCAATTATCCCATATATTTTCTTATGGAAAAATCAAAGGTCCATTCTGGTCATTCTTGTACCAAGCGTTGAAATCCTTATAAGAAGGAATTGAGGGTCAATTCATGTTACTTTTCAACCAACACCCACGACGGAGGAGTCTATTACATTCAGTTTTTAAGAATGTTTTTTAGGACCCATTGGCCTACACATCTAGTAACAAAAATCTGTACAATAGTTTTCCTCAACTAAGCAGTTTTTAGAACCCATCGGCCTACACACCTAGTAACAAAAATCTGTGCAATAGTTTTCTTCAACTAAGCATTTTTTAGGACCCATTGGTCTAAGAAAATTTTTGATACCGTGGGAACATTCCTTTGAGGGGCATGGCCCATTGATGTTTACCGCTTCCGGTACCGTGGGAACATTCCTTTGAGAAGCCTGGCCCTTTGATGTTTGCCGCTTCCGGGTGGGCCATACTCGCAAATTTTTTTGGGGTTCCTAGTAATTTTTGGGGGTTAGAATGGGCCATTTTCCAAACTTTTTGAGTGGGGTATACCTCAAACTTTTTTTTTGGAGGCTAGTCATACACCAAATTTTTTGGAGCTTCTAGTAATTTTTGGGGGGTTAGGGTGGGCTATACTTCCAAATTTTGGGGGTGGGGTACACCCCAAAAAACTTTTTGGAGTCGAGCCATATGCCAAATTTTTTGGGGGTCCTAGTAATTTTTGGGGTTAGGGTGGTCCATTTCTCAAACTTTTTGAGTGGGGTATACCCCAATTTTTTTTTGGAAGCGGGCCATACAACAAATTTTTTGGGGTCTTAGTAATTTTTGGGGGTTAGGGTAGGCCATTTCCCAAACTTTTTGAGTTGGGTGTACCCTAAATTATTATTTTTTTGTGGGCGGGTCATTCGCCAAATTTTTTTGAGAATTTTGGGGTGGGGTAGCCGACTTCCGTGTGGGATATAATTTGTGAAAATTTTGAGGTACCATAGGAAAATTCCTGAGTGGAGCGTGGTCCACGCTGACCCACCCCCTGTCGAAAAGATTTTGGGATAATTTTCGATATTAATCAGTAATCAATAATTGATTGTTATACAATGGATTTTATTATTAACGTCGCCGAAATCTGGTTGGAGGGAAAAAGTCTAAGTCCCGCGCCGGTACCGAACCTGGGACCGTCCGATCCGTTACCTATAGCGGTATCCACTCGACCATCAAACTTATCAGAATAAATGACGTGAATATATATCTTAAACTGCTCGCGTGTATCCTATGTATATAACACCTTATTTAACAATGCTATAAAAATAGTTACTACATACAAAGGCTCCCCACTCAAAAAGTTTGGGAAATGATCCATCCTAACCCCCAAAAATTACTAGGAACCCCCAAAAAAAATTGGGAATATGGCCCACCCGGAAGCGGAAAACATCAAAGGGCCACGCTCCTCAAAGGAATGTTTCCACGGTACCAGAAGCGGTAGACATCAATGGGCCACACCCCTCAATGGAATGTTTCCACGATATCGAAAATTTTCTTAGGCCAATGGGTCCTAAAAAATGCTTAGTTGAAGAAAACTATTGTACAGATTTTTGTTACTAGATGTGTAGGCCAATGGGTTCTAAAAACATTCCTAAAAACTGAATGTAATACACTCCTTCGTCGTGGTGTTGGTTGAAAAGTAACCTGAATTGACCCTCAATTCTTCCTTATGGGGATTTCAACGCTTGGTACAAAAATGACCAGAACGCACCTTAGATTTTTCCATTAGAAAATAAATGGAAAAATTGCACGTTTTGCGCTAGAACAAAGGTACCTTACCTACTTATTTTACATCAACTCACCAGATGTGTAAAAAGCTTTATATGTTTATACAGTTTCTGGTCATGTTGCTGTTCGACTACATAAACCCGTCAAAACGATGTCTTTAGTCATATATATAAAAAAATTTAAGAGGATGCACCTGACTGGTATCTGCAGATCATACAAACAAATCAGTTTGACCCCTCATTATGACATCATCAATAAGACACGAAATTGAAAACGACGCGAAGCCCCAACATATGTCCAAAGGCACCAGAGATGTGTATTGTGACTATGTGAGTCAGTTGGTTTCTTCTTAACCATGTTACATTCATTTAAACTACACGATAGCTTTTGGAAGTACTGGCTATAGTGATGGCTAACGTTGTGTGACACTTTGTGGAGGATATTCCCTGATATGCAACGCTTCAACATGATATTCAAAATTGCCAAACCCAAAAAAACCATTGATTCGTTTCTATGATTAAGAAATTGCACGTCTTAATAATAGTTTTTAATAAAAAAAACAATTTTCTATAAAAAATGGAGTTTTTGCAATTCAGATGAAATCGGATATCAGAGGAAAAGTCAAGTGTGTAAGTTGGCTTTTTATCGGAAAAACAGTCATAAATTTTGAGAAGCCAAAATCAATAGAAGTTGGAGGTATAGTAATCCGCCTGGGCCACATAAATCTCATGTAGGGTAGTCAAGTGAGACAACAATGATTAAATATTAATTCGATAATCTTACCGCCAAAAACCTTTTCAATCATAATGTCGAAAGCTCGTAGAAGAGAGGTACCAAACCGTGTAAAGAAGATGGAGCTACTGATTATCGGATGTGATTTGTTGAACCAATTTGAAGTAAAGGTGTGATTCGAATGTTTGACATTAAGGGACGCACTCGGAGGTTGTTTTATTGTATTGTATTAATAAACGCTTCCTTATAAATAAAAATTATTTGTTTTCCAAAACCTACTAGAATGTGCATAGAACATTATGATGCAAAGTTCGCAGAAAAACTCATTAGCGTCCAAAATCGCGGAGTATACCATATCGTAATCTCGTTGCACTTATTCGTGACGCGCGCTGTTTGTTCTTGTTTAACACTTGTACGATTATTGTGGCGTCGCATACTAATGCAAAAGATAATCAATTTTGTCGGAAATTTCTTGGACTTTGTAGGTTTTTGGTCTTCCCGCCGCTTCTGGGAAAAATATTTCATTAGATATTTACGTAGTTCTAAGTACTGATGACTCATCTCTTTATATTCCTAATATCATAGAAAATTGTATATATAAAATGAATTTCTGTAATCCACAGAGTAATTAATTTAAACTTTAATTGTTTTTTAATGCAAAAGGGATTGTATTTTATAGAAATATTTGCTTTCGTGTTTCAGTACACAAAATTTATTAAAACTGTGGTTTAAAATACATGTTGACTGTAGTTTCTTCAGCTAAATGCGTAAATCTAGTACTCATCTATGCTATTAACAGTATAGATGAAAAGCATTTTTATCAAAAATGTATTGATAATTAATAAGTGAAAATAAATTGCTTTGCATTTATCTTAAAACGATCGAATTTCGTTCGCATTGAATGCGTTTTACGAAATCTTATAATTAATAATTTTTACATATTCAACTTATGTTAGTTGCTATTTATTTACAATACAGTTATATCATACAGGGTGATTATTTAAATACGGACAATTGCATTTTTCGGTTGTATATCGATGAATAAACGTACGTTTGCGTTATACAAGGCGTAACCATAAATTTATGGAATTTCCGTTGTTTTAGGATTTTTTTATATTTTAGTGGGACTTATATGTAGAATTTGGGTTTTCAACGACCTCTCGTGATCTCTTATCATGTCATTTTCCCCCAAATTAAAATATAAAATTCGAAATCTGCGTTATTTTTCCGCATACATGAGTAATTGGCCTATTTTTATTTCTAACTACTTGCTATCTACAACTAATTCCATAATCTTTATAATACACACACATATCTGGTCGCGCTTGAGTCAAGAGTACTTAAATACTCTTTGCAAGCAGTCAAATTGGCACAATCCAGGTGGACAACTTTCAGAAAATACTTTAGTTTTAGTCAAGGATGATCGGTTACTTCCATTACAATGGAAGCTCGAGCGTATCACCCGTTTATATTACGGCCGCGATGGTATTGCCCGTGTTGCAGGTGCTCGAACCCATAATAGAACTTTTTAACGACCCATAGTCAAACTGAGCCCTTTACCTTTATGTTAATAGTTTCTGTATCTTTTCCTCTATTTTTTATTTTTTTTTCACCACTTTCATATTTGCATTACTGGCTTAATCCCTTATTTTCTTAAATTCCTTGAATTTGGTGGGCGGAACGTTCCGTCATGCAAGACTGTATTATATGTTTTCCGGTATATACAAAGTGCAAATATTTTATTCGTAACTTTAAGTTTATTGTGCGCGTTTCGGCAACTGTGCAGTGCGAGTTTAAAGTTGACATTATCTATTAACATTTATTCAGTTTCGAAACGTTATCAACTGTATACGTGCACGGGAATAGACCTGTTTTCTGATCAACAAAATAGAAAGTGCATTCACATCATGTTAAAACAAGGTATTTATCCTGTATTATGTATTGCATTTATAATATTATAATTGTGATTAATCAAACTCCTATTCATGCATAAAAGGATGTTCATCAAAACCTTAAAAACAGAGCTGCTCCTTGTATAACTATACAGATTACTTTATATAAGAACAACTAGCTATCACATTATCCCAAAGTTCTATCCACTTTCAATTTAATATCGACAACTGCGCCATTTGTTGATGACTACGTATTACTTTTGTAGGGTTTGTAAATTTATGTGTTTATGAATATTAGGGTTGTTTCCCTATTTGAAGGTTTCTGAAATCATACGAGTGGGTTTAAATATGGCGGGTTCTTTATCGAAATTTGTCTGTATTTTCTAATTATAATACAAAGAGGTGTAAAGACTCGATGGTGGTTTCTGTTTGTATAGAAACATTCTACGTGCTTTTTGACTTATTTACACGCCCTAATTTAATATCCTTTTGAAATAGCCATGTTATTAAATATATACCACCCAAGTTTCTATAAAATTTTCAGGGAGTTTTTGGTACTGAAAGCTCATTTACCTAACCGAAATTTCCTAAATTCTTTTCTACGACCTAGTGTTTGCTCAAATAGCGTACGAGGTTACAAGGCGGTCATTTATGACGTAATTAGCATGAGCCTTGAGCTATTCGACATAATCTGATAAAAATTGCTGAAGTTATGCTGGTTGCAAGTATTCACGGATACACAGAAAAATCGACAGACCGGGAGACACAATCAGACAGGCACCAGACCATATTTGTTCAGAGGGGTATGAAACGTAAAATGCGAGTGAAGGTTTTGATTTTGGATGGAATAGATTGATCTCCACAAGTTGGACACGATCTTTCTACTGCTTGGAATCAAAACTACTTAAGTTGCCTGTAATTAGTGTAAATTATATAATCAATTAATAGTTTTATAACTCGTCTTTTGTTTACGAATATACGGCTGAATTTTATTTAAGCAATCTTTCTGAAAACTTTATACAATTCTTTTGACCACCGGTTTGTAATAGGTATGCGTTCCTTTCCTCGTAGCCATACAGCGAGTGGAGCTTTAGGTCGCAGATAAAGTAGTGTTGTGCTATCTTACCAAAGCCTGCTAAAGCCTTCAGAACGTTTGGATATGCAACTGCCTCGTTCAACATTCATCCATTATGCATACAGTCGCTATTTTTAAAATCCATAATACATAAATTTGAAGCTAAGGTCATTAATCATAGCGGATTAAACTTTAGAGGTAAAACACAATCAAATTTTTCAGCCTTTCTAGCATGTGTTAATATATGACGTGTCATGAATTGGTAATTTGGTGTTGGCTTTACCGTATTTAGTTTGGGCAAAATGCTCTCATCCTGAAAATTGTATCCACGCATAAATTATATTTTGAGCCGAGGATTTTATTAACGTTAACGAGTCTTGACTTTGTGGTTGCTCTTTGTATTTCAAATCGAATGCCTCCTTTAATGTTCAAATAGGTAATTCACACAGAGGATATAGGTGTCTTGTTGAACGATGAAACATTTTGCTAGAAAACGGTTCAACTAGAATGCTTGTACCTAGTTTCCGTTTTGTAATAGCGACCTGAAATGTACACAAATCTCCTAATAAAAATTGCTATAACTCGCAATTCAAGATTTACAATTTAAAGAACGATACCGCCTTCCCATAACCGGCACTATCGAGAAGAAACCTTGAAAGTTAGGACGATGTTTGGTTGTTATCTAACCGTCAATCTTAAACTATCCTCCAAATTATAGCAGATTTGGGCTATTAGATAGTGAATTGCCGTTTAATAAACTTCCAGTTTGCGCATGCGGAAGGTGCACCATAACTTGAAAGCACTAAAATTCAAAAGGAACTATCGAATACCTAATCTATATAATAGCAAAAATTTTTATCAAAGTCGGATGAAAATTGTGGAAGTTGTGTTGCAAAGATTTTACTCCTGCATTTGCACAATGACACTAATTATCCGATCAATCGTATTTCAAGAGGCGATTTAATGGTTCTTCCTTCAGTTGGAGGTTGATAGAGTCTTACTTATACCCTTATTACCTCTTACTGTTAGTCTGTTTTAAACGCAAATAATAAAACAAAATTTTCACATCTGGTGCAACTGGTCCATATTAACATATTTGATTATCACAGTAAGTATCAACAGAAAATTAAAGAAAAAAGCTAAAATCTACCCCTGTGTAGTCCAAATATAGTTGTAACTTAAGAAACTTACGAATAAAGCCCAAATGATCTTTTCAAATCGAGCTAATAACTGAAAGAAGGAAAATATAAGGTCTTGGTTATTATTTCATCTTATTAATTGTAATAGGTTAGTAGTTATGAACTTACTTTGTGTAAAACTACCTAAAATATTTATATATAATATACTGTAATAAATAGGGGTTAAAATGCTTAATTTTCAATTTGAAATTTATTTTGAGAGTCAGCTTGTGAAAATTCAGCAAACCATTTTGAAACGTTTTTATTTTAAATAGTTTTAAATAATAATTTTCCAGAACGCTTTTATAGTCAAATGTAATTTCATAATTCTTAGAGATAATTACTCATACAGATAAAGCGCATGTGTAAGATAGCATTTAATATTTAAAAGTGTAGATTGTAGGAACATTTTCTAAAAAGCTTTAACTTATTTCAAACCATTATAGTTTCCAAGTACTGCTAAAAGAAAGCAAAGTGGATGGTTATATTATTTGTTTAAACATTTTGAACGTGCTTTGAAGGAGCTAGGTTTCGTGAATTTATAAGTTGGGGAAAATAACAGTCGGGCAACCAAACAGATATTTCAGGATTTTAGTTCCGACGTCAATTAGAATAAATTTATAGTGTCTTAAAAATGTTAAACTTAAGTTGGCAATAGCTGTTGTCTGTTACGAACGAAACTTGCAAACAAGGTAACAGAGAGAGCTATTCGATAGCATGTTGAGGAAGGTATAACACGTGTTAAGGGATACGCGTAGTTTGAACGTTAATGTTGGTTGACTTGGGTGAATACCCAAGATCACATGAGGTGGTAGTTGGGATGTTGTACAACGGAGATTGTAAAAAGTAAGAGAGGTGACTTTTAGTGTGTATGCAGAAATGGGATAGAAAGTAACGAATGTCAAGATAGGCGTAGTTTAAACGGCAACTTGTGTCAGCTGGTGGATATACACAACGTGATTGGGTGGAGTTTAAATACGAAGAAAACGATCTAGTACGGTATGTTATCGTGAATTTGAAACTTGTGTTTTCGAAGAAAATCGCATCGGTTAGAGGCAGTTTTTGGAAAACGGTGGCCGTTGGAAGTGAAGGGGTTTTGAGAATGTTTGTATTGAAAGAAGTTTGCGGAATTGTAGTAGGCTTTTAGGGGCGGAGAAACTAGATATAAACCGGGAGACATGGATAGGGGGTCTCTTAGTTTTCAACCAGCTTACAGTTCTTATGTTTTGACAAGCGTATATTGATCTTGATTTTCAAAACGCTGAGGGCTCCGATACTAAAATGCTTTTATGTTTGCATAAAAGTACAATTAATTTACGCGAATTGATGTAAGTAAAAACAGTTTTTCTTACCTTGGATGACACCGCCATTAATAATAAAGGGGTTTCAAAATGAAATACAACACAGCAATATCACAAAGCATTTATACAGTATGAAATATTTTTTCTCATACAAAAGCATTTGCAACATGTTTTGTTTCAAACATAAAGTAATTCCTAAGAAGTACTTATTACAAACAAATTGTTCCTTACCATATTTTAAATGTACAAAACTAAATCCTCTTTTTAAGGATGGTTTAGTTAGTTTTATATTTTCCATGCTTGTAAAGCTTGTTTGGTCAAAAAGTCATTGACATATAATCAATTAAAAGATCGGAGGGTTTCGAACTCTGAACACGAACTTTCCTGGTAAAAATCCTTTACAAAAAAAATCTATATGATTAACACTTTCTATTCTACTTTAAATTAAAATACAAATACTCCAATATTAGTTACAAATTAATCAAAAGTATACTAGGATCCACAAAACGCTCTCGAATTGAATATCTTCTTATTTTAAATTGACGTCAAATCAGCTTACAAGATTTTCTATATTTAAAATCTTCGTTTCAAAGAGCAGTTACCAAAGTACATTTTAGGTTAGATCTTCCTTCCGATTATTTAATAAAATTTTAAAATGGCGTTATCTTGAAAAATTTTCCTACTTGTAATTAATAAATTCTATTTAATGTAATTTGCATTTAAAATCACTTTTATATTCATTGTACCATCGTAATTATTAAATTTCAGTATACTTACTGCACACTTCAAATTTCATCTTCTTAAAGCAACACCTCGCGTCTTACATCAAAATAACATTTCGTGATTTAATTTATGAATCGAACGAATACCCAAATTAATAAACGCTTTCATAATATAAAAATTATCTATTTTCCAGAACCTACTGGAATGTGTATGGAACATTATGATGAAAAGTTTCGCAGAAAACTCATTAGTGTTTCAAATCGCGGAGTTTATTACCTCGTAATATCATTCCACTTATTCGTGAAGCGCACTGTTTGTCCTTGTTTAAGACATATACGATTACTGTGGCGCCGCATACTAATGCAAAAGATAATCAATTGTATCGGATATTTCTAGGATTCTGTCTGTTATTCGTGTTCCGGCCGCTGTTCGAAAAATATTTTATTAGATATTTACCTAGTTCTAAATACAGAAGGCTCGTTTTTTTATAATCCTAATATTCTAGTAAATTGATTATATAAAATGAATTTCTGTAATGCACAGGGTAATTAATTTAAACTTTAATTGATTTTTAACGCAAAAAGGGGTTGCATTTTATAGAAGTATTTCTTAAACTAAATGCGTAAATCTAGTACTCCTCTAAGCTATTTACAGCAAATAAAAACCATTTTTATCAAAAATGTATTGATATTTAATAAGTAAAAATAAATGGCTTTGTATTTATCTTAAAGCGATCGATTTGCGTTTGCATTAAATGCGTTTTACGTTATCCTACAATTAATTATTTTTACATAAACAACTTACGTTACTTGCTATTTATCTACAATAAGGTTATATCATACAGGGTGATTATTTATATACGGGCAATTGCATTTTTCGGTCGTGTTTCAATGAATAAACGTACGCTTGCATTAAATAAAGGCGTAACCATAAATGTACGGGAATTTCTGTTGTTTCAGGATTTTTTATATTTTAGTGAGATTTATATGCAGAATGTGGGTTTTAATGACCTATCGTGATCTCTTATCACGTCATTTCCCCCAAATTAAAATATAAAATTAGAAATCTGGGTTATTTTTCCACATCCGTGAGTAATTTTACTATTTTTATTTATAACTACTTGCTATGTATAACTAATTCTATAAGCTTTATAGTACCACGCATATTTGGTCGTGTCAGGTTTATTAAATACTCTTTACAAGCGGCCAAAATGGAACAATCAAGGTGCTCAACTTTCTGAAAATACTTTAATCTTAGTAAAGGATGAGCGCCTACCCCATTACAATGGAAGCTCGGGTATATCACCCGTTTATATCACGGTCGCAATAGTATTGCCTGCAATAATGTCACTTTTCAACGACCCATTGTCAAACTGAACCCTTTATCTTCATGTTAATAGTTTCTTATTTTTCCTCTATTCTTTTATTTTTCTTCTCTATTTTCATATCTGCATTACTTCCATAATCCTTTATTATCCTAAATTCCTTGAATTTGATGGGCGGAACGTTCCGTCATGCAAGACTATATTATATGTTTTTCCGTAAATACAATATGCAAAGGTTTTATTCGTAACTTTAAATTTATTGTGCGCTTCGGCAACAGTGCAGTGCAATTTAAAGTCGACATTATCTAGTAACGTTCATTCAGTTTCGAAACGTTATCGACTGTGTGCGTGCACGCGAATAGACGGGTTTTGATCAACAAAATGGCAAGTGCATTCACATCATGTTAAAACAGAGTATTTATCCTTTATTATGTCTTGCATTTATATTATTATAATTGTGATTAATCAGGCTCCTATTCATGCATAAAAGGGTGTTCCTCAAAACCTTAAAAATAGAGCTGCTCCTTGTATAACTATACAGATTGCTTTATATAAGAACAACTAGCTATCACATTATCCCAAAGTTTTAACCACTTTCAATTTAATATCGGCAACTGCACCATTTGTTGATGACTACGCATTACTCTTGTAGGGTTTGTAAATTATGATTTTATGAATATTGGGGTTCGTCCCTATTTGAAGGTTTCTGAAGTCATACGAGTGGGTTTAAATATGGCGTGCTATTTATCGAGATTTGTCTCTATTTTTCTAATTTTAACACGAAATGTGTAAAGTCCCGATCATGATTTCTGTTTGTATAAAAATGTACTAGGTGCTTTTCGGCTTATTTACACGCTCCAATTTAATATCCTTTTGAAATAGCCATGTTATTAAACATAAACCACCCAAGTTTTTATAAAATTTTCGGAGTTTTGGTACTGAAAGCTCATTTAGCTAACTGAAATTTCCTAAATTCTTTTTACGACCTAATGTTTGCTCAAGTAACGTATGAGGTTACAAGGCGGTCATTTAGGACTTAATAGGTAAGCTTTGAGCTATTCGACAAAATCTGATAAATATTGCTAAAGTTATGCTGATTGCAAGTATACTCGGATACACAGACAGATCGACAGACCGAGACACACAAACAGACATACACCAAACCAAATTTGTTCAGAAGAGTCTGAAACGTAAAATGCAGTGAAGGTTTTGATTTTGGATGGAATAGATTGATCTCCACAAGATGGACACGATCTTTCTACTGCTTGGAATCAAAACTACTTAAGTTGCCTGTAATTAGTGTAAATTATATAATCAGTTAAAAGTTTTAGAACTCGTCCTTTGTTTGCAAATATACGGCTGTATTTTATTTAAGCAATCTTTCTGAAAACTTTATACAATTCTTTTGACCACCGGTTTGTAATAGTATGCGTTCTTCTCGTAGCCATACAGCGAGTGGGGCTTTGGGCCAATATAGTAGTGTTGTGCTATCTTACATGCTGTAAAGCCTTCAGAACGTTTAGATATGCAACTGCTTCGTTCAACATTCATCCATTATGCATACAGTCGCTATTTTTAAAATCCATAATACATAAATTTTAAACTAAGGTCATTAATCATAGCGGATTAAACTTTAGAGGTAAAACACAATCAAATTTTTCAGCCTTTCTAGCATGTGTTAATATATGACGTGTCATGAATTGGTAATTTGGTGTTGGCTTTACCGTATTTAGTTTGGGCAAAATCTTCTCCTAAAATTCATCCATTAATATTTTTGCAGGATTTTATTACTAAATCTTGACTTTTGTCTTTTGTATTAAATGAAGCCTCCTTTAATTTAAATAGGTATTCCACAGTTTATAGGTTCTTGTTGAAGATGAAAATTTTGCTAGAAAAGTTCAATAAATTTGGTACCTAGTTTCCGTTTTGTAATAGCGACCTGAAATGTACACAAATCTCCTAATAAAAATTGCTATAACTCGCAATTCAAGATTTACAATTTAAAGAACGATACCGCCTTCCCATAACCGGCACTATCGAGAAGAAACCTTGAAAGTTAGGACGATGTTTGGTTGTTATCTAACCGTCAATCTTAAACTATCCTCCAAATTATAGCAGATTTGGGCTATTAGACAGTGATGAATTGCCGTTTAATAAACTTCCAGTTTGCGCATGCGGAAGGTGCACCATAACTTGAAAGCACTAAAATTCAAAAGGAACTATCGAATACCTAATCTATATAATAGCAAAAATTTTTATCAAAGTCGGATGAAAATTGTGGAAGTTATGTGTGTTGCAAAGATTTTACTCCTGCATTTGCACAATGACACTAATTATCCGATCAATGCGTATTTCAAGAGGCGATTTAATGGTTCTTCCTTCAGTTGGAGGTTGATAGAGTCTTACTTATACCCTTATTACCTCTTACTGTTAGTCTGTTTTAAACGCAAATAATAAAACAAAATTTTCACATCTGGTGCAACTGGTCCATATTAACATATTTGATTATCACAGTAAGTATCAACAGAAAATTAAAGAAAAAAGCTAAAATCTACCCCTGTGTAGTCCAAATATAGTTGTAACTTAAGAAACTTACGAATAAAGCCCAAATGATCTTTTCAAATCGAGCTAATAACTGAAAGAAGGAAAATATAAGGTCTTGGTTATTATTTCATCTTATTAATTGTAATAGGTTAGTAGTTATGAACTTACTTTGTGTAAAAACTACCTAAAATATTTATATATAATATACTGTAATAAATAGGGGTTAAAAGGGCATTAATTTTCAATTTGAAATTTATTTTGAGAGTCAGCTTGTGAAAATTCAGCAAACCATTTTGAAACGTTTTTATTTTAAATAGTTTTTAAATTAATAATTTTCCAGAACGCTTTTTAAGAAGCTCAAATGTAATTTCATAATTCTTTAGAGATAATTACTCATACAGATAAAGCGCATGTGTAAGATAGCATTTAATATTTAAAAAGTGTAGATTGTAGGAACATTTTCTAAAAAGCTTTAACTTATTTCAAACCATTATAGTTTCCAAGTACTGCTAAAAGAAAGCAAAGTGGATGGTTATATTATTTGTTTCAAAGCATTTTGAACGTGCTTTGAAGGAGCTAGGTTTCGTGAATTACTATTAAGTTGGGGAAAATAACAGTCGGGCAACCAAACAGATATTTCAGGTAGTTGTTAGTTCCGACGTCAATTAGAATAAATTTATAGTGTCTTAAAAAATGTTAAACTTAAGTTGGCAATAGCTGTTGTCTGTTACGAACGAAACTTGCAAACAAGGTAACAGAGAGAGGCTATTCGATAGCATGTGTATGAGTGAGATAGGTATAACACGTGTTAAGGGATACGCGTAGTTTGAACGTTAATGTTGGTTGACTTGGGTGAATACCCAAGATCACATGAGGTGGTAGTTGGGGTATGTTGTACAACGGAGATTGAAAATAAAGTAAGAGAGGTGACTTTTAGTGTGTATGCAGAAATGGGATAGAAAGTAACGAATGTCAAGATAGGCGTAGTTTAAACGGCAACTTGTGTCAGCTGGTGTGGATATACACAACGTGATTGGAGTGAGAGATTTAAATACGAAGAAAACGATCTAGTACGGTATGTTATCGTGAATTTGAAACTTGTGTTTTCGAAGAAAATCGCATCGGTTAGAGGCAGTTTTTGGAAAACGGTGGCCGTTGGAAGTGAAGGGGTTTTGAGAATGTTTGTATTGAAAGAAGTTTGCGGAATTGTAGTAGGCTTTTAGGGGCGGAGAAACTAGATATAAACCGGGAGACATGGATAGGGGGTCTCTTAGTTTTCAACCAGCTTACAGTTCTTATGTTTTGACAAGCGTATATTGATCTTGATTTTCAAAACGCTGAGGGCTCCGATACGAAAATGCTTTTATGTTTGCATAAAAGTACAATTAATTTACGCGAATTGATGTAAGTAAAAACAGTTTTTCTTACCTTGGATGACACCGCCATTAATAATAAAGGGGTTTCAAAATGAAATACAACACAGCAATATCACAAAGCATTTATACAGTATGAAATATTTTTTCTCATACAAAAGCATTTGCAACATGTTTTGTTTCAAACATAAAGTAATTCCTAAGAAGTACTTATTACAAACAAATTGTTCCTTACCATATTTTAAATGTACAAAACTAAATCCTCTTTTTAAGGATGGTTTAGTTAGTTTTATATATTTCCATGCTTGTAAAGCTTGTTTGGTCAAAAAAGTCATTGACATATAATCAATTAAAAGATCGGAGGGTTTCGAACTCTGAACACGAACTTTCCTGGTAAAAAAATCCTTTACAAAAAACAAGTATTATATGATTAACACTTTCTATTCTACTTTAAATTAAAATACAAATACTCCAATATTAGTTACAAATTAATCAAAAGTAATACTTGCAGGATCCACAAAAACGCTCCTCGTAATTGAATATCTTCTTATTTTAAATTGACGTCAAATCAGCTTACAAGATTTTCTATATTTAAAATCTTCGTTTCAAAGAGCAGTTACCAAAGTACATTTTTGGTTAGATCTTCCTTCCGATTATTTAATAAAATTTTTAAAATGGCGTTATCTTGAAAAATTTTCCCTACTTGTAATTAATAAATTCTATTTTTAATGTAATTTGCATTTAAAATCACTTTTATATTCATTGTACCATCGTAATTATTAAATTTCAGTATACTTACTGCACACTTCAAATTTCATCTTCTTAAAGCAACACCTCGCGTCTTACATCAAAATAACATTTCGTGATTTAATTTATGAATCGAACGAATACCCAAATTAATAAACGCTTTCATATATATAAAAATTATCTATTTTCCAGAACCTACTGGAATGTGTATGGAACATTATGATGAAAAGTTTCGCAGAAAAACTCATTAGTGTTTCAAATCGCGGAGTTTATTACCTCGTAATATCATTCCACTTATTCGTGAAGCGCACTGTTTGTCCTTGTTTAAGACATATACGATTACTGTGGCGCCGCATACTAATGCAAAAGATAATCAATTGTATCGGATATTTCTAGGATTCTGTCTGTTATTCGTGTTCCGGCCGCTGTTCGAAAAAAATATTTTATTAGATATTTACCTAGTTCTAAATACAGAAGGCTCGTTTTTTTATAATCCTAATATTCTAGTAAATTGATTATATAAAATGAATTTCTGTAATGCACAGGGTAATTAATTTAAACTTTAATTGATTTTTAACGCAAAAAGGGGTTGCATTTTATAGAAGTATTTCTTAAACTAAATGCGTAAATCTAGTACTCCTCTAAGCTATTTACAGCAAATAAAAACCATTTTTATCAAAAATGTATTGATATTTAATAAGTAAAAATAAATGGCTTTGTATTTATCTTAAAGCGATCGATTTGCGTTTGCATTAAATGCGTTTTACGTTATCCTACAATTAATTATTTTTTACATAAACAACTTACGTTACTTGCTATTTATCTACAATAAGGTTATATCATACAGGGTGATTATTTATATACGGGCAATTGCATTTTTCGGTCGTGTTTCAATGAATAAACGTACGCTTGCATTAAATAAAGGCGTAACCATAAATGTACGGGAATTTCTGTTGTTTCAGGATTTTTTATATTTTAGTGAGATTTATATGCAGAATGTGGGTTTTAATGACCTATCGTGATCTCTTATCACGTCATTTCCCCCAAATTAAAATATAAAATTAGAAATCTGGGTTATTTTTCCACATCCGTGAGTAATTTTACTATTTTTATTTATAACTACTTGCTATGTATAACTAATTCTATAAGCTTTATAGTACACACGCATATTTGGTCGTGCTAGAGTCAGGTGTACTTAAATACTCTTTACAAGCGGCCAAAATGGAACAATCAAGGTGCTCAACTTTCTGAAAATACTTTAATCTTAGTAAAGGATGAGCGCCTACCCCATTACAATGGAAGCTCGGGTATATCACCCGTTTATATCACGGTCGCAATAGTATTGCCTGCAATAATGTCACTTTTCAACGACCCATTGTCAAACTGAACCCTTTATCTTCATGTTAATAGTTTCTGTATTTTTTCCTCTATTCTTTTATTTTTTCTTCTCTATTTTCATATCTGCATTACTTCCATAATCCTTTATTATCCTAAATTCCTTGAATTTGATGGGCGGAACGTTCCGTCATGCAAGACTATATTATATGTTTTTCCGTAAATACAATATGCAAAGGTTTTATTCGTAACTTTAAATTTATTGTGCGCGCTTCGGCAACAGTGCAGTGCGAATTTAAAGTCGACATTATCTAGTAACGTTCATTCAGTTTCGAAACGTTATCGACTGTGTGCGTGCACGCGAATAGACGGGTTTTTGATCAACAAAATGGCAAGTGCATTCACATCATGTTAAAACAGAGTATTTATCCTTTATTATGTCTTGCATTTATATTATTATAATTGTGATTAATCAGGCTCCTATTCATGCATAAAAGGGTGTTCCTCAAAACCTTAAAAATAGAGCTGCTCCTTGTATAACTATACAGATTGCTTTATATAAGAACAACTAGCTATCACATTATCCCAAAGTTTTAACCACTTTCAATTTAATATCGGCAACTGCACCATTTGTTGATGACTACGCATTACTCTTGTAGGGTTTGTAAATGTATGATTTTATGAATATTGGGGTTGCGTCCCTATTTGAAGGTTTCTGAAGTCATACGAGTGGGTTTAAATATGGCGTGCTATTTATCGAGATTTGTCTCTATTTTTCTAATTTTAACACGAAATGTGTAAAGTCCCGATCATGATTTCTGTTTGTATAAAAATGTACTAGGTGCTTTTCGGCTTATTTACACGCTCCAATTTAATATCCTTTTGAAATAGCCATGTTATTAAACATAAACCACCCAAGTTTTTATAAAATTTTCAGGGAGTTTTTGGTACTGAAAGCTCATTTAGCTAACTGAAATTTCCTAAATTCTTTTCTACGACCTAATGTTTGCTCAAGTAACGTATGAGGTTACAAGGCGGTCATTTAGGACTTAATTAGCGTAAGCTTTGAGCTATTCGACAAAATCTGATAAAAATTGCTAAAGTTATGCTGATTGCAAGTATACTCGGATACACAGACAGATCGACAGACCGAGACACACAAACAGACATACACCAAACCAAATTTGTTCAGAAGAGTCTGAAACGTAAAATGCGAGTGAAGGTTTTGATTTTGGATGGAATAGATTGATCTCCACAAGATGGACACGATCTTTCTACTGCTTGGAATCAAAACTACTTAAGTTGCCTGTAATTAGTGTAAATTATATAATCAGTTAAAAGTTTTAGAACTCGTCCTTTGTTTGCAAATATACGGCTGTATTTTATTTAAGCAATCTTTCTGAAAACTTTATACAATTCTTTTGACCACCGGTTTGTAATAGGTATGCGTTCTCTTCCTCGTAGCCATACAGCGAGTGGGGCTTTGGGCCGCAGATATAGTAGTGTTGTGCTATCTTACCAAAGCCTGCTAAAGCCTTCAGAACGTTTAGATATGCAACTGCTTCGTTCAACATTCATCCATTATGCATACAGTCGCTATTTTTAAAATCCATAATACATAAATTTTAAACTAAGGTCATTAATCATAGCGGATTAAACTTTAGAGGTAAAACACAATCAAATTTTTCAGCCTTTCTAGCATGTGTTAATATATGACGTGTCATGAATTGGTAATTTGGTGTTGGCTTTACCGTATTTAGTTTGGGCAAAATGCTCTCATCCTGAAAATTGCATCCACGCATAAATTATATTTTGAGCCGAGGATTTTATTAACGTTAACGAGTCTTGACTTTGTGATTGCTCTTTTGTATGTCAAATCGAATGCCTCCTTTAATGTTCAAAAGCCGTTGGTTTAAAATCCTATTTTAGGTGTAGTAGATAGTTCACACAGAGGATATTGGTATTTTGTGGAATGGTGAAATATTTTGCTAGAAAACAGTTCATGTAGAATGCTTGTACTAGTCTCTGATTCGTAATAGCGACCTGAAATATACACAAATTTCATAATGAAAAATTGCTATAAGTTCAAAATTTACAATTTAAAGAACGATATCGCCTCCCTATAACCGGCAATATAGAAGAGAAACCTTGAAAGTTAGAACGATGTTTGGTTGTGTACATGATATAGATTTGTAGTCTCTCCAATTGTAATCAATCGTTTAGGCGACGTATTTGGGTATCGCGTTGGCGATCAAAACCGAGGTTACAGGTTTAAATCCTCTCTGGAACGTTATACTTTCCATTTTTCAATTACTAGCTGTACACCTCTCCCAGCCCCTTACTTCGCTCAAACTAAAAGACGCAGTTTTTAACACTTGCAATGTACACTAAACCTCTGATCTAAAATCCCGAGCCAGATCTCTTCTAGAATATCCAACAACTACCTACCCAAACATCAACCTAGATTCCATAATAAACAAAATAGTTTTGAAAATTCTCACGGCCGCAGCAGACACTATACCAAGAAGATATTACACCCAGTCAGCTACCCAGTGATGGACGAATGCGCTTACTCTTGCCAAATAATCACTTTCGGAGACCACGCATGGAATAAAAAGATCCAGAAGGCTTAACGTTTGTTACGTTCATTTTTCTAGTTATGAATTTTTCTGCATCATCTGATTTGAATACCGCGTCAATTCTACTCATATTATTCTCAACGTAGAATTGCGCTAGCAATCCCTATTGTTGATTATTTCGACTTCTTCAAAAAGTACAACTCTCTTTGTGGCAAAGGAAATTATACTTTTCGATTAAACTTACGCTACAGAACTCCTCTGATATTTATTTTGGTTTCTGTTTATTTAAATACAATAGGTTACCTACACTTTTATTATTTCAAGTTTGCAGTAGCTCAGTTAGGCAACCAACTTTGCTAGTCCTTTTATTTAATTTACAAATGCGCATTTGTTAAATACATTTTCTGGTTCCTTACATAGGCATGTGTTTAATGGTCAAAAATTTCCCTAATGTTGCTATTTAAATAAAATTAAGAATTTCTTGTTACGTTCAAAACCCTGCAAACGATTTTTCCTGCATTTATTTTTAAAATGCCCTAAAATTCCTCAACAAGCTCAATTTCCCGCCAATTGAATTAGTATTATTTAATAAAATTTCTCAGGTAATTACTCCGTATTAAAGTTTGCTTTAAACAGCTGCCTAGGAAACATTACGTTACAAAGTAGTTGTAATAAATTCTAGCACCTGCAGTGATTACATTTTAAGCTGCATGTAAATGTGCAGCTTTCTTCTAAAAGATAAGACCTTACCACCTGCCTACATCTGCTTACAATGGACTTGTTATCTGGTATTCTGCAGCTGTTAAGATGTTACAAAGTAATAAGATTGTTTTCCTTCCTTTTAAAATCTTTTGATAATTGCGTTATCTGCTTGTTTGCAAGCTGCTACAGTTTGTATTTCGGCAGCTGTTGTCTGGAAATTCTGCACACTTGGTTCTTCGGCGATACCTTTGAAAGTCAAATACCCTACCCCCATACCTGATTCTGCTCTTATAAAATAGAGACCGTGCTTTAAAAGAGGGCATTAAAGATTAAAGATTAAAGATTGAATACCGTAACATATATTTTTGGCAAACCCAACGTGAGGCTCGATTTCGAAACCTCTCTTTATTTACTTAAAATTTGTTACATTTTTAAAACCGTTCTTCTATACTTAAAAATTCGTCCCAGCTTTTTGGAAACCTCTTTCCTATTCTACATTTCGTCCCGAATTTTACTACATACACCTGAATTACTAGGGGTTTATGTAATTGAAATAACTTAGTCAAACATGCTGGTTATCTTTCAATAATAATTATAAATGTCTTTGATACATATACGGGATATAAGCAAGACAATTTGTAACTAAATATTTAACACTTACTGCAATATTTTTTATTCCTTCTGCACAGATGATACGTTGACTGGCGAGTTTCTAACAATTACACTACAATTAATTACAGCATTTCTTTCATTGCTGATATTTCAAACGACACAAAAAACACCATCGCGGTTTATCTGCACCACCCTTTCATCTAAAAATATACACAAAACACATTTAGTTTAACCCGTCGAACTATTATTCAATACTTATAGGTTACTATCTTACCTAATCCGACTTATACATAAAGATTTCTGTAGAGAAATAATGCTCTTTGAAAAAGAAACTTAAAACACCGGTGCGTATCATAAACGTATACATTTCTAAAACCTATTCGACTAACTATTGTTTGTTAGCGTGATTATATCCGTAATCTTTTCTGTGATTAAAAATCTGTACGCTGCACTTTCAACTAAAAATATACAAAGCTCAAACCCGACACTGTAATCCAATACTTTAAAATGATACTTCAAGCTTACCGACATAATGCTTGCTGAAGGTGTAAAATAATGATACTTTGTAATTACTAATTAACAATAGCGTTGCACTTCTAAAAGAATCTGAGTAATTACCTTTTGCTTATTCGACGTGATTAAATTTCTTTTTCGCAGCTGTCTCTAAGCACGTACATAAATTAATAATCACGAATGCTTGCATGTGATGAAAGCTAACATATCTTCCTTGGAAAGATTGTTACTATTGAAATTACTATAGACTTTTTGATTTTCCGAATTACCAGAATTGTGTTTTAACAACCATTGACACCAAATTGGAAGAATTGAGTGGTAATTTTGCGAATTTAGACTCACCCGTCGCTACCATCCGCTCACGACTTCTACACGTATTAGGGCGTATCCGTTTCCTTTCCCCTGTAAGATTACCACCCGAACAGCGAGATTTTTGTGACGACTTACAAACAAGACTTCTTACTTTACTTGATAGTTTGGAACAATTCCCTTCTGAACCCAATAATCTGGAGACCAGGGTTGCAGCATTGAATCTTGCAGCCATAGCTCCCGACGTAAACCCTCCTGATATGTCGACCCCCCTTCAATCAGAAAGCTTTCACTCTACGGCTCCTAGCCCACTTGGTAAATCTTGTTGGCAACTTGTAGTAAAATAGAATCAGAAATTTAGTGGTGACCCTAACGTTCTTACTGTACATGATTTTCTCGACAGGGTTGAAGAGCTTAGATCAGCCCGTAACGTTTCTGAATCCCAATTATTTGAAAGCCTTACTATGGTACCGAAGTAACCGTCATCGGTTTTCTAATTGGCGGACTTTAGCTGATTTACTGGTACGTCATTTTGAACCACCTGATTACAAACGAAAACTATTTGATGATATCTTACGTAGGACGCAAGGTCCGTCGGAGAGTTGCGTTGACTACTTGACATATATGACTTCCCTGTTTCGTCGACACGAGGATCCTCAGTTGGATATTCTCTCCAGTAACCTCGCCCCATTTTATACAACCCAATTGCCTACCGTTCGTTCCTTGCAGGAATTAGAAAACGAATGTCTGAAGTTAGAACTGAAAAAGTATAGGGCCGATAGTTACGTGCCACCCATAAGAAAAAAATGACTGTGTAGAACCCGAACTTACTTTTGGTACGTCCACGCCCCTTAAAAATACTTACCGTTCCTACGACCATTCCACCACCATTGGCCGAACACCTCCAACTCGTAATCAAATTACTTCTGTCACTAGTGCTACGTCAACCTCAGTACCTCCTCCCGGTCGCTCTACTACTAATGTACCACACCTTCCTTTCCTGATCCTTTTGCTGGTTTTCTTACTGCTGGTTCTCTTACGAACTTAGTTAAATTTTTTCGATCTGCTTCCTGTGGTAGATGCTTTCTAGATATTTTTCTTTTCTTTGGAAACCACGACTTAGTCGACTTTTAGGCCTAGTTAGCTAATCTTTTCTTCGGTTGTTTGTTTAATACGATTCTTGGTTACCACAGATTGAAGTATTTTAACTTTTCTATCCAGCATTCTTGTTGTTCCCTTGCGTATTTTGAGGTTTGACATTTATCGTCTCATATTGGCTTGTAATGTAGGTTTTCCTCCTTGCTCCTTTTCTTACTTTGGGTTTTTCGCGAGAAACCTATTTTTTTTCTTGAGGTGGAAAACGTTACTGTTTCTTTACTAGAGATATCCGTTCTTCGACGACTTTTTGCAGTGTTAGGCCATTCCACCTTTGCCCTCATTGCGTGCTACCTTATACCTTTCCTTTTCCTATATTCTTTACACTTCTTAAGTTGGTCCGGTATACTGGTCTTCAAGCCGGATAAAAACTTTTGTGTTAGTTCTCGAGTTTTTCTTGTATTTTGTAAGATTTTTTTTCATTTTACTCTATTAGTGAGTACTAGCTGTTTTTTGTAGTTTTGTAAGATTTTTTTTTTAATCTTATTAGTGTGTATTAATTTGTTTTGTAAGATTTTTTTTAATTTTTCATATTAGGGTGTACTGGTCCTACAAGCCGGATAAAAATTCTTTTATCGGTATTTAAGTTTTTCCTGTAATGAATTTTCTTTAATTTGTTTTATTAGTATACTGTCTGCCCCTTTGCTTCTGCTTCCTAGTCCGACCTTTAATTTTGCGAGGGGGGAATTTGTAACGTTCAAAACCCTGCAAACAATTTTTCCTGCATTTATTTTTAAAATGCCCTAAAATTCGTCAACAAGCTCAATTTCCCGCCATTTGAATTAGTATTATTTAATAAAATTTCTCAAGTAATTACTCCGTATTAAAGTTTGCTTTAAACAGCTGCTTAGGAAACACTACGTTACAAAGTAGTTGTAATAAATTTTAGTACTTGCAGTGATTACATTTTAAGTAAAAGCTGAATGTAAATGTGCAGCGTTCTTCTAAAAGATAAGACCTTTCCACTTGCTTACATCTGCTTACAACGGACTTGTTATCTAGTATTCTGCAGCTGTTAAGATGTTACAAAGTAATAAGATTGTTTTCCTTCCTCTTAAAATTTTTTGATAATTGCGTTATCGGCTTGTTTGCAAGCTGCTACAGTTTGTATTTTAGCAGCTGTTGTCTGGAAATTCTGTACACTTGGTTCTTCGGCGATACCTTTGAAAGTCAAATATCCTACCCCCATACCTGATTCTGCCCTTATAAAATAGAGACTGTGCTTTGAAAGAGTGCATTAAAGATTAAAGATTGAATACCGTAACATTTTCTTGGGATATTGTCACTATATTTCTGGTGTTGGTTTGCGTGGTTTCTTTTGTGATACATATTATAAATTTAACTGAGTAGTTACAAAATTTATAAGTTGAAGACTTGCTTCTTTTACGTGACAGGTAGGTACTTAAAGCGGGTCGTTTATTTAATAGAAATTTTAATGTTTTTATCCCGGAATTTCAACTCATATTTTTGGGTTCTTTCTACCAGTACTTGCTTGGGATGATTGTAGAATTCTCGCTTTGTCACTACAACACATTTCGTTTGGCTGTCGTTTTACGCTGGTTAAGTTTTCGCGACATAAGTACACTACAGTTATTTAAAACGCGAGTTATGTATCCCCCAATTACCTATATATATTGATATATTGAATCTAATAAGAAGTATTAGAAATTGTTAAATTAAAGTATAAGTTCAATGCAACATTGTAACACAAGGATAACCCAGAGAGGTTATCGACAGTTCATGAGAACGGAATGCAGCTTTGCATCCGTGAGGGCAGTGATACTGCAGGTGGCAGGTCACAGGCGGTCAACAGACCGCAATTACTTAGAATTAAGTTGTTACATTGTATTAAAGTGTACAATTAAAGAGAAATGCAGACATGAGATCTGCAAGTTCTCACAGCCGTGTGAGGGGCAGGTTATTATAAAAGGCCCGGGAGCTCAATGCCCGGCAGTCAGTCTTCAAACTCCATACTTCGTTGTTTGAGCTACTCACCTGTACAATTAAATTATTTTTATTAATGTTATTAAGAACCAGTTATTCTAAATTTCCAATGTAATTTCTGTTTAACTTAGAAATAAAAATATTGTTAAAGATTCAAAGTGTTTTTAAAAAACCAGCTCCAAAGGCCCGAACTTTAACTCGCGTAACAGCAAACGCGAGGGAACATCATCATAGTCAACAGCTTACCTATGGTTTAGGCGAGCTAATGGTCGCATCTTAGTAATTAGGTAAGTAAGATTCTTGTTGTATTTATATTTGTATCCATATTTTATAGCATTTGTTTTTCTCTGGAGGTGTTGCTTTGTTAGTAGTTAGTGAAAAGAGGTACCCAATACTACGCCACCTTCCCACAAAAGTCAAACATAAGATGTAATTTTTATCCGTAGATGGTAACTGACTTTTGGGAGACTTCCGGAAAAACTCTGAACTTTACTTCTGCGACGCGACACTATTAAAGGGAGTCTGTTACTAACTAACGGAAAACCAAGGCGCGACTACACGTATAAAACATACAAGCAAATATCGTCAAACAAAAGTGTAGAAACTTTGATGACTACATTCCGTTTCAAAACCATGAAGTTCAAAATAACTAGCTCTATTTTGGAAAACAAATTACAAATAACATATTTGCGTTAAGCTTCAATTTCCAGAAAAATACTAACAAAAATTTTTTACCAAGATCTACGTAACAACTCAACGTCTTCGACGATCCACGATTCCATAGGAGGTTAGTAATTTAAATTTTTCCAATCACGGAGAACAAAACAAACAGCTTGTCACTCAATAAAAAGTTGACCAGCCGACTTATAGCAAAAGTCACTTTTAAAACTACCAACAGCATCAACAGCGAAACGGCTTTAGAACACAAACAGCAAAATAGCCGGTAAATTTCCTCTAAAAATAACTGGTAGTTGACCAAACAGAAGGAGGTCTTCGAGGGTAACAGTAATTATTCTTAGTCCGTTTTCTAATAATGACCCATATTATGTTTTAGATGTTATATCTTCAATTTAATATTCAACAAGCGAACTCGTTTCATTTACGTAAGTATGGCAATTATACGTGAAACAAAACCAGAACCTAAGTTGTTTTTTTTTTAATTTTATTTTTAAAGTAGTTGTTAAATCATTTTATAAATTTGTTGCTAGACTGTTTGCTTTTTTTTGTTTTATCTTTGTTGGGGCACGTGTTGAAAGGCTAATGGGACAAAAGTAAATCTTCTGCTTCCAAATTCTCATGCGAATGGGTTTCGCATGTTGGATCATGCGAAGATTCTGCTATTGAAGATTTGATCGAAATTGGCTGTAATCTATTGTGTCACTATATGGAGGCAACATTGACACAAACAACCAAGTGTACTCCATTAGGAACAGTATATTAAGAAATCAGCTTTTGCAAAGAAGGAATTAGGTATTGCTCGATTTTGTCAAACACTAAATGCAGCAAAATTTCACCTATTTCCAGTCCATTTGCAGGTTTTTATTTAAAAAGATCTTAATTCGTTAACCTCTAAGAGTTGGCAGTTGGTTGATGCAGAATTTGAACCGATATTAACTGACTTGAACCAGGCACTCTTATCGTTCGGGCAGGCGGCGTCTGAAAGCATGTAGGATTGGCTTGATTATTTGTTTAATAAGTATAAGCAAAAGTAATTATAAGTTTCATAAATACATAAAAATAACAGTGAATTGGTTAAAATTGAATGATTTCAACAGTTGAAGCAATTCGGAAGTATTCGGTAATCTTCGGAAGGCTTCGTGGTTGCTCGTGGAACCAAAATAAACTTAAACACTTATTAAATAAATGTATATGCAGTTTGAAGGTGGTGAAAAACTCTTCGGTAGTTTTCGGATCTCTTCGGAAGGCTTCGGAAGTTGCTTGTGAGGACGAGTAGCAATTTAAATAACGGTAATTAGAAAATATTTGAAGAAGTCTAGACGTCCTCGGCGGGTTTCGGAACTCTTCGGAAGGCTTCGTGTTTTATTTGAGGGGCAACGTTAAGTTACAAAGAATTGAAATTAAAAACTACTAATTATCAATATATACAAGTATAGAGGGTTCAGAACTCTTCGGTCGTTTTCGAAACTCTTCGGAAGGCTTCGGAATTTATTTGTGAGGTCCAGTATAAACTTGAACAGCGATGGTTAGAAATTATTTACAATTTTAAGAGGCCCAGAGTCTTCGATGATCTTCAGTACTTTTCAGAAGGCGTCGTGGTAGTGGTGGCTTAGGCTTCGTCGAGTCGGTTGCCGTGGAACTCTACGCGGAGTCGCCCCGGTGGTAGACTTGACAGACGCAATCACAATATCGACTTATCGGTGATGTATGGAACGGAGTTTGTTAATTATTGATTGATGAATTATAGTGACGTGCCCCAGGTACGGCGGCGAACAGCGTCACCGTCGGAGAGTACACAGGCTATGAAGACCACTGCGTGTCGCAGTATAGCAGGCTATGGAGAGCGCTGCTCACTGAAGGTTTTGCAGGCTATGGAGAGCACTGCAAGGTGATTCCTTAGGCAATGGTGAGCACTAACGAATATCTTTTGGTGAATATGAAAACATATTTATACACTTTCATTTCCTATACTTCCTGTGTTGAAAAAAGTTAATGATGTCCTTAACCAATGGAATTGTGTATTTCGGTTTTCAAGTAAAAAAGAATCTCCAAATTTAATTTGACCAATGAGCGTGCTAATTTTTGGGTACCACAAAAAATGAGTTGGAAATTTCTTGTGATTCTTAGTTTGTTCTATTTTCAGCTAGTGTACTTTGATATAGTTGTCACCGACCTTGTCTCGTGACAATGTACATCTTTATAAGAGAGGCGCGGGTCACAACACTTGCATATATACCTTAACACGGCTCGCCCTTTTACGATGCTCACAACCCTCCACATAAAAATCGCGCACGCTTATTGGCTGCAGGTCGCCCCACCATCCACAAGAATAAGTGTAGAACAATCTTCATTTCGACCAGATAGTAACTGGACTCAATCATCTAGCACGTCCTCTAGCCTAGTGGAGAAGCAGTCGAGACCTTAACACTTCTCCCAGCTGGAGGAACCACCAGAAGACCCTGGCGCTTCTCCTAGACCGAGACACCGTCGAAGAAGACCTCGGCTCTGCTCTGAGCTCGAGGCAGCTGGACGACGCCGACGCTTTGGCGCTTTCTGTAGCCCAAAACCGTCTGATACCAACGCCGACGCCACACCGCTGCATGGGCAACGCCACGGCAAAGAAGAACAGACGACGACGCCTACGACACCGAGAGCAGCACCTGCAGCGACAGCAAGGTGGGAGCGAACCACGACGACAGCGATTACGAGACCGACGCAGACTGAACAATACTTTATGGACCTTTGTATATCTTTCACCCTTGTATATATGTTATTTCTTAGATTGTGATTGTTGTATATATTTTACCCTGGTGTATATATGTTACTTCTTAGATTGTAATTGTTGTATGTTTCACCCGTGTATATGTGTAATTGTTGCATCCGAACTGACGAATAAACATCAAATCTAATCGTTTTACTAGAAATTGTTGCACAATATCTAGTTGCGGAAACCCAGCCGAATTAGAAATGTCGCCCAACGCCAGGGGCCTTCAGAAGAAGACGATTACGGGCAGGAACCTTTTAACGAACCCAGAAAAACATGCCAGAAATACGCAGTCAGAACAACAACACAAACCAGCCTGCCGAGATGCAACGCGTCACCAAACAACATCCACCTGCTCAGGGGTTCATCAAAACACAACCAACAGTTCTGGAACTGAAACAATCCAGTGGCGCCCAACATCAAATAACGACCACCGTTAGGATGCTAGTAGAGGACCTACATCGCGTAACCACAGCCGAGACCGAGAAACCAACTTTCTAGGGCACAGCACTAGAGGACCCGTCCGACTTCTTCCAGAAGATGGAAATGATCGAGGCCGACATATCTACCTCGACAGCGCAGCTACGGGGATTTGCAGCTGTCACTTACGAAGCATTTCAACCTGACTACCACCAGTTTAGGAAGCCGTTCCTAGAAGAATACGACAGCCCAGCCATCAAGGCCTAACTAACCGCCGAATATTTCGGCACAAAACAAACAACCACACATGCAGTTGCGGCGTTCTTGAGCACCAAGGTACTCCAATCTCGTCGCTTAAAGATAGATATTGAAGAAGCCCTGGAGCTACTCACCGACCTGCTGCTTCCAGCACTGCAAAGCCCGATCCAGTGCCACATTCCCATTAGGATACTAGAATTGGTAACTCGCCTAACCGAAATCGAAGCAAATATCAAAGAAATGACACGCACAGCAGTAACCAACAGATCAACAAATCCTAGACCGTTAAACGACCGGGGGACCGAGGATCCACTTCCACGATGCCACTTCTGTCCCCAGCGATACTGGCACCGAGATTGCCTCGTCAGGAGACGGACCAGCGGCGAAACCACTCCACTAAACCGTTCGGCCGCAACAGACATAATAAACGCAACCTACGCCAAGATCCACCTGCCCAGAATCCAGCTACAGGTAGACAAAAAATCACCATTGCTCGACACCGGGGCCTCCTGCTGTCTGATCAGGAGGGATCAAATGCCAAAAGGGTTTACATCCAAAAAATCCGAACAGCCGCACAACTAGCAGGGAACGGACAACAGATGGATGTGCTAGACATTGTAACCATTTCATTCCACATTGGGCAAACCACCGACACCGAGGAACTTATGGTAGTGACCGACCTCGTAGAAGACAACCATGGGACAACCATGGCTCGTGAAGCACAATGCAATTTTGGATTATGATCGAGGATGTATCCACTTTGGGATCCACCAACGACGCACGATGCACTGGGAACGAGCAAATAACGACGTCACCCACAACGAACTATTCGTCACTCCAATACATCAATGGCCGCCACCCCTGATATACAAATTTCAAGACTTCCTGCAAAAATTCCAATCCATTCTTAGCGAACGCAGTGAAAATACCACCACCAACACAATATCCCAATCACAACCTATACTCCAACACGCATACCGCCGTATAGATGTTCTCCTGTCGTAAAGAGAATCATCGCAACCGAAGTAGAGCATATGCTGGCACAGGGAATCCTCGAACCCAGCACATTCCGCTACAGTTCCTCAATAGTTATCGTCGAGAAGAAAGATGGACGAGCCAGGTTCTGCGTGGACTATCGCAAGCTTAATGCGGCTACCAAGGATGAGAGCTCGCATCTACCAGTCATACATGAAATCCTAGGAGATTTTAGAACAGCGTCAGTATTCTCCACCACCGACTTGAAATCTGGATACTGGCAAATACCAATGGAAAGGACCTCCAGACAGTACGCCGCCTTTACCACCCCAGATAGCGCCTGTTACCAATTTAAAGTAATGCCGTTTGGTCTCAAAAATGCACCAGCCAGCTTCCAAAAACTAATGACCCAAGAGGTGCTACCTGGATATCTCTGAAAATTCGTTATCGTTTACCTGGACCAGCAGCCTTGGTGTCGCTGTCGTTTTATGTCAAGAGGTCGATGGCATCCAACACATCACCGGCTATGCGAGCGTTAAGCTCCACGAAACCGAGGCCAAGTGCCATATCAACGAGCAGGAATTCCTAACCGTCATATGGGCCATTATGAAATACCGCCCCTACCTGGAGGATCAACGCTTTATTCTCCGCACCGACAGCCGAGCACTACTATGGTTAAATCGCACCAAGAATGCCA
The DNA here is from genome assembly GCA_036346225.1 of Platerodrilus igneus. Taxonomy (NCBI): domain Eukaryota; kingdom Metazoa; phylum Arthropoda; class Insecta; order Coleoptera; family Lycidae; genus Platerodrilus; species Platerodrilus igneus. Next base: position 2,006,202 of record JARFIW010000765.1, on the reverse strand, counting down.
AATCAAAGTTTACCCGATGGGTTTTACTTCTACAAGAAGGGATAATTTTCTGGATTATTTCCTTCGTTGCTCGGAGCATTTGGTGATGTTCTATTTCATTATATGCGTTTTGAAAATCCAGATTTATCAGAACTTTGGTAGAAGCGTGCTCGAAATTAACAAAATCTTTGGCCGCATGTACCCCAGCTTCGCATCCACCACGTGTACCGAAACCCAGTTGCTTCGATCGGAGTTTACTTCCTGTTCGATTAGAAATTCTGGCACTAGCTATTCTGGAAACTAGTCTTCGGTGGGTATTTCCAATAGCAATCGGCCTTATGCTGTTGTCCTTCTTGTTTGATCCACAAGACGTTGTGCCGTAAAGGAAAGGTGTTACGTATGTTGGAACATTACCCATTATTCCCTGTATGTTTGTTGTGGTTTGTTTAGCATTCTTCTTAATCTTCTTTGGGAATGAAACCACTCATAGTTTTTAAAACCTATTTTAATTACGTTTCGATCCATGATCTAGGATCGTTGTCAAAATAATGACAACGATCCTAGGTCATGGATCGAAACGTAAATAAAATAGATTTTAAAAACTATGAGTGGTTTCATTCCCAAAGAAGATTAAGAAGAATTACCCATTATGCACATATCTGTGAAACTACTTAAAGATTCCAACAGTTGATCTCCATGGTCACCTGTTTCTTTACCGATTAGATCTTTTAAATGTTGTGTCCTTATACCGTCCATACCACCTGTGCTTCCAGTCGCAAAACCAAAAATGGATTTTCTAATTTCCATTGTTGATATTGGCTGGATATCGATGTTGGTTTCCTCGTTGTTTATGATATTTATGCTTGGTTCTGGATGTTTTTCTAATAATTTCTGATAAGCGTCGTTGTTGACGGAAGCAATCGTATCGCTTGGCGATAGAATATTGATGGCTTCCCTAATATCTCTATCGCATAACTTTGATTGTATTAATTTTATACAAATTGCCTTTGTCTTTAGCAGTTTTCGTTTTCGTTTCGTTTGCGTCTTTGAAGCGTGGTTAAAATACTGTTTAACTTTGTCCAGATTTTCAAGTTACGCTTCACGATGGTAACAATTGACAGATTCTTTGTTGATTTGTGTTTTTGATTTGGGGATTTCAAAGTGATGTAAGTGAAAATAAACAGGTGAGCCCACGTGAGGACAGGAACCTCCGGTTGGGTGCAAGAACGGATCAGGTTTGAGAATTCTATTGCGATTTGAAACTGGGCGGCCTTTGGTATTCTCTTCATTATAAATATTTAATTTAAATTAATTAACCAATTTCTACTCACGTTTTCTGAAAAAACGGCAAAAACTTTTCATATATTCTTAACACAATTTTTATACAGCACTATTTTCACTATATTTCTCTGACGCGTAGATATCTGGTTAAAACTAATGTGGATTCGACGTCCTTCAAGTGGAAACTGAGCTGCCTTATTACCTGTGGGTGTTATATAGCTTCTCCCACTACAAGCAGTCTTGCAAATTGTCGCGACCAACCAGGTATTGTCCTTAATATTTCAAGCTGATTTCTGATGAAACTCTTTTGGATTTTCGTGCCATGGTGTTTATTTGCGATCCTTGACTGCCTTGTTATTTGTTATCGCGGCCAGACTTTTAACTTACGTCTGTGTTTTGTATAGATAATGCTTTTGGATAATTGTACAAAAATAAATGATGTAACTCTAGTGCTGTTCTCGTTCATGTATCTATTTAAACTGATCTTTGAAAGTGCGTTTTCTTATCAAAGCAAATATTGTTCCTTATTTATCACAAACGTAATTGCATGAGGATTTATTAGGTTTTGACTTATCTTCTGCGTCCTCATTTTATAAACTTGTTGAACATTCTCAACGTAGTTATAATTACATGTACGACTATTTCTCTGCTGAATGCGCGTTCTATTATCAAAGGATGTGCTTGCTGGCATTGTATAAAGTTAATTACGATCTATATACAGGATGTTAAATGGTTGCTTGAGTACATAATGTACAAATTACTTATTTTTCTGCTAAATAAATGCAGTTTTCTAATTCCTATGCTGCTTAATGTTACTACACAACCCTTACTACTCAATACACCCCCAAACAACCCCTATCACTGCATTATATATATATATATATATATATATATTACTCAAATTTAGACCAGGGTAGAAAATTAATTAACGACATCAAATAATTTTAATCACCCTGTATAAAGAAACAAATAGAAATTACGTGCGAAATTTATATTAATTAATTCAATTTTTAAGTAACGGGTATTAAACAAAGTGTACAGATAATAATTAATATTTAATTAGTATTCGCTAAAAATTAAAGGGTAGAAGTCAATGCCATTCATTATTATTTTAATTGGAGTTAATTGAACCATTAGTAATATATAATAAGCATAAAAGCCTGTGAAAATCCAAGGGTAAAATACCATAAAAACAAAACTCGGAGAATTATATTTAAAACATTCATTAGGAGCACACACCTGCAAACTTTAAAATGTTAAATTCTAATAAATTCGAGCTGATAAACATGCAGATTCTACGTATATTGGAAACGGTCGGATGTTTTAGCAGGAAATGCTAGATGAGAGGTTATTTTACTCAAATCGGAATCCAGGTGGATTTAAATGACAGATAGTAAAGAATATCGATTTGTACCACTCGGACCAAGGTAGAAAGGGATGGATAAAAGCGTAAAGCAGAGACACGGATAATAAAGGCGTGATTTGCGAAGCTTCACTAGGGCTACGATTGGTTAAAATAAGATGCAAACATGAGAGGTGTAAACATAGCAGTTGGTGTGTAAAATTAATTAGTTGTTTTCGGACGTGTTGCGAGCCGTGTAGAAATTTCTTAGATTTTCAACTTGGACGTGAGCAAATTTAGTAGAATCGCTGTGCCGAGCCGTCGAAAGGGAAAATAGAACGCAAAATTCTAAAAATTGTCCGTTGCGGGACAAATTCGACTTGCAAGCGGGCCATTATATAAACCCGGGCTAATAGGTATTTCGCTCTCTTAGATTTTTGATTTTATTCAATACTTTAAGCAGTTTTGCTCTTATATTTTTGATTATTAGATACTTTAAGTAGAGTACGTGGTGATTACGTGCTACAATAAAAGTTATTAGTACACTTAGAGAAGATACAAGGTAATAAAGTCTAGTTATATTTGCGAGTATTACTGTACCAATTATCCAAATTAGTAGCGATAAATAAATACATTGAAGTATGCAAGTAGTGAGGTAGGGCCGGTCCTACTTCAAAACGCGACAGTCGTATTTTCCATGTGTAGAATACGGCTGAATCGTTTTGAATTAGGATCGGCCCTATATGATTTCAATGTAAAATAGTCGTGAAAACATTTCAATGTAAAATAGTTGTGAAAACATGAATTCTTCTATACTTTCAATGTAAAAAATGCTTGTGGGCACGTTTTGAATTAGGATCGGCTTTATATTACTTTCAATGAAACACACACGTATGTTGAAAAGTGCAGAGAAGAATGTGTGTAGCTGTTTTGAATTCGGTTTTCTATCGAGAAGTTAGACGTGCACCGTTTTGAATTAGGATCGGCGTTATATACTTTTAATGTAAAATGTGAAAACCTGAATTCTTTTCAAATGTAAAATACTTGTAGGCACGTTTTGAATTAGGATCGGCTTTATATTACTTTCAATGGAACACACGTATATTGAAAAATGTAAGTGCAGAGAAAATGTGTAGATGTTTTGAATTTGGTTTTCTAGCTAGAAGTTATAAAGTATGACAGATGCAAAATATTGCATTCAAGTCAATTGTGTTTAATTAAAGTGGATTCTGATTTATGTTTAGAGGCTGCAAATACACATGGGCCGGTTTCAATTCAAAATGTGTTCACTCTTGTGATAGGTTGAAAAGTGGGTTGGCAAAGTACGCAGATGGTGGTAATCTGCTATATAAGGAGATTGCTCCTAATATTAATTTAATTAGTCGAAGTTTACTGCATATATTTACATACAAACATGTATATAATCGATATTCAGGATTTAAATACAAGAAAAACGAGTTTGTGTGCAAAGAAATTGCGGTTTTGGACTTGTTGTTAGGTGATGTTTGGCATCAAATTTTAAACTGCCAATGCAGTCTAGTTGTTTGAGTCAAGATCATATAAAACATAATGACTGGGTGACAAGGAATATTCATGGTCTTTCTTGGGATGAATCTTCAACGGCTGGAATGGTGTCAACATATATAGCGCTTTATTTGAAGCAAATTATCCGACCCGGTGAAGAAGTATTTGTGAAGGGTCTAGAAAAGAAGAAATTGATTGAAACATATATAATGCAAAACTTTGTAACTGATATGCTTGCACTAGGTTGTCCTAAGCTATCGGAGTTAAAATCAACAATCGTTTAAAATATAACATACATTGTTGTAAACACAGCAATAACAATCTGCAATGTGCAAAACAAAATACCTTTTTATTAAAAGAATGGCTTGATAATAATAAAAAACAATAGAAAGATTTTGTTTGTATTATTTATTTTAATATAATTTTACAATGTTAGCCTTACAAAATTCCTTTATAATAATAAAACAATAGAAAGATTTGTTTGTATTATTTATTTTAATATAATTTTACAATGTTAGCCTTATTAACTATTATTATAACAACTTCTAGCAAACATTATTTTTATCGATCCAGCTATTGTGTACGTTAGAAGCCTAACCATTTTACAAATACTTTATTTCCACTCTTTCTTAGAACTTTTCTACCAGGTAAATTCCTGGATGTTTAACCTTTGCAACTCCGTTTCATAAAATGCACCTTTGATTTCTTTCTTGTCTTGATCTTCTAATATATATGTTGTCGGATTGGTTACGTTTACCTTTTAATCTTAAAATTTCATTTGACCAGTTTGGTGTGTAACCTTTCGTAAATGCTTCCCTGTGTTTACTAATCCTCACACTGTCTTTAATTGAATATTTTGGTATTTTGGTTGCAAGTTTGATGTGGGTAAATGATGATTTAAGAATAGTTTTTCAATTGATTTATCAACTTTTACAGGTTTGACTCCGATAGTATCGTGAACTGTATTGTTGTATTGTTTCACAATATCGCTTAAATTTTTATCCAATTGTAAGAACCGTTCAGGTTAAACAAGCGCCACATTTTTCCTTTAAAGTTCTAATTACACGTTCCACAATGCATGCTTTCTTTGTAGAAAAACACTATAATGGTTTATGCCATATGTCCGCATTAAGGATTGAAAGTGTTTGTTATAATATTCTTTACCAAAATCAGACTGCAAATTTCTTGGAGGATTTTTAAATTTATTTAAAATTGTTTTCATTGCAGCAGTAACATCAATACCCGTTTTACTTTTAAGTGGTACAGCCCATACGTATTTGGAGAAACAATCAATAACTACTAAAATGTATTTAAATCCTTTGTTTGTTTGCGAATATGGTAGCATTTCAATCAAATCGGTCTGAAGAAGGTCATTTAAACCTTTTACTATCACTTTGCGTCTCTTGAAATTTATTCGTGCTGGTTTATGAAGTTCATTTACTATATCCTCTTTCACTTTTGATTGAGCAACTAACATAATACTTTTTCTAATCAGGATTTATTAAATACAATTATTTAAAATACTTCTATGTTTGAATGTCGCGGGCTCCACTTGCTTTGAAAGGAACTTTTAATATAAAATCAAGAAACATTGTGGTATTGTTTATGATAGCACCGCTGTCACGAAAGCTGATTACATCCATACGTTTAAGCAAAAATCCTTGTAACTGTGCAATTACATAACTTTTTCGTTTATAAGAATTTCAATGTCTTGCGGGTATCCTTTAATATTCTCAATGACTGCTTCCTCATAAGGAAATTCATAATTATGTTTAATGTTGAAAATAAGAAATGTCTTATCACCGTCGAGGAATGTATTAGAGTAAAACGTTGCTACTACCGTGTAATGTAGCATATGTAACTTATACTCAATCAAGGTTTCAAAACCTTCACTTTTGTTTTCATATTCCTGTTCACTTATATCTATTTTACGGTTATGTAAGTGCCTTCCAAATTTGTCAATTGTCATATCATCTAATTACTTGTGCCTCACGCAATTCTTCAATGATCGAATTTATTTCGTTGCCGTGACCTGTGTGTCCAGCAGTCTGTGATGAAACTAAAAGTCGTAATCTATCAACAAGTTCATTGGGATCATTCCAATATAAATAATCTATTGCGTTATTTGATACTTCCATTGTCATACCGTTTCCAAGACGCTTTCTATAGGGTAATGTTCTAGGTCTACGGGTGTTTGGGGAAGTATGTTTAATGTAGATATTATATTTTTGTACTTATATGAAGTATTACCCTGAATTTGTTCTGTTTCAGAATAATATCTTCTATTAGCATTTGTTCTTTTCACAATATCAAGGTACGACTTTAGATCTTGCTGACTGTACCCGACAGGATATTTTTAAACAGTAGTTCGTATAATCCAGGAGTACCTGTATATTTCAAATCATTTATTAGAACATTTTCATCATCCAACGCGAAATTCGAATTGCCTATCATAAGACCATTCGAATCAGGGTTAAACCTAATACCATATTTATGATCAAATTCGTTCTTAACATCTTTAAACATATTGTAAATATATTCTCGAGGTAGCGGATGTAGCTGTTCGAGATAATGTGTCATACCAGGTGAATCGACAAAGCTTTGAATATATTCCTGAGCTTCTTGTGCATTTCGATTAATTTCTGCTTCGTATTCATTCTCAACATCATCATCATTTACCTCTAGGGCATCATTTTTATATTTGGTATATGCTGTGCAATAACCGGCGAATCAATATAGTCAACGTTCCTTTCTAGCAATGTAGGTTTAATTTTTTACACTGCTATGAGGCAGTTCTTCTTCTTCTTTAAATTTTCTTTCTTTACCACATTTCTCCATCCAGTTTATTAGCAATAGTTTCTAATCGTGATGTTATGGGTAATATTGATTCCACTTGGACGACTTCATTATCTTTTAACTGACGCAATTTGTTTTTTACAATGTTTCTTTTCTTAATTAAAATTATTTTAAGTTTTATCGACTCCTTATTCATTGCGTAAAAGTTTATTGTAATAAAAAATTCTTCGATGCTAACGATACTTGCGTCTCTCAAGGTTTAAATATGTATGAAGTGATCAAAACCTATTCGGTACCTTCCTTGATCTGGTTCACTATCTTTGTCTACAACTAAGAAACCGTATTTGTCTCGCCAACAAGCAGCACATATTTCACGGAATTTATCATACTTCATGTCAGTATTGACGTGATCGTCATATATATGTTTTAAGTTTAAATCATCTTGTTTAAATAAAACTAAAGATTAGCATTATCACGTAGTAAGTGCTTAGGTATACGAGTATAACTTTGACAAAAGTAAAAACTGTCTACTTGTTTATGACGCCCCATACTAAAGTATTCCCTAATGATATCTTGTTTATCGCAAGCTACATCATCAAAAACAAATATAGAATTATTTCGAGCATCAGATGGTGATATAATATTATCAGAACTGGAAAATGTATAATATTTGATCCCTTTTATTGGTTGCAGTAGACTTTCAAGGTATTGATACTTTGGTTGATAAAGTGATTTAGAATAAACATATACGTTTTCAAACTTTAAACCATTAGGATGTTCTATCAACCCAATCATAACGTTGGTTTTACCGCAATTTGAAGGACCAACAACTAGACATCGAATAGATGCAGGTAGAAGAACGCTATGTTTTTTCTTTTTAGCTAAGGATTGCGCACCAATGTCATTATTGTTTATGGTTAAAGGTGTTGATTGTTTCACAACATGCATGTTTGCAAGTACTAAATTCGATTTGTAAAAAAAGTAGAATTATATATATAAGAAACGGCTAGTATATATAGAATCATTAATTCATAATATTTTATTTATTTGCTGCACAGCTTGAGAGGATAGTTGTCCTCTAATGATTACATATAATAATTCTAAAACTACTGGGAACGGACTATTAAATACTGTAATTAACAATTTACCATTCGAAGCGCATATTCCGGGTTACAAATTTTGCGGTCCGGGTACAAAACTAATCGAACGGTTAGCTCGAGGAGACAAGGGAATAAACAAGTTAGACGAGGCTTGTAAGGAGCACGATATTGCATACTCCAAAGAAAAGGATCTATCTAAACGCCATCAAGCAGATTCGAAGTTAGCTCAGTTAGCTACAGAAAGACTAAATTCTGGTGACTCGTCTTTAGGTGAAAAAGTAGCAGCATTTGGAGTAGCTACCGCAATGAAAGCTAAAGTAAAACTTGGTATGGGTGCCTGTGCATCACTGAGAACAAAAAATATCGATAAAATAAGAAAACTGATAAAGAAACGTAAAATAAGAAGTACGCTAGGTATTAAAAGTATTATCAAACAAGCACGTACAGCTTTAAAAAGTCTAAAGGATCTAATGTTATGGATGCAATCAACATAGCAATTAAGGCAGCCAATACAGCAAAACAAAAGAAGCATATTAAATCAGCTCGTATTATATCAATTCCTAAAACAGGAGGTTTTCTACCACTAATACCAATTTTGCAGGCCTAAGCGCTCTTGGTACTCTTACTGGAGGTGCAGCTGCTGTTGCAAAAGCAGTTTCAGATACTAAAATAGCTAAGGAACAACTAGCGGAAAAACAGCGTCATAACAAGGCAATGGAGGACATTGCAGTCGGAAACGGCATGTACATCAAACCTTATAAAAAGGTTTTGGTCTTTTTAGCCCTGCAAAACCTCAAAGGAACGCAACTTGATTTTACCTAATCGTGCACTAAGCAATGTAGAATTAATAGAGTTTGTTAAGCAATTAGAAGTACCATATTTCCGTGGTGTGTTCATGAGAAACAATCTTCCCAAGAAAGTTAATTTTAAAGAATGTGGTATAATTAATTTAGATGGAATAGAAGGTTTAGGCACGCATTGGACCTCTTACAAAAAGTACGGTAGTAGCGCTATTTACTATGACAGCTACGGAAACCTGCGACCGCCAACAGAGTTGATAAGTTATTTGAATAGCGGGGGTAAATGTAGAATTCTTTATAACATTAACCAAGAACAATCGTACGGTACTGTGTTTTGCGGTCATTTATGCTTACAATTTCTAAGTAGCGCATAGAACTGCGTACGAAGTCGTTATGTAGTACACTTTTACTCTAACGGGAAACACTTCAGTTTTAACAAGCAATTTTAATCCACCTATAAACTTGGATAATGATTCGGAGTACGTATTAGGATTAACAAATTTTGAGTCTTATAACACAATTCCAAACATAGAAAAGGAATAAATAATAAATTTTATTATGGATCTAACGGAGAATTCATAGAAATACCTGAAGGTGCTTATGAGATTAGAGAAATTAATAAATATCTTCAAAAAGCATTAGGTGATAAAAGATGGCGTGATCGTATGGAACAATCACGAAGCGCTAGAAAGACTCCAGTGTATATAGAAATTACAGCTGACAATAATACACTTAAATGTAGTATTAAATGTAGTCTAGATGTGGATTTTACCAAAAGGATTCAATTGGTTCTCTACTTGGTTTCAATCCACAAAATTGCTAGCATTTGTCACGCATCAAGCAGACTACGCAATCAACATTTGTAAAGTGAATGCAGTTTTAATCGATTGTAATATTGCAAGCGGATCCTATTTAAATAGTAAACCAGCCCATGTAATACACGAATTTTTTCCGCAAGTACCTGCAGGTTTTAAAATTGTTGAGTGCCCACCTACGATTATATATCTACCAATCAAGTCACGTATAATAAATGAAATAATAGTTAAAGTGTTAGATCAAGATGGAAATTTAGTTAATTTCAGAGGAGAACTGCTAACTGTAAGGTTGCATTTAAAAAAAATCTGCAATAGCCATGGGTATTAAGTATAATGCACGCAACATGTCAAGAATTGCTATAAATGCTGGAAATTTAAAAGCAATCGACACTCGATTGATTGTTTCAAAACCGCTAACAACACAAAACCGGCAGTTTCTACAATCGTTAGGACTGCATTTATTTAATTAAAAAAAGTAGAATGAATAGTGAAATACTGAACGTGCGTGAAAAGTTTACTTCGATAATGCAATTGTTAATATTGAAAACATACTCATCAACCTTATGCTAACACATCTTTAAACAATAATGATGAAATTCGAATCCCTATACAGCAACAAGATGTATACACCTTACCATCGAAGAGCATGCTGTACATAGACGGCAAATTAATTAGAACAGATGGAACGCCGTCTCAGACAGCAAAGTTTGTAAATAATGGAATTTTGCTGCTTTTGATGAAATTAGATATGAGATTGGAGGAATCATTGTAGATCGTGTTCGGAATCCTGGATTAACGTCTATAATGAAGGGATATGTTTCATATAATAGCAATCAAAGTAAACATTTACAAAACGCTGGGTGGTCTCCTAAGGATGATTCGCAAATAGTTGATGCCAATGGGAATTTTAATGTTGCAATAAACCTTTCAATGGTTCTCGGATTATGCGAAGATTTTAAAAATTATTTTAAACATACGTCATGAGTTAGTTTTACTACGTTCCAGTTTTGATACTAATGCTATAATTAATCCTACACCCGATGAATAAATAAAAGTTGTTTTAAACAAAGTTTTATGGAAAATGCCGCATGTAGTCGTTGATGATACTCAACGAATTAATTTAATAGAATGCGTTGCACAAAATCAGGATTTGCATATTCCGTTTAGAGGATGGGAGTTGCATGAATATCAACTTCTACAAGAAACGCAACGTCATACATGGAACATTAAAACAACAACACAATTAGAAAAACCAAGATTTGTGATTGTCGGTTTCCAAACCAACCGAAAAATAGATACATGAGCAACTACAGTCGTTTTGATCATTGCTATTTAACCAACATGAAACTATATTTAAATTCAGAAATTTTCCCGTACGATAACTTAAATTTGAAGTTCGAGAATAAACAGACTGCGTTGTTATATGAGATGTATGCTCAGTTTCAGCAATCATACTACGAAAAGGAAAATGAACCACTTTTTAATCCTGAAGATTTACGAAGTATTGCACCATTAGTAGTCATAGATTGTTCTAGACAAAATGAAACGTTAAAATCTGGTACTATCGATATTAGATTAGAATTTGAAACTAGCAGAAACGTTTTGCCAAATACATCTTGTCATTGCCTTATACTTCATGATAAGATAGTCAAATACAATCCACTCTCAAACAGCATAAGAATATTATAATTACTTTATTATTATTATTACTGTACCTTTACAAATTATGAAAAAACAATAAATCATTTAGCAATCACAGTCTATTTATTAATATTTTTTACATGCTTTTTACAATATCTTTCACATATTATACATTTCTCAAAATGAACTAACTGGTATGTTATTAAGAAACTGGATTTTTTTTTTAAACAGAACGGTTATTACTACTATTTTTCTCTACAATACATTTATACTAATATAGTTCAAACTCAGGCAGATTGAAAGGTATCCTATTTTAGATACATCCAAAAAAAAAACGGTGTACTTGTGCAGGTATAAACATAACACTGAAGTTTTATAACTAAAAAATTATATGTTAATCGAGATAAAATAAATTGCATTCTTTATTTGAGCCAGCGGTTGAAGCTTCACAAGTCATTTCTGAGTGTATAGTTATACCCCAAGGTTTAGTATCAGTGGTTGAGGTACTAAGAATTCTTTTATCATCACTTGGATTAAGAACAATTTTGTTTTGTTTAATAGTAAAGACATCATGTTTGACTGATCTAATTAAACATTGTTGTTTCTGTACAGACTGGTTATAAAACAAAGCATTCTTATAATCATCAAAAGAAATTTGCTTAATACTTGCTAAGGAAGATCCCTTTGACTTTTTTATTATCCTATCCTGAACTCTGTAAGTGTACATTTTAGATCTAAGCCCTACAAACTCTAGCATGATATCACCATTGTTTTCATCTTTCATAATACCAGGAACTTTTTATTTGATAATGGAATATGATATTTGTTATGAGGATCGTAATCGGAAGTATCAAATCTATGAATATCTTGTTTGATATAAGAGTAAATATCTTCAACGCTAAACTCGTATATCAAACTATCCGTATCTGTATACAGTAACTTTGCTTTGTTAGCAAATTGCGATTTTATATAACTATAGTGAAATTCATATAAATAGGTTTTGAAATATCTAGAATAGAGAAACCTACATAAATGGGTTTGTTTAAATAAACCTCTAATTTATTCATTTCTATTAAGACTAGATCTTTGTCTAACACAGTGCAGCTATGAAAATTAGGCTTCGCTATGTAACTACGAGCTCCAAACCGCCCTTCCCATTTGCTCACTAATTTCACATCTTTCCTTTTCCGTACGTTTTCCATCATTTTCCATAAACCGAATTTATCATATTTTTATAAAAGCATATATCGAAACTGTTTTTGACTGTTGTCTTAATTTCGTATTCAAATCAATGTATTCTTTTAACCAAGGGCTTGTTTAAATCGAAGTACCTTATGAATTTTTTCAGTTCTAAACCGTAGCTTAAATACATTTTAAATTCCTATAGTGAATAATATAGTTGAGTTTTGGATATAAAGTTGTAAGTAATTTCTTTAAGTTTGATTTATTTGAAGGTACTGGTGGTATCATATGTTCAGGCGCCAAAGGTAAGTCACTGTGTATTTCATGTAAAGATACTGGATAGTGTAAATCGCATTCAAAAATATATCCTACATCAGAATCATCGGGAATATTAAGTATGTCTAAACGTACTATATCTGGACTGGTACCATCTAAAATTCAAAATCTCCATATGGAAGATATTCAGACATTGCAGCCCCATATAAATTATTAACATCAAAATACATTAAATATTTAGAATCGAAATTTGGATCATAATCTGCATTCATATATTTGTTATTTGCTTTAGCATATCTATTCAAACATTGAGAAACACCGCCACGAATTCCCCGTTCTAAAAACATTATTTTTCAATATCAGTAAGCAACTCGAGTTTAACGTTCATCGTTTTAACATCGCATCTAGAGCTAAACCAGGAGCCGTAAAGTAGTGAAGCGGATCTAACTTATACGTGAACATACAAGTTTTTCTAAAGTTTTCAAATATATCAGACAAGAGCAGTACATCTGTTTTAAATATAGGTCTGAATAGTCCCTAGTGTTTTTATATTAAATGTTTGCCAAACGTGTTTAGCATGATTGTAGTCTTCATCTGATATTTCTTCATTGCGTAAACGATTAAAGAATGCTGTTTTACAGGGTAAATCGGTTTCATTGAGTCTATCCCAAGAGTTAATGTAATCATAGGGAAATATGCCTTTGCGCGTAAGTAACTGAAACTCATTATCAGTGTTACAATTTTCCCTGGTGATGGATTTTTTATTATCATCTAAGTAGGAAGCTAATTTTTCGATACTAGATGCCATAAACCTGAATGAATCGATAAATCTAAAACTAACTTTCATACCTTTTACATATTTTGTAAAAGATATGTATTTTCCTTATTTATTGGCAGAATGTTTAACGAACCTGACAACTCTAACGAGATTTTTTAATAATGAAATGCGAATCGTAGCCTGATAAGTTATGAAAAACTACCGGTATCATATAAAATTATGATAATTGATGTTGCAATCTTGATGAGCCACTCCTCGAAATTCACCTGTAAAGTGGCAGTGATCGCGAACTCTAATATCATCTATACTAAAAGGTTTATTGCAAATGTGACAGTGAAGGGCAAATTTAAATGTTGACTTTTGTTCTTCCGTTAAAGGATTCATAGGTTTTGGGTTACAGAAAATTTTATTAGTCGTTTCTGAAATCAGTTTCAATTGAGCAACAAACCATTCTATACAATCCTTCCCGCGATACAATTGAAATTTGGAATATTTATTATCATACGAGCATTTCAAATAATACGCTACACTAAAGGGTATATGCCTTTGGTAACGAACTGTGTTTAATATTACCTCAGACTCATTGCATGGTTCTAGTATACATTCGATATCTGCATAAACTACAAATGATACTTTTTCTTGATAGTGGAAATGTTTAAATGTTAGATACTTTTCAGATTCTTCAGGTAATCTTATTGAGCAAGTATTCTGTTTTTCGCAATAATTCGAATGACGCTTAAGTAATGCTGCTGTACTAAAATTATTTAAACATCTATAACAAAAAATTTTTATGGTGATGTGAAGACAACTGTTTTGCAAATAATTTTGACATATCCTTAATCCAAGTAAAATGAAAGTGATTCTCATTAGCATTTGTAGGACGAGCATATTGTAAGGAATCATTATTTAAAACTAACAGATTAATAGGTTCAATTTTTTTAAAATTTTCACTTAAACAAAATGGTAGTATTTTAGCATTTTCTATACAATATAGGTTAATTGCGAGATTGTTAAGCTTTTCAATTTTTTATGTCTTTTAATGCAATTGGAAACTGAATTGAATTGTAGCGTAATACTGTATCAAAATGTGGATAGCTAGATATTCTATGACTATTTTGTTTAGCAGGAAATAAAGCAGAAACCAAGCTCCAAAGAATGCAATGTTGATCGTTATTTATTACATTTACCACAGCTTTTTCTTTTTATAAAGTCCGGGACCGGTACAAACGTTGAACACCCTCCTTTAAGTGGATCATGATTGTTTATATTTACCTTCAAGTGTAAAACTTCTCGGATTGCCCAACCAGAATCTTTCTCGCAAAATTCTTCTAATCGCTTCGAAATCTTGTTCATTACGTTCTCCTTATACCATAGCTTGAAATTGGTATTTATATCGATGTGACGATTTGCAGTAGGAAACGTTTTCAAATCCATTTCGCCAGTTGTAGGCTTAACAAAGTTAGCTGCAAATATTACATTAACTTTCAACATTGACTTTTTTAAGCAAGCAACAATCTTGCGTTTAAAACTAGCAAACGCCTTGTCTAAGAACACTAGAGGATCTCTATAATTTAAATTGGTAATAAGTCCCGTAATTATTCGACTTCCAAAACATGATTGTACATCATGCCAAATCAAATTTTTTCGAGTATGACCTCTAGAAAGCGTTGAATCAACACCTTTTCCACGATATTCCAAAGAGAGTTTCAAGTGCCTCAATCGTACAAGGTAGCTTTTAAGATATGCTAAATTAGATTCCAGTTTACTAGGATTTTCTTGTCGATTGTCTTCGTATATCTTATTTTTAATAGCAAGCTTCAATATACTAATATTTGCTTTGATAACTAAAATGTGTTTCGTTATTTCATTCACTGTTTTCAATAAATTCACGCATTTTACAGTTAATCTCAAAATTGCTGCACTAATCTCGGATACGGTTTCAGCATTCATGATTCTATAGAAAATCAAAATACACTACTCAATATACGTATTTCTCTATTTAATATTTATACCAAATATCATCTGACGTAAGCAAAACAATTTCAAAAGGTTCATTCATCTGAGTTTACGGAAAACACGTAAGCAAAACAACTGTAAAAAGAAATAGCATCAAATTAAAATAATTGCATAGCGAATTGCTTTGAATGCAATTGGTAAAAAATCTCCTTTATTTACTTTTTATTCAAGATGATTTTCAAGCAGAGTTGCATTCAGTACGTAACTATTCGCTAAGCAAGCATTTCCAGTATTTACAAACTGAAGGCGACTTTGAGCAAAACAACTGTAATAGGAATTCGCATACAACATCATTTTCCATTCAGTTACGTTTACTATGAAAAAATGTTTTATATGACCTTTGATTTTATGATGTGTATACAGAAAAATACACACAATCATTACAGCGCTATTTTTTATGGATACATATGAAAAATGTGAAAACCTGAATTAGGATCGGCTTTATATTACTTTCAATGGAACATACATAATCATCTAGCGTTTACTACAAAAATTCAGCATGATTCGCACAAATTACTATATCCCTATATATGCAGCGCCTTTTGCAATTTATTTTCAGTCAATGAATGTAATTCATTATTTCTGCTGAGCAGTACCTTTTAAAAAATTCTTATACAGCGGTAATATAAACGAAATAAATATAATTTAGGGTTTTTATTATGTGCATTCATTGCAATTTCTTTTCATACAATGAAACTAATTCATTATTTCTGCTGAGGTATAATTATATTCGCTTACATACTGTTTTGTTTATTAGAATAGATTATAGAGCTGAATTTTTCAGAAAACGAGGCAAATTTTTAATTTTTCTAACAGATCAGTTTATTATTTGAATGTAATTCATTATTTCTGCTTAGCAGTACCTTTAAAAATTCTTATACAGCGGTAATCTAAACGAAATAAATCTAATTTAGGGTTTTATTATGTGCATTCATTGCAATTTCTTTTCATACAATGAAACTAATTCATTATTTTCTGCTGAGGTATAATTATATTCGCTTACATACTGTTTTGTTCATTAGAATAGATTACAGAGCTGAATTTTTTTCAGAAAAACGATGCAAATTTTTAATTTTTTCTAACAGATCAGTTTTTATTTAATATAAATACTTCACGTAGATTTACCAACAGTATTCAATCAGATCTCTTGTATAATTATTAGTTACTATTACTAGCAACTTTTAAAAAAATGAGTAACTTGTCATCAGTCAAAAATTATAATAGTACCAACGTAAAAGTTCTAGAGCAATTTATATTACATTCTGACGAAGACGTGATTAAAGAAGTTTTGGTTGTTCTTCGGCTCAACTCGATACTGCTGCTATTTTTGATAGTGACGTAATAGATATATCACGGTAAGTGCTTTTCACATTTATACATGTGTTTTTAAAACACTACTAATTTATAAGTTACATTAGATCAAAAACCATTCTGGAAATTCTGAGGCTATCGTAGAATCGTTGATACACTCTGAACCTCTCAGAAACATCAGGTAGTATACAAAAGAAATGGTGAACCTACAATAATCTTTTATGTTATGCTCACAGATCAGGCAAAACATGTCGGCTATGAAAAGTTATGTACAGAATCAAATATGACTGTTTGCTGTGAAGATGACAAATCCTACGAAGATGATGCAGTAGAGTTGCTTAACGCATTTAAAAGCGTGGAGAGAAGCTACTGCGTCGTATATATTTGGAGCTAGAAATAATAAAGCAAAAAAAGATGAACTATCGGTGAGGGAGCAGCAGTTACTTCAAGAACGTGAGTTAATAAATACTTTTCATTTATAAATAGTTAGATCAAAATATTCAACAATTTTGTAAAAATAAAAAGTATTTTATAATAGTTTCTCTTTGAAACAAGACCTTCTTTAAACAAGGTAGTAAACTCAGTAAAACGCACATAAATCAGAATCCACTTTAATTTAATACATAATTTTTTTATACAATCGACTTAGATGTGTTATAATAATAAACTAATTTCTTAAATTAGTGACATATTATTCTGAAAATTCTATGTTGACAGTTAGACCGATCGATCCCTTACTAGTTATGTATACGTGTTTGTTCGAGCCAATACTTTCATTTAATTGTTTCACTCCATGTGCTTGAAGGTATTCAAAATATCTCAATGGCAATATACTCTTGAACTCTTCTGTTTCCACTAATACTCTATCTCCATATTTTGTCTTGAGTGTTTCCACTTTTAAAACTTTAAACCTCTTATTCACTATAATATCTTTTGAATTTACATAAGGTTTGCGATATGTGGTTTTATTAAGAGTATTAAAATCCATATTGCTTTTCTTTAACTAATTAAATTAATATTAGGAGCAATCTCCTTATATAGCAGATTACCACCATCTGCGTACTTTGCCAACCCACTTTTCAACCTATCACAAGAGTGAACACATTTTGAATTGAAACCGGCCCATGTGTATTTGCAGCCTCTAAACATAAATCAGAATCCACTTTAATTAAACACAATTGACTTGAATGCAATATTTTGCATCTGTCATACTTTATAACTTCTAGCTAGAAAACCAAATTCAAAACATCTACACACATTTTCTCTGCACTTACATTTTCAATATACGTGTGTTCCATTGAAAGTAATATAAAGCCGATCCTAATTCAAAACGTGCCTACAAGTATTTTACATTTGAAAAGAATTCAGGTTTTCACATTTTACATTAAAAGTATATAACGCCGATCCTAATTCAAAACGGTGCACGTGTTAAACACAATTGACTTGAATGCGATATTTTTGCATCTGTCATACTTTATAACTTCTAACTAGAAAACCAAATTCAAAACAGCTACACACATTTTCTCTGCACTTACGTTTTCAACATACGTGTGTTACATTGAAAGTAATATAAAGCCGATCCTAATTCAAAACGTACCCACAAGTATTTTACATTTGAAAAGAATTCAGGTTTTCACATTTTACATTAAAAGTATATAACGCCGATCCTAATTCAAAACGGTGCACGTCTAACTTCTCGACAGAAAACCGAATTCAAAACAGCTACACACATTCTTCTCTGCACTTTTCAACATACGTGTGTGTTTCATTGAAAGTAATATAAAGCCGATCCTGATTCAAAACGTGCCCACAAGCATTTTTTACATTGAAAGTATAGAAGAATTCATGTTTTCACAACTATTTTACATTGAAATGTTTTCACGACTATTTTACATTGAAATCATATAGGGCCGATCCTAATTCAAAACGATTCAGCCGTATTCTACACATGGAAAATACGTCTGTCGCGTTTTGAAGTAGGACCGGCCCTACCTCACTACTTATGCAGTTTTAATATAGCGTAAACGAATTATGAATTTCTTTGCTATTTTGTTCGGGAGTGAGTAATCAAGTGTTATTCGTAAACGTGATTGGATCCACAAAACAAGATTTAGATATACGTAGATAAGTTCCTGAGAAGCCCTGAAACAATTTAGATGAATGGTGGTGTAGAAAAATTTTAAAAGCGGTCAGAATCTGAAGCCGTAGACATAAACCAGCTGGAATGGTGGGATGAGCAAGTCCGATGTACATTGAAGCCACGAGTGCAGTAACCTTCAGGTAAATTATGCATTTTGTTCGATCTTAGATATTTTGGTGTGCGTTGCATATTTTTATAATTTGTTTGATAAAAGAACATTTATGAAAAAGCCCAATTATATATACATTTATTTTTATAGCAGAACATATTTATCAAACCAACCGATATAGAAAGTATAAATGCATAGCGACCGTGAACGGACAGAGTTTTCATTCTTATTACATAATTTAATGACGAAGGAATCGTGTTCTAAATTAAGAACAGTTGCATTTACTATATTCCGCGCGTAGGATTGCGTTTTTCAAAGGCTTTTATCGGCGTTTTATTATCAAAGCCGTGGGTATAAAGTACGCGCAAATGCGTGGACGTTACTCGGTAATTTTCAGCGTGACTACAGCATCTAAAAATTGTAATAGATATAGTGCTACCTTAGACCGACAGCAAAACATCGAAAGAATATGTTATATCTTAGTTAGTGCTATAAATTCAAAACAACTGCAATAATCGTAATTGTAATTTTAAAGAAAGCGCTGCATCCGACTTATACATTCACCTAAAACAACGGGATTGCACCCCATCATTCTAATGTTAGAAAGACATCAAACTCCCAGCATAAAATCGACTTAAAAACAAAGAAATATTTGGCATTAAATTATATTATAATACTCATTGTAACGTTGCACAAATGGCAGCAGCATATAACAGCCACAAGATATAAATCTTACTATGTCAATATACCAGGAAAACAAGTCAACCAGCAGCCTAAATAGGCACTGAAGCCAATCCACTTTCCTAACAGGAACGCGACCACCAGCAGCATTTGAAGTCGACGCGAACATCAAAATCTCCAAACCCGCATAATCCAGAATCAAGGACCTCTTCGAGCGGCTCTATCCCTACAAACAGGCTAAGGAATAAATACCCTACAAACACTGAAAAACCCGTAAAAGTGGGCACCGCAGAAACTGCAACTCTTCTAGGTATCAGCATCCTAAAACGGAAAATAACAGATTACGTCTTCAAAGATCATAACAAAATCAATAGAGCAAGTGCAAATCACACTGCAAAAATTTGAGCAACTCTCACTTATAGCATGCGAATTTGTACAAAAATGTATCATCATTGAAGCCAGATTCACCACTACAAAAAAGTGCTTAGAAATCACTCTACAAGCTGTTAATAAGGTAAACACCACTGGCAATCCACTACACACACAAACACTCACTTTCGCCTCAGCTACTTTACAACCTCCCTCCCCCACCAATCCTCGCACAAGACCTCATAAAATAAAAACTCTTAACCAACTAGCTCTGAAACCACCCCCAATGAACTTCTTTGTTCCTCTCTTACTAATCACCACATTGAAAGCATCCAACTTAATCAACAGGTATAAATCTCATTTCTGTCCTTACACAAAAATCGTGCAATATCTATTTACTTAAACCAAAGCTACCCCAATTAATAATTTTTGAACTAGATAAGGAACTCCTTCCTCCGATGTCCTCATTCTAATGTATCACCAAGACTCCATTGACTTCCTCATCCCCTAGGACTCTTACAAATCAGAAATTTTCATCGCAATCCGCCACCCCAAATTCAACACCACAGATAATCCCATTCTCAATGTCTCGCCTAAACTTAGAACAATCCTAATCACAAACAGCCACATATTCCTCGGCTAAAGGTCCTGTAGAATTAAAGATCTTGTCGCAGTTACACGCTGCTATAACAGTCGTTCTCCACCTCCTGTTGCCGATGCCTTAAACCCCATCCTACTAAGGACGGCCCAAACTCCCTTACATCTGTTTCCGTTTGTTCTAATTGCCTCCACATAAACCGACCCCATGATCATTCTGTTACCAGTCTCCACTGCCCCGTATATAAATAATCGGATACACATGACTAAATTAAGAACAGATAAAGGATTTTAAACAAATGACAGAAAAGCAGGCAAAATAACCGCCCCTTTTTGCAACCACCCTCATCACCCATTCGAATAATTTTACAACACTTCCTTAGAATTACAAATGTCCTACAACACCACCATATCCAAATAGCTTTAATCCAAGAGTCGTACCTTGTCCATAATAAAATTTCCAACTTCCCGTCCAACGTCCGTGCATACGCTCATCTCAAGCCGACAAACACAAACCTTACTTCAGCAATCACTATCACTGGCCCTGTCGTCTTACACGCCTCTTATATCGTCTCCCTCTAAACCCCTCAAATCACTGTCAGATAAATTCACTGGTGAGCGGTATTCACCTTCTTCATATACGAATATTTCCAGTTTATTTATTTATTTGTTTCAACTTTTCAGTAGTCTGCTACCTGAAATTTAAGCAGACCTGGCTTCCCCACAGAAAATAACCGTTATATGTTATGTGTGTGTGTATGTGTGTGTGTGGAGGGGTGTATGTGTGTTATGTGTGTGATTTTGGTCCGTGTTACGTTCCCCCTCTAGGACCAGGACCATCGGTAGCCGGATATCCCAGTCGTTAAATAAGAACGCACAATGGACATTGCCTTGTCAGTCCGGACCATCGGCAACCGGAAATCCAGATGTTGAAAAGGAAATGTAGGTGTCATTTGTGTTTGTAACGTATGTGTGTGTGTGTGTGTGTCTGTGTGAGGGTTGTGTGTGATGTTAGTATCCGTGTTACGTTCCCCCTTTAGGACCAGGACCATCGGAAGCGAAATATCCCAGTCGTCAAAGAAGAACGCTCGACGGATATTGTCTTATTAGTCCGGACCTTTGGCAGTAGGAAATCCAGATGTTGAAAAGGCAATGTAAGTGTGTGAATAGGTTGTTTGTAAAGTGTGTGTGTGGGTGTGTGTATGTGCGTGGGCTTGAGGGCGTGTGTTATGTGTGTGTGTATGTGTGTTGGTAAGGTTTGTGTGTATGTGTGTTGCGTTTGTGATGTTGATGTCCGTGTTACGTCCCCCCTCTAGGACCAGAACCATCGGCAGCCGGATATCCTAGTCATCAAGGGAGAACGCTCAACGAATTTGCCTTATCAGTCCGGACCATCGGCAGCCGGAAATTCAGATGTTGAAAAAGCAGTGTACGTGTGTGAATGGTGTTTTGTGTTTGCACAGTGCATAAGAGGTGTTTTGTGTGTGGTCGCGCGTCTGTGTGCGTGTGTGTGTGTTTGTGTGAGGGTTATGTGTATGTGTGTTGTGTGTGATGTTGGTATCCGTGTTTCGTTCGTAGGACCAGGACCTTCGGAAGCCGGATATCCCAGTCGTCAAAGAGGGACGCTTGACGGATATTGCCTTATTAGTCCAGACCATCGGCAGCCGGAAATCCAGATGTTGAAAAGGCAATGTAAGTGTGTGAATAGGTTGTTTGTAAAGTGTGTGTGTGGGTGTGTGTATGTGCGTGGGCTTGAGGGCGTGTGTTATGTGTGTGTGTGTGTGTTGGTAAGGATTGTGTGTATGTGTGTTGCGTTTGTGATATCCTAGTCGTCAAGGGAAAACGCTCAACGGATTTGCCTTATCAGTCCGGACCATCGGCAGGCAGAAATCCAGATGTTGAAAAGGCAGTGTACGTGTGTGGATGGTGTTTTGTGTTTGCACAGTGCATAAGAGGTTTTGTGTGTGTGCGTGCGTATGTGTGCGCGCGCATGTGTGTGCGTGTGTGCGTGTGTGCGTGCGTGTGTGCGTGTGCATGTGCGTGTGCGTGAGTGTGTGTGTTTGTGTGTGTAGCGCAAAATCGCAAAAAGATTTTTCATCAACAGTAACTAAGGACACCCTAGTGATACTTACCATTTACAACAAAAATCATTTTTGTTGCAATTAGTTCCACCGTGTGTTTTTTCATTTGTTTGCACCGCAATAATCCAGGATAAGTTCTATAGTTCAAATATGCAATTGGCAGACTACACATTAAATGTGCATCTGCCCTATTTTGGAAAAGCAAGAACAATGAGGTTTTAATGCGCCTCATCCCACAATGTAAACGAATTAGCGTAACGTATAGTTTTTAAATTTTTCCTCTAATTAAATAAAACGCAAATTTACATTCTAACAAAACAGAAAATTCAACAAAACCGTTAACTCCACCCCACAACTTTTATTCTTGAATGCTGTGACAGAAATCTGTTTTTCTAACTATTGTCAATTGGCACTGATATTTCAAACTGTAATAAAAGGAGGTAGAATTCCTTTTCGCGAAAGCTTTAGCTAGCTCATGAATAATTCAAAGCATCCTCTGCGGCCGACTAGGCTATTACGCATTCAGTACCTATTAAGCGTACGAGTTCCTTCCGACCTACTGGAACAGCCGAGTTAATCGTGATGCTTCCTCAGGCATTCTCACAAGTCTGTTGTTAAGCGCTCATGGAAAATGAATAGAAGTGGCAAGATTATTTTTCTCACTATTTTAATGCCAAAGCAATACGCGCGCTTTGCTTAAAGATAATCAAAATGAGTGAAAAACTCAGCTTCTGCTGGTGTGGCAACACACAGTTGGAATATCCGTATATAATTTGAAAAGTTAAATCACTTTCTTTTAAAGTTTCTCTCGGTTTGTTGCTGGTTTGGAAGCTTTTCTCTTCACGTTTGTTTTGTCTTTGAGTAATTCTATCAAATGGGAATTTGCATTAGCGTTTCTAGGTCCTTTTGTACTTGCTTATGAGTTTAATCATTTCTTGCAGAGGAAATAATACCTAATTACCGTTCCATTGTTTGCCTCTGCACTATTGTCCAGAGGTGCCATTAGTACAGATATTTGTTTCGCTTAAGAATATAATTCAACCAGTAGCTTTTGCGAGATATATTACAACAATATACATTCGTACTCTACACGACACCGAACTCAACCGCATTTGCAAAGTTTATGACACGTTTTGCGTGTTTAATACCTGGGGAAGTGCCATAAGACCTTCGTATAAATATCAGTTTTCTAAATAGGGCATGCATTGTGGTTAAATTAAAACAATTTCTCCCGAAATGTATCAATGAATCAGTTTTGAACACTGGCCAATACACGACCCATAAAATTACACCCTGATAGTGGGGGTAGACTGGGGCCACGGCAATAAAATTTCCGCTTCTATAAACCAATGGATAAGAAAAGGAAGTTTCACTCATAAGAAATATATGGGAATTGTCTCTATATGGACTATACGCGTGTGGAAGAGGGGTTAGACATACATTAACCTAATCACGTTGCTAATGAATCAGCTTGTCTGTTACACAAAGCCTAAGGGTGTTTTTTATGAACTTGCTCTTTTAATATGTCATCGCAGAGTAAGCAATGTTGCACGATATTGGTACACATATTTTCAATTAACCCTTTGTAAATCCTTTTATCTCTCCCATTACAAGTACGCAGACAAATCCTTTCACAATATTTATACATAATTATCTTTAATTAACCCTAGAGTATGCAACACCTGTTTTACTAAATTTTAGCACATTTATATAGAGACCCGCCTGCGGATACAAACCCGTATTGACTTTTAATGAGGTTTAATTTTACCTTCTTACGAGCTTTTTAGTTTACAAGCAATTTTATATCCCAACTATTGCTTTGATAAGATAAATTAAGTCCACGCAAGTGAATAATCACTATTGGATAGGTAGAAAATAGATTGAACTAAAAATCCGCTTCATGACTGATATTGCGGGTAATATCGGTAGTTTGAATCCACTTCTTCGCTACTTCCAATGTGACACTTTATAATGTTTTTGTTGAATATTTCTATATGCACACACGAGTTTTTCTAACACTTCGTATCCATAACATGCTTTTACGCCATATACCATCACCCATAGCTTTGTAACGGTAGTGCGTTATTTAATGAAACATAAGGTAGTAAAAATAAGTTCATTAATTTTATTTAGTAATGAGCTTTTAGCACGAATATTCCCTGTACAATTTAGAACCTGTGGATAGTGTACATTTAATAGAGTGATTATTTTAATACGTTATTAAATTTGGATAAAGAATTAAAATAGTATAGCACTTGTTACATTCTATACAAACAGTAATAACGATCGGAACTTCATACTCTTCGTTTTAAATTAAGAAGAATACAGATAGACATTTCGGAAATAACCGGCATACTA
This sequence comes from Platerodrilus igneus, assembly GCA_036346225.1. NCBI lineage: Eukaryota > Metazoa > Arthropoda > Insecta > Coleoptera > Lycidae > Platerodrilus > Platerodrilus igneus. Next base: position 1,981,026 of record JARFIW010000765.1, on the reverse strand, counting down.
AAGTTAATTGTACAGGTTCGCATGGTTTTAAAGAAACCGCAACCATGGCTCCTTAATATTTATATATTCATAAATTACAGTCAAAAAGGTGTTGCGAGCGTAAACAAATAACGTAACTTGCAGTCTCCAATGTAAAATTGTGAGAACAATGTGACCGTTCACATAAATAGTACGACTTTGACGTCGAAGAACGATCAGGTAGACGCACTACTCCGTGAGAACAAGGACTTTGGGTAGTAACCTTTAGGCACTGAAACAGGATAATAACATAAAGGAAAATCATCGGTGATTCGAGAACACGAACAATAAAAAATCTACTATCTTCAATTATACGTGATCAGAACAGGGCTTCGAATTCTACACGTACGGGATAAGGTTGATTACCGGATAATTTAACTGATGGTACTAAACTCAGGGATTGTTGGTAATCAGGTTCACAAACGCGAGTAAAAGCGAAGATACAAAGGTACCGTCAGGTAGCTCGTCGAACAGGACTGACGGATATGCATCCCCAACGATTTCGCTTGTTCCCCATTCCTTGGCGCCCCGCATGTCTGGAAAACTTTCTCGAATTGTCACCGTTCGGCTGCTCACCTTGTTTCGTCCGGAGGCAAAGGTAGGTAGATGTTGATTCCGCGAGGCCTGCTGTTGGAATGATCGTGTTGTTGTTGAGGATCAAAAATTTAGAGAATTAGAAGTTGAAACTAGCTATTATTTTAAGGTGATGATATCGTAAGATTCGTATAGGAAATTTACTTTTGTAAATTGTTCAAAAAGCTCATTATCGTGAGAAATATTTAGTTCTTTGTAGGCGTGCTACGTGTGTAACAATTTTTTTGTTAAAAGGGGAAATTGCTAGTTGAATCAAATTAGAAGTCTATACGAACGAGCAAAAAAAAAATTAGAAAATTCGGCAGGACCATTTATTTACAGGATTAGCTCGATCCTCAATTTTTGAAAAGGCCTTAGTCCCATATGAAAAACAACAAGCTTGTTATTTTCTAATTTGATTCAATTACAAGCTTATGTCCAAAATTTCGAATCTACACTCTTGCAGAAAACAACCCTGCTGCTATGAAACCTGGTTTGTAAAATCACAAATAATTATTTAATCTTTCAAAAGCTCGTGTAAATATCTTATTATTCAAGAAATACCTCTTGGTTTCCAACTTGTTTCTTACACACGGCGCGTGGTCTTTGAAAATTTTGTTCTGATAATACTTGAACTATCCTGGCAAGTAATTTTCTGAATTCGCTTACTTCCACAACATCTTTCAGGCAAGCAGGTTGGAATGTCGTTGATGGTGAGACTTGCTGTCCAAAATTATAAGTCCTTTAATCGATTTTTATTACAATGCAAACTCCCGGCAGAGTTAACATCCACGATAATGAGACAACAGAACGTAGGGGTGGAAACCACTCGTTCGCCTCCGGATAACCTCTAGTTGAGTGTGTAATCTTGAAGCATATCCATTCCGTACTATATTAGCCCAGGGCCAACGCTTTTTGATAATCCAACTGCAGCCTGTACCTAACCAGCTTAATAGCAGCCGCCAACAACTAGTGATTAAGGGCGAACAACTTTTGCTGTACCCCAAAAGGGTCTATTAATTGTTTTTGCAACCCACTTTTCCACTATGGCTACGTCTCGAACGGCCAAGTTTCAGTCTCTGGGATTCGGCACCCTACTATTAAACATTAATTTTCTAAGAAGGGCCAATTAAAAGCTTTAAATGATTCACTCCAATGGAGTTTGATGTGAAGTCAATAATCGTGCGAATGCAGCATAAAATAATCATTTTGTATTCGTTGATAACAACGATGTTACAAGAGCGTGGTCTTAGAATGGGTATGAAACATCAGCATCTACAAACTTTGTAAGCACGTACAAAAGTGGTTATACTGTTATACTTTATGGTTCTCTACTCTAAGGTATACTTTTAAAGTCCCGGCGCGTAATTTATAAGAGCCACTACGACAGTTGGTAACAAAATAAATACTTGCGTAATATTGCGCAATAAGGGGTTACGTCACATTTATGTTACAAATTATTATCACATACAAAAAAAAAGGTAAATGTACTCACGTAAACTGTGGAGCTCGTCACGGCATTGCAGCTATTCTAGCGTCAAGCTCTCGACGTTGGTTGAGCGTTGTTCGGCGTGGGTCGTCCTTTGCCCCCCGCCGAAACCAGATTAAATTTGTATGTCCTCTCTCTTCTTGTTGTAGCGATTCGAAAGAATAAGGTAGGGAACAATAACAGGTACAAGAGCTAAAGGAAAATCTACATCCTAAAAGAGAAAAGACAAGATAAAAGGCACACAGATAACCACACGGTTCGACGTTCCGTTGACTAGTCCCTGACGTGACGGAAATCACCACTTTCTTTCACACCCCGCGTCTGCGCAATCTCGGGCGCCGACGCAACTATCTAAAATGACGGAAATGCACGCACAAGTCTTTTAAAATATTGGCACGAATTCACTTGCAAATTAGAAACTTACAGAAATGTTTACATAGCCGATTTTCGGCATGTAACAACACTACCGTTTAAAATCATTCGTGTACCCCTAGTCAGCTAAGCATTGTGGGATACCGCCTGCATTCTGAAGTTTATGTTAGAAGTGGGTGTTGTGCTGTTAACCTCGGCATCGTCTGCTACAGAAAAAGTCGACCATCGTAAGATTACAATTTCACTAATTTTTTTGACGTCGATTGCGTCAAAAGGTGAGTGGAAAGATTATTGATGTGGCTATATATCAATTAACCTGCTTTTGTATTATATAATAAACCAAACGGTTATTTTTGATTAACCTGGATAACTTTGTCAACTCTTGCAATTAAAATTTTAGTTCGATTGCGGTTGATATAGCACTGGGAAGTTTGTTAGCTTGGTTCTAATACACTTCTGTCGTTTCCCATGTATTTGAGAATATGCCGACAATATGAAAGACTACTTGAATAGGACAAACTTGGTCTGTAATTTCGTAATAAATTGCCTGAGGAAATTGGAGCTATGTCTTGCAAGTTTTTAAACTTCTAGGAGGCTTGAAAGTATATAATAAATAAAGTATCTCCACAGGGCACGAGCGACCGGCCTGCTGAAGCCAAATTTACTTCAGTATTATTAATGAATTGTAACGCGGGTGTGTTTCTAAAAGAAAGCACTAGTAGTACAAAAGAATGTATTAAATTTTGCTAGCTATATGAGCTATTTGCCAAAAAGCATGCTAAAAAATGTATAAGCTTTGGTATTTTACATCTAATAACTGTTATTCCAATATAACATTGAATTAGAATAAAGAATAAAAATAAAAATCACCCCGTACATTAAATTCAAACGGTATTAATTATCGGTACTTTACATCCCTTAGTATATAATTTGAAAAATTATAGTTAGAAATCAGGAAACAACCGTTTTTGTACAAAGTAGCAAGCGTTGAAGGAAAACGAACCCTAGTACAATACACCACAAAAACCACACTACAATATAAATATCCGTAAAAGGTACGTTGTATACGCGAGGCATTGGCATTGAATCTAAAATAGTGGGAATGAATTAGAGTTTACATGGACAGAATAACAATAAACTCGAAAATAGAACGATATAGACGCACAACCCGTGAGAGCTAGAACAACATATAATGAACCCTGCGATGTATAACTTATAAAAGTTCACGAGTAAAAGAGGGTATCAGTTCAGATTGTTAAACAGCGGATATCCGAGGGAGACTTGCGAATTCGATCGCACGCAGTCATTTCGGTGCGGAATGACGTGAGACAGCAGGTAGGATAGCTAAGTTGACGGTATTTAGTTTTGCAACTGCTAGTGAAAAGAAAAGGTTTCCGGATACGAAAGAAAAACCATGAATGTGATATACCGTCCCCTAAAAGTTGCTAGCGTTAGGTAGTTTTTGTCAACAACACGTTGGATTTTTGACCTGCAGCGATACCTATCCTGGGTGTCGATTGCGTTTTGAGATCACAAAAGTCAAAAGCGATTGAACTTTGTTATACAGCTTATGAACATCATTTGGTGTCTTTGTATATTAGCTGCCATTGAGGCTGATAATAACGCGTGGAGCTTATTTTTAAGAAAGGCTGCTAACACTGATGCACGCCTATTTAAACCGCACTTTACATGCCGAACTTTCATAAGATGGAGTTCAGTATGGCATTCGAAAATTAGCAATTAAAAATCAAGTTTCTATGAAGTTGAATGGTTGATAGCATTAAGTTTGCTTTTGGTACACACGTTTTTGTTCAATTATGTTAGATCATAGTTTACCTTGCTCTGATGTTGTTTACTGTTAAAGTCTGTGACAGGTAGGGGGCGTACCCCACCTTTGAGCTAATAAGGCTCTTTAGTTTTATAGTGTATTAGTGAAAAACGCTAAATAATTCTAATAAATACAGGTCGCCAAATATTTAGTTCATCAATATTATAAATATTAGTATCGGGTTCCCATACAACACTGATAATAGAAGTAAAAGACCACTTAGTTAAATGAACAAACAATGTCGGATTTAATTACAAATAAGCAAATTAAACCCATAATAAACTAAGCTAGACGCTTGTTATCATGGATCCTATTATAAATCGTTTAAATAATTCGCTGAAGCCAAATGACGTAAAATCTAGTAACATTGTGAATTGGATGTAGTACTTCCACTCGGATTTAAACATACGCCATAATTAACCTCTTAATGAGTACACACGACTACTTTGCCCATTGACTTTTTCAGCATATTTCTAAATAATTATTTGTCAAACTGTGAAATTTAGGTTTATGAACTTTTTAGAACTCTGCATGGGAAAAATCTCCGCAGATCATTATAATACCACTGGCGCCGTAAAAACTACGCTTAGTTGGTGTTCGCACGGTTGTTGACGTCATTGATTTACCTTCGCGGTCGCCTTGCATGCTGACAAAAGTTTGCACATGGGAACAAGTTCGCTTTCCACTGACGCGAGTAAAAGTGCGTCGATTTCGGTTGGAGGGAGTAGACGTTTTACGTGAGGAATGCAGCATAGCTGATAACACTTTCGTACCGACTTTTGCAGAGAGAAACTACCTTACCGCCTGCCGTGGAATGCAGACGTGAGTGCTACGTTCTTGTCGTTCAGCGAGGCATCACATCAGCAACACCCGAAGCGGCAATCAACACCACAACGAAAGCAGCAGGAACCTGCTGGAATTACGGTGGAACGTGTTTTAATTACTATTTATTTACCGTAGGTTGTATAAGGGAACGCGGGGTTAAACGTTATAATTTGGCGCCTATAAATAGGGTTGTTTTGATGTAAAAATTAACTAGCATTAATTACTAATCAGGTTTTCTGCTTCATGTAAAAGTAAAATTTTCATTAAAAAAAGCATTTTGTTTTTCCTATCTATTATTGAAACCAATAAATTTACCCAATGTAGCTTGTAAATTACAAACATCGTATTTTCGAATATAAAAAAACTTAAAATCTCTACAATTTAATTATCTTAGAAAATTAAATAAGATAAAAACCTTAGTTATCCTTTGCCAGGTTTTTAGGCACGGTCGCGCATTACCACTAATAAACAACCTTTTCTGTTGAATTTAAAATGCCGTGAGTTTTGATTCCTTAATAATTGTTTCTGCCTGAAAGTTTTGTGTAACTTAATGTTTTAAATAATCAAGTTTGCTAAAAAAATAATAAGTTGTGAAATTTTATTTTAGAGTTATCTGAAAGGCTGGATTTTAGAGGATTAAGTACTATATCATGTAAGTAGAATTTTTTCTTTACCATTTTTCCTTTTAAAATACCGCAATTGACGAATCTTTTTTCTGTATACAAAATTCTTCTAAATAAGGCCAAAAATATCTTTAAATTTATCCCCTACTTACGTAAAGAAAGCATAAATCGATCCCATGCGTTTTAACGTGCAAAAATTTGGTTGATATTTTTATATCCGCGCTATAACTCGCGTTTGGACACCTGTTTATACACAGTTCCAACTTCTAATGCTATCCATTTATTTGTCCGCTTAGCAACCATATCTTGAAGGGCGATTGTTGTGTTATTTATCCTAGCTGAAGATTCTCTGAAGTATTATGATGTGAACTCTATCCTACTATTATCTGGAGAGTTTTATAAGTTGCAATGTTCTATGGGTAGTCCCGGCTTTCTTGGTTCTCAGCGATCTTACGACCTGAACTGTCTTATGTCGAGTTCGTGATTATTTAGGTACGTGAGAGGAGTTATATGTGTTCCTATAGTTTCCATATAATACCGAAGGCTGCGTCGTTTGTTGGTCACTACGCAGTAAACTGGTATGCTGCTTTATGGGTTTATAACCCTTGTGGTAATTTATCATGGTTTCGGTTTTTAAACTCGTGTAAACGTAAGTACTGATGCTTAATGAGACCAAGCAGAAACTTACTACCGCCTATACTTACTAGAAGCCAATCCGGTTACAGCCAACAACGGTACGTGCCATCTTGTATGGTCAGGAACTGCATGCTATTTCTCTCGTCACTTAAGGCTAAGTAGTAGACTCAACAACCGGTGCAGCAGCGACAGCTGAAGATTTATGAAGCGTGTGGTATATATTCAAGTACTTGATATGACGAAATCGAAACAGTCAGCGATCAATATTTACTAAAGACGTGCGTATTCAAGATCGGTTACATAGCCCACCCCTCAATGTTTCCTGTACGTTTTCTACATCTCATTTGGATTCACAGCGATTTTATTTTGGTAAATCATGATAAAAGATTTCAAGTCATTAAGTTTAAGTATATTACACGCAGGTGTGTAAAATTGTTTTCGTATGTAAAGAAATTACACTTTGTAATTCAGTTAGAAATCAGGTTGTGTACTTATTCTCGGATCTTTTAGAATTATTGATTATTATTAAGTAAATGCGATTTTAAGTTTTCAGCACTGTTCGTGGAATTAATTATAACTATTATTATGTATTTTGCGGAGTAGACGTTTCCTACGATTTGAAGGGATATACGGAATTGTTTCGACCAATGAGAACACTCTACTTATGGCGAGTGCTGCACAGTTTGTTATTTTCAAAACCCTGTAAGTATTTTTTCTGCATTCATTTTTAAAACGCCCTAAAATTTCTCAACAAGCTCGATTTTGCGCCATTTGAATCAGTGTAATTTTATACAATTTCTCAAGTAATTATATAAAAGTTTGCCTTATAAAATCAAACAGCTGCTTAGAAAACTTTACGTTACAAGGTGGTTGCAATGTTTTCTACCACCTGCAGTGACTACATTTTAAATAAAGTTGCACATAAATGCGCAGCTTTCTTCTAAAAGATAAAGCCACTTAACCATCTGCCTAGTAAGTGAACACTTACAATGGGTTTGTTGTATGTTGTTTTGCAGCTGTTAAGATGTTTCAAAGTAATAAGATTGCTTTCCTTTGTTCAAAAACCTTTGATGATTGAGTTATCTCTTTATTGGCAAGCTGTTGATCTTTGCCGCTATCATCTGAGAACTCTGTGGCACTTGATCTTTTGGTGATACCCCATACAGGGTTGTTTTCTTATAAAATAGAGACCGTGCTTTGAAAGAGACGCATTTGAATACAACATACTCTTAGCGAAAAGACATGTTGTAAAGACGCGCTTTTACAATGCTTTCTGTGCCAGTATGAGTTAAGTTGGTGGTTCCAGCGTCCAGCGCATAGAAAAATTCAGCGCATTTTACCTTCCATGAGATGATACCAACATAAAGCCTATAGCTGAAAGTACACCTTGCTATTTTCGTTATTTTTTGATGCTGCTGTATAAAGAGACCTTTTGTTTGCTGTTCATAATAATATTACTCATAATTATCCAGTAAATTGCAAACGCCATGATACAAAACTCACGTTTACAATGCACAAGCGACTTTGTAATCATTTTTCAAGTTAAAAAAAATTAGTCGATCAAAGTTTGTGTTAGAGCCCGTTTTACTGTTTCTTTTTTATCTTTTTACATAGATATTAACGTCAACTTGCGCATCAATTTAAAAGTAGTTATTACTTAATTAATTTAAGTTAAGATGTATAAGTTTAATGTTACACTATTTCATGCAGGAGTGCACTTCACAATGCAGATTGTATAAATTATGTTTATTTCTTTTCCTAGAATCACTGTAAAGTTTACGTTTTATTTTCTTTTGTATATATTTAAGGTGAAGATTAATTAAGTATCTAGATGCTAAGATGTTAATTTTCTTACCAATTTTATATTTTTATGTTATGACGCTTTGTTTACCATCGCATTGCAACGAGCGATTACACAAATTACTGGTTTCTTTGTTTTTTGTAAATAATGTTTCGAGATTGTATGTTGGTAGTATAGTTTACTGAAGTTTTCAATGTGTTCTTTCTATTTTACTCACGCAACTCTACGACATTTTTGAGTTAGCCTGAATTCCACCAATCTGTCCCTGTTTGTTGCGGTATTCGGCGTAAACGATTCCTTTACTGACTTTTACTGTTTTTTTTTTCGTTTTTGCGCGGAATACCGTAACAAGCTAAAAAAAAACTACGACAGCTATGAATCAATTCTACGCATAACTATCATATCTGAAAGATGTATTTGAAGTACCGCCGGAGTATCAACAATAGCTGAGATATTTTGAAGACTGCGGTACTAGTACTTGAGGCGATTTCAGGAATCAGACAGATTCGCGTATGACTACCAATCCCAAGGTCCCGGGTTCTGTTACTGAAACAGACCGCTTGAGAAATGTAAGGCGAGCTTTATTTCAAAAATACACCCTCGTTCGTTTGAGAGGTGAAATGGAGATACCATGTGTGAGTGTTCTGCATACTAAAGATCGCTACCTTGTTTAGAATATCAAGGTTCAGCAAAATTTAAAACTTATAAGTAAAAAGGAACTCGTTTCTGGACCAATGTAGTACCTTACACCCTGATAGTAGGGGTAGATTGGGGTAACGGCAATAACATTTCTACTCATTTAAACCAATGATTACGAGAAAGAATTTCCGTTTATAATAAATACATGGGAATTGTCCCTATATTGACTATGCGTGTGGAAGAGAGATAGGCATACATCAACCTAATCATTTTGCTAATTAACCAGCTTGTCTGTTTCAAAAGTCTGAGGACGTTTTTTTATTAACTCGCTCTTCTAACACATCAACCCGAAGTAAACAATGTTGCAAAATATGGGTACACATACTTTCAATTAACCATATTTTAAATTCTTTTCTTCCTCCAGCTACAAATACACCGGCAAGTACCTTCATGATATCCATCCATTAATATTTTTAATTAACCCTAGAGCAAGCAATGTTACAAAATATTCCCACATCTAGTAACATTGGATAAGTGTAACACATTTTCGCACAATTAAACTGCTGCTAATACCAGTACATAATTGAACATAAAGAATTTTTAACGCAAACTCAAAGGGTATAATTTATTTGTGGCGTGAATTATAATTAGATCCGTTTTGAATGAACCTGCACCTTAAAGAAGTTATAGATTACTAAAATTGGTAGAATGGCTTGCATGTTCTAGTGACCTAAAGAGCTAAACTACAGGTTCGACCAAATTTGTAGGATTTTTAGTAGGGAACCAGATTAATGCAAGTCCCCAAAAAATGGCAGTAGTTTATTCGATATTAGATTGGCAGAGTCCATTACTGCGATGTAGAAGGCAACGGGAAACCACCACATTACCTCCCAAGTACTCAGCGTGCATAAACTGTAATTAAGATGCTGGTGTTATACGGCTGGGTTTTCCGCGACTAGATATTGTGCAACAATTTCTAGTACAACAATTAGGTTTGATTTTTATTCGTCAGTTTTAGATGCATTAGAACATATATGCAACAATTATATTCTAAGAAATAACATATGCAAGGGTGAAATATATACAACAATTACAATCTAAGAAATAACATATATATATACAAGGGCATAATATATACAAAGGTCTATAGGTATTGTTCGTTCTGCGTCGGTCCGCGGCATCTCGGTACGCCTTCCTCACAGCGAACCTCTTGGGGTCGTCCGAGTGGACGAGTGTTGGTTCTACGCCATTGTACGGAATCCGGTCGCTGTCCAAAGGGACAGCTTGCCACTCCACCGGTTGTGGCGGTAGTGGTGACACTGGTCGTGGTGGGAAAAGCGGTCGTTGTAGGTACTAGCAGAGTAGGTGTCGGTCTTGTAATCGCTGTCGTCCTTGTTCATCCCTCTTTGCTGTCGCAGCAGGTGCTGCTTTCGGCGTTGTTGACGACGTCGTCTATTCTTTTCTGCTGTGGCGCCGCCCATACAGCGCTGTGGTGTCGTCATCGGCGTCGATGTTGGACAGTTTTGGGCTAGGAAAAGCGCCGAAGCGTCGGCGACGTCGTGCTGCCACGAGCTCAGAGCAGAGCCGAGGTCTCCTTCGACGATGCCCCGAGCTAGGAGAAACGTCAAGGTCTTACGGTAGTTGCTCAGGATAGGAGAAACGCTAAGGTATTGACTGTTTCTCCACTAGGCTAGGGGAAACGCTATATAATTGAGTCCAGTAACGGTCTGGACGAAATGCAGCTTGTTTTGTACTTATCCTTGAGGATGGTTGGGCGACTTGCAGCCAATCAGCGTGCGCGAATTTTGTGTTGGGGGTTGTGGTCATGGTAAAAGGGGCGAGCCATGTTAAGGTATATATGCAGGTGTTGTGACCGCGCGCCCTTCTTATAAAGATGTGTATTGTCACGAGACATGGTCGGTGACAATGGCATCCTCTGAAGTAAAAGATTCCGTAGTTAAAATAGTCCCCCATTTTAATCTCCGGGATGGGACTACTTCGGAGGATTTGATCGGAGAGTTTAGAAAAAGAGTAGGAAACATTTTGTGAGTCGGAGCATGACATGTCACAAGTATAGTGCAAGTAGGTAAGCAAGAGAACTTGAAAATTGAAATGAATTACACGTTGGTAAAGGGTAGGCAGAAGAAGACACAATACCAGCCAACGCATTATCAAGGGTACTGGTGACTTAGCAATCAAAATCCAAAGGCCGGGATTTTCGCGCCTAGTAAGAGCATTGCTTTAGTATAGTCTTGGAACCCGCATGCCTAATCTACTACTTTGTATGAAGTATTGCAGGCATTACGTCGGTCAAGAACGAAGTCATTAAAAAATAACTATTTAATTATGGTAACGTTCTCCAATTGCAGTTAAGGAAGATTGATACACAAAAAAATTCTAGTACAACTGCAATTTACATTCAATGAACCTGAAAGACAAAGAGCTCCAACTTAAGAAATCTCCAGACTATTTTTTACTAAAAGTTGTATTGTTAAAAACTTTGTTAAATTCTTTTAAGATATTTATGTTTATATGGGGCATAAGCGATGAAAAGTATGTGACTTAAAATGCCGCATAGAAGCAATAAACAGCAGCAAAAACATTACTGCTTTTGGATATTTTGCCGGATTTTTGAAAGAACACTCGAGAGAGCATCGCCGCCTTTCACTTCACCTTCGTATTTCATTGTTACGCAATGATTCGATTTTCCGCGAACTTCAAAGCATTATATGATGCGAAGTTTGTTGATCTCCTTCAGGGGTTCTATATTTAAGAGCTGTGGGTAGGTTATTTATGCTGAACGAGTGTTCACTTGTACTAAAGGAGTGAGTCAATATTAGTTCATATGTTGATACTCTACAGGATGGTGGTTATGAGAATTTATAATCTAAAATGAGAAATTACGCTTTTCAATCTTTTAGTAGGAATTAGAATGAAATAAAATATAACCGGGTTGTCAAGCTATCAACGCATTGGTTTAGGAGTATAATCTCGATCTATATAATGGTTTTTTGACCATATACATATACATATATATATATATATATATATATATATATATTGCTGTGTTTCCCTGTATTAGAATCGAGCCTCACGAATTGGGCGTCAAGAATGCTGTGTTTCCACCAAAATCCGGGAACTACGGTTTTCGAATCGAGCCTCACGAATTGGGTCTCAAGAATGCTGTGAAACCTACAAAAAGCTATTCATTACCTTAACTGTGTTGGTCCATTGACTTTCTTCTGTTACTCGCCTCTTTACTCTTTTCCGCCTCGGCTGCTCACCTAGTTAAACCTTCATCCTCAATCATAACAAAAAAACAAACACATTCCTATCACAAACACCAACGTTAACTCTATTTACATCAATATTCACAATACATTAAAATTTCAAAATTAAAATTCAGCATAAATTTCAGTATCAGAAAATTTCAAGATTAAATTTATTATCATTTTAATGTGCATCCAGAATTAAAGTCTTTGTAAGATGCCTACTAATTAATGTAACAATATATGCAGACCTGAGTCTGAGTACAAAGGGAGCATCTACCACCCCTTTACGTTAATTAACCAGGTTCGTCTAATCGAGCTCAAAGACATACCCAAATTTTCATCATAATCCAGAACATAAATACTAAATACCCCTTTCTACTTAAACAAGAAAATGTCACCTTAAAATTAAAAATTTGCTGTCAGTACAATTTCACTACTGTCCATTTTAAATAAACAAATTATAAAGTTATTCAACACACACCAAAACATCAAAGTTCGAACAAAATAGTATAATTTACCTGAAGGTTACTGCACTCGTAGCTTCAATGTACATCGTCCCTTTGTTAATCACACCATTCCAACTGGGTTATATTTACGGCTTCTGAATCTCAACGCTTTTAAGATTTTCTCCATCACCATTCATCTAAAGTTGTTTCAGGGCTTTTCCGGAACTCATCTGTGTATATCTGAACCTTGTTTTGTGGATCCAGACACGTTTATGAACCATTTAATTATTAACACCCCCGAAAAATAACAAAGAAATTCATACTTCTTTCACCAATATACATCAAAACTGCCTACTTTGTGTATTCATTTGTCGTTGTAAATTTTACTAATTGGTACAGTGATACTAAACTTTATTACCTTGTATCTTCTTTTCTAAGTGCACTAAAGTACATTCATTGTAGCACGTAAAGAACAAACTGTTTTAAATCACCAAAATATACGAGCAAACTGTTTAAATTATTTAATCATAACTCGGAAAACTAAAAAGCACTGTTTAACGCATTGAATCAAGTCGAAGATCTAAGAGAGCTTGTTCATATTAACCTGGGTATATATAGAGGTTAGCCTGTCTGTCGGTCTAGTCCCCAAAACGGACAATTCTAAAGAATTTCGCATGCTAGGTTCCCATTCCGCAGCCCGGCATCCGATTTTTACGAAATTTGCACTCGCACCAGTTACATCTCAGAAATTTCGACACGGCTCGCAACGTCTGGAAATAACTAATTGAATTTTATACAGAAATGTTATTTTTACCTCTCAATTTTGCGTTTTATTTTCAACCAATCGCAACCCCGTGACGTTGCTCCACTCACGCCTTTTACTATATGTGTCTCGGTCTTGCGCATATTATCTGTCTCTATCTACCCTGTTCTTATTGGTGCAAATTGATATTCTTTATTATCGATTATTTCAGTCCATGTGGACTATGAAATAACCCACCTTTAGCATTTCCCGTAACTATTATGCGACGGTTTCTCCAACATTCTCTTTAACCATTAATTATCTGCAATATTTACGCAGAATGAGCTTTTTAAAAATACGCAGGTGTTTAAACATAATGCTTCTAAATAACACTTCTACGATTTGCATTTTATTGGGTTTTTACAAGTTTTTATAGATATTATATGTTACTAACGGTTCAATTAACTCTAATTAAAATAATACTCTTTAATTTTTAGTGACTCCTAGTCAAATTTTAATTATTATCTGTACGTTTTGTTTAATACCGGTTACTTAAAATTGAGTTAATTAATATAAATTTTGCACGTAATTTCTCTTTGTTTCTTTACTAGGAATAATTAAATTACACGTAGAGCTTTTTAATACTGCTTCCTTTTTTTTATAGCAAGCGTCTTGTAGATGATTTAAATCTCTTATGTTTAATGAAACGAATGAATTTTTATGCTTCACGGTTTTTTAATAACGCGTACCTTTTCCCAAAGCTTCTACACGGTGATTAAAATTACTTGATGTGATTATTTAATTTTCTACCCTGGTCTAAATATGAGTAATATACATATATATATAAATATATATATATATATATTGCTGTGATAAGGGGTTGTTTAAGGGTGTACTTTATAGTAAAGGTCGTTTAGGAATTAGAAGTTACAATAGGAAGCAGAAAACTGCATTTATTTAGTAAAGAATTGAGAAATGGAGATAGTTTGCAAATAGTAAGCAGTCAACACCCTGTATATAAAGTATAAATAGTTTTAAACGGCGCAAATAAACACAGGAAGACGCATAGTTAGCGTAGAAACAAGGAATACATGCATTAGGTAAATAATAAATATTTAACACTATGTAGATAGAGTTTTAGTTAATTTAGGTAAGGCAAATAATGATATTTTTCAGTGGAGGCACGCGTATTTTATAAGTAACCATAATAAAGTGTAATTAAACACGCATTCAAAAGAGTTCCAAACAATTAGGTTAATACGGAGATAAGAAATAGAGCTTCGAGAAACAGTTTAAATGCGTACAAGTAGTTAATAATTGTGATAAAGAGAGGTGATTAAAAATTGCGTAAATAACAGGCAGATATGAAAATTAAAAGTCGAATTGCATCAGTTGTTTATGTAGAACATAGAAAAGCGATTAGATTCGTCAAAACACCGCATGTTTGATAACGAGGCACCTGCGAGCAGGCCACAATTATTTGAAGGCATAGAAAATTACATCAGAAATGCAAAGATTTGATTGGTTAAAATTAGCGACGAGCTTGTAGGCCATATCCACTGACGGAGTAGGAGATCAATGATATATTAACAGGGACAGTGATAACGAACTCAGTTTTCAACTCGACAAAGGCCGAGGTGCGCCACTCTGAAACAAAGTGTGATACGTAATAATAATTTAAAGTGAAAAAATTGTATAAGTGCGACTAAGATGAAAATTATGATTGCCGATTAAACGTAAGTAGATTTTGGGGAATGTATTTCAAACTAAAACACAATAATAATAGGACTTCGAGTCTGAGGAGGATAAACTACGATTTTAAGTTCGGGGAAAATAGATGGTATCCAAGTTCGGGGAGAAAAATAATAATACAATTCCTAAGTTCGTGGAGAATGAATGTAATTCTAAGGCCGAATGAGACGACAATAATTTTGGGTACATAAGTCTAAGTTTAATAATGGTAGTCCAAAGGGTGATAACAATAATTTAAGTGCAATGGTTCAAGCGTGTGGATAGACAATATTTCGAATGGGCATGTAATAATCCTGAATTGGGGGAAAATAATTTTTATCCAAATGGATGGTAGAATGCATGGAAAATATTAGCTGATAATGGATGCGTCAATTGTGAGAAGGAAATAGCAAAGAAAATAGACCAGGTTAGATTTTTAGTTATAAGACATTATTTTTCTATTATTTTATTTGAATATTGAATTTGCTTAATATAAATGAATGTGAAGAAGTCAACAAAACAGAGGACTTGCATATGTATAAAGTGCGTTATATGATAAAAGGTTTTGAACGTTCCACACTTCTTTTTATAAAAACAATAGGTTTGTTGGTGACTTTAGATTTGATTAAAAAGTATATAATTTCTGATGAATGAGATTTACAACATTATTTAATTGAAAAGTGTATTATAAATAATTTACAAAAACTGTACATAATATTTGTTTCATTATATAAAGTTAAATTAACTTCATTTTATAATTCCAAATAAATGCTAGTCGACGTCATAAGATAAAGTTAATGGGAGTGATTTGATAATCTAAACAATAAAGGAGGAGCTATAAGTTGAATACGCCATTGATAACGAGTAAGGCGGTAACATATCAAATTTTGTTATTGGTCGACAAGGTCGGATCAAGATAAAATCCAGTTAAGTTCCTGGAGGGATTTCATATTTATATTTATATTTATATTTATATTTATATTTATATTTATATTTATATTTATATTTATATTTATATTTATATTTATATTTATATTTATATTTATATTTATATTTATATTTATATTTATATTTATATTTATATTTATATTTATATTTATATTTATATTTATATTTATATTTATATTTATGTTTATATTTATATTTATATTTATATTTATATTTATATTTATATTTATTATATTTATATTTATATTTATATTTATATTTATATTTATATTTATTATATTTATATTTATATTTATATTTATATTTATATTTATATTTATATTTATTTTATTTTATTTTATATTTATATTTATATTTATTTTATATTTATATTTATATTTATATTTATATTTATATTTATATTTATATTTATATTTATATTTATATTTATTTATATTTATATTTATTTATATTTATATTTATGTTTATATTTATATTTATATTTATATTTATATTTATATTTATATTTATATTTATATTTATATTTATATTTATATTTATATTTATATTTATATTTATATTTATATTTATATTTATATTTATATTTATATTTATATTTATATTTATATTTATATTTATATTTATATTTATATTTATATTTATGTTTATTTTATATTTATATTTATATTTATATTTATATTTATATTTATGTTATTTTATATTTATATTTATATTTATATTTATATTTATATTTATATTTATATTTATATTTATATTTATATTTATATTTATATTTATTTTATATTTATATTTATATTTATATTTATATTTATATTTATATTTTATATTTATATTTATATTTATATTTATATTTATATTTATATTTATGTTTATTTTATATTTATTTATTTTATATTTATATTTATTTTATTTTATATTTATATTTATTTTATTTTATATTTATATTTATAGTTTATAGTTTATATTTATATTTATGTTTATGTTTATGTTTATGTTTATGTTTATGTTTATGTTTATATTTATGTTTATAGTTTATGTTTATGTTTATATTTATGTTTATATTTATATTTATATTTATGTTTATATTTATTTATTTTATATTTATGTTTATATTTATGTTTATGTTTATGTTTATGTTTATGTTTATATTTATGTTTATATTTATGTTTATATTTATATTTATATTTATATTTATATTTATGTTTATATTTATATTTATGTTTATATTTATGTTTATGTTTATGTTTATGTTTATGTTTATGTTTATGTTTATGTTTATGTTTATGTTTATGTTTATGTTTATGTTTATGTTTATGTTTATGTTTATGTTTATGTTTATGTTTATGTTTATGTTTATGTTTATGTTTATGTTTATGTTTATGTTTATATTTATATTTATATTTATATTTATATTTATATTTATATTTATATTTATATTTATATTTATATTTATATTTATATTTATATTTATATTTATATTTATATTTATATTTATATTTATATTTATATTTATATTTATATTTATATTTATATTTATATTTATATTTATATTTATATTTATATTTATATTTATATTTATTTTATATTTATATTTATATTTATATTTATATTTATATTTATATTTATATTTATATTTATATTTATATTTATATTTATATTTATATTTATATTTATATTTATGTTTATATTTATATTTATATTTATATTTATATTTATATTTATATTTATATTTATATTTATATTTATATTTATATTTATATTTATATTTATATTTATATTTATATTTATATTTATATTTATATTTATATTTATATTTATATTTATATTTATATTTATATTTTATTTATATTTATATTTATATTTATATTTATATTTATATTTATATTTATATTTATTTTATTTATATTTATATTTATATTTATATTTATATTTATATTTATTTTATATTTATATTTATATTTATATTTATATTTATATTTATATTTATATTTATATTTATATTTATATTTATATTTATATTTATATTTATATTTATATTTATATTTATATTTATATTTATATTTATATTTATATTTATATTTATATTTATATTTATATTTATATTTATATTTATATTTATATTT
Organism: Platerodrilus igneus; assembly: GCA_036346225.1. Taxonomy (NCBI): domain Eukaryota; kingdom Metazoa; phylum Arthropoda; class Insecta; order Coleoptera; family Lycidae; genus Platerodrilus; species Platerodrilus igneus. The sequence continues at coordinate 1,962,960 of JARFIW010000765.1, read as the reverse complement.
ATATTTATATTTATATTTATATTTATATTTATATTTATATTTATATTTATATTTATATTTATATTATATTTATATTTATATTTATATTTATTATTTATATTTATATTTATATTTATATTTATATTTATATTTATATTTATATTTATATTTATATTTATATTTATATTTATATTTATTTTATATTTATATTTATATTTATATTTATATTTATATTTATATTTATATTTATATTTATATTTATATTTATATTTATATTTATATTTATATTTATATTTATATTTATATTTATGTTATATTTATATTTATATTTATATTTATATTTATATTTATATTTATATATTTATATTTATATTTATATTTATATTTATATTTATATTTATATTTATATTTATGTTTATATTTATATTTATATTTATATTTATATTTATATTTATATTTATATTTATATTTATATTTATAT